>CM059976.1:63797934-65113547 GCA_030490835.1 Annona cherimola | reverse complement strand
CGAAGTCAAGACGACTCCAGACTGCGACTTGGGTGAAGTCGCAAAGCCAAGTCGACTTCATGATCGACTTCAATCGAGGAAAAACTTCCAGCGTTGAAAACTGAAGACCGGAGTCTGCGAAGTCGCACCCGAAGTCGACTCCGTCAGCGACTTGGGTGAAGTCGCACCCGAAGTCGACTCCACCTGCGACTTGGGTCGCAACGGTCGGATTTATTTTCGAACGTTGGCGCATTAAATGCACGCCACCAACCTTCTAACGTTCGGATTCCCTCCAAACTTATAAATACAACCCATTGTGAACGAAGGAGAAATAAGAGGATCATTAAGTGAGCATAACTCATATCCATAAGAGCTTCAAAGAGATCAAATCACTCAAGGAGGAAGAATTGTGTTTCAAGTTGCAAGAGCTACATTCAGAAACTTCAAAGCCATCATCTACAAGTTCTTCCCTGCGCTAAATCGTTTCTACACACCTGTAAAGTGTAGTTTACTTTTATTGTTTACTTGTTTGTGTTGAACTTGATTTAGCTTGCGTAGCTAAGATCAAGTGGTAGCAAAGTAGTGTGTGATTGGAGTGTGACTCATCACCTACTTGTGCTAGTTGTTGATGCCCCCTAGAGCTGGAATCTAGAAGAGAGCAAGAGGCTCTAGTTGTTGATGCCCCCTAGAGCTGGAATCTAGAAGAGAGCAAGAGGCTCTAGTTGTTGATGCCCCCTAGAGCTAGAATCTAGAAGAGAGCAAGAGGCTCTAGTTGTTGATGCCCCCTAGAGCTAGAATCTAGAAGAGAGCAAGAGGCTCTGGTTGTATATGCCCCCTAGAGCTAGAATCTAGAAGAGAGCAAGAGGCTCTAGTTGTATTCGCGGAATACAATAGTGGAACCCAAGTCACAAGGAGTGTGAGCTTGGAAGAGTGGAGTAGGGAGGTTGCCCGAACCACTATAAAATCCTTGTCTACTTGCTTTTATTTCTGCTCTCTTTATTACTTTGCTTTCCATTCAGTTTCTTCATTCAAGGGGATTAATTCTACAAGGGGTTAAGTTTTTAAGTTACCAAAGAAATTTTTAAGAACCCAATTCACCCCTCCCCTCTTGGGTTTTGCCATCTATTCGGGACCCAACAAGTGGTATCAAAGCAGGTCTTTGAATTGAACCAAAGAGATCCAACCTTATGGCATCCCAATCCACTTCCGTTCCCGCTTTTGCTGAAGGCCAATCATTCACAAGGCCACCCTTGTTTGATGGGAACAACTTTGGCTATTGGAAGCTTCGTATGAAGCAACTCATCATGGCTACCGATATGGATTCTTGGATTGCTATCCAAGATGGTGTGATTTTGCCTACCGATGACAAAGCTTCCAAATGGACCGAAGAGGAAGTTAGAACCGTCAAGAGCAATGCCAAGGCAATGAATTCTTTATTTTGTGCTCTTACGGCTTCGGAGTATGATAGAGTATCTTCTTGTTTGACTGCAAAAGAGATATGGGATACTCTAACATCTATTTATGAAGGAACCTCCCAAGTCCAAGGGACTAGGAGAAACATTTTGATTGGAGAGTTTGAAAATTTCAGAATGCTAGATACTGAAAATATTTTTGAAATGTTTGCGAGATTTTCTAAAATTACTAATGCTCTAAAGGGTCTTGGAAAAGCTATTTCTGAATCCGAGCAGGTTATGAAGATATTGAGAGCTCTACCGGATTCATGGACTCCAAAGATAACGGCAATTGAAGAAGCCAAAGACCTCAACACATTGAAGCTTGAAAATCTTATTAGCTCACTCATGTCACATGAGCTAATTAAGAAAAGGAATGAGAATCAACACAAAGGCAAAAGAGCAATTGCCTTAAAAGCTACACAAGACACGGATGACACCTCATCCTCTCAAAACGATGATGAGATGGCCCTACTCACAAAACGATTCAGAAAATTTGTGAGAAAAGGCGGAAATTTCAGAAATTTCAAAGACAGAAATTCCAGAGAGAAAAAGGAAGAACCAATCAAATGCTATAGATGCGGGGGCGTAGGACATATGCAAACCCAATGTCCTACACCGGAAGAAAGGTCAAAGGGAAGAGGCATGTACGTCAATGAGGAGACGTCATCAACATGCAGCTCTTCAACCGATGACAACGGTGCGGCCAACTGTGCAAGAATATGCTGCGTAGCACAAATCGAACAAGAAGAAGAACTGCTATGCTTAAACACGACGGAAGTTTTGGAAGATCAATCTACCTCAACAAAATACACAGAAAGTGAAGAGGTAACTTCCAAACCTTATTCTCAATCAAGTTATTCTTCTTTTCATGATTGCCTCAAATGTGCCAAATTAGATGAACTACAAATTGCATATGATTCATTGTATGGGGAAATCAAAAAGCTAGGAAACAAGTTGACATTAAAAAGAAAACAATGTAACATTGTTATCATTGAAAATGGAAAACTAGCTGAAATGTCAACAAAATTGAAAGAAGAAAATGAATTGTTGTTGAAAGAAGTTGAGAAACTGAAAAAGGAGAACGAATCCTTGAATGAATCATTAGCAAAGTTCTCTAATCCCGGTGAAAATGTGAAGATGTTCTTGAATATGACCTCACAAACAGATAGAAGAGGTCTTGAATACAATACATTTGAGTAAAAAGAAAGTGGTAAATCAAATGTGCCAATACATGGAAAATATCAAACAAATACTGCACCTACATTCAAGCCACAAAGGAAAAATGTTGTGTGGACTAAAAGGCCAACATTTGAACCAAAATATACTTGGAGGTCTACTCCTAGATTACCAATGGCTTGCAATTTCTGTAACAAAATGGGTCATAAAGCCTATAAATGTAACTTCAAGAAATTATATGACCATGGTGCAAAATTAGTTTGGGTTCCAAGGAACACGAGATTTGGGCTTTCTAAGGTAGAGCAACGAAGATTGAATCATTTTACTAACCCAAATGGACCCATAAAATGGGTACCAAAAAGATGAGAATTATTTGTCTATTTTTTAGATTTGTTTAAAGGCAAAGGCAAACAATGCATGGTTCATGTATAGCGGTTGTTCAAGGCACATGACTGGAGAAAGAAATTTGTTTCACAAACTTAAGCCTTGCAACGACGGAACGGTTGCCTTTGGTAATAATGAGAAAGGTAAAATCAAAGATAAAAGAAATATTTACAGTAGCTCAAATGCATGCATGGAGGATGTTTTGTTTGTTGAAGGACTCAAGCATAACTTAATGAGCATTAGCCAATTATGTGATAAAGGATATAAGGTTGTGTTTGAATCATCTGTATGCAATGTATTTGATGGTGAGCATATCATGTTTAGTGGAAGAAGACATGGAAATGTATATTTGGTTTCACTTGATGAACTAGATGGTCAATGTCTAATGGCCATTGAAAATGATCCATGGGTTTGGCATAAAAGAATTGGACATGTGAATATGTCAAACATAAAGATCCTATGGAAAAAGAGTTTGGTAGAAGACTTGCCTAAGTTGAAATATGACAAAAATAAATTATGTAAGGCATGTCAATTATCTAAACAACCAAAGATGTTTTTTTTTTCTACCAAAAAGGAGATTTCCACCACTAGGCCACTTGAATTGCTACACATGGATCTATATGGGCCATCCGACATCTTAACCATTGGTGGAAAGAAATATGTATTTGTGATTGTTGATGACTTTTCAAGATTTACATGGGTAATTCTCTTAGCTAGCAAAGATGAAGCTTTCTCTATGTTTTCAACTTTTGTAAACTTGGTGGAAAATGAAAAACAGAATACCATTTTTTGTAGAAGGAGTGACCATGGTGGTGAATTTGAGAACAAACGATTCACAGAATTATGTAATGAAAAAAGAATTCATCACACATTTTCTGCACCAAGGACTCCACAACAAAATGGAGTAGTTGAAAGGAAAAACAGAACTATACAAGAGATGGCTAGAACATTGCTAAATGAGAGCAAATTATCTAAGAAATTTTGGGGTGAAGCTGTAAGCACAGCTTGTCATGTTTTAAATCGAGTTACCATTAGAGCAATCTTGAAAAAGACCCCATATGAGCTATGGAAAGGAAGGAAACCAAACATATCTTATTTTCATGCTTTTGGATGCACATGTTATGTTCTGAACAATGGAAAAACCAACTTGGGAAAACTTGATGCTAAAAGTGATGAAGCAATATTCCTTGGTTATTCATCAAATAGCAAAACATATAGAGTTTTCAATAAACGAAACCAAGTTGTAGAAGAATCCATACATGTTATTTTTGATGAAACTAATACATGCTTTAAAAGAAAAGATGATCTAAGTGATGCAGATGACATAACAAGCAATCTTGAAAAATTGCATATGGAAAAGCAAGAAGAATCCATGGAGGAAAGGGTAAGTGAAGGTAACAATTCCTATAAACCTCCAACTGATTTAAAATTCAATCATGCACATCCAATTGAGCAAGTTATAGGAAATGTGTATGAAGGTGTAAAAACTAGAAGGTCAAAGCAAAATGTGTGTGGACAATATGCTTTTGTATCCAAGATTGAACCTTCTAATATTGAACAAGCTCTTGATGATGAAAACTGGATTATAGCAATGCAAGAAGAGCTAAATCAATTTGAAAGAAATAAAGTTTGGCATCTTGTTCCTAGACCAAATGATTGTACTATTATTGGCACCAAGTGGGTCTTTAGGAACAAATTAGATGAAAGTGGACTTGTAGTGAGGAACAAAGCTAGACTTATGGCAAAAGGATACTCACAAGAAGAAGGAATAGATTTTGAGGAATCCTATGCACCGGTTGCTAGATTAGAAGCAATTCGCATCTTACTAGCTTTTGCATCTCACATGAACTTTAAATTGTTTCAAATGGATGTCAAAAGTGCATTTCTGAATGGTTATATAAATGAAGAGGTGTATGTTGAGCAACCACCTGGATTTGAGGAAAAAGATCAATCTAAATTTGTATACAAGCTAACCAAAGCATTATATGGATTAAAACAAGCTCCAAGGGCTTGGTATGATAGACTAAGCAAATTTCTGATTGATCACGATTTTCAAAAAGGAAAGGTAGACACCACTTTGTTTATCAAATATAAAGAAAAGGATATATTAATCATTCAAATTTATGTTGATGATATCATTTTTGGTGCTACTAATGAAACTCTTTGCCAAGAATTTTCTGAGCTTATGCAGAAAGAACTTGAAATGAGCATGATGGGAGAGTTAAACTTTTTCCTTGGACTGCAAATCAAGCAATTGAATGAAGGAATCTTCATTAACCAGTCCAAGTACATCAAGGAAATGCTCAAGAAGTTTGGCATGGAGAATAGCAAAGGAGCAAACACGCCCATGAGCTCTACAATCAAGCTTGACAAAGATGAGAAGGGCAAAGTAGTTGATTTAAAATTATAGAGAAGCATGATAGGTTCCTTATTGTATCTAACTGCTTCTAGACCTGATATCTGGTTTAGTGTGTGTATGTGCTCTAGATTTCAATCATGCCCAAAAGAATCACACTTGGTAGCTGTGAAAAGAATTTTCAGATATCTAGTAGACACTACCAATTTAGGACTATGGTATCCAAAGGGCTCTAATTTTGATCTAATCGGCTACTCGGATGCGGATTTTGCTGGTTACAAAGTAGATAGAAAAAGCACTAGTGGAACATGTCAGTTTCTTGGAAGCATGTTGGTTTCATGGTTTTCAAGAAAACAAACTAGTGTTGCTCTATCTACGGCGGAAGCCGAATATATTGCCGCCGGGAGCTGTTGTGCCCAATTACTTTGGATGAAACAGCAACTTAGGGACTAAGGCATGGATTTTAAAGATATATCTATCAAATGTGATAATACCAGTGCCATTTGTCTAAACAAGAATCCTGTATTGCATTCTAGGACCAAACATATAGATCTTAGACACCATTTCATTAGAGAACATGTAGAAAATCATGACATATGTTTGGAATTTGATAGAACTGAGGATCAAGTTGCAGATATTTTTACTAAACCCCTAGCAAGAGAAGCATTCTATAAAATTAGAAATAACATGGGAATGATTGAGCTCACCTAAGTAACAAAACAACAAATGCTACAACAAGTGGTATAACAAGTGGTATCAGCTGGTAAATCAAGTGGTATAAAATCTAACAAGTAATAACATTTGGTATCATGTCCAACAAGTAGTATCTAAAATTAGGATAAGCATAAACTCAGGGGGAGCACCCATTTAGGGGGAGCTAACCCACCTATCTCTTTGATTACCCTCTAATCTTTTTGATGTATTGACAAAAAGGGGGAGAGAGATTTAAGGAGAAGAAGAGTATTTGAGTTGAAAAATTGAGTATAATTCTTAATGATTTAAAAAGGGGAGAAAGATGATTAAAAGGGAGAGAGATGATTAAAGGGGAGAGAGATGTAAGAAGAAAAGAGTAAGAATAGGGGAGGAGAGTAGGATATGCTTACATGATATTTATATGTGAATGTTCTGTTTCCATGAGCATAAGCATGATTTTAAAATGCAATATGAGCTTATTATTTTTAATGAAAGGTATCCACTCAAATCGGTTTTGTCAATCATCAAAAAGGGGGAGATTGTTGGAAACATGAGGAAAACTAGCTAAATCTATATTTTGATGATTAACAAATCAATTTGAGTATGTCTTGGCTACTAACAAGTTTGTGAAATGTTTAAGGAATATACATTTGAAGAAAATCAAGTTAGGAAGGCCAAGTCGACTCCAAGATCGACTTCAAACATGCAGAACGTCCAGAGCTGAAATGGGAAGAAGACCAAGTGAAGTCGCGGGTCAAGTCGACTCCACATGCGACTTGAATAGCCAAGTCGCAGACGAAGTCGACCTCGCTATCGACTTCAGTCGTGCAATTTCTTTCAGAGTTGAAATTTGGGACACGGAGCTGCCAAGTCGCAGCCCAAGTCGACTCCATGTGCAACTTGGGTGAAGTTGCGAACGAAGTCGACTCCGAAGTGCGACTTGAAGAATTCAAGGCTCAAGGATGGGAAAGCTAGCTTCTTTCCATGATCAAAGATACAAGTTCAAAACTTGGTTTCAAGTTTAAATGCAAACCAAGATCAAATCAAGTTTAGAGAAAATCCAAATAAGTTGCAAAGTTCAAGATGAATCAAAGTCAAAGCTTTCAAAGGTTCCAAATCATTCAAAGGACTTCTTCACTCTAGGCTTAAGAGCTTCAAGCATGATCAAGATCAAAACAAGCCTATCAAAGTTCAAGGATTCAAGATCTAGAACAAATCAAAGGCAAAGACATCAAGCATGCTTCAAATAGTCAAGTCTTCAAGAACAAACTCCAAAGCAAGCAGGCTCTTCAAAGATTCAAGCTAAACTAAGATTAAAGCCAAGCAAGCAGAAGAGAAGACATTAATCCAAAAGGAAAATGAAGAATTCCAAGTTCCAAATTCAGAAAATCAACTGCCGAGGTGAAGTCGCACCCCAAGTCGACTCCACCTGCGACTTGGGTCAAGTCTGAAGCCAAGTCGACTCGACCTGGAACTTGAAGTCGCTACAGGAAGTGAAGTCGCGAAGTCAAGACGACTCCAGACTGCGACTTGGGTGAAGTCGCAAAGCCAAGTCGACTTCATGATCGACTTCAATCGAGGAAAAACTTCCAGCGTTGAAAACTGAAGACCGGAGTCTGCGAAGTCGCACCCGAAGTCGACTCCGTCAGCGACTTGGGTGAAGTCGCACCCGAAGTCGACTCCACCTGCGACTTGGGTCGCAACGGTCGGATTTATTTTCGAACGTTGGCGCATTAAATGCACGCCACCAACCTTCTAACGTTCGGATTCCCTCCAAACTTATAAATACAACCCATTGTGAACGAAGGAGAAATAAGAGGATCATTAAGTGAGCATAACTCATATCCATAAGAGCTTCAAAGAGATCAAATCACTCAAGGAGGAAGAATTGTGTTTCAAGTTGCAAGAGCTACATTCAGAAACTTCAAAGCCATCATCTACAAGTTCTTCCCTGCGCTAAATCGTTTCTACACACCTGTAAAGTGTAGTTTACTTTTATTGTTTACTTGTTTGTGTTGAACTTGATTTAGCTTGCGTAGCTAAGATCAAGTGGTAGCAAAGTAGTGTGTGATTGGAGTGTGACTCATCACCTACTTGTGCTAGTTGTTGATGCCCCCTAGAGCTGGAATCTAGAAGAGAGCAAGAGGCTCTAGTTGTTGATGCCCCCTAGAGCTGGAATCTAGAAGAGAGCAAGAGGCTCTAGTTGTTGATGCCCCCTAGAGCTAGAATCTAGAAGAGAGCAAGAGGCTCTAGTTGTTGATGCCCCCTAGAGCTAGAATCTAGAAGAGAGCAAGAGGCTCTGGTTGTATATGCCCCCTAGAGCTAGAATCTAGAAGAGAGCAAGAGGCTCTAGTTGTATTCGCGGAATACAATAGTGGAACCCAAGTCACAAGGAGTGTGAGCTTGGAAGAGTGGAGTAGGGAGGTTGCCCGAACCACTATAAAATCCTTGTTTACTTGCTTTTATTTCTGCTCTCTTTATTACTTTGCTTTCCATTCAGTTTCTTCATTCAAGGGGATTAATTCTACAAGGGGTTAAGTTTTTAAGTTACCAAAGAAATTTTTAAGAACCCAATTCACCCCTCCCCTCTTGGGTTTTGCCATCTATTCGGGACCCAACATAAGGTTCGTAACAGTTAGGGTAAGCAGGGTTCGTGGGAAATTTGCAATGAATGTGCGATTTTTATGAGGTAAAGAATTCATTAGCAGTTTCTATATTGTTAAAATGTGACGTTAATCAATTTGGATCAAACGAGAGTATGAATTGAAGGTTCCCTTATTTTGCACCTATCATGTGTTTGGTAAAATGCTTGTATGGCAGTTTTGTGTGTTGAATTTAAAGTACACCTTGTTGATGTTGTATGTGTGGTTTGTGGCATTTATCCTTGTCTGTTATGTACGATGTGTTATTAATAACTCGTATTTTTACGAGTTATCATGACCCATTTCAGACTTGATTTGCGCATTAGTTCGAGAGATTAGGCTTAGTTTCATTCATTCAGCTTAATTTTCATGCGTCTTGCATTTTAGGAACATTATTTAGCTTCTAGGCATTTTTAGTTCATTTATTTAGTTTTTCCATCTTTTGCAGGAAGGATGGGACATATGAAGGCAAAGCAGGCGAGTTGAATGCAGATCGAGGCATGACAAAGGCAAGTGGATGGCGCCTAGGCGCCACTCTACGTGCCTTTGCCATTTTTCAGTACAAACTCAGTATACATGTGGCTTCCAGAGAGTTCGCGCCTAGGCGCCACCCAGGGGCGCCCAGGTGCCACTTCTGTTGAAAATATGTGGAAAACTAGCTAAATCTATGTTTTGATGATTAACAAACTAAATTTGAGTAAGTCTTGGATACTAACAAGTTTGTGGAAATGTTTAAGGAATATATATTTTGAAGAAAATCAAGTTAGGAAGGCCAAGTCGATCCCCAAGTCGACTCCATGATCGACTTCAAACATGCAGAACGTCCAGAGCTGAAAACGAAAGAAGGGAAGGTGAAGTCGCAGGCCAAGTCGACTCCACCTGCGACTTGGGTAGCCAAGTCGCAAACGAAGTCGACCTCACCATCGACTTCAGTCGGGCGAAACCTTCCAGAGTTGAATTCGAAACAACAGAATGCCGAAGTCGCACCCCAAGTCGACTCCACGTGCGACTTGAGGTGAAGTCGCAGCCGAAGTCGACACAGACATCGACTTCGCTCAGGCAGACGGAAAACTTCAAATGACAAGTTCTGGATTACTTGATTTCAAGCCAAACTAAATGAAGATGAAGATCAAGGCAACATAGATACTCAAGCTGAAACATTTGAAGACAAATCCAAGTACAAGCAAGAAGCATAAACTCAATCATTCAAATCAAGAAGATATCTAAGATTACATGAGTCAAGATACAAGATGAATCAAAGTCAAGATTTTCAAGATTCACAAATGTTCAAGAACATCATGACAGTGAAGTCGCAAGGCCAAGTCGACCCCATCTGCGACTTGGGTGAAGTCGCAAAGCCAAGTCGACTTCATGATCGACTTCAAGTGGGCAAAACCTTCCAGCGTTGAAACTGAAGACCGAAGTTCGTGAAGTCGCACCCGAAGTCGACTCCACCTGCGACTTGGGTCGCAACGGTCGGAATTAATTCGAACGTTGGCGCATTAAATGCGCGCCACCTACCTTCTAACGTTCGGATTCCCTCCAAAATTATAAAAGGGAGTTAATGTGAACGAGGGAAGCAGTTGAGAATCATTAAGTGAGCATAACTCATATCCATAAAAGCTTCAAAGAGATCAAATCACTCAAGGAGGAAGAATTGTGCTTCAAGATGCAAGAGCTACATTCAGAAACTTCAAAGCCATCATCTACAAGTTCTTCCCTGCGCTAAATCGTTTCTACACACCTGTAAAGTGTAGTTTACTTTTATTGTTTACTTGTTTGTGTTGAACTTGATTTAGTTTGAGGAACTAAGATCAAGTGTAAGCAAAGTAGTGTGTGATTGGAGTGTAACTCATCACCTACTTGTGCTGTAATTTGTTGATGCCCCCTAGAGCTAGAATCTAGAAGAGAGCAGTGACTCTAATTGTATTGAGAGAATACAATAGTGGAACCCAAGTCACAAGGAGTGTGAGCTTGGAAGAGTGAAGTAGGGAGGTTGCCCGAATCACTATAAAAATCTTGTGTGTTTGATTTATTTATCTGCTCTCTACATTATATTGCTTTCCATTTCGTTTCTTCACAAAGGGGACTAGATTAATCCGGGGTAAAGCTTTTGTTTAAGTTGTAAATTTTAAATTACCCAATTCACCCCTCCCCTCTTGGGTTTTGCCATCAAACTCGGGACCAACAAGTGGTATCAGAGCAGGTCTTTGAATTGAACCAAAGAGATCCAACTATATGGCATCCCAATCTACTTCCGTTCCCGCTTTTGCCGAGGGCCAATCTTTTACAAGGCCACCATTGTTTGATGGGAGCAACTTTGGCTATTGGAAGCTTCGTATGAAGCAACTCATCATGGCTACCGATATGGATTCTTGGATTGCTATCCAAGATGGTGTAACTTTGTCAATTGATGAAAGAGCTTCCAAGTGGACCGAAGAGGAAGTAAGAACCGTCAAGAGCAATGCTAAGGCTATGAACTCTTTATTTTGTGCTCTTACGGCTTCGGAATATGATAGAGTATCATCTTGCCTAACCGCCAAGGAGATATGGGATACTCTAACATCCATTTATGAAGGAACCTCTCAAGTCCAAGGGACTAGGAGAAATATCTTGATAGGAGAATTGGAAAGTTTTAGAATGCTAGACACAGAAAATATTTCTGAAATGTTTGCTAGATTTTCTAAGATTACTAATGCTCTAAAAGGTCTTGGAAAGGCTATTTCTGAATCCGAACAGGTTATGAAGATATTGAGAGCTCTACGGGATTCATGGACTCCAAAGATAACGGCAATTGAAGAAGCCAAAGACCTAAATACTTTGAAGCTAGAAGATCTTATTAGCTCATTAATGTCACATGAGCTAATTAGGAGAAGAAACGAAGATAATCACAAAGGGAAGAGAACCATTGCACTCAAGGCCACTCACAATTCAGATGAATCCACCTCTTCATCTCACAACGATGATGAAGACATTGCTCTTCTCACTCGCAAATTCCGGAAATTTGTGAGAAAAGAAAAGAACCTCAAAGACTTCAAAGAAAGACCACATAAAGAAAAAAAAAAAGAGGTTACAAAATGCTACCGATGCGGGGGCATAGGACATATGCAAGCTCAATGTCCTACACCGGAAGAAAGGCCAAAGGAGAGCCATGGAAGCAGAAAATTCCAAAGGCCACGAGGAAGAGGCATGTTCGTCAACGAGGAGACTTCATCAACATGCAGTTCCTCAACCGACGACAATGATGCAGCCAACTGTGCGAGAATTTGCTGCATGGCACGAATCGAGCAAGAAGAAGAAGACTTGCTATGCTTAAACACGACTGAAGTTTTGGAAGAACAATCCACCTCAACCAAATGTACAAGCAATGATGAGGTAACTTCCAAACCTTGCTATTCTCAATCAAGTTATTCTTCTTTTCAAAATTGCCTCAAATGTGCTGAATTAGAAGAACTACAAACTGCCTATGATTCATTATATGAGGAAATCAAAAAGCTAGGAAACAAGTTGTCCTCAAAGAAACAACAATGCAACTTTGTTATTATTGAAAATGGAAAACTAGCTGAAAAATCAACAAAACTGAAAGAAGAAAATGAATCATTGTTGAAAGAAGTAGAGAAACTGAAAAAGGAGAACAAATCCTTAAATGAATCAATAGCAAAGTTCTCTAATCCAGGAGAAAGTGTAAAGATGTTTCTGAACATGACCTCCCAAACAAACAAAAGAGGTCTTGGATACAATACATTTGAGCAAGGAGAAAGTGGCAAATAAAATGTGCCTACACTTGGGAAATATCAAACCAAAATTGCACCTATATACAAGCCACAAAGGAGAAATGTTATGTGGACTAGAAGGCCAACATTTGAACCAAAATATACTTGGAGGCCTACTCATAGATTACCAATGGCTTGCAATTTTTGCAACAAAATGGGTCATAAAGTTTATAAGTGTAACTTTAAGAGATTATTTGACCATGGTGCTAAATTAGTTTGGGTTCCAAAGAACACAAGATTTGGGCTTTCTAAGTTAGAGTAACAAAGATTAAATAATATTACTAACCCAAATGGACCCATAAAATGGGTACCAAAGAGATAAGAATTATTTGTTTATTTTTCAGATTTGTTTAAAGGCAAAGACAAACAATGTATGGTTCATGGATAGCGGTTGTTCAAGGCACATGACTGGAGAAAGAAACTTGTTTCACAAACTTAAGCCTTGCAACGACGGAACTGTTGCCTTTGGAAATAATGAGAAAGGTAAAATCAAAGGTAAAGGAAATATTTATAGTAGTTCAAATGCATGCATGGAGGATGTTTTGTTTGTTGAAGGACTCAAGCATAACTTAATGAGCATTAGCCAATTATGTGATAAAGGATATAAAGTTGTGTTTGAATCATCTATATGTAATGTATTTGATGGAGAACATATCATGTTTAGCGGAAAAAGGCATGGAAATGTATATTTGGTTTCACTTGATGAACTAGATGGTCAATGTCTAATGGCCATTGATAATGATCCATGGGTTTGGCATAAAAGGCTTGAACACATAAATATGAGAAACATAAAAAGCCTATGGAAAAAGAATTTGGTGAAAGGCTTGCCTAAATTGAAATATGACAAAGACAAAATATGTAAGGCATGTCAATTATCTAAACAACCAAAGATGTCTTTTTCTACCAAAAAGGAGATTTCCACCACAAGGCCACTTGAATTGCTACACATGGATCTATATGGGCCATCCGACATTTTAACCATTGGTGGAAAGAAATATGTGTTTGTCATAGTTGATGATTTTTCAAGATTTACATGGATAATTCTCTTAGCTAGTAAAGACGAAGCCTTCTCTATGTTTGAAACTTTTGTAAACTTGGTGGAAAATGAAAAACAAAGTACCATTATATCTATAAGGAGTGATCATGGTGGTGAATTTGAGAACAAACGATTCATAGAATTATGTAATGAAAAAGGAATTCACCACACATTTTCTGCACCAAGAACTCCACAACAAAATGGAGTAGTGGAGAGGAAAAATAGAACTATACAAGAGATGGCTAGAACTATGCTAAATGAGAGCAAATTATCTAAGAAGTTTTGGGGTGAAGCTGTAAGTACAGCTTGTCATGTATTGAATCGAGTTACCATTAGAGCAATCTTGAAAAAGACCCCATATGAGCTATGGAAAAGAAAGAAACCAAACATATCTTATTTTCATACTTTTGGATGCACATGTTATGTTTCGAACAATGGAAAAACCAACTTGGGAAAACTAGATGCTAAAAGTGATGAAGCTATATTCCTTGGTTATTCATCAAATAGAAAAGCATATAGAGTTTTCAATAAACGAAACCAAGTTGTAGAAGAATCCATACATGTTGTTTTTGATGAGACTAACCCTTGCTTCAAAAGAAAGGATGATTTAAGTGATGCAGATGACATAGCAAGCAATCTTGAAAAATTGCATATGGAAAAGCAAGAGGAATTCTTGGAGGAAAGGGTAAGTGAAGGTAACAATTCTTATAAACCTCCAACTGACCTAAAGTTCAAACATGCACATCCAATTGAACAAGTTATAGGAAATGTGTATGAAGGTGTAAAGACTAGAAGGTCAAAGCAAAATGTTTGTGGACAATATGCTTTTGTTTCTAAAATTGAACCTTCTAATATTGATCAAGCTCTTGATGATGAAAATTGGATTATAGCAATGCAAGAAGATCTAAATCAATTTGAAAGAAATCAAGTTTGGCATCTTGTTCCTAGACCAAATGATTGTACAGTTATTGGTACCAAGTGGGTCTTTAGGAACAAATTAGATGAAAGTGGACTTGTAGTGAGAAACAAAGCTAGACTTGTGGCAAAAGGATATTCACAAGAAGAAGGAATTGACTTTGAAGAATCCTATGCACCGGTTGCTAGATTAGAGGCAATTCGCATCTTACTAGCTTTTGCATCTCACATGAACTTTAAATTGTTTCAAATGGATGTCAAAAGTGCATTTCTGAATGGTTATATAAATGAAGAGGTGTATGTAGAACAACCACCTGGATTTGAGGAAAAAGATCAATCTAAATTTGTATACAAGCTAACCAAAGCATTATATGGATTAAAACAATCTCCAAGAGCTTGGTATGATAGACTAAGCAAATTTCTGATTGGTCATGATTTTCAAAAAGGAAATGTAGACACCACTTTGTTTATCAAGTACAATGGAAAGGATATATTGATCATTAAGATTTATGTAGATGATATTATTTTTGGTGCTACTAATGAAACTCTTTGCCAAGAATTTTCTGAGCTTATGCAGAAAGAGTTTGAGATGAGCATGATGGGAGAGCTAAACTTCTTCCTTGGACTGCAAATCAAGCAATTAAATGAAGGAATTTTCATTAACCAGTCCAAGTATATCAAGGAAATGCTAAAGAAGTTTGGCCTAGAGAATAGCAAAGGAGCAAACACGCCCATGAGCTCTACAATCAAGATTGACAAAGATGAGAAGGGCAAATTAGTTGATTTAAAATTGTATAGAAGCATGATAGGTTCCTTATTGTATTTAACTGCTTCTAGGCCAGATATTTTGTTTAGTGTGTGTATGTGCTCTAGATTTCAATCATGCCCAAAAGAATCACACTTGGTAGCTGTGAAAAGAATTTTTAAATACCTAGTAGACACTACCAATTTAGGACTATGGTATCCAAAGGGCTCTAATTTTGATCTAATCGGCTACTCGGATGCGGATTTTGCTGGTTACAAAGTAGATAGAAAAAGCACTAGTGGAACATGTCAGTTTCTTGGAAGCATGTTGGTTTCATGGTTTTCAAGAAAACAAACTAGTGTTGCTCTATCTACGGCGGAAGCCGAATATATTGCCGCCGGGAGCTGTTGTGCCCAATTACTTTGGATGAAACAGCAACTTAGGGACTATGGCATGGATTTTAAAGATATACCTATCAAATGTGACAATACCAGTGCCATATGTCTAACCAAGAATCCAGTCTTGCATTCTAGGACCAAACATATAGACCTTAGACATCATTTCATTAGAGAACATGTAGAAAATCATGACATATGTTTGGTATATGTAAGAACAGAGGATCAAATTGCAGACATATTCACAAAACCCCTAGCCAAAGAAGCATTCTATAAAATTAGAAATGACATGGGAATGATTGAGTTAGGCTAGCATAAACTTAGGGGAGCACCTGTTTAGGGGGAGCAATCTCATCTATCTCTTTCTTTACCCTCTAATCTTTTTGACTTATTGACAAAAAGGGGGAGAAGAATAGGATTTGAGGATTTGAGATCCTTATGATTATGCTTAAGGAGAAAAGAGTAGGATATGATTGGGGAGAAGAGTTTGAATGTGTGTTAAATATTGAAGGATTGCATGAGCATATGTTAAATGATTGCATGAGTTTAAGTATGATTTCAAAATGCATAATGAACATGATATTTTAAGCAATTGAAAGGTATACACTCAAATCGGTTTTGTCAATCATCAAAAAGGGGGAGATTGTTGGAAATATGTGGAAAACTAGCTAAATCTATGTTTTGATGATTAACAAACTAAATTTGAGTAAGTCTTGGCTACTAACAAGTTTGTGGAAATGTTTAAGGAATATATATTTTGAAGAAAATCAAGTTAGGAAGGCCAAGTCGATCCCCAAGTCGACTCCATGATCGACTTCAAACATGCAGAACGTCCAGAGCTGAAAACGGAAGAAGGGAAGGTGAAGTCGCAGGCCAAGTCGACTCCACCTGCGACTTGGGTAGCCAAGTCGCAAACGAAGTCGACCTCACCATCGACTTCAGTCGGGCGAAACCTTCCAGAGTTGAATTCGAAACAGCAGAATGCCGAAGTCGCACCCCAAGTCGACTCCACGTGCGACTTGAGGTGAAGTCGCAGCCGAAGTCGACTCAGACATCGACTTCGCTCAGGCAGACGGAAAACTTCAAATGACAAGTTCTGGATTACTTGATTTCAAGCCAAACTAAATGAAGATGAAGATCAAGGCAACATAGATACTCAAGCTGAAACATTTGAAGACAAATCCAAGTACAAGCAAGAAGCATAAACTCAATCATTCAAATCAAGAAGATATCTAAGATTACATGAGTCAAGATACAAGATGAATCAAAGTCAAGATTTTCAAGATTCACAAATGTTCAAGAACATCATGACAGTGAAGTCGCAAGGCCAAGTCGACCCCATCTGTGACTTGGGTGAAGTCGCAAAGCCAAGTCGACTTCATGATCGACTTCAAGTGGGCAAAACCTTCCAGCGTTGAAACTGAAGACCGAAGTTCGCGAAGTCGCACCCGAAGTCGACTCCACCTGCGACTTGGGTCGCAACGGTCGGAATTAATTCGAACGTTGGCGCATTAAATGCGCGCCACCTACCTTCTAACGTTCGGATTCCCTCCAAAATTATAAAAGGGAGTTAATGTGAACGAGGGAAGCAGTTGAGAATCATTAAGTGAGCATAACTCATATCCATAAAAGCTTCAAAGAGATCAAATCACTCAAGGAGGAAGAATTGTGCTTCAAGTTGCAAGAGCTACATTCAGAAACTTCAAAGCCATAATCTACAAGTTCTTCCCTGCGCTAAATCGTTTCTACACACCTGTAAAGTGTAGTTTACTTTTATTGTTTACTTGTTTGTGTTGAACTTGATTTAGTTTGAGGAACTAAGATCAAGTGTAAGCAAAGTAGTGTGTGATTGGAGTGTAACTCATCACCTACTTGTGCTGTAATTTGTTGATGCCCCCTAGAGCTAGAATCTAGAAGAGAGCAGTGGCTCTAATTGTATTGAGAGAATACAATAGTGGAACCCAAGTCACAAGGAGTGTGAGCTTGGAAGAGTGAAGTAGGGAGGTTGCCCGAATCACTATAAAAATCTTGTGTGTTTGATTTATTTATCTGCTCTCTACATTATATTGCATTCCATTTCGTTTCTTTACAAAGGGGACTAAATTAATCCGGGGTAAAGCTTTTGTTTAAGTTGTAAATTTTAAATTACCCAATTCACCCCTCCCCTCTTGGGTTTTGCCATCAAACTCGGGACCAACAACTTCATCTACATGAAACCCAAGTCAGATGTTGTTGAAGCCACAAGTCAGGTATTGCCTCCAGGGAGTTGGCGCCTAGGCGCCAGACAAGGGCGCCCAGGCACCAGGCATGATCAACCACAAGATGTAAATAAGAAGTTCCAAGCCAGAAAAGTCTAGGGAGTTGGCGCCTAGGCGCCTAGGCGCCAATACGCATCCGTACGTAAATACTTCAGTGCGTAAACTGCGCAAAAGGAAGATATACATAGTTCCTAGGGGTTCGCGCGCAAGGGGAGAAGAGAGGAGAGAGCCGAAGGACGAACTAAAGCGCAAGAGAAAGAGGAAATCAAGATTAAAGCCTGGATTGAAGAGAGGATTCAAGTCCCATTGGTGGAAACCGCCGGAAAACAGTTTTCTCTTATTCTTTCCAATTTTCTTTCTCTGCCTTTATAGATACTTTTTACATGGGTGTATTGGATGTTAAGATCATGTTTTTGAACTAAACCTCCATTAGATGGATAGTTAAGATGATTTGAACTCTAAACTATATTATTTCTTAGTTCTTAGAATATTTATAAATGAATAATTGATTTTATATATGATTGTGTATGATTTACCTTGGCATATGTGGATTTAATGTTTTTTACAAGATTAGCTACTTTGTAAGATGACTTAATTGCTTGATTTATCCTTGAAAGAGGAAAATCTCTGCCGGATCCATGTGCAAAGTATAGGTTTCTACCTTTGTGTAAGGAGAGTTGTTTAATGGATAGGAATATACCGTTAAACCCTGTGTAGTAATTATACAAGTTATAAACTTATCAAATTTAATGGCATGGGAACATAACAATTAAATAGGGTGTAATTAGCTTTATATAATGTTGGAAGACATATATAAAGATATATGAACTTGGGCTAGTAAATTCATATGCAATCCAATTAAAAAGAACTAAAGCAATATAGTTTAGATTCAAGGATTCCGATCTATCCATCTGCCATCCCTAATCAGTAAACTCGTTTTCAGTATCCAGTAGTCTCGTAATCTCTACTCTGACTTTCCTTTGCAATCGTTAGTTTAGTTAAATCACAAACCCAAAATTTTCCATCCATCAAAAGCAGTTTAACTAATTAATAATTTCGGTTAACAATTCATCGTGGGAACGATACTCTACTCATTATTTATTACTTAACACGGCACGTATACTTGCATAAATAGCGAGCATTCTAATTGACATATACGCAGCTCGTCAAGTTTTTGGCGCCGTTGCCGGTGACTTGTTTAACCAATTATTTTTTTAGTTTTATTACTTTCTTATATAATTCTGTAGAATAGTTTATTTTCATAATTTCTTTTAGCTTAGAATTTCTTTTTCTTTCTGCTAGTTCAATTTCATTGGTTTTTGCTGATTATTCGCAAATAGCATGCGCCGAGGCAAAGCCGGAAAGGAGATTGATATTCCTTTTGATCCGGAACCCTAACGAACTTATTTGAGAAGGCGTCGCAAGAGCAGGGAGGCTAGAAACCAACAACATACGATGGAGCGCATTGAGAACCAGGATGAAAACATTCATGCAAATCAACAGGAAAATCAAAGGATTGAAATCCCAAATCGTCCACCTCAAGATGATTTGGACCAACCCATTTGGGATCTGATTGCGCTTGGTCAGAATGCAGTTCAAACTAGCATTGCACCTCCTCCAATCGACACTAATAACTTCGAGATCAAGCCGGTGATTTTCCAGATGCTCCAGTCTATTGGGTAGTTCGGAGGTCTAGCATCTGATGACCCGCACCGCCATCTGCGGAATTTTCTGCAGATTATGAACACATTCAAGCAGAATGGAGTCTCTGACGAGGCAATGCGGCTTCGAATATTTCCATTTTCTCTACGAGATAGAGCTTCGGAGTGGCTAGACTCTTTGCCACCGAACTCCGTCAACACATGGAATGACTTGGCTCAGAAATTCCTAGAAAAATACTTCTCACCTGCCAAGTTAGCCAAGCTGAGAATGGATATAGTCTCGTTCAAGCAACACGGAGAGGAGACCCTATCAGAGGCATGAGATCGTTTCAAAGACTTGCTTCGAAAATGCCCGCATCATGGAATTCAGTCGTGGGTCCAAATTCAGATTTTTTATAACAGTCTCCAGGATTTCACTGGTCACATGGTGGATTCTTCTTCGAATGGTTCTCTCCTATGTAAAAGCTATCGGGAATCATACGCCCTGCTCGAAAATATGGCGGCCAATACTTATCAACTGTCATCTAATAGGAGCCGAGGTGGGGGTCTACTCCAACTGGACGCGGTTTCATCGATAAAGGCCCACATCGACGCTTTATCTCGGTAAATCCAAAACTTGTTCAGGCCAGCCAACGTCAGTGCATTAGGGGCGTCTACACCACAGCAGTCGACAGTAGTAGACATTTGCACGTGGTGTGGTGAATTCGGCCATCCCAGTGATGAATGTGCCTCCAACCAAGAGTCCATTAATTACGTGGGAAATTTTCAGAGAAACCCAGCAAATCAATATGGAAACAACTACAACCCAGGTTAGAGAAATCATCCCAATTTCTCATGAAATAACCAGACGAGGCCGAATCAGCCACCGAGATTCTCACAGTAACCACCGCAGCAACAGCCTGCAAGACCAATGCAATTTAATCCACCACCGCGAGAAGAGAAGAAATCGGATCTGAAAAATCTTTTCATGCGGTTTATGCAATCCTAGATCACAACGAACAGGAACCTGGAAGCTCAGATAGGCCAACTAGCCTCAGCTCTGAACAACCGACCTCAAGGATCGTTGTCGAGCGACACCGAGCAAAACCCAAAGGGAAAAGGCAAAGAACAAGTCCAAATAGTCACATTGCGTAGTGAAAAGCAGTTACTCAATGCAATTCCACCAGAATCGGTAACTGAACCCACTAATCCTCTGATTCAGCAGTCGCGGGAGCTAGAAGAACCAGTAACTACCCAGAAACAACCAGATGCTTAAAATCGCCACGAATCCAAGGTCGCCTCCTCCATTTCCTTAGGGATTCGAAAAGCCTAAAAAGGAGGGCCAATTCAAGAACTTTCTTAAGGTATTGAAGCAGCTACACATTAATATACCTCTCGTCGAAGCCTTGGAATAGATGTCGAGCTACGCCAAATTCATGAAAGAAATGCTATCAAAGAAAAGGCGGTTGACAGAATTCGAGACGGTGGCGTTAACAAAGGAAACCAGTGTGAGGGTGCAAAGGAAACTGCCTCCTAAACTCAATGACCTAGGGGGTTTCACCATTCCATGCACGATTGAAGACCAGTACTTTGGGAGAGCCTTATGCGACTTGGGAGCCAGCATTAATCTCATGCCCAAGTCCATTTTCAAAAAATTGGGCCTAGGGGAAGCCCGACCTACCACAGTGACGCTGCAACTGGCGGATCGATCCATCACGTATCCGAAAGGTATTATTGAGGATATCCTTGTCAAGGTGGATAAATTTATTTTTCCTATAGATTTTATTATCCTGTATTATGAAGAGGATCGAGATGTGCCAATTATTCTCGGTCGACCTTTCCTCGCAACGGGCAACACAATAATTAATGTATGAGCCGGAGAATTAACCATGCAGGTGCAAAATGAAAAGGTTACATTCAACGTGCTCAAGTCGATACAGAGCCCAACGGATCCAGAGGATTGCTTAAGGATTGATTTAGGCAATTCAAAAGTTCAAAAGTTTCTCGAGACAGGTATTGAAAATGACATAGAGGAGATTGCATCTGGGGGCCGCAAATTATCTGCCTATGTTAAAGACTGACTCGTTGGTTATGTCGGGTTCGAACAACTGACCGAGCTGGTGGAAAGCCAGGACAAGGAAATTAAAGCCAAAAATGGAATAGAGGAGGTTATAATTGATAAAGCTGGATGTTTACATATCCGAAGACCCCTACTTAATCTGCCGAAATGGCAATTCTGGCATGACTATACATACCAAAATTTTTTGGCTAAGATAAGATCTGAACTTCCAGAATGCATTTCGAATGGCCGGGAGTTCGAGGTGGTGAAATTGAAAACGGACTGAATAGCAGGAACGTCGGGCTGAGGACGTTAAGCTTAGCGCTGAATGGGAGGCAACCCATTACTTGGTTTCAATTTGATTTGCAATTTTGTTTTTGTTTTATTTTTGGGTTTCTATCTTTGTTTTCAGGAAAATAACTTAGAGCTTAATTTCATAAAGATCATGGGTGGAAGAAAAAAAATCGGCGCCTAGGAGCCGAATGGGGGCGACCCAGCGTAGTGATGAACTCCGCGAAGAACACGAGTGCCCCGGCGACAGCACGACCCGTATGGCATTATAAAGCTCGGGTTAGGGTTCTAAACCCTAACCTAAGCCCCAGCGCCGACTTCTCTTCCCAATTTTTCATTTCCAACCAATATTCCCTTGATTCCAAGCCTTTCCAACTCGAATCAAACTACATTTCATCAAGGATTCATCCTCCCATTTCATCCATTCCAATTTCATTTTTTTTCCCTTTTCTTTTTTGCTTAGATCCATTCAAATCCATCTAAAACTCCGATTTTTCTTCATCGAATCCTAGGCCTAACACCCACATTGAAGTTTCAATCACATTCCCCTTCATTTGGGCTCCATTTTGAGCCTCATCATCGTCCTTTCCCCGTCCGGCGCCGAAAACCGCCTGACGGCAGAACGACGCCTAGGCGCTGCTACCCCCACGCCCTGGTGCCAGTGCAGAAGCAAGGCAGTTCAGATTTCAGGCCAACAACTTCTGTGGGTACAGATTTCTCCATTGTTTGTGGTACATTTCAAATGCTTTGAATTGATTTTCTACCTGTTTGAGTCGAATATTGGATTGGATTGGTGAATTTTGGTGATTGGTTTGCGGATTAGATAGTGACTTGGGTTCGGTTGGTGGATTGGTTTTTGGTTTGGTTTGTGGATTGAGTTGCTTGGAATTGGTTGGTGCTTGTTTGGTATTGGTTGCACAGTGATTGTTTCAGGCGCATTTTGGAGTTTAGCTTATTGACTTGTTGGATTGCTTGTTGGATTGCTAGATTGGTTGGTTGTATATTGGCTTGTTGGATTGCTTGGTTGTGTTGGAATTTGGTTTTCAAGGGCCGTTTGAGACTGCTTGGGGACAACATGGCTTCATCATCTGCTAAGAGAAAGAAAGTTCAGGAGCCCGGCGAATTTGATGCAAACCGATTCCTGTCCGCTCAGGCGTTCAAGCGGTACACAAACTCGCTTCAGAAGTGGCACCTGATTCCTAAACGGGGAATAAAAATTACCTCTTTCTCCGACAACTTTATCAACGCACTGAATGTTCGAGGTCGGCAGAAATTTCTCGCACAGCCTGAGTCTGCAATAGTGTCAGTGGTGAAAGAGTTCTATGCCAATGCGGTAGAACATGAGCAGGGTAGGGTGAAGGTCCGGGGCAAGATTGTCCCGTTTCATGCTGAAGCGATCAACTCCTATTATGGATTGGGCTCTTTTGACTATCCAGACCAGTATGAGGAGTTTTTGGAGGGAGAAGGTCGAGATGTCAACTCTATCACCGAGCATATCTGCCAACGGCCTCCGACATGGAAGTCCACGGGAGGACAACTCACATCATTCAAGCGCAGCGAGATGATGTACGACGGGCGGATGTTCTTCCATTTTATCTCGGCCCAGATGATGCCGTTGACCCACGTCAGTGAGGTGACGATGGATAGGGCATTGCTTCTCCATGCGATCTACAGTGGCATGACGATCGACGTAGGCCGCCTTATCTACCAGCAGATCTGTGCCTGTGCGATCGCACCCCGGGGTAGCTACTACTTCCCATCCCTCATCACCGGGCTCTGCAAGCGGGCCGGCGTCAGATGGGAGCAGACAGAGGAGGTCCTAAATGGTCAGGCCATCATCGACGACCTCTCCTACTACACCCAGCCTTGAGTTCGCACCGCCACGACACGGCCCAGTGTAGCTCCCGCAGTTGGACCATCATCACAGCCGCTATCCACGGCCGAGCGGCTAACCAACCTGGAGAATTTAGTTGCGGCCCAAGCCAAGTACCAACGGCAGCATGACCGGGTGATGGAGGCCTACCTACGGCGGATAGCGAAGGACTGCCAGATCGACATCTCCACCCTCCTGCCCTTCACAACGACGCCACCCGAGGTTCGAGCCTGCTTCGGGCAGTAGTCCTAGCCCCAGCCCGACGACGAGGACGACGAGGACGCCAGAGTTCGATTCATGAGGGGAGTCCCAGTCCTTTATTTTTATTTTTATTTTCTTTTATTTTTGCTTTTCATTGTATTTTTATTATTAGTTCATTTTAGAATCATGCATTGAGGACAATGCATCTCTCAAGTTTGGGGAGGTGTATAATTCTCAACCATAGGTTAGTTTTTCATTTTAATTCTTCATGCTTTATTTTATATTGCATGTATGTCAATTCCAGCTAATGAAAGTTGTCTTTGTTTCAATCCATCTTATTGTGAAAATGTGCAAGGTTGTAATTAATGTTGACTTGAAATTGAATTAATGAAAGAATGGGCTATTCAGATTAAAAACCAAGTATAAAAACAGGTTGAAAGTAACATGTGAAAGAATTAAAAGGAATTTCATAATGCATTGTTCTAATTCAATCACAAGCATATCTTTCAGACCGAGATGATGAAAATTGAACTAAATAAATACTGACCAAGTACTTTAACGGGTTCAGAAATGGTATTATTTCACAAGAATTACTCAAACATGTTTAGTACCCCTAACAAGGCATTAGAAAAAATAATAAGGGGGTGGTTGACCTAAGCTGAGTAACCGGGACTTGGCATCGACAAATGGCAAGGTTCGTGTAAAAAAGTAAAGGAAAATCACAGTAATAACACTTAAAAATGGAAATTCTCCCTAAATACCCTAAAATATGGTGAGGGGAGCCAAAAAAAAACTAAAAAAAGATCTCCAGATATCCTGAAATATGGTGAGGAGAATTTTTGCAATAAGTTTGGGGGGGGAAAAGAATCCAGTGATTTGATACCATTTTCTGTGACCAGTTTTATTCAGCTTGACCTTTGGTTTGCTTGTGTTCATTTATTTTCTAACTAGTTTTTTGATCGAATGGAAGATTAATGTGTTGAATTATGAATGTGCATTATGGAATCTTAGCATTCACAGGTAACTTGGTTTGAGAAAGAAAACGCGTGCCTTGTTTTTATAATGAAGGATTTTTCAAGTTGGATTAATCTCGACCTTGTGAAATGGATAAGTGGATTGATCAATGCATAACAGGAAGCAAACGGAGTTGACAGAGTCTGCAGGCATTCATTAATTCATTCATTTATTTATTTATTCATTCATTTATTCATACTGTTTGCATGTGTTGCTTGAGGACTAGCAACATTTAAGTTTGGGGGTGTGATAACTCGTATTTTTACGAGTTATCATGGCCCATTTCAGATTTGATTTGTGCGTTAGTTCGAGAGATTTGGCTTAGTTTGCATTCATTCAGCTTAATTTTCATCCGTCTTGCATTTTAGGAATATTATTTAGCTTCTAGGCATTTTTAGTATTATTTAGGCATTTTTAGTTCATTTATTTAATTTTTTCATCTTTTGTAGGAAGGACGGGACATATGAAGGCAAAGCGGGCGAGTCGAATGCAGATCGAGGCACGACAAAGGCAAGTGGATGGCACCTAGGCGCCACTCTACGTGCCTTTGCCATTTTGCACCCTTTCATTTATTTCATAGCACGTTTCATCAAGGAAATTAAACTTACAAGGGGTTAAGCTTTTAATTATGAAATTTTTTTTCAAGAACCCAATTCACCTCTCCCCTCTTGGATTTTGCCATAAACTCAGGACCAACAATGTGCTCTATATAAATGGTTGTGGTCCTTAAATTATGCGTAAAAGTTTCTTTTCTAACATTCCATTGTTAGAAAAAAGGGAGTTTTCTTTTCCAAAAAACCCTAGTACACTAACTTGGAATATTTAGAATCTTCAGAACTAAAAACAACTACTCCTATGGATTCAGTGAATTCTGTCTGCTGTTTATTTTTCTTGATGATTTAGCATAGAGGATCCTAGGGTAATTATGATTTTAATTAATAAGGTTTCCCAACAAATAATATTATAGCCATCTTCATGTCAAATCATTGAGAAAAAAAATTTCATTATGTTTTTTAAGGTTTAGGTCATATAATATTATTTAGTTGAATATTATTTTGGCATATAATTATGCAGAATACATGTGGATTTAGTTCTGTGCATGTTATTTTGATATCATAAATTGTAATAGGTTCATATGGAAAATTATATGTTGATTTTCGTTGTTGCGGCTTGTTCAGGTTTTATTTTTAATCTATTTTTTTGCCATACGTATTTGGTTCATGTTTGGTCCAGAATATACTAATACATGATCGGATGAATTCATGGTGGCTGATATTGGATTCAGATGAAACAATTGATATATATTGAAATCCGCGGCATGATTATGGAAATTTTTTTTATTTTGATGAAATATTGACAATAAAAAAAAACAAGGTCTGTGGCGTAAAGCACTGTATGAATTATTAAACATGAATTCACATGCTGCTAGGATTTCAACATGTAAAATCCAGTTTTTGTGATGATTGCGTGCCATTAACTCATGTTGCCTGGATTTTTTTTGGATTTGGCATATTCTTATGGATTCGGACATCTTCCATCTTGCTATCAATGGATGAAACCAGTAATTCAAATTCAACCGCCCACATGCTTCTATTTTTGTCTATAAAAAAATTTTAATTAACACTCTTGAGTTAAGCATGTTTTGGCATTTTGGAAATTTAAAAAATCTCTTTTGTCAACATGTTTTATTTAGATGTAGTCACTCATGAACATGCTACTGGAATTAATTTGCACCTATGGATTCAGCCATCTCTTTACGCTTGATTGAATGTATGGGCTTCTGTTGTGTTCTTTTTTAACTGACTAACTTTGAAATTTTTCAATGCGTCGGAGGCCTATTTTCATGTTGTAATTTTATTTTCTTCTCTGGTTTTCATCTTTCGTGGATCTAGCACTGGATTCACTAGAAACAATGGCCTTTCATTGGAAGGGATGACTGTGGTATGGATTTAGACTAGGGGTGGGAATTGGGGTGGGTCGACCCGTGACCCGGCTTTGACCCGGCCTATTTTTGGCCGGGTAAAACCAATATATTTTTGACCCGGTATAAGGATGGGTCAGAAATTTTTACCCGAGTTCAAAACTAGGGTCGGGATGGGTTGACCATATTCCGACCCGAAGAGTCTGACCCGTCCCGCATATATAAATTTATTAAAAATTATAAGCCTATATTTAAATATTATTATTATTTTCTTTCAAATTCCTCACTTTTTTATAATCAACAATAGAAGAATCAATTTATTCAAAAAGCAATATAAGAATCAATAAAAAATTTGTACGTATATAACCCTTATGTGTAATTGTATATTAACCTATTTTAATAAATGTATACTATATTTTCAAATGTTTTGTTTTCTTAATTATATTTTTTTAATAATTAGTGAAATATTGAAACATCTAATTTAAATTGAGTATAGATGTATATTTATGTTTGATAGGTATATAAATTTTAAAAATTATCTTATTTGACTCGTATTTTTTACCCGACCTGCTATCCCGAAACCGGTCCGATACCGACAGAATTTTGTCCCGAGACATAGTAGAAAAAAGTAAGGGTCAAACCGATCTTGTCCCGACCCGGCATAAAAATAAGGGTCAAACAAGATTTTGAAAAGTAGGGTCAGGGTTGTCAGGGTTGGGCAAACCCTAACCCGCCCCGATTCCCACCCCTAATTTAGACACAAATTTGGGCCACCTTCTATCTTCCATTGTGCTACAGAGAATTCAGCCATCTGCCATTCGTCCCATCCGATTGCCATCTATGTGTTTAGAAACGAGGCAGCTACAGTTTCTCATTTGGGAGTTGGGGAAGGAGAAGAAAATAAATACAGTGTTCTGGCGGTGTTAATAGTTGAGCGCACATGCACCAATTCGGTATTCTATGGGTGCATCTTATTGTGTGCACATGCAATTGCCTATTTATCATTCTAACATGAAATTTGCTACTTTAATTCATGATATTCATTATTCGATGAAACTATTATTTATTTGATGACAATTTTAGTTGTACACCATTTTTAGGATTATATGCAATTAAATTAAGTGGTTAGTTTATGAGAATTTAGAAAGTAATTTATAAAAAAATTTCATGCATTTATGATTGATTGATTTCTATTAAAATTCAAATTAACCCATGCAAGAATTCTATCTTTGGAATTTAGAAATAAAGCTCAATAATTTTTTGGACTTTTTGAGAATTCAAATTCAAATAATGGTATAAGTATTTTTTATGGATGTCTAATGTTTTAAAATAAATTGATTGAAACAACATACTATCAAAGTAGCCTCTCTTGTGTAGGTTAATCTATTTTTAAAATATTTAAATAATTATGTTTATGCGATTAATGAGAATATTAATCTGCCCAAAGGGAGATTAATATTTGGTTGACTAGTTTAGTCTCAACCAGTGCTCCAAGAATGATTTTAAATCTAAGAAAATGCATAAGATTCGTAATGCTTTAGCATGGAAAATCTAATTTATGCTCAAGTTTGTGCGCATCTGGATATTACTTACATTTTTGTAATGTTGGACAATTATTTAAGCAATTTAAGCATGGATCATTGGAAAGCACCAACTATGTTTTAAGTATTTTCATAGAACAAACCACTACATGTTCACATACAGGAAGTCGAATAAATTGGGAATCATTTAGTATTCAAATTTCAACTTTGTGGATGCCAATATAGTTTTAGATCCACTTCAAATTATATCTATCTACCTATAAGAGAAGTTATATTAGGAAAGAATACTAAGCAAGCACTTATAGCTCCTTTCACCATGAAAGAAAAAATTTATAGTATATTATGATGCATCTAATTATGGAATATGACTATCACCAAGGCAGTGCCCTGGTGGTAACTCTTTCTGGTGTCATGGTGCCCATAAGGGTTCGAGTCTTGCCAAATGCAGATATTTGCTTCCCCTGTAATAGGAGTATTACAGTTGTCTAACCTAAGAGTGAAAGTATTTATAAAATGTCCCTCCATGATGAGGGTTATGAAAGTACCTCATTTGTAATATCAAGATGTTACGATGTAGATAATACCAATAAAAAAATTACGAAATATACTACAAAATTTTGTCATAGAGCTGTAAAATATGGATATTATAGAACAATCACTTAAGTTATTTTATGACGATAAATCCAACAATAGTAGGAGCTTGACGAAGTTTCTGGTCATTAAGGAAAGAACTCAGGAAAATAAAAATGTCTATAAAGCATATTGAAACAAACTCCGTAGTTATGAATCCGGTTACTAAGGGATAACACCCAAGGTCTTTTATGGGCACACTGCTCATATGAATATTGTATCATTTGATGATATGTTGATTTAGTGAAAACTTGTGTTTTATGATTTTCTTGTTTGGACACTTTACTATGGCCACGTATATTTTCTGCAAAATAAAGTATTGGATATTTTGATTATTCAGTATTTTAGATTTGGTTTGATCTCACCAAAATAAAGTCGGATCAGTTGGAAATAAGTATATTAGATCATATTACATGCAATTTCCATATTATGCATTCATACTTGATTTATGTTGTTTGGTTATGTTTGATATACATGATTATAGATGGGTTTAGTTACGATGAATGTGACAAAGGCCATTTTGATCCTATATTAGTATAACTAATGGACGAGATTGTTTAGATATGATTTTGGTTATAATAGCAAAAGATTTTGAGCGCATATGGTTATATAATTATAAAATAATATATGTAGTCCAAGTGAAAAATTGTTGAAATTTACACCCATATACCGTAAGGAGTGATCCAATTTTTAAAGTGATTTTATAAGGTTTATAAGTTCAAATTATCTAATAAAATATAGGTCTCCTATGTATAGAAACTCTATTACCTAATTTATATTTTATAATTAGCTAAATTAGAAATAAGAAATATAAGTGCTCTATATAAATATTTGTGGTCCACGGGTTATGCATGAGAATTTCTTTTATAATATTCTATTATTAGAAAAAAGGGAGTCGTCTTTTTTAGAAAATCTATGGCAAAAATTGAGAAGACCCATAACCTCGAAATCCGAGAACAACTGCTTTTATGAATTCAAGTATACTTGTATTTTCGGTTTATTTTTCTTGATGATTTAATATGAAGGATAATAGGATAATTATGGTTTTAATTAATAATGTTTCCTAACACCTGTGTCACTTTTTTTTTTTTGGATGAAAACACCTGTGTCACTTTGTTGCTTCTGAATATGCATTTTCCGTCTAAGTTCCATCAATTTATCTTCAGCACATAACACGCTCTATTTTATCCAAGTACCCCCATTCATCCAGTTATCTATATGTCATTTTCTGCTCCGTTGCTCTTTTTCTTCTCTCCAGCTAATTTAGTTTTAATGCGCGAAAACATCAAGTTAAAAAGTGGATAGAAATGCGTGAAAAGTAAAAGTGTGATGAGAAGAACAAGGAACAGAATATAGAAAGACATGGTGATGGGTTAAAGCAAAAGAAAACTTACCTTATCATCAATGTCGATTGCCTAGAATCGAGCTACAGCTTGATCGTATGGATCGAATAGAGCACTGGTCCATGTTTCGTCAATGTATTGGACGATGACTAAAGATTTGGAGATGGGCCTTTGGTTGTGGATGAGGATTGGGATCATCTTGTAAACAGGGTTGGATTTGAGGAGTTGGCTTTTGTAGTCAGAAGGCTCCTAAAGTCAGTCATAGATGATGGATTTGAGATCAAGGGCGATCATCGACGTCGGCCCGTATGGTTTTGCCCATGATCCCAACACCTTCACTTCTCGACTCATGGTTCTGCCCACAATCTCACTATCCCATCTCATCCCTTTATAGAACCTGGGATTTGCAGATCAGTACAGCAGGAGAGAGTTTTTTGCTCCCTTGCCTTTTGCATCATGAATTATTTTTAGAGGCAGGTGTGAGTGCAAACGTTTGCACTTTTGCATAAAATGCAAATGGGGGTAATATGGTAATTTCATACCATGAGAGTAGAATTGTGGGTAAAGTGTGAGTATGGGTATATGAGATTAACTATAATACTTTGAGATGCATGTATTTCTATGATTAATCATATGATTTTAATAAAGTACTATAGATGATGAGTGATCCATGACGTTAAATTGAATGATATTCATTTTAAATTATAATCGGTAATGTACGCCTAAAATTTGCAAATTCAGAATAGATTTATTTTAAAAAATAAATTTAAACGAATGACATAATTTAGCATGTTTGACCAATTTTATAAATTTTACAGATTTTACGGATTTTACAGTTTTTATGCAATTCATGGGGATGATGTGTTATACTGGTAATCTTTATTCATTGTTCCCATGAAATAAATTTTACAGGTTATTCGAGTATCACAGAAATAGCGCATATGCAATTGATAAATTTTATATATTTTACGAGTTGTATAAAATATATGATTTTGCTACGTACTTGTCTGATAACATAAACCAGTTATACAGTTTTAACACCTGAAATGGGATTGATGACATTTTATTTTCACAAATTAGACTGGCAATACAGATTTTACAAGAATAATGCAAAATCATGAACTAATATATACATGATTTATGATTTTTATAGAGTTATCAATTTGTAATGAAATGGTTTGATGGATTTTATAGATTGTTCATAAAATCTATATCAAATATATTATCCGTAAACGTAATACGAAAGATACTAATAATATTAAATAATAAAATATAGATTCTTATTAAATTTTAAATAAATCCAATAATTGGATCCTTTACCTAATTAATATATTTAATAAATCAATAATAATTATTTACACTTTATTTACTGGAAAGGTAGAAATTTGTATATGTTATAAATTTTTATAATAAGCATGTATAATAGTTATAATTTGTGATGAACTAATGCAAAATAATGAACTAATATATACAAAAATAGTTATAATTTGTGATGATAAATTTATTGTAATAATTCAGAAAAATTTTATAGCATCATTCTCCACATAATTAGTTTGAGATTTAAATATTAAAATACATTATATAAATGTTCTTCATGTATTTAATGTAAAATTTACGGTTTTAATTTTGCTATAGAAATGTTCTTCTTCAAATTAATTTAATATTTAGATTTAGAAATTTTGTAGAATAATTATAATTGAGAAGAAAATAGTGTAATATGCATGTTAGAATATTACTTTATACGTAATCTAGATTATGTCTGTAAAGTAATTACATTTTTTAACAAGGGAAGTATTGAAATTATTAAACACCAAATAAATTACTTGCATAAATTTTATTCTGCACCTCATTTTGTTGACCTGCAACTACCTTAATCCAAAAGAAAATATTGTACTGTTTATATGAGAACATTATTTAACAGGCAATTTTAATTATTTGGACCTCAATTTAATCATGCACAAATTTTTTTGGACCACATATTGCGACCCAAAAATGAACAATTACTGTGATAAACAAGTGAGAATTTTTAAGTAATGCTTAATTTTATTATTTATCACAATAGTAAATTAATTTGTGAGAGGCGATGTCCAAATTATTTATTGTTGAATAAAATAATAACTTAAGTTTTATTTGGGTCCCCCATTAGTTGTTCCAAAAAATAAATAATTTATGTTACAGCCACATGAGAATTTTAAGTTATGCTTAAATTTAGACTTTAATCAAATAAGTAATTTTATATGTAAGAGGATGATGTAAAATTTATTTAGAGACGAATAAATTTACCACATAAATTTTATTTGACACCTTGTACCATTGACTCAAAAAATAGATAATTTGTTTAATAATTAGATGAGAATTTTATATAATGTTGAATTTTAATTATTTATGACAAAAGTAATTTCATTTGTAATAAGTAGGAGTGCATAATGAGCTGATTTTTCTGACTTGGACCGATCAGGCACTGAACAAAATTTGATTTGGATTTTTTAAAAAGTACATCAGTACATTAGTTTCACATTTTATGTTGGTAAAGTAATTTTATTTTTAAACAAGGGTAATATCAAAATTATTAAACACCAAATAAATTACGTGTGCAAATTTTATTCCGCACCTATATGAGAAGATTAATCTATGAGTAATTTTACTAACTTACCCTACATGTGAGAATATTACTTACTAGGCAATACTAATTATTTTGTTTTTAAGAAATGATGTTATTCTTAACAAGAATAGTACTAAAATTATTAAGCATTAAATATCGCACAAATTTTACTCAGGCTTCCATTGACTTGAAAATCGAAAATTAGTAATATCCAAAATAATTTGCATTTTGCACATACATGGGCTTAACCTGGGTGGTACCGTTTCTATGTTTTTTGGCAGTTCATTTTCCTGCGAAGAACACTTCATGTTAATTATTTTTTAGACTATATATGCGCTTCTTTTAGCTCTTGGTCTAAATTATCTGATGTATACTGTTTCAGCTGAATTCCTCCTTTGTGGTTTAATTGATTTTTCTTGAGCTTTTTAATATACTTGCAATTTAATAGATGTATTTATACTAAAAACTACATACACGCTTAACCCTCTAGTCATTGATGAGCTTTGACTTTCTTACTAAAAATATATGACCCTATTTTAATAGGCTTATATAAATTTTTAAACATTTATTATTTTGTTTAAATGCAATTTCTAGTGTTTATCTCACTAGCACATAATAAATCAAAAATTTTTGAATTTTAAAAATTCAAAAAGATTCATTTAAGGCAAAAATATTTTAAAATTTTTATATCAGCCTACTTTGGTAAGGTCCCAATAAAAATTTTTAGAATAACTAAAGGGATGACTCATTACAACCACATATTTGTCACAATTTAACTCATAAAATCATTTTTTTAATAATCATCAAGGTCTCTGCATATTTAAAATTTCCTGCACACATATATGAGTCTTGTTCTTATGTGTTAGAATAATTTTTTTTTAATTACAAAAAATGCAACCGAGATCATCATCACTTGATCTACGAAAATTAAAGGGGCGATAAATATCAAATATAAACAGTTAAGAATTGTAATATAATTGACAAAGAACATAAGTTACTATACTAAAGAAAAGATATTTCAAAAAAAATTTCTCTTCAAAACATTATTGATGGAGTTGTGACGTAATCCAACTTTGAATTTCTTTAACCATCATCCATGTTTAACCTGCATCAAAAATAAAAATATTTTAAAAATAAAATTGATTATGTAAATTTGCTAAAAAGATGAATGAAAATTAAAATATGCATTGGATTTAATATAAATTTCTGACAAATTACCTGAATAATTTTGAGATATTGAAGAGAAAAGAATATCGGTTTCTCTTGAAATAGAAATTGCATATGGTAAGGTGCCTGTAGTGACATTCTAATAGCGGTTTCAACATCTCTACGCCTAATTCACGTTTTCTCTACCTGATCATTTTCTAAGGCTTAACGTAAGATCTAATTCTTTCATAAATACCTAATTTCAACGCATAATAATCAAGATTTACACATTCCTAAATGATTTATATGATTAATATACAACAAAAATAGAAATTTGAAACCCCAATATACCCTCATCACTATTTAATCCAAATCCCTTTTTCTTCTTCATAATTTCTCTTTCATATAGATTTGCTTAAATATAAACAAAACTCGATGATTTTAACATGATTTAGGAGAAAAATCCGAAAACCCCACAAAAAAGTCCATTTCCTTCTTACCTACAGTCATCGGCAGTGGAGGAGGTGGCGGCGACGGCGACAGCGACGGTGATGGAGGCATGGATTGCCAACATGATGGCGTGGAGCACCTCCTTTCCCTCCTCCCTCTTCTTCCCTTCTCCCTTCCTCTTTTCTCCTTCTTCTTCTCCTCCCCTTCTCTCCTCTTCACTCCTCTTTTCCTATGGCAGCAACGGTGAATCGCGTGAGCAAATCTGGGTTCGGCGCGGGCTTCTCTTGCTCCTTTCTTCTGTTGTCCTCTGCTTGCTCTCTGTTTTGTCCAACCGATGGCTTCAACAAGAAGCATGTTTGGGAAGCTTCCAACAAATATTCACATGCGTGTATTCAATGTTTCTTTTCCATTTTAGCCCCCGCAAATCTCAGCCGTATTTTCTGAATAGATGGTGGATATGTCATTTTCACGCTGAGCCCATCGTGCAAACCTTTGCACCGAAACCGGACTCTTATTTTTATGGGATTTTTGTAAAATCAACCCTATAAAATTACCTTAGAGTCCTTTTGGCAAAAAGAATGAGAATGGAGAACGGAGAATGGAGAATGGAAAAAATAGAATGGATATGATAAGTTAAAGTAGAAATAAAATAAAAAAAAAAGGAAGGTAGTTATAGTGAAAAAAATGAGATAATGAGTAGTATATAAAATAGAAAGGAAAAAAAATATGATAGTTTGGCGATTGCTATGTTAACTCTTTGCAGGAATCTCATCGTAAAATTATCTAAAATGTCACTGATTTTCAAAAATCAAAAATAAATATCTAAAATAATCCAAAAATGGTAAAAATTTATACACATATTAAATACACATAGATTAACAATATTGTAAAAAATATTTCAAAAATAATAATAAAAAAATAAAAAAAATGGGTGTATGCTCCCGGGAGCATACGATGGGGCTTCGTCTTTGCGTGCCTCATATCTAGAGCGCAATCCTATACACCCGGGTGCATTGAGCCTCAATGCACCCGGGTGTACTACACCTTTTTTTTATTTTTTTTTGAAAATTTTTTTTCACGATGGTTAATCTAGGTTTATTTAATATATGTATCAATTTTTACTATTTTTGGAGACTTTTAGATATTGTTTTTAGATTTTTAAAAATCAGTGGCATTTTCAGTAATTTTAAATTACTAAAAATGCCACTAGTTTTTAAAAATATAAAAAAAATATCTAAAAATCTCCATAAATAGTAAAAATTGATACATATGTTAAATAAATATATATTAACAGCTTCGTGAATTTTTTTAAAAAAAAAATTAAAAAAATAGGTGTAGTACACCCGGGTGCATAGGATTGCGCTCCCTCATATCTCGTTTGCATTCTCATGATGCCAACGCACCCTAATTGCAAATTATTGCCATGTGATTCGAATATTTGCAGGAGGAACATACGGCTCCATTTCTCAACGGCACAGAAAATTGACGGTTTACATTCTTTTATACGCGCTTTTTATGTGATTATTATAATTAGAGAACCTTTCCTGTACTTTTGCCCGCACCATAATTAATGTGCATTTTGCCCAAAATGGCCTTATATGTACTTAAATATATTGATATTTTATATAATTATTTATTCATATATAAATTTTAAGCAAACGGTTTACAGGTTAAAAAATAACTATAAAGTTAATATTTACATCGAACTACTTTATTATATTAAATTTGTACTATTTTCAAATGGAGTTCATACATATATCCAATTATGATAAAATTAGTATCGTAATAAAATACATAATTCTAAATACAATCAGTGGAGTAAATTATAATTTTATAATCATATAGGGTTCATTTTTAGGTAGTTGTACCATAATTTTAGTGCAGTAAAGCTACACCTGAATATTTCTCTTATAATTATTATATATCAAGCCACCTACCTTTGAAGACAGTAGAGGCGTACTTTAGAGGAGGAATAAGAAAGCTATTGAACTTCAAATTCGAGACCTCCATATCTTAACACTTTATGCATACTTACACTATTGACAACTTAATCATTAAAATGATAACTTATTACATATATTTTTAATTATTCTTTCATATCTATCAAAAGGTACCCTTTTATCCTTATTTACTTTTACTTTAAATAATTATCATATGTTACCACAACAACATACGCCCCTCTATTTTTCCACACTTTGCATTTTTCTTACTTTTTTATCATTACTGGACAAACTCTATAAGAGTGCGCTTAGGAAGTAACCAAAATTTTTGAATAAAAAACTTTTAGAAGAAAATGAAAAAAAAATAATGTAATATGATAGTAATAATTATGAAAAGTAAAGAAAATAAAGTTAAAATAGATAGATTAACTGTACAAATAATTATCTAGAAATAATCGAAGATTATAATATGAGAAGATGTGAAAAGTAATTAAAAATAGATTTTTTTAGGTGAAAAATAAATAATTGTGAAGAGTGAAAAGTGTTAGATTGATTGACACTACGTTTTAAAAAATAATAAATAAAAAATCTTCCTTTTTGTTGCTTCTCCGAAATTCATTGACACTTCAAAGAAAATTTTAGTTGCAACTATGAATGCGAACTAAAGCGTAGGGCAGAGCTTGAACACCAATAACTCGCTCTCAAAAACAAACCCATAATTCAAAAGATCGCCTTTTCCGTAGCAGAACTGAATTTATAAATTTGAAAAGGAAGAATTTTTAATCATTAGGCAAGAGTACAAATTTGTTCCTTCGGGAATTGCAAGCTAGGCTTCATATACCGATTTACGTGCTTAAGATGTTCCTAGTTTGAGTGCATTTCAATGGGGGAGATTTAAACCACATGGCAGATATCATCGTCTTCTTGCTTCTTCCCTAAAATTCTTACTACTTTGCAACTGTTTTTGGAATCATTTGAATTCCTACCTAGTTAGCTGCTGGTCACATTGAATTTAATAGTATTCATGACATTGATTCAATTTCAACCTTTGTTTTTTTTCTAATTCTCATGCTGATTTAAATGTGCCTATAAATTGTGTGTAAAAATGCTAAATCAGATCTGCTGCTGCTACAACAAAGCTTGCCGTTGGTTTCAAACTTTCATCAAACACCTAGTGGGAAACCAGCTTTTGAGCAATGCGTACCAAATACCTTATTACGGGTGCGTTTGTTTGGAGCAAAAAAAATGTCAACCAAAACTTTTCAATTTAAAACTTTTCACTCTCCATAACTACTCTATTTTTTAATTATTTTTTCACATTTTCCAATACAAACTATCATACTTTTCAATCATTTCTACACAACTACCCATACAACTAACCTATCTATTTTAACTTCATTCTCTTTGCTCCTCATCATTATTCCTATTATATCACATCATTTTCTATCAATTTGACAACTTTTACTTCAAAAACTTTTCATTAAGGGTGTGTTTGGGAACAGATAAAATTTTTGATGAAAAGTTGTATAGATGAAAAGTTGTCAAATGATGTGATATGATAGGGGTAATAATGAGGAATAAATAGGATAAAATTAAAATAAATAGGTTTGTTGTGTTAGTAGTTGTGTAGAAATGATTGAAAAGTAGGGTAGTTGTATAGAAAAATGTGAAGAAATAATTAAAAAATAGAGTAACTGTGGAGAGTGAAAGGTTTTATATTGAAAAGTTTCTAACCAAACACACCCTACATAACTAAACAAATAACCACATAATCTCTGCTGTGGATCTGTCCAATTGTACTGATCTTTCCAGTTTTTTGAAAAACTGGGGGTGACTCCATCCGCTAACATTTAGAAACTGGCATATCTGCCACACCCTGACGGCTTGACCTACCATCCTGTCAATGTACAGCTAAATCTGGTGGAGGGGCTCGCCATTTGCAATAGTGTGTATGAATAGATGATCTCCACTTCTCCATGAATGGCACAAGGACAGATTTACACAACAAACCTGGTACGATACCATCATTGACAAGAAGATCACCAGTAGCGCTCCAAATCTCTGCATACCTACCTCCCATCTCTGCATTACCTCGATGGCTTCACCTGCCATCCTGTCAATTTAGAGCTAAATCTGGTGGAGGGACTGGCCATTTCACCAGTTTATGAATAGACTACCTCCACTTCTCCATGCATTGCATTGATCAATGGGTTCTTGATGCCTTCATTAAATACCAATCGTGTGCAAAGTAAACAAATAATTCAGCATTATCAACCAAATCGTACCATGGGATGTACCATTCGCATTGTTTTCCGAACCAACCCCTGCATTTAGATATGACTGGGGATTAGCATTTGGACGTATTCGCACCTTTAACCAAATCCATCATATTTGTGAAATGCACGTTTCCAGTTTCAGTACATCCAGAGCTTTAATTCAGTATCTTCCCTCTTCTTCAACCATCAAAACCTGTCCGGAGCTCCCACCAACAAGCAAAGGGGTTGCAGATAATAAGTTAAGACCACTGTCATTGGAAAAATTAATTTTCAGATCACCAATGATTAGCATTGCTTGTCTCAGTGCATATACATCCACAAGGGCCACAACATCCCGAGTCCTGCCTTCTCTGCTCATTTGCACAATATCTAAAGGTTAATACTATAACATTATTCTCCTTAGACTAGTTCATATTAGTGAAAATTTATGTGAATGATAGAGAAGTTCACGTTACTGAAAATTTATGCAAATGATAGACACTAAACCTCCTTCAGTCCTTCCTGAAGGGATTTACCCTGTTGCTCTGCCAATGGTGATTATCTATGTAGACAACAAACCATCTGAAAAGTAATTAAGCAATCACCTCCATTGCTTCCTAGAAATGCATTTGTATCAAGTCAAATGGAACCACGCATTGGTTACTAGTCATCCACACAAGAGTGAGTTCCAAATTGTGAACGTTTCCATTTCTAGTCATAGTCAAAGACTTCTAAGTGGTTGAGGTGAGCTCAAAAGAATTCAGAAAGAGAATTGCGGAAACTTAACATAAATCAAGTACAAATAGAAAATGCTGAAAAAAGAAACACAGCGAAACAACAAGAAAAACAGCAATGTCCAGGACAAACAGTACGAAGGGACAGTCCCACAACCCAGAATCTGCAGAAGTAAGGGAGACCTATTCTGGGAGCAAAAGCCCAAATCCTAAGCATGATTCTTAGCCTCGGCATTCAAGAAGCAGCAATCAAAATGCCTGTTGCTGTCCTTGCAGTCCCAAATAGAAGTACGAATTCAGATCCAGCTCACCTAGTATGAATGATGAGGTGGGGAACCCCAATTTGATATTTGGATTATTTCCTTTTTGGTCAGAGTTAGACTAACCATAGAAAATTGCAGCAGGAAGTTTTCCACCAATTGGTTTGGTCAGGATATAAAAGAAAGTGAGGATGACAACATCTAAGAAATAAAATCACTGTGATGAATGACAATTGACTATGCAAACCAACTGAGGTTCAAATATATGCTAATTCATATGTGAGAATACTTCCAATAAATAAGAAAATGTGGCATCCGAATCTAAAAAAATCTAGCTCGCATTCCATCACAACAAACAAACAAACATGAGGCCAAGACCATCATGTCAGCAACTATGCTCCGACTACCGATTCATTGATCTTCTGCTGCAGCTTTGCTTTTCAACGTGGACAGAGCAGACTCTACCAAAATTAGAGCAGCCTGAAGTGAGTAATGGAGCTGAAATTGTCAGTCCTTGGGCACGTTCTCTTTAGGCGAATTGCCCCCAGATCTGGACTCGGGCAACAGCCCCGCCTCCTCATCGGCCACCTGGGAGCTCTTCTTCTGCGCCTCCTTCATCTTGAGCGCCTGCAGCTTGATGTGGTTGTAGTAGCAAACACCGAGGAAGGCGATGGCGTAACCGAAAAGGTTGATGGGGGTGATGGAGTCCTTGATGACGGACCAGGAGAAGGCGATAAGGAGCCAATCCTTGACGACGCCGGCGACATTCATGGTAAGCGCGGAGGTCTTGCCGATGAGGAGGAAGACGGCGAGATTGAGGGCGAAAGCGCAGAGAGAGTTGGCGCCGAAGATCCAGTAGTCGAGGTGAAAAGAGGAGGTGTCGCGGATGAGGGGGAACTCGACGAGGAGCCAGGGTACAGCGAGGAAGGCGAGGCAGCAAGGGGCGACGTAGTAGAGGGAAGTAATGGGGTTGAGGGTAATGCCCTTGGAGGTGAGGAGGATCTGGATGAGGACGAGGCGGGTGGCCTCGAAGGCGACGGCGCCGAGCTGGAGGAAGACGCCCCAGGAGTCGAACCTGGCTTCGCCGTAGGCGGCGACGCCGACGCCGAACGAGATAGCAAGCATGTTGGCCATGGTGTGGGAGTTGAAGGGATCGCGGCGGAAGGCGACGGAGATGGAGTAGACGGCGACGGGCATGAGGGCCTTGAGCATCTGGATGAAGGAGACGGAGAGGTAGATGTAGGCGGAGTTGGAGAGCCAGAGGGAGAGGGCATAGAGGGCACCGATGGGGAGGACGGAAGAGAGATAGAGGTGGCGGGACATGGGCTGGGGGGGCTCTACAAGGCGGAAGACGCGGACTAGGAGGAAGGCGAGGAGGGAGCAGAAGGACATGTGGATCATGGTGAGGGAGATAGGGAAGGGCCAGTTGTAGAGCTTGCGGTCGAGGATGTATTTGTTGAAGACGATGACGGTGAAGCTGAGGAAGATCCAGATGCCGACGTAGGCGTAGCTCAGGAGGATCTTCCGGACGATGCCCTCATTCTTCATCATCATCATCATCGCCGACGACGACGAAGAAGACCCGCCCTTCCCCATTCTCACTCCGCTGCCCAGGGCGGTTGCAGGATGATCTGTTGCGGTTGCGGTTGCGCCGAAGGAGGCGGAGGAGGACGACGAAGGGAATGCTGCCGGTCTTCGCTTTCGCTGTCTGTACCCACTCTCGCGCTCGTGCAGGGAGACGAGAGCTGAGCGCGGTGAGCGGAAGAAGATGGGGGATTTCAATGCGATGCGAGGGTATGGTAGGAAGCAGTGTACTGGAATACGGTAGCCGTCAGAGTACGTGCTAAAGCGCCATTTGACAATTTTTGTAATGTCTATGTAACCCACCTGGCCAGCCATCATTGCATGAGTAATTATGATTCTATTGGATTTGCGTTTGGTAAGGGGTGGTGGTAATTGGGGAGCGGGGAAGGGGGAGGGGGGAACGTAATTTTTTCACACGGTCAATGTTTGTTTGCGCACGATATTTTTCAAATTAAGGAGTCTAGTTAGAAGTGATAAAATTTTTAGAAAGGAAAGTGATATAAAATTTTTATTGGGGTGCGTGGACTCATATATGTAACGCCCCATTCATAAAAATACTCAATAACTAATCAACGGCGCTACACAATCATAGAAAAATTCGGCAGCATCTCCCCATAACATACAAGGGATCATATGGAATACATGACCTGATAATCATTACATTTCCATCTGTAACATTCAATCCTATTTATATACTTGCATCTTCATATAATAAGAACATTTTTATAGAAGGAAATCATTACATATTTTCCTTACACAACAAACAGATATAATAGCCATGCATATGTGCATCAACAAGGATTATAATCCAATCTGAAATACCAAATACATTAAAGTTGTCAAAACGAATCCGCCTAAGTAATTGTCTACATATATGATTATCAAAAGAGCACAAGTCTAAAAGAACTGGAATCAACATATTGTGCTAGGGTCTCTCATGTTTGATCTTCAACTTGTCCCATCCTTAAGTTCTCCTTCTGGCCTGCGATCTAAAACCACAATAACAATGATATGAGTCTAAATAGACCCAGTAAGTAGATAGTGGTTAGCACAAAGTGCAAATAAGCATAATGATGGATACTCATACAGTGATGAAGCTAATACACATGGGTCCAATACCCACTCCCAAGATCGTATACATATAACCATACACACAAATTGACCAACACAACCAATCATCTACTCATGTCCATCAAGGGCCATGAACAACCCTCTCCTCATGTCAATCAGGGGCCATGAACAACCCTTACAACCAACTATTTGAGATAACGCATCATACATAACAGACAATGAAACACATCGCAAACCACACATACAACATCAACACAATTCAGATACAACACATAGATCTGTCACACAAGCATTTTATCAAACACATGATAGGCGCGAAATGAAATAACCTTCGATTCGTATTCTCTTTTGGGGCAAATCAATTCACGTCACATTTCAACAATATAAGAACTTCTAGGAAATCTTTCACATCATAAAAATCGCACATTCAAAGTAAATTTCCCATAAACCCTAACTGTTACGAACCCATTTCCTAATACCATAGAGTCGTCAAGCTCTACATATTTCCTCTAGCCTCATGTCGTGTTCAACATAAAATTTCATCACTAAATCGAGAAAGGGCGACATCTACTTACCTCGATCGTGATTTTCCCCAAAACAGCGACCCTAGGCTTAGCTTGCAGAGATTTGGAGCTTCCTTGATTCAAATCGATCACCTTCGAGGCAGTCAGTAGGGTTTTCTCGAAGAGATCTATTGCTAGATCGTACTGAGTAGAAGAGAAAGAAGAGAAGACGCAGAGATCGGGAAGAGAAGAAGAAGAAAAACAGTCGGGCGTGAGGTGAGAAAATGGAGTCTATCGCGCGGGCTTCGCTTCATATCGAACCCCCATCGGGTCGGGATCGGGTCCAGGACGGGTCGGAGCATGAGTCGGGTCTAATCGCATTTGGTAATTTACTCTTCCACTCCTACGACTTAAATAATTAAAATTTTCTTCAGGGGCGCTGCCCCCTGCACCCCCGCAAGGGGCGTCTCCCCCTTGACCCCCGCGACCTGACCGGGCAGGTCGAACCCCGTACCTACTCTGCGAAGGAAACAATAGTCGTAGTGCCCATTAATGGAACGCTAATCATACATGCACATATGCACTATACATCTCCTAAATGTCGTGTCCATGTATGTTATGTATCCATTAATATCGTAAAATTCTTACTAGCATGTTCATAAGTTATCTTATAAATAGAGAAAAGTTATAATAAAAATAGAATAAAAATACCTGGTCCTCACAATATAACACCTTTAATTTTTAAATTTTTATACTTTATAAAAAATTTAATTCATTTATTATATTTAGTATCATTTGTCTTATCTAAGAGACCAAATTTCATCTTAATATAATGGATGAAATGTGTAAAATATATCTATCCATGTGTAAATTACGAAATATATTTAAATTCATTCACGCATGTATTAGAAAGTAATAATATATTATAAAATCATTTATCTACATAGTAATAATATTTAGATAGTTTAGGTATTGAAAAATATTTTAAAATTAATATTTTAGCATTAAATCATTTTATTACATTGATTTTACACATTTATAAATGAGACTCCTATACAGTAAAACTAAATAAATAAAAGAGTTTTCAAAATACTATAAATAATGTTTAATACAATGGACTGAGTGGATTTTTCGTTAGCTTTCAAGATTTTAAATATGAAAAGAGTTATATAGAAAAAGAGTTTCGTAGAAGAAATGCTTTTTTTTATCAGGAATCTATGAAACCTCTCTTATATGTAACTCTTTTTATTTTTAACATTTTAATGTCTGATGAAAAATTCACTTCATCTATTATATTTAATATTATTGATAGTATCTTCAAAATCTTTTATTTATCTCATGTCACTATATGCTGGCTACATCTACGAATGCGTAAATTAATATAATAAAATTATTTAATGTTAAATATTAATTTGAAAATTCTATTTTCAACATCTAAATTGTGTAAAATATCATTTTATATAGATAAATAATTTTATAAAATATTATTATATTCTAATATATATATATATAAATATTTGCATAGAGCTTTTATAGAGCTACATGATTCAATATTATTGTGCATAATTTTGTTTAAATATTTAAAAAGGTGATTTTTATACACGCGAGTAAAGTATGAAATGAAATATATGATTGATGACGATGGAGCATGAAACGGATTGGGATGGAGATAGAGATGGGAGATGGAAACAGAGATGGCGTTTTCTGAATGTAATGGGTTCGATTATTTGGATTTGGGCTTTGAATGTGATTGCAGATCGCCGGCTGTTGGATTTGGGGTGATGGAGTACCAGAAATGGTGCTCCGGTGTTGCATCGTCGTTCGGTGTTCCTGCAATGCATTTAAATCCGAATTTAAATATTAATTCTTTGATAAATAATATCATATATTATCTTAGTTTAATTCACTTTGTCCTTTAATTTAATTTATCTAAATACAATAATATACTTTGTTCCCTATATTTTAAAATATAATTGTAGTCATATATGTATAATTTTTTCAATTAAATAATTTTATAAATTTTCCCAAATTATATTAATAAGTTAATACACATTTCAACATTAAAATTTTCTAGTCTATTGATTCATAATTTTAAATTTTCAAAAAAAAGTTGCAAAATGACCCGTTTTATAGTAAAATTAAAGATTTTATGAAAAATGTAATTTTCATGAAATTTCACATAAAATCTTTATTCAATTAACATTTTTATAATCAAAAAGTGTGAATTTAATAGATTTTTAGAATTATCATAAAGCACAAATAATATATATGTATGTGTGATTGCTGCGGCTTACCCGTGTCCCTACTGCAACCTGCCCCCATCCCTCCTACATGTTTTATGCTTATATCGTGTTTTTTTAAAATCTAATATATCTATTTAGAATTTATGAAGATACAATTTTATCAATATATTTATTTAAAAATTAAAAATAATTTAATATTTATGACATCATAAATATGTCATGCTGACGTCACCGGTTCGAACCAGACCAGTTCCTTTACCAGTTCAATCACCGGTTCGGTTCTGACAACATTGGTTATGTGCGCAGGAGGTTCGGATTTCAGCCGTAGTAAGGAGAGTTTGTTTTTTATTTTCAGGAGCAATGTCTTCTGTAGATACAATTTCAAATACAACAGCTAATTTATATCTTGTTAATCCAGTTATTATGAGCTGAATAAATAATTTATTACAGTCAAGCTAAAACGTATCAATTTAAACTATCATATTTTTTAATTATTTATTCACATTTTTCAATGCAACAATTTTACTTTTTAATTACTTTTGCATAACTATTCATACAACTAACCTATCTAATTTAATTATATTCTTTTTTCTCGTCATTATTCCTATTATTTTACATAATTTTCTTCCTATTCAAAAACTTTTATATCAAAAATTTTTGATACAAAAATTTTATCATTTACCAAATACACAATGAGCGAATAACATAATAAATAGTTCATCTCACCTGATGCAATCTCTCCGCAGGCGAAAGTAGAATAGTCCGGCACTAGTTCTCATTTCCTGTAATCTTCGGCCGGCGCTTTAGAAAAACTACTTAAAAAAATTTTAAAACAAGAGGTTAGCATGAACATTGGTGTATCGAAAGATGGGCAATGATTAACTTGTAACGTTACCCACTTTCAACAAAAGTGGCAAATTTTGGTTTAACCTGCGCCAAAGTTGATTTTGTGAAATCTAAATCACTTCATATGTTTAATGGTATGATTTATATGTTTTTAAAATAATTTTAATTTACAATAAATAAAAGATTATTCCAAACAAAATGAATGGTTTTGAGTTTGACAAAATCATAGTACTGGCCAAACCAAGCATTTCTTACTTTGTGGAAAGTGGCAACAATTCTATCGAATAGCTGCCCTTATTTTCATACACGTGTATTCATTTTGCCATTGTTAATTTTGCTTTTATAACTGATTTAAGCTTAAAACCAAATCGGATCAGAATACTGAAAAACATCTGAACATTACTTGTCAGATTCTTTTCCTTCCCAAGATAGTCAAATGATCTTTTTATACTAGTACAAAAACATATATTTTTTTTGAAAGATCATTTTTGGACCTTCTGACAAGATCGTTACTCAACAAAATAATGTATCCCACCTGCGCTACACGGCTTTTAGTTAGCTTGTTTTCGTGCCCAACGTTTCGCGACTTTTGTTGGCTTGTAATTATGTTGTAATTGAGTTGGATTATTTATGTTAAACATTAACTCTAATTTTAATTCATTTAGATCTATTTATAAAAATTTTAAGGGTGCAACTTGGGCCGAGCTGAGCCCGAATCCGGTCTCGCCGAACACGATTTTTAACGATTTTAGAACTCGATTTTCTACAATCTCAGTCCGAAAAACCCGAACCTGGTAAACCCGATTTGTAAATATGATAGGGTTAGAGTTCAAGTGAACCTAAACCCGAAGGATCCGAGCCCAATTTATATTTTATATGTATTATAAAATATATTTTATATATAATATCTAAATAATATGTCTTTATATTTTTTGTATTTTATGTTATTTATATTTATAAATACATGTTTGACATATTATAATTATATTATAAATAAAGTATATTATTTTCATGTATATTTATCTTTTATTTCTATAATCTTCTTCATTTATCTTTTTTTATGTTAAATTTTTTCTAAAGATAATGTTTATAGATGAATGATTTTATTAGCCAGCGCTAAGCAAATGCCTCACTTTGCCTACTTCAAAAAATTCATTTACAACAACTTTTTTGTTTTTTCTTTGTACACTTATTTATCTAAGTATATTTAACGTATAAAACAAGTTTTACAATTTTTGGATATGTGTGTATATATATTTTTTAGATTTTTAAAAATAAGGGTATTTTAAGTACATATATACACAAATGTTTAAAAATCTAAAAAAAAATACACATATCCAAAAATAGTAAAACTTAGTTTATATATTAAATGCACTTAGATAACAAGTGGACAAAGAGAAAAATAAAAAAATTATTGTAAATGAGTTATTTGAGGTGGGCTAAGCGGGACATTTGTTAGCCTGGGCTAACAGGATCACTCATCTTCTTTATATTGTTATATTTTTAAAAAAATATGTGGTTTGACTGTATATTATTATGTTTACTTATATGATTTGTTATTATTATACATTCATATAAAATTTTAAATTTATCTCTCTTAAATAAAATATAAATTTATCAACCTAAATTCCGACCCGAAACCCAACCCAAACCTGATTTTCAAAAATAGGGTTAAGGTTTAGGTTTTACACATAGGGTTAGGATTAGAGTTAGGGTTGATGTTTTATAAATAGAGTTAGAATTATGATGTTTTATAAATAGAGTTAGGTAAACCGGAGTTTCATGAGCCCAAGTTGCACCTTTACTTATCTACTCTGAGCTGCTAACAATCAGATTTTGGTATAGTTGCGGTCGACCCTAAGTCCCTAACCCGTTACACCCCTGTTTCTGAGCACTCGTCGCATCAATTGAAATTTAATTTAAAAGCAGTTGCAAACCATCAAAAAAAAAAAGCAGTTGCAGATGCCGTCAAAAACATATATATTTGGATGCCCTTTCCTTGCACCATGCGGTTGAATGCTGCAATACATACAACGGTTGCAGACAGACGTTTCAATTTTGTAAGTAGAATTGCCTCTTTTTTTATAATGATTTTACTTCGCGTGGCATGGTTTGACGTCGAACAAAAAATTTAGTGTTTTTGCATTTTCATCCCTCTAAGTTTGCAATTTGTACTTTTGCCCTATAACGTTTTCATATTTATTTTTAGTCTAAGCATGAAATTGTTGCATCTTAATCCCTTATATTTTTTTATATAAACAAGGTCCCTCATTAAAAAATTCTCTCGTTCCCCAACAAAGAATAAAGAGATGGAAAATAGTGGACCTTGAGTTCATTCATTACATTTGGAAAAAGTCTTTATATTGCTCAAACTGATACTCTTAGGTGACCGTCCCCACTATTTACAACCATGGTTAGGATTAGTAATGACAAGGTTTGCAAGCTGATGTGCAATCTGATTGCCTATTCTCAATACATGATAAAATATCACATTTTTAAACTTGAGATAGACAACTCTATTCTCTGAGATAGACAACTCTATTCTCTTCTATCAAAATTCCAAGGTTAGATAAGATCACCTCATTGCCTTAAAGAAACTTGAATGGAAATACCGAATCCATTTCAATTTCTACATCTTTGAATATGATAGAGCTTAGCCATTTCATGAAGAGTAGTAATGCTTTGGTCTCTACCGTCAATGTATCAGTCTGCCATTGTCATCTCTAAACCTTGCTGCTACAAAGCTCCCCTTCAAACAACGAGCGCTCAAAGAACTTCCTAGACCATTTTGTAGATTGAGAAATGACCATTCAAAATCCTTAGCTCCTAATTTTCGTATAAAAGTTTTTAAATTCGTAAAAAATGATATAATATGATATGAGTAACGATGAGAAGTGGAAAAAATAAAGTTAAAATAAATATGTTAATTGTATAGGTAATTATGTATAAATGATGGAAAAGTAGGATAGTTACATGGGAAGATATAAAAAAATAATTAAAAAATGTGATAGTTGTAGAAATTAAAAAGTTTTTGATGGAAAAGTTTTCTTGTTTGCCAAACACCCCCTCAATTTATTTCACACGGTCAAAAACCCTCTCAGGTGTTAATATTCCTTAGCGCAAATGTCTAAAATGCCCTCAATGTCATGTCATTGCATAAAATTCTATTTTCTTTTCCATTGTTCTTATTTTCTTTGTGACTTTGATGGTGCTTTTCAATCCGACCTCTATTATTGGATGATTGAATTCATTACCCTGCTGGATCAGGTTTTAATTTTTTATTTTTTTTGGACTCAAAACTTTTCGCAACATTTCTTTTGATAATTCCAAAATTTAAATATTTATATAAAAATATTTTATGTTATATATTTAAATTTTATTTGATAATTATATGTTCACTCTTAAGTGTTAAAATTTTAAAATATTTGAATTTCCAATCAAGATAATTTTTAATATCATAAATAAATACCTACGAATAAGAAAATAAATAGCTTATTTTTAAGAAACTAAATTAAAAAAGCAAAGGCATATCCATACACCCAAATCACATCAGATTAGGACTTTAGGTGAGACGATTTTTTTCAAAAAGGCTTTGACAGGCATGTATTGAGAATTTTACTAACTATGGAATTCTAAACCGAGACACGACGAACTACCTAATTCTAAATGCTGTAGCAACGTGAATTTATCTTTTTTTAGTTAGTCTTTGATTCAAAATTTCTTATAATATAATTCTGAGTTGTGAACAGGCTTGCCCTAGTGGTAATACTCATGACATAATTACCATCAAATGGGTGTTCGACTCCCATTCTTCGTAGGGAATATTTTTACAAAATCCCCCGGTGTGGATGCATTTCATAGTTTTCCTCTAGAAAAATTTCCTCCGTGGTGCGAAGGTTGTCAATGTGTTTAATTGTAATTTCAGTTGTCATAATCTATTAATTCTATAAAAAAATTTCTTATATAGTTTATATAGACGCCACATTTACTGGTTAAAAAAACTTAAAATATGGTATAAACGTCGAAATGAATTTTTAAAAAAACAGCAAGAATTAAAATAAAAATTTTTATCCTAATGAAACGTTATTTACAAATAAAAAGAATAATGGAATTAATGATTTTCATCAGATCTGTTTAACTAGCAACACCTGTTCATCAACAAGAAATGTGTGTTTCACTAAATACGAGCCTAGAAATTTTAGTTCCACGTGCATCAAAAACCAACATCAGTGCTTAACGTGTACTTTGCAAAAAACCATCCAGCAATTGTCAAGTTTAAACATTACATCTGTGTTCCAATCGGGTACAGTTTGCACCCGTTGGATTCTCCCTTTTGTTATTTCTTGAATGCAAACCATACATTTTTTTAAACCATAAGTGTCTAAAACTAAATGTTTACCCGAAATGTAAAAGGCTAATGATTCAATTCTTCTCTCCTTCATGTTTATACTTAATTTTTAATTTAAAATATTTTTAAAATCTAAATTATTTATCATTTTTATCTATATATTTATATATAATTTCAAAAATTTTAATATTGTAAACTTTTATATACTATATTGGTGCCGGAGCTTGTCCTTTCTGTCCTATCCCACATTGAAAAGTTGGAAATAGGTTTTTTATATTTTGTTTGTCGTACATTTGGAAAGTTAGCACAAGACTTCCTTTAGGCTTAGTTATAAATAATAACCTATTGAGAACTTATAAAATATGATTTTGTAGACTAAAGTTTTATTTACAAGTCTTATTTATTAAACATGATATTTGTTCTCCTCCTGTAAAGTTAAAATATTCTTGGCTTGACTCCTCAAGGTGGTTTTAATGACTATTTTACCATAGTGGAGTTTTCCCCCAACGTAACGACATCATATTTTTTGATAATATTTTATATATTATATTTACATATATGTCTTTTCTAAGTGCAAGCTTAGTTGATGCACGATTATCACCTGATGCAAATGTTCGAGGGTTTGATTCCGTGACAACATTTTGTCTCTTCCATTTGTCAAGAATAATGTCTTTTACAAATGCAAGTATGGAATGATTGTAGTACATTAATAATCGGAACAATAAAAAATTGTATATTCATTTTCAAAAGATGCTTTTTCAATGTAATTTTCTAATAAAAGTTACTTTTATTCACATGATCAAGTAGAATGTGCTAAATATGATAAATTTTTAAAATTTAAAAATTATTTTAAAAATAAACAACCAATATAAGCATATAACCTCCACAATTGAATAGTTACAAATACAAAAAATCAACTTGATTAAAACTTCTATTATTTATTATTTTAAAATTTATGATTATAAATTAACCACATACATTTGCATTTGCCATGAGTTATATGCAAATATTATTAAGTTGATATTTCATACAGAACAAATATTCATATAGGTGAATATATCCATTACTTGTGTCTTAAAAGTATCGAAAATAAATGGTGTATTTTGGAAGTGATAAAATATTCGAAAGAAAAGTTTTTGGTATAAATTTTTTTGAAATTAGTTGAAACAATTAAGATAATGAATTAAAATAGGGTAGTTGTATAAAAATTTGTAAAGAAATAATTGAAAATTAAAATTAATTGTGTAGAAAAATGTGATAAAAGTCTAGAAAGTAAAGTAATTGTTGAGAAGGAAAAGTTTGAGATGAAAATTTGGTGTGTTCGGGAAGTGATTAAACTTTTTAATGAAAAATTTTTGGAGTAAAAGTTTATAAAATGAGAAAAAATAATATAATATGACATAGGGTAATGATGAGGAATAAAAAATAACGTTAAAATGGATAAGCTAAATGCGTCGATAGTTGTATAGAAATGATTGAAAAGTAGGGTAGTTATTGAAAAAAATAAAGAATAATTAAAAAATGTAATAGTTATGAAAAGTAAAAAGTTTTAATTTAAAATGATTTTTGGATTAAGAAAAACACACTCAAATTGAAAAACTCAAAAGCATAGCTTGCACCAGTTTTCAACTTTCCATAGAGGCAAAACCCAAAAATAATTATCGAATTAATTCCCGATTTTTTCTAATTAATTTGCGCTTGCAGATTCCAATGGTGTACGCCTGCTGTGGATCTCCAGGGATGCTATGAACACACGTGGCTTTCGTGCTATAAGTCAATATACCACGATCTATAAAAGGGAATATTATCATTAGTGGCCCTCCGATTTCGCCTGTTTCACCGATCATGAAGTAATTTTGAACCTTTCCTGTAGTTGAGAGATGTACAGGTAAAAACGGTTCCATCATAGTTCGGTGGAAATGCTTTTTATTTTAAGGTTTATAATTATGAAATGATAAAATCCAATTCATGGTTTACCACAAAAATTTATATTATTTAAAGTCTTCAATGCACCTCAAATAATTTAAAGTTTTTAATAGACTTATCAACTCTAAAATGTGATAGATCTTATAATTTAACATAACAGACCGATTGGATTTTACATATTCGTATTTTAAGCCTCAAAATGAACTGTATCTATGACAACTATATATGGTGAAAAACGTTTTCATTTGAACATTCTCCCTTTACCTTCCTAACATTAAATTAAGTTCCATTAGAAAAAATCATTAAAGTTGTTAAATGTTGTTATCCACAAATGAAATTGGAAATTTTTTCTCAAAACCTGTATCTGTATTTAACATGTCTTACAACAATATAGTTTAGCCATATGCTGTTTTCCTGTTATATATTTAGGGTGCATCTAATGTTGTCAAGAACCAAACCTGTAATCAAACCAATGAATGGATTCGTCTGGTTCGAACAAGTTTTGTATATTGATTTGATCCGATGATGTCAAGTTGATATATTTATAATGTCATAAATTTTAATAATTTTTAATTAAGTATATATTAATAATTTTTAATGTTTATAGCTTCTAAAACTATATGTTAAATTCAAATTATGTCATTCTAATTACCAAAACATATAAAGAAATTAATAAAAACTTTTCAATGGAAGGGTTATACAAGTGCATACTTTTATATCTAAAATAATATTAATATAAAAGAAAAATCTTATATATAGATGGTTTAAAATTTTGTCCTACGTATTCATCAATTTGGCATAAATAAAAACGGAAAGATATTAGAGAACATTTAAATTGGTTAAGATAAAACAATCGGCTATATGCGCACTGCCAGAGCATCATAAGCAATGACCGCTTTCCCAATTGAAAATGGCAGGTATATCCTTTCCACGCAAGCATCTTCCTATAACCCCATCCGTTTCACCGAGGGGTGTAAATAGGGTCGGGTTCAACCCGAGCCCGTATCAACCCGGACCGATTTATACCATGGTTGGGTTGAGGTTTTGGAGATTCGGTTTTTGAAAAACGGGTTCAACCCGACCCAATTTTAAGAATCGGTTTGAGCTGAGTTAGGGGGTCGGTCAACCCGACCCGACCCGATTCGTAAGATATGTATTTGGATATGTTTATAAGAGTGTATTTCACTCATGTTGTTTGGATATTTAAATAAAATTGTGTGAAGTTTGGAAATACGTTTAACTATTTGGTTGTGAAATGTTATTTGAATTTATTTGGTTTGAAAATATATTTGGTTAATTAGTTGTGAAATTGTGTTTGGATTATTTGGTTATATTGCATTATAAATAGGTTGTTTAGATGTTTGCTTGCATTGGTAATTTAGAATAACCGAACAGGTCAATTGGGAATTTCAGATGTTTGTAGTTTTGATTGGAAGCCAACTAAGAAGATAAGTAAGACTATGATATTCGTTTTTTCATTTTGCATAATTTACTGCAATACTTTTACTTGGCTTTTACTTTTTTACTTGCAGAGGACATCGATTGCTCAAAAAATACAAAAGCAAAAAAACGAATCAATTATTAAACTTATCCTCCACTTTTGAGGTACGTAGAACTTTTATTAGTACTTATTTTTTGTATAATTATCATTGCTTTTGTTATTTTAGAAATTTAGGTGAACAAAAGCTTAACTAGCATTGATAATATGTGTAATCTATTAGCCCGATTTCTAACCTGAACCGAACCGATTTGAGGTGAGTTGAAATAGGGTTAGGTTAAGGTGTGAAAAGTAGAGTTGAGTTGAAATATTACAAGGTGGGTTAGGGTTGTATTTGTCCCAACCCGAGTTAACCCGACCCGATTTACACCCCTAGTTTCACCCATAGGCAGGGGAATCTCTCGGTCAAAAATCTATTTCTAGAAAAGATTTTTCTTGCCGATTTGGTAGCATAAACTCCGGAATTGTCTTCTACAAATATGGAATGATAAAAAAAATCCACCTTCTTTTACCGTCTTCTACAAATCTAACGGGACCAAAGAACCCACCTTCTCTTGTTCTTGCAGGCAGTGAAGACAAGCGAATGATGCAATTCATCCGAAGTAGCAAGAAATGCACGTGATGTTGTGATTCAGCAATTTTTTTTCATTTCTTTACAAACCATTCAAATTGAGAAAATTGGTTTACATGGTTGACCTGCCAGTTCAAAGTTTAAACAATTGGGTTTTTTTATGCATTGTTGTCAAAATCGAACCAGACAAGTGGTTAGCCCGGTTCAAACCAGTTTAACCAGTTTGAACTGATGACATAAACATGAAGTATGATCTTTTCACACCGGCTGTAAACCGAGTGGGTTTCAAACCACCTTTCCTGGCCGTTGGATGTGGGGAGACGAATCTGGGACGTCGAGGAGGGGCGTGCGAGCTTGACACTGTCTGACACCGGGAGAAATGCGGGCAGGTTCCTCTGCCAGGTCCACCTTCGCGTGCAGGTCCCTCTCTCTCTCCCCTCCTCTCCCACGCACCCTTTCTCTCAACTTACTTGCAAGGCAGCCATTACGAAAAAAAAAGAAGAAGAAAAATGCAACAACTCTCGTAAACTCTCCCTCCTCGTCAGCTCTCCCTCCCTTCACAGATCTGGCTGCCCCGCACGGCTCTCCTCTCGCCGTCCCCTCCTCCCTTCACAGATTCGACCGCCCCGCACGGATCTCCTCTCGTCGTCCCCTCCTCCCTTCACAGACCTGGCCTCCGGCTTCTAGGGTGTCGTCGGTTTTCCATCTCTTCTCTGACTTTCTCGCCTGTCCACCATCCAAAGTCTCTCAAGGCGAAATTTTCGGAGACGAAACGAGGGCTGACTTCCATTAGTTCGTAATGGAATGAAATCAATGCCCAATCCTCACATCCTCCCCCCCCCCCCCCCCGCGTTTCATTCCTGTATAAGCTCATCTTTACTCTCCGCTCTCTGTTTTTTTCCACTTCCGCAAAGCCATTGCCTCTAGTCCCAGGCGTTTCCAGCTCCTCAATTCAACTCCTTAGAACGTCGTTTTCATACTTCTAACGGAGGATGGCGAGATGATGATTTCCAGACGCTACTGCATCGTTTTTTCTGGTACGCAATTTCTCCTATCCATCATTATCAACATGCTGCCTTCTCGTGTTTAGAATGTCGATGTACAATCTTGCGCCTCCGACGGTAAAAAATTCACCTTCCTGTTAGATTTCTTTTTTTAAAAAAAAACAACTTGGTACACGTCGACATCATCTCTGTGTCGTATTTTGCTTTTATCCCCAGCATGAAAGGCTCTCATGATTGATGTTTGTTGGATGAATAAGAGTTCTTTCTGCTTGTTCCTTCTCTAGTTAGCAATAGTTGGAGCGTACTAGCATAGTGATCGAGTTTGTCTTGATCAATTTACTGGCAAAGTAATTCGAAAATCCTTTGAGCAGTAAGTACTACGGATGTCACAATTGAATGTGCAAGTAAGCAGGATTGGGGGACGCGGATATATGTTTGATCTGCCCCATGACTCTTTGATCACAATTTTCTTCTTTCAAGCTCAACTTGAAAGCAGTTCAATTGCAGTTGTTACTTTGTTCTCCATCGAGAAATTAAATGCTGAATAAGGATATCTTCCATAGGTAGTTTCTACCTTATTGGGCTATGAAACGTGCATTTGGATTTGCTTCTGCAACCAATCATATCCCTACTGTGACGTTGATAGTAAGTGAATTTTTCATAATGTTTCTTGAGCCATTCTTAGCTTTAGGGAGCTGACAATTTTGGATAATTTCTGAACTTAAGATATTGCAGCCAGAACTCTTATTTCTTTTGACAAGCTGATCTAAACTCTCAATTGACACCTGCCTTTTGTTCTTTTAGGTTGTCCTTCTGCTGAATCATAGAACACTTTTCTTTTCACTCAGCAACCAGTGCATACATCTGGCATTTTGGAAATGGCTTCTCTGGTTGCACAAATGCTTTTACCCTATGAACATGGGTATCGAGTTTGGGAAGATCCGTCTTTTATTAAGTGGAAGAAGAGAGATGCTCATGTTACATTACGCTGCCATGATACAATTGAAGGTAAATGCATGCATCTATCTTCAATTTTTGGAAAGTGTGTAAGCATAATAGGCAGCCAATATGCACAAAAGACATTTCAGTCCATTGGCAGTTACCCTAGTTATTTCTCTTGTTCAGTCTAGTCCCCATAGCAATATGAAGGTTTTACATCTTTGGGAAGCAAACTGTGGGAGAAGAATTCAGTTGTGCTTTTGTGCTCCTATTCCGCTTCGGTCATCTTTTGGTTAAATTCTGCACCATCCATAAAAGATAACTTGAACAGTAAGAATCCATTGACCTAGTATCTTGAAGTTTGGACTATGAATTGAAATTGCTGTTTGTATTTCTGGATTGAAAATATTTCTTTTGTGTCTCAAATTTCTAATATTTGGACTGCTACGAAGTGTGTCTGTTGACTCAAGAACATGGACAAGTGTGATAACAATTATATAACCTATGTACTTATCTTCATTATGCCTGACCAGAACCTGACCTGTATTGCATTTCAATTGATAAAAGTTTGGATTCTGCTTTTCTTAATTTAATGATAAATTACTTGTATCGGGTTGTTAGCACATATGAAGCAGCTAGTGGCGCAAAGTTTTTCCTCCCTTTTCTTCCATGTTGCAGACTGTGTCATGTCCTCCTACAGATGAAAACCATAGAATGAGAAAGTAGAGCCGAGATCCAGCTAACAAGCAGAAAAACATATTCAACAACACAACTCACCTCCAAATGGAGTTCTTCCATTATGATCAAATTACTAAAGACTGAAGAAAGCTGCATAGTTTCTCCTCTCTAATCCTTGTAGAAGAACTTCGGGGACTGGTTTGTCCTCGATGTATGTTGTTCTTCCATGTATGTTGTTCAATGATTGTAAAAATATGAGTTATTCACTTGGAAGATTTCCACAATGTATAAATGGATTTGTTTTTGTTTGTATTGAAGAATGTGAATTGATGGTGACTCCATGTATGTTGTTCTTCCATTAATGTTGTTCAATGAAGTTTGTGAGAAGTTAAGTGATTCACCTGGAAATTGTCGATATTATTTATAGTTTACGTAAATGAAATTTGCATTTGATCACTCAGAAATGCAGAAAATAAATCTACTCCATCTGTAAATTTGCAAAAAATTCCAAAAAGATGCAAAAAATGTGGAAAACCATTTGCAAGATATCATTCGAAAATTAAAATCTTTTCTGTAAATGAAATTTGCATTTTATCACTTAGAAATGCAGAAAATAATGCAGGAAAATGCAGAAAATACAGAAAAATGCAAGAAATAATGCAGGAAAATGCAAAAAAAATGCAAAAAATGCAAAAAAATGCACAAAAATGCTAAAAAAATGCCGAAAAATGCCGAAAATGCCTTTTATCACCTTGAAAATGCAAAAAATATATCCACTCAATCTGTAAAATGGCAAAAAATCCCAATCTCATAACTAAACATCAAGATAGACAAACTCTTAAGTAGTCTCCAAACAGCTGTTCTAAAACATTTAGAGTATCTAATACATTATAAAAAGCAAAACAACACCAACTAGACTAATAAAAATTGCAAAGACTATCTTCATCTTTAACAGCTCCATGTCTCTCCTCTTTAATGCGAGTTTTAAATCGATGTCCCTCTTCACTGCTGCATCCCTTACTTGTCGAATTTCTCCTTTCAATTCTTGTACTGCAGTCTTATGTATCTGCTTCATTTGATTGGTTTCTGCTATGTGTATCTCCCTCAGATCTGATACACAACGTAAGACTTCTCCCATATCAGCCACCAATTGCTCGTATTCGTACGGAACAAGTTGGCTTTCAGAGTGAAGTTTGCTTTCGCTTTCAGGCTCTGATGAATTTGTACTCTTCAAAGCTGAAGTGGTTGACTCGTCCACCCATCTGAAATATTTGCAGCACTTTGAAGGATCCTGTCAAACAAATTATGTATGATCGAAACCCCTATTAGAAATAATCAAAAGGGCATATTATTATTAAAAAGAATACATACTCTATAATGTGAACATCGCAGAAAATGCCGGCCAGGATTCTTTTTTGTATGTGATGTCAATATAACACCTGCAGCACCACAAAAACAAGTGTATGACATCTCAATTACGGCCACCTGTGCAACAAAATGAAACAGAAATGGTAATTAGATCATAATGACTTAAATGTACGGTGTATTTACATGTACTGATGACATTCTCTTCATAAAAAAGGCCCAGAAATAAAACATAGCAACAACAGAAAATAAGTCGTTATGAATACCTCGCATACCTCTGTCTCTCCCTGTGTTAATGCATGCATCATGACTGGATTCAGATCGAATTGATGTAGTTGGAACATTGAATGCAGGACAATTACGTTTATCATGACCAACAACCAGTTTATTACATCCACGGCAATGTTTTAATCCACCACGTATCTGTTCAATTGCTCCCTTAAATCGCTTCGATGTCCTTCCCTTCCTCAGGGAGATATTCGGTTTGTCAATGCTAAATCCTTGAGAACTTTGTGTTGGAAATACACCACTTGATATTCCTACTGCTTCAACGTCCGTGGAGTTTGGGCCAGTGACATTTAGGTTGAAGTTGTCACTTGCAACTCCCACAGCAGGACCTCGATTGGCATCAATTCCATTTTGATCTGCATGCCGTGGCGGCTTCGGTATTGCATCAAGTTCAGCAAGCATGGTCTCCATATGACCCTTCACTATTTGAAATGCTTCCGGGTTATGCAAAGCCTCATGTCTAACATGAGTCCACCACTTTGATAGTGTGTGAGTACGAATAGCAAGAGATTGCCTGCATTCGCTATCATTTGGTGATCTATGAATTATATGGGACTTTGCAGTTTGTGTCCAACGTGATAACAGGTGAAACGGTGGCATATGCTTCACTTTAACGAATCGAAACATGGCAATGATGTGCTTGCAAATGACACCAAAAGATTCAAATTTCATGCATGGACAGGTAGCCACTAACTCCTCCATATTCCATGATAAAATTTTATGTTTTCCATCGTCGTCCACTTCGCTATGTTGCATGCGCCATCGTTGTATTCTTCCATCTCCTTCTATCCTTTCTCCAATATACATGAGACTTTGCTCCAACTCCTTCTGAAAAATTAAAAAAATATTCAGCGTATACAACTTTGCCATTTGAGCTTCAATAGTACTCACAGTTTTCAACAAGGGCACACCATGTAATGTACGAAAATCAGCCTCTCCTTCAGCCTCACGTCTCCGTTCAAGTGCTTTATCATATCCATGCGCAAAATCAATTAGATTTGACTTGTGGTTTACGAATCCATCAAAATATGCATTCATGCTTTCACTCCTGGCGGTTGTCCTCATACCAGCAGAGAAGAATTTCTTCGTGAACGTCGGAATCCACTTCTCCCGTATTTCATACATATGTTGTAACCATGAGTTGTCCTGCAGGTCGAACTCATTTATCATCATTTGCCAGCAAGCATTGAAATCTTCTTCAGTTTCTGTGTCGTACAAACAATGATTCCACTTTGCCTTAAAGGTTGGATGCTTATGAATGACGTGAGATAACTTCTCTGGTAACTTCCTACATATATGCCACAAGCATAAGAGGTGGGTAGTATTTGGAAAAATGGATGCTATTGCTGCTCCAATTGCGGCATCTTGATTTGTGATTATAGTTTTCGGATGAACACCACCCATCGCATCCACCCATGTCTGAAACAACCACTTAAAATCTTCAATTGTCTCACCGAACAGCAAACCAGCTCCCAACAATATAGATTGATTGTGATGATTGACTCCTACAAATGGACCAAACGGCATATCATATTCATTTGTCTTGTATGTCGTGTCGAAACACACAACATCGCTAAAAACCATGCAATCTTCCTTTGATTTTCCATCAACCCAAAAACACGAAGTCAATCTCATTTCTTCATCAATTTGAATTTCATATGAGAACTGAGGATCGTCCTGACTTTTTCTTTGAAAATAACGTAGAAGAGTATTTGCATCACCACCAAAAATTGTTTGACGCTTTCTCCTTAGTGCATTTCTAGCATCCCTTTCTGAAAAATGAAGATGAGAAGGGCCTCCCACTTCATGCTGCATGAAAGTTATAGACCGCGCCACACCAATCCCAGAGGCTTTTAATGATGCTATAAGGTTTAGGTCATCTGCCGTGCACTTTTTATGTGACCGCAACTTACGAGTTTTTGTTGGAGTACATAGCAAATGATTATGATTCTCAACGAACTGCGACACGTGATATGAGTTATTCTGCTGGCTAAAGTTCACATACATTTTAGCAGGACATGAGCAACGACTTATAAAACCACTTTTAGTGGTTCGTTTTTCTTGTGCAGCACCAGCTCTAGAACACGTTAAAATAAGCCTTGAAATTTCGCCTGTTTTTAACTTGCGGGAGCAATTCTTTCTAATACTAAATCCACATAGCCATGCATAGCGATTATAAAACTCGTATGATTCATCTATGGAGCTAAAAATCATGCCAATTCTTGGTTTCATCTCAGATGGAGCTGTGGGGGTGAACAAACCATTCATTCCATGTACATCGATTGAGTTAAAACTTGGAATACCAACATTCATTCCATGTACATCGATTGAGTTAACACTTGCAATACCAACATCCTCTCCCTCTAACTCATTCAGCAAATCATCCATTCTCGCATCCTGGATCAGACCACCTTCTGGCTCATCATTTCGATTCGTCGGCATTTCCATATTCATATCAACTCCCAAAACTTCCATCCATGCTAAAGAAGGTCAAATATTCTACCAACGAGTTGGACAATTTATGATGAAACTTCCATCCAACTGCATTAACTAATCTGATTATATCAGCACAAATTATTGTTGTAATTAAATTTGCTAAGTAACATACATCTATACAAAACCATATTTCTTTTTATTTTTTATTGATATACGAGCCCACCAAAGATGTCTTAGAGCAAAACTTGGAAAATGTTAAGATCGGAACCATATATGTTCTTTACAACGCAGAATTCGGAAAAAGGGTACTTTCATGCGCACATGAAAAAGCTTTTTTCGGTTTTCAAAATTCTAAAAATTATCTCAATACACATCCAAAAATTGTGTAATTTGAAATGGAATCATAGATGAGATTAAAGTTAGGCCTTATATCTATACAAAGCATTTTTAAAAAAAAATGCAAAAGCTAGGATGATATGACTAAAAAGTAGCTCTATTTACGTCTAGCCATATTCCACATTTTCATTTAAATCTATCTTTATATTTATATTAGTTACTGTTAAGTTTATTAATTTTCTTTTTAATCTTATTTTTTAAAGTTAAATTTTCTGCAGCAAATTTATGTCTAGCCATATTCCACATTTTCATTTAAATCTATCTTTATATTTATATTAGTTACTGTTAAGTTTATTAATTTTCTTTTTAATCTTATTTTTTAAAGTTAAATTTTCTGCAGAAAATTTATTACATATTATTATTTTTAAAAAAATTAGTTACGAAATCCAAATTAGTGGGAATATCGAGTCAAATAAATGTATCAGAAATGTGGGAATATGCTGCATTCAGAAATGTGGGACGATGGCTCTAGCAGTTGGCAATATGGAAGAACAAAATGCTCACCTGGATATGACTACTTGCAAGGCCGGCGGCGGGTGCTGGATGCTTCTTGCGTGGCCGCTTGCCGGATCTGTGGAGGGAGGGCCGTGTGGGCGGCCGAATCTGTCAATGGAGGGCCATTCCTGGTGGCCGTGCGCTCTGGAAGGAGGAGAGCGAGAGAGAGACAGCGGGAAGAGGAGCGGGGAGAGAGAGATGGCGTGGGAGCTGCGTGGAAAGAGAGAGAGAGAGACTGTGCGTGGGAGATGCGGGGAGAGGGAGAGAGGGAGAGAGAGACGGTGCGTGGGAGATGCAGGGAGAGAGAGAGGGGGAGAGGGAGGGAGGGGGCTCGTACCAACCTGCGTTTCTGGCAGAGGGACCTGCGGGCAATTCTTCCGCTGCCAGACGCACCCCGCCCCACGCGCCCGCCTCGACGATCCTGATCACTCTCCCCAAATCGCACGGCTGCGAAGGGTGGTGTGAAACCGAGTGGGTTTCACACCGGTGTGAAAAGATCACGCCTCCATAAACATTACATAATTACGATGTCATAAATATACTAGATATATTCATACTTTTAACATTATGGGTGTGTTTGTTTAGGGTAAAAAAATACCGACAAAAACTTTTCAATCTAAAACTTTTCACTCTTTATAATTATTTTATTTTTAATTATTTTTCATATTTTCCTATACAAATAATTCTATTTTTCAATCATTTCAACACAACTATCCATACAACTAACCTATCCATTTTAATTTTATTTTCTTTATTCCTTATCATTACTCGTATTATATCGCATTATTTTCTATCAATTTGACAACTTTTACTCTAAAAACTTTTTATCAAAAGTTTTAATCCCCAACTAAACACACCCTATATGTTAAACTTAGATTTATCATTGTAATTACCAAACCATATGGAAAAATTAATTGAAACATTTCAAAGAAATATTAACTAAGCACATTGTTAACACATCCTTGGCCATATTAATTAAATCTGGTATCATTACTTGTGATGTATTAGTTTGCAAAGAAAAGTACATTATTTGGTCTGATATACACGCGTCCAATAGTTGAAGTTGTTTGCAAAAAGGTTGCGTGCGTACGGATCTACATACTCTGGTGGATTACCATGATTGAATTCGTCTTCCCCAAATTCCCAAAATCATGTATTTCATCTGTTATGCGTCTGGTGGCAAAACCAATGGGTAGTAATTTGCGGTTGTCTCTAAGCATCTTCTCCGCCCCCACCACATTCGGCAATTCCACCTATCACAGCATATTCACTAGCACCACCCTCCAACTGTAATGGAAGAAGAATTCCTTGCTATGTTGCAAGTTGAGATCTCCATCATAGCAGATATGCCTGCATCCAATAAATCCACCTAAATCAGCTCTCCAATCTGCCGTTGCTAGCATAAGAGGAGCCGGGAAATCAGACAACGATAGCGGGCAAGCTGCTAGATGTGTGGCGCAAGAGATGGAAGCGGAATGACGCTAGGGGTATTTTGCAGACCGGATGAATCTGGTCGGACCAGTTTGGACGGTTGGACCGCGGTTCATCTAGTTCAAGCGATCTTCATCCTTTAGACTGGACCAGTCAGGAAGGAAGTCCCGGTCGGACCGGTTGAACTGACCGGTTCGTTTTCAATAATACTGGTTTTATGTCTTTAGACAGAACCGACCGTTATGAAAAGGCAACCGGTTCCCCATGGAACCGATTAGTCTAGTCTGGTTTCGGCAACGGTTGGTGCCTCTTGTGAAGGTAAATAAAATAAGAAATTTTCAAAGAAAAGGGCGATGATTAAGAGTTAAGAAAATAAGATAAATAAATAAAGTAATTATATAAAAGGATATGAAAAATAATTGAACAAAAAAGTAAAATAGTTAGATAGTTAAGATGTTAAAATCATATCAAATGAAGCACATAGTCAAATCAATTTTTTTCTTTTTCTCCAATGCCAAACTGTGTAGCTGAGCCTTACGGGGCTAGGCAATTGGTCCTCCTGAATTTTTAAAAATTAAAATAATTCTATTTAAATTTTATAAATATTTAAAAATATAATTCTTGTTTACATGGTTACTTCCCCTCAAATAATGTTGCGACTATGATGTGAATTTGCCCTCTTAGCTAAAGGAGGGCTCCATGATACTTACATTTTTTTAACCCATTTAAATCATGAAACTCGCATTTAACAAAGGATTTTTATAGGTAACTTTTTGCAAAATCACTACGACTTTTATGAGACTTATTGCTGGATTATTAGAATTTCTGGGGTAAAATTGTAAAGTTATTGAAAAAGTGTAATTTGCAAAAAGAAGCTGCATATTCACGAGTCTTTCATGGACAGCAGAGCATCGAAAGCAAGCATTGTCTTTTTCCAAACAGAAAAGGGTTCAGCCAAGGAAAACCCACCATCTCCTTGATTATTTCTCAAAGCTAGCTCAATCGAAAGGGAAAACAACATGAATAAGCAGATTTTTCTGAGGCAAATACTGTTCCTGAGCTCCACGTGATGAACAAATGGAAATCTTCCTCTTTGGTGGCCCACACTTTTTTGCAGATCTGGGTATTCGGACCGATTGATTTGATAATCGAATTCATTGGATTCGGAGGACATGCCGATTCATGTAATTTGGTAGTAGAAATTTCTGATTTGGACAAATTCAGCAACTTTTCGTCAATTGCATGCAACGATCATCTATTCTTAGTCGTCCATCATGTGGCTCATTAACAACAGCCAGCGTTCTCTCAGCCATTGATCCATGATTTCAAGCACCTGACCGTTTCTAATCAAGCTGCCAGCACACAAATTTGGTCACTATTTCGTCACCCAAAAGAGCAGTAATTTATCCTTCCATTTAATCCATCAAGGCGGCAATTTTTTTCAGCCACAAGTAATTCGCACTCCGGGTGCATTGGGGTTCAATGTACTCGGGTGTACTACACTTATTTTTTTTAATTTTTTAAAAACTTTTTTCATAAAATTGTTAATCTAAGTATATTTAACATGTGTATCAATTTTTGCTATTTTTTTGATACTTTTAGATATTTTTTTTCGAATTTTTTAAAATCAGTGATAGTTTTAGTAGTTTAAATACACTTAGATATACATGTTAAATACACTTAGATTAACAGTGGTGTTAAAAAAATTTCAAAAAAATAAAAAATTGGATGAAGTACACCTAGGTGAGCCAAGTTTCGACAATACACAATGTAAATCAGCCCGTGTGAGCACAGTTAGACAATTTGAGCGTAATCTACGCATGCAATCCGCTTGCTCTTCTACACATGCACTATGGTTTAAGAATTTATAAAAAGGTAGACGGGCAAAGCTCTGCATCGAATTTTCATTATAATCTTTTAACTTTAGCTTTCAAGCTCACAGGTTTAGAAAAACTTTAAGGGAGAAGATCTTCTTCATGCAAGTCATCCAAATTTATTTTTTTTTACTTCGTTAATTTTAGATTTTTATTTTCTATGGTTTTAGTTAGATTTTATTTACAGTAATTTTTATTGTACTTTAATTCTTAATTTTGTTTAGATATTTAGTTTAATAAGATTTTATTTTTTTCCAAATAATTTGAATTTTCATTACCTCTGTGTGGATTCAACTCGTCTTGCCATTATTCTACGCTATAATTAGTTATTAGTTTAAATATGATTTGGTACAATTTGAGATTGGTAATTATGCGTTCCTAATGATACACCCGTGATTGTACACCTCTCTGCCATTGATGTAAAAAAGTTACAACTTTAGCGTGTGTTTGGGAAGTGATAAAACTTTTAGATGAAAAGTTTTTGATACAAAAGTTTTTGAATTGGAAGGAAATAATGTAACATGATAGAGGTAGTGATGAGAAGTAAAGATAATAAAGTTCAAGTAAATAGGTTAGTCTTATGGGTGGTTGTATAGAAATAATTAAAAAGTAGAGTAGTTGTGTACGAAGATGTGAAGAAATGATTAAAGAATTTGATAATTATAAAGAGTAAAATGTTTTAACTTGACTTTTTTTATTATTGCCAAGTATACCCTTAAACTCTCTTTGGTCATACTTTTATATTAAGAGAAGCATTTATGAACTCATGATTAAGGTTCATTTGGAGTTGTGTTTTCTTGGAGCTTATGCGCTTATCTAAGCTTGTCCACCATTAATAGGGGTGCAACTTGGGCTCGTGAAACTTGAGTTTACCCCAAACATAACTATAACTCTATTTATAAATCATTAACCTTAATCCTAACCCTAACCCTATTTGTAAAACTTAAACCCTAATGCTAATTTTAAAAATCAGGTTCGAGTTGAGTTTCAAGTTGAAATTTATGTCGATCAATTTATATTTTATTTAAGAGTCATAAATTTAGAATTTCATATAAATATAATAATAATAATAATAAATCATATAAGTAAACATAATAAATTATAGTGAAACTATAGATTTTTTAAAAATTAGCAATATAACGAATATTTCTAGAAAAAATTAACATAAAAATAAGATAAATGAATCAAATTAGTAGATGTAAAAGTAAATAATAGAAATAAAAGATAAATAAAAATAAAAATAATAGATTTAATTTATAATATGTCAAACATGTGTTCAAATAGAAATATAAATAATATAAATATGCAAAATATAAAGAAATATTTTGAAATATTATGGATATAATATATTTATAATAAATACAAAATTGGAAATCGGGCTCAACATGACCCAAGTTGTACCCCTAACCATCAATTGATTGAGGTGTTTGGCTAACAATAACTTCTTTTTTTACTTTTACTATTTTTTTTATAAAGAATTACTACTTCAAAGAAAGTATTTCTTTTTTCTAATTCATATGTTTACGACTTAACCTAGGTACATATTTTCAATTTTTTTTTTACTGCATGACATAAATCTAACAATATTGTTAACAAAGTAGTTACAGAGACATTAATTCGTAAAATTGAAGACAAACTTTTTAAATCAAGGGAGTGTTTGTTAAAACATAAACTTTTTAGACTAAAATTTTTCAATCTAAAATTTTTTTACTCTCCAAAACTATCTTATTTTTTAAGTATTTCTTTATTTCTTCCTATACAATTACCATCATTTTTCAATCATTTATATATAACTACTCATACCTCTAGGGCTTATTTGGCAATTAATATTTTTGTGGGATTGTAGTATGAGGTGGGGAGTAAGAAATGAAATAGTTTAAAAATCGTGTAATTGATAAGAGATGATAGATGTAAAGTTAGAATAAATAGGATTAATGGAGATAGTTAGTAAGAAAAATGATTGAAATATAAGGATAAAATGGAAAAATATGATTGTTGGAGTAAATGACTGGCTCGTTAAACGTGCCCCACCCCGTGCCATGGGTTCCCACGCTTATAGGATACCAAATAAGCTTTAACTTATCTATTTTAATTTTATTTTCATTACTTCTCATTATTATCTCTATCACGTAATATCATTTTCTAATATTTCAAAAAAAATTATACAAAAATCTTTTATTTTTATCACCTCCTGAACGCTCCCATGACTTGTTTGCTGGACCTCTCATGTCATTGGCAGCGCTCTTTTTCAGTACTGTCAGTCACATGCGGCCAAAAAAAGTGTGGATTTGAACTAAAATATCACTTTGACAACTTGGCGTTGAGAAAATTCATGTTAAGCAAAAGTTGGTGATGGGCGACAATCCCATAGAGACCCTCAAACATGCATGTCTCTACTAAGTACTAAACGTGTTTGGAAAATAGCATAAAATAGTTCTATTAAAATAGTTTTTCTGCTAAACACAGAAGCCCAAACTCTAAAAAAAGTGCCACTAGTTTTTCTTCTTTTCAACGGCGTGACATAGGCATTTTGCCCACTCTAATGCTAAGATCTACATTTATTATCTCATTAAATTCGTTCACATGTATAACATATATGCATATATTTATTATGAGATCGGAGCTAGGACTTTTCCTATATCTGGCATCATAGTTTGGAATTGAATTCGATCACATCAAGGAAACAAGATGCAATTTCTGCCTACTTTGGCTTAGGCTAGGCGTATTAGCGTATAGATGAATGCATGTAGTTCAATATTTGGGTGATTGGATGCCATGTGCTAGCTCATCCAGGTATTCGATCATTCAAAAAGTTCCAGCATATGAAATGAAAATTTTCATGACCCCATTGATATGATTTCCACCGAAAATGTCCCACCATTCAGTTTTATGCAGAGGTTAAGTGTTTTTTGTTTTGGCCTGTGAATGGGACCATTTATTTTCGCGATGAAATTGAAGACCATTCTTCATTTAAGACCATTAGTTTTGTCATGGGAATAAAAAACTAAATATTGGCTTAATTAAAGGCGTGGTTGGACCATATTTGCTTAAATATATGTTCATATTTAAATTGTAAAAAAATGTTTAGAATCATTCATATATGTGTGTATAATAATTTTTATAGAATCATTTATCTACACCGGAATGATGTTTTAGATGATTTAGATATTGAAAATTCCGCTTTGAAATTAATATGCATCAAATATTTTTCATTATTTTCACATTTTCGGATGAAGCTCATGAGCGTTTTTATTTAGATGAAACTTTGCCCTCTAGCTGTACAAATGATTTTAAATAAATAAGTAAAATAGATTTAACATTATTATCTTCAAGGTGAGTCATACAATTATTAATACGAGATGGCCATAAATTTCTAGTTATTTTTCCGAATATGAAAATGGCTCCAATTTTGGCCATGTACTTCTACTAAAATACATCTTATCCAAACCTAAAATCTTCCCTTTTTCATATAAAGAATTGATTTTTAATTCATGCAAAAAGAGATTATTCTTTATCTAACTCTAGATTTTAGTAAGTGATATTGAGTAAAAAAAAAAGCAAAACTAATATCTTTGACGTATTTATAACATGGCTGAAATTTTGTGGTTGTATATTTATAGTTATTATTTTTATAATGCATGATCATAATGAAAAGTATAGCATAATTGGTCATCATATTAGGAATTGTCTTACAAAAAAAATGAGGGCGGAGAAAATAGCCAACTCTTCCACCCAAAAAGCCATCGACAATATCGGAAGGAATGGTGAACTCTTTCGTGTACAACCACAGGTTTTTCATTAAGAACTCACAATCACCAATCTCAAATTATATCGAATCATATTAAAATTAACAACTAATTATGGCGTAGAATAATAGCGAGACAGGTTGAATCCACATAAAGGCAATGAAAATTTGGAAAAGAATTTTTTTTTATTAAACTTAAAAAACCAAAAAAAATTACAACTAAGCATTAAAGTGTAATAAAAATAGTTGTAAATAAAATCCAATTGAGAACAAAGAAAATAAAAATCTAAAATTAACAAAGCAAAAGAAAATAAACCTGGATGACTTGCATGATAAAGATTTCCTCTCCTCCATGGTTTCTCCAAACCCATTGAAAAAATTAAAGCTAGAAAGAAAATTACATGTGAAAGTTGATGCTCCATTAGCTAGTTTGTCCCTGTTTATAAGTGTTGGCATCAATGGAAAGCAAGGCCCCAAAAAATGGATTACTCATGTCTCTGCAGGGATCGACTTGGATTCTACGCACTAGTAGAGAGTTTGAATGAATCCGTGTGCTGCTTGGTGTTACAAGCCTGAACGTGGCTTATGAAAACACTTGTAATTGACCTAAGGTTTGCTAAGCCTGAGTATCCTTACACTTAGAGTAAAGAGGCTAAAAGGATAGGAACATGAATTCTCAAGAGAGAGATAAGAGATTTACAGGAACACTTTTCAACCTTTTATTAAAAAGGAATAGCCTGACTTTACAACGCTCACACCCACAGCCCGTTCACTTAGCACCACACCTATTGATATTAATTGGTCCTTGAGGAAGGGGTGAGTGGGGTTTAAATATACAAGTATTTACAAGTGATGTGCCCTAAGATTTGGTCTTAGTACAACAAGTGTCCCCCTTGGCCTAAGGGATGGCCAATACATGTCTTAGGCTAAGTCCACCAAGGCAGTTGCTCCCCACAACACCTGACGGCTTGTCCCACATCCTCCCCTTCTCAAGGAGAGTGATCCCTATTAGCTTTGAGCAAGTCCAATCCTTCCAACAAGGTGCACTTCTGGCGTCCAGTCAACTTATGTTGTGTCCAGCGCCTCATGCCAACTCCTCGTGCCGCGTTGCCCCATGTAGCAAGATGTCTCGCATCAATGATTCGCCTTGGATCACATCCATGGCATGCCGCGCTCATGCCAAGGACTAGTGCATCGCTCCGTCTGCTTGAGCGATCACTCCATCTCAATCATCCACCAGCCTACACAATGTGCAAAGTGGTTACAGGCCTTCCCTGCCTGAACTTGTCGATGCCTTCATCGACTCAAAGTCTTGAAAAAGTTGTTCAAATTGCTACAAGGTTGTAACCTTATGCCATGTTTCCTGCTCAACAGCCTCTCCTTTCCATTTGATCAAGTATTCAATCCTCCAATTCTTCTTGCTTTTGCTTTTGATCCTTTTATCAATGATGACCTCTGCTTCCTTGTTAAACTATGTCCGAATTGTTGGGGGTGCTCTCTTTGAGACACTCCTTTCTAAATCCTAAGGATCTTCATAAAATAGCTTTAGAAAAGAGACATGAAAAATAGAATGAAGTTGGTATCTCTCAGGTAAATCTAACCAATAAGCCAGCTTACCAATCTATTTCAAAATATTGAAGGGACCATCATAGTTCTGCACCAACCCTTTATGTGTTAGCTTCCTACTGATTTTTTTCAGACTTAGGGTGTAAGTTTTAACATCACTTTATCCCTAATGTGGAACTCCAGAAACCTTCTTTTCTGGTCTGCATACTTTTTCATACGATCCACTGCTTTGGTTAAGTAGTCCTTGGCTTCGCTCATGAGTTCCTCACATTCATGAGCAACCCGATACGCCTCTTGACAATGTCCTCTACCATGTTGCCTAGCTATCTCACTTAGTGTAATTGGTTTTTGTCCCATGACCAGCTCAAATGGACTTTTGCCTGTGGAACTGGATTCGTGAAGGTTGTAGCTGAATTGTGCCACGTCCAGAAGATCGACCTAATTACGTTGATTGGCTACAACATAATGTCAGAGGTATTCCAATAGCCCACTAGATAGCCACCGTTCTGGCTTATCTCGTTGGCACACAAGATAAGTCTTCAGGTACTCTTCCGCATCCTCCCACATCTTTGGAAAAAGAATTTTTACCAAGGAGTTTATAAGTCTGTTCTTACCCTAGGTGACCAACCCATGGGGAATCATGACTTTCCTTGAAAAGTTTTCTTCTAAGTTTGCCCGTGCTTGGTATATAGGAATGCCCGCGATGAGCATAAAGGATTCATCATCTTTCCAAAATCAACGAGTAGTGTCGTCCTTCACTTGTATCAGCAACTTGGGAGTGATCAAGTCATTCTGTGATTTAGCCTTGATCGGCTCCAACAAGTCACTCTCAACCATTATAATTGCTAACACCTAGGTATCTAGATCGACCTTGCAGCTTAGTGCATCCGCAACAAGATTGGTACGCCCTGGCCTGTACTCCAATGTGTAGTCAAATTTAGTCAAAAACTCTTGCCATCTATCTTGCTTTGAGGACAACTTCTTTTGGATCACGAAATAGCTAGTAACATTGTTGTTTGTATAAGCAATAAACTTGCTACCAAGTTGATAATTCCTCCAAACATGCAGACAATGCACTACTGCTATCATTTCTTTTTCATAGACCGAATAACGTTGTTTCATCTCGTTGAGCTTCCTGCTCTCGTATGCAACTAGATGCCCACTCTGCATAAGAATGCCTCCTATTGCCCTATTCGATGCATCATTGTAGACTTCAAAAGGTATGTCAAACTCTGGCAACTTGAGTACAGGTTCTATTGCCAAAGATGCTTTAAGCATGTTAAAAGCCTTTTGACAGCTAGAGGACCAACACATCTCTAATCCTTCTTAAGAAAATTTATGAGTACAACAACCTTCTTTAAATAACCGTCAATGAAACACCGATAGTAGTTAGTCAATCTAAGAAAGGACTGCCATTCAGCAACCTTTGTAGGAATTGACCACTCCATTATAGCTTGAACCTTGCCTTGGTCCATATGCATCTTCTCCTGCGAAATGTGATGCCTAAGGAATGTAATCTCCTGTTGGGCAAAACTACATTTTTCTCTTTTTATAGACAATTTGCAAGTTTTAAGCTCATCAAACAATAACTTGAGGTGAGAGACATGTTTCTTAAGACTATTGTTATGAATTACAATGTCATCCAAGTAAACAACAACGAATACATCAATATAAGGATGAAGTACATCATTTATGAGGTTACAGAGGGTAGCCGGGGCATTAGTTAGCCCAAAAGGCATAACTAAGTATTAAAAAAGAATCATATCCCGTCACCATGATGGTTTTTGATTCTACTAATATCCTGACCTCAAATCCAACTTGGTGAAGTATTTTTTCTTCACCAGTCGATCAAATAAATCTGCTACAAAGGGAAGTGAGTACTTGTTCTTCACCATCACCTTGTTTAGTGCTCGATAATTCACGTATAGCTGCAGAGTTTCATCATGTTCTCTTTGAAATAGCACGGGTGTTCCATATGGTGCTTTGGATGGTTGGATGAACCCCGCATCTAACAACTAATTAAGCTGCTTTCTGAGTTCTTTCAGCTCTGTTGGTGGCATCCAATATGGTGCCTTTGCAGGAGGTCGATCCCAAGTCATGAGCTCGATATGGTGATCAATGGGTCGCCTTGGAGAGAGTTCCCTTGGGAACTATGGTGGCATCAACTCCTAGTATTCCAATAACACCTCACGAACCACTTAAGGTACCTCGAAGTCTAACACAATCTCCTCTTCTTTAAGACTTGCCAGGAAGGTTGGGTTATCCTTCTTCAAAATATCTTTGAGCTGTCATGCAGAGACTAGCTCCACATTATTTTGGCTTGCATGAAAGAAAAAGGAATGTAACAAGGATCAGAGTTACCATTGACCAACATTCCTTTGAGGTGTGGAATCACCTAAGCCTAAGCATGTGTAATGAAATCTAAGCCTGGTATCACCTCAAAGTCATCCAAGTGATTTGACCTTCCCATCCACCAACTACTAATGGAACATCCCAAGCTACATCAGCTATAGTCTTCACCTCCCAATTCACTGCCTTGATTCGACCGTGATCCTTCTCAAGTTTTAAACCAAAACGTTAGACACAAGCATCAGAGATAAAAGTATGAGTTGCACTTGTATCAACCATCCCATTACACTTATGTTCGTTTAAGATGATAGATGCGTACATCAGGCTTTTTGTCATAACACTATCTCCCGTGGTGATTGTATTTACCAACTGCAACTAGTTCACCTGAGCAGGCGACTCCCCCTAGTCATCTTCTGCTAAGATAATAGCTACTACTTTATCTCATTTAGAGCAATCCTTGGCAAAATGCTGGCCCTTGCAAATGAAGCATCTTGAGGAAGGATTTGTCTTAGAATTCTTCAATTTTGTTTCACTGCCCTGATCGTGAACTTTCTTTGACTGCCTTTGGAGAAGGACTTTTTCTTCTTATCTTGCGTTCCCTGATTTGCCTTGTAGTTAGCTAGGCTCTCCGCCGCAGTGATAGCCATAGCTAAGTCTTTGACACCCTGTCGTCGCAGCTCTGCTTGTGCCCATGACTGCAGACCAGTCATGAAATTAAAGAGCTTGTCCTCTTCAGACATGTTCTTCACATTCAACATAAGGGACTGGAAGATTTTCACGTACTCACGCACGATGCCAGTGTGCTTGAGGTTTTACAGTGACTCTCTAGCTAACCAAGCAACATTACAACACAAGAACTGGTCCCATAAGTCTACCTTCATCTCTGACCACGTTGTGATTTTGGGACGAACCACATCCTCCTCGCGATTGTGCCATCATAATTTTGCATCCCTAGTCAGATGCAAGCATGAGATGGTGAACATCTCATTTTCAGGTGTGCGAGCAGCCTGGAAGTATTGCTCCATATCCCACAAAAAATTCTCTAATTCCTTAACATTACGAGCAACGAGATAAGGAGAAGGGTTAGGTACCTTAGTTTTGTGCCTGTTTGTGGAAGAGCTTGCTCCTAACAAAGCTTTCCTCAAAATAGTGACCTCGTCGACCAGCTCATCGACCTTAGTCAGCAACATAGCTTGCGCAACTTCTAAGGACTCAACCCGTTCAGATAATCCTGCCAGCTTTGCTCTGAAATCATCAGAAGCATTTGATTCTAGAGACCCCATCTCAGCAACGAGCCCAGCTACACACTACTTGAGTAGAGAGATATGCTCCTTGAGATGCCCCATATTGCCTCCCTCTGCCATGTCTTTATCAGCCTAATGGAAAGGAACATGACTCTGATACCAAACTGTTACAAGCTTGAACGTGGCTTATGAACATACTTGTAATCGGCCTAAGGTTTGTCATGTGTTAGCAACCCTACACTTAGAGAAAAGAGGCTAAAAAGGATAGGAACACGAATTCTCAAGAGAGGGATAAGAGATTTACACGAACACTTCCCAACCTTTTGTTAAAAAGGAATATCTGACTTTACAACGCTCACACCCACACCCCATTCAGTTAGCACCAAAGCTATTGACGTCAATTGGTCCCTAAGGAAGGGGTCAGTGGGGTTTATATATACAAGCATTTACAAGTGATGTGCCCCAAGATTTGCTCTTAGTGCAACACGTATCCCTCTTGGCCTAAAGGATGCCCAACACGTGTCTTAAACTAAGTCCACCAAGGCAGTTGCTCCCCACTACACTTGATGGCTTGTCCCACATCCTCCCCTTCTCAAGGAGAGTGACCCCTGTCAGCTTAGACCAAGTCCAATCCTTCTAACAAGGTGCCCTCCTGGCGTCCAATCAGCTTGTGCTGGGTCTAACACCTCATGCCAACTCCTCGTGCTGCGTCTCCCCATGCAACAAGACATCTCGCATTCGTGATCTGCCTTGGATCATGTCCATGACATGTTGTGCTCACGCTAAGGACTAGTGCATCGCCCATTTGCTTAAGTGATCACTCTATCTCATTTATCCACCCGCTTATGCAACATGCAAGGGGGTTACACTTGGCCTATTATGCGTATTTGTGTATGCACATGCATCATTGTTGACAATTAGAAGAGTGACCGCCAAGGATAGAAGCATGAGTATCGAGGCTTGAATCAATCAGATGATGGAGGTCAACGCTTGAACAGGACGTCTTGATTTTCATAGAAAGAAAATTTCAAATCGTTGGTTGTTGGTGGGCTACGAGCGGTGCACTTGCTGGACAAATTTTAAATGGGTTTGGGACCTCCATGCCTCTCTCAGATTAATGCCATTGATTACACTTGACTGAAGCTGTCGAATCCTACAATTCTGCTAAAATTGTATGGACTACATACCCTTGAGATTCAACGACTTTGATCTCCAGATTAGTGGCCTAGATGACTGGATCTAAGAAAATATCATCCGCTAAAGAAGAAGATTTTCCAGCTATTCGTCACTCGGAGCTTGGGAAGAAAACCTGCACTAGAAAATCGCAATGCTAAATATTGTTTTACATTTGAATTGCCTATCTTTAAATCAACAAGCTTGGGTCATGGGTTTATTCTCCTGCTGTTGGCAGCTATGTCCGGTCTTTGTTGGAAGAGAAGCTTGAATTTTTTCTGGCAATCCAACAGACCACCAAGATTTGTACACATGTAGTCTGCTATTTGTAATAATATCGTTTCAAAATAATTTGCAAAATTGCCCCAATGATCTAATAAAATTTTTCAAGAACATATGAATAAAGGATTTCAGTAAATATATAATCATCAATGATTTATATTTAAAACCCCTTGAATAATACTTTTTCAATCTGCTAAAGGTGAAAAATATATATAAACATCTATCATTCCTGAAGACTAAAGCTCTTATACTCGGCCACTTCTAAGGCCCAAATTCTCAAAGCACAAGAATTGAGTCTCTTCTAGAAAATAAGATTAGAAAGATACAACAACATCACTTCGACGCCAGCTTACTTCTTACCTAAGGAAGTCCATTATATTGTGGACCTCAAGCGGGGCAACACTAACCAACATTGATTACAACTCTACGACCTTGAGAGGTAAATTTGGCTCAATTCATCATAAGTTATTTGATGCTTAGCAAATTGGAGACGGACATATCAGCTTGTAATAGATCAAATAAGTTGAATACAAATCTCTCTCTTAAACTAAGCATGTGCCATGATAAGCCAAATAATATATAAAAGAAACGCCAAACCCCCAAGCCAGGAGGTTTGGGTGGTGCTTCAAGACTGAGGATAAGAGTTCATGCCTAGAATATGATATCTAATTCTCTCTAAGGAGGTTTGAACTAAAACCCAACGCTCCTCGGAAAATCTGTCTCTCATGAAGGCAACTTGAACTTAATGACTCTTTGTTGACAAAATAGGAAATATCTTGTACATCTTGTAAAATTGAGCAATTTGGTGCATTATGTAAAATTTTATAAATAGTTATAAATAGTGGAACTTGATAACTCTATAGTAAGATTGAATAGGTTTACCTCCGTTAAGTAGGTTAAACCGAACCACATAAATCTATATCTGTTTTACTTATGCATGCTACTTTGTCAATATGGTATTACTGAAATCTTTGATCTTCTCTAGGAATCAATTGGGCGCTGCAAAATCCCTACTGATTTTTTATCGCCATTAGATTTTCTGCTATAAAATCATTATGGATCAAACGACTTCAGCATGTTTTCTGCCTGCACATTAGATTTTCGTTGAACCGCTGCTTCAAAATTTTCAAATTTTCGACGCTATTTGCGGAATTGCGAAAAACTTGCTTTCTAACATTCAGTCATCCATGCTTGCCCAAATTCCATATTCTTGCTATGCATGCTTAGTAAGATCTTTTTTTCAAGTGCAAGAAAAACTCACGTCAAAACTTCATACCTCATGTCCGTGAATTAAGGGTCCGTTTGGCAATAAATAAGAGTCGTGTGTTGCAATAAAACTTTTCACCTTGCTAAGGGTGTCGGAACAAAACCTATCTCGTCATCTATGCGAGATGTCTTTCACATCGCCGCTTGTACCAGCAATGGTAGGCTCGTTGGGAGATGAGAAAAAATGACAAAAAAACAAAGGAGAAGCTAGGGTTTCTCATCTCACATTCATGCCTCTTGTTGCCGCCTCCATCATCAGCAGCGCCGACCCAGAGCATATGCATTGGGGATCACCGATCTGTACCCGAAAACGTCAATCAGCTCTTAGAAACACCGGCTCCCGAGCTCGCCGGCGTAATAGAACGTCGTTGTCGTCCTCTAAGTCGCTGATCAACCGGCCATCAACCCCTCCTATACCATTGCGGTTAGAACCCTCCATAAGCTCCCCTACAAACCGCAACGCCATCCATTTGTCAAATCCGGACCACAAGTAACATCCCTTTGTCTTACTCTATTTTCACACCCAAATGGGTCTTGCATCGGCTGTAGTCCTCCATAGAGAAATGGATTTCGAGATTTCCCAAATTGATTTTTCGATCTAATATCGGCTTTTAGACAATAGGAATGACTCTAGATTAATTCCTTTTGGGATCAATACATCTTCGATTTTTTCATTCCATTTTTTACTTTGGCCTTCGTTTCGGTGGAATTTGTTAATAAGCATATATATTTTTTATATTTCTGTGATTGAAATCAACGTTCTAATGCGATGATCCTCAACGGCAGCATCTTGTGTTCGACCCTCGTGTTTGAATGAACTGCAAATAGCTTGTAGCACACAAATAGCCCCCAAAGTATTGCTTCTTCACGAATTTTTGGTAAACTTATCATAATTTAATTACTATTACTTTCCACATTCCACTAGTCTCTTTGAGATGCTATCTAGACCATATGGATATTTTATTTGATGTTTTCAATCATCTTAGCACTATTGTTAAACTTGTTAATTTTTGGTAATGTCTTATTTAGCAAGCATTTTCCTAATACTTGATAAAACAAAGCTGTCGAAAATGGAAGTCAGCTCTTATATGTTCTTTACATTTCATTCGATCTATCTTTGAAATTGTTGTGCATTCTTGTTCAATCTGCTGTAATGGCAGAACATTTAATAGACCGAGAAGCTACCCCATTTCAGCAGAATCTCAATCCTTGTGTTAGATGGTATACCGAGTTGATGATATATGCCCAATTTGAGTAGAATGCTTTGTGTCATGGCTTGAAACCCTGCTAAGATAGAAATTGAAACACCTGCGTGATAAGGCTTGGGCCTCAAGAGAGCTTCTTTCGATTTAACAACAAGCCATTTTAATGCTTCAAGAAAATGAAATTTAGTGATTCAGACAAGCCTTAATTCATATCTCTTTTCTTTTATTTAATCAATTTATTATTTAATCAATTTATTAATTCAAAATTTTAGTATTTATTCCCCCATCAGATGTCCTGATGAAAAGCCTTAAAAGTTTGCCATCTAAACACTAGCTAGGATAATTCCACTTTTTGGAATAATTGCTTCGTCATGGGTTTTATCTTCCAAGTGTTAACATTTCCTATTCTTTTTGCCTCGGAATCATATTTATGTAAGATAAAGCGGTCTTTGTTGCACAAATAACAATAGAAATCACGTGAATTTTCCAAGGGAAATGATATAGAGTGATCGGAGCATAAGAACCAGACATATAAGCAGCAATCTATGAATCCAATGACTAATTAAAAACAAAAAAACAATTGGTCAAAACCCACAAGCGTTGACAGGTTGGAACCCACTACCATTCCACCTGTACATTCATCCAAAAGTTTAATCACTTCCCAAACACATCCCATTATTTGGTATATTGATTAGGGGAATAGGACTCAAATAATAATTAGGCGTTCCTTTCTGCATTTGATTTATCAATTTATTATGTATCATCACTATCATGCACATTAATAAATCATGATAGATTTATTTCATATCAGCCTATATATCATAAAACCATTGTTAAAAAATAAATAATTAATGTTATTCATTGTATATTGTAATTATTCATTGCTATTAACTATTATTCAAATATATTTGATGTCAGCATTTCACATCAACTCGTATCTACAGACCGCTATGATCAGTAGTTTGGCCTTCAATGCACTTTATAGGTATGAAAAAGCAAAGCTATAACAGCTATAATAATATGTATATATTATTATATATTATTATATATTATTATATACAAACTACTGATCCCTTCTTTACATTGAAGCATTTACACATGCACCATTTTGATACTCAAATTCTAATGTACACTTGTTGTGCTCATTAGCCTAGACACTTACCCAAATATGGATTCAGTACCTGGCTCTACATTCTCTCCTGTAACTGAGGAATTACAAAATTGGGCATAACAATTCTATAAACATCGTAGGGCTTTCATACTCCTAGTTAGAGCTTTTGCACTTGGTGAAGAGGAAGAATGAAGGGGTGCAGAGTTCACTAATTGTGACTTACTAGATTGGTAGTATCAAAATCACATGTATCAAAATACCCCAACAAAATGGGATTGCTAAAAGGAAAAATAGACATACTAGAAGTGACCAGGGCCTTGTTGTTTTAAATGCATGTTCCCAAACATGATTGGTCTCGTGTCGTTCTTACTAGCTACCACCTTATTAGTCTCTTGCAAAGTTCTATATTGATGTTTGTCATCTTGGTACATTTGGCTGTCTCTATGATGTGGATATTCAAAATAGTGGCAAATTTGATTCCTATGTAAAAAAGTATCTTTCTTAGGGGCTTTTTGGTAATGGGTAAAACTCGCATATGTTGGCAAAAATTTTCAACTGAAGGGGCGTTTGGGAAAAAAAATATCATTTCAAGCTGTCGAATCTTCATTTCGCATCACTATTTGCTATCAGTCATACATGACAATATCCACGAACTCAGAGCTAACACACCGAAAATAGCAGCCATTCTCACATTTTTTCTCTGACCCTTGCAAATTCATGCAGCAAAATTATTGAGTCCATAGCATTTTTTCTTTTTTTTTCTTTGAAAAACAAGCCTGTAACTGTTGACCAACAGTTTTCACTGGGGCAAAAAAATGTCACCGAGTTTTGCCTATTTCCAGACAGCTCCTTAGTTACTCTTCTACTAAAAAGGGATACAAATGTTATGCCCTTGATATAAAAAGATTATTTGTCTATAGGGATATTACATTTGTTGAGAATTAGCCGTTCTTCCAAACACGGGATCGAATTCAATGGGAGAATATTAAGAGGGAATTTGTCCCTAGACTATTTCATTAATAGCTAATGAAATTAACGATATGGTAATATTAGAGTCAATTGCAAGGGAAGGACGTCCTCAAGAGTCATTAGAACCAACTGCGAGAGAAGAAGAATCTCCTAAAGACTTGTGGCCCTTCCTAGCAGGTCTCACAAATTTCAAGACCACCTTCGCAACTACAAGATTTTTATGCTTATTATGCTCTTACTTTTCCTATTCAAGATTATATATGTTATGATAATATCTTGGCTAGTCACTTTACTTTCTTAACTAGCATTAATTCTCAAAAGGAGCCAACAAGTTTTCAAGAAGCTATTAACAAACCAAAATGAATAATTTCTATAGAAGAAGAACTTAAAGCCCTCGAAAAAAATTGCACATGAGATATTGTAAAACTACTAAGGAAAAAAAACTAGCAGGTTGAAAATGAGTATATGGAATTAAATATAAAAAAAGATGGATTTGTAGAAAGATATAAAGTTAGACCCATAGCTCCGTAGCTAAAGGATTTACTCTAACATATGACGTTAACTATAAAGATACTTTTTCCCTGGTTGCTAAGATAAATATTATTAGAATTCTAATGTCCGTAGCTATAAAATTTGGATGGTCTCTATTTCAGAAGGACATAAAAAATGCTTCTTTGTAGGCAGTGTATATGAAACTACCTCCTAGACACAAGCTAGATGAAAGAAATTATTTAGTTTACAAACTAAAAAAAGTGATATACAATTCAAAGCAATCTCCCAAAGCATGGTACAACAAACTCCATATTGCACTTATTGAGTTTGATTTTATCGAGTGTACTTAGGATTCTTCAGTGTTATAAAAAGAAATAATCTTGAAATAGCGGTTGTCTTGATTTATATTGATAATATAATTATTATTGAGAATAACAGTGCTGGAATTTTAGACCTCAATAGGTATTTCAATGAAAAATTTTGTTGGAAACAATTGATAAAATCAAATATGAAATATCCCAAGCATGTGTTTTGATGACTAACAACACAATTTGAATAAGTTTTAGCTACTAATGTGGTTTGTGTTTTGTTTAAGGATATAACAATGAAAAATATGAAGTATGGCAGGTCAAGTCGATCTCCCAGTCGACTCAGACATCGACTTAGGCCAATTCGATCCCCAAGTCGACTCCAGCAGAGACATCAAGTGCCTATTTTTGTCCAGCGTTGAAATTGGGGACCAATAGGTGCCGAAGTCGCAGACGAAGTCGACTCCACATGCGACTTGGGTGAAGTCGCAGGCCAAGTCGACTCCAGCATCGACTTCAGTTAGACAGGGTAGAATTTCAGAAGTCAAGTCGAAGGCTAAGTCGACTCCAAGCCAGACTTGAGTCAAGTTGAAGACCAAGTCGACTTAAATATTCGACTTAGAACATATGAACATTAATCCAACTCCAAAGCAAGCAAGCAAGATGCATGAATTCATCCATTTAAATCATAATATATATATTGGATCTATTCATGCATACCAAGATTCAAGTTTCCAAGATTCCTAGACATGAAGCTAGAAGATTTTTTCTGCAAAGTGAATATACTAAACTCCAAATAATGCAAATCTAAGAAGTAACACTTATGCTGAAGAAGTTAAGCAAGCAAAGGACATTTCAAGGAAGTTTAAGCTCACTTGGCAAGTTAACAAGGTCAAGTCGCAAACGAAGTCGACTCCGGCATCGACTTGGGCAAAGTCGCACCCGAAATTGACTCCATATGCGACTTGGGTCAAGTCCAAGGCCAAGTCGACCCAAGGATCAACTTGAACAAATGGAGCATAGCTGAAGTTGCACCCGAAGTCGACTCCATCATGTGACTTGGGCGAAGTCCCACACGAAGTTGACTCCACCTGCTACTTGGAGAAATAATGTTCGAATTTTTGAACGCTGGAACATTTATTACGCGCCAACCAACTCCATAATGTTCTAAATGCTCCCTCCTCTATATATAGACACTCAAGCAAACGTGGAAACACACAAGTAAGAGCTGAAAAAGAGGAAAGAAGTGCTACTAAGAGTTTCAACCACTTTTCTCTACAATTGAGTGATCTATACACTTTCAAAGGAAGAACAAGTTTCAAAGTTGCTGTTTGTTCAACGCAAAATGATTCGTTGCTTCTACAAATTTTTCCTCGAACTGAAACGTTCTACACAAATCTGTAAAGTGTAGATTTCTTTCATTTCATTTTGATATTCAGTTTTTAGTGCTTGGTTTGAGTTTGGTATTTCAAACCAAGTTATAGCAAAGTAGGGTTGTGATTGGAATGAAACTCATCACCTACTTGTGCTACTTGTTGTATACACCCCCTAGAGCTAGAATCTAGAAGAGAGCAGAGACTCTGGTTGTATATGCCCCTTAGAGCTAAAATGTAGAAGAGAGTGGAGACTCTAGTTGTATTTGAGGAATACATAGTGGAACCCAAGTCACAAGGGAGTGTGAGCTTGGAAGAGTGGAGTAGGAAAGGTTGCCCGAACCATTATAAATCTTGTCTATTGCTTTTCATTTCCGCTTTCATTATCTTATTGCTTTCCATTTGGCTCATTAAAGGGAATTAAACTAAACCGGGGTAAAGCTTCTAATTCAAGTTTAAAATTTTCAAATACCCAATTCACTCATCCTCTCTTGGGTAATTGTCATCAACTCGGGACCAACGAGTGGTATCAAAGCAGGTTTTTGAGTTTTACCAAAGAGATCTTTTGATATGGCATCCCAATCCACTTCCGTTCCGGCATTTGTCGAAGGCTAATCCTTTACTAGGCCACCATTATTTGACGGGAACAATTTTGGTTATTGGAAGCTACGTATGAAACAACTCATCATGGCTACAGATATGAATTCTTGGATTGCAATCCAAGACGGTGTGACCTTGCCTACTGATGAAAGAGCTTCCAAATGGACCGATGAGGAAGTGAAAATTGTAAAGAGCAACGCCAAGGCTATGAATTCATTATTTTGTGTTCTTACTGCTTCCGAATATGATAGAGTATCCTCTTGTTTGACTGCCAAAGAGATATGAGATACACTAACATCTATCTATTAAGGAACTTCTCAAGTCCAAGGGACAAGGAAAAATATTTTGATTGGAGAATTAGAAAACTTTAAATGCTAGAAACAGAAAACATTTCTAAAATGTTTGCTAGATTTTCCAAGATTACTAACGCCTTGAAAGGGCTAGGAAAGAAAATTTCTGAATCTGAGCAGGTCATGAAGATTCTAAGGGAACTACCCGAATCATGGACTCCAAAAATCACGGCAATAGAAGAAGCCAATGACCTAAACACGTTGAAGTTGGAAGACCTTATTAGCTCGTTAATGTCATATGAGCTAATCAAGAAAAGAAACAAGGATCACCACAAAGGCAAAAGAGTCATCGCCTTGAAAGCTACACAAGACTCGGATGACACCACCTCATCATCACAAAACGATGATGAAATTACCTTACTTATAAAACGGTTCAGAAAATTTGTAAGGAAAGGTAGAAATTTCAGAAAATTTAAAGAAAAAAATTCTAAAAGGAAAGAAACAACAAAATATTACCGACGTGGTGGTTTGGGGCATATGCAAGTCCAATGTCCAACACCCGAGGAGGCTAAAGCAAAGGAGCAAAGAAAAGATCGAAGCGACAACATAAAATTCCAAAGAATCAAAGGAAGATGCATGTACGTAAATGAAGAGGAATCAACAACATGCAGCTCTTCAAGTGAAGAATGTGAAGCGGATTGCGCAAGAATTTGTTGCATGGCAAATTTCGATGTATGTTTTGGAGCAACGGAAATCTTGGAGGATCAAACTACTTTAACGAACTGCACAAGTAGTCAAGAGGTAACCTCCAAACAAAAATTCTTTTCAATTTTCTCTTCTACAAATGAATGCCTCAAATGTGCTGAATTAGAAGAACTCCAACAAGCTTATGATTCATTATATGAGGAAATAAAGAAATTAGGAAACAAGTTTACAATAAAGAAAAGATAATGTGATGCAGTAATGATTGTGAACGGTAAACTTGCTGAAAAATTGATAAATTAAAAAATGAAAAGAATACCTTGGAAAATGAGTTAGAGAAACTCAAAAATGAAAATGAATCATTAAATGAATCGCTTGGTAAGTTTTCTAATCCAGGAGAAAGTGTGAAAATATTTTTGAAAATAACTACCAAAAGTTGTAAGAAAGGACTTGGGTATACCACATTTGAGCAAGAAAAATCTAATGCTCCATGGAACAAAACCAAACCCATTCATGTTTAACCCAAGATAAATCATGTGGCTTGGACCAAAAGACCAACTAGGGAACCAATTACGAAATGGATTCCCACTCCTAGACTTCCGGGAGCTTATAATTTTTGCAATAAGTTGGGACACAAGGTTTATCAATGCAAATTAAGAAAATTACAAAACTTTGATGCAAAATTAGTTTGGATGCCCAAAAGCATTGGATTTGTGGCTTCAAAGGAAGATCAACATAGACTCCAATGGACAACTAATCCAAATGGACCCATAAAATGGGTACCAAAAGGATGAGCTCCACTTGATTTAATTTTTGCAGGTTTGTCTTAGAGCTAAAGCCAATAACATATGGTTTATGGATAGTGGGTGCTCAAGACATATGACAGGAGAAAAAAGACTGTTTCATAAGATCAACCCATGCAATGAAGGAACAGTAGCCTTTGGAAATAATGAAAAAGGTAAAATAAAAGGTAAAGGAAATATTTATAGTATTTCAAATGCATGTATTGAAGATGTACTATCTGTTGAAAGACTCAAACACAATCTAATGAGCATTAGTCAACTATGTGATAAAGGATATAAAGTTGTATTTGAATCCTCTATATGCAATGTTTTTGATGATGAACACATAGTATTTAGTGACAAAAGACACGAAAAATGTATATTTGGTTTGCTTTGATGAACTTGAGGAAAAATATCTAATAGTCATAGAAAATGATCTATGGATATGACACACAAGGCTTGGACATATAAATATGTCAAATATTAAAATATTGTGGAAAAAGAATCTAGTACAAGGGTTACCAAAGCTCAAATATGACAAGGACAAATTTTGCAAAGCTTGTCAACTATACAATCAACCCAAAATGCCATTCTCCACCAAAAAAGAAATTTCAACAACTAGACCACTTGAATTGTTACATATGGATTTTTATGGGCCATCGGACATTTTAACTCTTGGTAGGAAAAAGTACGTGTATGTAATTGTTGATGATTTTTCAAGATTTACTTGGATTATACTCTTAGCTAGCAAAGAAGAAGCATTTTCTATGTTTATCACGTTTTCAAATTTGGTGCAAAATGAAAAACAAAGTTCAATTATTTCCATTAGAAGTGATCATGGTGGTGAATTTGAAAATAATCGATTTATAGAATTTTGCAATGAAAAAGGAATTTACCATACATTTTCTGCACCAAGAACTTCTCAACAAAACGGAGTTGTTGAAAGGAAAAATCGGACAATACAAGAAATGGCTAGAACTATGCTAAATAACAGTAAATTGTCCAAAAGATTTTGGGGCGAAGCTGTAAGTACAGCTTGTCATGTATTAAACTGAGTTACCATTAGAGCAATATTGAAAAAGACCCCATATGAACTTTGGAAAGGCAGAAAACCGAACATATCATATTTCCATATTTTTGGATGTACTTGTTATGTATTAAATAATGGAAAAACAAATTTCGAAAAATTAGATGCCAAAAGTGATGAAGCTATTTTCCTTGGTTATTCATCAAATAGCAAAGCATATAGGATTTTCAACAAAAGAAATTAAATAGTAGAAGAATCAATACATGTTGTTTTTGATGAATTTAGCCAAACTCCGAGAAAGGAGGATAAACTAAGTGATGCAGATGATGCAAAAGCAAAACAACAAGAGCAATAAGAGGAAATCGAGCTCAAGCCAGAAAATTCTACGGAAGAAAAGGTAAGTGAAGGTAATGATTCCTATAGACCTCCAACTGATTTGAAATTCAAAAATGCCCATCCAATTGAGCAAGTCATTGGTGATATCTATGAAGGAGTAAAAACTAGAAGGTCAAAACAAAACATTTGTGGATAATATGCTTTTGTGTCAAAAATCGAACCAACAACTATTGATCAGGCTCTTAATGATGAAAACTAGGTTATTGCAATGCAAGAAGAGTTAAATCAATTTGAAAGAAATAATGTATGACATTTAGTTCCTAGACCAAATGATTGCACCATTATTGGTATCAAATGGGTATTTAGGAACAAATTGGATGAAAGCGGACTTGTAATAAGAAACAAAGCTAGACTAGTAGCCAAAAGGTATTCCCAAGAAGAAGGAATTGATTTTGAAGAATCATATGCACCCGTGGCTAGATTAGAAGCTATACGCATTTTACTAGCATTTGCTTATCACATAAATTTCAAATTGTTTCAAATGGATGTGAAAAGTGCATTTTTGAATGGATACTTGAATGAAGAAGTATATGTTGAACAACCCCCTGGATTTGAAGAAAATGATCAATCAAAATATATTTATAAACTAACCAAAGCATTATAAGGACTAAAACAAGCCCCACGAGCTTGGTATGAAAGGTTAAATAAATTTTTGATTGATCATGAATTTCAAAGAGGAAAGGTTGATACTACCTTATTCATCAAGTATAAAAGCAAAAATATTTTAATTGTACAAATTTATGTAGATGATATAATATTTGGTGCTACTGACGAAACTCTGTGCAAGAATTTTCTAAGATTATGCAGAGCGAATTCGAAATGAGCATGATGGGAGAATTAAATTTCTTCCTTGGACTGCAAATCAAGCAACAAGCTGAAGGAATATTCATAAATTAGTCCAAGTACATCAAAGAAATGATAAAGAAATTTGGAATGCAAACTAGCAAGGGAGAAAATACTCCGATGAGTTCAACAATCAAGATCGACACGGATGAAAACAGTAAATGTATCAATCAAAAGCTTTATAGAAGTATGATAAGATCATTATTGTATTTAACCGCTTCTAGACCGAATATTCTTTTCAGTGTTTGTATGTGTTCTAGATTCCAAGCATGTCCTAAAGAATCACATTTATTGGTTGTAAAAAGATTTTTTAAATATTTGATAAATATCACTAATCTTGGACTATGGTATTCAAAGGGGTCAACTTTTAATTTAATCGGCTACTCGGATGCGGATTTTTCCGGTTACAAAGTAGATAAAAAAAGTACTAGTGGAACATGTCAATTCCTTGGAAACATGTTGGTTTCATAGTATTCAAGGAAACAAACTAGTGTTGCTCTATCTACGGCGGAAGCCGAATATATAGCCGCTGGGAGCTGTTGTGCCCAACTACTTTGGATGAAACAACAATTAAAAGACTATGGTATTGATTATTATAATATTCCAATTAAATATGATAATACAAGTGCAATATTTTTGACTAAAAATCCTGTATTGCATTCTAGAACCAAACACATAGATGTAAGACATCATTTTATTCGTGAACATGTTGAAAATCATGATGTTTGTTTGGAATATGTGAAAACCGAGGATCAAATTGCAGATATTTTCACCAAACCTTTAGCAAAGGAATCATTTTACAAAATTAGAAATGATATGGGGATGATCGAGTTAAATTAGAAATAGCTAGATGAAAAATGAACTTAGAAAAGTCCAAGTCGATAAGTCAAGTCGACTCCAGCGCGCGATCGTCAGACTTCTTCTCCTCTCCCTTTTCTTTCTTCTTTCCTTTCTTCCTCTCATTTCTCCTGCACTATCTACCTCTATCTCCTCTTTCTCCGGCCTTCCCTCTCAATTTTCGGCATCCCAGATCTCTCTCTCCATTTCTCCGACCCGTCTCCAGCTTTCTTTTTCTCTCTCTCTTTCCTCTCCTTCTCCCCCTATAAAGCTCTGTCTTTCCTCTCTGTTTCCGGCATTTCTCTCCTTTCTCTCCTCTGCTTCTCTCCCTTGCTTCCGACTCTCTTTATTTCTCATCTCCGTCCGTCTCTGACATCTCTCTCTCTGTTCCTGTCTCTCCTAGTTTGAGTCTCTCAATTTCATCTCCTTCTTATCACTATCATTTCCTCTCTGTTTCTCTCAATAAACCATCTCCTTCTTGTTTTCAAGCTCCATTTGAATATCACATTTCAAATTCCATCAAACTCAATGGCTCCCAAATCCAGATTGCCGAAACTTTCCGTATCCAAGCCTTCGCTCAAACCAGTCCCTAGACCATCCAGTTCCTGAGCCAAAGAAGAGGTCCCAAGGAGACAATGGACCTCCTCAAAGCGTGCCAGGGAAGAACCATCTACTTCTACAGGCCGCAGAGTCTGTTTCCAAGTCGGGACTCCATCGACAACGGCTGCTCGGGAAGAACAACCCCAGACCTCGCAAAGCACGCAATCTGGGGCCAGAAAGAAGGGAGCCACGGCTGCTAAAGCCCAAGTCTTGAAGATGGCGACCACATACTTCAAGACAGAGCTGCAGCACAGTCGGTTTTACAAAAACTTCTATGAGCGTAAGATATTCATCCCTAAGATCATAGATTTCAAGTTTCTGAGGGACTATGGGTCTGATATTGAGGAGTTGCTAGATTTCCAAGGATGGACCAAACTGCTGAAAGAAGATGAAAGGGTTTACCCTGATCTGACCAGGATCTTTTACTACTTATGGGATGAAGAATACTTTGGTACTTTTGTAAAGGGTGTGGATATGTTCTTTGGTATTGGAGTAATCCCAAACCTGGATCAGGCAATTATGAATATAGGGCAAATTTTAGAGGTCCCCTATGAGGATGAGCCACTACCAGAAGATCTTACCCTAACACAGATCAAATGTATAATCAGCTCACCCGGAGCAACAAGTATCATCCCGGGATCAAGTTCCTGCATTATATGGACTTGTCCCCAAGGCTACGGGTTCTACGCCTACTGATAGCTCACTGCATTTATCCAAAGGGTGGCGGAAGGAACCAGTTAAACCCGCAGGAGGCGAGAATTCTCTGAAAAACTGTAAATCGGATCAAAGTAAGCCTTCCAAGATTGTTTTTAGAAGCACTGGCCTCGAGAAAAGACAACCCACGAGGGGTTCTGCCATATGGGACATGAATCACTAGGTTCCTAGAGCATTTTGAGGTTGACATTGGTGGCGAGCCGTTCGAGGTTCTAAAGTTTACTAACGCCATCAACAAGGCTTTGCTCCAGAGAATGAAGATAAATGTGGAGCAATTCAGAGCTGAGAGGATTCAAGAAAGGATGGGTGTTTTGGTTCAAGATGAAGCCGGGGATGCACAGGGATAGGGGGAGCAGCCCCGTCACCTCCAGAGGAGCAGCCTGCTCCACCAGAGGATGATCATGAGGCACCCGCATCACCTGCCTCACATGGCTCGTGTTCACCTCGTGGCTCGGAGATCCCAGATCCCACACCACAACTGCCATCTTGGGACAACTCGGTGAATGCAATCCGAGAACATCTAGAGCAGATCGAGGACCGGTTGACTAGTCAGATTGCCGAGGTCCTAAATGCGATGACGGATATGCATTCCCGCCAGGATCGTATGGATCAGGAACTTAGGACAATCAGATATCATCTGGCATCAGGGCACCATCGAGCTCAGCCCATCCCCGAACTAGATCCGTTTGATACCGGATCAGTTCACAGAGATCCTACACCGGCACCCGTTTCATCATTTTACTCCTCATCCCATATCAGGCCTATCCGACCGATTTTCTATCCCATATCTGCGTTCCAATTCACCAAATCTCTCACCCTATTTGCTCGATTGACAAAAAGGGGAAGAATAGTTACATTTTGAGTTAGATTTTTAGGTTTTTGGGCTGGGTAGCTTGTATATAGGTTTCATTTTCATTTGCATTTGAAACTTGTATGAATTCTTGAAAAGGATATTCATGAAATGCTTTGTTTATGCTATGTTCTGTTTCATGTCTTGATTAATTATGTTTAGCTCTGATCACTAACATTTTGTTCTGAAATAGTTAAATGATTGTCAACTTATAATCATTTGGAACAACATATACAAATGATGAAAATAAAATAAATTTATCAAAATCAAAAGGCAAATGACTTATACTTATTCTAAAAACATCAAAATAGGATAAAATGACATATCGAAAGGTATAAACTCAAATTGGTTTTGTCAATCACCAAAAAGGGGGAGATTGTTGGAAACAATTGATAAAATCAAATACAAAATATCCCAAGCATGTGTTTTGATGACTAACAACACAATTTGAGTAAGTTTTAGCTACTAATGTGGTTTGTGTTTTATTTAAGGATATGAAAATGAAAAATATGAAGTATGGCAGGTCAAGTCAATCTCCAAGTCGACTCAGACATCGACTTAGGCCAAGTCGATTCCCAAGTCGACTCCAGCAGAGACTTCAAGTGCCTATTTTTGTCCAGCGTTGAAATTGGGGACCAATAGGTGCCCAAGTCGCAGACGAAGTCGACTCCACATGCGACTTGGGTGAAGTCGCAGGCCAAGTCGACTCCAGCATCGACTTCAGTTAGACAAGGCAGAATTTTAGAAGTCAACTCGAAGGCTAAGTCGACTCCAAGCCAGACTTGAGTCAAGTTGAAGACCAAGTCGACTTAAATATTCAACTTAGAACATATGAAGATTAATCCAACTCCAAAGCAAGCAAGATGCATGAATTCATTCATTTAAATCATAATATATATATTGGATCTATTCATGCATACCAAGATTCAAGTTTTCAAGATTCCTAGACATGAAGTTAGAAGATTTTTTCTGCAAAGTGAATATACTAAACTCCAAATAATGCAAATCTAAGAAGTAACACTTATGCTGAAGAAGTTAAGCAAGCAAAGGACATTTCAAGGAAGTTTAAGCTCACTTGGCAAGTTAACAAGGTCAAGTCACAAACGAAGTCGACTCTAGCATCGACTTGGGCCAAGTCACACCCAAAGTCGACTCCATATGCGACTTGGGTCAAGTCCAAGGCCAAGTCGACCTAAGGATTAACTTGAACAAATGAAGCACAGCTGAAGTCGCACCCGAAGTCGCACACGAAGTCGACTCCACCTGCGACTTGGAGAAATAATATTTTAATTTTTGAACGTTGGAACATTTATTACGCGCCAGCCAACTCCATAACGTTCTAAATTCTCCCTCCTCTATATATAGACACTCAAGCAAACGTGGAAACACGCAAGTAAGAGCTGAAAAAGAGGAAAGAAGTGCTACTAAGAGTTTCAATCAACTTTTCTCTACAATTGAGTGATCTATACACTTTCAAAGGGAGAACAAGTTTCAAAGTTGCTGTTTGCTTCAACGCAAAACGATTCGTTGCTTCTACAAATTTTTCCTCGAACTGAAACGTGCTACACAAATCTGTAAAGTGTAGATTTCTTTCATTTCATTTTGATATTCAGTTTTTAGTGCTTGGTTTGAGTTTGGTGTTTCAAACCAAGTTATAGCAAAGTAGGGTTGTGATTGGAGTGGAACTCGTCACCTACTTGTGCTGCTTGTTGTATACGCCCCCTAGAGCTAGAATCTAGAAGAGAGCGGAGGCTCTGATTGTATATGCCCTCTAGAGCTAGAATCTAGAAGAGAGTGGAGATTCTAGTTGTATTCGCATAATACATAGTGGAACCAAAGTCACAAGGGAGCGTGAGCTTGGAAGAGTGGAGTAGGGAAGGTTGCCCGAACTACTATAAATCTTGTCTATTGCTTTTCATTTCCACTTTCATTATCTTGTTATTTTCCATTTGGCTCATTAAAGGAAATTAAACTAAACCGGGGTAAAGCTTCTAATTCAAGTTTTAAATTTTTAAATACCCAATTCACCCCTCCCCTCTTGGGTAATTGTCAACAACTCGGGACCAACAAATTTAACGTGAGGGATTTGGGTAAGCTTAAATATTTTCTAGGAATCAAAATCACTTACTTTAAGAAAGGTGTAGCCTTGTGTTAAAGAAAATACAATTTAGATCTTCTAAAAAAAACTAAAAAAGGGGTAAAATTACTTTGATGGATTATACTACTAAATTTATTAAAGCAAGTGAGCCTTTAGTAAATCTTGAAAGATTTCAGAGACTTGTGGAAAAAATAATATATCATACTATCCCGAGACCAAATATTTCATATGCAGTGAGTTTTGTTAGTTAGTTTATACGTTCTCTTACTATAGAACACATGGGGATAGTAGATTGCATTCTCTATTATTTAGAATTTTGTCTAGGTTAAGGAATATGGACGAAACTACATAATCATACTAATTTCTTATATAGAAATTCTTAACAGATGCAGATTGGACAAGAAATCTAGATGATAGAAAATCAATGATATTATACTACACCTTTGTTGGTGGAAATATTATAATGAGAAAATTATAAATAGAAAGTGTCATGGCAAGATCAAGTACTAAGGCATAGTACAGGGCAATGGCTTCTACAGCAAATGAACTAATTTTGTTGAAATCTATTTTATAGGCACTGAGCTTTAACACACAAAAGCCAATGAAATTATTTTTTTATAATCAATTAGCAATACACATATCATTAAATTCAATTTTTCATAAAAGAACCAAACAAATAGAAGCTGACAGTCATTATGTTTGAGACAAAATTCAAGTAAGAATTGTTGAAATTCCATGTATAAAAAGTCTTGATCAACTTGCAAATATCTTCACAAAAGCATTGCAAAGAAAACGCATTGAAAAATGAATTTAACTGATATTTACTGTCTAACTTGAGGGGAAGTGTTGACAAAATAGGTGTCTTGCAAAATTGAGCGAGTTAGTGCATTGTATAATTTATGTAAAGTTTTGTAAACAGTTATAAATAGTGGAACTCGATAACCTTGGAGTATAATTGAATAGGGTCTACCTACATGGATTAGGTTAAACCGAACGGCGTAAATATGCATCTTTTTTACTTATGGTGTGTTTGATAATGAGTAAAACTTTTAATGAAAAGTTTTGGAGAGTAAAAGTTGTCAAATAATGTGATATGGTAGGGGCAATGATGAGTAGTAAAGAGAAAAAAAGTTAAAATAGATAGGTTAGTTGTGTGGATAGTTGTGTAGAAATTATTGAAAAGTAGGGTAGTTGTATAGAAAAATGTGAAAAAATGATTAAAAAATATGATAATTGTAGAGAGTGAAAAGTTTTAGATTAAAAAGTTTTAACTTGACATTTTCTATTAATTGCCAAACATACCCTATGAATGCTACTTTGCAGCACTCTTACTATTGAGATTACTTCTTGAAGGAAAGAAAGGCTATAATAGGGGAAACCACCAACTTTATATCCCACATGTCGTGTAACCAAAAATCATTAACAGTGAATCTTTGGCTAGAATCGACCTATAGTTTTTGCATGACGTTGTGTTCATAGGTCACTTTTATCCACATAAACTCAGAGTTTGTTTTATTAATCCCTTCTCTCGATGATTTAAGTTCTTAGTCTAGTTCGGCTAAGCCTTGGACCAAATTTGGACTTAATACCATATCTTGCAAATAATTTTTAATGATGAATATGAATTTATTCTTTGATAAATCATTTATATTTTCTAAATTGTTTCATTTTGTATAATTTTTAAAAATATTACTATTTAAAGTATACTATGCTTGAGAAAATAAAAGTTATTATTATCATTCAACCTAATTATATAATATAATTGATGTTACATCTCTATCTCTATATTAATATTTGATTAAGAAACTCATTCAAGGTAGTGATGTCTAGTCAACAAGTTAGAGTATCCGCATCAACGTCATGTGCTTCGATGTTGCTTCTGGGTTACTAAACTTTTAGCAAGATCTGTTCTTGATATTTGTAAGAGGTTAGTGCATGCCAGATGGGTTTTCAGAGTTTGTATTACGATACTTAAAATGGTGACTTTGTGAATAAAAATGCTGATTTTATGAAATAGAATAAGAAATTGAGAATTCAAGAAATATTTTTGAGGTTTTTTAATACTTGTGAATTTATTTCTTTAGGCAATGGTTGCAGCTCTTTATATATGTAAGGGTTTCTGATAAGATTTGGTGCTTTTGTTATTTAAATAAGATATGATACAATTAAACTTGTAGTAAGATTTGAATTCCTAGTATTTGGTCAAGTTCCTTCTTAATCAAGTAATTCAATTTTTTTGTGTAGCACATCACTTTTCTAAACAAATGTAGGCGTATAGTTGTCCAAATTAATATATCTTATGCTTATTCAAATTTTATACAAATTTTTGTTTAGCATTATATAAATGTTCTCCATATAGATTCCTAAACTAGTTGGGCCACTTATAAGGAATCAAATGCAATACAAATAATAATAGAAATATGCAATGTAAAAAGAAAACATTTAGTATAAATACTATGATGCCTTAACCCTTGACCTACCACACAATGTATCACAATGTCACACTCATACTGTTCCAAGATTTAAATGGGAGGTGCGATGGTCTTGAGAATTATAGAGGACAGAGCCTATTGGTTAAAAACGTAGGTCTCAAGTTTGATGTGATGCATTTTAAAATTTTATAGCTAAATCGAGAACCAAAATAAATAAATCACATTATAGGACCCAGTGCCTTGAGCTATTTCTTGAGTTTGAACTAAGTTAATGTAATGCCCCGTTTCTAAATATTCACAATAACTAGTCAAAAGGGTACCACATGACCTACAACAAAATTCGACAGCATCTCCCCATAATATATAAGGGGTGGTATGTAATACACAACTTGTTATTCATAAGCAATTCAAATTCATTTCAATATGTGACCTTCAACTCTATAGTTATATATTTATATCTTCATATGATAAGGGCATTCATATGGAAGGAAATCGTTCAAATTTATCCATACACAACAAGAAAACTGAATGATCATATCTACATGCATCCACATAAATTGTAATCCAATTCGAAATACTAAATACAATATGTTTGTCAAGGTCAAATCTAACTCAATAACTATCTACATAATACTAATGTCAAAAGAGCATAAAATTCAAACAACTTTAATTAGAGATATTCTAATGGTTTACAAGATTTGGTCTTCCACTTGCCCCATCTTGAGGTTCCCCACCTGACCTAGGATTTAAAGAGAAAAATAACAAACCATGTGAGTCTAAATAGACTCAGTAAGTAGATAATGGTTAGCACAAAGTGGAATAAGCAAAGTTTTGGATACGCGTGTCATGATCAAAATAAAATATATGGGTCCAATACTCATTTCCAAGATCGTATGCATATAACCACGTATAAATAGAAGGACACGAACAATCCTCAACTCATGTCAATAAAGGGCCATGAACAACCCTCTCCTCATGTCAATCAGGGGCCATGAACAACCCTTTTACAACCAATCATTTTAAATAACACTTCATACATAACAAACAAGAATACATGTCACAAACCACACATACAACATCAATAAGGTTTACTTTCAATGAGCATTTTAACAAACACATGGTAGGCACAAAAGAAAAAACCTCTAGTTCGTACCCTCGTTTGAACCGAATCAACTAACATCACATTTTAAGAATACAAAAGCTGCTAACAAGTCCTCTACTTTATAAAATCACTCATTCATGGCAAATTCTCCACAAACCTTGCTTACCTTAACTGTTAAGAATACTACGCCCCAAACCATGAATTTGTTGGGTGTCACGTATTCCCCCCCGTTTCATATCATATTTAATACGAGATTTCATCATTCAATCAAGAAAGGGTAGCATATACTTACCTTAATCGTGCTTTTCCCCAAAAACAGCGACCCTAGGCTTGGATTGCCGAAATTCAGAGCTTCCTTGATTGGAATCGATGACCTTTAAGGCAATTGGCAGAGATTTCTTGAAGAAATCTACAGCTGGATTGAACTGAATAGGAGGGAAAGAAAAGAAGAAGCAGAGAACAGGAAGAGAAGAAGAGGAAAACGGAGTCGGGCGCAAATGAAAGATGAAGCCCTAACTCGCGGGCTCCTCTTTATAACCGAACCTCCATCGAGTCGGGCCGAGCCGAAGCATGGGTTGGGTCTAATCGCAATTTATAATTTATTTTTCCACTCCTATGACTTAATAGTTAAAAATTTCTCTGGGGGCGCTGCCCCCTTGACCCTCACGACTTGACCAGACAGGTCGAACCCCGTACCTACTCTGCGAGGTGGAAAATAGTCGTAGTGCTCAACAATGTCCATATATGTTATTAATCCATTAACATCATAAAATCCTAGTAGCATGTTCATAAATTACCTCATAATAGAGAAGGGTTATAATGAAAATAAAATAAAATTCCTGGTCCTCACAGTTAAATGGATTTGGCCTATTATAAATGGTATTAGAGTAAGACCCTCTCCAATAGATGTGGTTTAGAGAAATGAACCAATTGAAGCCCAATTGATGTGGTTTGAGGATGAACAAGGGCAATAGGTAAAAGCCTAAAGTTGTGGTTTAAAGACAAAAAAGGAAAAAGTTGGTGGACTGATAATGGTCTTGAAAGCTATAGAGGGCAAATAACTTGATATAATAGTGAAATTAATCTCACATAATAAAAGAAAGAGAATTCTAAGTGGTTTAAGAAGTAAGTCTTAAATTAAACATAGTGTAATATATTTTAAAATCATGCAGCTAATTATAAGGCGAAAGTAGATAGTATCATTCCATGGAACGCAGATCCCTAAGTTATTTTCTGAGTTTAACCCAAGTTATAAGAGGTTAAGTTGTTATAGAAGACAAATAAGGAATGTAAATCACTTACACAACTATTGTTTTCACATTTACAAGGACTTTCATAATAATAGTAGATCAAAAAGTAAAATTTTATTTCATTAGAATAGTCATATTTATATAGATTCCTTTTGTAATAATGAAGTCACTATTTAGAGCAAAATCTTATAATCACATCTACCATATTAACTTCAATTTTTTCTATTAGTTAGTTGATCCAACCCTTTCAGGTAGTACACTTTTGAGGCTGATGATTTGATTCAAATAAACCTTGGTAGAAAGCTACCACATCCCTTGGCATATATCAAAGGCATCTATATCCTCTTCATTTATCAAGTATCACATCCAATAGACCTTTTTCTTAAAAGGAATAGGCTTATCCCTTGAAGTAGATGGATTTGTTGCTGATATTAGAGGGTACGACATAATAATCATTCCTTTTAACTTTCATAAAAAGATTATAGTTCATTCCATTTTTAATAGAATGTGTATACCATAAAAACATGTGTATCCATCTTCTTACTTATGATATATTCGTATTCATCTAAAATTTAACAAAAGTTCCTATAATATATCATAATCATAAACCATTCTAGGATTTGGTTACCTCCTATCCCCTTCTCAAGTTCCAACTCTTTGATAGGTTCTCTCAACTAGAGAATTATAATTCATATATTTGTACATCTATTTTCAAAATTTTAATAAAGAAAATTATACTTAAATAAAGATTTTTGGCAAAATTCTCATGCAAATACGTCTTCATAGAACTTTAAGGGTGTGTTTAGCAAATTTGAAAACTCGGCAGGGAGTGTAAAACTTTTCAAAGTGAAGGGACACTGTGAGAACTTGTCATTTGAAGGGGTGTAGCTAGGGAGCTAAATTAGGATCCGTACTTGAGCATCGCAGGTGAGAATTCGAGACCGAGAAGACGAAGAAGAAATGCCTTGGCACCCATTTCAATTTCCCAGCAAATGATGCCAGTAAAAGCCCAAAATTTTCCCAATAGTTATCACGCCCTTTGAAACCATGTTGACCCCATGGTTATTGTTGTGCAGCATTTAATGCGCATAATTGCCAACTATTACTATTATTTTTATATTTGCAAGTGACTTGTTAAATTTGGACTTGTGTGAACTAGTATTATGGCCTCAATTTGGGGTTACGACTCCAATTTACTGGCATCTTAATGAAAGCTCTTGAACAACACTTGGGGTTGCAGTACCAATGTGACGTCAGGACTTTCGATTTTATTTTTTTCAACCTTGTGTTAATCTTATTTTCTCATAACAACTACACTTTTGTCCATCCTTTTCTCTTATAAAAGCAAATTCAAATAACTTTAAGAACCCCAAAAGAGTAAAAACAAGCTAAAATATGCTTGAAAGTGAAATTTGATGAGATTTAACTCCTAATATGTAAGTTGAATGCAAATTAATTTCAACTAAAAATTTTAGTAATTAACCAAAAATGAGGCAAGATCTCTTGGTCTAGCCAGTTATCATGTCTTAAAATAGATGTCACTGACTTTACTTTTATAGAGTTATCACATTCTCAAACTTAACATGCTACTAGTCCTTGAGCATTAAAACATTTCAACCTCATTAAAATAGATGTCGATAGCTGTACTTTTATAGAGTTATCACATTCTCAAACTTAACATGCTACTATTCCTTGAGCAACACATCCTATAACATAAAATAAAACATTAAGCATTAAAGTAAGTCCACAATATACCATCACCAATATGATTCACCAATCTTATCATTACATTGCATAGTTTTACATGGTTAAGATAAGTACCACGTAATCCTATCAACTAACAACTAGTTTTACAACTTCATTGCAACCTCATAAATGTGCGTACAAAAAATTTCTTTCAACTCTCACCACATGTAGTGCCGCCCCATTTATCTAGTGTAAATATTATGAGCTACATATAATTCTCAATATTAACTACATAGAGTTCTCAATATTAGCTTTTAAATCCCTTAAGCTTAATCATTCAATCTTACCATATCGATCAAAAGGACTTCTTGGATGGGTGTGACTATAAAATATATGAAATAAAGTAAATAACAATATTTCTTAAAAAATCTATGCAACCCATAAAATTCGACCTCTATTTCAAACATTTATGCATTCATAATACTCCTAATTCATTTTTCCTGCCTTTAATATATTTCAAAATATCTAGGGTGACTTTCCTTTTCCTTTTTCTTTTTTTGTCTTCTTTTTAAAATGAACCTCTTTTTACTACAACTTTATGTATCCTTTTCACTTGAGCCTTACCATTTACAGATGTCAAGTCCCAGTTACTCAGCTCAGGTTATTCGCCCCTTCATAATTTCTAAATATGAAATTAAAGGTTGTCAAAAACACATACATACAAGGCTTAAGTTTGGACATCAACAATAATCATGTAGTTAATAAAAAAATATTCAACTCAAACATTCATAAGAAATGCCTTTATCATCCCAGTAGAATAATTTAGCATGAATTTAAGCTAAAGGATTTCATTTCCATATACTGGGGCATCTATTTGGCATGCCATTTACAAATGATAAATAAATTGGAATCCACATGTGACTTGAAATGAAAAATTTTATGAGTGTCAAAGTAATGATAACAAAGTAGATGGTGAAATCAAGCTAGCTAATAGAAACTATTATGGGGCATATATCATCCAGTTAGTATCCATGTGCATGCATTGGGCCATGTTGTGGAGAGTAGCTTTTACTGTGACCTCATGATTATATCGGGACTAAACTATGATTTGTTGCCTTAGTTACATATTTGGCCAAGAATGTTGCAGGAATCATACTGTGTTTCTCTTGGAACTCAATGCAAAGGAGCTAGGAGGGAGCTCCAACAAATGATGCAAGCTCTTGAGATAAGCATCAAACAAAGGTGGCATCGACGACTGATTGACAAGGGAACTACTCCTCAATAGGTGCCCACAGGACGCCAAACTTTTGCTTAGGGTGGTGATGAGAGATGGGAATCATAAGTCTCCATAGGAGGTATTGGCATTAACTATGATGTATTGACGTAGTAGCCGCCAATATCAATGGATTTGTCTACTAGAATAAAGTATGGTAAAATGATGTGTTTCAATGTCTTCTATTTACTCCTAGTTTAAATAAGTCATTTTGAAATGCTAGAGATGTTCTGCTACTAGTGATTCAATACTTAATATTGCATTTTATATCATTTAAGTTGTTGCTCTGCGGCTTATTAAAATTAACCACTGGAAAGCTACTTTTTGGCATTTCTTTCTACTATTATGTCTTTTGTTAACTAGATGCTTTATATTTTCTTGACCTTTTTCTTCAATAGCAAGTGGGTTATATTCTTTTTATATGTAATTGAAAATACCTTAAATTAATTAGAGAAAGGTTTCTTCTATCTTGATGATTTTTAGAGTTATTTTTCAGAGCCATCCATTTCTTTTGTTATATTTGTAGTGTGTTCTATCTTTTGTATTCATAACAATGCTTGGATGTTCGTTTCATCAACTTGATTTGATCATTTTCTAATATATCTTCAATTTTTGCTAGTCTTCTCAATGATGTACTTAATGTCTCAAACATTTAATTAGGTTATAAAAATATTAATCACTACAAAAATTTGCCCAATCTTTTTTCTATTATTAGAAGACCAACTATCTTTTGTAAAGATCGTTTTTCTTTCTTCAAACTCATATTATATTTCTAACTAGAACAATAGTTTATAATACTATTAATACCTCCAATTGTCGCTAAAGTCAATGCTAATCATCAAGATCATGTATATAGATCATATTTAGCTAATGGGATAATCATGAATCTATAATTTAAAATATAACAAAATTACACAAAAAAACTCATTACTAGGTACAAGCTTTCTGACAAGTTCAAGCCTCAGTAGGAAAGACCCTACACAGTTAATTAAATATATGAATATAGGACCTACTAAATTATAAAATCAACAAGCCAAAGTAAGATAGTAATCAATAAAAACTATCTCAATAGTATCATCTATAAGTATTCAAAAGAAAAGTGAAAGCAAACACATCTAAGTCCAAAGAAAACAACATCCAAGTCTGAAGAAAATCTAAGTTATTACAAATCAAGAAATTTTAAAGCTTAGAAATTTAACTTATTTAAAGAGTGTTTGATGGTTTAGATAAAAGAATGGATGACTTCTTCCACAGTAACAATGGCTTCAAGAACTTCAAGAGCAACAACAATAGAAGTTTGCATTTGACTTAGCTCTACCTTAATAAAAGTAATTAGGGAATGGACAACATCTTCATTAGCATAAGCAGAGGAAGTTATTACTTAATGGAAGCTTGATCTGTTTTGATGTAATCTTATTTATTTTTTTACCTTGATTGTTATGTGTAAATTCAGTATGTTCATTGTATTTAGAGTTATCTTCTAATTAAAAGACTAACTTTTATTAAAATCAAAAATATCATAGGCCATGTAAATATATTCACGTGTAAATTATTCACGAGTGAATCCATTAATATTTTAAAAATTCGTTATCTCTATCAGTGATTTCAACTTCTATTGGTTTGAGAGTGATCCGAATTTCAACCTAAAACCAAGAACGAAACCAAAGCAAATCAGGTTCGAACCCAACTTGAACTTGGATTCTAATATTAAGGTTTGGGTTTGGGTTCACCTAAACTTGGTAAGCTTAGGATTCGAGTTCATCCAAATTCGGTACAACTCTACCCAAGTTGCACCTCTATCTATTAACAGTGAGCTAGCATTGTCCATTCTAAGATGCTAAAATAATTGTAGCCATGCAGATTTGGACCACTCTAGATTAAAAGTCATCAGAACACCACATCTCATTCGGGCCACCAAGAAAACAAGCCACAAATTGTAACATAACCAGCAACATTATCATTTGAAAACTCGCTATTCCTTTTTTGGGCCAATGCTTAAATCGTCTCCAGTAATTCAATCATGCGCAAGCTAGCTTCCTAATTCAACACTTACTTGGTCAATCTGTTAATCAAGGATATGCAAGTTTGTGGTGCATAAATTAAAAGGCAACGAGCAACCTAGCTGGGCAAGCTATGCAATTTTTGTTTCGACCACAAATCCAGCTGCAAACCAAATGTGCGAAAGCAATCTGGTCCATCCAAAATACATAGCCTGTGTGTTATTTAGGATTGGGCAAAGAAATATGCAGTCAATTTGCCTCTCCCCTGTTGTTTTGTGTGGTTTTTCACGCTTATAAAAAGGAGGCTGGGACAAGGCTTTGGGGTATCTAATTCTCAAGCTCATATACGAGCCTGAAGAAGCTTTAGAGAGAAGGGAATTGCCAGATAATCTTTGAGGAGTTCTAAGAGATGATTTTCTTCATTAGGAGCCATCTAGTTTTGTTTTCTTTTGCTTTAATCAATTTTAGATTTTTATTTCTTTGCTTTTAGTTGAATTTTGTTATTTTTATTGTACTTTAGTTTTGGATATTTATTTAATGAAATTTCTTTTCCAAATAATTCAAATTGTCATTGCTTGGATTCGACCTATCTCACCATTATTCTATGTTATAATTAGTTGTTAGTTTAATGTGATTCAATATTAATTGAGATTAGTGATCATGAGTTTCTAATGATACACCCATGACTGCACACCAATTTTTGGGGCTATTGCCTGGAAGACACACAAAAGTTTGGGTTATTCCTTCCCTCTTCTTTTCTTTTAGCATACTTTAGATTTTTCATTGTCTTTTACTATGTTATTAATTAGTTATTTGCTATATTGTATTTTACTTCTTTTATTCTCTATTTTTTAATTTTTATATTTTACATTAATGCACTCTTTCTTACTAATGCACGCATGATAAAAGATCTCTCAATCTGCAGTTAGTTGAACCAAACTCTGAGATTGAAAGATTTTTCCATCAAGCAAAAGGAACACAAAAAGCACTCATGACTAAAAACCCAAATCCCACTCTAAATTTAAAGAAGATGAAGGAATATTTCATGCCTACTAAATATAACCTTTTGTCCTTCATCCAGCTACCATAAATCAATCAACACACTTCAATATGAGATTGAATCTAGTACTATTCAAATGCTCTCATCTTTCTATAGCAAAAATAATGAAGACCCATACAAGCATATTGATGAATTCTTAGAAATTTGTTCAACCGAGAAGATTCAACATCTTATTGATGATGCCTTAAGATTGAAATTATTTTCTTTTTTGTTGAAAGATAAAGTTAAACACTGGTTATATACTTTAGGACACCATATGACAACATGCGCAATAATGCAACAAGAAAATTTGAAGAAATTTTAACCCATCGATCAAACAAATACAATGCAAAAGATGATCACAAACTTCACACAAACTTTAGGAAAGCAAATTCATGAAGCCTGGGAGCAAATGAAGGAACTACTGAGAAGTGCCCACATCATGAATTGTCTAGATGGAAAATTGTTTAGGCTTTCTATGAAGCTTTGTAGATCAATATCAACACATGATGGACGCAACTTGTGGAGGTGAGTTTTTGAGCAGAAGCAAGGATGAGAACTATGAACTATTTGAGAAGCTCGGTGAGAACTCAATCAACTATGCCTCCCTTTCATCTTCGATAGAGCTATGGGACCATATAAGAAAGTAGGCCTCTACAAAGTACGCAACCACATGAAACCCAGTCCCAGCATAAACATGCAATTCATTGTACAGAAGCTTGGAAAAGTGACCATTTAGCTCAACAATTCAAGAGGGTCGACTAGCTATCTCAAAAACTTAACTAGGTGCTAACCATTTAACCCTCAAATTCTTACCTCATTTCCTCCCAGCCTCCTCCAAAGGTATGTTCTTTATGTGCTAGCCCTTCCCGCCTCTTTAGTGAGTGTCCTATTGTAATCCAATTTCTAGATCAAGTTAAGCTGCATAAGGGTGCCCTACACAAATAATAACCCATACTCGAATACAAACAACTCTGGTTGGTGAAATCACTTACAAAATTAGACTTCAAACAACCAACATATCAACCCCAATTAGCACCTAAATTAGCCATTACAGTCACTCCTCTTGGCAACAACTGCAACCAAACTTTTAAGAAACTACTTATCCTCCTTGAGGACCACAAACTTACCCTCAACCCAATTACCCACTACTTCATCCACAGTACCCACCATCCTCTCAATTTGATGAAAAGCTTGTACAACTGCAACAACTGATCCTCGCCCAACAACAATCTATCTCCAAACTAGAAAGTCAAAATTTGCAAGTTTGGAGAAACTTTAGAGAGAAGGGAATCGCCAAGCAATCTTGGAGGAGTTCTAAAAGGAGATTTTCTTCGTTGCAAGCCATCCATATTTGTTTTCTTTTGTTTAATTAATTTTATATTGTTATTTTCTTTGCTTTTAATTGGATTTTGCTATTTTTATTGCACTTTAATTTTTGGTTGTGATTTTATTTTGGATATTTAGTTAATGGATTTTCTTTTTCAAATAATTCAAACTTTCATTGCCTCTTTGTGGATTCAACTCGTCTCACTATTATTCTATGCTACAATTAGTTGTTAGTTTTAATGTGATTTGGTATCAATTGCGATTGATGATCATGTATTTCTAATGACACACCTATGGTTGTACAGCACCCACCCCCACTCATGGACCCACTGTTATAAATATCTCTAGATTTGAATCACACACCTCAACGTACTTCCTAAAGCCTGTTGTGATAAAAATTCTTCTTTTCTTATATTAGAGCTCTCTTTGATCCCATCAAAAGTAATAAGAAGCAATTTTTAGTTGAAAGTTAGATTTTTTCCTTTATGGCTATGATTTGCTCATAATGGGTTAATTAAGTTGTAAAAGAAAAAAGCAATCAAACGAAAGTTGTAAAAGAAAAATCTACCTCTTTATGAACCATCATCAAATACATCAAACCCAACTTAGCTTTCATGACTTCAGTTGAGTCAACTTGGCCTTAAACTTTATCCAAGTTGCAAGCAGAGTAGACTTGGGTGTGCAACTTTGTTTCTGGTATTTGGAATTAAAATTCTGCTTCAGGTCTTCTGGAACTCATGTCAGAATACGAGGTTGACTTGATCTTCGACTTCGCTCAAGTCACAAGATAAAGTCGACTTGAGTGAAACTTCTTTATCCAAATTGAGTTCATGAGAGAATATACAACCCCTATAGTCAACTTGGTATCGACTTCACTAAAGTTGCAGTCTGAGTCAACTTAGATTTATGACTTGGCTTGTCTGCACTTTGAACTTTAAGCTCTTTCATCTTGAGTTACAATTTGGGGTTGACTTCATTGTTGACTTGACCTAAGTTGATTGTATGAGTCGACTTGACTTTGCAGCTTGGTTTGTCATGCCTTGTTATTTGAAATTTCTAACTTAAAACCATTTCACCAAATGTGTTAATACCCTCTAATTCTTAAATTTGTTAATCATCAAAACATAGATTGCTCTTGATTTTCTAATTGAGTTCACAACAGAAAATTCATATCAAATCATCACATGCCAAAACCCAATCTTTCAATAGACCTAATTAAAATATGGTCCAAACTAATTAAATTTGAACTTTCTTGGTTAGTTAGGTCAAAATTCCACATGGGTTTCAATCTCCAACACAACTAGCTAATAGGCTACCATCACTTTCATGGTGTGCCTAACTAAAAATTCTTTTCATGTTGCTCTAGAAATTTATGCCTTAGTTTTCGCAAAAAGGCTAAGTTAGAGGCTAACATCCTTCCCATATGTATTGCCATTACAAGCGCTAGTATCTCCTTTATGCATACTATTGCTTCACTTGCATTTATAAATTATCCCACATTAAGGTTCCTAACCTTCATAAATAGCATATACTTGTTGAAGAGTACTAGCATCCGTGTCATACCTATTTTAACAACATTTTACAACTTCACATTTGGATCATTTAAAGTTATATTCCCTTTTGGCACTTGAAGAGTCAGACTCTAAGTTACTTTCATTTGTCACTTGTTAAATAGGCATTCTTTAATTACACATGACACCATCATGTCCATCTAATTCCACTAGTAGAGGTTAAAATGATGACACAGATTCACCTCTACTCTTTTGTAAAATATTGAAAAATAATAATAATAATAATAATAATAATAATAATAATAATAATTTAAGTTGACTAGTCAAGATCTACGTAGGACACCCTACGTGGAAAGGGTAGAGTTTTTGACGAACTAGGCCAAATGAGTAATAATGGGCCTTGACCAATTATTATTTAAATATGCCATGGGTTATATTTATATTTATATTTTTTAATGTTATTTCAACAACCCATGTAGCATGATTGGTATATAAGTGGTCCAAGTAATCTTAGAGGTCTAGGGTTCGAGTAGGGGTTCCACAGAAAATAATTAATTTTTGCACTTTTGTCATCTCAGGCATGTGGGCCCTTTAGGATAAGATAAGATAAATATCCCAACGGATAAGATGATATTAAAATTGAAATTTAAGTTAAAGTGATAATATTTTATCTTTTATTCCTTTCCTAGAATTTGAGGAAACCTACGAGAACCTTTTTATAAATTGGGTTTGGAAGTTGATGGATGGAGGTACAGAGCATCCGGGAGAGAAGAATTTTTTTTTTAGAAGCAGAGTTGCGTGAGGAGAGAGCTTTTATAAGGCAAGTGAGATTTGGTTTTAAGATTGATTTTGGGTTCAATAATTATGTATTTCATAATTATTTAGGTTGTTTTAATTATTTGTATAAAGCATATATATCATTTTTTATGAAAGGCATAATTTGGGATATAAAAACTATGCAGATAAATATGCCCGAATTTTATGCCTAAAAATATTTGCATTGAGATTGTAGTATTTTATTATGCATTTTATTTTTATAAATGCATTGATATGCAATATCATATATATATATATATGAATATCGAAAATTAATGATGTGAGTTAATTGCGGCATATATAATAATATCTATGTATAATATAATTTGTATAAATAGAATTATATAAGTTGTACAAATTTTGGGATTTGTAGATGATCCAGAGAATAGCAACGCGTGTAATCCTAAGCCAAATAAAAATTCTGAGTTACGATCGTCCAGGGAGATATTTACGTCAAATGCATGGGATTCTGGTTATTGCAACGAAATTTTCTTCGTTGCTTTTGAAGCTTTAATATATTTGATATTTTTTATGCTTTTGATGTTCAAGTATTTCTGGAAATTAACGTATAACCTGTTGCAGCAATAAGGGCTAAGTGAGAGAGGTCTAGGTGAGACTCATCTGCAGGAAAAGTCATGATAATGTGGCTTATGTGAGCTGTTCATTCCATTTTGTTATGATTTATTCAGTTAAACTCCGATTTGAATAATCAAATAGTCAATTTCTATATTTTTGATGCTTATGGACTCAATGGAAGGGTTTGATTTTGCATTTGAAGCCTAATTTTTAAGATATTAAATTAAATAATTATCTTATCATTTAATTAAGTTTTATTTGAGTCATTATCCATTTTTAAATAATTTTCTTCTTGCTAGTCATGTTGGGACTAACCCATTATTTTTACAGTGCACCAAATCCAGTGGAACACTAGCATTTTAGATTTACGTGAAGATTTTCAGAATAATTATTTCTATTTATTTATTTTAAAGGCATGTATTAAGAATGATAAACTTGTAATTTTTCTATTTGTGCTTGGATGTAATAGTGAGAACATGACTAATGGAAGTAGAATTTTGAAATTTTTATGAAATTATAATAATTAATTTCGCCATAAATGTGTGATTGATCTTGGAAAATTGCATTAAATACAAGGTTGGGATCACTTTTCTGAACCTGTATGTTACAGATGGTATCAGAGCGGTCACACATATAAAATATGGTTTATTAATTATTATATGGATTTAAAAAAAAAAGAATTTTGAAATGGATTTGCAAATCTAACCCTATGTTTTTATTTTTGAGTCCAGAAAATGATCAATTCGGGTGCATTGGTTTGGCTGAGAGTATACGCGGTCGAGTAATACTTTGCCGCAATAAAACCTATGGTGATGCAGTTGATAATGCTCTCTTAGTTGAGAGTGATACTACTGAACTTGATTGGTGTTACTTAAAGAGAGAACGATCACCAGTAAAAGATCATTCGGAAAAGAAGTAGATCGGACAGTCTTCTTCAGGGCAAACTAGAGTCGAGGAAAGTACAAATAATGAAGGATTTCAAAAGAAGAAAAAAGTCCCCGAGTGTAACAGATGTGGAAAGTTTCATACCGGACTTTGCAAATGCTTCAAGTGCGGAAATACTGGTCATCGACCATCAAATTGTGTCGTGGGCTTCGTGTGCTACAACTGTAGACAGCCTAGTCACATCATTAAGGATTGTCCAACAGCCAAAAACGTCGGACAATCACAACAGCAGGGGCAAAATCGTCCAGTTGGTAGACCAGCAGGACAACAGTACCAAGGTGGTGGTGGACGACAATCAGTTTTACCAGCTCAAGCACAAGTCTGTGTCCTAATACCCAAGCAGACCCAAGCATCGACGGAGACAATGGTAGGTATTATTCGTCTCTGTAGTATTTTTGCTCTAGTATTATTTGACATAGGTGTGAATAACTCTTTTATATCCAAAGAGTTCGTGCGAGAGCATAGGTTGAAAGTCACTGAGTTGACTTGGGATGTCCGGGTCACATCACCTGTTAGGGGTAGTTTATTGGTCAGACATATTTGTATGGCTTATACCCTAAAAATAGAATGTTTAGTCATCCTAGTAGATATTTTGATCATACCTATGAAAGATCTAGATGTTATTTTGGGAATGAATTAGTTAGCTAAGTGGGTACATGGAATTTACCCTCGTGAGCGTCGTGTTATCTTAAAAGGATCTGATGAACAAAACATTGATTTCAAGGGAAGTTAATTGGTAGTACCCCACCTCATATCAGCTTTTCAAGCTATAAAATTTCTTAGAAAGGTTGGCAAAGATGTCTTATTTCAGTTCTAGCAATAGAAAAAAAATGTTAAGTTGGAAGACTTTTCGGTCGTTCACGAATTTCCGGACGTGTTTCTAAAAGAGTTGCCGAGAGTACCCCAAAAAGAGAAATTTATTTCAACATAGAATTGATGCCCAGTACTATTCCAATTTCAAAAGTTCCTTATCGAATGGCTCCTGCAGAGCTAAAAGAGTTAAAGATACAGTTGCAAGAGCTTCTCGATTTAGGGTTTATTCGACCTAGTAAGTCACCTTGAGGAGAACCTGTGCTTTTTGTAAAGAAGAAAGATGACAATATGAGGTTGTACATCGATTATAGAGAGTTGAATAAGGTAACAATAAGAATAAATATTCACTTCCCCGAGTTGATGATCTCTTTGATCAATTGCAAGGTGCATCATTCTTCTCCAAAATAGATCTACAGTCAGGATATCATCAGTTAAAAGTTCGGGACAAAGATATACCTAAGATAACTTTTAAAACCCGGTATGGTCATTACGAATTTTTAATAATGTCATTCGGAGTAACTAATGCCCCAACCGCATTTATGGACCTTATGAATAGGGTATTTTGACAGTTCTTAGACAAGTATGTTGTGGTATTTATTGATGATATTCTAGTGAATTCCAAAGAAGAGGCAGAACATGTTGGTCATCTAAGGAAAATACTACAGACCCTAAGAGAACATAAGTTGTATGCCAAACTCAAGAATTGTGAGTTTTGGATGGATAGTGTGACTTTCTTAGGTCATGTGGTTAGCAAGGATGGTGTATCAGTAGACCCAAAGAAGATAGAAGTTATAACCAATTAGGGTAGACCAACTACTGTAACTGAGGTTAGAATTTTTCTGGGTATAGCAGGGTATTATCGAAAATTCATGAAAAATTTCTCAAGCATAGTAGTACCGCTTACCAAGTTAATCCACAAGAATGCTAAATTTATCTAGTCAGATGCTTGTGAGAAAAGTTTCCAAGAACTGAAGAGTCATTTAACTTTAGCGCTGATTTTAGCCTTGCTGATCACTGGCGAAAACTATGCGGTGTACAGTGATGGATCTAGGAAGGGCATCGACTGTGTACTCATGCAGCAAAGTAGGATAATTGCCTATGCATCTAGAAAGTTAAGATCCTATGAACAAAATTACCCTACCCATGACTTAGCCGCAGTGGTGTTTGCTTTAAAAATATGGCGACACTACTTGTATGGTGAGAAAATAGAAAATTTTACAGATCATAAGAGCTTGAAGTACATTTTCTCTCAAAAAGAGTTGAACCTTCGACAGAGAAGATGGTTGGAGTTACTAAAAGATTATGACATTAGTATTCAATATCACCCCTGTTAAGCGAATGTGGTAACGGATGCTCTAAGTTGTAAATTTTGCGCTGCATTTTGGATTACTCAACAGTTGTCTCTAGCATGAGAAATCCAATCTTTGCAGTTAGAAGTAGTAACTCCAAGAGAAATTCAAAGAATAAGTACTTTACAAATTCAATCAACACTAATTGATTGGATAAAAAAAGCTTAGAAGCAAGACAAACTTGTTCTTCGTATTTTAGAAAAGTTGAAAAATAGAGATCCCTCAAATTTCGTTTGCAGTTCTGATGGTACACTACTTTTTCTGGGAAGGTTAGTTGTGCCTATGGATGACAAGCTGCGACAAGAAACTTTAGAGAAAGACCATCAGTCTAAATTTTCTGTGCACCCTAGTAGTACTAAGATGTATAAAGATCTGAAACAAAATTTCTATTGGAAAAAGCTGCGTGTCGAGTGTGCCAAATTTGTGTCTCAGTGCTTAGTATGTCAGCAGGTCAAAGCTGAACGAAAAAGACAAGCCTGATTGTTGCAACCTTTAGAAATACCAGAGTGGAAATGGGAGCACATTACCATGGACTTTGTAACTACTCTCCCTAGGATGCAAGCTCGTTATGATGCTGTATGGGTAGTAGTGGATAAACTTACCAAATTCACTCATTTCTTTCTATATCGCATAACCTTTAGAATGGATCGGATGGCAGACTTATGCCTGCGATAGATTGTTCATTTACATGGTGTTCCCGTTTCCATTGTGTTAGACAAAGATCGACGATTTATTTTTGATTTTTGGTAAAATTTACAAAAAATGTATGAGAACAGAGTTGCAGTTGAGCACCGCGTATCACCCGCAGACAGATGGTCAGTTTGAAAGAACGATTCAAATTTTAGAGGATTTATTAAGAGCTTGTGTCTTGGATTTTCCTAGTTTATGGGATGAGCACTTGTCCTTGGTTGAATTTTCCTGTAACAATAATTATCAGGCTAGTATTGGTATGACTCTGTTTGAAGCTCTATATGGAAAAAATGTCGAACGCCTGTCTATTGAGAAGAAATAGGTACACGAGAGCTTTTACGTCCATCCCTAGTTTAGCAAGCTGCTGATGTGGTTCGAGTTATTAGGCGATGGTTGGAGGCAGCACAAGATCGCCAGAAAAAATATACTTATGGAAAACGAAGAGACCTACAATTTACAGTAGGTGAGTTAGTTTTCTTAAAAGTCTCTACCACCAAAGGTGTTACTCATTTCGTGGTGAAAGGAAAATTATCTCCTCTATATATCGAACCTTTCGAGATATTGGAAGTTATTGGTCATGTTGCCTATCGGCTAGCATTGCCTCCTTCGCTAGCAAGTGTTCATAACGTCTTCCATATCTCACAGTTAAGAAAGTATGTGGCCAATTCGACACATATTTTGTCAGTCGAACAATATGAGATCGAGGAAGATTTAACTCATCTGGAACGTCCTATTCGAATCTTGGATAGTCGCGAGAAGCAATTAAAAAGGAGGACAATTCGGCATGTTCTAGTGCAATGGAGCAACCACGGTAAGCGGGAAGCAACGTGAGAGCTAGAGGACGATATTCGTAGAATCTGCCTCGAATTGTTTCAAAATCTATCATGACTATTGAAAGTTTGGAGGACGAAACTTTATAAGATGGGGAGAATGTAAAATATTGAAAAATAATAATAATAATAATAATTTAAGTTGACTGGTCAAGATCCACGTAGGACACCCTACGTGGCAATGGTAGAGTTTTTGACCAACTGAGTCAAATGAGTAATAATGAGCCTTGACCAATTATTATTTAAATATGACATGGGTTACATTTATATTTTTATTTTTGAATATTATTTCAGCGACCCGTATAGCTTGGTTGGCATACAGGTGGTCCAAGTGATCTTAGAAGTCTAGGGTTCGAGTAGGGGTTCCGCAGAAAATAATTAATTTTTGCACTTTTGTCATCCCAGGCATGTGGGCCCCACAGGATAAGATAAGATAAATATCTCAGCGGATAAGATGATATTAAAATTGAAATTTAAGTTAAAGTGATAATATTTTATCTTTTATTCCTTTTTTAGAATTTTAGGAAACCTATGAGAACTCTTTTATAAATTGGGTTTAGGAGTTGATGGATGGAGGTATAGAGCAACCAGAGGGGAAGAATTTTTTTTTTTTTTGGAAGTAGAGTTGTGTGAGGAGAGAGCTTTTATAAGGCAAGTGGGATTTGGTTTAAAGATTGATTTTGGGTTCAATTATGTATTTCATAATTATTTAGGTTGTTTTAATTATTTGTATAAAGCATATATATCATTTTTTATAAAAGGCATAATCTAGGATATAATAACAGCGCAGATAAATATGCATGAATTTTATGCCTAAAAATATTTTCATTGAAATTGTGGTATTTTATTACGCATTTTATTTTTATAAATACATTGATATGCAATATATATATATATATATGAATATTGAAAATTAATGATGTGGGTTAATTGCGGCATATATAATAATATCTATGTATAATATAATATGTGTAAATAGAATTATATAAGTCGTACAAATTTTGGGATTTGTAGACGATCCAGAGAAGAGCAACGCGTGTAATCCTAAGCCAAATAAAAATTCTGAGTTACGATCGTCCAGGGAGATATTTCCGTCAAATGCATGGGATTCTGGTTATTGCAATGAAATTTTCTTCGTTGCTTTTGAAGCTTTAATATATTTGATATTTTTTTTATGCTTTTGATGTTCGAGTATTTCTGGAAATTAACGTGTAGCCTGTTGCAGCAATAAGGGCTAAGTGAGAGAGATCTAGGTGGGACCCATCTACAGGAAAAGTCATGATAATGTGGCTTATGTGGGCTGTTCATTCTATTTTGTTATGATTTATTCATTTGAACTCCAATTTAAATAATTAAATAGTCTATTTCTATGTTTTGATGCTTCTGGACTCAATGGATGGGTTTGATTTTGCATTTGAGGCCTAATTTTTAAGATATTAAATTAAATGATTATCTTATCATTTATTTAAATTTTATTTGGGTCATTATCCATTTTCAAATAATTTTCTACTTGCTAGTCATTTTGGGACTAACCCATTATTTTTACAGGTGTACCAAATCCATTGGGACACTAGCATTTTAGATTTACGTGAAGATTTTCAAAATAATTATTTCTATTTATTTATTTTAAAGGCATGTATTAAGAATGATAGACTTGTAATTTTTTTTATTTATGCCTTGATGTAATAATGGGAACATGACTAGTGGAAGTGAAATTTTGAAATTTTTATGAAATTATAATAATTAATTTTGCCATAAATGTGTAATTGATCTTGAGAAATTGCATTAAATACACAGTCAGGATCACTTTTCTGGACCGGTATGTTACATCTTTCAAGTCTATTTAGGGGTCAAAGCCACTACACGTATACTTCTACTTTTTAGTTCCTTCTAAGAGTTAAAATGACAAGTAGGTCCATCTTCACTCTTTTCGCCTTTTGTCAAGGGTCCAAGTGACTATGCATACACACTTCTAAAGTCTTTGTTTACTATGCTGAGAAATCAAATTCTCATACAACATTGTTAAAGTGATTAAACATAACTACCCCTAAGGATAATCAATGTAATTAATGGGCACCTTACTAATCATAACTGTCAAGTTTATAGTTGATTTACGAATTGATTATTAACCTATGCGGCGCTTGGCTGCCCTAACATGGATGAATGCTAAGTGGGTTTTCTTAGCTACCACGACATACTGGAATGCTGTTTGGTTTTCTTGACTACCCCGAAAAAAGTGGGGACGTGATTTGTTGCACTCGGGAGCAGGCAGCGCTCCCTGCTCCCGGGTGCATATATTTATTTTTTTTATTTTTTTTGAAATTTTTTTTATAACATTCTTAATCTAGATGTATCTAACATGTGTATAAATTTTTACCATTTTTGGAGTATTTTAGATATTTATTTTTGATTTTTGATTACCTAAAATGCCACTGATTTTCAAAAATCAAAAATAAATATCTAAAATACTCCAAAAATGGTAAAAATTTATACACATGTTAAATACACCTACATTAACAGTTCTATAAAAAATTTCAAAATAAAAATAAAAATAAATAAGTATATGCACCTGGAGCAGGGAGCGCTGCCAGCTCCCGGGTGCAACAAATCACGTCCCCCGAAAGTGTCATCTAAACCTTTGTATCGCATCATCTACTTTTACACCCTATTAATCATGTGTTTTGGCATCATGAAATCTTTTCAATTGTGCAGCACATATATCATGTACCCTTGTTAGTTATGCCAATCAGTTTGCCATCATTGTTGGTCATGGTTGAACACTATGTATTTGTAAATTTGTAGACAAAGTCTCCATGATTTTTATAATGTTAGTATATTTTTGGATATTGTATTGTTCTTTTAATCGTGAGTTTTCTCTCAAAGAAATGTCAAATTAAAATATGGGACAAATTTCAATATGTGATAATGTATCTGTTTGAACTTGATTAAAAGGAATAATGCATCGTTTTGTCATTATGACAAAAATGCCATTTAACGACAATGAAAAATCAATTATTATGTTTAAAAAACATAATTATAGGCATTAGAGATATATGATATGATTTTTTAAAATGTCAGTAATAGTTTCATAGTTGTAGGACTATTTGGATGGTTTTTAAAAAAATTTATATAGATATACGATTATATAATGATGGTTTTATGCCATTACAATATACATATAGTGAAAATTTTAATCTATTAGTATAACTCTGTAAACTATCAAAAGGTTATTTTTAACAACAATACTTTTACATATAACTAATTTTTTGTTGACATACATTTATACACTACAAAAAATTATGCAAATAATAACATCAATTTTTATTGCATTTAATGACTAAAAAAATTAATTATTGCATCATTATTTAAGAATAACATGTAGGAATATTAAGACCAATATTAAAAATGGTATTGACTTAATTCATAGCCTTCATCAATTTAAGAGAATAAGAAATTATTCATTATTCATTACTTGAGAGGTTTATGGTAATTCAAATTAACAAGTTTGTACCTCCAAATTGATATTTATCTAGCAAATCAGCATTTGAATATCTTATAAAATCAAATAATGATCCTCTAGGATACCACAACCCAAATTTTGATATATTAGCTACATACTGAAATATTATCTTTACTGCATAAAACTGTAACTCTCTTGGATTCAACTGAAATCTAATACCTTTGCATATGCTAAACAAGATATCATACCTAGATGCTGTCAAATAAAGAAAGGACCTATTCACGCTATAATATGTACATTGATCAACAAATTTACCATTTTTGTCCTTCTTATTTTGACGGAGGTGTTCATGGGTGTTGTAGCTCCTTTGTAACCTTTCATCCCAAAAATTCTGGGCATTTCTTTCACATGCTTGGATTGAAATATATTGATTTCATCTTTATGTACTTAGTTTGCAATCCAAGAAAGAAATTGAGTTCTCTGTCATGCTCATTTCAAATTTGGCTTGTATTAACTAAGAAAAATTCTTGCTAAGATCCACATTAGTAGCAATGAATATGTTATTATCTGCATAAATTTAGATAATTAAAATGTTGAAATACTCATTTTTAATGAACAAAATCAGATTAGTTTTTCCTCTTTTGAAATCATGATCGGTTTCATACCAAGCTTTCGGAGCTTGCTTCAATCTATAGAAGACTTTAGTCAACTTGTAGACATGGTAGCTTTCGGAGCTTGCTTCAATCTAAAGAAGACTTTAGTCAACTTGTAGACATGGTTTGAATGATCGTTCTTCTTAAAACACAAAGGTTGTTTAACATATATGACGGGTTGGTAAATAATGAGATGTTAGGTATTTTCCACCAATTCACTAGATTTTTATTGATGATTATGTGAAAATTCATTTTAAAATATATTTTTATAATATTTGGGCATTAATATTAATTTCAAGTTATTTAAATAATTTTATGATCTTTTAGCTTCAAAGTAAATAATTATTTATTATTACAAAATTAAAATGTGGTTAGATAATTTCAACATATTTATTACCCTATTAAATTAATTGGAGAAAAAATTAGGAAATATTTTTTATGCTGTAGGAAGCAAGATGTACATGCGTGTGAAACTCCAAAATAAACCACAAAATCAAATGACGTGGCAGCAGACTTCAGTTGTTTTTATCCATTTTCTGTTTCAATCTAGAACATCATGTCCGTCTATTCAATTAGTTCAAGCAGCAACCACAGACCATTATTTTGTTCCTACCAGCCAAAATTACACCTGAAGCAGCTAAATGCCTAAACTTAAGCCAAAACCCCAAAAATCACCCGCTGCCATTCAGGCAATTGATCATCACAACTATGAATTCCGCAAGCATTTAGCTTTTCTAAATCTAGCCGTAGCAGAGTTGAAGATCTATGAATTGCTCATCATCATCGCTAGCTCACACTTTCATCTCAACCGTCCAAAATTTAATTGAAGATCCAATAGATTTGCACTGCCTCTAGCATTGAGAAACCCCAACCATTCAAAGCACCATCGAGAAATTTAGTAAGATTTTTTATGTTCATGTAAACTAGCACCTTATCATGCAGTCCATTACCTAGCCATGCAATTTTAACCAGCAGAAAATCCATCTAATTCGACCATTTGAAACAACAATTAAATAGCCAGCAAAAAGTTTCAAATTAGCAGACCGTCGTTCCCATCTTAACCGTTATCCATTCAAAAGTTACAATTTTAGCAACATGATGAAGTCAGTAGCAAGCAATCCAATGTATAGAATACAAAGTTTCTAATTTGATGTTCCAATATGTACACATTTCAGGTATTAATTGGTTGCTTAGCTTATAGATCAGTGTTTCTCATATAAATATGCAGTGTGGCCAGGCATCTAGTTATAGAGAATACGATAAAGAGAGAGAGAGAGAGTAACAATAGAGAGGTGGGACGAAACTGAAGAATTAGAGCGCATAAGTAGAGATCAACCAAGAGAGTAGTATTTTCTTTTCTTCTCTTTGTTTGCTGATTTTTTGTTTATTTAAGATGATTTTGATTTGAACTTTTATTTTATTTTAGTATAATTATGTGTGGCTAAAAACCTTATTATAGGATTGCAATAGATCTTGTTTTTGAACCATAATTGACATATATTTTTTCTTGAATTAATGATATCAAATTGGTTTATTTAGTTAACATGTTCTTAATGTTTCTATAAATTATCCTCCTTATAGATTAATTTGTGACATTTGTGTGATGCTCAAAAGAGATAACATAGGATTTGACTAAGGGTTAAGTATTACATGATCAATGCATAATCCCAAGGTTTTGTCATGTTGTGGGATATGTTAGATTTGTTAATATAGTAGAAATACTTATTAGACATGTGTAGTCAATATTAGAGGTATGATTAATGCTACTTATTATTTTAATTTCTTATGGCTTATATTGGAAGCTAAAAGTTAACATGTTAGATTTATACGGCTATGAAAGAGGAATATAAATAATATTACCCTAGACTATAGTTTATGTTAATAAATTAAATCAAAGAGTTGTAACATATCATGGGGATAAGCAAGTAAAGTTGTAACACTGGATTCATTAATCAGTAAGAGTTGCTTATTTATCTAACTTTCGTGTGTATCAATTCAACCTTAGTATCTTTCCTTTTCTCTTCCATCTATTCTTCTTTCGATTCAGATATCTAAATTTCTATTTAGATTCATTTGGTTGGAACTTAATATTTAGTGTTTGGTAATTAGTGAATATTTAGTGTTCAAGTCTCTGTGGGAACGATTAGTATACTTATTTATCTATATATTAGTGCGACTCATACGCTTGCAGAAAAATAAGCAATAACATGCTTTTTCATTAAGATAACCATTAAACATGAACTTTTAATATCAATTTGAAATAGTTTAAAACTTAAGTGAGATTTAAAGGCAAATAACATTGTTATGACTTCTAATCTATCTATAGGGCATAAGACTCTTCAATGTCAATTCTCTCTTCTTGAGAGTACTGGTTAGATACTAATCTTACTTTATTTTAAATTACTAATACACTTTTATCAAGTTTATTCTTAAATATTTATTTGATTCCAATAACTAGATGGTCAAGGAAAAAGTTTTCAAATTTTATTTCTTTCAAATTACAATAATCTAATTTTATCTTTAAGAGCTTGTTCAATTGTATTAGGTTTAATTTTCAAAATAAAAAAAAAAGTGATTACACTCATTTTTTGTCTTCATCTCTCCCAATTCTCACACCATTGTAGATACTTCCAATCATTTAATCTATAGGGTGATCATATTTGAATTTTAAATTAGTGACTGGTTTATAGAAAATATTTTCTTCACTTATCTCTTGAATTGATTCTTTATTGTCCTTATCTTTCTTGAATTCTAGATTTTCCATATCATTTGTTTAGTTTTTTGTATCACTATATTCATCTTCTTTTATTGGGGTTAATCCAAATTCATCAAATGTAACATGAAAGATTCCTCAACTACTTGAGTCCACTTATTGCAAACTCTAAATACTTTGTTATTTGATGAATGATAAAAAAAAAAAAAAAACAGTTTCGTCTCTCTTTGTATTATTTTTTCAAGGTTATCTTTTCCACTATTCAACATAGTATATGCAATCAAAGGCATAAAAATATGTAATTTTGGCTTTTTATCCTTCCATAGCTTATATAATGTCTTTTTGAGAATGACTATAATGCTTACACAATTAAGCATATGATACATCATAGTAACTATTTTTTCTAAACAATTTTACATAATTGACTTTCATTTAGCATAGTTTTTGCTAACTTTTATATGGTTCTATTTTTCTTTTAATAATATTATTTTGTTGTGGAGTCTTTGGTGTAAAAAATATACAATGAGTTTCTTTCTTATTGCAAAATTTAGTAAATTATTTGTTTTTAAATTCATTATCATGATCGCTTTTAATTAAAATTATTGTACTTTATTTTTAATTTTTCTTAGACTTAGAAAAGCTAGAAAATATGAAGAAGGTTTTATCCTTACTAGCTTAAAGCATTACTAAGGAAATCTAAAAAATTAATCAACAATAACAAACACCATGCTTGCCTCCAAGATTCAGAAGATCCGATGGCCCTTAAAGGCCTATACGTAGAAATTTAAGTGGTCTAGATGTTTAGACTTCATTTTCAAGTAAAAGTGAGGCCTTGGACTATTTTGACATTTGGCATAATTCACAAATTTTATCTTTGTTATATTTAAACTTAGACAGTCCTTTAAAAAAGCTCTTTTTCTGCAATGTTTGATATGTTAATGTGTCTAAGTCTGTTACATCATACCTATGAATTATTATTTATAAATATCAAACATTTTTCAACGAGGTTATTAAGACAAACTAAACAGATATTTCCATATTTTTTTCATTAAACATGATATGCTTTCCATTTAACGCATTGTATGAAAATGATTCAAATACAACTTTATATCCTTTGTCATAAAATTAACTAAGACTCAATAATTTATGTTTATGACTATCCATAAACAAGCCATTTTCTATACATGCATTTGCTGCAGAACAAAAGATTTTACCTTGTGATGATTTAATCTTTGTCATGATTTTCAAATGCAACAATACCTACATTGTATAGTTTTAAGATATTGAATAGAGCTTTATTTCCAGTCATATGTCTTGAGTAATTACTATTTGTGAACCATGTATTACTTGCTGATGCTTTGAGGTACACCTATGGCATAAGTTGAGATCTCTCTTATCTAATTAGTGCTTATTATTTGTTTTCATTGATTTCAGTCACAAAACCCAATGTCTCCCTCTATCTCTTAAATGAAACATAGGTGATACTCTTTGGCATTTAAATCAATTTCGCTCATCTTCATATAATTTCTTGCCCTTGCGTTGATATATCTTGTGGCCAAATTTATTATAAAAATTAAAAATATTAGGAATTCTTTGGAGAGCACTAATAGTGTTCTTTGGTGTCAAGTAGGTCTCATCACCCCCAACATTCTCCTAACAGGTCTATGGGCATGATGTGTGACATTTTTTACATACATAAAACTAGAGGACTTGACCCATATTAGGTTTTTGTGTTGTTGCATTCTCCCGCCTCATGTGCTAAATATCCAAGTCCCATTTTATTTATTTGAGTGGTCATTTTGAGGAATGTCTACATACTTTCACCTAAATTTGAGAATCTAGTCAATAATTCATTTAGAATTTAGTTCTCCTCTTTCATTTTGTTCAATTTCTTTGTTAATTTCTTTACCTCCTCTACTAAGATTTTTATTCTCTCAACTATGTTCTTTATCATAATGATCGTGTTATCACATAATTTCTTTGTCTCTTCAAATTTGTTGTTAAGCCCTTTAATTTCAATATACTGTGAATCATAAACTTGTTGAAAACTCTTTTAACATTACACATTTACCATATGTACTCAATACTGATGTAGATGAATGAAAAATAGAACAAGAGGATTTTTAATTTACCTCCACATACTTGATGCAGTGAAAGTAGCAGTGTTAAAGTTGCTTTCCCCTTTCTTTCTTTTATTTGTTGTGAAGTAGATGCTTTCTTCACTTTCTTCTATTTATGCCATACAGTAAATTTTTGCATCATTTGCTGCGTCCTTATCTTCACTAGAGGAACTGCTTGAAGATGATGATGGATCTTCATTCACGCATACCCTTCTCACCTTCTACTTCAATGATTCCTAGTAGCATTTCTCTTTCTTGCTTCTTTCTTTCTTCTCCTACTTTTCCTTAAGCTTGTAGTCATCAAGAGTAGAGTAATTAACTTGCGTATGACTCACTCCACATTTAGAATGTTTTGATGGTTTTTTTCCTTTTTCCTTTTTTTTGTCATCACCTCCATAAGCTTTTTTTAAAAATATGATAATAAGTTCATCTCCTGCTTGTTTATTCGAGAACTTATGGAGGAGTCATCAAAACTTTCCTTTATAGCTTTGAGAGTCATTACTTTTTTTTCTTTTTTCTTTCATTTTTCTTCTTAATTAACTCATTTGACATGAGCAATTAATCAAGTTTTCCAACTGGAGTGTGTCAAAATTTTTGCTTCCTTTGTACTAAAGGATGTATAAGTATGAGCCTCTAGAGCGGATCTTGTTCAAGTAAGGTCTTAAGATCTTCTACTTCTTGAATAACAATAGTTTTTGGAATCCATGATTTGGATAGAACTTAAAGAATTTTTATTACCTGTTTAGATTCCACAAGAGGCTTATCAAGACCTTTTAAAGTATTTGTTAGCTTAGAAAACCTAGCAAACATCTTAGCTTTGCTTTCACCCTCAATCATGCAAGAGTTCTCAATTTTTCGATAAGGATATTTCTCTTTGTTCCTTGTACTTTGAAGGTATTTTCATATATTAATACGACTATGTCTCATATTTCCTTATAACTATACAAGATGATAGTCTATCATACTCAACCATAGTTAATGCACAAAATAAGGAGTTCATGATCTTGGCATTACTTTTAATAGTTCTTATTTCCTATTCTATTCATACAAATGCTTAATCTCCTTTAAGAAAAATAACATCATCTTATTTGTATATCAAAGAGTCTATGTCTATAGCCATAATTAATTATCTTATTCTCAAGTTTCAATAGGCAAAGTTACTATATCACATAGCGGTGGTGTAATGAATGATTGCCTATTGACGAAAATTGGAGTGGAAATGTATTAGAAAGCCATAGATAATGAATAGAGATCACTTTAAAATTCTTTGAAGCTTACTCTAACACCTCTTGTTGATTCCAAATAGTTGGCTAAACCCAAGATAAGAGAGTGAATTGGGTTATTAAAATTTTTTTAGTTCTAATATTAAAACCCTATTCTAATCACTTCTCCGTGAATGGAACTTTGCCAAGAGAGAGTTTATAAGTGTAAGAAATATATAGGATGGAAACACACAAGCAAGCACATAAACAAACACAGAATTTTTACAGTAGTTCGGGTACCCTTCTACTTCACTCTTTTAAGTATACACCTTTTGTATCTTGAGTTCTACTGTTGTATCACAATACAATATACCGCACACTTGTCTTCTAGATTTCAACTCTAAGTAGCTTGGTATGATGCAATTAAGATATTGGTATCACTTTGATTAATGTCAATTTCAACCTTCTTTTAGACTTAGTCTTCAATACTAATATAAGGAATAAAGAAAATAAATGCTCAAATTTAAATGCTAAACTTTACAAATTTTGTGTAGGCAGATGAAAGCACAACAAACTCTTTGAAGAATGTAGAAGACGATGTTGAGAAGCTTTTTTCTGACTTAAATCTTAAATTCAAGTCTTTAATTATTACAATGAGGAAGGTGTGAGTTTATTTAATGCCTAACCTAATCCCCATAACTCCTTTTTCGGTTTATTTAAAGCTTGAAGGGTAATAGAGTTGCTTGGTTATAGGTGACACATTTAATTCTCCAATATCCAAAAATTTTTAATCGTTGGGACTGAAGTTGCATTTGAAGTCGATTCCAAGTGCAAATTCATTTTGAAATCACCAGTAAGGTAGATTTGGAATGGGACTTCACGTTATAAACACACTTTGATGTGGGTTTCACCTCCTATCTCTTACCTAGATTTCTTATGAGGTTGACCTAAGATATGTTTTACTCAAGTCATAATTATGATTTACTTTACAATCGATTTCACCTTCATAGCCTTGTATCCTTGAAAACTTGCTTGCTCTTCACTCAAGGTCGCACACTAGGTTGACTTGGGATGCAACTTCGCCAAAGTTGTAGGTGAGGTCAATTGAAGATCTGATTACACTTGGTGTAAGCCCCCACATCTATAACAAAATGCTCCTATTTTGGCATTTGAGATTGCATATAAGGTCAATCTGGTTTTATTATTTTGCTTAAGTCATATGCGGGATTGGCTTCAGATGTGACTTTACTTCCTTGTTCTCTCATAAATTTGAATTCTTCACTCACATATAGGTCTAAGTATTATTTACGGTTGACTTAAAGTGCAATTTCACTCAAGTCATAGATGAAGCTAACTTAGGTCCAACTTCACCTTGTGAAGTCCCACATCATTTGGATTATATGCCATTTGCCACTTGAGCTTGCAAGTGGAGCTGACTTGCGTTGCAACTTTATTAAAGTTGCAGGTGATGTCTGTTGTAAAATCAATAGTAAACCAAGCACGATCTATGTTTTAATGATTAACAATCCAAATTTGAGAATTCAAATGTACTAACAAAGTGTATTGAAATATTTTTAAGTTAGAAATCTTCAAATGCAAGTCACGACAGATCAAGTTAACACATGCATCAACTTAGGTCAAGTTGATACCCATCAACAATGATTTTCTCGATAATGGTGAAATTATGGACACGTGAGCAGGTGAAGCCGCAACCGAAGTCATCTTCGTATGCGACTTGGGTTAATTCATAATCCAAGTTCACTCAGCATGTGACTTGGAAAGAATTTAGGCCTCTGATGAAGAATCCAAAGAAGTCAAGTGACATCCCAAGTTGATTCTGACATGCGACTTGGGTGAAGTTCAAGATGAAGTTGACTCAACTATGCAACTTGGGCAGCAAAGGTGTAAAGTTAAAGGATTTTGAATGTAAAGTTAAAGGATTTTGAAGTCCCAAGCATACAACGAGTACTAAAGTCAAAATCCAAGTCAACTTCACATGCTACTTGGGTGAAGTTGCAAATCAAGTTGAACCCAGTGTTCGACTTAGATACAAGAGAACTCAAAATTCAAAGAACTAAGTAAAAAATCAACACATGGAATTCAAGCAACACACATCTTTAGTAATCAAAGACAAGTGTCACAAATTGAAGTTGAAACTACAAAGGATTGTAGACTAAGGGTATGACTCGATGTAAAGAAGACTATATCTCAAGTTTGAAGAATATTTAGTTAAAGAGAGGTGAAACATGAAGCTATTACAGTACAAATGTCAAAATACTTAATTTATAAAGATTTGAAGTTCCAAAGAGCGTATTGCCTAATGAAGTCACAATCCAAGTTTACTTCAATTACGACTTGGGTCAAGTCCTAGAACAAGTTGACCTCAAATTTGAAATTGAATTTGAAGATAAGGAGAAAATCTGTTAGAAAGAAATGTGTAGATCGAAATGTTGACCTAAGTCAACTCAAACCTGTGACTTGGGTGAAGTCGCACCCGAAGTTGATTTTAGGTGCAACTTAGATCATAACGGTTGGAAAAATTTGAAAGTTGTTAAATTAAATACACGCAACCTACCCTTCAATGTTCAAAATAAATTGTCTTATATTTAAAGCATGATAAGGGGAGTTATGAGGGTTAGCTAGAGCATTTATTGAGTCTTCACTTTCCTACCTTCAAGCAATCAAATCTCCAGTAAGTGCTCTACCAAGAAGAACTTCATTAATCATTGCAAGAGCTACAACTAGTCACCAATTTTAAGCATCCAAGTGTTCTTCCATGCTAATCTTCTCTACAAAACTAATAACATGTAGACTTTCTTTGTAATTTATTTTATTTTATTACTACTTGACTTGGTATTAGAGACTAAGGTCAAGTAAAGACAAGTAGTGACTGAGATTATAAAGGCCCCATAGAGTTATAATCTAAAAGAGAGTAAAAGATTTAAGTGTGTCTTTGGTTCATATAGTGGAACCAAAGACATAAAAGTGTATTCTTGGAAGAGTGAAGTAGGGAGAGTTATCTCGAATTATTATAATTTCTTGTGTTTTTTATTTACTATTTTACGTACTTTATTACTCTCCATGCTTTCATTCAAGGACACAAAATTTACAAAGGATTAAGCTTTATATATCAAAAGAACCCAATTCACCCCTCTCCTCTCGGATTTTACAACAAACTCAAGAACAACAAGTGGTATCAAAGAAGATTTTTGAGTTTTACCAAAGAAATCTAGTTTAAATAACATCCCAATTGACTTCTATTCCTGCATTCGTTGAGGGTCAATCTTTTACAAGACCACCCCCATTTGATGGCAGCAACTTTTGCTAACAGAAGTTGAGAATGAAATAACTCATCATGGTAACTAACCTGGACTCTGAGATTGCCATCTAAGATGGAGTTACTCTGCTCATGAGTGAAAGAGCTTCCGAATGGACTGTGGAGGAAGTAAGATTAGTAAAGAGTAATACCAAGGCAACGAACTCATTATTTTGTGTCTTGACAGTTGCCGAGTATGATAAAGTGTCTTCTTGATTAACTACCAAGGAGATGTGAGATACTCTAACCTTAATATATGAGGGCACTTCTCGGGTCCAATGGACATGAACAAACATTCTGATTAAAGAGTTTGAAGGTTTTAAAATGCTTAATACAAAAAATATACCCGAAATGTTCATTAAATTTTCTAAAATTACTAATGCTTTAAAAAGCCTAGGAAATGTAATATTTAAATCTGAACAGGTTATGAAAATTTTGAGAGCACTACCTGAATCTTAGATAACTACTATAAAAGAGGCAAACAACTTCAACATGTTAAAGCTTAAAGACCTGATTAGCTAACTCATGTCTCATGAGCTAATAAAGAAGAAGAATGAAGAGCACTACAAAGGAAAAAGGGTCTTCGCATTAAAAGCCACATAAAGCTCAAAAGAATTTATCTTCTCATCTCAAAATGAAGATGAGGAGATCACACTTCTTATCAGAAAATTTAGAAGACCTGTAAGAAAAGGAAAGAACATTATCTCTTCCGAAGGATTTAAGAGAATAACAAAAGAAAAAAGAAAAAGAAGCAACCAAATATTTTAGATGCGGTGGAGCGAGGCATATATAAGCTCAATACCTTACACCTAAAGAAAATAAATCTAGAAAAAGATAATAGAAGAAAGAAAAGATTAACGCTATAAGATTTTCAAAACTCAAGGGCAGAGGAATGTACACGAATGAGGATTCATCGTCAACAAGCAACTTCTCAAATGAAAATCAAGAGATTGTAAATTTTACCAGAATTTGCTTTGTTGGAAGGATCAAAGAGAAAGGTCACTTAATTGCCTCGCAACCACAGAATTGGTAGAAGGAGTTATTGCCTCAATAGATTATATAAGCAGTGAAGAGATAACCTTTAAACTCGATCATTCTCATTCTAAATCAATCTATTCTTCCACTCATGAATGTTTCAAATGTGTTGAGTTAAAAGAATTGCAATAAGCTTATGATTCATTATTTGATAAGACAAAGAAATTGGGCATAAATAAGTATAAATTAAAGAAAAGCAATGTGGCTTTACTATTATAGTAAATAGAAAACTAGCTAAAAGAGTCAAACGCTTAGTTGATAAAACCAAAGTTCTAACTGCTGAAATTGAAATTCTAAAGAAAGATAATGCAATTTTAAATGAATCATTAGTAAAATTCTCAAACCCCGGAGAGAGTGTCAAAAGGTTCTTCGATATGACAACTCAAACTAGTAGAAGAAGACTAGAATACTTCACATTTGATTTGTTGAGGGAGAAAGCAATAAATCAAATTCTTCAAAGTGGGTTAGACCCCAAGCCAAGGTATCTGCATCTCAAGGCTAAGTTAGAACCACAAGAGTATCTTGGGTAAGAAGACTAACTTGACAACCAAAATGTACATGAAGTCCATTTCGAAAAATTCATGGAGCTTGCAACTTCTGCAACAAATTTGGTCAAAAAATTTATCAATGCAGAATCAAAAAGTTGCAAAAAAAAAAGATACTAAATTGATATGGGTACTGAAGAGCATTGGACTTGTGCCTTCTAGACATTAGCAACATAGGATCCAAGTGCTTACTAATCCAATTGGACTTATGAGATATGTACCAAAGAGATGAGCTTTACTTGAATATTTTTATAGGTATGTCTTAGGGCACGTTTGGTAATGTTTATGGAAAACATGGGAAGGAAAATCATGGTAAACACGGTTTTCGAGATCCATCATCTCACAACCAATCATCATATTTTTCACTTTTACTCCTATATTTCAATCATTTTTCCTATAAATATCTCCTAACAAACCTATTTATTACAAATTTATCCCTATCATTTCATATCAATCACACAATTCTCAAAATATTCTACTTCTCACTTCCCATTCCATTCCACAATTCTCACAACTTACATGTTACCAAACATCCCCTTAGAGTAAAATTTGGTAATACATGGTTCATAGATAGTGATTGATCAAGACATACGACAAGTGATAAAGCCTTATTTAATGACCTCAAGCCTTACAATGTGGAGTTGTTGCATTTAGCAACCACGAGAAATGTAAAATCAGTGGTAAGAGCAATGTTTATGGAATTTTTAAGGCATGCATAGAGAAAGTTCTATTTGTTAAAGGACTTAAATATAATCTAATGAGCATTAGCTAATTATGTGATAAAGGATATAAGATTGTGTTTGAATCATCAGTATGCAATATCTTTTTATAGAGATCATAAAGTCTTTAGTGGAAAAAGACATGAAAATATATATTTGGTATGCCTTAATGAATTAGATGAAAAATATTTGGTAGCAGTTGATAACGATCTATGGGTATGGCACAAGTGTGGCGCCCCGAACCGAGGTGCCTATAAGCCTTACTCCGAGATTGTTTTGATTGGTAAACGTGACTCAGAATTGTTGCCCTAATCACACGGCAGGATATATATATATATATGTATCATCAACATATGGAAAATTTTCATCATTCATCCAATTTAAAATATATTTCACATAACACAGTTATGATAAAAAACTGTTCCATAAACATTTTTATTGAAATAAAAATATTCATATCCATCTCCAAATTAACATCATTGTCTTTACATAAATATTCACATATACAACATTTATATCAAAACTACATAACACTTGGCATGCTGCCTTCATCATCATTTCCTGTTTGTTGTTGAAAAAGCATGGGTGAGTAATAATACTCAGTAAGCAAGCCATACATAATTTTTCAATCATTTTATGCATTTCATAAAATGCAAATGCAATGCATACATTGCATTCATGACATTCCTTTGGATGTGACGCTAGCTAGGCACTCATCCCATACATGCTCCCATTTCAAGGAGGTCGCAGCCGGCCTGCGCCTATTAAGCGACTTGGCAATAGCGAGGGGGACATCCGGTCCGCTTACTACCTCGACTAAGGCCTATTCCTCATGCACATGCTCATTTACATGTCGGCATGATATTTGCAAATCATAAATAATTTCATAAAAAATATTTAATAAAACAAACTTCAGTTCATGTAAAGCAGTTATAGGTATGGCCAACCTTAAATAAATTTTATAAAGCAATTTACAAACAATTTCAAGCATTTTAGAAATAATTTGCAAAAGATATAACTTGCTTACCTTCTTAGTAGGTTGCTTCGACCTTCTCTTTTTCTTTTCCTATTCAAGGAGAAAGGATATTTTCATTTCTTCTATTCAAACTGCTTCCCATGCATGCTCTATAACATTTGGGCATTATTTCTTTATATGGATATTTTTATCCATAGGTTCCTCAAAATTTTCATCCTTATATTTAAATATTAATCAAATTTTTTTTCCAAAATCACGTTATTTACTGTAGCAAATTACTGTAGCAGTTACTGTTCATAGGTTCTAAAAATTGATATTTTTTCCAAAAATAAAAAATACTATGACATAGCTTATGCCTAGTATATCATAGGAAATTTCCTATATTTTGAATTTATCATCATTTACTTGGCGAAAAAAATCAATTTCTCCATATACTAAAAATCAACATAAATTTACTTAAGCATAATCCTTAATTCCAAAAATTATGAAATTAATATAATATCATCCCAACATCATATTTATTCATCCCAAATCATCATTTATCAATTTTGGAGCATTATTTTCTTATACCATATGTTATCTTCTCGAATACTCTATCTTCACTCCAAATCTTTGATGTTTTGACATAATTTCAATTAAGTATTATATCTATACTTATTTTCTCATGCTTAGGAATTATTTAAGCATGATTTTATCCTACTTAAAATTTAAAATAAATTTGAGTAGAAATTACTTACCCGAAGTGAAGATACTTCTCTTTTTCTCACATTTTCTCTCTCCAACCTTCTATTCTTCTTTCTACTCAAGGCTAAAACATGTGGGGATGGGAAATGAAGTTGCTTAAGTGATTTTTGAGCTTGGGATGGCTGTGAATTCGCCCAAGGCATGCTCCCCTATTTATAGTGCTTCAAATTTCATGAATTTGCATTTTACCCCCTCTAGCTCAAGGTGTAAAATTGCAAATGTGTTTTTTTAATTTCCAAAGATGCCTTGAGCCAAGAGCAGCCACCCTAGGCCTGCTCCAGCCCCCCTATAGCATCCCTAATTTTCTACCTATTTTTTTATTTTTAAAATTAATTAAATTAAGCTAAATTAATCCTAGTCATTGATCTTTGATTAGGATGAATTTTGACCATTGATTTTGGTCAAGATACCCCCCTGCAAGACCTGACATGTAGCTTCTTTTCTTTTAATTTTTTAATTTTTAATTTATTTATTTTAATTAAAAGTCAAATACTTAATTAATGTAAAGTTGATTCACTTTTTCACTTTGTATTTGATGCTTCATCTTGACCTTTGATTTGTGATTTTCATCACATCTTAATCCATTCATCATGTCCATCATGAATTTTTAATCATCCATAAAAAATTTCATCGAATTCCGACGCCCGGATTGCAATTTATGAATTTTTTTCTATTTTTTCACAAAAATCCAAATTTGGATTAAAATATCCAAAAAAATTGCTATTTTGTCCTGTAGTGATTAAATCTCTATTTTGCCTTTTTGTGATTAATTTAATCCAAGTGATTAACTCTTAATCACGTGTCTTAATCCCCGGCTACTATTCACTATTCACTATTCACGTGCACTATTCCTAATTGCATTATTTCAATCTTCAATACACATATCCATCAATATAATTCATAAATTTTTATTTATTATAAAAATAATTACAAAAGAATCTAGAGTTATAATTGTCGAAATGACGCGTATATTTTCGGAGTTTCACAACAAGAGACTTAGACATATAAATATGTCAAATATCAAAATCTTCTAAAATAAAGCTAGTGGAAGGTTTACCAAAACTCAAATACGACGAAGACAAAATTTATAAAGCTTGTCAAATGTCCAAATAGTTAAATGTATTTTTTTTTACCGAAGAATGAAGTCTCAATCTCTAGGCCACTTGAATTATTACATATGCATCTTTATGACCATTCGATATCTTGAGCCTAAGAGGAAATAAGTATGTTTATAATTTCTCAAAATTTACTTGGATAATGTAATTAGCTAGCAAAGATAAAGTCTTTTTTATGTTTATTAATTTATTAAAACTGATGCCAAATGAAAAGTAAAACACAATTGTATCTATTAGAAGTGATTATGGTAGTGAATTTGAAAATAAATATTTTACAAAATTTTGAAATAAAAAAGGAATTCAACATACATTTTCTATACCAAGAACTCCTCAACAAAATGGATTTGTTGAGAGAAAAAATAGAACCATACAGAAGATTATTAGAACTATTTAAACAAAAGTAAATTATCTAAGAAATTTTGGAGTGAAGTTGTAAGTATAACTTATCATGTTTTGAATCGAGTCATCATTAGAGTAATCTTGAAAAAGACCTCATACGAGCTATGAAAAGTTAGAAAATTAAATTCTTATATTTTCATATTTTTGGTTGAACATGTTATGTTTTAAAGAAGGGAAAGGACTTAGCAAATTAAATGACAAAAGTGATGAGACTATATTTCTTGACTACTCTAATAGTAAAGCATATAAAATTTTCAACAAAAGAACTCAATTAGTGGAAAAATCAATTCATATCACCTTTGATGAATTTACCAAATTCCAAAGAAGGAGGATGAGCTTAGCGATACAGATAATTTATTAAAGGACTTTAGAAAGTTACAAGTGCAAAAATAAGGGGAAAAAGCCCAAGCAAGATCAAAGTGCAATACCAAGAAGTAAGTGAAGGTAATATTTTCTATAAACCTCCTAAAGATTTGAAATTCAAAAATGACCATCTAATTGAGTAAGTTATAGGAGACATATATGAAGGTGTGAAAACTAGAAGTTATAGGCAAAATATAAGTGGACATTTTGCATTTGTATCAAAGATAAAACCAAACTCAATTGATCAATCTCTTAATGATAAAAACTAGATAGTTGCAATGCAAAAAAAGCTAAATTAATTTGAAAGGAATCGAGTTCATCATTTAGTTTCTAAATCCAAAGATTGCATAATTATGGTACAAAATGGGTATTTAGGAACAAATTAGATAAAAGTAGACAAATGGTAAGAAATAAAGATAGACTTGTGGCTGAGGGGTATTCACAAGAAAAAGAAATTAATTTTGAAGAATTATATCCTCCTCTAGCTATATTGGAAGTCATACACATTTTACTAGCTCTGCATCTCATATAAGCTTCAAATTATTCCAAGTGAATGTTAAAAGTGTGTTTTTAAATGGATATCTTAACAAAGAGGTGTATATCAAACAACCTCTAGGTTTTCAGAAAAAGATCAAACTAAATATGTATATGAGTTAACCAAAGTCTTATATGGATTGAAATAAGCTCCTAGAGCTTAATATGAAATGCTTAGTAAATTTTTAATTGATCGTAAATTTCAAAGAGGAGAGGTTGATACTACTATATTTATTAAGTATAAAAGAAAAAAATATTTTAATTGTGCAGATTTATGTAGATGATATAGTGAATGAATTTGAAATGAGCATGATGAGAGAATTCAATTTCTTTCTTAGATTGCAAATCAAGTAACAAAGTGAAGGTATATTCATAAATTAGTCTAAATATATCAAGGAAACTCTCAAAAGGTTCAGTATGCTAAGTGGCAAATGAGCAAACACGCAAATGAGCTCTGTAATCAAAATAGACAAAGACGAAAGAGATAAACAAGTAGATCAATGATTATATAGAAGTATGATTGATTCCTTGCTATATCTAACTGTATCTAGGCTGGATATATTGGTTATTGTATGCATGTGTTTTAGATTTCAATCTAATCCTAAGGAATCTCACATAATAGCTATAAGAGAATATTTAAATATTTAATTGACACAACTAACTTAGGTCTATGGTATCTCAAAGGCTTAATATTTGATTTAATTGGATATTTGGATGCGGATTTTTCTGATTACAAAGTGGATAAAAAAATGCTAATGAAACTTGTTAATTCCTTGGAAGCATAGTGGTTTCATGATTTTCAAGAAAGCAAACTAGTGTTGCTCTATTTATCGTGGAAGCTGAATATATAACAATTAGTAATTATTGGGCCTAATTTTTATGGAAGAGACAACAATTAAGGGCTTATTGCATAGACTATAAAACAAACCAATTAGATGCGATAACACAAGTGTTATTTGCTTAACAAAAAATCTAATAGTACACTCTAAGACCAAGTACATAGATGTTAGACATTATTTTATTAGAGAATATGTGGAAAATCATGATATTTTTTTGAAATATGTCAAAAATGAAAATCAAATTGCAAATATTTTCACCAAACTATTTAGTATTGAACCATTTTATAAAATTAAGAAAGAAATGGAAATAATTGATATTAAAACCTAAACTTAGTATGAAATTAGTTGACTATTGTATAAATATGTTATTTGTGCTTACAAAATGAGTTAAATAATTTGTTGATATGATTTAGGTGAAATTGGTAGAACATAAGATGCATTTATGCATGGGTTGGTGGAGCCAAGTTGACTCCACTTTGTGGCGCCCCCAACCCGAGCGTCACATCCTTACCTCAAGATCTATCGATTGGTAAATGTGAATCAGGATTGTTGCCCTGATCACGCGGCGGGTTCTTATTGTATATTCATCCACTTATCCTAATTCCTTAGGATTTTATATCATTTATACATTCAATTTTCATTAAATGCCATTTTAAGCCATTATATCATTTGAGAATTACACATCTCATCTCTAATCTTCATACTTAATCATATCATGATATTTCATGCCTTAACATTTACCCATAAAAAATTTTCGTCAATCCATAGGCATAAAACATAACATAATCCTTCTACAACATTGAATAACAATTTAATTGTTAACATTCATAAGTTCATATACAGGTGTTCATGGAAATTTATTCATCCTTGAATCTCCACCTGTGCTCCTTGCTTCCTTTCTTTCACCCATTTATGGGTTTGGAAAACAAAACGTGAGTCGAAACTCAATAAGCAAGCTATGGTTTTCAGGCAATTCATTTTGAAAGCAACATTCTTTAAAAATATTTCTCTCCATTCAGTAGAGACACTTAGTAAGTGATCAACTACCTGCGGAGTAGAAACTTTTCATAAACCTTTCATAAATATTTTATGAAAATCATTCATGAAAAACCATTCACGTAAACCATTCGTAAATCCCAGTTTTTGGGCATTTCATAAACATTGGATGTGCAAATTTATCATTTCCATTCATGACATTATCCTTCATGTGACAGTACGCTAGCACGAGAAATGTCCTTTCATGACATGATCCTTTCCATCCTTAGCGTCGAACATTCCGACTTGGCAACGTCAAGGGGGACTCCTTGTCTACTTACTAACTCGACTAGCCTACCTCGCCGGTCCTTTCAGACTTGACAACGTCAAGGGGGATTCCTTGTCCACTTACTACCTCGACTAGCCTACTTGACTTTCATTCCATGCATGACCTTTAGTCACTCCGGCATTATATACCTCTTACACATGGAACTTGTCATTCTCATATAGAGAATTCTTTGCACTATCCCTTTTTAAACATTGTTTCAAAGAAACATCATTTAAATCTATGCTTCATCACTTTTCATAAATACTTGCAAAACAGTAAGCAATTCATTCATCATAATTGAAATAGCATTTCAATACATATTGAAATACAGGAATGACCATCCTTAAATACCTTAGAAAGCATTTAAAACAAAACTCATTTAGAAAGTTGCTTGCTTACCTACTTCGCCTTAGCTTTCCATATCGCTTATTCTTTGCCTTTGCCTATACATATAAGAATGAAATAACATTCATATAATTCTTTTGCTTGCATCCAACTTAGTTTTCCAACCCATTTTCATTAACATACATAACCCAATCGAATTTCAAGTTGGGTATACATACATCGCACTCACTTGTGCATCATACCATCCATTCCTTATTGTATTTTAAACCCATATTTAAGGTAAACACATAATTATAATTCATAAATATAACAACCATCCATAAATCATCATATGGAGGTTCATTACCTTCCGTTTATCATTTTTCATCTATTTTTCACATTTCATGCGTCAGTGCTCATTCTAAGCACATATTCGATGTCTTAGGCTTAATACTTAAATCTCAAAATTTGAGATAATCAATACTTATTCATATAGCAAATTCCTCATGCATTTTGTCACATACTCATGCATATTTTGCACAAAATCAATTTATATAAGTCATTTACTACTTATGCATGACCATCCTTCTACATATACCCATCTTACAACACATAACTTGGGTGTTTCTTAAAACTTATCAAGTCAGCAACTTGTGTCCTTATTCAGCATGATTAAACCATTTAATTAATATTTAATTTAGGGTCTAATTTAGGATTTTCAATCCATTCATCATTAGGTTCCAAAACAGCAACGTTAGGACCCGTTTTTTATCCTTTCAACGCCTCTTTTGATACTTAAATCAAAATATATTTCTAATACATAAATTTCAGAAATTAATAATGATTTTTTAACCCATTTTAAGTTAAATTATATCTCAAAAATCTGAAATTTAACATTTATCTTGATTTATTCCTTAAGTTGTCCATAATGCTGAAATCATACATGCTGAACTCTCAAAATCTTGGATTATTATCAAATAAATTATTTTTGATTTGAAATTTCTATAATACCTTAATAGATTCATTAATTAATCAAAATAAATATTTTCAGCACAAAAAATCAATAATTTATATTTATTTTGGTATTTTTACCCTGATGGACAGTAGCATCCATTTTCAGACAGCCTGAATCACATAAATTATGGGGTATATTTATACCTATAAAAACCTAATTTTTATTTTATTTTTGTGATCATTTATGTTTATTATATATCTTATAAAATTTTCAGCCTAAAATGTCTTGTATAAAAATTATTAAAAATTATTTAGTGCAGCTGATCCTAACACCCGTTCAACCTTGTCTAGATTGATTTTCCTGGTTTTTTAATTTGCAACGTCCTTATTCTTTTAAGCTAAAACTTTGGTCGTTCCTTAATTACACCATAATGAGTTCTCACACAAATTATTATGCAAAAAATCATTCATTTTCTATATCTTCCATATTTTTCTTTTCAAGTCCAGATTTACTACACATAAATGTAGATTAGAGGATATGGGCTAATTAATCCCCAAATTAAACTTTATAAATCAACTAATTTAACTAAGAATTTTTAATCCTTAAAACTTGTTAATAAATCATCATATACCTGGATTTTTTGGAGAGAAATCAATCCTCTAGAAGACTTCCAAGATGATCTCCTCTTCCTTATCTTCTCCTTCTCCTCTCTCTCTCTCTTCTCTTTCTCTCTCTTGGTCTCCCTCTTGCTGGAAACGGCCAGCCCTTGCTGCCCTTTTGTCTTTTTATTTGCTTCCTTTCTTGTTCCCCAAGCAACCCCATAGGTATTTAAGTAATTTTCATTTTAACTTTTTCAAATTATCCCTCTTTACTTAGCTCTTAAGTAACCTCTTACTTGCTCTCTAAGAAAGTAAATTTTCATGATAATTAGCTTAATCCAATACATTCATATTATAGATTTTATAATTTTATTCAATCGTTTCAAGTTTTATCTCAAACCAACTTTTCTATGTCAAGTTATGACCATTTGAAATTTTCCTTAGAGTGTGAGATTAAAATACCTAAAAATAAATAATTATCACCTTAATCTCATCACTTGTGCCTTAATCCAATTCATACATAATATTGAGCCCAAAATCATAAGCTTACCTTTCAAATTTCATCTCATTTCGCCTTACAGGCGTAAAGTAATGAATTTTCTATGATTTTCAACATAATTCCATAATTATCATTCTAATTTCCATAAATTAAATCATGAAAATTAAAATAATTATTCATGTCACATTAGCATCTTCTAATCCTCATTAATACCCTTTGGTCATTTTGACTCTCATTGGCCTATGGCGATTAATCTTAATCATCATTCTTAATTACAAACTAGCGTTTGCAAAATTCGTAAATTCATAAAAATCATCCAAAATTTATTTAAATAACACATGTGTCATATTTAAAGACCTACTTAGGTCTGGGAATCACACACTTAGTCCAAATTGACTCCACCAAAGTTGGCTTCGACTGAGCAAAGTTGACACCGTGAATGATGACTCAACCGCCTAGTTAAGGCATTGAATTTGCCTCCTTTTCATTTTTCATTCTTCCTGTTTCACACTCAAGCTCGGAAATACTACAAAATCTATCTCTAAACCTCCAATTCTTAGGGCTCGAAATTGCAAACTCTCTTACTTCATTTCTTTCATACCTACAATGCTTCCTAAATTTGTGTCAAAGCCCTCTAAGCTACCCGTTTCTCACCCATCTTACTCCAATACTTGAGAGGAAGCCCTAAGGAGACAACATACCCCATCCAAGTAAGTTAGGGATGAGGCAACAACTTCCACAAGATGTCAGGTTTGCTTCAAGGAAGGTAACCCTTCTATTTCCATTCGTAGAGAGAAACCTAGTGGAGAAGAAGTTGTTGGGAGAAGAAAAAGAACTCCTACACCTAGAGGGAAAGTCTTGAAAATGTCTGTTAAATATTTTAGGAATAAAAGGCAACATAATAGATTTTACAAGCATTTTTATGAAAAAAAGACATTTCCTCCAAAGATCATTGATTTTGGATTCCTAAAAGAATATAAATTCAGAATTGAAGAATTGTTAAATTATCAAGGGTGGACAACTCTATCAAAAGAGGATGTAGAAATATACATAAACTTGATAAGGAAATTCTATTATCTGTGGAATCAAGAGGAATTGAACACCTTTGTGAAAGGCAAGTACATTGACCTAGGTCAAGATCATGGAGGATGCAAGTCTAATGCATTGTTATGGGTTGATAGCATACTTAGAGTTCCTTGTTATGATGAACCTATTCCAGAAAGGTTAAGCTTGACTACGATATATAATTAATTAACTGAGAGTGATAAGTATTATCTCGACATTAAATTTTTACACTACATGGATCTTCCCCCTCGATTGAGAGAGTATTAAGATTAATCATTGAACATTATTTATATCCCAAAGGAGGAGGAAGAAACCAAGTCAACCCCTAGGAAGCTTAAATACTATGGAAGGTAGCAAATATGAAGACAGTCAGCTTGCCTATGTTGTTTTTAGAGGCTTTGGAGCTCTAAAAGGACAATCCACGTGGTATCCTACCTTATACAACTTGAATTACAAAAATCCTTGAGCATTATCATATAAACTTGGATGGGGAGCCCTATGAAGTTTTGAAACCAACAAATGTCATCAACAAAGTCCTCCTAACTAGAATGAAGATTGATATTAAGGCATTCAGGGTGTCCCAACAACATGCCAGGATGGGAGGTCTCCCATAAGTACCAAAGAGAATGGAAGATCAAGCAATTCCCCCTCAAGCAGAAGCACCACTTGAGGGGGAGGATCATGATGAATCCATCCATTCTCAACCACAACCCTCTCCTATACCCCAGGCCTTAGCCTCACCTACATCTCATGCCTCCTACTCACCCCAAGGGTTTAGGGCCACTGACCAATTTGCTCATTCCCCATCACATCTTACTACATTCTCAATTATACTTGATTATCTTAAGGCTATGAAGAGCAGGATTTCACAAGAGCTAGGAGCCATCAACATGTTTCTCATGGAAATCTATGATAAGCAAGACAAACTTGAGCAAAAGCTCAAACATATCAAATACACTCCTGTCTCCGGGACCAAACATAGTCAACGAATCCCTAGCCTTCCAAACTTTTACCCATATCAGGAGGATTCCTATTTTTTCCATCCTACTATCCAAAACAAGACCAATCTCTTCACTCCATATAATTCATCTACTCCACCTCCTCCAGTCTATCTGAATAATGAATCTTATCCTATCTCCGCTTTCATCTTTCACAAAGTCTCTCATGTCCCACTTTTGGTGATTGACAAAAGGGGAAGAGTTTTGAGAGTCCATGCTATATTTTTAGGATTGGGTAGCTTATACTTGGGGATACCTTCTATTGTGTTATCATTTGATTGGAATAATATCTATGCATAAGAAATAAATGTATGAAATGCAATGCCTTAAATTTGAAAATCCTTGACCCATCAAGTTGCAAGTGATTACAAATGGAAGAAAGATTAATCTCAAATTTTATTTTGTCAATTATCAAAAAGGGAGAGATTGTTGTAAAATTAATAGCAAATCAATCATAATCTATATTTCGATGATTAATAATCCAAATTTGAGAATTAAAGGTATCAACAAAGTGTGCTTAAATATTTTTAAATAAGAAATCTTCAAATGCAAGTCATGATAGATCAAGTCGCAAAGTCAAATCGACTCGGACACTGACTTAGGTCGAGTCGATACCCAAGTTGACTTCAAGATCTACTTCAACAAGGATTTTCTCGATAGCACTGAAATTGTTGACGCATGAGCAGGTGAAGTTGCAACCAAAGTCAACTTCACATGTGACTTAAGTTAGGTCGCAACAAGTCGCATGTGACTTGAAGAGACTTCAATTCTCGGATGAACAATCCAAAGAAGTCAAGTCGCATCCAAGTCGACTCTAACATGTAACTTGTGTGAAGTTGAAGATAAAGTTGACTCAACTTGTGACTTTGGCAAAAAGGATGTAGAGTGAAGGATTTTGAAGTTTTAAGCATACAAGCGTTCTTCTCTATGCTGAATCTTCTCTGTACAACTTGTAATGTGTAGACTTTTTTATGATTCATTTTATTGTAGTGCTATTTGACTTGGTGTTGGAGACCAAGGTCAAGTAAATATGAGTAATGATAGATATTGTAAAGGCCCCCTAGAGCTATAATCTAAAAGAGAGCAAAAGCTCTAAGTGTATCTTTGATTGATATAGTGGAACCAAAGACACAAAAACGTATTATTGGAAGGGTGAAGTAGAAAGGGTTATCTTGAACTACTATAATTTCTTGTATTTACTGTTTACTATTTTACTTGCTCTGTTACTCTCCATGTTTTCATTCAATGAGACACAGTTTACAAGGGGCTAAACTTTTATATATCCAAAAGAACCTAATTCACCTCTTCCTTCTAAGGTTTTACTATGAACTCGAGACCAACAATGTCGACTTGATGAACAACTTCACTTGTTTTGTACTTACATATAACTTGGATTCTTCACTTTGAGCTTTTTAACTTGATTTTTGGAGATGATACTTGCAATTCACTTGGCACAAACTCATTAGTACTTTAATCTTATTTCAATTGACTTGTTAATCATTAAATTAATATGATTCGTAATTGTCCACACATATATTTACATCAGTAACATGTAAATGCAATGTACAATGTGATAAGCAACAATGTATATAATTGCTATGCAATCACGCAAGCAACTATAACAAGGCAATAGGCAATTAATGTGCAATTCATTGTGCAAGTTAATTAACACAATATGGATTATGTGTGAATATGTTATGCAATATAAATGTGTTTACCACATAATTTCAAATAATTAGTGTTAAACAAAAAATTTGTCTTAAACAATTTCCCCACTTTATAAGAAAATTAAGAATGATGAAAGTAAAATTAAGAAATTTAAATAATTATATAAGCACAAAAATACAAGATTATAATATGAGAATCCTCAATGCGCAAACAACTAAGGATAAAAATTTCAGCAAACTTTCATTATATGAATGAGATTACAAAATTTCTTCTTTTATAAATAATTTGAGGAAAAGAGAAAAGTTTTAACCTAGAGTATAAAACGCTTAGATTTCTCAATAAACTTTTCTTTTTTGAAAATCTAGTTTAATCTTTTCTAGGCTTAGCACATTAATACCAGAATGAATCATCTACAAGAGGAACTTTAGAAGTCTCTTGTCTTGCTTGATACTGCATAGGTGCAACAAACTCTTGTATTATATGCCATCAATTTGTAGCATAAGCATGACCTTTCGGAGGGGGAAAATTTACATGAAGGGGGTTGATATTATATGAGGGGAGACAATTTTATAAAAATAAATTATATTTCAAACTAGTTTTTCAAAACATTTAAAGGGGCCTTTTAATTTTCTAAAAAGTTAGCCATATGGCTCTCCCACTGCCTTCACTTCATATGCAACTCCACTCTACGCGTATAATACACTTCGACTCAGATAAAAATGAAAAAAACCAAAAGTATTAAAAAAATTCAAAAACAGCATAACATGTTAGGTAGTATGATGATGCATTGCATATCATCGTGCTCAATACATTACTACGTAAAAGTGCTGTTATGCACTAAATGCACATACAAATATAATGGAGTTGGACGCTTATAGGCTTGCCACCCAAGCACATATTCTTAAATCTTGAGCATTATTTTTTAATTTTCAATAGAATTTCTTATTTTCAGTACACAAAACCCTTTTATAGTTTATTTATCCAAATTTCACTTTATTAATTAGATGATTTTGAAAAAGGCCCTTAAGTATCTCAAAAACTTTTATGTACTAGATATTTGTCATTATTTCACAACCGAAGCAAGTGATTAACTTCAGAAAATAATTTTACAGGTGGAGCGAGTTGATGCTAGATGATATACACATGTAAACCACATGATCCACATCATGGATTGAAAAATTCTTTGTGCAAAACTTGAGTTTCTTGATGAAAAATTAAGAATGAGTCCTCATATAATTAGGATTATGAGTTTCATAGTTTTTATGTAGTTTCTAGCATTGCTTTCATCATTATAAATAGATTAGCATTTGATTCCATTAACATAGTAAAAATTTCATTTCACTTTTGAGGTTTGTCTTTATTTTCTTCAGCGGGGTTTATAAGCTAGCACCGTAACTATCAAAATCTTTACTTTTAACTGGTGTCACATTCACATTAGCACACATGTCGTTCCTAATATCTATACTAAAATAATAATAATTAATGCTTACTTCTAATTGGCGTTAGCCCAGTTGGTCATGATCACTAGTGAAGGATTTGTTTTTTATGAATGTGTAAAATTAGGTGTATTTTATTTATAAAAAAATGTATTTGAAGTTAAATGGTCCTTCACCAGTAAATACATTTAGATTAAGTATACTTAACTTCACATATTTATAAAAAAATAAAAAAATGGGTTTTGTGGCGGGCCCCTCACTTAGGCTGGCATTGGAGGATCATGCCTCATTTATAACATAGCCAAAATATGCAGGCGTAATTGCAAATCCTTTTTCATTACAAAAACGGAGCCTGGGAATCGCGTAGAGATCGGATACCTGATAGAGAGAGCGCAGGAATTGAGCCGTTTGTGTCCTTGCGACTGCGACGAAGGAGGAGAAGGCAAGGTCGGCCGCTGCTCTTGGAAGGAGAAAAGGATAGCAGAGCAGAGCAGAGATGAAGACGACCAAGGGAGGGAAGGTCATGAATCCCACAGACGCTTACCGAAAGGAGCTTCGCAAGAAGGAGCTCAAAAGGGTACCAAAATCCTCCCTCCTCCTTTTTTAGGGTTTTCGTCTCTTCCGCTTTTAGCAAGATTCGGGTAATTTCATTTGGGTTATTTGTTTTCTTCCGACGAATGCCCTACGCATGATTAATTTGCTCTGATCCGACCATCACAGAACGACAATTGGCCGGCTTTGAGTATCGTAGCATTACCTTGATCGAATTTATTTGCGTTAAAAAGGTTTTGGGGAGAATTCGTCAGTTGTTTCGTTGTATGCTGCTAGGGGATTTCTGTGTTGAAAGCGGCATGGTAAAAACTACGGTTGATGATTTGTTTTCATGATGGGATTCATGCTACGAGCGTTGTTGATTCCAGCTAGAGTAGAGGAGAGGAGATCAGGGAAGATGAACAACCTGATTTCTTTGTTCTTACTCAAAATTTTATTACTTTTTCTGGCTTACGATACTTACAAACCCTTTCTTGAAAAACCCTTTTCCTTAAAATTCCATATAACAGCTTTTTAGTTTCCAAACCCATTTTCACTTCACACTCATATGATAACACATGCCCCCAGCCTGGTTTTTGTGCTGAGTTTGGTGGTACCTACGAAATCTCGTCTTGTGAGTTGTAATCCATATCAGTTGCTCTACACATAACATGCTGTTCCGGAACCATATTTCTGTTGTAAAACACTGAAAACACTGCTGCTATCTCTGTTGCGTGTGATCCATATGATTGATTTGTGTCAGGCAAACCTATTCAACTCAAATGTCGTGTCTTCATGTACCAGCTTGAGTTGAATTACATTAAGTCATGAGCAGAGGACAAGAAAGTTGAGTATATTTGAATCTTTCTCATTCAACTTGAGAAATCCATATTAAAGAGGCCAAAGTGGAACTGATGGATGCATTCTAGGAACAGCACCCTCTTGGTAAATATAATGCTTACCATATTAACTATGACTAAACTTGGGTTAAGAAAAACACATTGAAAAGAAACTTTTCTTAAGATATTTCCAGCCTCTATTTTCTTCTTTTTCATTTTGGTTCTATTATCTTTCTCTTTTTCTCTCTTATACTTTTTATTCTGAAACACATCTATACGGTCAAGGTCTGTTAAGAAAAACACATTGATAACACTCTTTTCTTAAGATATTTCCAGCCTTTATTTTCTTCTTCTTCATTTTGGTTCTACTATCTTTCTCTTCTTTCTATCCTATACTTTTTTATTCTCTAAACTTTTTTTTCCCTGTTGGGATGTTTGTCATACAACTTTTCCTCAATATTGTATATATACCATTGTTGTTTGAGAAAATATTTCATTATACTTTGTTCTGAGATGTGATTTTATTTTATTATAAGATATATCATTTTATTTTTGTGTGAAAGATACCTATACTGCCAAGGTCTGTTAAGAAAAACACACTGACTACACTCTTTTCTTAAGATATTTTCGGCCTTCATTTTCTTGTTCTTCATTTTGGTTCTATCATCTCTCTCTTCTTTCTCTCTCTTATACTTTTTTTTCCCTGTTGGGATGTTTGTAAATCTACATACAACTTTTCCTCAGTGTTGTAGATATACCATTGTTGTTTACCATTGTTGTTTGAGAAAATATTTCATTATAAGATATGTCGTATTATTATTGTTATTATTATTTTTTTGTGAAACATATCTATACTGTAAAGGCCTGTTAGATGGATCTTACGTGGATGTTGACTATTTTTTTGAAGTTTCAATTTTACTTTCCATGCAAATGGCAGCTATATTGATCTACCAAACTGTACCAAAATGCCTTCATGTCATTCTTCTTTCTCCTCATAATATTGATTAATCTTTCCCCTAGAAAGTTGCCTAATTTTGCTCAACGTGTACATTGGAAATCTGTCACTCTTATTCCAATTCTCTACTGTTTACTAATCTATTATCAACTTGTTGCCCATTCAATGGATTCTGTCAATCTAATTTCCCCTTTGGTTGCAATCTAGCTGTTGGTTTGGATTTGGATTCGATACATGCTCTGTCACGCCCCAATAAGAGGCGTTCATTGATTACAAATTGCTAAATAAGGTCCCAAATTTAGAAGTCCTCTCCGCAAGTTTACTGGCTTGGATAGCAAATGGAAGCAGGAGTCACCACTGTTTTAAATGTCAGGTTATTGGACTCTCGTCCTTGATTGATCTAAGGGGCCATGTCATCGTGGCATCCATTCTCCTTGTTTCTTTCATCTTCACCAACATTGCTATTCATTAGTGAAGCGCTTCCCAATCACAGGAACCCTAATTATGTATCCATGCTAGACCTGCATGGAAGAGAGAAAATGAGGCTATGCTGCAGTAGGAACTTAGGAGCATGAATGGGGCATTCGGTGTGAGGGATTGCTTGATGGATTAAAGATTGAAATGACAATCTGTATGATGTTGATGTGTTACAATAGGATAGCTTGGCAATGTTGGTGAGGATGTTGTTATCAAGCTAACTCACTCTGAAGTGGAGTAGAGTGGAAGATGTATGGGGTTGTAGGCAGGTATTGGGAAGAAGGGTCATAAGGATATCTTGGTCAACAAGGAATAATGGTACAGAGGGATGAGCTTTCATAATGGGTGGGTGGTGATCAGTGATGGGAAGAAGGGTTTGAATGGCGACGAGGGACTGAATGTGTTTGCTAAATCATCAAAACTAGGTTTGAGTGTGGGTAGGAATTTAAAAATTTCCTGCCAACAGATAGAGTGATATTTTAATGGAGTTGATCTGTTCATTACTTTTTAGTAAGGTGCTAGAAATTTTTATATATAAACAAATCAGCAGTTTGCCATTCTTTAGTCTCATGTATCTTCATTATTTCTTTGTTATTAATATATGGTTGTTTATTTGATATTTCTAAGCATACAGATTTTCATTAGGTATTATTTTTTGACAGAACAAAAAAGAAAGAAAGAAAGTTCGGGAGGTTGGAATCCTCAAGAAGGATCCTGAAGCCATTAGGGAGCAGATCGAGAAGCTTGAAATGATGAGTAAGTGAAAGCAGCTTCAGAGGTTTTGAACAATAGTGAAAATTTAATGTGCCTGTTGTCCTTGTATCACTGCCACTGCTGTTGTTGCTATTGTTATTATTGTTGTTATAAGTTTTTCATTAAATGTCAGAATTGTTGACTCATGTTGATCTCGTCTGTAGGATGGTTTTACTTTTGTTTATGACTATTATTTTGTTTTTCATGAGTTGATTAAGGGTTCATTTGGGAACAAGTAGAAGCCAAAAAAAAAAATGCCACTCTTTCCTACACTGCTACACAACTTTTAATATGATTTAGCATATTATCTATGTACCTACTCAATTTTTTCTATTATTACCTCTGCGTTCTAATACATATGTGTGTGTATATATATATATATATTTACATCTTTTCATATAACCACCAAATGTATTTTAATTTTATTTGTTTTATACCTAATTATTACCCATATCTTATTACAAAGCTTTCACATTTTTATAAATTTTTATTATTACCTATACCATATTACATAGCTTTCACACTTCTTAAAATTGTTATCATTCTCACTTTCCCATTTTTACATCTTCCCAAATGGACCCTAAGGATGTTTTAGTTCATATTATTGTCTTCTACATAGGATGGGTTTTACTAATGTTCTAGGATGGTTTTACTGTCGTCCATGGTTAATTTTTTCCATTCTTGAGTGTCTCATTTCATTTTGTATTCACAACTTGGATGGGATGGGAATGGGGTTAAGGATCAGATGGAATCTCCCGTTCCTAAGAACACTTTTCTTATTCCCAAGAAATAACAACCTATATTTCCCACTTCCCATATAACTTTTCTCATACCCAACATACTACAACACTTTCCATTTCACATCCTCATCTAACCCAAGTCGTGAATATGTGCTTTACCATGCCGAGGCAGATGGTGCTGTATTTCATATTATTATGTAGGATGGTTTTACTGTTGTTCATGGCTATTTTCTTCTTTTCTTCTTAAGATGTTTTATTTCGTATAATTTTTGCATTAAATTTAAATATATGCTTTACTGTGCAGAGGCAGATGGTGCTCTTGATAAGGCAAGGAAGCATAAAAAGAGACAACTTGAAGATACATTAAACCTTGTTCTGAAGAAGAGAAAGGTAATGGAAGATTATATTCTGTCATTAGATGGACATTTGATTTTAGTGAAGGAACATTTTACTATCTACATTTTCTGCTGTATGCAGTAATATGTGAACTTGTTCATTTTCTGCTGTTTACCCTCCGTGCATTTGTGTCAGTATTTGGTTTGGTATAATGGAGAGGCTTAGGGGAATCCCACCAAGAAACAGTTTTTTCTTGTGATGGCAAGATCCCCTTGTATTCTTTGCCTTTTCAGTTGCTAACCTGAAACTTGCTTATGCATTCAGTGTGTTTAATACTGTTTAGTCAAAAACAAAGAATTAAACCTGTTGGTTGGATTTGTCTGGGCTGGAAATTTTCACAGTAAACCACCAGGTAGGTTGATACTAGCATGAACTAAGTCTTATCTTAATAGAAATCTGGAAATCTATGACAATCTATTCTCATGACCCAAAAGCCCAACTAACTGTTTATAGATCAATCTTCCAGTGAGGAAAAGATGATATGGCTCTTGCTGGTTGGATATGCTTCTTGTGAAGATGGATTTTGTGTTTGGCTGGGATCTTGAATCTGGAACCATGAAATAATTGGTGACGTAAAAACTAAAATGATTCTGATTACAAGGTTGTTGCTCTGGGCTTGGAGGCGAGGCTGAGTTACAAGATTGGTAGTAGGGTAGTTTTACAAGAGAGGAAGGGAGGGTATTTTGGATTCTTCACGCCAAGAGACTCATAGTGAGGATTCTGGACTTTGGACTCTTTTGCTCTGGTTTGCTTCTAATAGTTGGCCTCCTTTTATGATGGCCTCTGTAGGCTTGATTGACTGCTGGCTGCTTTTGTTATTGCTGGATACTTCATGAGGTTGTGCAGTGATCATGAGGTTGCATGGTGATAATAACGATGAATGGCAAGGTTATCTGGCTGGAAGGGGGGTACTTTGGACTCTTCATGTGTGGCTTGCTTCTAATAGTTGGCCTCCTTTTATAGATGAGGAGAGTTTGTTGCCTTTGTTGGAGACATGAATGATGGCCTCTGTAAGCTTGATTGACTACTGTCTGCTTCTTTTATTATTGCTGGATACTTCACAAGGTTGCATGGTGATAATAACGATGCATCATAAGGTTATTTGAGTGTCTAAATGACACATCCGTTAAAAGGGGTGGGAAAGTGAGGAAAGATATTTCCACATATGTTCTCCATTGTGATACACACCCTCATTTTGGGAATTGGGAAAAAATGTGAAGAAGAAAAGCTGTATATGGAAACAGTGCAGTAGTGAAATAAGCTTGAAATTTTGGGTTGAAACTAAAAGTATAGGTTATAGTAGAGGGTTTTTTTTTTTTGGAAGCCAACGGATGTCACAGTAAAGTATGAAGAATTTGGAATGGGGTTTTTGTCTGTTTGCGAGGTTCCCCTTTTTGGAGATAAACGTATGTTTTGTTATCAGCTGTCCTAAAAGTATCTTGCTTAGCAATGAAATGAACTTGGTGGAGCACCATCCATGTTTTACATTATCAATTTTCATTCTCATTACCCTTGGTATTGTATATTCACTATCATTTCTCAGGCGTTTTTTTACTTCTGAGAAGAACTTAAAATTCTGTTTGATTTATTGTGTGCTGTTATTGTTTCCCTTTACGAGAAAATTTCTCTGTGACCAGTCACACTGAAGGTCTTGGTGTAACTAGTCCATTTTGTCCCTGTGATAATTTTTTTTAATTATATCAAAAGTAGCCACTAGTATTCATTTTTGCATTGTTATCTATGTGTGTGAAAATCAGCTTGATTGGATATTCAGGAGGGCTGTAGGAATTATAATTTTTAGAAAGATTTTTAAATTCAGACAATTTGTTACTATTTTATGTATGGTTGCTTAAAAAAAAAAAAATTATGATGATGGGGCTCAAACAGACCAGTTACAAAGAACATATTAGTGTCTGTTCGAATTTAAATATTTCCCTCCACTTAATGTTGTTAATTGGCTGTTCGGAATCATTTAGAATTTTCTATTGTGTTGTTTTGCACAATATTAGTCTATTGATTTATGATGGTGTTTTCATTCTCCATTTAATTCTTATGGATGTTTGAAAGGCATTTTACTTAGAATCCTCAAAGCAACTCCTGTTTGTTTTGCTGCCTATGTATGCCAGTAGTTCTGACATGTTTCTTTGCTTCTGATCAGGAATATGAAGATAAAATGCGCGAGAAAGGTGAAGCACCTGTCATGTTCAGGTGAGGCCTGTATGTCATGTAAATTTCCTCCACTGTTGAGTTTGATATGGTCTTATCTTCTAATTTATATGATTTCAACATGTTTCAGCCATCTGGGGCCTCCACGTAGACGAACAACTGCAGAAGAAGAGGAAAGATCAAAACATCCAAAACCAGAGGTATTTCTATCTTGTTCAAGTAGGCATTGCTATTCGTGACTCGTTTTGATTCCTTGCTGTCACTCTGGTTGCAGGACTCTGTTTACTATCATCCTACATTAAACCCTACAGGTGCACCGCCTCCTGGAAAGCCGCCCATGTACAAGTCATCAATAGGTACCCTACTTCATCTTCCATTTCTTACCAGTTTTTCTTGGTTTTGAGGCTTGCCATTCTTCTACTTAGGAGAATTGGTGCGGCCTGCATTTGTTCTTTTGTTGATGAATTTCCACCATCTTGTTCTTTGTATTGGTTTTGTTGCATTGGCATCAGATGTGGAGGCAATGTTGTTCTTAATTGAGGATGGGTTTTCTTTGCTTTTAATTAATGTAGGACCCAGGATACCCCTTCCAGCTTCATCAAGTGCCATGGCATCATCTTCAATGTCTGAGGCCGAGGAAGCTACTATGGGCATACCTCCTCCACCGCTGCCGCCTCCGCCTCCTTTGCCAAATTCTAGTGAAACAGATTCTGCAGATGATCCTGCTGTTCCAACATCATTACCTCTACCCCCACCCCCACCTCCTCCAGCACCGCCGAAACCGGCTGCAGAGTCTGGAGTATTATTCCCTCCACCACCATTGCCACCACCTCCACCAGGTCCTCCACCAAAGGAATCTCCAGCACTTCATTCTTCAATGCCTCCCCCGCCACCGCCACCACCACTTCAGCAATCTGGCCAACCACCTCCACCAGGCACTATTGGTAATGAGAGAGAGAAGAGTAAAACTTCAGCGTCAGATGGCCCCAGAATAAATGATTCTAATCAGGTAAGTTCTGATTCTATCCTGGTTAAGAGCTTCATCAGCATACATAAGAGAAAATGCTAAAAATTTCACTTGCCAGTTGCCACGCAACCTTATCCACTAGAAATTTGCCATTTCAAATCCTCTATGAGCCTCCTACTTGGGTTGGAGCGTCACACCTTTTTCTCATCTCATTTGAATTTTGTTGTTGGGTTGCGTAGAATTCCTGTGATTTATAAATCTGTTGGTAGAATTGTTAGGCTGTTTATCCCTGTGAATATATGGTTTGCCGAGGTCCACGAACCCATACATGTGGGGCTTGTGGTTCCATGATCCAGACCGTTAATCTATTGAGGCCCATCAAAGAAATCTGAAGAGCCAAACCGTCCACATGTACGTTATTACCTTGCCCTTGGCACTCAATTGTTGTTTTAAGGGGTTTGTTTTCCTCATTTTGTCTTCTAGCGACTTGGCACTTTTACTTGCCTTTTCTTCCATTTTACGGCTAGCTGCTGGCGTTTCCTGACTTTGCTTTTGTATTTGAGCTAAAGCTTGATTATGTATTTCCACGGTCGCATTTATGCTGTGTTGTGGAATTTCCCAAAAGCTGAATCTGATGGAGCCCAAATCATATCTCGAGTCCTCATGAGCCAGCCCAAGGTGACTTGTAGAAGAGTCAACAAGTCAACATGAATCCCCCTGCTAGCTGCAAGTATGCTTTTGACGTTGCAATAATTTTGATAATAATCTTAAACAATTGAATCCCAATCACTGGTATTTTCCCTTTAGCATTTAAGGAATCTTCTTTTCATAGTCAAATCAGTCATAAGATTCTATTGCAGGTAGCAAGTGGCCTTCCTCCACCACCTCCGCCTCCTGGTTTGCCCTCAAACACAGGAACTCAAAAGCCTGAAGGTCCACCTGGTGATGCCAGTAATGCTACAGAGGCAAAAGATGTACAGAAAATGATTCCTCCCCCACCTCCACCTCCAAGGCAGCCATTACCTGCATCTAGGCCTCCTTTGATACCTGCTGTACAGCCTGATGTACCACCACCTGGCATTTCTCGCTTTCCTCCACCCCCACCCCCACCAGATATGCGGCCACCATTCCCTGGACCCACTCCTGGTATGGTCGCCCCTCCAGTCCCAGGGCCCTCGGCATTTGGTATGCCCCCTGGCCCACCGGCACCTTCCATGATGAGGCCACCACTTCAACCTGGGCTTCTTCCCCACCTAGAAGATGATATGGTGGCAAATAAACCAGTGGGACTTCAGAAGCCATCCTATGTCAAATCAGCAGCGTCAACAGTTGTAAAGAGACCACTCGCACAGCATAACCCTGAACTTACATCGATGGTAAGTTTGTTTGCTAATCATGTTTTGTCTACGATCTGCCATTTGTTTTAGGCCTTTTAGATGTTAAAGTAACCATAATTTTCTTTTTCCTTTTTTTCTTTTAAAAATTTAAATCTCTGGAATCAGGTTCCTGCATCTGTTCGTGTGAGGAGAGAAGCTGCAATTCCCAAAACAAAGCTGAAGATGCATGTGTCCAATGCCAGCACTACACCCATTCCATCACCTGCACCTGTTGCTGTGGCAAAATCAGAACCCATGGCCCCGGCACCAGCACCAAAGTCTCAAAGCATCGATGATTCTTACATGGCCTTTTTGGAAGACATGAAAGCGCTGGGTGCTCTCGACAGTCAGTGAACTACTGATCTGTTTCTTAACATGGACGAACTTGTATAAAGGCTATTTTAGAATCGTAGGGGATCAAAGCCACATGGGTTGCTTATTAATTCTGATTTTTCACTAACTTTTATGTGTTATTGCCTCCTTTTCTACCGGCCGATTGAAAAACCTAACAATTGCATTGCCTGTTGATGACTTGTACAAGGAGGATGGTTGTTTGTGAATGAGGCTGCACATGAAATAGCAGTTGCAGTAAAAGTTTAATCACACATTTGTGACGCCCAGTGTTGCTTGTCAAATCTTGGATTTTGCATAGAGGTTTTCATGGGAAACTAATCGAACTATAGGCCAAAGAATTTTAGGGCCTGTTTGGCTAAACGTTGATAAGCAACAAAATCTCCGTTACTGGATGTTTGTGGGAAGCATTAACAAAGAGCTTCCTGCAAATGTCAAAAACTACCTTGAATCTCCCATATTTTCTAGGAGTTAACAGTACTCGACGCCCTGTCCAATAGGGGTGCAACTCGGGTCGGGTTATACCGGGTTGGAGTGAACTCAAACCCTAAGCCAACCGCGTTGGAGTAAACCCAAACCCAAACCCAAATTCTAAGAATTTAATGTGGGTTCGGACCGGGTTCAAACCGGGTTCGTATTGGTTTTGGTTTGGTTTCGGGTTAGAATTCGGGTTATCAATAAACTGTTTTTTTTTCTAATTTAATTGTAATCTAAAAGAAAATTATTGGAATATACATACCTGTGTTTATGAAGTCAAGTGTAGCAAATAGCTAATAGAAATGATTCAAGTGTAGCAAATAAAAAATAAACATATCATACCAACTATTGTAGTTGAAACTAAACATTATCATACAAATTGTTGAAATTGAATTCAAACTGAATATTTATCATACAAATTGCTAAAATAGAAATTGACCACTTGTCATACCAATAAACTTAAAATATGAATCAAATTTATACTACAATCTAAAATTCAAACTAACAGATTTCTCATACTAACAGAAAGTATAATATGAAATAGATTTATCATGCCAACTCAGATTCAAACATAATCCACATGACAGTTATTCAAAGCAACTAAATCTAAATACACTAAGCATAATGGTTCAACATTCCAATCTAATTTAAGTGCAATCCAAATTTAAAATGACGAATAAACAAATCTCAAATTTAAATAAGTTTACATTCACTTTTAAATAAATTCAAAATTCAAATGAGTTCATGTCTCCAAAGTTTCCAAAAAATTTAAAAACTATTCGAAGACTTCAAAGTAATTTCTCCCTTGATTTCCATTTGTATTTCGAATGTCAAGTTCCTACACGTGCGGCTACCCCTCATATATTTTTTAAATTTTTTTAAAATATCCATATTAACTATATGTTATAAATCATTAAATCATAGTTATTCATTAATTTAAATCAATTAATCACTTAAATTAAACCATTTGACTGATATATATTAAATCAATTAACCACCTATATATTAATATTACAAAAAAAATGTATAAATTATAAAAAAAAATATAAATTACACCGGGTTCGGACCGGGTCAGGTTTTGGTACCGGGTCGGTGCGAACCCGGTTTTGGTTTCGGGTTTCTACGGGTCGGGTTGAAACCGGATCTATTTTGGAAAAAACTTAAAAATAAAACCCATTTTTGGTTTTGGTACCGGGTTGGGTCGGGCGGGTTCGGACCGACCCGGGTACCAAGTTTCACCCCTACTTATGGCACTACTGAAGGCTGGAATTATGGAAATGTAAATACTTGTGGCCATTTGATTTCAATTAGCTGAAACATAAGTCCTGTTTCTTCTCTATAATTAATTACTTTCAAATGGTAGTGTAAATGTTCTGAAAAGTGGTGGGTGTTTTCTTTTTAGCTGCTATTTATTATAAGTGAAGGATGATCACCATGAAACCAGAAGAAATCAGGCACCTATGAGCATCAACATGCCATCTAAAGCTTATCTATAGGGGGTAAAATTGGACAAGGCCCAAAGCTTAGAAATTTGTCCTCATGAACATTATTAAAATTTTCCAGAAAATGCTAATCAAAAGCTTCTTGAATGGATTTTGTTGTTAGTTACGTTCTAAAAGATTTCGTGTCACTTCTTCATGCCTTAATTTTCTTGAACAAGTAAGTATTTCTGTATAGTGTTTTTAGCTAGTCACTTGTAATGAAAATATTGAAAGTTGATTATTGGAAAGCAATAAACATGGGGATGGTTAAACGACTTAGTAGTTGATAAGTGTGCTCTATCTCTAACAAATAAAAAAAAAATAAAAATGAAAGACTCAATGTGTCTGATCTGCTAAATCAGGAAAGTTGTCTTACGGCCTTTTTTTTTCGTTTTTTGATCAGGCCACCTATCTTGATGACCGAGTACCTTAAAGAGGTATAGTCAAGGAGAGCGCTAATGAGGCCACTGCGTCTATCTAATTTTAAACCTTGAACCTAGGGGTGTAACTTAGGCTCTTAAAATTTGGATTTACCTCAACCCTAACCTTAACTTTAACTTTAATCCTAACTGTATTTATAAAATATTAACCCTAATCCTAACCCTAATCCTAATCCTATTTGTAAAACCTAAACTCTAATCTAATTTTTAAAAATCGAGTTCGGTTGAAATTTGTGTTGATACGTTTATGTTTTACTTAATAAGTTTAGAATTTCATATGAATATATAATAATAACAAATCATCTAAGTAAATATAATAATATATAGTCAAACTATAAACTTTTAAAAAATATAGCGATATAAAAAATATTTGTAGAAAAAATTTAACACAAAAAACAAGATAAATAAAGAAAATTAATGAATGTAAAGATAAATCATGGAAATTATAAATGAAAATAATATACTCTATTTATAATTATGTCAAACATGTATTCAAATATAAATATAAATAACATAAACTACACAAAATATAAAGGAAAACCATTCATGTGCAGATGGATTACACTATAATTACTATGCAGTCTGCTGTAAAATGAACTATATATATATATCTTAGAATGTAATGGAACTCCTTATAAAAATTATACTTCAGATGATTTAAATGTTGAAAATACCACTTTAAACTTAATATTTATGTTAACCTATTTTATTACATTGATTTTACAACGTTTTAAGATGGAGACCATACACATGTTTTATTTGGATGAAAATTGGTATACTGATAAAGTGAACAATTCTAATACAATTAGTTGGGTAGATTTTCCATTTATGATCAAGTGTGGTCTACAATGCACGGACTACACGGTATAGTCACATGCATGTGATCATTTTCCAGCATAAAGAAATATTGTTTAAATATTACGTATATAATATATTTTATAATAAATAATAAATGAGAAATTAGGCTCAGGTTCACTTAAATCATAATACGAATCAGGCTGATCAGGTTTGGATTGTAAAAAAGCAAGTTACGGGTTCGACAAGCTAAGTTTTAGAGCTCAACCTAACCCAAGTTGCACTCTTACCTAAACCTCCCAACCCTAAAGGTCTATGCACACTCATGCTAGCCTTTTGGTCATCGACACAGGTTCGAATCATTGAAATATGGACCCAAGGGTGATAGATCCAGAAGCAAAGTTGAAGATTGGCAATGGTTGTAACACTCTAATCACCATGATGGTATTCTATTCACGGTGGCATGAATTGTCTTTTGCTTATTAGCTTGTGTTTCATTGATTTTCCCTATTCAGTTAGACAACAGTCAAGTCTTTTTTTATAAGTCTTTAAGTCTTTGATTCAAATGGTTTGACATTACAAACTAATTTCATGTGCATTATCGTGAATCAGTGTTAGGAACTCAGTCAACACTTGCAAGACAAACCCATTATCATGTCTATTGTTCACACCTTTTCAGTTGTCATTGTAAGACATCATGGTTTTGGACTAAGTACCACCAACATTGCATGGGACTAGCAGCCTGTTCAATCCATCCTATTGGTTGGTGGGACCGTTATGATTGACCTTTGAGCTCCCCTAGCATTTATTATGACTATCCCTTCAAGTGAATCGGGCGCACAGTCGAGACTTATGTTATATTGGCATACAACCATGATGTCTATTAGGTTAATTAGTTCCAGTGACCTCCATTAGGGTGCTGGTTCATCGATTTTGTTATAGGCTCAAATAACCATAACCACATGAGTACTCTTGCTGCCAAAAACTATTGCAACATGGATAAGAGTAGTTCAGCACATGAGGTGTTCATTAGCCAGACCAGACAAAAAAAACTAAGGAGAAGCATGCCCTACTGCATTTTTAGATGCGGGATAGTTTAGTTAGACCTACAGACAAGGTTAACAAGAGTCTCCGTAGTTGGTCAGTCCATCTGGAATTACTACTATACCCGTTGACGGCCAATAGATGCATGCACAGTTGAAAGGCCCGGTTGGAATGACATCCATAACTAAGGAGATCATGAGATGGTGAGCAATGGGTTCATGATGGATTGGCTTCAGGGAGCTCATCATGCTCCCAAAAATAGGTTGAAGATCAATATTATATGATATCACATCGCATATATTCACATCTTCATCAAATTGAGTAAAAGGATCAGTTTTCATGGGAACAGAGAATTGCATGCATTCGTAGCCCATTTTGGGCAAGTGAATAAGTTCGACTTAGTGTTTTGATTGCTAGGCAATGTAGGACAATGATGAAATTGAGTGTTGCCAAAAGACCATCCAAGCTTGCAATCCCATTTGGAATGCTCAAAATCTCGTGCAACAACAGTTGGATCTATGATCCATTTTCTGACTTGCCATGTGATTCAGATCTCGCATAAGGATCTCGTATGAAGTTGAATAGGCTTGACTACGGGCAAATGTTATGGGTAGAAGAGTACACAATGGTGCAAAAATCTATTTTTTATTTTTTAAAAATTTATTTTTACCATTTTCGGAGAGTTATAAATATTTTTATTTTTTTAAAAAAAGGGGTATTTTAATCATCTAAAATGACTAAAATACTCATGTTTTTAAAAAGTCAAAAATATGTACAAATTTCTAAAAAAAGGTAAAAATTGGCTTATAAATTAAATACATTTACATTAACAGTTTTTTAAAAAACTAAAAATTTAAAAATAATCTTTGCACCCAAGTGCACTAAAGTTCCATGCACCAGGTGCATAGGATTGGAACTTGCAAATTAACCCCATTAAAAGCTATGAAGATACTTTTATAAACCCCTCTACTATGGAATCCTTTCTACAGGAAAAATATCTAGATGTTTGATAAAAAATCTACTTTATCTGTTATTTTTTGTTGGGTCCCGAATAGATGGCAAAACCCAAGAGGGGAGGGGTGAATTGAGTTCTTAAAAATTTCTTTTGGTAACTTAAAAACTTAACCCCTTGTAGAATTAATCCCCTTTAATGAAGAAACTGAATGGAAAGCAAAGTAATAAAGAGAGCAGAAATAAAAGCAAGTAGACAAGGATTTTATAGTGGTTCGGGCGACCTCCCTACTCCACTCTTCCAAGCTCACACACCTTGTGACTTGGGTTCCACTATTGTATTCTCTCAATACAATTAGAGCCTCTTGCTCTCTTCTAGATTCAAAGCTCTAGGGGGCATCAACAACTAGAGCCACTTGCTCTCTTCTAGATTCTAGCTCTAGGGGGCATCAACAACTAGCACAAGTAGGTGATGAGTCACACTCCAATCACGCACTACTTTGCTATCACTTGATCTTAGCTACCCAAGCTAAATCAAATTCAATACAAACAAATAATCAATGAAAGTAAACTACACTTTACAGGTGTGTAGAAACGATTTAGCGCAGGGAAGAACTTGTAAATGATGGCTTTGAAGTTTCTGAATGTAGCTCTTGCAACTTGAAGCACAATTCTTCCTCTCTTGATTGGCTTGATCACTTTAATGCTCTTGTAGATAGGAGTTATGCTCACTTAATGTTTTCCAACTACTTCCCTCGTTCACCATGAATGCTATTTATAATTTTGGAGGGAATCCGAACGTTAGAAGGTAGGTGGCGCGCATTTAATGCGCCAACGTTCGAATTAATTCCGACCGTTGCGACCCAAGTCGCAGGTGGAGTCGACTTCGGGTGCGACTTCACCCAAGTCGCAGGTGGAGTCGACTTCGGGTGCGACTTCACCCAAGTCGCAGATGAAGTCGACTTCGGGTGCGACTTCGCGAACTTCGGTCTTCAGTTTCAACGCTGGAAGGTTTCGCCCGTTCTGAAGTCGATCATGAAGTCGACTTGGCTTTGCGACTTCACTCAAGTCTCAGATGGGGTCGACTTGGCCTTGCGACTTCACTGTCATGATGTTCTTGAACATTTGTGAATCTTGAAAATCTTGACTTTGATTCATCTTGAATCTTGACTCATGTAATCTTAGATATCTTCTTGATTTGAATGATTGAGTTTATGCTTCTTGCTTGTACTTGGATTTGTCTTCAAATGTTTCAGCTTGAGTATCTATGTTGCCTTGATCTTCATCTTCATTTAGTTTGGCTTGAAATCAAGTAATCCAGAACTTGTCATTTGAAGTTTTCCGTCTGCCTGAGCGAAGTCGATGTCTGAGTCGACTTCGGCTGCGACTTCACCTCAAGTCGCACGTGGAGTCGACTTGGGGTGCGACTTCGGCATTCTGCTGTTTCGAATTCAACTCTGGAAGGTTTCGCCCGACTGAAGTCGATGGTGAGGTCGACTTCATTTGCGACTTGACTACTCAAGTCGCAGGTGGAGTCGACTTGGCCTGCGACTTCACCTTCCCTTCTTCCGTTTTCAGCTCTGGACGTTCTGCATGTTTGAAGTCGATCTTGGAGTCGACTTGGAGAACGACTTGGCCTTCCAACTTGATTTTCTTCAAATGTATATTCCTTAAGACATTTCACAAACTTGTTAGTAGCCAAGACTTTCTCAAATTGATTTGTTAATCATCAAAACATAGATTTAGCTAGTTTTCCTCATGTTTCCAACAATTTTTAGTATCCTTTATATTATCATGGAAATTCTTTTTATTGTCTAGTATTATTGTATATTAGGTCCATCTATAAACATGTAAAATTATGTAAAATCAACATAATAAAATAATTTAATGCTAAATATCAATTTTTAAGTATTATTTTCAATATCCAAACTATCTAAAATATCACTACTATGTAGATAAATGTTTTATAAATTATTATTATATTCTAATACATACGTGAATAGATTTAAGTATTTTCTTAATTTACACATTAATGCACTTATTTTTTAACAAATCTGACTAAACATATTGAATTTAAATTAAACTTAATCTCCTAGTTCGATAAAAAAAAGAACTTAGTCTCCTAATTAAATACATGATATTAAATATAAAAAATAAATTGAATTTTATATCAATGGTCAACATCTCAAAAATAGAAAAGTTTCGTAAAATCACTTTTATAAAATCCGGTTTTATGAAAGCATTCCCGTAAAAGCTAAGCCTCACAGGGATGATTTCACTGCGAGTATATCTCCGCAAGGATTGAAAATGGATGGATGTCCTTTTTGTGGGTCCGATTGATTTCCAGTCAACTCTTTCGCTATTCAACGCCGGCCTGCCACTACAAATCTTTAATGGCACAGAAATGATTGATACGCCGGCATGGTCTTGAGGTTGATACTCTGGCCTTAGTAAGTTGAATAGATGAAGGATACGAACCTCAAATCCAACCGTTCAAATCTCTAAGCAGAAGGATATAATCGAGCTGTCTGGTATCAGTGAAGCTAGCAACCAGTGAGGCGAACAGTTGTATCACTCTCCTTGTGTTTTTCCATTTATTAAACATCTAAACTGCAGTGGACATTGGAAGATAACTGTTCAATTAAAATGCTTTAATAAAGCCAGAGCAGCAACCTTGGCATCTGCCAGAGTAGTAAAACCCTGTTTGGGGTTTTAAAGCATTACAAAAATTTCAGAGCTCTTCCTTTCTTTCGAGTCCTCTTTAGTCTCTGCTGCTATCCAACCACCCGTTTGAATCTGTAGAGAGAGATGGCGACAAGCTTCCAGAAGCCCATCTGATTTCAACACCCAAAAATCTGATTATCTTATTTTATAGGCGCAACGAGATATATATCGAACAATAGCGGCAAAAAATGCAGTTATTTATTGGGGAATTGTCTGCATCCACATGCATGACATGACTAGCAATTAAACAAAACGAAAAGCAGAGTCAGGCAGAGTGGGGCTCATGTTTGGCTCTTGAGGAATAAATAACACCCATGTCGGAAGATTGTGGGTGGACTTGGAGTGGAGGGAGAAATTCAGATGGGTGGTTTTTTTGAATTTCTCTTCCTTGTCTTCTCCTTACTCATCCAAGCAGCTTGCTCTTTGCCTTTATGCACTGATTCAAGTGGGTTTTGTCTCTTCTTGTTCTTTTTCTGTTCCTCTTCTTTTTATGTTTACTAATACTCTTCCCATACTATCCAATCTTTTTGACTGCGTCTGTCCAGGAGCACCATTTGCTGCGAAGTCAGCTTTGGCCTTCTGTCCCTACAATGGGACCGTCTGCTGTGATGGGAAACAAGATTTGCAGCTGCAGCGGCAATTCGAGGACATGAATGTTACTGACCCGGCTTGTGGGTCACTCCTCAAATCTATCCTATGTGCGGTAATTGTTTCTCACTTGCTAATCAGTCTCTTGAATTCGGGCTTAGTGCTTGAATTCGGTAATTTTGGGTGATTTCCTACTGTTTTAACTGCAAATTCTTGAATCGATCGTTGACCTGCATTATCCTGGTGCCAAAAAATATCGAATTCCATGTGGAGAGTAGCTTTGGTTCAAGCCTTTACGTTGGAACTGTAGTACAATTTGATAGCACTTCCATGCTTACACAACTCCCACTTTCAAGTTAGATGTTTTTTTTTTTTTTTTGTTCGATTTGACCTCCACTTAATTGAAACCTTGACACCTCTGTAGTGAAAGTCAACTGAACTGGATGAGTTCGGCCGATCTATGACCAGAACCAAATTCAGAGCCAAAACAGTCAGTCTTAATGGTTGTCTTGACCATGGATAATCCACAATATTAGCCCTTTGTGTCATTTGTACATAGTGACACCCAACCATGTGAAATGCTTCATGTGCCCTTCGGCCTTGGATAAACAGTCGCTGATAATACTCCACTTCATCCCATGCAAGGATATGCCTGGAATCCCATAATAACAAATCTTGTGCCCACCAAAATCTGAATTTTTTGCCAATTTTTGGATGCATCAATTTGATTATGATTGGAAGCATATTGTCAATATGACAGCGAGCCTAATATAGAAGGGTTTAGACGCAGGCATCTCCACATTAGGGTCCTCAACATTACGCACTTGAGGTTTTGATCAGCTTGTGTTTCAGAAATTGAGAGAAATGTTGGTTATTGGCAGACCAGTGGTGGATGGGTTGAACTCCATAGTCCATACACTGGTCCTGGTAATCACACAGACTTCACCATGGTTTGGATAACCAACTTCGTTGTGTTTAAGCAACATGCTATCCAACTTTGACTTTTTTGTGTTTAAGCAACATTCTACCCAACTTTGACTTTTTTATGTTTAAGCAACTTGCTAGAATCGATGTAGCTAGTCGAGAGCAAATGATCTGCACCATCTTTTCAAACAGTTACTCAAGAGGAAACTTCTAATTAAAAAAAAATGTTTTTCTGTGTCCTAGATGGAGGACTTGGCCCTTTTTAATTTGAATGATAAGAACAGACCCTAAACTACAAGCTTCTTTGAAAGCTACTGTATTAATCAAATATTAGAGATTGTAGTAATCATTATCATTTCGAAACTTGACATTAATAGCATATTTATTTATAGTTGATTCCAGATAGGGGATCCAAAGATGGACTTAATTTTTCCCTTGCCCGATTTAGAAGTAAAATTTTTCTTTTTTCATTTGAAGCCTCTCTTCAGAGTCACTTCCTACCCAATTTGTTGAAGCTGGGCCTCCAAGGTGCCGGTGTAATTATTTCATGTATTTTGAAAATAAAAGAAATTTAGCTTTCTTATCCCCTAATATTGCAGAAATGCGATCAATTCTCTGCGGAGCTTTTTACTGGTGAATCACAACTTCGAACTGTTCCCCTGCTGTGTAATTCAACTGCTTCTGTGAACTTGCCCAAATCAGATGGTGGGACGAGCAACTTTTGTGCAAAGGTTTGGGATGGATGTCAAAATGTATCAATGAGGAATTCTCCTTTTGCTCCTTTATTATTAGGAAGTTCTGGAGGCGCACCCAATTCTACATTTTCCAAACTGACCGACTTTTGGCAGTCAAAAGATGACTTCTGCAAAGCGTTTGGTGGGTCTTTGAGTGCTGGATCAGTATGTTTTGATGGAGAAGAAGTTTTGCTAAATAATACCAAAGTACCAGATCCTACTAGTGGTCTATGCGTTGAGAAAATTGGGACAGGAGCTTACCTTAATATGGCTGCCCATCCTGATGGTTCTGATCAGGCCTTCTTTTCTGACCAACCTGGTAAGATATGGCTGGCAACTCTTCCAGCACAAGGCTCTGGTGGAACTTTGCAGATTGACGAATCCACTCCTTTTCTAGATTTAACTGATGAAGTTCATTTTGATACTCAATTTGGGTTAATGGGACTTGCATTCCATCCGGATTTTGCAAGAAATGGCCGTTTCTTTGTTTCCTTCAATTGTGATAAGGCTGATTGGGAAAGTTGTTCTGGAAGATGTTCCTGCAACTCAGATGTTGGCTGTGATCCTTCAAGGCTTGGCACGGATAATGGAGCTCAACCTTGTCAGTACAGCAGCATTGTTGCCGAGTTTACTGCTAATAGTTCTTCCTCATCACCCAGCATGGTAAACATCTACTTTTGGGAATTAAGAATAAATTATCCATCAGTTTGTCTGAGACAAAATTTTCATGTTCCCTTTGTTCCATGCTTTCGTTATAATGATGGCCAACTATTTGGAACTATCTTTGTGGAGTATCCATTGCCAACACAGTAGAGTGCTAGACACTGCCATCATCTTCTTCGGATTATCCTTTTTGGCAATGATTTTTTTTTTTATTTTTTCTTTTTCCAAATTTAAGTAGTGATTTGTAAGGTCTGTGTCCAAAGCATGAATCTGTGCAATTTACGTTGTTGTGAGACTCATAATTTACCAAGTTTTAAGTTAATACTTTCAATACAGTAATCCTTTTTGGTTTTGAATATATAGATGCAATAATTCATGTGATTCATATGATTTTCAAAAGCTCATTCTAATGAGCCAACATGAATGTGCATGTTGCAGGCAAAAATGGCCAATCCAACTGAAGTAAGAAGGATACTAACAATGGGGCTGCCATTTACTTCTCACCATGGGGGGCAAATACTCTTCGGACCAAAAGATGGATATCTATACTTTATGATGGGGGATGGTGGGAGCCGAGGGGATCCTTTCAACTTCAGCCAGAATAAGAAGTCTCTTCTTGGAAAAATTCTACGGCTTGATGTAAATAATATACCAAGTCAGTATCAGTACTTGAAAACTCCTCTCTCAACAAAGCAAAAACCATTAACCATTATTATTAGCTGTTTTGCAGTAAAATTTGAAAGTGTTTTTTTTTTTTTTTTTTATCTCAAATGATTATGGACAATTTTCTATTAGTGATTTTGCAACAATGATCATATTATCACACAATGAAGTTTCAAGAGACATTTGATGCTCAGTTAACTTAGGCCTAGCTGGTTGAATGCTATTAACAAGAATGGTAAATTACCATTTGGCACAATAGGTCTTGGAGAATTCTAGGTTGATCACGTACTACTCTTTCATGCAACTATGTTGATAAAAAAAAGCTTTAGATGCATGATGCTCCAACTTCCTGGTTTGATTTAAAAAAGAAATAAAATCTGTTTATAATTTTCCATTGATGGTCTCCAATATGGTACTTGTGATATTTTGGCTTGGGACACATTTATTTGGCATTTTTCTGGATATTGAATACCATTGGATGGGTGGTTATTTAGATGTTTACAATTTCCAAATGGCAGACTTCTGTATTTAGTTTAAAATTATAGTTCTGCAAATCCTACTGGGAAGCTTATTGTTTTAGACTTTTATGACTAAGGGCCCTTCCTTTTTACTACTAAAAGATTGGACATTTTTGTAATGGATATTCCACTTAAAACAGAATTTTTTTTTTTAAAAAAGAAACCACTTATGTTGACATTCTATGGCATCTGTTGGATTTTTCACCTGATTTCCCAGTCACCACGCTCTGGGTATTAATGTGACAGTTGTTGTCTGGAACGTCATTCTTGGTCAGTGCACAAAAGTCTAAAACGAAAATTTTCTTGCTTTTTTAGGACTCTTGATGAATCTGGCATGAATTGGTTGCTATAACAATAAAGAAAACACCCAAGTGTTGTTTCCCTGTTCTGGCATCTGTTTGATTTATCTACTAGTCAGCTCATGAAGTGATAGTTTTCATGTGGAATGTTGTTCTTGGCCAGCAAACAAAGGCTAACACAAATTTTATCCTTTTTCAGCACTTTAATGAAGCGGACATGGATTTGGTTGCTAATCCCTACTCCATTAACAATTTCTTTCTCACACTTGTCATGTATTTCCAGGCTCAGCACAGACAGGTGACCTTGGCCGCTGGGGAAATTATTCCATTCCTAGAGATAATCCATATGCTGATGACAGTAACTCGCAACCAGAAATTTGGGCATTGGGGCTCAGGAATCCATGGCGTTGCAGTTTTGACTCAAGTAGACCATCCTACCTTGTCTGTGCAGATGTTGGCCAGGTTTCTAGACTACTTAAATTTCCTCTACTTTGAACATGCCTTGATTGTATGTTAAGTCTTTCTCAAAAACAAACAAAAAAAAGAAAAAAGTTTCTGCATTTCTGAACTTTTAGGATCTAGATTTATCTTCATAAAAAGGTTTCAGGATTATCAATGGGCAATATTTTTTGTCAAGAATTTAAGCAGCATTACCCCTCATCCCATTTCAGATGTGTAATGAACCAAAATATTCTTCACTGGGCAGATCATCTGTCCAAAAGTTAACTTGCAATGAGTATCAGTTCTGTGTAAAGGTAGCTTGCTTATGCAGATCACTAACTAAAAAACCTGTAACCAGGCAAAATGGCACATTTTTCTTTCACTAGAATTTATTTTTAACATTGGCCTATGCACATAGTCACATAGGAAAAGGACAGAAAAATAGCTTCTTTTTTTTTTTTTTTTTTGCTACCCTTAAATTGTGTTTTCTCACCACCTAAGGCTGTGCCGATTTTTGTGTAATCTAGTCCTTCACTCCCTACAGGAAGTATATGAAGAGGTGGATTTGATCGCAAAAGGGGGCAACTATGGCTGGCGTGTTTATGAGGGTCCAAATCTTTATACACCTCTGCAAACTCCTGGAGGAAATACAACTCCAGGATCAATTAATGTCATCAACCCTGTGATGGGTTACTACCACTCTGATGTAAATAAGAAGGAAGGATCTGCGTCAATCACTGGTGGTTACTTCTATAGGGCCACAACAGATCCTTGCATGACTGGAAGGTGAGTAAAAATCTGTGCCTTCATATTCTTAGTGAGATGATTAGATTGGGTGGAGACCTCTATTATCTTTTCTGAATTCTGAAATATTATGGGGCTTAGAAGAAGAAAATTTAAGATTCTTTATCAAGCTTTAATGCAACTGTTACCGTTTGTTATGAATGATTTGAATACTCATATAGGAGTTGCAGTTGATAAATGATTCCTTTGCCTTTTATTTATGAGGTTTTATCTAAGCCTCAGTGTACTAGGGTATATTTAATCTATTTTTTTCAAAATTTGTTTTATACAATTGTTAATCTAAGTGTATTTAACATACGTACGAAGTTTTGCCATTTTTGGAGATTTTCACGAAAATGCCACTCATTTTTAAAAATCCAAAATAAAAATTTAGAAATCTCCAAAAATGGCAAAACTTCATACGTATGTTAAATACACTTAGATTAATAGTTGTATAAAAAAGTTTTGAAAAACATAAAAAATAGGTTTTTTGCACCCGGGTGCATTAGATAAAATCCCTTTATTTGCACGCATGTGCTTTCCATTTTTAGGATTAATATTGTATGCTCACTGTGAATTGTGGATATGGAGGATCCAAAACTCTGAATATGCATCTTAGAAGGTTTTTGCAATATCAACATTTAACACGTGAAGTTGCAATTTAGCATGTGTTTTGAAATTTTGCAAAATGGACCAGGACAGATTTCAAACCTTCTATAAAATGGGCCTTGGGGTTGAGATTTAGAAGTAGTTGCAAATTGAAAGGGTTGCAAATTACGTTAAAATGCTAAACTACTTGAAGATAGCTTTGAAGGATGGTTTTCTTCCTCACTCAGTTGAAATCACAATCACATGAGGTGTATTTTGCAAAGATTTGAAATTTATTGGGTCTACTTTTGCAAAAATACTGAACACACATGCTAAATTCCATTTTCACATACTTTTTGGGTCCATTTTGCAAAAAAACCCCATTTTAGGCAGGGATGATCTAAAAATGATGTTTTTCTAGACTCATGTAAACCAAGTGCCTTGTTTGCAGTGCAGGCCACCATTTCCATGCTAAGATATCAATGGTTGAATATTTATCCAGACTGTAGCGTGGAAAATTCACATAAAATCATTGGTTGATTTGCAGCGCAGTTCTCTATGATATGTTAATAGATAAATGGATTGAAATAGCAGTCCACAAAGGGGAAATACCACACTTTTTTCTTGGTCACAATCAACGGATGATTTCTGAGGAAACATATAATATGTATATTTGTTGTCACCATTACTGTACTTCTACTAGTTCTGCTTTCATGAACTGAAATATATATTGTGATTTTCCCAATTGTTGTACAGATATGTGAACTAATTACATTTCCTGATGCGCTCATGCCAAAATCATGTAGTCATATTGGAGGCACATGAGAACATGATAAAATAGAGTCCTGAAAATTAATGTGCTAATTTCAAACTCTGATTAGCCATAATCTTAATACGTGAATTTCAGGTACCTGTATGCAGATTTGTATGCCAATTTCATGTGGGCAGGCACTGAAACCCCTGAAAACAGCGGAAACTTCAGCAGCAGTGAAATTCCTTTCAGTTGTGCTAAAGATTCACCAATGCCATGCACATCCATCGCTGGTAGCTCCATACCTTCCTTGGGCTATATATTCTCATATGGCGAAGACAATAGAAAAGATATTTATCTTCTAACCAGCTCCGGGGTATACCGAGTAGTCCTGCCAAGCCGTTGTAACTTCACTTGCTCAGAAGAAAAGGTTACAGCAGTTGGGAGTCAGACACCAAACCTATCTCCATCATTTGCCAGCCAAATAGGGAACCCACACAGGATATGGACATTCCTATTTTCCACCTTCCTTTTTGTATTTAGCTATAGTTTGTAGGTGTAGGTATTGTATTTTTATCATTCTCCATGGGGAGATAAGTACTGCCTTTTATATGGAATGAGAAATTTATGGGTAGAAAAGGGGTTCCAACAGTGATCAAGACATTTTTCCCATGATGTAGTACATTGAACAAGCTTCTCTGATACATGTTTTTCATGGGTGAGGAACTCTTATGGAACAACTAACAAGGACCTTTTCTTCTGCTGTCTATGGTAGTTGCATGCATCTGAATTGAAAAAACAAGAAGGAAAGATGAACCAGATGGAATTTGCTACAGCTACAGATTTTGATTGCTAGTTGTCACAGATGGACTGTCCATTGCTCAGTGAAACATGGGGTTTCTAATACTTTCTATTCTCTCCAAATGGCGCATTTCCTCCCTGCCCAGCATTCCATGTTTATGGCCGCAAGCTATTATTGTGACAGTCTCTGTCTTTTGTACTGTTTATCGCAAAGTACTTTTGAAACTGAATGCAATAACCTGTCAATTTACCCGTTTAAAAATGGATTAAGGTTGGGGTTTTTTTTTAGCTAAACGTGTTTCAATTCGTCAACCGACCTAATGTATTGCCTAATTGTAAACTGCCAACCCGGTAAATGATCGTTTGACCCGCCCAACCCATAAACTCAAAAACATTATAAATTATTTTTTCAACGTCATCGTTCTTTTATTTCTTAATAGAAAGAAAACAATATAGTGATAGATGAACTAAAATAACTTATGATAGAATACCTTATTTTTCTAATTTAAAATAAATTTTAAAAAAATTTCATACTAAGAAATTTTTTTTTTCAAATATTCTTATCATGCCAAAAATCACATATATTGAAAGCTTTTATATTATAAAAATTTAAAATACTGTTAAAACTCTACATCAACTTGTTTTCAACTTATATAGATAACCTATTAATATGAATCAAAGGATGGCTTAGTGGTTTTACATTGTGAGTGCATGCCTTGATTTTAGCTTCGAATCTGGAGGAGAGCAAAGCTGGCTGCTGACATTTCACTGCTGCTGTTTGAAAAAAACATATTTGGATGCATTAGTACTGAGTAGTCAACAAATGTATTGTTATATAGCAATTTAAACTGCTTTCCTATTAAAGCTTTACTCAGCTGATGGGGCGTTGGCCATTAAAACAAAGCCTAAAGCACTTCCGATAAAAATATACGCTGATTGGCCTAAAAATGGAAGTATTTTACTTCCCGGAAAAGGCGAAAACACTAATTCCTCCATTTGCAATAACAGGAAACTAGCTGAGGTGTTTTCAACAAATGTGATTCTGGAACTTTGCTTTTCATAGATTCTAGGCCAAGCATGCCACAGACCTGATGGCCTGATGCAAATTAGTTTAGGCTCCAAAAGACGTTCCGCTCCCTCTCTCTTAAACAGGCCTTCTGATTTAGATGAACTGTGTGAACTGTGAAAGGATGGATAATCCTTCTATTTTTAATATTTTAATGATTGATAAAAAAAATTTACTCCATTCATTACATTTAGGCTAAATTCCTTACATACTTATGAATTTTACCCATAATTCTACTTATACCAACAAATTTTCAAAAATTTTACTCATACCTACGAATTTTCATTTTAATTCCATTTATATATGTGCCGTTAGGGTTCTGTTAAAGGGGTCATTAACTCTTTAAGAAATGACTAATATGTCCATCCCTAATTATGATTTATAGCTAAAAATTCTTATTATAATGAATTTTTAGCAATTCTACAACTATAAAATCATATATTATTTGAATATAAATATTTAACTTTAAGAAAAACAACATTAAATTATATTAGAATTTGAGCATATTCGTTATTTTATAAGGAGAGCTAATGGCTGATTTAATGTATCCTTGATGGCATGGGTATAAGTGAAATTAGGATGAAAATTCGTATCTATGCGAAGAATTTTTAAAAATTCACGTGTATAAGTGAAATTATGGATAAAATTCGTAGGTATACATGAAATTTTCCCTTATAATATTTATTTAACATCATTTTTTAGTTAAAAGACTAAATTTCATCAAAAATAAAAAATGCGCATAGCCGTGTTTGCTTAAAAAACATATATTCACATGTGAACTATAAAAAAAAGTTTAAATCCATTCATATATGAATTAGAATGTAACAATGCTTTATAAAATTATTTATCCGTGTAATAATTATATTTTAGGTTATTTAAATGTCGAAAATACAAACTGTAGGTAAGGCTCATAAATAAAGATACTGGACAAATGAAAATATTTTGATAATAATATAATTAATATTAAATACAATTAATGGAGTGAATTTTTCATCAAATCATCAACGGCGTCAAAATAGAAAAGATTACATAGATGAGGAGCTCCATGGAGTATAGCCCAAATGAAAAAATAGGATATCAAGGTGATAGAATCAGAACTCGAATGTGACGCGTGCCTTTAATACAAAGCAAATAAAGCAATGGTCACTGTCTGTAGCCGTCTCTTTGAATCTCGTCTTACCAATACAAGTCCTTCCATGGTGGGTGAAAGCAGATTTGCAGGGAATGCAGGGCCACATAAAAGATATGTAGGCCGCCACTCATTCGTCTCAAGCAGACGTTTGCACTTTGCATGGAAAATTAAATTATTAAAGGAGTCGGGAAATGGTGACTATGGCTTGTTTTGTATTGAAAAGGAAATAAAAATTGTAAAGAAGGTGTTAAATCCTCTCCTGTTAGGCTTTTCGAAAGGCGATTGTTCCTGTTTAAAGAGGGGTGGAGGTAAGGACAAGTTCTCCTTCCAACCAGCAAGTGCGATTGGACAAGGCTGAATCAGGGGTTCCGAACTTCCACAATGGATTTGGAGACAGGCTACCTTATGGCGTATTCCGAGCTTATCACCATTCTTAAGACAGAATCTTGTATAGTTTCGAATAGGCTCTTAGCCTGTTTGACAATTTTATGGCTAGGAGAGAGAGAAGAGAAAAAGGGATCACATGGCATTGGAGGGTATTTATGTCATTTTGTATGAATTAATGGTAATTTTTAACGCCGTTATGAGTCAGTGTTTACAATGTAAAGGAATCAAAATTTTAGGGTTTAAAATGCAAACGGCCAAACTTCGGGTTTAAGATGCAAATAGGCAAAGTTTGAAGGTTTAAAATGCAAAAGATCCTCAATCGATAACGAATGTCATTAAAAATAACTCCAAATGTTGGAGATTTTGGATGGAATGGTCAGAATGATAAATCCATACAATAAACCCCTAGAAATCTGTACTACAGTATTAAAAACTATGCTATGAAGAGTTTAGAAGTTTTGCTGAAAATTTGTACATGTTCATCTTTTTTTTTTTTTGAGTAGCATACATGTTCATCTTTGAGTAGGAAGTAGATTTGCAAATGGTTTTAATAGGACGGCCATGGCTATTTGACTATCACCTTGTCCTACTTGAAGGGCACGAGCTCCGATTTGCTTGAAGGATGTAATGTTCTACAAAACCCCAATGTGGGTTCAAATAGGGGACATTCCGTGCCTATATGATAAGGAGACAATAGGCAATATGGTGGATATATTATTCAGCAAATTTCAGGGGCTAAAAATAGAAGGAAATAGTCTGCAGATTCAAGCGGAATAGATGTGTGATGTCCATTGCGAGAAGACATCTTCAATAGGAACTCCCAAATGAGGAAGAGCTGGCTAAACTTTCGGTATGAAAAATTACATATGCCTATAGAAGGATAGGGCACGTCCTCAAGGAATGTTCATACACCTAATAGGAACTTAAAGAGAAGCAAGAAGACGAGCTGTCATATGGAAGCTTTCTACGTGTCAAATTCAAGCATATCTAGCAGGACTAGAAATGGAGGAATAGACCAATGTCGGCAACAGTTGTGTAGGCTCTTCGGTGATGGGGCTGGCTATTAGTGGGGTTAATGAGGACAATAAGGGGGAGGTTGAGACCAATATGGATATCTCACCTATAGGAGTCAATGCAGTCTTGATAAGCAACACACCTAGTTGTCATAGGTGTTCAAACATGGTTGGAAACAGTGGTACAATCCTCAAAAAGGAGACAAGAAAGGATATTATTGCAAGTATGGCTAGGACAACTAAAGTTGAAAATTCAAAAGAAGAGGACAAGGAACATACTTTCGTTTAATCAAGGAAAATGATTAGCAGCGACCATGGATGTAATGAAATACACAACAAAATGGAAGGAATGAGTGGAGTTATCAAATTGGATAGGACCATAAATCAGATTTCAAGGGCTAATTAGTGCAAGTGTGCTAAATCGGAAGTGAAGGGGGTGGGTAGCGACAAATGTGGAGAATGGAATGTGATAGACTATCCATGGAATCTGAATTAGTGGGAATGAGGTTGATGAGGGCGTTAAGGTTCAAGGCTATTCTCGAAAGGGATCACATGGCATTACCGTCGAGTGAAGGGCAGGAACAATATGGATGACCCTCTACACATCTGAAACTAGGAACTACAAGATAAAGACAGAATAAATTTGTATCCTACCTCAGGACCAAAATAAATATAATAAAAATTACATGTAAAATAAAGTAAATATATGTATATGGGCCAAAATGCAAGTCCCATTTTCAAGGAGATGAAAAATCCATCAAGACAACTACAAATGGGCTCATAACCAATAGCCCACAAGGAATCGATCAAGCAAGCCAAGGAAAATAGGCCTGCCAGTCCAAACGAGCCCATCCAGTTTCGGCCCACAGGAGTTAAACTCCACAGTAGCAACTCGCTTGAAGCAAAAACCTTCAGCAGGTCTTAACAGCAACAGCCCACCAAAAAATGGGCTCATCCAATTGCAGCCCATTGGAGTAAAGCTCCAGTAGCCCACTATACTTCTCATCTCTCCAGCACAGCCCATTGGAGCAAAGCTTTAGTAGCCCACCAGACTAGCTCAACCTAGCAGCAGCCTAGAGAAGTGGATGCAGGCCACCTATAGCATCCACAACTCATTCGCAGCCTAGTAAAAATGTGAGCTGCAACAGTTCTTCTCTAGCTAAGCCAAAACGTGACAAACATGTGCTTTATCCAGCTACACAAGGGACTGGCAGCAACAGGACATTGCCCAAAATATTTAGAAGATTCACACGTTCTAGCAATAGCTCAACTCCTCTATAAATAGAGAACCATTCCAGCAGCAAAAGGGGAAGAAGAGACATCCCAAGTGGAGAAGGAGATTATGCAGAAACCATAACTTCTGCACTTCATCTTCCTGCCTTCACCTCCAGCCTCCTAGCCCTCCTCTTTCATCCTTCTTCCAGCTCCACAGCCTTGTAGACAGATTTTTTTTCCAATTCCATTTTCCATGTCCATGTAGTTGCTCTGGATCAAGTAGATTGTTACTGTAACTATTTGATCTAGAGATCGGAATCCATACTCTGTAAGATTGGTACCTTTTATTCAATGAAATGAGATCTAATCTTTCCTTAATGATCAGTGGCGACTCAATCTAGTTGTATAGATTCCTTAGCTATTGTAGTTGTGTATACATGCTGTGATTTATTTAATCTATTACTAACACTTTTACTGTGTTAGAGTTACAGCTAGTTCAGCTCATACAGACCAGCCACTTCCGCAAGATATGTTACCATTATGGTAAAGAATTATGGGTAAAACACCTGCATTTTGGTATGAGTTAAAGAATAATTTTACTGACATGTTTTATTGCACAAGATTGCAAAGTTTCATAGTACATGTTGCTGGCCCAAACGATTGAAGTCCAAATCTGAACCCATGTCCATTTTCTACCAATGTTCATCCTCTGGAAATATACTAACCATCTTCTTGTTTGATGAGAGCTACAGGTTTCAACCTATCTGATCAATCCCAGATTTTACAAGGCTAGCGAAACATTCTAGTCAATCGTAGTGTTCGTTTGGGTTGTTACAACTTGGCGACTCCACTGGGGACGATGATACTAGCTTGCACTAGATGCGTGGAAATGAGAATCTTAAGATCGTCTCACTATTTCCTTCTGACAGCAAGATGAAATAGAGTTGTGGAGCGAATAAGGCCCAAAAACAGCTTTATTTGATTAGTTTTTAGATCTAGAGGTGTCTATCTCATGAACTGAAGAGGACTCGTAAAGGGTGTAAACTATAAAGTATGAGGTCGTAACTATTTGTACGTATAAAATGAGTCTAGAGGAATGGTTTCCAGGAGTTGAATTGCTAATTTTTATTAAATGAAGTTTTGCCAAAAAAATCACCCCCTCAAACCTAAAAAGTTTTCAATTCTAAAAATGATCGACTCAGATAACTTAAGAAGACTCTTTAAGACATAAGTTGTTGTGTATGATGTCATAAAAGCATATCCGTGTACAACGAGTCTAAGAGATTAGTTTCCAAGAATTAAATTGCCTATAGCCATTAAACAAAGTCTGGCAAAAAAAATCACGCTTTTTTACAAACTTAAGAAGTTTTTTTGTCAGAAGCCTCTTCAGAAATTCCTTGAAGCAACTCTAGTTGATCAGGTCAGATCAGATAGTCCTAGATTATATTACTGAAAGAACTCAAAAACGTCCAGAGTTTGCACTAACACTCAAAAGACCCCAACTTACAACGCCTATTCAAAAGTCGGTCTTCCCATTCTGAAAGTCATAAGAAAAATATTATTACTTGTTCATTATTACTAACCATCTTCATCGTTGCCCAAATTTTCCACCATAGCTCAAAAACAGAGCAAGTCAACAACTAATCGAAGCCCCGTGATCACCAGATTAAGAACAACCAAGATGGAATTCAAACAGTCTTTCTATCATGAAGATCGGGATCAATAGTTCAAACAAACCATAAAAGCTTACATGGCAGCAATGAATAAAAAATTGCATAAACTAGATGATGCACTATCAAATATGGGGCCATCCTCAGTAGGTGGCCAGAATACCATTCCACCACCCTTCTGTTCACAAAATCCAAACTTAGAGTCAAACGGGGGGCATCAACAATCTTTCCATAAATCAAGAAAGACCATTAGAAAGAGGAGGAAGTGGTCCTAGAGGAAGGCCATAATGAAATTTAGGACATCAAAAGAAAACTCCAAAACCAATTAAGAAAAATGGCGGAACGAATCAAGCATCATCAAGGAGAAGGACTACCCTCTACCAAAATAGAAGATTTTTGTCCTTTCCCTAACACAAAGTTACCCAAAAAATTCAAAATACCAACTCTATCAATATATGAAGGGGACTCTTGTCAAAGGGCTCATCTTAAAGCCTTTTGCGACATCTTTTACCCTTTAATAAAAAACGAAGAAGTTTTAATAAGTCTTTTCCACCATAGTTTGAAGAAAGATGCACTAGAGTGGAACACATTAATTGATTGCCGCTTAATTAAGACATAGAGCAACTTTCACTAGCTTTCATGGATCGCTTTTTTTATAAATTAAATGCTACACCTAAAAGGACCGACTTGGAAGCATTAAAACAAAAAGGTGATGAAACATTTTTAGAGTACGTGACTAGATGATAAGCATTGGCTGCAAAAATGAAGAACCCTCTATCTTTAAATGAGCAGATCTCTATCATCATTAACTCAGCTTACCCCAGCATCCCGGGCTACCTTATTTCACATCCATATGTCAACTTCATACAACTCCTCCAAACAGGAGATCAAGTAGAAGCAAGAATTAGGCATGAGACTATCTCTCCATGGTCATACCAAGGAAACACAACCCAAAAACGGCAACCCTTCGAAAACTCCAAATGTTAATGCTATAGATATGACAACTAAGCCAGCTCGATGAAAATACTAAGAGATTTCACACCTTTAGTCCATCCTAGACCAACATTCTCAACCTATTTATCCAAAAGAATATGCTTACATCTCTAACTCCAAAACCTCCACCAAATCCTCTCCCCAAAAACTACCGAGAAAATGAGTTTTGTGCTTATCACTAAGGAAGGGGTCACTCAACTAAAAGATGTTATACCCTCAAAGATGTCATCCAAAACCTAATAGATAAAGGGAAAATCAAAATCTCACAAAACTTCCATGAAGATGTAATCCAAAATTCCTTACCCATGAATAGAGCAACTAGAAACTCTAATACAACAACTATAAACTTCATTAAAGCTGCATGGGTAGGGGATTTTGATGTACATGATCATGGACACCCTCTAAACATTACGGTCAGATACAAAGATTTGAAGATCCATTTGATTACCATTGACAACAGAGCAATTCTTAACGTTTGCCCACTATAAACAATAACGAGGCTCAGAATCCCTACTGATCAAATGCGAGAAAGTGATTTCTATGTAAGAGCTTTTGATAATTCTCAAAAGTCAGTGCTACGAGAGTTGGGTATAGAAATCCAAGTAGGGCCAGACAACATGAATGTTCCCTTCCAAGTGCTAGATATCCCAGCTTCTTTCAATTTATTATTAGGAAGGTCATGGTTACACCAAATAGGAGGTATTCCATCCTCTCTGCACCAAAAATTGAAATATATATCGGCAAGAAGATTGGTAATTATAGAGGCCGATTCTGAAATTGTCATCCCAGCAAAAGTTGAAAACTTCCATAAAATACCACTAATCGAGGTTTATGAATCTTCATATCCTCTTCATTTCAAAATGAACGACATACATGAAGTTTATCACATCCCACCGGCACAAAAGTTATCATTCCACTATGTCATACCATCGGCTGAAAGGCAAACTACAAAATTCGACATTAATATAGAGGAAAGACAATATTACCCAATCGTTAAAAAAAATAACAAATGTGGTCTAGGATACAAACCACAGAAGACAAGTTCAAGAAGATAAAAAAAAATCGGTTTATAAGTGTAGGGTATGTGTTACCTAAATCACTAGAAGTAAAAAAACATTATTACACAAGGAAGATCTAAAAATTGGTACGCTGCACCAATATGTTCAAGACCCTGTCCAAATAATCACACTCCACGTACCATATCTATTCAAAAGAAAAAAGAACAAACAAAGCCAAAAACGTTGGCCAGCATCTGTTGGTCCCACCAATTGCTAGAAATTCTAGAAAAAGGTGGAGTTGATGAGGAATTGCGGAATAATATAGAGAGGCATGAAAATAAGGATACAACTTTGGATTATGAGATCATCAACTTAGGAACATCAAAGCTACCGAGGTGCTTTCGTATTGGAAAGAATCTGTCTACTAAGGAGAGGAGCCAAATTCTCACCTTTCTTAAGCCTCAATTGATCAATTTCGCTTCCTCTTACAAAGACATGCCCAGACTTGATAAAGACATAATTACTCATTAACTCCCAAAAAAGGTCGGTGTTAAGCCGGTGAAGCAAAAATTAAGAAGACTAAAACCGAAATGGATACCCAAGATAAGGGATGAAGTGATCAAATAGTATAACGCAAAATTTTTGGCAATATCACATTATCCCCGATGACTAGGTAATATCATTTTGGTACCAAAAAAAGATGAAAAAGTCAGTATGCGTATCGATTATAAAGACCTCAATAAAGTTAACCCTAAGGATGACTTTTCACTACCTCATATCAATACTCTAATTGATAATACGACTGGTCACACAAGGTTCTCCTTCATGGATGGATTTTCTGGGTACAATCAGATTAAAATAGCCAAAGAAGATAGGGAAAAGGCCTCTTTCATCACTTCTTGGGGGACATTTTGCTACAAGGTGATGTGATTTGGTTTGAAGACGCCAGAGCCACGTATCAACGCCCCATGATAGCAATTTTTCATGACATGATGAACAAAGAAATAGAAGTTTATATGGATGACATGATAGTCCAATTCTACACCTTCAGAGATCATATGGAAGATTTAGAAAATTTATTTAACAGAATAGAAAAATTCCAACTAAGCTTAATCCACAAAAGTGCGACTTTGGTGCACAAAAGGGATGCTTGTTAAGGTTCATTGTCAGTAAAAAGAGCATAGAAGTAGCCCATATAAAGTTAAGGCAATACTAAATATGCCACCTCCAGAAATCGAAAAAAAAGGAAGGAAATTTTTGGGCAAACTACAATATATTACTCAATTTATAGTCAAATTGGCATTAATTTGCTAGCTTTTCTTTAAGCCACTAAGAAAATATTCTCCCAAAGAATGGAACCAGAATTGTCAACCTGCCTTTGATAAAATCAAAGTCTACCTAATAAACCCTCCAATTTTAATACCACCAAGAGAAGCAGGCCCCTTGTTGTTATATCTCTCAGTCACTCTGATGGCATTCGAGGCAATGTTGGGCCAATCAGATGAATTAGAAAAAAAAAGAACAAGCAATATATTATTTGAGCAAAAAATATACTGCTGCAGAGGTTAAATATTCAAAATTAAAAAAACCATCCTTATTCCTAGTATGGTCTATGCAAAAACTAAGGCAATATGTTATGTCTAGGACCTTACTGCTAATCGCCAAGATGGATCCTTTAAAATACATCTGTCAGAAAACTGTGCTAACAGGAAGACTAGCCCGATAGTAATTGCTACTCATAGAATATGATATAGTATATGTCACTAGAAAAATAGTCAAGGGACAAATTGTAGTCGATTATTTAGCCGCTCAGGCGCTCTCAGATTACCAGCCACTACAAGAAGATTTTCCAAATGAATAAATATTACTGATTAAGCAAGAAGAAGAAAATGAATCTTGGACTCTATATCTTGATAGTGCATGAAACGCCTCGAGCAACAAGATAGTAGTACTTTGTTCTCCTGATCAGACTCTCATTATGATATCAAAAAGGTTAACTTTCCCATATAAAAATAATATTGCCGAGTAGGAGACCTGTATAGTAGGGGTACGAGAAGCATATAAATTAGGAGCTATAATCTTAGGGTTCAAGACTCGGGTAGAGCTCTCAAAATCTTCATTACCTACTAAGATTCAAATATAGTCTTTCCAAGACCTTTCAATGCATTAGTAATTTTAGAAAATCTTATCAACATTTTCAGAGATGTTTTCAGTGTCTAGTATTTTAGAACTCTCCAATTTTTCAATCAAAATATTTTTTCTAATCCCTTGAACTTGAGAAGTGCCCTCATATATTGAGGTTAGAGTATCACATATTTCTTTAGTGGTTAAGCAGGAGGACACCCTATCATATTTGGCTACAATTAAGGTACAAAATAGGGAATTCATTGTTTGGCGTTACTCTTTACAATTTTGACTTCCTCCTCAGTCCACTCGGAGGCTCTCTCTTTTGGAAAATGTAACACCATCTTGGATAGCAATCCAAGAATTTATATCTATATCTATAATAAGTTATTTTATTTTCAACTTTCAGTAACCGAAGTTACTACCATTAAATAAAGGTGTCATTGTGAAAGATTGTCCCTTAGCAAAAGTAGGGGTGAAAGTTGATTGGGATGTCATTAAAATAAGATCTCTTTTATATAAACATAAAGAATTGCTCTTATACCACTTGTTGGTCCTAAGTTTATAGTAAAATCTAAGAGGGGATGGGCGAATTGAGTTCTTAAAAAAAATCTTTTGGTATAGTAGTTGTAACCCTTGTAGACTAAGTTCCCTTGAATGAAAAACGTGGAGAATGGAATGGCAAATAGAGCAAAGAAATTAAACACTAGAAACTATAGTGATTCAATACAATCATCCCTACTCCACTCCTCTAACAGCACACCATTGTGTCTTGGGTTCCACTAAAACAGTGTTCACACAAGTAGGTGGTGAGTCATACTCCAACCATACTCTACTTGTCTTCATTAGTCTCCAACACCAAATCAAGTGAAATCACAAGAACAATAAATAAAAATAAATCTATACTTTATAAAGGTGTAGAGAAGTTTTCAATGCTGAGAAGAATGTGTAGGATGAGTTGATGAAAGATTGCTTCAGTTTTTGCAATGAACGTTATAGTTCTTCTTGTAAATCTCTTTAATAAGCACTTGAATATTTTGAAGTTGGAAGGTAAAAGCTTAATCAATGCTCTAGCTAACCCTCTCCATTTCATTTTAAGTGTATTAAATAAAGGAGAAGGAAATCTGAATGTTTTGTGTTAGATGGCGCACATTTAATGCGCCAACGTTTCAATTTTTTCGACTGTTGCAATCCACATCACACTGGGAGTCGACTTTGGGTGTGACTTCGCTCAAGTCGTAAACTAAAGTTGACTTAGGTTGCGACTTCGGTCTTCAGCTCTTAAACTTCAAGTTCCATTCAGGGTCAACTTGGCCTCAGACTTAACCCAAGTCGGGTTCGACTTGGCCTCGGACTTAACCCAAATCGCAGGTGAAATCAATTTGGGTTGCGACTTCACTTTTTATTTCGCTCGTTAGAACTTAATGCTTCATTAGCCTTAATCTCTTAGCTTGTATATATTTATTTCTTTATATTTTAGTCTTCAAAAGACTTCATTTGTGCAAGCGGGCCTTTGAATTTCCTTAATTATTAAGCTTGGTCATGTCTATTGATAATTCTTGGATGGGCTTGTGTGTTAGACCTTGATCATGTTGGAATGATGTTGCTTGAGCTAAATTGATCACCCTTGGACTTAAAACTTCTTGATTTAACCTTCGTGTACTCAAGTTGAATGCTGGGGTCAACTTGGTTTGCAATTTCACTCAAGTTGCATGTCTAAGTCAATTTCATATGCGACTTCACCTAAGTCACATGTCGGAGTCGACTCGAGTTGCGACTTGACTTCATCAAACTTAAATTTGAAAGCCAGAAGTCCACTTAAATTGCTGATGGAGTCGAATTGAGGTGCAACTTTACTTGCTCACACATCGAAATTATCAGCTCTGTCAAAAAAAGGCCTTTGAAGTCGATGCTGGAATCGATTTCGATATTGACTTGACCTAAGTCTATACTTGAGTCGACTTGGCTTGCAACTTGACCTGTCATGCTTTGAATCTTAAAATCTCTAAGCCTTAAATCATCTCAACACACATGTTAGTGCCTTAAAATCTCTCAAATTAAGTTGTTAATCATTAAAATATGGATTGTACTTGATTTTTCATTCAACATGTTTTTCCTTTTTGGTTTACTCAGTCGTGGGATCATTTTAAGTTCATTCCTTTAACAAAACAAGGATTTCAACTTGTTTGTGAACATGTTTCTCTTTCAAATTGTGAAAATCATTTTCCTCAAATATTAAATTTTTGTTCAAAATTTTCTATCGCCTGGATTTGTCAGTGAAAGTATGCTTTTCTTCAAAATCCAAAACCCTATTCTTCTTCCCTTGGAAGAATTTTCAAGATAAAATTGTGAGACACTTTTACATGCACCCACATTGAACCACAATAGGTCCTTGACTTCATTAGCAAACAACATTTATAAGCTCCTCCAGCACCATTCAAACAAGAACTGCAGTTTTATCACAAAAGTCTATAGTACAATCCAAACTTACAGCAGTATCAACTCAAGAAGACCTGGTTAAACTTCTCCTAGCCGTCGGCACAACCAATTGCCAAACTCGAGGAAGACCAATAGTCTACCACTCAATTAAACAAAGCTAACCAAACGGACCTAAATGAAGACGTATGGGGACTCACTAAGTCTTAATATCAACTACATTTCTATACTTAAAAAAAATTAGCTATAAACTGTCATCCTTAACTCTCGGTCAAGCTTTTCTTCATCTCAGGATTCTACATTAGCATGACAACATCATGACATCATCAGCACAAAAGATGAAACAATTACTCAGTAACAGTGGAAGAATCCTACTTTGTCACTTGTCAGAATCTTTAATAGTTTCTGTCAAAACTCCAACAATTCCTGTCAGCCAGCTTTGTCAGGAATCTCTACCATGGAGCTAAGCAGGCTATCATCAGAGTCATCATTCAAACCAAATCTGTCCAACAACTTCAGCTCAGCACTCAGCAGTGGCTGTCATTCCATGTCATCACAAGTTAATCAAAAATGCCTCCAAATGACTATAAAGGAGACATTGAAGAAGGAAGAAGAAATCAAAATATTTCCAAAGGCCCTAAGCTCTCTACGAAGATCACCACTTCGAGCAATCCTCCAGAGCTCTCTCTCTCTCTAAAACTGTAATCCTTTTTGCTTTGTAAACCTCTGTTGTAAGATGATCTCAAAGCTCTGCTGAAAAAACAAGTTGTTGATTTAGAGCTTGATGCGACTTAGACTTGAAAGTTATTTTCAAATTTATATTTTAAACTTGTATTGTAAATTCTGTCTATCAATCGAGCTATTATTTGCTTGCAAATTAGTTTTATATTATCTACATGCATATTAGTATCAAGAAAAAACCCATAAGATTAAATATCTCATTAAAAGAAAATAAAAGATAATAGAACAGATAACCTATTTAAACTTTCTTAAAAAATATTTGAGTGGATCTGGGAAGATCAGAAACGGATAAAAATAACATTAGACAAATTTTATACAAATTTCTTTAAAAATAAAAAAGACTCTATGAATGGCAGCACAATAACTACAACTTCTTAAAATTAATATAGAATCTAAACTAGCATTTTGGGGTTCAATTCCTGATAATTTACCTTTTATCTAGGGACTTGCTCAACAACATAAATTAACCACTACCTTCTTAGAAATATTAAGAGAACAAGAAAAACAACAATTGCACTAATATAGAAGGCATATAATCTTTGACATGAAAGAAGATAAATGAAAATTAGAAAAATAATTATCTATCATTGCTGCATAATGACTAAACAAACTATCAACTAAGTAGAGAAGTAAAAGCTTTGAGACAACAAAGAACAGAACTTCGAAACGATTTAATGAGACTATTACCACGTCAACTATATAGCAATTTCTACAATCAACTAAAATAAAATTCTTATAGACTATCATATGAAATGAAATAAAAAGAAAAAGTAATAGAATATCTTTTAGGCTAACCAAACTAACTGTTGCTTTTATATTACCTAGGATATATTATAAATATAGGAATATTCAAGTGCAATGCCACTGCACCTTAATTATGGTGCAGTGACATCAAAATGAGCCTCACATGATGACAAAATTACAATATACTCCACTCGTTATATTTAAAATAATGTATTTTATTACGATATCAATTTTCATCCCAATTGGATATGTGCATGAACTCCATCTGAAAATAATATAAATTCTACGTAATAAAATAGTTTAATGTAAATAACAACTTTAAAGTGATTTTTTCAATATGTAAATCATTTGTTATAAAATTTATATATGGATAAATGAATGTATAAAGTATCAATACATTTAAATATATGTTGAGCCCATTTTTGGGCAATAGAGCTACACCAGAACAATGGAGCTACACCGAAACAGCTCTCATATATATATATGATATAATTAAAATTTGCTGCAAATAATTTAGGTAGGATATTAAATATTCTAAGTTATTTTCAAACTTAGTTTAATTTCATTTAACATTTGTGATTTTGTTTCATTGTCAAAATTATTGTATAATATCAAACAATCAAAAAAAAATTATTGCTTTATATTTTATAAATTAATGAAAGATGATTTCATAACAAATATAAAAGTTTTATAAAAATATATTTCAAAAAAAATTTCATAATATTTTCATTTAATTGGATCTTTTCTAATTAAAAGTGTAAAATCAGTAATGAAATATATAAAAGTTCTGAAAATTATGAACTGACCATCATAAATTGTGGAGAATTTCAGCCATCTCACTTAAATTAGAATATCTAAGTTTAGCATGTACTTTTAAAAGTTATAAATATAAATAATTAAAATAATCAAGTATTTATAATGTCATAGATATAGAATGTCAACATCATCAGTTCAAATGGGTTAAAGTGGTTCAAATCACACCAATGCCTTTATCGGTGGCTTGGTTTTGACAACATTGTTTGTCCTCCAAAATATATAAAGTATGTTTTTATTTATGTAGCATAGGGTCTGGTGGATTTCAAATAAAAATATTATGTAATTTGGATAGGTTCAATTGCAAGAGCTGCATATGTGAAATAACTAACCTACCCGAAATGTACATCAACTTTTATGGAATATATAACCTATTATAATGTAAAGATATAAAATATATTTTCAAAATATAGAAATTTATTTGATTTATAATAAATGTATTTTTAAATTATATGATTATCCTATTGATTATAAATCTCTAGTTTTACAGTATATTGTTACCGTTTTGATTATAAGTAAAAATTTTAAACGGAATTATAATTTTCAAATATAAATAGGTAGGTCATTTTAACGAATATGTTTGAATCAAAACTGTCCTGGTCATTTGATTAAAAAAAATCTTTAACTTAACCATTAGAAAAACCATTCTGATCTTCGTAAAAACAAGGTACGATAGATCTCAAATATACTCAACTTAAAATAGGATAGGAAGAGAATTTTTGGAAATAGGGCGATAAATCTACGTAACCAAGTTGAACCTCTAATGAAAACGTTTTTTTCAAATCATTTCCTATGTTTAGTAGCTATCAAATACCTAGTTGTGTATATTAGAAAGAAAGTTTATTAATCAACGTTTATAGTTGTCGTTAGATATTAATGTGAAATTTAGTTATTGTATTTTTCTTATTATTATCTATCTTGAATAATTAATTAATTTTTTAACACTTAAGAAAGTCTATTTTACTGCTGTCATTAGGGTTCCATTTTTATAACAGTCTCGCAGGTTACATAATGGTTCCATATACCCCTCTATTTTTAAAATTTTTTGATAATGTTACAAAATTCACTCTATTCATTTCATTCACTAAGAAATCAAGTATTAGTTTAGAAAGATTTTGCATCCTAGTAGTTTTTGACGATATAAATAGTCGGGCCATAGGGAAAGGAAATCGTGTAAAATAAGGAAATGAAATAAATATAATATGAAGGGTAGTTTGCAAATATGCCCTCTTACTTTGATAATAATAGCAAATATATCCACATACTTTTAGAAATTTTAAATAATCCTACATAGTTTGATTATAATTGCAAATATATTTATATCGTTATCATGTTGTTACTACATTAACATAATATGAATATATTTGCAAAGATATGCAAATTACAGGTATATTTTGGCAAAAACTAAATATACCCAAATAACTTTTTAAATTAAAAATATGCTCACGTAGTTTACATACGCTTGTAAATATACTCACGTTATGATGATGCAGTATAGCACCATAATGACGTATGTATATTTATAATTATGGTCAAACTATGTAGGATTATTTATAATTTATAAAATTATAGTCTCACTAAGTAGGTATATTTGCATATCACCCTAATATGAATAATAATAGCTGCATTAAAAAGAAAGAGGTATTCTTATAGGTAAGCTTTTATTTTGTAATGAGAATATCTTTATTAAGATGTTATTGAAGATCTAAATTAAAATTTTCTCAATGATCTGTGTTGATTTAGTAAATAGACAAAAGAAACCTGCAAAGGAGTAATTTATATAACATGGTATTCTCATGAATTTAAGGTATATTATCTTATATTACTCCAAATTACTAGATCAAATCATGAGAACATATTTTTTTAAGTTTTCATTCAAATAGATGATTATAATAATAACAATTAAAATAGGGTGAACCAATTAAAATTTTCAAAGGTCTCCTGTACAAAAAACTCATGGGAGACATTTCAATAAACCAATAATATTTCCCTCAAATCAAAACGGAATTTGATGAGTAAATAGCTAAAAATGAAAAGTTAGATCTACAAATTTTTATGTTAATAACTGTTTAAAATAAAGTAATTTTAATATTTTTCTATTGTAAGAAAGCCTTTTTAGGTAGCCTACTAGATAATCGGGCACATTTCTTGAGATTGATAAAACTAAGCTTAATCTGGATAATCACAATAAGGGATAAAAATCTCTATAATTACAATGTACTATAAACATAAATTTTAAATCTTTAACATAATAGATCTTGATTTATTGCATTTTTTCAATATCAAAGCATTAATTATATAAAATTTAGATTTCTATAAAAGAAATAAAATTTCTATTAAAATAAACATATGATCCATGATGTATAATAATTCCAAAAGTATTGAGTAAAAATTTGAAATAATTAATTACTAAATTGGATAGAAGATGTAATAAAGGTATTAATAAATGGTCTTTTATTATATGCACCCAGGTGTAATTGGTTCAGTGCACCGTGGTACATTTAACTCATTTTTTTAATTTTTTTAAATTTTTTTATAAAACTATTAATCTAAGTATATTTAAGATATAAGAAAAGTTTTACCATTCTTGGATATTTATAGATATGTTTCGAATTTTCTAAAAACACGGGCATTTAGGTAAAACTCGCCTTATATCTTAAATTCTTTTAAATTAATAGTTTTATTTATCTATAAATCTCCAAGAATGATAAAACTTGCCTTATATCTTAAATTATTTTATATTAATAGTTTTATAAAAAAATTTAAAAAATTAAAAAATGAGTTAAATGCACCCGGGTGAACTAAACCAATTGCACCCAGGTGCATATAATAAAAAACCATTTATTAATACCTTTATCACATCTTTTATCCAATTTAGTAATTAATTATTTCAACCTTTTACTCAATATTTTTGAAATTATTATACATAATGGATCGTATGTTTATTTTAATAGCAAATTTTTATTTCTTTTATAGAAATATAAATTTTATATAATTAAGGCTTCTTTTAAAAAATTTCTAAAATTTTATCTACAAAAATACAATAATGGTAAAACTATATATTAAATATATTTAAATTAATAGTTATATAAAAAAAATTTACATTCATATGCATCGAAGTTAAGTGCACACGGGTACACAACATTGAGACCATTAATAAATGTAAAACAGAACAAGGAAGTTGGATTAAAAAACTTTTACATAGATGATGACTTTGTTGTAGTGGTTAAGGGTTTGAACTATTATGATCTCCATCTTGAATAGTTTTCTTATTACTATTATTATAAACATATATAAGAGAATTTTATTTCAAAAAAACTAATTTTACCATGATGGTTAGAGTACTTACCTTTTAAAGCTAGTTTGTAGGTTTGAACTACAACCTTAATATCTTTCATGTAAATTTCTTTTGTTGTTGATTTAAATACTTATTTTCACAAAAATTAATTTATGAAATTTTAATATAAAATCTTATAATGAAAAAAGAAAAAAGAAGTATTAAGAATTTCCTATATTAATGATGTGGAAAATATAACTATAAAATCACCATTAAATAGTAAATGATTCAACCAATATTGTCAAAATTAGACCTTCTAACAAACCAATAATGGGACTAATTTTGGTCCAATTGGTCCAAGCATTTATGAAAATCAGATTAAACTTGTGTGTTAATAATTTAAGATCTTATATAAAATATCATAATTTATAATTTTTATAAAATGTATATTTATTAGAAAAATGTAAGTAAAAATGAAAATATTAAATATAAGATAAATATCAAATATTTTTTATCATGGTAGATATCAAATATTTTTTATGGTATGGTAGATATTAAATATTTAAAAAGTCCGAAGCAATGCAAGTGCAATAAATGTGCTAGACTAATCAAAATTTTGGACTTCCGTGTTGATCATATGCTTGTGTTAAGAAAGATTAATTTGATTTTAATGATTAACAAACAATTGAAATATCATTAAAAAGGATATAATAAATTTGTGTAAGTGTGCTAAGATATTTTATCTCCAATTATATGTATGAAAATAAAAATATGAAATAATTTAAGTTTCAAGAGCTCAAGTCCATATATAGCAAGTTCAGCAAAGTGAAGTCTCAGCCCAAGCCGACTTCACTTGCGACTTGGGTGAAGTTTCATAGTCAAGTCGACTTCGCTTGTAACTTTATACAGACAACAAAGTGAAGTCCTAACCCAAGTTGACTTCACTTGCGGCTTGAGTGAAGTCTCAACCCAAGTCGACTCTACTTGCGACTTCACCCTATAATGGTCGAAAATTCGAACGTTCGAGCATTAAATACACGCCAACCTCCACTTCAACGATTAGATCTTCTTTTCCTCTATAAATATCATTGAAGTATGAACATAAATAAAGGAGAAAAATATAAGATGAGCTTACACCTTCCAATATTCAAGATTGTTGACATCATTTAAACAAATATTGAAGCTTCAAGTGCTACTACTTCAAGTGAACTTACAAGATTTTCTTTTTCACATACAAGAAGCTTTCGGAGCTGATTGATTATACTTTGTAAAATATAAATTCTCTTTTACCTATTTTGTTTTGTATTGTTGCCTTGGATTGGTATTGGAGATCGAATTCAATAAGAAGCAAAACAAAGGGTTGGTTTGAGTTTATCTCACTAACAGGTTTTGCTTGATTAGTTTGAGTTTGTCTTACCAACGGATTAGACTTGATTGGTTGGAGTTAGTCTCACTAACAAGTGATTATTTTATATTTCCTCTAAAGCAAGAATCTAAAAGAAAGTGAGTACTCTAAATTATATTAGATATGCAATAGTGGAACTCATAATGTAAGAGGTGTGTGCTTGGAAGAGTGCAGTAGAGAAGATTGCCCTGTAAGGACCAGGTATTTTATTTTATTTTATTTTCATTATAACCCTTCTCTATTTATGAGATAACTTATGAACATGCCACTAGGAGTTTATAATGTTAATGGATGCATAACATATATGAATATAGTATCTAGGGAACATATAGTGCATATATACATGTATTATGATCTTAGCACACTGAGTATAAATTTAAATGTGTATGATTAGTGTGTCATTGTTAAACACTATAACTATTTTTCCCCTTCATTTCCCATTTCGCGCCCGACCGCATTTTCTTCTTCTCCTCTTCTGGTTCTTCGCTCCTCTTCTACTTTCTCTTCCACTCAGTTCGAACCACCCATGATCTCTTGAGGGAAACTATACCAACTACCTTAAAGGTCATAGATCCGATTCCAGGAAGCTCCAAGGCTCCTAATTTCTGCAGTCCACATCTAAGGTCGCTGTCTTGGGAGGAATCACGGTCAAGGTAAGTAGATGTCGTCCCTTCTAGATTTAGTGATGAAATTTTATGTTAAACGCGATGTGAGGCTAGAGGAAATGTATAGCTCCTGACGACTCCATGGTATTAGGCGTAGGATTCGTAACAGTTAGGGTTCATAGGGAATTTACTTTGAATGTACGATTTCTATGATGTAAAAGACTTCTTAGCAGTTTTTATATTGTTGGAATGTGACGTGAATTGATTTGCCCCAATCGAGAGTATGAATTGAAGGTTCTTTCATTTCGCACCTATCATGTGTTTGATAAAATGCTTGTGTGACGATCTATGTGTTAAATCTGAATTGTGTTGATGTTGTATGCGTGGTTTGCGACGTGTTTCATTGTCTGTTAAGTATGATGTGTTATCTCAAGTAGTTGGTTGTAAGAGTTGTTCATGGCCCCTGATTGACATGAGGAGAGGGTTGTTCATGGCCCTTGACGGACATGAGTAGATGATTGGTTGTGTTGTTCAATTTGTGTGTATGGTTATATGCATACGATCTTGGGAGTGGGTATTGGACCCATATGTATTAGCTTCATCACTATATGAGTATCCATCATTATACTTATTTTCACTTTGTGCTAACCACTATCTACTTACTGGGTATATTTAGACTCATATCGTTTGTTATTGTGCTTTTAGATCGCAGGTCAGAAGGGGAACTTAAGGATGGGACAAGTTGAAGATCAAACATGAGAGACCATAGCACAATATGTTAATTTCAGTTCGTTTAGATTTGTGCTCTTTTTGATAATCATATATGTAGACAATTATTTAGGCGGATTCACTTTGACAACTATAATATATTTGGTATTTCAGATTGGATTATAATCCTTGTTGATGCACATATGCATGACTATTATATCTGTTTGATGTGTAAGGAAAATATTTAATGATTTCCTTCTATATGAATGTTCTTATTATATGAATATGCAAGTATATAAATAGGATTGAATGTTACAGATTGAAATGTTATGAATATCAGGTCATGTATTCCATATTACCCCTTGTGTGTTATGGGGAGATGCTGCCAAATTTTTCTTAGATTGTGTAGTACTCATTGACTAGTTCTTGAGTAATTCTTGGAATGGGGTGTTACATGCCCAAACCACTATATATTGTTGTCTCTTGTGTGGTTTGATTACTTGCTTTTTATATTCTATTTGCACCCTCTCATTTTATCTCTTAGCATGTTTCATCAAGGAGAATAAATTTACAAGGGATTAAGTTTTTAATTTGCTAAAGAATTTTTCAAAAACCCAATTCACCCCTCCCCTCTTAGGTTTTGTCATAAGCTCGGGACCAATATTGCGTTCCTAGTCACTAACTCTCCTCCTTATTTCACTCATTTGTCAGGTTGTTAGCACTATCTTTCTTTCCCTATTTGCAGTCCTGTCATGTTAGGATACAATTATCCCTTCTCTCTTTTTTATTTTTGTTTTGTATATCATCTCCTCCACTCCAATTTGCAACTTCTTCCTTTCCAAGTAATGGGATTTTAGATGCAACAAGTGACAATAATTTTCAAAAAGTTTATGGATGTAGTAATGATAGTTTTCAAAGACTCAGTTTAACCAGTATATTTGATAATTTAATTGTCGGTTTAACCAACTTCTATTAATCAAATGATCTCAACCAAAATTGGGGTGGACTAGACCGGCATGGTGGGCAGTTTGCAGCTGAACCAATCTGAACAGTTGGTCTGATACGACTTTAAAAAAATTAAAGGCAACATGAATCTTAAAAATTAATATTTCTACCCTAATTAAAGGAAGAAAAGCAAAGGGAGAAAGTTCTTTTGAAGAATTATTGACTTATACTGTTTTGATGATAGACAAGTTAAGAATTTAATGCATTGCTTGTATTTGATTCGTGATGAATGGTTATAACAAGTTAGCATTAAATTGTGTTATGAATCTGTCGAGGTTTTACTATAAAACTTCAGCAGTTTTGTTTTCCAACTTCAACTAATTTAGTTTCAAACTTCAACTATTTTGGGTTGAAACTTTAATAGTTTATTTAGCAAGATCAATGGATAAGTGCTTAGATGATGACGTGGCTAGTTTGAGGAGTTATCCTGAGTTGTTATAGGTTGTTGAAAAAAATCCGATTGGTTTCAGATTTGGTGGAGAAAATCTCTCTTGGCGGTTTCAGTTTGTTAAGTTGTTAAAGGTGGTTGAGAAAAATTCAATTGGTTGCGGATTTGGTGGAGAAAATCTCTCTTGGCATTTTCTGTTTGTTAAGTTGTTACAGGTTGTTGAGAAAAATCTGAATAGTTGCGATTTGGTGGAGAAAATCTCTCTTGGCGATTGGAAGTTAAAACTATAAATAGACAATGAATTTCAACTGAAAATTCAATTCAAAGAGAATATTTTCAAAAGTACAGATCTGTCTCAATGAGTTCTTTATGATCCTCTGTCCATCTATCAGAAGCAACATATTGAAGATCGTCGTGACCATCCTACTAAAAACTTCATCTCGCACTTTTGTACTATTAAATTGGTTGTAAGCTTTATTTCATTTTTATTTATTTTATCTTGAATTAGAGACTGTTTAATTTAAGTGGAAAGATTTCATTGTGATTTATGAAAAGCTTCACGTGCCACCTGGTGCCATTTGTGTAATCCAGAAGACGATTGAGATCGTACCACTGTAACTTGAATTTTAAGTTGACTAGTAGAAACCCGAGTCAGGATGTTGACTTGGAGAGTGGAGTAGATGTATTAACCGAACCACTATAATTTGTGGTGCCTTCTTTGGATTATTTTTGTGGTGTGTGAAATTTATCATGTTCCTTCTTAGATCACTCTTTGTGCTATTATTCCTTTCTTTTATCAGTTTCATACGGGTCTGAGAATTGGTATCAGAGCGGCCTTTGAATTATTCCAAAGAGATCAAGACAACTGAGAAGAAAGTGAAGATTGGATATGGTGAAGGTCATTCCATAACCAGACCACCATATTTTGATGGCACAAATCATGGATATTAGAAATGTAGAATGCAGATCTTTATCATAGGTCAGGATTTAAAACTTTGGAATGTTATTCATAAAGGTGTTATTTTACCTGGAGATGATATAACCAAACCTAATGAACAACAAAATGAATAAGAGCATTTAAATGCCAGAGCTCTAAATGTTTATATTGTGCACTTTGCCCATCTGAATTTAATAGGATATCTGCTTGTGCCACAACCAAAGAGGTTTGAGATATACTCATGGTAACACATGAAGGTACTTCTCAACTTATGGAGTCTAAGATAAATATATTGATACATAATTATGAACTTTTTATAATGAAATCTAATGAATCTATTACCGAGATGTTTTGCAAATTCACCAACATAATTAATGCCTTGAAAGCACTTGGTAAATCTATTGAGGCAAAGGAACGTGTAAAGAAAATATTAAGATCACTTCCTTCTTCTTGGACTGTAAAGGTTACAGCCATAGAGGAGGCCAAGGATTTAACGACCATGTCTGTAAATCAATTAATAGGCTCCCTTATGACACATGAGATCATTATAAAAAAAAAGATGATAATGATCCAAAAGGTAAGAAGATAATTAGTCTCAAAGTTTCCTTTGATCATTCTGATGATAATGCAGGTGATGAAGATGAAGACATTGCTTTGTTGACAAAAAAGATAAGACGGTTCGTCACTCAAAATCGAAGAAATAACAACAACAACAACAACAGGAATGCAGTCTCTAGAAGGATACAACAATGACCTGAAAAGAAAAGAGAACAGAATGACTAGATGAATGATTTTGAGAAAAGAGAAGGAGATAAAATAATGTGCTATAACTGTCAAGGTTTTGGACATCTTAAAAATGCATGTCCATCTCCTATTGAAAAGAAAGATTTCAACAAAAGAAAAAAGCAAAGTATGGGGCATGGTGTGATAGTGATATTTCGCTATCAGTCACTTCAGAATCTGATGATGATCAAGTGAATCTTGCATCACATTTAGGATTTATGGCAGATTATGAAGATGAATCTGAACATTCTGAGGTAAGTTATACAATTGATCAATTAGAATAAGAATATACTGAGCTAGTTGGAGAATTTACCACTTTATCAGATAAATATATATAAAATTAAAAATTGATCTCATATGTGAAAAAGAAAAAAATATGAATTTGCAAATGCGAATAAAATCTCTTGCTGAGGAATATGAAAATTTGAAAAATCAAATAAAAGAAAACAAAAAAGTAAATAATAGAAAGTCTAATAAAAATTTTAGAAATCAAAATAGAATTTGCAATTTTTGTTGTAATTTTGGACATTTTTCATATATTTGCCCAGTTAGAAAATTGCAAATGTTTGGAGCAAAATTAGTTTGGAAACCTAAAATACATAATAATGATACTAACCAGTTTAGACCCATGAAATGAGTACCAAAACAATAAAGTTTTTTGTGTTTTACAGGAATGCATGAGGTCAACTTGCCAAATAAGATGGTATATAGATAGTGTTTGTTCATATCATATGACCGGAAATAAAAATGCATTCAAGTTCTTAGAAATGCAAAATAAAGATAAGGTTACTTTTGGAGACAACAATAAAAGTTTCATCAAAGGTATGGGTACGGTAAGTTGTAAAGGCATTGAAATAAATTATATGTTTTATGTAGAAGGGCTTAAACATAATCTCTTAAGCATTAGTCAATTCTATGATAAAGGCCTTGAAGTTGTGTTTAAGTTTGATATGTGTATAGTTTGTAATAATATGGGCAATAATATTTTCTGTGGAAAAATGAATGGAAACGTATATATTTTAGGGTGTGTTTGGTTGGGGGTAAAACTTTTGATGAAAATTTTTTGAGATAGAAGTTGTCACATTGATAGAAAATGATGTGATATAATAGGAGTAATGATGAGAAATAAAGAGAATAAAGTTAAAATAGATAGGTTAGTTGTATAGATAGTTGTGTAGAAATGATTGAAAAGTAGGGTAGTTTGTATAGAAAAATATGAAAAAATAATTAAAAATAGAGTAGTTATGGAGAGTGAAAAGTTTTAGATTGAAAAGTTTTGGTTGACATGTTTATATCCCAAACAAACACACCCTTAGATCTTAGTGTAGACCATATAAAGTGTTTATCTACAGTAGATGATGATATTTTGATTTGGCATAGAAGATTAGGACATGCAAACCTTCACACATTAAAGAAACTGCAAAAGTTTAATTTTGTTGATGGTTTACCAAACTCAAAAATTAATTTAAAATATATTTATATATTTGTCAATTTGGTAAACAAAAGAAGATTTCTTTCAAATCAAAAGATATTGTGTCAACAACAGAACCTCTGTAGTTACTGCATATAGATTTATTTAGACCTACACGGACTAGAAGTTTGGCTGGAAAACATTATGCCTATGCCATTGGCGATGATTTTTCAAGATAAACATGGGTATTGTTCTTAGGAAGTAAAAATGAATGTTTTAATTTATTTCAAAAAATTTATTGCAAAATTCAAAACGAATGTGAATTGAAAATATTTGCAATTCGAAGTGATCATGGAAGAGAATTTGACAATCATCATTTTGCAGAATTTTGTGACAATTTTGGAATAAATCATAACTTCTCAGCTCCTAAAACACCACAACAAAATGGAGTTGTTGAATGAAAGAATAGAACATTGATTGAAATGGCTAGAACAATGTTAATTGATGATGATTTGTCACATAATTATTGGGCTGAAGCGGTAAACACTGCATGTTTTATCATAAATCGTGTTTATATTTGTCCAATATTAAAGAAAACTCCAGATAAATCGTGGAAAGGTAAAAATTCAAACATTGTATATTTTTATACTTTTAGTTGTAAATATTTTGCACTAAATAATGAAAAAGATGACCTAGGTAAATTTGATTATAAAAGTGATGAAGGAATTTTTCTTAGTTATTCTTCTTTCAGCAAAGCATATCGAGTCTATAATAAGAGAACTTGCATAGTTGAAGAGTCAATACATGTCACCTTTGATGAATCTAACACTAGGCCAAGAAAGGTTGTTTTTTCAGATGAAGTGAAAACATTCTTGACATACAGAAAATTGAGAGACAAAGAAATGATAAGTGCAGGTAATATTCTAAGAAAACCTCTAAATCTGCGAATACATAAAAATCATGCACTTAATCAGGTTATTGGCGATGTTTATGACAAAGTCAAAACTCGAAATTCACTTGAAAATGTCATGGGTCATTATGCTTTTATTTCTCACATTAAAGCTAAAAAGGTTGATGGAGTAATATCCGATGAAAATTGGATAATTGTTATGTAAGAGGAATTAGATCAATTTAAAAGAAATAATATGTGGGCACTTGTACCTAAACCTGATGATCATCCAATTATTTGTACAAAATGGATTTTTAGAAACAAACTTGACGAGTCTAGGATCATTATTAGAAATAAAGTACGTATAGTTGCACAAGGTTACTCTCAAGAAGAGGGTATCGATTTTGATGAGACTTTTGCACCTATAGCTAGACTTGAAGCCATTAGAATTTACTTGCATTTGCATCATTCAGAAAGTTTAAACTTTTTCAAATGGATGTAAAAAGTGCATTCTTGAACGGTTTGATAAATGAAGAAGTTTATGTCAAACAACCACCGGTTTTGAAGATCATGAACTCCCTGATTATGTGTTCAAACTATTAAAAGCTCTCTATGGATTAAGACAAATTCCAAGAGCTTGGTATGATAGACTTAATGGATTTTTGTTAGAGAAAAAATTCAAAAGAGGCAAGGTTGATACTACTTTATTTATCAAAAATATCCACAAAGACAGTTTAATTGTATAGATTTATGTAGATGATATAATTTTTGGGTCTACTAATGAGTTGTATTACAAGAATTTTGAAAAATTGATGCAGAGTAAGTTCGAAATGAGCATGATGGGTGAGCTTACTTTTTTTCTGGAACATCAAGTGAAACAAACAAAAGAAGGTATTTTTATCTCTCAAACAAAATATGTCAAGGAAATGTTGAAAAAGTTCAAAATGAAAAATATAAAGCATATGTCAACCCCCTTGAGTCCAAGCATAAAAATGGGTAAGAATGAATCAGGTAAGCCAGTAGATCAAAAGTTATATAGGGGCATGATCGGTTCACTTTTGTATTTAACTGTCAGTCGACCTGATATTTTGTTTAGTGTTTGTATGTGTGAACATTTTAAATCAAATCCAAAGGAATCACTATGAGTGTTGTTAAACGTATACTTAAATACCTTGTTGATTCACCCACCTTGGGCATTTAGTATCCTAGAGAATCCACTTTTACCTTAGTTGGATATTCAGATGTAGATTTTGCAAGATATAAAGTAGATAGAAAAAGTACAAATGGTACTTGTCAATTTTAGGGTGGTATGATTATATCATGGTACTTTAGGAAACAAAGCTCAGTTGCATTATCAACTGTAGAGGTTGAATACATTGCATGTGCTAGTTGTTGTGCCCAAATTTTGTGGATGAAACAACAATTGTGTGATTATAGGTTGTCATACATAAAAGTTCCAATTAGATGTGACAACACAAGTGCAATAAATTTGTCTAAAAATCCTATACAACATTCACGCACTAAACATATTGAGGTAAGACATCATTTTTTAAGAGATCATGTTTCACGAAATGAAATTTCTATTGAATTTATTCGCACGGAAGGTCAACTGACAGATATTTTTACAAAACTACTTCCCTCTAAAAAATTTCTTCACATAAGAAGGGAATTGGGTCATTGATCCTTTTTCATAACACATGCATTTATGTAAATATTATATCATGTGGTTGATAATTTTAAAATTATATATTTATCTGCCAATTTTAGTTTTATTTTTTAAATAAGGTTGTTTTTGTTAAAAAACATTCAAATTTTTTTTTAAAAAAACAACATTCAAAAACTTTTTAAATTTTTTTTGTAAAAAAACAGCAATAAAACCGTTAAAAAATAAAAAAAAAGCAATGGTAACCCAATATAAAATATCTAATAAGAGTTTAAAAAAATAAAACTTCTTCATGAGAGTCTTAAAAAAAATAAAAACGTTAAAAAAACAACAACAAAAGGTTGTTCAAACAAAACAAAACAAAACTAAAAGAGACTCATACATGCATTTAAAAAAAACAAAAAGGAACGAGCTTTAAATTAGCATGCATCCATTTTAAAAAAAAAACCAAAAAAAAAAGAATGGGCAAAAGCAAACTCATGCATGCATCTATTAAAAAAATAAAAAAAGGAACGGGAAAAACTCATGCAGCCATCTGTTTTTTTTTTTACAAAAAAAAAAAGGAACAGGCCAAACCAAAAAGAGGTGTGTAAAAGGAGCGGCAAACAAAAAAAAAACAAAGCAAAGCAACGTACTTGAGCAAGTCACTTAATTATGCAGCATCTTCTCTCTCCCCCATAAACTTACATCTCCTCTTCTCTCTCATTTACATCTCTTCTCTTCTCTCTCCCATTCATTCACCAGCCATAAGCAGCCCCAAAATTCTCATCCACTTTTTTGGAATTCGTTTAGCATCCACAATTCGGGTATTTTGATTTTTGAAAATCAAATCCCTAACTTCCCAACCAAGTTTCAAATCTTTTGTTTCGATTTTTGAAAATCAAATTCTCAACTACCTAATTAAGTTTTAACAATTTGATTTTTGAAAATCAAAATTCTCTCTCTCCCCCCTCCCTCTTTCCACCATTTGCTCCATTATACAAAAAAAAAATCATCTCCCAAATCCATTCAATTCCATCTATATTCACTGTGATGGCTCGGAAAGGAGGTACACAGGTTGGGAAAAAACACTCTTATGAGGAAAAAGGAAAGCGAAAGGCGGATTCAACACCCTCGAATCCTTCATCCACTCGTCGACGTCAAAATTTCGACATCCACATCAATGAGAACGTAAACCCTTCTCCTCATAGTACGTCATGCATGCCTACCCCGCAAAACTTCATGCAAGGTAATATGGAGCCCAATCCTATGCACCCGGGTGCATTCAGCCTCAATGCCTCCGGGTGCACTGCACCTATTTTTTTTTTTTTTTTTTTAAATTTTTTTCATGAAGCTGTTAATATAGGTTTATTTAACATATGTATCAATTTTTACCATTTTTGGATATTTTTATATATTTTTTTTAGATTTTTTAAACTCAGTGGCATTTTCGGTAATTTAAAATTACCAAAAATGCCACTGAGTTTAAAAAATCTAAAAAAAAATCTAAAAGTCTCCAAAAATAGTAAAAATTGATACATATGTTAAATAAACCTAGATTAACCATTGTATGAAAAAATTTTCAAAAAAATTAAAAAAAATAGGTGCAGTGCACCCGGGTGCATTGAGGTTGAATGCACCCGGGTGCATAGGATTGGGCTCCAGGTAATATTGCAGGATCTAGACATCGGTCTCGTCAAGCTGCTCAAATGTCCCATTCTACAAAAAATGTTACCGCCTCATCAAAAGTTTCAAATTTTTGCCACCCGTCTAATGAAGACACTTATGTGGGTAAATTTTCATATCAAATATTTACCAAAGGTAAAAAGGTGAATTTTTTATTTTTTTGGTAAAGAGATGTTTGGATTTGTGCATTGGTTGAAAGAATATAGACTTCTTGAATTTCTGAAGAAATACTTTTATATCTATTCGGATCTTGTGAAACACTTTTATTTTAACTTAGTACTGGAAGGCACTACTTATACATTCTTTTTTAGAGGAATTGAAGTTAGTTTCACAAAAGAAGAGTTTGCTGGGTTTATGCTTTTACCAATTCATACCACTGGTTCATATGAAGACATTGATTTTGAGGAGGTTATTTTATATTTAACACAGAATGAGTCATTAAGTCAACAACAATGCAATTTTACAAACAAGGAATTTTCCAAACTGAATTATGAATTGCTACATTTGGTTGTTGCACATTGTTTTCTGCCTAAAGGGGGAGGATATGATATTTTTACACTTGATGATTTGGAATTAATGTGGGCAATTGTGAAAAACAAGTCTTATAACATTGCTAGTGTGATATTATCTTATATGTTGTCACAGAAAAAGAGAGCAAATGGAAGTTTGCCCTATGCTATATATTTAACAAGGCTATTTCAGAATTTCAACATTGATTTGAGAAAAGAAGCACCTATGAAACCAACAAACTATGATGTGATAAATAAATCTACACTCAAGCGTATGCGATATACTCCTATTGGTGATGGTGAATGGATTGTCAATTCAGACTTACATGCAGCAGGTCATCAGTCTCCTCCACAACAACAAAGGATTTTTGTTCAAATTGATGATCAGTCGAAGACAAGATGGACAGGATGGTAACTTAGGTGGTGACAGATATCATGGATATCAAGGTAGTTCTCTTAGAGATGCTAATTCTGAAAATGAGCCTATGCCACCTTTGCCTTTCCATAATAGTGCAATAGCGTAAGCCAATTCTTCAACTCATAAGCCTCCAAACTCGGCTCACATTTCACCTACTAATCAAACTCCTCAAGTGGGCACTGCTTCTACTAAACCCGATTGTATGCCTCAATCTTCAGCTGGTATACCCCTTCAACCATATTCAGTTAATGTTGATTTCTCTTCTCCCCAATCCTTTTTAAATCTAATTTTCAAAATTTAAATTCTAGAATGGGAACCATTGAAACTAGACTAGATACTTTAACTTATGATTTTTATGAGTTCAAGCATGATACTGTCACATCTTTTTCTTATACACAAGAAAGCATCACCACCATTGCATCCACTATTGCAACTGCCACACCAATAGTGAGAAATTCAGTTTCAATAATGATGCAACAACTTGAATTTTCTATTGGCAGCTTGTGTGACGATAGTAGATAGTTGGGTGCTACTATGAGAGATTTAAGAGATAACACTGACAGAATATGCTTGACTGCTGGATTACCTGAGCTGAATAATCTTCTTCAACAGCTTTCAAACAACAACCGTCGTCGTGCTATGGGTTTGCCCCCAGAACCACCATCTAGAACGCATCCTCCTGGAAAAGAGCCTTATGAGTTTCAAGTTTCACCTCATTTTCGAAGATCTAAACCTTCCAAATCCAGCAAAACCAAGGGTCAATCATTCAAATCCTCCAACTAATCATCACCTCATATTCATTTGTCTGATTATGATGATGAGTAAGGCTTAAGTTTCATGCAGATAATTCTGATTCATTTGATGATAGATATGCAATTTTTTTTGGTATTTTGGTGAACTTCAAAATTTTTTCTATTTTTTGTTAACAAACAAATAATATTGGTAGACATTTATATGGTTTATTTTTATCATAAATATGATATCATGCATATCGTTGCATTTAGTTAGATTTATTCTCCAGTTTTGCATTTTAGTTTGATTTTTTCAATAAGGCTATCTGATATTTCTTCATTGTTGCTTTTTGTTAATGACAAAGGGGGAGAAAATGATATGAATGATTTGGAGTATTAAACTAGGGGTAGTTTTGATTGGAAAGTTCATTATATTCTTAACATGTCACTTGAAATTTGTCATCATCAAAAAGGGGAAAAATTGTTGACTTATACTGTTTTGATGATAGATAAGTTAAGAATTTAATGTGTTGCTTGTATTTGATTCGTGATGAATGGTTGCAATAAGTTAGTATTGAATTGTGTTATGAATCTATCAAGGTTTTGCTGTAAAGCTTCAACAGTTTTGGTTTGCAACTTCAACTGATTTAGTTTCAAACTTCAATTGATTTAGTTTCAAACTTCAACTATTTTGGGTTGAAACTTCAACAGTTTTTGGGTTGAAACTTTAATAATTTGTTTAGCAAGATCAATGGATAGGTGATTGGTGTTGGTCCCGAGTTAATGGCTAAACCCAAGAGGGGAGGGGTGAATTGGGTTCTTTAAAATTTCTTTTGGTAAATCAAAAATCTTAACCCCTTGAAAAAGTTAATCCCCTTTTTAAACGAATGGAGAGCAAATAAGATAAAGCAGTAAAAAATAAGTAGAACACAAGATTTATAGTGGTTCGGTCAAACCTTCCCTACTCCACTCTTCCAAGCTCACACTCCGTTGTGACTTGGGTTCCACTATGTATTCCACGAATACACTTAGAGTCACCGCTCTCTTCTAGATTTCTGCTCTAGGGGGCATACACAACTAGAGCTACTTGCTCTCTTCTAGATTCAAAGCTCTAGGGGGCATATACAACTAAAGCCACTTGCTCTCTTCTAGATTCAAAGCTCTAGGGGGCATATACAATCACTTGCACAAGTAGGTGATGAGTCTCACTCCAATCACACCCTACTTTGCATACACTTGATCTTAGCTACCCAAGCTAAATCAAGATTTATACAACCAAATAAAGAAATGAATAAAAACTACACTTTACAGATTTGTGTAGGCAGTTTTGAGCTCGAGGAAGAAATCAAAAACAGCTGGGATGATGATCGTTGAAGCAACCTGCAGTTTGAAACTCTTTCTTCCTTTGAAACACTCAAATATGGAGAAAAGGAATTTGAAAGTCTTTCTTGCACTTCTTTTCTCTCTATGATCCTTAGAGTAGTGTCACTTCCTTTTTTCTCACGTTCATTTGAATGTCCTTTTATAGATTGAGGAAAATATGAACGTTGTAGAAGTGGTTGGCGTGCAATAAATGAACTCCAACGTTCAAAAATTTGACCGTTATTCTCCAAGTCTAAGATGAAGTCGACTTGGCCTGCGACTTGGCTTCCAAGTCGCACATGGAGTCGACTTGGCCTGCGACTTGGGTTCTTCAGAAACTCAAGTCTGAGACTTGGGTCAACTTGGCTTTCAGACTTCAACTCAAGTCGATCCTGAAGTCGACTTGGGTTGCGACTTGGCTTGATCTATTGCAGAAACGCCTTGATCCTTACTTAGTTTGCTTTAGATTTCACCCTTTAGTCTTCATGAATGTTGAGTGGCCTTTATGTTTGTAGTTCTTGTGATTCGATGAAGAGCTTGGCCTGGATACTCTTGAAATGTCTTGAATCTTGCAAACTATTTGAAAGCTTTGAGTCCTTACACAAAATACGTGTGTTCCTTGCTTTGTTTTGGACTCACTTGATCTTCATGACTTGGGTATTGCTCCATTTGGAAGCTATCTTGAAGATTTTTTTTTGAGCTTGATAGACTTGATTTGAACTTGAACTTGGATTCTTGCTTTGATCTTAAGTCACTTTAAGAAAGCTCATTTGTATGTGAGAAACTTCAAATGGATGTCTTGGATATGCTTGAATCTTCATCTTGGACTTCAAAACTTCTCAAGTCGAAGTTGGAGTCGACCTGGTTTGCGACTTCGCCCAAGTCGCACTTGGAGTCGACTTCGTCTGCGACTTCGCATCTTCGGGAGCCAGATTTCAACGCTGGACATTTTTGTGCACTTTGAAGTCGATGCTGGAGTCGACTTCGTATGCGACTTGACTACCCAAGTCGCATGTGGAGTCGACTTGGCCTGCGACTTCACTCGTCAGAATTCCATTTTCAACTTTGTCCAGTTTTGGTTTGTTTGAAGTCGTAAGTGGAGTCGACTTCATTATCGACTTCACTCCCAAGTCGAAGTTCAAGTCGACTCGAGGATCGACTTGACTTCTCTGCTTTCCTTAAACACTTGGCAAACATATTAGTCATATATATATACTCAAATTAGTTTTTGTTAATCATAAAAACTTAATCCCTTGTCAATTTGTTTTATTTTGAACATTGTTTCCAACAATCTCCCCCTTTTTGATGATTGACAAAACTTCATTTGAGTTGATACCTTTCAAAAAATTCAAACATGTTCATTTGAGAAAACAGAGCATATTCCTTGAACATATAATTTAGAGTTTTGAGTTTAAATGAGAATATTTTCAGAACATTAGTCATTTTGGCATAGAGTATGCTTGAATACCTTTCAAGCCATATATTGAGTATTAATTATTAAGAATACTTTGTATTTATTGCAATCACTTATCAAATATATCAATCAAAAACTAATAAAACATCTTTTCATATATTTAAATGAAGTTTCATTACAGAGAACAGCAATTAAAGCATAAATGAAACCTTAAATACAATTTACCCAACCCAAAACTTAAAAAAACTTTCAACTCAATTCTTATTCTATCTCCCCCTTTTTGTCAATCAAGCAAAAATAATGATTTGATGAATTGAAATTGAGAGATCGGATATGGAATCGGTTTGATGGGACAAAGATGGGTCGAGGAGTAAACAAGAGAAGCGTGATCGGGAGTTGCCTCTCTATGAACTGAACCCGACTCGTAGGGATCGAGTTCAGGCATGGGTCTCTTCTTATGATGGCCTGAGGCAAGATGATAGCGGATTTTTCGCATTTCCCGCTCGATTCTATTTTGTCGGGAATGCATATCTTCAAGCGCATTAAGGACACCGGTGACAAGACTTGTCATCCGGTTTCTTGATAGCCCATTTCTGCCCTCATGGCAATGATTTCATCTTTGAGATCCCTTAGGGTGACCTCCTCAGAAGAGGTTGGAGGTACCCGTTCTCGTGCAATGGATCCTTGTGGGGAGTAGGAGCCGTGGGATTGAGGTGATGGTGGCTCTTCTGGAGCAGCCGGTGCCTCGGGAGGTTGCTCCCCCTCAGCTTGTGCTTGGTCCTCTTGATGCTCTTCTTCTGGAGCATCGGGCCGGAGTTCAAGTACATTGATTTTCATCCTCTGAATTAGTGCCTTGTTGATTGCATTGGTGGACTTGAGCACTTCGAATGGCTCGCCTTCAATGTCCACTTCAAAATGTTCGAGGATCTTTGTGATCCAAGTGCCGTAAGGAAGGACGCCCCTTGGATTATCCTTTCGACTTGCCAAGGCTTCTAGAAATAATTTAGGTAGACTCACTTTGACTTTGTTTGCTACCTTCCATAAGATCCCAGCTTCTTGTGGGTTTAACTGATTTCTACCACCACCTTTGGGGTAGATGCAGTGGGCAATGAGAAGCCTTAGGACCCGAAGTCTGGGTGACAAATCCATGTATCGAAGGAACTTGATGCCCGGATGATACTTGTTACTCCGGGTGAGCTGATTGTATATCTGATCCATTGTGAGATCCTCAGGAAAAGGTTCTTCAACATAGGGGACTCCAAGTATTTGTCCTAAATGACTCATTGCTCTGGTCTGGCTTGGATTTAACCCGATTCCAAAATCTATATCTACTTCTTTGACATGTGTGCCAAAATTTTCTTCATCCCATTCATAGTAAAATATTCTGGTAAGATCTGGATAGACCTTGTCATCCTCCTTGAGCAATTTGGTCCATCCTTGAAAATCTAATAGGTCTTCTATGTCGGACCCATAATCTTTCAAAAATTTGAAATCTATGATTTTCGGTATGAATACCTTTCGTTCATAGAAGTTCTTGTAGAACCGGCCGTGATTGATTTCGGTTCTGAAGTATGTAGTGGGCATCTTCAAAACTTGAGTTTTGCCCGTTGCCGCAGTACCCCTTCTGCTTGCTCCGGAGTGTGTGCTCTGTGAAGCTTGGGCATGAGGTTGGCTTTCCGACCTTGTAGCTTGTTCCGATGTGTGAGTAGAAGCTTGGAACCGAACCCTTCTACCCGTAGAAGTTGAGGGTTCTTCTCGAACCCGTTTTGCAGGTGTCCTAGCTCTCCTAGGGACTTCTTCCTCAGTGTGAGATGTGGGAGGTCTAGGCACAGGCCTTTTTGATGGTTTGGAGACCGCTTTCCTCGGGGCCATTGAGATGGGAGTTTTGGAGTTTTGATAGGCTGCCTGTTGGCAAGAAAATGAGAGAGAAGCCGGAGATGGAGGATTCAACCGGAGAATCGTCAGAAAAAATGGTATGCCGGAGGAGAGAATCGCTGGGAGAGAAGAAAAAAAGGATGGTCTGGCGGGAAATGAGGGAGAAAGAAAAAGAAAGGAAAGATATAGAGAGAAAAAGGAATTCGGACGGTCGCGCGCTCACGGAGTCGACTTGCCCTAGGCGAAGTCGACTTCGGTCCTTCTGGAGTCGACTTCGCCTGGAGGCGGAGTCGACTTCGCTTCTGGAGGCGGAGTCGACTTGGCGTCCTTGGAGTCGACTTGACTCATCGACTTGACATTTTCCAATTTAATTTTCTTATTTATTTTTTCTAGTTTAGCTCTATCATTCCCATATCATTCCTAATCTTATAAAATGAATCCTTGGCTAGAGGTTTGGTAAAAATATCAGCAATTTGGTCTTCTGTTTTTACATATTCTAAGCACACATCATGATTTTCAACATGTTCATGAATAAAATGATGTCTCACATCAATATGTTTGGTTCTAGAATGCAATACAGGATTTTTAGTCAAACAAATTGCACTTGTATTATCACATCTAATAGGAATATCAACATAATCAATACCATAATCCTTTAATTGCTGTTTCATCCAAAGTAATTGGGCACAACAACTACCGGCGGCTATGTATTCGGCTTCCGCAGTAGATAGTGCAACACTTGTTTGTTTTCTTGAATGCCATGAAACTAGCATATGTCCAAGAAATTGACAAGTTCCACTGGTACTTTTTCTATCTACTTTATATCCGGCAAAGTCTGCATCCGAATAGCCGATTAGATCAAAGGTTGTCTCCTTTGGATACCATAGTCCAAGATTGGCAGTTTTTATCAAATACTTAAAAATTCTTTTTACAGCAAGTAGATGTGATTCTTTTGGACATGCTTGGAATCTAGAGCACATACAAACACTGAATAAGATATCGGGTCTAGAAGCAGTTAAATATAACAAGGATCCAATCATGCTTCTATAGAGCTTTTGATCGATACTTTTACCGTTTTCGTCCGTGTCGATCTTGATTGTAGAGCTCATTGGAGTGTTTGCCCCTTTGCTATTTTGCATTCCAAATTTCTTGAGCATCTCTTTGACATACTTGGACTGGTTCAGAAATATTCCTTCACTTTGTTGCTTGATTTGTAGTCCAAGGAAGAAATTTAATTCTCCCATCATGCTCATTTCGAACTCGCTCTGCATTATCTTAGAAAATTCTCTTCCTCCACTGGATTTTTTGGCTTGAGCTCGAGTTCCTTTGGTTGTTCTTTGCTTTTTGTCTCATCTGCATCACTTAGTTCATCCTCCTTTCTCGGACATTGGTTAAGTTCATCAAATACAACATGTATGGATTCTTCTACAACTTGGTTTCGTTTGTTGAATACTCTATATGCTTTGCTATTTGATGAATAACCAAGGAATATAGCATCATCACTTTTGGCATCTAATTTGCCCAAATTGGTTTTTCCATTGTTTAAAACATAGCATGTACATCCAAAAGCATGAAAATATGAGATATTTGGTTTCCTTCCTTTCCATAGTTCATATGGGGTCTTTTTCAAGATTGCTCGAATGGTAACTCGGTTCAAAACATGACAAGCTGTACTCACAGCTTCACCCCAAAATTTCTTGGATAGATTGCTCTCATTTAGCATAGTTCTAGCCATCTCTTGTATAGTTCTATTTTTCCTTTCTACTACTCCATTTTGTTGTGGAGTTCTTGGTGCAGAAAATGTGTGGTGAATTCCTTTTTCATTGCAAAATTTCATGAATCGTTTGTTTTCGAATTCGCCACCATGATCACTTCTTATGGTCACAATAGTACTTTGTTTTTCATTTTGCACCAAATTTACAAAAGTTGCAAACATAGAGAAGGCTTCATCTTTACTAGCTAAGAGAATTATCCAAGTGAATCTTGAAAAATCATCAACTATGACAAATACATATTTCTTTCCACCAATGGTTGAAATGTCGGATGGCCCATATAGATCCATGTGTAGCAATTCAAGTGGCCTAGTGGTGGAAATTTCCTTTTTGGTAAAGAAAGGCATTTTGGGTTGTTTTGATAATTGACATGCCTTGCAAATCTTGTCTTTGTCATATTTCAATCTTGGTAATCCTTCTACCAAACTCTTTTTCCATAGGGTTTTTATGTTTCCCATGTTTATATGTCCAAGCCTCTTGTGCCAAACCCATGGATCGTTATCAATGGCCATTAGACATTGACCATCTAATTCATCGAGTGAAACCAAATAAATGTTTCCATGTCTTTTACCACTAAACATGATATGTTCTCCATCAAGTACATTACATATAGATGATTCAAACACAACTTTGTATCCTTTATCACATAATTGGCTAATGCTCATTAAATTGTGTTTGAGTCCTTCAACAAACAAAACATCTTCCATGCATGCATTTGAAATACTATGTATATTTCCTTTACCTTTAATTTTACCTTTTTCATTATTGCCAAAGGCAACCATTCCATCATTACAAGGCTTGAGTTTGTGAAACAAACTTCTTTCACCGGTCATATGCCTTGAGCAACCGCTATCCATGAACCATTCATTGTTTGCCTTTGCCTTAAAACATGTCTGAAAAATAAGGAAATAAATCTTATCTTTTTGGTACCCATTTTATGGGTCCATTTGGGTTAGTAATAGAATCTAATCTAAGTTGATCTAACTTTGAAAGCCCAAATCTTGTGTTTCTTGGAACCCAAACTAATTTAGCACCATGGTCATATAGTTTCTTAAAATTACATTTGTAAGTTTTATGACCCATCTTATTGCAGAAATTACAAGCCAAAGGTAATCTTGGAGTAGGTCTCTAAGCATGCAAAGGTTCAATCATTGGTCTTCTAGTCCACTTAAAATTTTTCTTTTGTGGCTTGTATATAGATGCAGTTTTAGTTTGATATTTCTCAAATATTCGTACATTTGATTTGCTACTTTCTCCTTGCTCAAATGTATGATACCCAAGACCTCTTTTATGTGTTTGGGAGGTCATATTCAAAAACATTTTGACGCTTTCTCCTGGATTAGAGAACTTAGCTAATGATTCATTCAATGATTTGTTCTCCTTTTTTAGCAAATCATTTTCTTCTGCAAGTTTACCATTTATAATTATTACTGCATCACATTATTTTTTCTTAATTGTAAACTTGCTTCCTAATTTCTTCATTTCTTCATATAAAGAATCATATGCCATTTGTAGCTCATCTAATTCAGCACATTTGAGGCATTCATGAGAGGAAGAATAACTTGAATTAGAAAGGGAGAGTTTGGAACTGACCTCTTCATTGCTTGTGCATTTTGTTGAGGTAGTTTGTTTTCCTTGTTCGATTTGTGCCATACAGCAAATTCTCGCACATTCTTCTGCTTCGATTTCGTCGGTCGAGGAGCTACTCGTTGTAGATTCCTCGTCATTCACGTACATGCCTCTTCCTTTATATTTCTGAAATCTTCTATTGTCCCCTCGATCCTTTCTTTGTTCTTTTGCCTTGTTTTCTTCGGGAGTTGGACATTGGGCTTGCATATGTCCCGAACCGCCGCATCGGTAGCACTTGGTTGATTCTTTCTTCTTCTCTCGGGGAGTTCTTTCTTTGAAGCTTCTGAAATTTTTGCCTTTCCTCACAAATTTTCTGAATCGTTTTGTGAGTAGAGCAATCTCGTCGTCATTTTGAGAAGAAGATGTGTCATCGGTGTCTTGTGCGGCTTTTAAGGCAATTGCTCTTTTGCCCCTGTGTTGATCTTCATTCCTTTTCTTAATTAGCTCATGTGACATAAGTGAGCTAATTAAGTCTTCAAGCTTCAGCGTGTTGAGGTCTTTGGCTTCTTCAATTGCAGTGATCTTTGGAGTCCATGATTCGGGTAGAGCTCTTAAAATCTTCACGACCTGCTCAGATTCAGATATTGCTTTTCCAAGACCTTTTAAAGCATTAGTAATCTTAGAGAATCTAGCAAACATTTCAGAAATATTTTCTGTTTCTAGCATTCTAAAGTTCTCTAGTTCTCCAATCAAAATATTCCTTCTCGTCCCTTGGACTTGAGAAGTTCCTTCGTAGATAGAGGTTAGTGTATCCCATATCTCTTTGGCGGTCAAGCAAGAGGATACTCTATCATATTCAGAAGCATTAAGAGCACAAAATAAAGAGTTCATAGCTTTGGCGTTGCTCTTAACAATTCTTACTTCCTCATCGGTCCATTTGGAAGCTCTTTCATCGGTAGGCAAGGTTACTCCATCTTGGATAGCAATCCAAGAGTCCATGTCGGTAGCCATGATGAGTTGCTTCATACGAAGCTTCCAATATCCAAAATTGTTCCCATCAAACAACGGTGGCCTTGTAAAGGATTGGCCTTCAGCAAATGCGGGAACGGAAGTAGATTGGGATGCCATTTCAATAAGATCTCTTTGGTAAACTCAAAGACCTGCTCTGATACCACTTGTTGGTCCCGAGTTAATGGCTAAACCCAAGAGGGGAGGGGTGAATTGGGTTCTTTAAAATTTCTTTTGGTAAATCAAAAATCTTAACCCCTTGAAAAAGTTAATCCCCTTTTTAAACGAATGGAGAGCAAATAAGATAAAGCAGTAAAAAATAAGTAGAACACAAGATTTATAGTGGTTCGGGCAAACCTTCCCTACTCCACTCTTCCAAGCTCACACTCCGTTGTGACTTGGGTTCCACTATGTATTCCACGAATACACTTAGAGTCACCGCTCTCTTCTAGATTCCAGCTCTAGGGGGCATACACAACTAGAGTCACTTGCTCTCTTCTAGATTCAAAGCTCTAGGGGGCATATACAACTAAAGCCACTTGCTCTCTTCTAGATTCAAAGCTCTAGGGGGCATATACAATCACTTGCACAAGTAGGTGATGAGTCTCACTCCAATCACACCCTACTTTGCATACACTTGATCTTAGCTACCCAAGCTAAATCAAGATTTATACAACCAAATAAAGAAATGAATAAAAACTACACTTTACAGATTTGTGTAGGCAGTTTTGAGCTCGAGGAAGAAATCAAAAACAGCTGGGATGATGATCGTTGAAGCAACCTGCAGTTTGAAACTCTTTCTTCCTTTGAAACACTCAAATATGGAGAAAAGGAATTTGAAAGTCTTTCTTGCACTTCTTTTCTCTCTATGATCCTTAGAGTAGTGTCACTTCCTTTTTTCTCACGTTCATTTGAATGTCCTTTTATAGATTGAGGAAAATATGAACGTTGTAGAAGTGGTTGGCGTGCAATAAATGAACTCCAACGTTCAAAAATTTGACCGTTATTCTCCAAGTCTAAGATGAAGTCGACTTGGCCTGCGACTTGGCTTCCAAGTCGCACATGGAGTCGACTTGGCCTGCGACTTGGGTTCTTCAGAAACTCAAGTCTGAGACTTGGGTCAACTTGGCTTTCAGACTTCAACTCAAGTCGATCCTGAAGTCGACTTGGGTTGCGACTTGGCTTGATCTATTGCAGAAACGCCTTGATCCTTACTTAGTTTGCTTTAGATTTCACCCTTTAGTCTTCATGAATGTTGAGTGGCCTTTATGTTTGTAGTTCTTGTGATTCGATGAAGAGCTTGGCCTGGATACTCTTGAAATGTCTTGAATCTTGCAAACTATTTGAAAGCTTTGAGTCCTTACACAAAATACGTGTGTTCCTTGCTTTGTTTTGGACTCACTTGATCTTCATGACTTGGGTATTGCTCCATTTGGAAGCTATCTTGAAGATTTTTTTTTGAGCTTGATAGACTTGATTTGAACTTGAACTTGGATTCTTGCTTTGATCTTAAGTCACTTTAAGAAAGCTCATTTGTATGTGAGAAACTTCAAATGGATGTCTTGGATATGCTTGAATCTTCATCTTGGACTTCAAAACTTCTCAAGTCGAAGTTGGAGTCGACCTGGTTTGCGACTTCGCCCAAGTCGCACTTGGAGTCGACTTCGTCTGCGACTTCGCATCTTCGGGAGCCAGATTTCAACGCTAGACATTTTTGTGCACTTTGAAGTCGATGCTGGAGTCGACTTCGTATGCGACTTGACTACCCAAGTCGCATGTGGAGTCGACTTGGCCTGCGACTTCACTCGTCAGAATTCCATTTTCAACTTTGTCCAGTTTTGGTTTGTTTGAAGTCGTAAGTGGAGTCGACTTCATTATCGACTTCACTCCCAAGTCGAAGTTCAAGTCGACTCGAGGATCGACTTGACTTCTCTGCTTTCCTTAAACACTTGGCAAACATATTAGTCATATATATATACTCAAATTAGTTTTTGTTAATCATCAAAACTTAATCCTTGGTCAATTTGTTTTATTTTGAACATTGTTTCCAACAATTGGATGATGACGTGGCTAGTTTGAGGAGTTGTCCTGGGTTGTTACAGGTTGTTGAAATAATCTGATTGGTCGCGGACTTAGTGGAAAAAAATCTCTCTTAGCGGTTTCAGTTTGTTAAGTTGTTAAAGGTGGTTGAGTAAAATCCAATTGGTTGCAGATTTGGTGGAGAAAATCTCTCTTTGCGGTTTCTATTTGTTAAGTTGTTACAGATCATTGAGAAAAATCCTAATGGTTACGATTTGGTGGAGATACTCTTGGTGATTGGAAGTTAAAATCTATAAATAAATAATGAATTTCAACTGGAAATTCAATTCGGAGAGAAGATTTTCAAAAGTGCAAATTTGTATTAAGGAGTTCTCTGTGATCCTCTGTCTATCTATCAGAAGCAACATATTGAAAATCGTCGTGACCATTTTACTAAAAGCTTTATCTCCACGCTTCTGTGATATTAAATTGGTTGTAAGCTTTATTTCATTTTTATTTACTTTACCTTGAATTAGAAGCTATCTAATTCAAGAGGAAAGCTTTCATTATGATTTGTGAAAGGTTTCACGTGTCATCTGGAGTCATTTGTGTAATGTAGAAGACGATTGAGATCGTATCACTGTAACTTGAGTTCTAAGTTGACTAGTAGAAATCCGATTCAAGGTGTTGACTTGGAGAGTGGAGTAGGTGTGTTAATCGAACCACTATAATTTGTGGTGTCTTCTTTGAATTATTTTTGTGGTGTGTGAAATTTATCATGTTCTTTATTAGATCACTTTTTGTGTTATTATTCCTTTCTTTTATCAGTTTCATACGAGTCTAACAAGAATCACTCTAACATGTAATTAGGTAATATAATTATTTTCAATATTTTCTCAACAATGAATTTTTATGAATGCTTCTGAATGAATGAAGTTTGATTAATCAAATATTTTGAAATAAAAACTTCAAACATGTTTTACGATAACATGCACATCTCCTCAAATGACCATATCATGTGGCACAAATGCATAGGCTAACCTTGTGGAGATTTAAATAGGAGATGATATTTCTAAAGAAATGAGCCTAGGCACCTGATCATGAAATCCTATGAGTGACATTAATAGGTTTTTAGGTACTCTCTGGAACTACATAGGATGATTACATTTCATGTAATGCATTTATAAACATGTAAATTCATTAAACTGATTTTGTGCTTAAGAAATTTTTTATGTGCCTACTTACTGAATAATGAACTCATGTGTTTTTAAAATTTAATGCAAGACCTAGATGATGAAGTGGGTCCGAGTACAATCCAAAGTTAGACTTATCTTCATTATCTAGTTTCTTAAAAATGTTATAGTTTAGATTTAGAAAATGATTTATAATATTTTGGATACTAGATATAAATATACATGTGTGTTTCCACTTTAAAAAAATTAGGTGAAATTTCCCAATGTTTTACAATTTGATTCCTAAAGTAAAGTAATTCCCATAGTATCTCATGTCTCATGATGCTATAGCCTTAAAGTTCCAACCTTACTTGAACTTAGCATCAGAAGAAATTTTGTTAATACATCAAATTAATTGTCTTTAGTAGCAATCTTCTTAATTTGAATATAACTTCATTTAAGCACTTTCTAAATGAAATAATATTTGATAGCTATGTGCTTTGTTCGAATGTGTAGTATGCTAACTATCATAATGAATGATAATTTTTATGATAAGGATTTAGTTAAGTCATTAAGTATCTTAACCAAAAAACCTTCTTTAACACATTTAATGTTTTGAAATTTACTTGGATAGTAGACAAATCAACAATACACTATAATGTGATTATTTGCTAATAGCATAATCACCATTAGAGAAAACAAAAGCCAAAAGTGACCTCCATCTATCAATATCATTTACATAATCTGAATCAAGAAATTCAATCAATGCATCATTATTTTTCTTAAATTCCAAATACACATATGAAGTACCTTGCAAATATCGAATTATCCATTTTACATCATATTAATGTCCTTTACTAGAAAAGGATATATCTACTAATTACACTAACTACATATGCAATCTTTGAATGAGTACAAGTTATGGTATATACTATATTTTGAATTGTAATAGAATAAATAACACGAGACATGTGCTCCAACTCTTCATTTGATTATGGTAACATCTATACAAAAAGTTTAAAACGAATAGCAAATGAAATGCTTACTGATTTAGAATCAAGCATGCCAAATATTTCAAAACCTTCTTAATGTACTTCCATTATAAGAGATATAACTTTCCTATTTCTCTGTCCTTTGAATCTCCATTTCAAGAAACTTCTCAGTTGCAACTAAATCCTTCATTTTGTATCATCACTCAACTGATCTTTTTTAACATATTGATCTCAAATAGTATATATTTAGTAGCAATAAGCATATCATCTATATATAACAATAAATAAATAAATAAAAGGACCATTTAAATTTTTTTAAAGTAGATCGAACTATCTTTTTAACTTTTAAAATAATCATAAGTCGCCATAAAAGCATGAAAACATTCATTCCATACCTAAGAGGTTATCTTTACCATCAATAATAAATCTTTTAAGCTAACGCATATAATTTTTCATTAAAGATGTCCATTTAAGAAAGTTATTTTAAGATTGAGTTCCTTTAGTTCTAAATTATGCAACAACCAAATAAATAAAATACGAAAAGAATTTTTTTGACAAGAAGTAGGAAAATATTATTGAAATTAACACCTTATATCTAATTGTAGCTTTCAATTGACCATTGTACTTTATATATTGTATTTTTTACTTCTAGAATACTTTCTTTTTTTCTAAAGAGTTACTTACAATAAATATTTTTGTCTCTAAGAGATTTAGTCAACTCTCAAATTTGATTCATATAAAGATTTCATCTTTTTATTCATAGCAATCAATCAATTTTTAGATTTAGAATCAGAAATAGCATTAGAATCTAAAGAAAGAACATTATTACCATCAACGTTCTCTGAAACTAATAAGACATAAGCAATCATACTTTCATCATAACATCCTTTTGGCTTCTTAATTTACCTTTTTGTCTATCTTTAGCTATGAAAGATGGCTCTATTTTTGATAAATCTATTAGTGACATTTTTTCTTTCTATTTTTTCTCTTCATCTTGAGTAGCGTGAGGCACCTCTACTGAACTGATTTATAAGAAGACCTTCTCTTTTGATTCGGCTTAAAAGAAATTTAATCTAAATTGACTTAAGAAAGTGATAGTTGGTAATTAATTAAGTATTTTGTGCATTTTTTGAATCAATTTGGTGGGTAATTATTCGAGTTCAATGTGAAATTTGATTTAAAATATATTTTGACCTCATTTGGACATTAAATATTAATTCTAAGATTTTTTTTGAATAATTACGAGATGTATTGGCTTGATATTAAAACTATTTGTCGTGATAAAAATAAATGAGATTAAGAATTATTTTCTAATTTATTAGAATTAGTTGGGCAAAATTTCTTTATGATTTAACTGTAATAATTACATGTTTTGCATCTGCCATAATAAAATCTAGCTGTTCATTAACTCCAAGTGGACCATCCATGCAAAAAAATCATCAAGCCAAACTGACTGCAAATTCAAGCATCCTCGACGCATCAATTCAAGAAGCAAAATTCAGTATTGCTTATCTCATCCATTAATTTCAAGTAACCATCCATAAAGTCAAGGTCTAGCATATGAAGTGGTCCATCCGTCCATCTAACGGATCAAGCGAGATTATGATTTCAGAAAAAAATCAGCCATCCAAATCACATGTGCAGCAGGCAGTTTCAATTTTTAGTGGGTGTGTTTGGTAATGAATAAAACTTTTGATGAAAAGTTTTGGAGAGTAAAAGTTGTCAAACGATGTGATATGATAGGAGTAATGATGAGTAGTAAAGATGATAAAATTAAAATAGATAGGTTAGTTGTGTGGATATTTGTGTAGAAATAATTGAAAAGTAAGGTAGTTGTATAAGAAAATATGAAAAAGAGATTAAAAAATATGATAGTTGTGAAAAGTGAAAAGTTTTAAATTGAAAAGTTTTAATTTGACATTTTTTATCAATTGCCAAACACAACCAGTATCAAAATCAAGTGGGGCCCGCAGTAAAAGTCACGTGAAAGAAACCCAAGTTGTCCACTTTCCAGACAAAGCAACACCGACCTACAACTTTCTATTTTAATCTGTCAAATTTCCTGAATCCTTTCAGAAACAATTCATGTCGTCCATTTAATTAGCAACATCAGCCAATATTCCTTCAACTCTCAAATTCGGCACTGCCCATATGTACGGTGATTGGCGAATTACAATAGTAATATTAACATTGCACAGATGATTCAGTCGTCCAACAATAGAAATGCCAATTTTTTGGGGCGATTTTGCGTATGGTCATCAACGGATTTATTTGTGCGTAACTCAAGCTACGTTTGCAGCCTCTACATTCTTATAAATAGGTGAGTTGGCTACACCAGTGTTGTCAGAACCAGACCGGATCGGCCGGTTCAACCGGTCCCACCGGGAACCGGTCCAAAGTCCGGTTCGGTTCAATTGTAATAAACTGTGTGAACCATCGAACCGGACGTCGCGGTTGGATCATATGCGACTGGTTCGGCGATTCGGCGGATAATAAAAAAAAGGTCGACGCAGGGCGACCATTCTCCTTTTCATTTTGCCCCCAAATCGATTGCCGCACGGCAGCGCTGCAGTACAGCAAAGTTGCCCTCCTTCATTTTCTCTCAGTAGCTGAAATCACCAACTCATCTCAGCACTTTGCTCCCCCACCCATTTCGCCGCTCTCATCTATTTTCTCTCAGCAACAGCACTCTACTCGACTGCTCCCCACCCATTTCGTCGCTGTCATCTGTTTTCTCTCAGCAGTAGAAGTTTCCTCCCCGCCCATTTCGCCATTGTCATCCATTTTTTCTTAGCAGCAGCACTCTGCTCCTCGCCCATTTTGCCGTTGTCATCCATTTTCTCTCAACAGCAACACGCTGCTCCTCCACCCATTTCGCCGCTCTCATTGGCTGTAAATTCGTCACCAAGTCATCATCCTTGGGGGTCCGGAGCTCGATGGTGCCAATTCTCCCTATGGCCGTGCTAGATTCGTCCCCGCTCTCATCGTGCCTTTTCATGGTTTTTGATACCAACAATTAGGTAGCTTTTTGGTGGAGTCCACCATCTTTATACTTCTTTACTTTATTATTTTGTTGCTTTTGAGTTATACAGGGAATGCTCGTCTCTCTCTCTCCCTTTTTTTTTCTTCGAAGTTTTGTGTGAGGGACATAATTTCATACAGTTTTAACAGGCAATGTGCTGAAAATATCATGGGAATTCATATTTTTCTTAATGCCAACAACTGAGTGACTCTTGGGCATAGTCTAATGTTAGTTTTTTAGCTTCTAATTAGTGCATCTGCGAATGCGAATGCGAATTCACTACTTTTTCTAGTCTTTATGCTTCTTTACTCTTTTATTTTGAAGTTTTTCAATTCTTTATGGAATGCCTTTTTTTTTACTATCCGGCATTTTGTCTGTTTTTTAAATAAACCATTTAAATACCCATTTGGAGATTATTTCATTTACTTCCCTACTTGTCGTTTTTTCCACAATCATGATCCATTAGTCATTTGATTAATTTCATTTGTTCTCAGCTACCGTAGATCCTTCAATTTGCACAACAAAGGTTATGATTTTCTTGGTTTCCGTCCTTGCATGTTTTGTACTTATACTGTGGTTCTTAAAATCAAACATATATATTTAGGATTTATTAAAATATAATTTTATCAATATATTTATTTAAAATTTAAAAATAAGATAATATTTATGACATCACAAATATGTCATGCTGACGTCACCGGTTCGAACCTGTTTGCTTAACCGGTCAAACCGGTTCGAACCAGACCAGTACCTTTACCGGTTTAATCACCGGTTCAGTTCTGACAACATTGGGCAACACAGAATTTACGCATAATTCACAACACAATTTCAGAGAGAGCGAGAAAGAGGTAAAGACGTGCAACGGGGTAGAGACTTCAAGTGTGGAAACAGAGATCGGTTAAATGAGTAGATTTTTTCTCTCTTTTATTTTTGATTTTCTATTTATTTGAGATGGATATTATTTTCAATTTTTATTTTGTGTCCAATTTAAATTATGTGTGGCTAAAAACCTCTTTTAGGGTTATGATGGATCTTTTTTTGAACCATGATTAAATTATAGTTTTCCTTTGATTTGATATTATTAATATTAAATTATTTATTTAACCTTTTCTTAATGCTTCTATGAGATTGGTCATCTTATAGATTTATTTGGAAATTTTGTGTGATGCTTGAAAGAGATAACATGAAACTTAACTAAAGGTTAAATAGCACATGATCTATAGATAATCTTGATATGAGATTTGTCTCATGGAATGCATTATATTTGTTAATATGAATAGAAATATCTATCATCCATGTGTAATCAGTATTAGGGATGTAATTAATGCTACTTGTTATTTTAAATTCTCATGGTTTACATTGAAAGTTAAAATTAACAAGATAGATTTATGAGGCCATCGAAGGAGAAGTATAAATAATATTGCTCTAGACTAATAATCCATATTAATAAAATAAATTAAGTAATTATAATAAAATCATGGGAATAACCAAGTGAAGTTGTAACCCTAGATTCATCCATAGTACGAGTTTCACATTTACTTTACTGTTGTTCATACCAACTTATCTTTTCTCAATCTTCTCTTTCATCTTTCTTATTTCACTTTACACATCTTAATTTTTATTTAAACTCATTTAATTAAATTCTAATTTTTAGTATTATTAATTAGTGAACATTATTAGTATTCAAGTCCTTGTGGAAATGATAACTTTACTCATTTCCATATTACTTCTGCAACCCGTACACTTGCAAAAAAATAGACAACAGAAAGTAAGTTATTAATCTCTATTTCTGCTAACTTTTTTACATCATGACCTTCATCAAAAGAGATAGAAGCCCCTATTGAGTTCAAACCATGGATTCAGGTTAATTGTCTTAGCACAAAAAATAATTTTTGTATGGGCTAAAATCTTGAATGATAAATAAAGGTACTTATGATAAATTTAAGCATTTTTCAGATATTATCTGATCTCGAATATTATGTTTGTTAAGAAGAAACAAACAGTAAGTTATTTGAGCTAAAACATTTTCGAGCAGTTAAGTTCATATTGATAGAAGTACATTTAAATTAGCAGGTCGTTGATCATCGCCATGTTGTCGATATTAAATGAAATGCATCTAACTCTTGCTTCTCATGTGGCCTTGAATTCAATACAAATTGACACTTAACTACCTATGGGATCATGAGGGAAATTTTACGTACACAAGGCTACTTAAATGGCTATCTTCAACTAACCTCTGACAATATCAATACAAAAAATATAAATGTCAATAAAATTACATAATTAAATTGCTAATTTTCTAACAAACTCATTTCTAATCATTAGCACATTTGATTTTATAATGAGATTTGCTTATCTTATACTTTGCATCAGAAGACTTTGATCCAAATCAAGCATAAAAGGACCCATAAATGGAACATTTAGAAGAAAAAAAATAACATTTCTCTTCTGAATTTCCTCCTAAATTTTCTAAGTCTTAACATCATTTTTCCTTATCCTCCCTCTTTTACTAACTTTTAAGCTTTCAGTCATGAATCCCATAAGGGACAACTTTAATCTTTTTGTTACACAGTAAAACAGTTATTCCTTATAATTTAATGGGATATTTTTTTAACTAATAATTTAAGAGGATATTAAACCTTACAATTAAGGCTTCTTTTTCTTACTAAATGTCTTTCTGTTCCTTGATAGCATGAACCTCATCATGACCTATGCTTTTCCATTTTGAGACTCATCACAAAATTTTTAAAATATTTGATTTTCACATCATGACTAAATATGAGTTTTGCTTGTATGTAAACCAGGTTATATAAAAGCGAAGTCATGTAACACTCTCAATTTTTAAGATGTTACTAATTGATTTGAAATCCAATCCATTTATTGAATTTAACATCATTTGTATACAAAGGAGACCAAGTTTCACTCAAATTGAATATGTCAATGGGCCACATTTGCTTAAAACATATAATTTTTGTGTAACTTAAGAAAAATCTTAGATTCATTCAGGTATACGTTAGGATATAATAATATTTTATACAATCATTTATCAACATAGTAACAATATTTTAGATAGTTTAGATGTTTCAAATACTACTTAAAATGATTTTTTAGTATTAAATTATTTTATTCTGTTGATTTTACACATTTATAAATAGGGCCCATATACAATAATTTTAAATAAATGAGAGGATTTTCATGATAATATAAATAATGTTAAATACAATAAATGAAGTAAATTTTCTATCAGCCATCAAGATTTTAAAAACTAAGGGTCACATAAAAGAAGAGTTTCATAAATGCGAGCCTGAATATATTTAGATGATTATTATAAATAGTTTAAATATTAAAAAAGTATGAAAATGATGCTATTTTTAATCATTTCCAAAAATAATATATGTAATAATCATTGTTTGTGAGTGTTCTTATTGTTGACTTAAGACTAACTACACAATCCATACTCCATATATTTAAGTATCCTCTTACTTCTTTACAACATTCACACTTGAATGGGATACAAAATTGTATTTTATTTTTAAGCATGCATGGGAATATTTTGACTTTATTAGATTTGTTGGTCTATTGTAATAACTTACGATAAAATTACTAAGTAGTATTGAATAATCAGCTCAAGTAAATAGGTAAAAAATATCATAAATTTAAAATTAAGCTTATAATAAAGATAGAATTATATTAGTTTGGCTTAACCTATTTAGTATTATCATAATAAGCAAAAAGGCTTCTAGCAAGGAATGCTAAATTATTCTTTATTGAAAACTAGTATTCATACTTATCACAATGTCTGAAAAGCTCTGCATATACTTTTAGTCACATTTCATCTGAGTCTTTACTAACCTCATTCTTAAGTAAACACTATATTTAAACACTATATTGTCCTAATGCTCTGAGTCAACTCATGAAGTGGATGATGCAACTTAACTAATATGATTGTTGAGTACATGCCATGAACAACCATCAAAACTCAAGTACTAGTTGATTTCTTTACAAAAACCATCATCATTGATCAAATCATCTTTGACTAGGAATATTCCTTCTACATTGGTGGCTTGTCTTGTCGCATCGGTAGTGGAACAGGAATCATTATCCTCACCCATTAAGTTATCTTCCTAAGCATAGATAATGATACCAAGTACTTGAGGTCATCTTTCCAAGCCTCCAAATCACTAATTCACTCCAACTTAACTCTGGTTGTCAAACAAGTAGCTAAGGAATATAAGATAAAAGATGAAACAATTATCTAATACCTCACTTAAATGAAAAGAATCATACATGAGTTAAATAAGGTAAAATTCCCTCATATCCCAAGGACCAGCAACATCTAAGCTAATATCTACTATGCGGTTCTCAACAAACATCTCAAACAATCAAAATCAAGACCAAAGAGAAGTTATCCAACATAAAATCCAAGGTCACAGAAATAATTAGTTCCTTAAAAATCAAAAAATGCTGGAAAGACCCAATCATTCAATCCTTCTAAGACAAAAATCCTTCCCAAGAATAGGAGAGACAAAAACTTTATCATGCTGAAGCATCTAATATCTACTAGAAATTAACAATGTTTATAGACAGTTGTTCATTGATCCTTGGTAGAGATGGTTGGTCTTAGACAAAAATTGAAGCTATCCTGAAATTCATAGATTGCAAAGTCTATAACGTCAGTTAAACGAATCTCATTCATAAACATTTACAAGTTGAATTCTTTTTGCCAAGGTGCTTAATGGCTAATCTAAAGTTGTGAGGCTTACTAAAAGTATAACCTATGACTACCTCCAACCAAACTTACTACCATTATTAAATCCTCCTTTTGATTAATAGGGTTGTCAACATCCTCATATAGCTACCAAAGTTAAGCAAAAATTTCTTATATTACAAAATCACACCAAAGCCATAGCTATCTTTTTCTAATACATCATCTATTGTAGATTTGGTCTTCCTATGCCTTCATTATTAATGATGGTTGACAATCCATGGTCAATAGGTTTAAAATTTTCTATAACAGATATGTCATCCAAGATAAACTAGTATCAACAGCTCAACCTCAAGCAAATAACTTGGCTAAGGTGACTAACCAAAATTTACTCAAACTTCTCAAAAACGATTGGAAAAGCATGAGAACCAATGGTCTGACGACATCTCCAATACCTTGTGGACCTACAACATGACTTCAAGGATAATGGAAGAGACACTGCTCAACCTCATCCATAACTCTAAGCCCATGATCCAAGGAAAAGAGTTCAAAAATTCTATGAGATAGAAATCAATGAAGAATATAATCATTTCTTCCAATAACTTGACCTTAACTTACGAGAGAAACCATAAGACTAGGCCCACTTAAGAAGTACCCCACTAAATATTAGCATGTGGCTCAATACTATGATACTAGTTATGACCTTAGTCATTTTGAATTGACAACTTAGTATGAGAAAAAGCTAATATCTCGACTTTGAGTTCCAAAATTAAGATGAGCCCTAACTAAGTGAAGCCCTTTGAAATTGACAATATATCATTCCTAAAAACTTATAAACTTACCTAGAAGGGGGTTAGGTCTTAGGCACTGGTATGTCTCCCATCTAAAAGGGTTCTACTCATCATCCCACTCTCAAAAAAGAATAATATAACAGGGTTGAAAAAATATTTATCATGTTTGTATATAGAATAAAGAGCAAGAAAATAAAAGGGATCATCATTATAACTTTCTCTTCTTGCATTTCCTATGTAAGGAACCAAAGTCAAAACCAAATACAAAATGCTAAAATCCTCCAAAGTTGATTAGTATTTAGTTGGAGAAGTGGACGATCTTAATTATGTGTGCTGCAATAGTCTCGAATCAAGAATTCAACACATCTCCTCACCAGCACCAAAGTCATATCAATGAATCCCTCCAAAAGCTACCACTCTTCCTTTCCAATTCTTGAGGCATAGAAAATTCTAGTTTTCAATATTCTCCTTTTTCCCACTACTAAGAAAGATTGAAGGAGATAAATATTTTCTCAATTTTTTCTCTGCATCAAAAATTAGTAAATATTGTCCTTTCAAGCATTCACCAATTGGCAACTTTGGATTGGGCAACACCATCTTCATTCAAAGTAGCAATCATAAAATGACTAAAATCTCTACAAAATGAAAAACATTTAGATTTAATCAAAGGAGATGAAGATTTTCATAATCCACCATATCTTCTGATCCCTTATTTTTAATTTTTAAAATTCTGTAATTTAAAATAGTTTGAGTTTATTAGTTTTTTTATTTAATTTTTGTCATTTTAGAAAATTAGCTTTGACCTTTTTAGCCAGTGGAAAAGAATGGCTAAGTTTATAATAAAATTCATTTTAGGTAGTAGTTTGCTTAGCATCATGTTGAAAATTTTAAAATTTTTTGTTTCTTGTATTCAACTGTATGCTTAGCTTTTTATTAACCAAAGGGGCACACAACAGCTTTCGAAGAGTTTTGTTCATGTGAATTTTAGGGGCTTTATTCATGTGGTAGAATTTTTTTTTTAACAATTATTTTAAAATTTTATTTTTTACTCTCACCGAGTTATTAATAAAACTTATGCTTCTGTATTAAGGAGGAGATGTGCCCAATCCTCCATTTGGGACTATATAGTACAACAATATTGACATTCTCCTACTATTCTTTCCTTAGCTTAAGCGTAATATAAGTAATTCATGACTAATCTTTGCAAGTAACTTGGACTTTCCAATCGCTCTAGTATGGTGGCTCGGGACACGCCTGAAGAAGAATTTGCTACTATTGCCTCCAGAGCCTTGACCTTCCATTATTATTGCTCGAATATAGTCTCAGACTTCATCATCCTCTCCTACGCCTCTGCAACACAACCTTGGGTCACCTTAAGATCCCTTGAAACTTTCTCCATACCTAAAAGTTAATCACAAAGATTTCTGATTCGGCCTCAGTCGTACTCCTAGATTCATAACTTAAACTTGCTTCAACCTTCACTACATTGATCTCCTCCCATATAAGGAGAGACTTAACATCATCTACGAAAGAAATTTAAGAAAAGAACCATCAAATTAGCCAAAACTCCTTATAAACCTATAAAACCTTTGATACTACTTTCCCTACTCTCATGACTAAAGTCAGCTTTGTCTTCGTTGATGCTAACTCTACTCATAGAAATTGAGCCACATCCTCGACTATGAAAGGGATCGGTAAAAGACACTCTTGCAACTCCATGAGGGTCTCATCAAGATCTACCTCAAAGGTCCTCGACTTCCTCCGTCCTATTCTTATTGTCTTTCTAGGTACCTCTTGTGAAACTCCAACCTATATAGGACTCAATGGTATGCATTGAATATATATTTGATTTATATTTTATTTATATGTGATTTAAATGAATTTTAAATAATTTATGGATGATTTTATGATTTAATGATATTTTGCAATTAGGGTTTAATTAAGAATGATGATTTCAAAATTTAATCGCCGAAGCCCAAAGTAAGTCGGTATGACCCGAGGGGCTTAATGAGGATTTAAAGGTGACAAGGTATCATGAATAATCATGTTAATAATCATAATTTAATTTGTGGAGATTAAAGTGTAATTATGGAATTAAGGTAAAAAAAATAGAAAAATTCATAACTTGACGCCTACAAGGCAGATTTCGATGAAATTTGAAAGGTAAGCTCACAATGGTGGGCGCAATATTATGAATGGATTATATTAAGAGAATCATGATGGAATTAGGGTGATAGTTAATTATTTTTATCCCAGATCCAAAAGATAAATTCAAGTGGTCATAACTTGACATAGAAACGTCAGATTGAGATGAAATTTGAAACGATGGAATAAAATTATGAAATCTATGAGATGAATAGAATGGATTAAGCTAATTATCATAGAAAGTTACTTTCTTTGGGAGCAAGTAACAAGTTGCTTAAGAGCTAAATAAAGAAGGGCAATTGTGAAAAGTAAAAATAGAATTTAATAAAATGCCTATGGTGTTACTTGGATACTAAGAAAAGTAGCAAATAAAAGGAGGAGATGGGAGAGCATGGCTGCCGTTTCCAACAGGGGAGAAGGAGAGAGAGAAGGAGACAGAGGAGGAAAATAAGAGAAAAGTAGAAATTTCTCCAAGGGCAGCAGCTAGGGCACGTTAAACCCATCAAGGAGGAGAGGAAAACAAGAGAATTTTAAGTGCTCAATGGAGGGATTATCAATTAATCAAGTAAGTATATGTTAATCTCGATTTTATGTCTCAAATCTTGAAGTTATATGATGTTGTAAACTAAAATATGAACGGAATAGTAAATGGATGAATTTTAGTATGAAAATGTTTATAAATAATCATGATGGGTTGATTAAGTAATGATCCAAGTTTCAGCTTAAAAAGATAAGCACGTTTCAAATTAAAAATCTAAATATTTCAACCTGAACAGGGTTGCATGGGTGTCAGGATCACCTACACCAAAGGATTTTTAATAATTTTTATACAAGAAATTTTAGGCTGAAACTTTTACATGATATATAAGACTATTTGGAATCACATAAATAAAATAAAAATTAAGTTTTTATGGGTATAACTATACCCCATAATTAATGTGATTCAGGCTATCTAAAAATGGATACTGCTGTCCAGTAAGGTAAAAATACCAAAATAAATATAAATAATTAATTTTTTGTGCTAAAAATATTTATTTTGGTTAATTCATATAGTTATTAAGGTATGATAAAAATTTCAGATCAAAAATATTTGATTTGATATTAATTCAAGATTTTGAGAATTCAGTGTGCCTGAATTCAGCATTATGGACAACTTAAGGAATAAATCAAGATAAACATTAAATTCTAGGTTTTTGTGATAGAATTTGATTTATAATGGGATATAAATCATGATTTAATATAATTCATATGATGATTTATGAATAAGCTACTGATTTTATATGATATGGAACTTAGGTTTGCATATATGACCCGATTTTTCCATTTTTATGTTAAAAATGGTATGGAAATAAGATTAAATAATTTATAGAAGTTATGTAGGGTAAAATATCCTAGGGTTATGATATTTTGGATGCCCAAGAGTATTTGGGAAGATAAGCCCCAAATCTGATTTTATGAATTTTATGAATAGATGTCCAAATGGGGTAAAAACGGTTCCCGCAATAGGGAAATAAGTTGCTGTTTTGAGAGAAGTTAATATATGAATTTTAAATATGTGTTAATATTCTAAATTTGGGTTAAGAAAAATATGATTAATTTCTGAAATTTATGGATTAGAAATCTGTTTTGAATTAAGTGTCTAAATAAGTGTTGAAATGGTGGAAAACAGGTTCTAATGTTGCTGTTTTTGAACCCTATGATGAATGGATTATAAATCCGAAATTAAACCCTAAATTATAGGTTAATTAAGGGGTTTAATCATGCTGAAATTATAGACAAGTTTCTGTGTTGAAAAAATTTAAGAAACACATGATTTATGTGTTGAGAAATGGACGTATATGAAGAGATACGTATGAACACCTGACTTAAAAGACAAGTGGGCTAAGTTAGTGTAATATAAGTCCAAATAGATTTATGTAGGTTAAAAAACTTAAATAATATAAATATTTGAAGATGATGCAAATAAATGAAATGTTATTTTCATTTATCTAAGCAAAGGCAAAAACGAGTATGGAAGAAAAAGATTATGGCGATCTCAACTAAGCAAGCAAATTTTCTAAAATGTTGTTTTCTTTCTATGTGATTGATGTGATTGAAATGTTTATGTTTATGTGTTGACGAATGGGCAAGTACAAGTTTTGAAAATAATGACTTTAATGCAAAGCCACAAGTTTTGGAAAATGACGGCTTTAATGAAAAATCATAAGTTTTGGAAAAGAATGGCTTTAAGGAAAAGCCTCAAGGTTTGCTTCATGGAAAGCAAGCAATACATTTTAAGATAAGGATTTTATCATCAGTGTTGTCAAAGATTGGCAATGCTTTATGTTAATAGATTCAGAAATTTGCTTATGAGTAAGCAAGTTCTCCACGATAACATTTTTAAAGGATTTCACGTTTTATGTCGATGGTTTTTTTAAAAAATTTATTTTTAAGTAAGCAAGTTCTTTATGATGCTGTTTCAAAAGTATTTTATAAGAAAAAGGAAATTTTGCTCTTTTTCACAAAGCAACAAACGTAAATAAGTTTTGAATTTCTTTTATGATATTTTATGATAAATAATTATGTTTAGAAAAAGGAAAAAGAGAGATTTGATTTATGAAAAAGATTTATTTTGTTAAGTCTTGATAATTAAATAATAAATGATGATTTGAACATAGTCCATATGTTTTGAAATGATATTCAAAAAGTTTTGATTTTCTTTAGATAAGGAAATCTATGTTGAAAATATCTTGAAAAATGTTTATACGAACGTGTTGAAGGGGATTTAAGGATAATCAACCTCCTATGTTGATTTCATAAAATGGTTTAATTTTGAAAATTCAAAGGTTTTGAAATTATTTTATAAGGATTTTAAGATGTATTATTTTTCAAACATTTCAAATCTTTATCAAAATATTTTACTCAAAATATTTCTAATAGAATTTAAGGAAGGTCATCCTAAAACTAGATTTCAAATGACAACTTGTTAAAGTAGGTGTGCTTGCTTACAAGTTGACACGGACTGCAGTCTGTGATGTGTTTTTAAAAATGATTTTTAAAGATATAGACTTCGGTCTAAGATTTTTGTGTGGTTGTGGATGCAGACGGAGGTCTGTGATCCCAGTTTAAAAGGACATAGGCTGCGGTCTGTGGTTCTTAAAACCAAACGGATTGTGGTCCGTTATAATAATGTACGGTGCACCGGTACAAGAAACAGGCAGGTTGTAGAGCATGGTTGGGATGACCGGGGCCCACTCTATATAAGGCCAAGTCGTTAAGGGATGACAAGAGTGCCAGCGGCGCCCTCCCTGAGATAGGAGCAGGATATATAAACAGCCGCCTGGCTAGTGTGCTGTTAAGGATTCTCTTCCAAAATGTAGCATGATCACTTGGTAAATGTCACTACTGGATAGGGAGAAATGTGTTTGCATACGTTTTACTTTTCAAAAGCCCAAGGATTGGAATATAAAAGTATTTATACAAAAAGTTATCCTAAATTAGATTTCTATGAGCCATTATGCATAAATTATCCTAAAAGTAGGGTGTTTTACACAAAATGTGTAAATATTAAGAATAAAAAAATAATTTTTATACAAAAGTTTTTGTGAAAAGGATTTATGACTTGTTTACTATAAACAAGCCCCAAGATGGGGATTAAGAAAAAATGTTTATGTAGGAAAAATGGTTGGACATGAGAATATCCATTTCCTAAAGAGATTTATGTTGGAAAATATTTTGGACATAAGAATGTCTATTTTCAAAAGGTTTATGAGGGAAAAATGGTTAGACATGAGAATGTCCATTTCCTAAAGGGATTTATGTTGGAAAATATTTTGGACGTGAGAATGTCCATTTCCAAAAGATTTATGTGGGAAAAATGTTTAGACATGAGAATGTCCATTTCCTAAAGGGATTTAAGTTGGAACATGTGTGGATATAAAAGTGTTTGTTTTTAAAAGAGTTTAAGCGATAAAAGTATTTGTGGATATATGAATGTCCATTGCCAAAAAGGCTTATGGAAAATATATTTTGGACATAAAAATGTCCATTATCAAAGTGTTTATGTGAAAAACATTTTAGGATGTATAAACGTCTGATTCTAATAATGTTAACGTGGAAAAATGTTTTAGGACGTATAAACGTCCGTTTCCAACTAGGTTTATATGGAAAAATGTCTTAGGACGTATGAACGTCCAATGTCAAAATGATTTATGTGGAAAAGTCTTTTCGTGGACATGAGAATGTCTATTGTCAAATATAATTTATGTCAAGATGTTTTGGGATATGAAATGTCCCCTGGCCAAAATAATTTATGAGAAAAATGTTTTAAGAAATGATTTTCAAGGGAAGTATCGCCCCAAAATGCTTACTTACTGAGTTATCACTCACATTTTTTTTCCAAACCTCAGACAGGTACTGGGAGACTCAAGCGGTCGAGGACCTAAAAAATAGAGAAAAGGTATGATATAGTACCATGTGGGCTAAAAGGATTAGCCATGGTGAGTGGAATGATATGAATGGAAGTTTTCAGGTATGTTGATGTATATGCGAACTTGTTTAAAGTTCCGAGTTCTAGGTGAACTAATGATTGAATAGATATATGTATGCAATGACAATGTCACGATGATGTCAAGAGGGCCTATGATGTATAACAGCATATTAAAATGGTTTAAAGAATATGTACAAGTGTACCATTGCTTATGTTATAAATGAAATGATGATGAATGAAGAAATGAAAAAAAAATTTTGGACAAGTTCCAATTAAAATCCTGCCGTGTGATCAAGGTAACAATCCTGATTCAAATTTACCAATCGATAATATCTTGAGGTAAGGAAATGACGTCTCGGTTTGGGGCGTTACACATCTAGTGTTAACTCTCATCTTACTAAGGATTATTACTAACTCCCTTTGCCCCATCTGAGCTCTCCCTCAAGCCTCAATCAATGAAGTAAAAAGAAGATTAAGTACCCAAAGATGCACCATTATAGTTTCCCGCAACTCTTCCACTACCCTAAATCCGTGCTCAAGGATCTCTACTCCCTTTAAGGCCTTGAACCTCCACTCATGCTCATTAAAAGCCCAACACCTTAGCTTGGTACATCATTTAAGAAAGACCCTCTCAATTTAAGCACAGCCCTCAAATCAAGTCTCGAACCTTGACACTCAATCTTAATTTTACCCTTTGAATCTACTTCAATAATACAAGCCTCAATTGCAAGATGAAGTTTCTCTTAACCATTAAAGAAAATAAACAATTTAGATGATCTCAAAATTTACTTTCTCCTCTCCTAACTTTCGAATCTTACTTAGCACAATTAGCTTTAGCGTCTCTCTCTCTTTTTTAGCCAAGAAGTTGAGATCAAATCAATCTTTTGGTCTCGGGGTAGCAATGTACAAAGTGCCCTCCCATCCAAGCAAAAGAATTATATAGCAACCTTCACATACACAATACGATTCAATAAACCCGGTCTTTAAGATCTTGACATCCTTCTAGTAGCCAAGTAGATAGTCTTATAATAGCCTCTTCAACTAACCCATGTTGTTCCTATTGAAGAGTGTGATCATACTGCCAGAAGCTCAACCGAGCTTAGACTTAGGGTTGTTTGATACCAAAATTTCCTTTTATAGATCTTGCTTCTCCACCATGTTAGACCTTAAAAGTTAAGCCTTGATCTTAAGATCACTTGCATTATCATTATATAACTTAGATTATACCGATAAGGGCTCTAAAACTACTATTACTCTATTAGACTTGTTAGGCCTTAGTCCTCACCACTATGATCACTCCCTAATTTAGTGATGATTCGTTAAGGATAATTAGTCAAGAGAACCTTTCCTCAACTAAAGATAAGCTATCACTCTCTTGATCTCCTCCTCATCATGACAAGGAATTTCCTTCTCCTCCTTTAAAGTCTTAAATGAAAATTTTGTCACCCTCCTGATGGTGTTTTCAAAACTATGACCAATGTTAAGATCAAGACCACAATAAAAGTAAAATAAAGGTACGTCGAAATATTATCATTTATACTTCAACTTCTATTGATCCCTTATTCTAAAGTTGCGACCTCTCTTCTTTAGTTCTTTTAACTTGGAGGTGGAGCAGTTGAACTCTCGTCAAGAACACTAACTCTCATTGAGAAAAATAAACATTTCACACGTCTGGGAATCTCTAAGAAATTCTCTAAGTCAAACCAATTTAAGGACTTCTTCTAAATAAGAAAGAAATTTATCAAATATTATATTCCTATCCATCATCAGGGGTGTTGTTGTCTCAACACTAGTAAACATCGTGTACTATTGAATTAACAAATATCATCCTTAGGAGTTCCCCTTCTCCCCATGCCGATGGAAGTTTTGACTTCTAGTTTTTGATGGATTTTATTAAGGTCTGCATAATCCTATTGCTATTGTACCTAAACAATAATTGGTATTGGTTTTAGCCTCTCCAACACTCCTTACCAATCCCATGCCGATGGACGTTTTGACTTCTAGTTTTTGATCGATTTTATTAAGGTCTCCATAATCTTATTGCTATTGTACCTAAACAATAATTGGTATTGGTTTTGGCCCTCTCCAACACCACTTAACAATAGTGTTGATCACAAAATTCATGTAAAATTCTAATTGTTAGGCCCGTATGAAACTGATAAAAGAAAGGAAAAATAACACAAAGAGTGATCTAAGAAGGAACAGGATAAATTTCACACATCACAAAAATAATCCAAAGAAGACACTGCAAATTATAGTGGTTCGGTTAACACACCTACTCCACTCTCCAAGTCAAAGCCTTGACTCGGGTTTCCACTAGTCAACTTAAAACTTAAGTTACAGTGGTACGATCTCAATCGTCTTCTGGATTACACAAACAGCTCCAGGTGGCACGTGAAGCTTTCCACAAATCACAATGAAAGCTTTCCTCTTGAATTAGACAATCTCTAATTCAAGGTAAAATAAATAAAAATGAAATAAAGCTTACAACCAATTTAATTGCACAGAAGCACGAAGATGAAGCTTTTAGTAGGATGGTCACGACAATCTTCAATATGTTGCTTCTGACAGATGGACAGAGGATCACAGAGAATGCCTTGAGACAGATCTGCACTTTTGAAAATGTTCTCTCTGAATTGAATTTCCAGTTGAAATTCATTGTCTATTTATAGCTTTTAACTTCCTATCGCCAAGAGAGATTTTCTCCACCAAATCCGCAACCAATCGGATTTTTCTCAACAACCTGTAACAACTTAACAAACAGAAATTGCCAAGAGAGATTTTCTCCACCAAATCCGCAACCAATCGGATTTTTCTCAACAACCTGTAACAACCCAGGACAACTCTTCAAACTAGCCACGTCATCATCCAATCACTTATCCATTTATCTTGCTAAGTAAACTGTTAAAGTTTCAACCCAAAAGATGTTGAAGTTTGAAACTAAATCAGTTGAAGTTGCACACCAAAACTGTTGAATTTTTACAGCAAAACCTCGACAGATTCATAACACAATTCAAAACTAACTTGTTACAACCATACAAGCAACACATTTCAAACATTAAATTCTTAACTTGTCTATCATCAAAACACTTTAACTCAACACTAATCATTCGGAAAACCATGTAATTTATTAAGGACCTTCCCAAGTTGAGCATCAACTAGATCGATGACACCAGGACATCATCAAAGCATCTATAATATCGAACTTAAATAGCAACTTAACACAAGCTTAAATATGAATTTGTTAACATGTAAGCACCCCTTTCTATACGTCATGGGGCTATCATCACGGAAAAAGGAACTCAAAACCCCCATAATGTTATACCTTTATTCAAATTCCTTTAGATATTCCTAGTTGACATTATTTTTCTTTACAAATACTTTCTTCTTTAACTTCTTATCAGTGTTGTTACACTACCTTTTTCTTTAGCCATTAGGATATGGATACCATAAAAGCAAAATGAAGTGAAAAGAAAAAATGTAAAGAGCTTAACAAAGATATAGCAAAATAATTAAAAGGGCACAAGCAAAAGATAATACAAAGTTTGATCTTTCGTCCTCTTTTTAAAGACATCTCATTAAATGAAGCATCCATTTCACAACTTGAAGGACGTCTTCTGAGAAACGAACACTAAATTTGCACGATATGAGTTTTCTTTTCTTTAAAAGTTAATGAAGATTTGATCTTTCACAAAAGGAGCCTTTAAAATGTCACTTTTACAATGAACAAAGATGATAGGGCCAAAATTTTTGAGAACTCGAGGTTGAAACTAGGATGAATTTTTGATGCCTAGAGAATGATTTGAGTCAAGAAATAATGAATTTCATTTGAAATTTGGGGCTTAATAGTTGTAAAGTTTGCTTAATAATCATGAAAAAGATAATTATTTGAAAAATGATCAATGTGCCCTTAGTTATGACTGAGAATGATTTGAACCTCTAGAGTGGAATAGACAAGAAAAAGCAAGTGGATTTAGATGAAGAAGGAATTATTTCTTTATATCTTTTCCTCGCACTTTGTTCACTAGGTGTTTTTTCGTCTCTCCTTTTTATGAGTGTACAAGTACTCCCTTTTATAAGCCCTGGATTGGCTTGATTCTAGTGATCGTAACAATGACTAATGACAAGATCCTAATAATATAGGTAAGTGCTTTATGAGTGACCTTATAACTAGGTGTGCTTTTGGCATACCAATTCATATATCGTGTAACAAGGAGTAAATGATGTGTTAGCGAGTTTGTGGGTCAATATGCCTAAGTGATGATGGTGTAATACTAGATCAACAAAATGATAGCCTTACATGACTGCTTGTGAGAGAAGGAACAATATTATTACTCTAGTAGACTCACAAGACACTTTTTTTAGGAAGTATGAATGTCTAAAAGTCTTTTGTCATGCTATTGGAGGTGATCTTTCCATAGAAATTCATAGGAACTAGGGCTAGAGTTTCATTGAAGAGTTGAAGCCACGTCCTAAACGTGGGAAAAATAATATTAGTTTTACAGGAGTCAACCATGGCATTAATTTGACTACATCATAAATATATACATATCAATTTATATTTTAAATGATTTAGAGGTTATAAAGCTTGAAAAATAAAAAATTAACCATTTGCAATGTACTACCACTATATGCACACTTTGAAGGGAATCATTTTCGATAAATGAATATATAGTTGATGCACCTCATTCCTCTTTTGATTTGAGAAGTTTTCTAATCTCTCATTGAGATTAGAAAAAATAGCTATCAAACTAGGCAAAAATGGGGCAGAGCATGATCAACTCAACCTAATGTTTTGTCAAATTTTGCAAATTGAATGTACCTATGTACAAAATTTGCTCAAATTATTGAAAAGGATAAATTCCAAATATGTCCACACTTTTACCCCTAATTCCAACTATGCTCACTAAATTTGAAAATTTTTATCTACACCAGCTAGTGATGTTATTAGTTCTACTTGCACCCATTTTCTAATAGACATTATCATATCATTTAAACAACATTTTAAAAAGATGATTTTGTCCTAAACTCTAAGCCATGGCTACATGTGTACATGAAATTATGCATCAACAGAGCACTAAGATATGGTGCTCCATCTTCTACATCAAGACACCCGTGGCAGACCAACGATCTTTGCCCCTGATCACCCATGGCAATCTGTCTTCCTAACATCTGGCTAGTGACTACCTGCTTATCTACCCAACCCAACTAGATGTATTAGTTGATAAGTAGCCCTCAACAGTTATAAAATCTTGCAATTTCCCTGTTAGTCTATAAATTTGGCATCAATCTGTGCAAATGCCTACAGGTCGATCACTTGCATGCCTAATCCCCATTTCACCTCTAATCGATGCACTACTCCTGTGCTCCACTTTCAATAGAAAGTTGCTCCTCTTTCCATCAAATTTAGCAAGATGTGCAAATTCCTCTACGGCTAGTGCGCCATTAGTAGAATTTGCATTTAAAGTCTCTAACTTTGTTTATTTGTATTTTAGACCATGAGGCCTGCGTATTAACATTTTAAGCCTTGTGAAGTTTAGTTGCATTTTAGACCTTCCATCACAACTTTAAAAAACAACATTAAGATCTTATAAAATATTTAAAATGCCATTTGCATTTCAAATCTTTAAGTTTACATATTTATATTTTAAATCCTAAAGTTTGTTATTACATGTGCATCATATTAAATTTCCAACTAATAATAGCTCATAAAATCTACATAAAATCTAAATCATAGTAGTACATATAGAAATATCAATTCTTAAAAAATATTATTGTTGGATAGTAAGAATCAAGTTGCATGCTATTTATAATTTGACATGAATCTAAATAAAAAAATTGAAACATGGTTTTTTTGGTTTTTCACCTACATATGACTTTGTAAGATATTTTCGCTTTTGTCTTTTTGGTCCTTTTCTTTTCTTGTCTTTTTTACTACTTGTTTTACATAATGAGCTCCATTTGCATAATTTGAGGAACTAAGTGTCTGTTTGATAATAAAAAAAAAAGAAAAGATATATTTAAAATAATTTCAAATAAAACTTTTAATTAAGAATATTAAAATGTAATAATATGATATGAGTAGATATGAAAATATGTAAATGATTAGTAATGGAATACTTAAATTGGTGCTTCAGTCATGTACATAATATGATGGCACATGCAATAACAGATTTTAGGATCTAAAATACAAATATGTAAAATTAGAAGGTTTAAAATATAAAAGACGTTTTAGACATTTTACAAGAACTTAACAATGTTTTTAACGTTGTGAGAGTCGAGGGTCTAAGATGTAAAGAACAAAATTTCACAAGATTTAAAATAATAATATATAAACTTTGAAATTTTAAATATAAATAAGCAAAATTAGAAGGTTTAAAATGCAAATTTTTAGCCCTTCCACCGTTGAACATCATTGAATCAGCAACTCATTCAATTCCAGTGTTACTCCATCATATCCGACAGTGTCATAAATCTCCACCACCAATTTCATCCTCTCTCCACGGACCAAGTACCAAATCACCCAAAATCAACAACCATCAATCTCTATTTCCTCCATTAATTGCAAGCCTATCTCGCCTGCTCATGAATTCGTGTGGCCAAGCTCCCACTGTTCCTCTTTCATCAATCAACACCCACCATCTTTAATCACCAAGATCAGCTGTGATGAGATCCAAGCTACAAATCTAGATACAAAAGGCCAAGGATCCAGATGCTTATAAAAAACATACGGTAATCACGGTGAAAGTATTCCACTCTGGTCTGAAGAGGATCGGATGGAGCACACACTTTTCCTGACCGGTAGAACTCTTCAAAAATGCACTATATTTTTAATAACTAAATCATTAGTTGCATTCTATTTAAAACGAAATACCATAAAATAAAATTTTAATTATTTAGATGAGTTTTCAAGAAATATATTTGTCAGAATATTTATATTTGAATCGATATTATTGTCATAATTATTAAATTATCCTAATTTTTTCTAGATGCTAATTATAACTGATTATAGACCTATCCAACATATTTAATTATTTATATAATGGTCATAGTATGAGAAATATGACTAATAGACGGTTCGGATCTTTCATTGCATCTGAAAAAAATTTAATTTCAAAAGTGCTCTATACAAGCAAGAGGGCCCTCTGCCTTTCAAAATCTTGGGCTACATTTGGTAATGTATGAGCATGAAAATTACGGTTTTTTTTTATGAAATTTGGTTTCTCAAGGTCAATAATTGCTCCATTAATCATATTATTTTTTCCACTTTTACCCTTACATTCCAATTATTTTCCTTACCAACTATCTACATCAAATATATTTATTCCAACTATACTCATTTCATTTCTTATCAGTCACACATTTCTTAAAATATTTTTTTCTACATATTTATTCCAACTATACTCCTTTCATTTCTTATCAATTACACATTTCTTAAAATATTCTTTTTTCTATTTCCAAACATTTCTCACAATCCTGTTATTTTACACATTCACAAACACCCACGTTGTTTCCTACGCAGACTTCCTCCGTCCAGTCTACGGTACAGAGTCCCCAAAGCGAGCGACAGTTGCGCGTGCCGTGAACGAGGGTGCGAGTGCGCGCGATGTTTCACCTTCTGCGCGCACGTCTTACCTGCAACATTTCCCTGCACCGCTCATTTGTTCGGCGAATTACCCCACTCATGCAATATTAATTGGGACGGAATTGTGAAATGCACATGGAAAAGTTCTCGTCGAATAATTTGGACCGTTGGTTTTTGATCTCCATCAGCCCACAACGAAACATATCATGATGCAAGCTTACTATTCCATACACGTGAATGTTTCATAAAATAAATTTTTTCCATGACAAACACCTCACATCGTCAATAGTTTCAATACCTAATTGGACCGCTGACGTAAAAGCGTTCAATGGTATTGTTTAGACTTCGAAAAGGAGAGAAGCGAAAAAAAAAAAAATCCTTCACTCGTCGGCGCTTATACCCTTGTGTAGTCGTATTTGGACCCAGGAGTTATATAAGCTGACCTTTGAAAAATCAATTAAAAGCCGGACAAAAATGGAGGTTTATCCACACTTTATTATTTTGCTCGGCATATTCATTCCGCGTTTCGGTGCACTAACCGTCAGCTGCGACATCCTAACTGCAAGTGCTGATTCGTGAAAGCCTTAATGAAAAGTGCACTAAGGTTACGTTTGCAAATGCTAAATGTTTGTCCGATTTTGTATGAGATGGAGAATGAAAAAGAAAATATTATGAGATTTATGTAATTATATGAAATAGTAAATACAAAGTTAGAATAAACAAAGTAGCCAGAAAAAAAAATTGGAATGTAAGGATAATTGACACCGTTCTACCTAGGGGTGCAACTTGGTCCAGGTACCCACGGGTCGACTCGCTAGGTATCCTAAATAGGGTAGGTTCGGTTCCTCGAGCGAAATACCTGTTCAAATTCAGGTAGGGGTCGGTTCCGGTTCTGGGTACCCGGAACTGACCTGGATTCCACATCTTGTATATATGTTATATAATACTTATAATATTATTCCCCAACCCTAATTCCTATTCGGCTATTCCAGTATTCCCATCCTAATTTCCCGACGCCATTTCCGGTTTCCCCAATTCCCCTCTGCGGCAGAAGTTCGTGGCTATTCTTCATTTCTTCTCACCAATTTGCAGCAGCGGCAGGTGGTAGAAGTTCGTCGCTACCCCGACGATTCAACGTGCAGCGGCGTCAGCACAACTCCCCTCCATGGCACAGGCTCGGTGCTCTCTCTCTCTCTCTCTCTCCCCCCTCCCTCCCCTGACCCTCTGCCCTCGGTGCGCAGGCGCAGGTCCTCTCAGACCTCCCCTTCCCCTCGACGACCAACGACTCGGCCCGCAGCTAGCAACTTCTACCGTCGGCCTCTCTCTCTCTCTCTCTCTCCCGATCCTCTGCCCTCAACACGCCTCCTCTCAAATAATAATATGACTCCATTTCAAATTACCCCCACTTGTGAAATGTCTTAAATCCACCACTGATTGAAAAAGCTACAGGAGAATACACAAAAAAAAATTGAACACTGTTGACTAACAATGTATTACTAATGAGGATTTTGCCATAAATGAAAATAGGAAAAAAGCCATGGCCCATCCATACCAGTCAATATATGATTATCTGAAATTGATGCATTGGGCAACAAACTATTGTTGACCACGCAGCAAGGAAGCTTCTCATGCCAACACATTGTGCAAGTTGACTTCTAGGAACCGATTTTGGACTCGAATTGAAACGGTCGTGCTCTTGAGAAAATTGGGTAGGGTAGGCTCTGGACCGACGCAATCTAAAATAGGATAGGATAGAGCCTACCCGACAAGTTGCACCCCTAATTCTACCCGGAACCCGATCCCTGCACCCGGGTGCACTTAGCTTCAGTGCACCCAGGTGCATTAAACCCATTTTAACCTTTTTTATTTTTTTCAATTTTTACTATTTTGGAGTATTTTAGATATTTATTTTTTATTTTTGAAAATCAGTGGCATTTTAGTAATTTAAAATTACCAAGATGCCATTGATTTTCAAAAATAAAAAATAAATATCTAAAATACTCAAAAAATGATAAATATTGATACACATGTTAAATACACATAGATATAGATTAACATTTGTATAAAAAAATTAAAAAATAAATAAAAATAAATAGTTTAATGCATCTGGGTGCATTGAAGCTAAGTGCACCTGGTGCAGGGGATCGGGTTCCATTCTACCCCACCCTACCCCAGATGTCGTTAGAAGCGTTAGTAAAAAGGTGTATTAACCTGGGGCAATGATCCAATGCATATTTATGGTTCGAGTATTTTTTTTCCAACTTTTTTATTTTTATTTTCGTTATTACGCGACTTCATAAGTATTTAGTTTATATACAAAAGTGATAAATTTTTGTATGTATTTTTTACATAATTTCAAAAATCAATAGTTTTAGCTATCATTTATGAAAGATGAAATTATTAATTTTCGAAAATATGAAAAATTATAATTTATGGCTAATGTGTGTTAACTTGTTTGGCCTGCAAATCAATGAAAAATCAAAAATTTAAAAGTCCTACTTCAATTCTTGTGTATGCTTTATCTATTTTGCGACTAATTTATTTTTTGCATGGATACGTAAACTTAAGCAAAATCTTTTCACTCTCCAAATTTTTATATTCTTCATTTTTAATATATTTTTAATTTGAAAAATAAAAACTCAAGCATCTATGCGCTGGCACATGAAATGCTTGGTGTTTTTACTATAAAATTATAAAGAATTTAGGTATAAGGGATATGCTAAGGTGAAACCAATTATAGGCCCCACATAGACGAAGAAATTGAAATCTGAAAATGATAATGGTTAGATTTTTTTTATCCTGATAATAGAAGTCATTTCCATGGGAGTATTAGGAGGGATGTAACCCCTTCACAATATAAATATCCATATATAAATTATGGGTGAAACTCTTTATTCTCCACAATTATTTTATTTTTAATTATTTTTTCATATTTTTATATAATTATCCTACTTTTTAGTTATTTCTACATAATCATTCATACAATTAAGTTATCTATTTTAACTTTTTTATTTATCATCATTATCCTTATTATATCACATTGTTTTCTCTTATTTTAAAACTTTTTACACCAAAATCTTTTTATTTAAAAGTTTTATCCCCAACACACTCATATAAATAATACTTAAGTTCATCTATAAATCTATTAGGATGGGAATGTTACAATACTTTGTTGGGTCGTTTATTTACATATGAATGTTATTATTGATGGTTTAAATATTGAATGCACGACTTTAAAAAAATAATATACGAATTGAATGATTTATTACGTAATTATGCACTTTTTTTTTTCAGATGAACTCATGATAGACATATATTGGTTTATGTGGCTTCAGTAATTTTCAAGTGAATTAAATAATTTGAGTGAGTCCATCAACAAATAATAATAACAATTTGGGTGAAACTCATTTGCAGCCAACGTAATATGTTATGTATAATGTGGAATGTTGATGCCTTAATAATTTAGTTGACGAAATTAAAATTTATTAATTTAGTTAGGAATGTAATTAGCACTCTAATTAAAATTTGAACGGGTGAATTATCACCCAAGACAAACACTTTTTCCCTTTAAAATATTAATTTTAGACGATTTTTTTTTTTTAGTGTTTCAAAATGTTTATTAGAATAAAACTTACATTTCTAATAAAAACCACAATTTGAAATAGGTTGAAATTCATAAATTAAGGGTCAGTTTCAAATGATACATTATTCTTGAATGAAATTTACCTCTCCGATGATAACTTGACGATGTGTAATGAGAATAAAAAATGAGATTGATGAGAATGTGATGATGCGAATTGAGAATAAAAAAAAATTATATTAGAAATTTAAAAAATTATATTGAAAATTAAAAAAGCTATTTTAAAAAATAAAAAATTGTCTTAAAAATGAAAATACAGGTTTCATATAAAAATCTAATATCCTTTCAAACACGCCCTCAAACTGTCTGCATTGGATGACAGGGCGTGTGTGTAAGCTAGCTTTTTAACTGAGAATTGAGATCTCTTATGTAGCATACAATCGATGAGTGGCAGACGAGATGTCCAATCATTCTCCAGGTCCGAATTTGTTGCTTGCAAAGAGGATGACCGTGTAAGAAAGGCCTCTTTTTCCAGACAACTCTTCCGTCGCGAATCTCCTCCTTACCTTCCGGTTCGAACAAATATATTAATCTCATTCGAACACCAGCATCATCGATGATTTTGTGTAATTTGGATTAGCTTGGACTTAGGATTCAAACATGAGTTCGAATTTAATGCAATCGGTTTCACTTAACGCAATTAGTATCTCCACTTATTTCGTTTAGGCGAGTAACAATTACTTAAAAAATATAATCATACGCAAATTATAAAAATTTAAATTTATTCAAATACGTGTATTTTGCAATAATTTATAAAGTTATTTATTAAAATAAGAATGATATTTTAGATTATTTATATATTAAATTAATAGCTTCAAAAGAAATATATATCAAACATTTTTATTACATAGATTCTAGACTTTTATTAGATGGGGTTTATGCCTGTATTTGATTTGCATAACATTTAGTTTTCTAATTAAATAATAAATAATTTATTATTTTATATACAACTGATTTGATTGAATTTTGATTAAACAAACAAAATGGGCCAAAGGAGAAAGAAAATACTAAAATATTTTATTGCTTTGCTGTTGACAATATTGAATCACTCTCCTTAATTAAAATTCAATTCAAATGTTTTCTTTAAAATAATTTATTTATCTAATTATCTAAAATTTGGGTGTGTTCCATAAGTGATAAGCTTTTAATAAATATTTTTTTGTATAAAAATTTTTAAAATGAGAAAAATGATGTGATATGATTAGAGTAATGATGAAGAATAAAGAAATAATATTTTTAGATAGGTTAGATATATAAGTAATTGTGTAGAAATAATTAAAGAATAAGATAATTGTATTATTTGTATAAAAAGAAGTGAAAAAATTAAAAAATAAGATAATCATGGAGATTAAAAAATTTTATATTAAAAAATTTTTAATATTAAAAAACACCCCTTTATGTAATATGATTTAAAGTTCAATGTACGTGTTCAAAATATCAGAACGAAATAGAATGAGATAAGAATGGAACAAATAGATTCAACAGCGAGAGCAGGTCGTTTTTTCCAACCAACAAAGTGAAATTGAAAAAGTAAAGTAAATCAAATTTCATTCCATTCCTTTGGATTATAGCAATATACCCTGTTCACAGCTTAAATTGGATAAGGAGGATATGAGAGTACGAGACGAAAAAATTATTTTTTTGATAAAAAATGATTATGGATGAGAAATGGAAAACTTTATAGGCGAATTTTGAAAATTTGCATAAAAATAAAAAAATATATTATTTTTTCAGAACGAAAAAAGTGATTTTGAAAGATACGTGTTTGCTAACGAGAAGAAAATGTCAAACTAAAATTATAACACATACAACTAATGTCATTTTTTGTAATTATCTTATTTTAAAATTATTTTTTCATATATTCCTATAAAATTACTTTATTTTTTTACTCATTTCTACACAACTATTTATATAACTAATTAAACTATTTTAATTTTTTCTTTTTACATTTCATCATTATCTTTATCATATCATATCATTTTCTATCAATTAACAACTTTTATATCAAAAATATTTTATTCAAAATTTTTATCATTTCTCAAGTACGTTCTAAAACTTTTTACTTTCCATAGTTATCCTAATTTTATTTTACTTTTTCACTTTTTTCTGCATAACTACTCTACTTTTCAATTATTTTTACATAATTACACATACATTTAAAGTATCTATTTTAGCTTTATTCTATTTATTCATCTTTATTGCCTAATTATATCACGTCAGTTTCTTTCACATGAAAAACTTTCACATTAAAAACTTTTTATTAAAAATTCTATTACTTCTGAAATACACCCGTAGATTCCATGGCATTCCCATGTGTTCCATCCAAGTTAAACATGGGCAATGTACTCAGTAACGTTCAAATTTCTGCAATAACCTTTAGATTTTTTTTTAAAAAAATATAATTATTCAATTGAATTTTAGTTATTCATCAAGGTTGGTGGAACCCATTCCATTCCTGGAATGGGATCTTATAAAAATATAAGCGGGTTTGTTGTGTGGCATGGAATCGAAGTGATTTGCATTTTTATAATCGTAGATGGCTAATTAATTAAGATTAAAGAGCGAATTAACGTGGAGAATGAGTTGAGAAGAGGAACGTTAATATAAACTGATCATTCCGGCGAGCTAGTGTGGAATGGCTGAGCGCTGCTCTGTATGCCATCGTCGTACGCTGCCTGCAGCCGTCGTCCGCCCTGTTCTTCTTCCTCCAAATAAATACCCAAGCAAGCCAGAAATCTAAGCAAAGGGGGAAAAAAGCGAAAAAGTCCCTCCTTTTTCAGAACTTGGATTTTCTCCTCCTCCTCTTCTTCTCTGCTCTGCTTCTCCGCGATAGCAAGGAAGAGAGAGAAGAATAGAAGAAGAAATGAAGGCTCTTCTACCTACTTCCAATTCCTCCTGCCACCTCCGCCCCCTTTCCATGGAGCGCAGATGGATCGTGCCTCTGTCAATCGCATCCATCCTCTCCCTCGTACTCCTCTTCCTCACCACCCTCTACTCCACCCCTCTCTCCCTCCTCGCAGCCCCCACCTCCGTCGCCGGCTCCTCCGCCATCTTCGTCGAGTCCAAGCTCCGGGTTGCCTCCGTCTCCACCCTCCCTCCTCCCCCCCGTCTCGCCTACCTCATATCCGGCTCCGCCGGAGACGGCCAGATGCTCAAGCGCACACTCCAGGCCCTCTACCATCCCATCAATCAGTACGTCGTCCACCTCGACCTCGAGTCCTCGCCCGAAGAGCGCCTTGATCTCCATGTCTTCGTCGCGACCCACCCCGTCTTCGCTCGCTTTGGGAATGTGAGGATGATCACCAAGGCTAATCTCGTCACCTACCGCGGTCCCACCATGGTCTCCAACACGCTCCATGCTGCCGCCGTGTTACTCAAAGAGGGCGGTGATTGGGATTGGTTCATCAATCTTAGCGCCTCCGACTACCCACTTGTCACTCAGGATGGTGTGTGGATAGTCCCCATTTCATTTGATTGCATTGCCCTTTTGTTTCTGCGGCCAAAGTAGTAACATTTGTTGTTGTTGTTGTTGTTGTTGTTGTTTTTAATCTTTTCCTATGCAGATCTGTTGCATACATTTTCCTATTTCCCGCGAGATCTCAATTTCATTGACCACACGAGTGATATTGGGTGGAAAGAGTAAGCGGATCTTCATCCTTTCTTGTTTCCATTGAGATTTTTCTTCTGCAGATCTCTCTCTCTCTCTCTCTCTCTCAAACTGAAACTGGGTCTATCCCGTTTGTTTAGAGCTCACCGGGCAAAGCCAATTATTGTAGATCCTGGGTTGTACATGTCCAAGAAAGCTGATGTTTTCTGGGTGTCGCAGAGGAGAAGCGTTCCTTCTGCTTTCAAGCTTTTTACAGGTTTGATCTGCTATTATATGCTTCTCCATCTTGAATTATATGTTTTCTTCTGCTGTTCTGCAGAATGCAAACGTGAGCGTTTTGAATCTTTTGTGCCATACTGGATTCATTTCTTGCAGGCGTGATTGTAGATGGTTACGCTATATATTCTTTTTAAAAGAAGTTTTGGAAACCGTTGGCGTTTAAGGAAATAAGTTGCTTTCTGTGGAGATGGAACTCTTAACTTAACGGCGAAAGTCGCATCCTCAGAACTCTAGATGAAATTAACAAATTCGAAAGGAACTGTCTTGCTTGCAAGTGGTGATTAGCTTGCAAGTGGTGATTCCTAAATGGGCCTTCGTTAAACTTTTTGTTCATGAGAGCCATCTCTTTCTCTGCGGTGTGTGTAACCACACTTATTATTATTAAAATTAAACTGGAGGTTGAACCAGTCAGGCGACTAACCAGTTCCAAATAGTTTAATGTTTGAATATATATTATTTCAAGATTACATAAGGTGCGAGTATTCGTTGAAGATTATGCCTTTGTTTCTCGATTGAGGAATGAATGCTTTTACCTTAGGAGCTATAATACTTATTCTGACTTGTAGTTTGTTAATGTTAATAAAATAAAACTGGGAACATACAACAATTTAGTGGCCAGAATAGACCAGTCCAGTTCTGTTTCTCGGTCAAACTGACTGGTTCAGTCTGGCTTTTGGAATGTGTACCTAAGCATCTTGTCCATCAAAATATTATGACAGTGGTGATTTAAAGAATCAATATGGGGATTAGCCTTGCTTCAATAGTTCTGTGGGTATCCTATTTCCATTTTATGCAGGTGCAATAAACTGATGGCCTTGTTCAGAACTATTTGTTATTGTGATTGTTGAGTCAATAGGTTAAAAAACCAACTTGTGATATGTTCAAATAAAGCATATTGATGTGAGATATCATCAGATATGGAATTTCATTTAGAATGAGGAGATGTGGATAATGAAGATTCACACTATGGTTGTAATGACCATGGCAGTTGTAAGGGAGAAACCATTTGTAGAGACTTGGTTATTATGAGTGCTAGATGAGCATTCAGATGGTTAGTATCCCTCATGTGTTTGGAGGTAGAGATTGTCGTACGTTCAGCACGTGTAAGGAGTACACCTGTGTATGTGGCCCTACTTAAAATAGAAAATGAGAGGAACAAATACCCTTCTCTCTGTTCTCCTTCTCGTCTCTGTCATCTGCACAAAGGAATGAAGTTTTTTTTTTTATTTTAAAACTCCTTTACATGCTCAATCTAAATCCAACCAAATTGAAAGAGTTCTTTTTATTTTTTTTTATTTTGGTTTTTTGGGTTCTCTTCTTCAACAACATCAAACTAGTAGAAAAAAATTCTTGATTTTAAAACTATTAGTTGTTGAATTTGTTTGCTTGAGAGAGAAGAGGAAGAGTGGAAGAAACAAGAGATCAATTTGGATCATCATTTGGGACTTTCCATGTGATGTTTTTTTTTTCTTTTCCCATTTGATAGTTTTAATTTCATTTGGATGTTTGTGAGTTGATTTATTCTCTATTTCGTAGGGTTTGGGTGTAAGTTAGGATTGTGATTATATTCCTTTTTTCATAGTGGATTTTTGCTCATCTTACCCTATTGTTTTTCCCTTCCTCCAAAAGGATTTTCTACATAGGTTCTTGTGTCACTATTTATGAATTGCTTGTTGTTTGGTTTTATTGGATTTTGCTTGGTAGGAAATCTTGTGGTTATTGTTGTAGTCACACATATTAGAGGTTGGCTTTTTAGCCTTTTGACTCAATAGTTATCCCATCTGAGGTTTTGTTTATAGTTGGTGGCTATAAAACATATATCTCGAAGTGCAAATTTTTTAGGATGCAAACATGTATTTTGATTGTCCCACAGCATATAACATAAATGTATGCATTTCAATTAGGGCAGTATTCAGCTGTTGGAAATCTGAAGAGTGAGTTCCTCTCTTAGGTTGTGACAGTGATAACATTTCATAAGTGAGTCTTTACACTATCATCAATTGGATGGGGCAGGATGTTTTCTTTTGTTAATATGGTGATTTCTTCTGTAAAAGTCTCTGGGTGGATTCGAATCCATCTTACTGAAGAGTATCATTATTTACGCTTGTAAAATGAATGATGATATATAGATATAGGGTGAACACACTCTTGATTAGCAGTTTGAAGTTTCCGGGCAGACAGCACTAGAGGTTTTCTCTACCTTCCTAGTAAAAGTCAGAGGACTGGAATACTATCTCGAGTGGAACTGTGGAAGCAGCTCCTAAAACAAAATCAAAGTCCTTTTAGGTTCCACGTCTGTAAACTCTCAATATACACAAGCAAACATATCAGAGTAATGAATTACTGGCATTTTTAGAAAGGAAAGTTCAAAGAAATGAGCCACTGGCATTTTTGAAAGGAGACTTCTACTTGTTCTGCTTTTTGACGAGTGTATGGACTGGTGTGACAAAGTGTGAAAGTTCTACAATGGAGAAGTCTATAGAAAGGTGTAGGATGACATTAAAAGGACTTCCTTTTGGAAACCTGTTTGAAAGACCTCCACAAAAGGATGTTAGAAAGACTCGAGGCTGGGAAACCTTAGAGTAGTTAAAGTGCTAACGGAAATTGGGTCCTTACTAACAAATAATGGATGCAACCAACAAGTCAAGGATAGCCAAATGCCTTATGGAAGGCACAAGAAAGCGGCTGCCGTCAAAATATGGGTTAGGCTTTTCATCCGAAGGTTTGCATGGTTAAATGATTTAGTCTTTCTTCCCAAGATTTGGGTGTTTATAGAGCAATGAACCCATTTGTTTCACCTTCATTATCATCTATTTACTTCATTTCCAAGCATGGAAGGTTCAGGTTATGTTGTCTTGTTGGTTGCATTAAGGCCAAGATCAAGAGGACAAAACCATCTCACACATGCGCCCACGTGCAAAGCCAATGACCTTCTGAAATGTCTGTTGATGCTTCCGTATGCTGAAATTTTGTTTTCAATTAGTGCTTTCTGGAAGATAAACATTTTTTTTACTTTGTTATTTTTGGAGTTCTGTTTTATTGAAGTTTGTCTTTCTACTATATTTAGGTTACTCAATATTTCATTTTGGCCCAAAATGCTTACCTAAGACTTTAGAGTAAGTTGCTGCCTCTACCCCTACCCCACCAATTTGAGTTGCGCGCACACATAAGGCCTAATGACCTTGTCAAATGTCTATTTATGCCTTTGGGTGCCAAAAGGTTTGGATTCAACTTAGTGTTTTTTGGAAGACAAACGTGTTGTTATCTACTTCATTATTTTTGGAGTTTTGAGCTGGTTCTGATGGAATTTTATTGGAATGGCTTTAATGAGAACTACTTCCTATGGGCATTTATGGGGACAAATTCAAACAATGGGTTTTTCAATTAATTTTCAAAAATTCAACCCATAAATTCTATTTTAAATATAATTTTGACTATTGACAATAAAATCATACAAAAAATGGTGTTTATTAATTTTAGAGTTGCGATCTAGTGCACCCAAGTGGAAAAACCCATTTTTAAAATTTTTTTGCAATTTTTTAAATAAAATTGTTAATCTAGGTTTACTTAGCATGCGTATCAATTTTTACCATTTTTGAAGATTTATAGATATTTTATTAAAAAATTGATACACATGCTAAGTAAGCTTAGATTAACAGTTTTATAAAAAAAAAATTGAAAAAATAAAATTTTGCACCTGGGTGCATTTAAAAATGTCCACTAATGTTAATGCTATAATGTTTTAAGAATTATTAGTAACATCTACAATATAATTTCCTTAGAGTGTGTTTGACATTTGATAAAACTTTGAGAAAAAAAGTTTTTGGTGTAAAATTTTTTGAAATTAGAAAAGTGATGTGATAGAAGTAATAACGAGGAGTAAGGAAAAATAAAATTAAAATTAACAAGGCAATTGTATGGGTAATTGTGGACCAATGATTGAAAAGTAGGATGGTTGTATAGGAAGATGTGAAGAAATTATTTAAAAAAGGATAGTCGCAAAGAGTGAAAAGTTTTAAATTGACAAGTTTTTATGATTGCCAAACCCACTTCTAATCTGAAATGTTATTTATGTATATGATTTTTGGTATATGCATGATTCCAATTGATATAATTTTTGGTATTTATGTAAAGCAAATAGTGCTAAATACAATGAAGAATCAAATTTGACAAAATCATTAAGATGGGGCCTAAACTAGGTAGGAGTACAGAAGTGAATTGGTACATCTAGATAATATAGAAGTTAGCCTCTCTCTCTCTCTCTCTCTAAACACACACACATGATATTTGTATGTATGACATGGGGGTTGATCATTTTAGACTTTTTTTTTTTTATTTATAGAATTGTTAATCTAGGTGTATTTAGGTTGCCTTTGGGAAATGATAAAACTTTTTTATAAAAAGTTTTTGGTGTAAAAGTCTTTGATCTTTGAACTGATAGAAACTAATGCGATATGATAGAGGTAATGATGATGAATAAAGAGAATAAAGTTAAAATAGATGAGTTAATTGTATGGGTAGTTGCGTAAAAATGATTGAAAAGGAAGGTAGTTGTATGAGAAGATGTAAAAAAATATATATTAAAAATTAGAATAGTTGTGGAGATTTAAAAGTTTTGGTTTAAAAAGTTTTTGTATTTGCCAAATAGGGTCTTAATCTATAAACCAAGTTTTACTATTTTCGAAAATATATATTTATTTTGGATTTTTAAATATTGCAGTATTTTAGTTGTTTTAAATTATTGAAACATGACTAAAATATCCCTATTTTTAAAAAATTCAAAATAAATATATGCATCTCTCTAACATGTTATGATTTGATACATCCGGATGCATGCTGGCCACCATGCAACCGACCTGAAATTTTTTTTAAATTTTTTCGTTTTGTTTTTCATGAGACTTTATTTTAAGTGTATTTAATTCATATAACAAGTTTTCTAATTTTAAGATATGTGTACATATATTTTTTGAATTTCAAACATATGGATATTTTAGTCATTTGAAAATAAGTAAATACCTCTACATTTGAAATTCAAAAAAATATATATACATATTCAAAAATAGTAAACTTTGTTATGTAGTTTAAATACATTTACAATAATAGTTTTATGAAAAGAATACAAAAAATATTTTTAAAAAATGTTTTCTGGGTCAAATGCCTAGTTGCTCCTACTCATCCGGATGAATAGAAACATTTATCTTCTCTCAAAATGGTAAAACTTAGTTTATAGATTAAATATGTTTAGATTGATAGTTTTCTAAAAAAAATTTTGAAAATAGAGGTGGTTATATGGAACCACTTCTATATAACTCGGTTACATAGAAGTGGGCCCAGTATGTGTATATTTGTATGTATGCATTTTAACTAGATAAGTATAAAAAAGTTTTTTTATGTTTTACAATCATTAATTCATTTTGTATATGATAAATATAGAAATTTTACTTTTCGAGGATCATATTAATATTTGATTTTTCATGGTCAAAATCATATTTAAATATAATATACAATTGGATTTTTGAAAACCAACTGAAAAGCCCATCACTTGATTTAGTTCCTGTTGATGGCTGTGGGAGCTGGTTCTCTCTAAAGCTTTTCCTGAATTTTAAGTTTCTAATGTATTTGTTGAAGCTGTTGAGGAAGCTGCTACCCCCAGCCACCAATTTGAATGCTTGTAACGATTGTGATATTCTCATTTTTTACGAACTGTTTGGCTTTACCCTCTTGATTCTTTTTTTTTTTTTGGGAGTGTAATTATCCTCTTGAATATTATTTTCTCTATTTCCATGCGTTTCACATTTTGGCAATGAGGTTCCCAGTAATTATTGACTAAATTGCACCCCTTCAAACTAGTCATAATGGAAATGATGTAACCAACAAATTTCTCTAGTTACATAGCTATTATTTGGCTAGATTATTACCATTCGCTTTAGTAACCTCAAGGCAGAACTCTTTTTGGTTTTCCAGACCATTATCTCCACTGATGGGAATGACATTTCGTAATGCTTTAGTCAGAAGGGTGTTCTGTTTTTGTAGTGATCATCCTGCACTTCCCTTCTTTTTCTCAGCAGAAAACAAAACATAGAAAAGTCTTGTGTCTTGAATTCCTGTCTTTTCTGTTTTACTTCTCTTTCTGTCTTTTCTGTTCTCCTTTTCTTATTTCTACTTTCATACTCCTAAATTCTGCCTGCCAAATTTGTTTGTGATTTATATAGTTACCATTGAATGGTTAGGATATGTATAATAAAAGCATTTCCAACTGTCATTTGGCTTCAAAGTTGGCTCGTGCAATACATTTTTGTGCTTGTACGAGGAATGAATTGTTGACTTCTGCTACAGGTTCTGCTTGGATGGCACTTTCTCGACCATTTGTTGACTACTGCATATGGGGATGGGACAACCTTCCACGTATAGTCCTAATGTACTATGCAAATTTCCTCTCCTCACCAGAAGGTTACTTCCACACGGTCATTTGTAATGCCCAAGAGTTCCGCAACACCACTGTCAACCATGATCTGCACTTCATATCCTGGGACAATCCCCCAAAGCAGCATCCCCACCACCTGACTGTCAGTGACATGTCGAGAATGGTTAGCAGCAATGCGCCTTTTGCTCGAAAGTTCCAAAGGGACGATCCAGTACTGGACAAGATTGATGATGAGCTGTTGCTGCGTGGTCAGGGAATGATTGTACCTGGTGGATGGTGCATTGGATCACAAGTTAATGGCAGCGACCCATGCACGGAAGTTGGTAATACAACAGTTCTGAGGCCTGGTCCCGGTGCTGAGAGGCTGGAGCGCCTTACAGTTTCTCTCCTGTCAAAGGAAAATTTCCGTGCGAGGCAATGTAAGTAGTACATATGAATACACTCCTATTGGATACCACACTTCCAAAAAGAAGAATGCTGAAATTGGGCTGTGCCAGAAAGCATCATCAGGTCTGTATGTATCAATATTGTTGCCATGGATGAAGCATTCAGAAGGGAATAAAAGAATTGACTGGGAAGTTGAGTTGAGGAGTTATGTATGCAGGACGACAACTCTTTTTGTGTAGTCAATAGTGATACAGCTGATGTAATGTTGTAATACACTCGATGAGAAAGAAACTGGGCAAATCTGACCCATTGGACAGTGGTGCTGGTGCCTTTGCCATGACCTCACCTGTTCTTATTTTGTCATGGACTGGCGAAGGGAGGAGTTTGCCTGTAGTTTCCTATGTGAAGTCGGATGATTGAAAGGAAAGATTATTTTATAGCACTGTTTTCAGGTGCAATGAATCTGCATCTTTTCTCTGTTACAATATTCATTAATGCTGGGCCATAATGTTCTTTCCTTTTGGAACTGGCGGCTTGCTATTTTCTACCAGGCCGATACAGAACGCTTAGGTTGATTTGTTAGATAAAGACAACTCTCCTTGCGTCTAAATATGAAATCGGGCCCAGGAGTGCGAATCGTGTTGTGGCAACCCGACCTTAACTCTTCGTTGGAAATTCCTCGAAGCCAATTAAAATATCATTTGCCATAAATAATGTGACGAGTTTGGGAAAATGAGTAAGGGTTGCGACAGTGTTTTTTACTGTTTGAAATATATGACCTTCACTTACATATAATCCCGTTACACACAAGTGATTGCGTATTTTTTCCATTTTTAAGATGTCAATGATTGATGTACAATTCAATCAATTCATTGAATTTAACATAATTTGTTTAACTGTAAAACTAAGTTTCATCCAAGTTCCAAATTAAATATTTGCATGGGCCTCATTTGCTCAAAAGCGTGTGTGTGTGTATATATTAATGTGTAAATTAGCTTTACTTCTATTTAACTATGCAAAATTAAATTCATTTATTATATTTAACATTGCTTATTGGGCTTCACCACTGTGTAATCATGTTACATAGAAGCGGTCTTATGTGACGCCCTCAAATTTCAAGATATTGATCGTTGATAGAAAATTCAATCCATTCATTATATTTAACATCACTTTTCTATTTTGGAGACTAAATTTCACTAAAATTAAATATTTGCATAGACCACATTTGCTCAAATATATATGTGCGTGCGTGTCTCTGTGTGTGTAAATTATAAAAAATGCTTAAATTCATTCACACATGTATTATAATGTAATGATGCTTTATAGAATCATTTATCCACATATTAAATGGTTAAATGTTGAAAAAATTATAAACTTAACACTTTAGTATTGAACCATTTTATTATGTTGATTTTACAAATTTATAGATGATTTTCATATACAGCGAAATTAAAAAAATAAAAAGGGTTTCTATGATAATATAAATGATGTTAAGTACAATGGATGGAGTACATTTTCTATCAACCATTAAGATTTTAAAAAATGGAGAGGGTTACATAGAAAAGGAGTTTTATAGAAGCGAGACTGTTATTTTTTTAGGAGATCAAGTTTCATCCAAATCAAGTATATGTAGGGGCTATATATGTTTAAAAATGGATATATATGTGTGTAAATTAGGAAAAATGATTAGATTTATTTACATATATATTAGAATATAATAATATTTTGCAAATCATTTATCCATACAGTAGTGCTATTTTAGTTAATTTGTATGTTGAAAATACTATTTCAAAATTGATGTTTAGCATTAAACTATTTTATTATATTGCTTTTATATATTTGTAGATGAGACCCATACGTAATTATAATAAACAAATGAAAGAGTTTCCAAATGCAATAGACGGAGTGAATTTTTTGATTAAAAATTAAGGAGATTACATAGAAGAGAAGTTTCATAGAAGCATAACACTATATATATGAGATATGTTTTAATGCAGTTAGACTGCATCGTAGTTCTACTATAAAATGGGGTTTATATACATTTAAGTATATTGATACTTTATAAAATTATCCATTCACATAAGAATTATATTTTAGATAGTTTAGACATTAAAAATATAACTTTAACAATTTTATTATGTTGATTTTGTGACTTTTTAGATGGGGCATATGCATGGGTTGCAGTTGTATGCACCCGGGTGCATACAACCATTTTTTTATTTTTTTCGAAATTTTTTTTACAAAACGGTTAATCTAAGTGTATTTAACATATGTATCAATTTTTACCAATTTTGGAGATTTTTAGATATTTTTTTTAGATTTTTAAATATTAGTGGCATTTTAGTAATTTTAAATTACTAAAAAAGCCACTGATTTTTAAAAATCTAAAAAAATATATCTAAAAGTCTCCAAAATTAGTAAAAATTGATACATATGTTAAATACATCTAGATTAATAGCTTCATAAAAAATTTTCAAAAAAATTAAAAAAATAGGTGTAGTACACCCGGGTGCATATGATCGCAGTCCCATATGTATATGGTGTGCTACTAAAATAAATAATTTTAAATACAATATATGAGATAGATAACGATTTTATGATCAAATAGAATTGCACTATGCAACGATTTTATGATCAAACAGAATTGCACTATGCAGTCGTACGTGTTGAAACAAATTCCTATATATATAAGAGAATACTAAATGTGTATTTGGTAATAACAAAAAATATCAAATTAAAACTTTTCAATTTTCATAACTATCTTATTTTTAACCATTTCTTCACATCTTCCTATACAACTATCATATTTTTTAATCATTTCTTTACATCTTCTTATACAATTATTCTACATTTTCAGTCATTTTTACACAACTACCCAGACAATTAACCTATTTATTTTAACTTTATTATCTTTACTCCTCATCACTACCCCTATTATATCACATTATTTTCTTTTAATTTAAAAACTTTGATATCAGAAATTTTTCATCTAAAAATTTTACTACTTCCCAAACATACCCTAAGTACATTCGAACTACAACCTAATTTGGGTGCTTTCTTATGTAAATGAAACCCATTTAATCATAAAATTAATATCTACCCTACTATTGTATTTAGAATGATTTACTTTAGTAGCATGTCAATTTTTATTCAAATCAAATATATGTATGAGTTGCATCTTAAAATAGTACAAAATTAATGTAATAAAATAATTTGACACAAATATTAACTTTAAAGTTGTAGTTTCAACATTTAAACTATCTAACGTATAATTTTTATATAGATAAATGATTATATAAAGTATTATAATATTCTAATTATATGTATAGTTTATTTCACAATGGAATTCATCATAATTGGAGTGCATACAGACTGCGCTTGAATTGTTCTTATGTGGTCTTCTATGTAATTTTTTTTTATTTTTAATATCTTGATGGTTGATAGAAAATTCATTTTATCTGTTATATTTAGTATCATTTATATCATCATGAAAAGCCTCTAATTTATTTAGTATTACTATATGAATCTCATCTATAAATATGTAAAATCAATATAATAATATGATTCAATACTAAAAATAATTTTTAAATTGTACTCTCAACATCGAAACTATCTAAAATATTACTACTAAGTGGATAATTAATTTTATAAAGTATTATTGTATTCTAGTACATATGTAAATAGTCATCAGGTACGGGGCCTGGTGGTAACATCACTAGCACAAAATGCCACCTGTGGGTGTTTTGAGTGCCACTAGCTGTGTGGGGGCGTGTTGCTTATTCTCCCCTGGGTGGAGGTGTTTTTACAAATTCCCCCTTGAGTGGGGTATTTTTGCAAATTCCCTGCAAAGGCTGAATGTGCTTGGTTGTAATATTAGATATTATAGTATGTATAAATTTCAATAAAAAAAATAACACATATGTAAATGATCTAAGCATTTTTTCTAATTTACACATAAATAAGACTAAAATTTGCATCAATCATCATCATCATCTTAAAAATTCAGCCAAGATGAGAACCATGTTGTGGGATCACCCAATTCAAAAGTAATGGCAACCCCATCAACGGTCACTTGAATACAAACACCAACAGAAAATTGAGTGGAAGATAAAAGATCAACGTCGCAGCCAAACAACACAAGCTTGAAGCTAAGCAAATCACTTTTTGGGAAGATGTTGGGTTTACTGGTCATTTGAATTTTTAGCTTATAGATTCTGTGACGGTATGGGTATCAGAGGCATTGACCAAAACTCGTGCATACGGGAGGAATTACTAAAACTCTGTGAATATTAGGAATTAAGGGGAATTAAGGGCAAAAAACGTGGTTATTACGATATTAATTTATCGGCTGGCATGAGCTACCATTAGATATATAGTAAACATGCGCAAGCGGGTTAAGGTCGCTTACAACGGAAAACGAATTTAAAATGTATGATTAATTAATACAATAGACGAGTATTAGCTAAACAGTCGTCCAAGTAAAGAACTTAAAGTGGGTTATATAAGTTAGAAGAAAAGACTGCCTACATAAATATCACCCCTCAAATATTATATGAATATATATAGATCTGATTGTGGAGAGCTCCACTCATTCAAAATGGAATCTCGAAGGATCAAGCATCCGAATGAGTAGTAATATTATTAGAATGGTGGAGGACATGGGCATGGGCCAATCCCCATTTAGATGGGCAGAAGGTGACCACATACTCCTTGGAATAGCAGTTCACCAGCGGCGGAGGGCTGTCGTAGGCGTAGCTGAAGTAGCTCGGGCAAGCGTCCTTGAACACCTTCGAATACGTCGTCGCCCTGCACTTGTCCGCCGTCCCGTACTCGTTCCTGCAGCAGAACACGTCCAGGTCGAACGCCAAGCACGCGCTCTTGCACGCCACCACCTCCCCATCCTCCAGCACCTGCAGCTCTTTTGGGCACAGGCTGTTGACGTTCTTCAAGCATCCCCCAATGGAGCACTTGGGTACGTAGGGCCAGGTAGCGATGGAAACCGGTAGGTTGTATCCGTCCACCAGGCTCACGTCGTAGAAGCTGGGTCTGCTCTTGTCGGCCTGCACCGAGACCTGCACGAGCGTCGCAGGGGGCTCGCCGATGAGACCATTGCACTCCAGCTTACCGCCGCAGTCTCCGGTCGCGCACGCTCGGCTGTGGGTCGCCTTGGTGGAGGAAGAGGACGGGAAGGAATCGAAATTGCAGCCTGTCCTGGCCCAGATTCGGCCACTCCATGTTGGTGGGGCGTAGATTCGATGGGTCCGGCCTGGTGGGAGGGAGAATCCGCCATTTGCTATTACTGGCTGACCCGTATTCGATGCTGTTGCGGGCCAGATCGGAAATGGGCACTTGTTGGAAATGTAGAACGTCACTTGGTCTCCAACCACAAGGCCTGTTGTCACTTGCGCAAGAATAATAAAAGCATTACTAGATCTCATCCACCAATAATGCTTTTTCCATTTTTGTTAAAAAATAAATAAATAAGCGAGATAGTGGTGTGATATAATAGAATTAATAATTAAGAGTAAAAAAAATACTATTAAAATAAATAGTCTAATTGCATGAAAATATGTGAATAATAATTAGAATATAGAGATAATATTAAAAATTAAGGTAGTTAAAATATCAAATTATATCAAAAGATTTTTAGAAAAGAGTATGGACGGAGATTTTTTCCCTTTTAGCTGTTCCTAAATGTATCCTTATTCATCTATAAGATTCCATACCTATAAAATTTGAATTTTCTCCATTCTCTATTCTAGATGCATAACAATCTCGTTAGGAGCTCACATATACGTACCATAACAACCCTACTTTTTCAAATTTCGGATACTTTCCCATCCCAAATTCCACTAACCCGACAGGGCGAAAAGCATTAGATATGTCTTTCTGCATAAAGCAAAGATAAAACGAAAATCCAGAAAGCACTACCGGGCCAAACAGGCCGTAACTAAGCCCAACCAGATTGCACCAAAATAGGCCAGAACAATTTTTTTCTAATTTACATTTCCCATTTAATTTGCTGCATGGACCATATATGACCAAGATATATAGCGCGGCCTGATTGGGGATGATTTTTTTTTTTTTCCTTTTTAATACAATAGCCTCCTATCTCTAGGGTCGAGTCAGGTTGGACCCCATAAGGGAGAAATATGTCTTTTTTATTCATAACACTAATCTAAGACCTTGCTTATGGAGAACCAAACTCCTTACCAGGTGTTGATTCAAAATGGTGGCTTGTTGGAGAGTAGTAGACAGTTTGAGAAAAGAAGCTTACCGGTTGGTAAGAAGAAAACCCAATTGAAGAGTAGGAGGAGAGAAGAGGGCAGAGAGGTTTTAGAATGCTCCATTTGTGTGGGAATGTGCAAGAATGAGTAGTGTGGTGGGGGGTTTTGTACTTGAAGGTACAAAAATTCTTGCATTATACTTCAAGTAATCAGATGAGCAATCTTGTGATTTACTTTATTAAGAGGCTCTTGGTGGGGTTGTTGGAATATAATCTATTGTTATGTACACTTCATTGTCATGAATATGGACGCGGGACATGCAATGTGTAATAGGTAGCACATAAGATTGAAATAAGGGGTGCGGAGATGTATATTTCAGTGTTGGATCGACCCTGATGTATGGTCTAAGCATTACTTAGATCGAAACCAATATAAAGGAATGACTTCTTTTGAACTTCGAACACTTAATGGTTTAAGTTTTCTAGATGCAAACTTTCATCATGTTTAAAAATAGCTAAGAATGAATTTATCATATTAATACAAAATCTAATGAGCCCCACAAACAAAATTCAGTTGTGGCCTGTGACCCATCGGGACTTTTATTAATGTAATAATTAAAATCTTAGTTAAATATATATATTTTTATATGTAATGAACAACTTTTTAAACTCACATATATATATATATACACACACACATACAAGTCATCTGATATTACAAATTATACATGCAGAATTCTCACAACACGAAGGAACCGAATAATACTCTTGTTACTGAAGGAATGAAAAACACTCTCAATTGGAGGGAGGAGAAAATGAGTTAAAATTGCAGGCACCAAGTGTTGAATTCATGTCCTCAACAATGTAGGAAATATGAGTTACTACCAAGGCAGTGGCTATATGAACAACTTTGATCTAACAACTTAATATATTACACCACTAAAGGTGGGGTTTTTGCATCCCTATTTACATAGTTTGAGTAAACTTACAAAAGTATTACTAGTTTTCAAAATTGCCTCTATACCTACATAATTTACCTAAAATTTTTGTTTAAAAATTAAAAAAATGATTCAATCAAATTTTTTTAAAAAATATAAAAATTCCCCTGTAAACAAATAAAATTATAAAAGGAAGAAAATGCTTTTAAAATATAAAAATTATTTTTAAGATATTCATTTCTTTAAATAGATCTATTTAAATGTGAACAATATTTTAAAAGTGTTTTCTTTTCTTTTATAATTTTATTTATTTAGAAGGACATTTTTGTCAGCTTTTAATTTTTTAACAAAAATGATATGTTAAAATAAATAGGTTAGTTGTATGAGCGGTTAGGTAAAAAAGATTGAAAAATAAGATAGTTTCATATGAAAATGTGAAAAAATTATTTTAAAAAATGTATTTATGGAGAATAAAAATTTTTAAATTAACATTTTTTATTTATTAAGAAACACATACTATGAATGTAAGGATGCAAAACCCATTCAAATGAATCCATTCCTTTAAATTCACCAGATCCATCCATCCATAAGTGAATTATTTTTAAAATGGATAGACTAATGGTGTGATATGATAGAAGTAATAATTAAAAGCAAAGTAAATAAAGTTAAATAAATAAGGTAGTCGTATCGAAAGATATTAAGAAATGACGGTAAAATCAAGTAGTTATTTGAAAATTTTGTGAAAACAAATTATTTTATTTACCCAACATACCTTTTATATATGTATATATAGAGAGAGGAATATTCCGGTGCAGCACTGCTGAAATGGGCCCCACATGATGATCAATTATAATCTACTACACCCATTGTATTTAGAATAATATATTCTATTATGATACTAATTTTCATCCCAATCGGATATGTGTATGAATCTCATTTGAAGATAGTACAAATTCAACATAATAAAATAGTTTGATGTAATAACAATTTTAAAGTGATTTTTTTAACATGTAAATCATTTGCTATAAAATTTATATATGGATAAATGATTGTATAAAGTTTCATTGCATTTTAATATATATGAGACCCATTTTCTCCCGCTGAACAACCCTTATATATATATATATAAGAATATTCAGGTGCAGCGGCACAGCACCAGAGATTCCGGTGCAGAAATGGGTCCCACATGATGATCAAATCATAATCTACTCCACTCATTGTATTTAGAATAATGTATTCTATTACCATACCAATTTTCATCCCAATCGGATATGTGTATGGACCCCATCTGAAAATGGTACAAATTCAACGTAATAAAATAGTTTGATGCAAATAACAACTTTAAAGTAGTTTTTTCAGCATTTAAACCATTTGCTATAAAATTTATATATGGATAAATTATTGTATAAAGTTTCATTGAATTCTAATATGTGTCGGGCCCACTTTTAGGCAAATGTAGCTACACCGGAACCGCCCTAGCCCCTGTATACATATAGAGAGAGATGAACAACATAGAATTTCACTTGATCAGCCATGGCTGGGGTAATTATGAGCTTGCGCAGAATACATTTACGTCGGTTACTTTGATGTGATTAAACAACCGATAAAGTAATTATGACCTTTCAATTTTTTTTTTTCGAATTTATAGGCATATTAACTTTTTTATGATAAAAGAGAACCTCAATAAAAAAAATAAAAAAAACACTTCTTCTTTATTTTGTCCGAAAAGAAAGTAGTATTTTTTGAATTTATATACATTTTAACCTTGTATTTTTCTGACACAAGATTTTGACTTTGTATTTAGTGACTCGTTACTCTTCAGTATTTTTTGACAGATAAAAATGTTTACAAAAAGCAGAATTATGTAGTGTCAAGCTGCAAAAATTGCGCTTAAAGTTTGGATGGAATCATGGAAACCGTAAACGAATGAAGGTGTTCTTTAATGGTTACGATCTTATACACCGAGTTGTAGTTTCGTTAAAACTACAACCGGTTACTTATTTTTTAAAAAATATTTTTTCAAAATTAAATCATTTAGGATATAACCTATTATTATTTAGTTATTATTTTAAAAATCATACATTTTAAAAACATTTAATTTAATCTATTATTTTCTAATTTTTAACAGCCACAATATGCATATTAACTCTCAAGTTTATTAAAAGCTTAAAACAAATAAGTTTCCTATCAAGGTGGTCTTTTGCATAAAAAACGTAGATACTAATTTATATATATGTAAATATATAGTTTACATTTTAATAAAACATTTGTAAGATATAAGTGACGGGGTGTAATTTTAATAGAAACCACAATCGTTTGTACGCGATCAAATCCCTTCTTTTTCTTTAATCGACATATGTTGAGATTAATTTTTTCCATTTCCTAGTGTGTTTTAATTCTGCATGCACAAATGATTTTACACAATGATCAAAATCAACAATAAAATATTTCATAAGTGATTTCTGTAAATATGTCTAAAAAGTTTGACTAATATTAAATTCATATTTTTACATTTGCTAAAATTGCAAATATACCCACAATGTTTGCACAAAATTGCAAGCATGTCATTTTCATTAAAATGTTATTAGAATTTTATAAAATGATGATAATGTCTTTTAAACCAAGTGAAATACTTACAATTTTTCTAGATATTGCAGACGTATTTTTTATTTTATTATATATATTATTAATTTAGATTTTTTTTGCAAATATGTTTATAACGTTTATAAAAATTATATGTATATCATTTGTCTTAAAACGCATTATCGTTGTCACATTACATAAAATTCTAACAGAGTTCTAACGAAAAGGACACGATTGTAATTTTATGTAAACCTTGTGGGTATATTTGTAATTTCAGCAAACTTAAGGACAGAAATATAATATTAGTCAAATCTTGTAGATATATTTACAAAAATCTCATTTCATAATTTTTAGATAGCAGGTACTCTAGTGGCATATGATGTACCAAAGTGAATGGTATATTTTGTCATTGTTTGTACAACATCTTGACTATTATGTAAAATTCAAAAATTAATCGTACTTATGGTTGGTAAGTGATTCAATAAACTAGCTGAAATTTTTTTTTATAAAATTGCTAATCTAGTATATTTAATTCATAAACTAAGTGTTACCATTATATATATATATATAAAAAGTTGTTCCGATGCATAGAATGCAATGAAACTTTATATAATCATTTATCCATATATTAATTTTATAGCAAATGGTTTATATGTTGAAAAAATCATTTTAAAGTTTTTATTTACATCAAACTATTTAATTACGTTGAATTTGTACCATTTTCAGATGGGGCCCATATACATATCTGATTGGGATGAAAATTGGTATGGTGATAGAATATATTATTCTAAATACAATGGGTGGAGTAGATTATGATTTAATGATCATGTAGGGCCCATTTCAGCGATACTGCACTGGAATGCTACACAAGAATATATATATAGGATTATATTCCGGTGCAGCATCGCTGTAATGGGCCCCACATGATCATGAAATCATGATCTACTCCACCCATTATATTTAGAATAATGTATTCTATTACCATACCAATTTTCATCCCAATCAGATATGTATATGGGCCCCATCTGAAAATGGTACAAATCCAACGTAATAAAATAGTTTGATGAAAATAACAACTTTAAAGTATCTGATTGGGATGAAAATTGGTATAGTAATAGAATACATTATTCTAAATACAATGGGTGAAGTAGATCATGATTTCATGATCATGTGGGGCCCATTTTTGGGTCACTGTACCGCTGTTCAGGTGCAGTGACGCTACACCGGAACAGCTCTCATATATATATATATATATATATCGGGGTCTGATTCTAGGTAATTGGCTTACATATAAACATTTTTATGTAACCTCTTTAAATTTTAAATTTTTTATATTTGATGAAAATTCAATATATCTATTATATTTAACATTATTTGTTTAGTTAAAAGTCTAAATTTTAGTTGAATCAAATATGTATATGGGCTACATTTTCTCAAAAATAGCGTTATATTCGTGTATAAATTAGAAAAATGTTTAAATTTATTCACATATGTATTAGAAATGATATTTTAGAAGGTTTAGATGTTGAAAATACAAATTTAAAATTACTATTTAACATCAAATTATTTTGTTTTGTTAATTCTACACATTTGTAGATATAGCCATGCACAGTGATACCAGAGAATTGAACGGGTTCCAAAATATTATAAATGATGTTAAATGGAATAGGTAAAATAAATTTTCCATCAACTATTAAAATATTCAAAACAGAAAGACTTAAGTAGAGTTTCATAAACGCATGTATATCTCTATATATATATATATCTCTATATATATATATGAAAAATATTCAAGTGCAGCGTCGCTGAAATGGGCCCCACATGATCATGAAACCACGATCTACTCCACCTATTGTATTTAGAATAATGTATTCTATAACCATACCAATTTTCATCCCAATCAGATACTTTAAAGTTGTTATTTACATTAAACTATTTTATTACGTTGGATTTGTACCATTTTCAGATGGGGCCCACATACATATCTGATTGGGATAAAAATTGGTATGATAATAGAATACATTATTCTAAATACAATGGGTGGAGTAGATCATGATTTTATGATCATGTGGGCCCCATTTTGGGGCCACTGCACGGCTGTTCCGATGCAGTGACGCTGCACCGGAACAGCTCCCTATATATATATATATTTTATCTTTAAAGCAATGAGGTTTTAGTCATTTAAGCATAAATTTTATGGCTCGTTTGGTATTGCGTTTCATGTACAACTTTTACATGAAGAGAGATTGATTGGGGGCTTTTGGAAGCATTATTTTTGTGCTTCCATAATACATGCTTCTTATACGTAAACTACCCTAAAAAATAGGAAGGAAATTTTTATTTTTATTTTTACTTAAAGCTCTGCCTTGTCCAAACCTCTTTTGAACCTATCGTTATGAGGCTTGGATAAGCATGCAACCGCACCTAAAACTCACTACTAAACGGACCTTAGTACAAACCAATCAGTTAAGGTACCAAAAAGCATTTAAATTGGAATCCTTTATGGGTCACACATTTAAAAATGAATGAATATGCAAACCTGAATTTATCGAATAGAGTATTAGAATATTATAAAATTACATATAAATATTTTTTTTATGTGAGACGGACAATAGAAGGTCTAGGTGTTTGATTTACAACTAAAAGTATTAACAGGTTCATATACACTCTCAAATAGTTTTTTTGTTTTTTTTTTTTTACCATGAACTTTTACAGTTCAACTGAAACTTTCGTTCTCCATAATTATTTTTAATCATTTATTCACATATTTCTAGCACAATTAAACTATCTACTTTAGCTTTATTATTTTTATTTATCATCATTATTCCTATCTACACAACTATTCGTATAATTAAACTATTTACTTTAACTTTATTCTCTTTACTCATCATCATTATCTTTATCATATAATATTATTTTCTTCCAATTCAAAAACTTTTATAATAAAAACTTTTCATACAAAAATTTTATCATTTTCCAAGCACACTCTTAAATTTTTTTATTCTTCACAAATACTCTATTTTTCAATAATTTTTTCACATCTTCCCCTATAACTATATTACTTTCTATCATTTTTATTCATCTTAACTTTATTTTCTTTATTCTTCTTTATTACTGTTATCATATCAAATCATTTTTTTCAACTTCAAGAACTTTTTTTTTTTCAAAAGTTTTATCCCAAACACATCCTTAGTTCCTAGTTATATCAATGTTGTCAGAACCGAACCGGTGATTGAACCGGTAAAGGAACTGGTCTGGTTCGAACCGGTTCGACCGGTTAATCAAACCGGTTCGAACCGATGACGTCAGCATGACATATTTATGACATCATAAATATTAAATTTTTTAAAATTTTAAATAAATATATTGATAAACTTATATTTTTATAAATCCTAAATATATATGTTGGATTTTAAAGACCACAATACAAGAACAAAACATGCAGGAAAAAAATTAATAGAGAGTTTTAAATAATTAACTACATTAATTGACGTGAAAGACTTAAACTTATAATAAGCTATGATCGTTGTTGCTTGGTTGTTGTTACTTGAATTCTTCCTCTTTATCTCGGTACCTTGATGAATTGCTATAAACATAACTGAAAAAATAAGAAATAAAACAAATCAGTAAGTGTTGAAAATTTAATATATTTATATATCGTTCATTTTTTTTAAATATATTAATTTATTATTAGTTTATTATCCAACCGGTCTAACCCGGTTGAACCGGTTTTCCGGTTCGACCGGTGTTTTGCTATTGAACCGAACCGTAGTGAATCGAACCGGACACGGGACCGGTTCCCGGTCGAACCGGTCCGACCGGCCGGTCCGGTCCGGTTTTAATAACATTGAGTTATATACATGGATTATCTCACTCTCTGAATTACTTCCCTTTTTAGATTTGTGACAGTTGTCAAAATTGGGGAGCGTTAAAAATTCATGAGAGTGAGTAAGATTTTTCTTACCCTTAACTTGAATGTAGTTGCCTCTGTATAAAGATTGAATCTTCAATTAATTAGTGTTCCAAAGAACCCGAAATTCAATAAGATGTGTATTCTCATTCTCTTTTTAAATTCTCAGGATATATTTTTAAATTTCTAATGTAACTTTTTATATTTTCAATATGCAACTTTTTTCATTCCCGATGCAAACCATTATATTTTTATCTCATTTCTCCATGGCATTCAAGCTGCTCGAATCCTAAAGAGCAAGCCAGTGCAATTCACCCGTACGAGCACCATTGAGAGTCGAGTTTATGGTGGAATCTCAAGTCAAATTCATGATGATCCCAATTTCCATGGTAAGATCTTGTTTATCTCTGATCCCACCAAAAGCAGCAGTAATTTCCAAAATCAAGAAAAGGCTCATAATGCTATAATGAGTTATGTTAAGCCGTCCTCCACTTGGAAGGGTTCCGCACGTGTGTGGTGGGCACCACATCAGTTCCTTGCGCAACATTGCTTTCGTGCATTTCTGCAAAAGGGTTTTCTTCCCGCTGCTCTCGTTGCTGCGTTTTCTCCTTCAGATCTTGTGATAGGACCGAGAAAGAATTCAGAGAATTGAACGGAAACAGAAATCCTTCTATTACAGACAATGATCTGTTTACAAAACTCTCAGCTGAAAACGCCGAGTCCAGAGGATTTAAAATCCTCTTACACAAGCCATTACTAGCCTCCCTCTTATCTCCCTACTTTTCTCTCTTTCAAGAATACATGAATTTCCCCGATGCCCTCTCACTGTCCGTTCCCGCCTTTAAATGGTGTGCGTCTGGCCTGTCTTCCCTCCGGGCTCCATCGGGCACGTGGCTTTAGCCTATCACGTGCACGCAACCGATATCTGGGCTCTGTCACTTCCTCAGATGGGTCTGAGGGTGGCCCGGCTCTGGTCGACTCTTCCTTCCCACTTGCCGGTGGTGGGGTGTTAGATCTAAGCATGGTCCTATCATCCCCCCCAGCTTGAGAAATAGCTTGGTCCACCAAGCTGTTGTCGGGAAAATCTTGACGCAATTGAGACAATGGCACCCAAGAGTCGTCAGATGAAGGAAGGCCCGTCCAATGAACCAAAATTTCCATAATTGGCTGCTTACCGCGCAGAATCGTGCGGGTTGCTAGAAGAGCCTCCGGTTGAGGTTGTAACTGAAGGTCATCTTCCGTCGTCGGAGGAAGAGTCGAGGAGATCATCTCCGGATTCACACAACGTTTCAGCAAGGACACATGGAAAACGTTGTGAATCCGAGATGTCAAGGGCAGTTCCAGGCGATATGCCACTATGCCGATGCGTTCCAAAACTTTGAAGGGCCCATAATAACTAGGAGATAGCTTAGAAAATTTGTTTGCGCGCAGAGACATCTGACGAAAGGGGTGAAGCTTCAAATACACATGGTCACCGACCTCGAATGACTCTTCCGACCTTTTACTGTCCGCTATTTGGCGCATTCGGTTCTGTGCCCGCCTTAGATTGATCTGCAATTCCTCCAGCAGGTGATCTCGTTCACGCAGTGTAGCATCGACATCGAACACTGCACACGAGCCCACTTCATATCGCGGTATAATTGGTGGTTTCCTGCCATAGACCATTTCAAATGGGGTGAACTGAGAGGATGAATGGTAAGAACTGTTATACCACAATTCCGCCCAAGGAAGCCAGTCTAGCCACTTGGTGGGTCGGTGCATGACAAAGAGCCGGAGATATGTCTCCAGAGTGCGATTAACCACCTCTGTTTGCCCATCCGTTTGGGGATGGTATGTCGTTGAGTATCGGAGGCCCGATTGATGACACTTGAAGAAGGCTTGCCAAAACTTACTCAAGAAGGTTGGATCTCTGTCAAAGATGACTGTAGAAGGGAACCCATGCAAGCGGACAATCCCTTTTACAAATTCCTGAGCAACCATTGTAGCTGTATAGGGGTGCGGTAACGCCATAAAATGCGCATATTTGGACAATCGATCCACTACCACCAATATAGCCGATTTGCCGTGAGAGAGGGGAAGGCCCTCAATAAAATCTAGAGAAATCTCCTTCCAAGGAGCCGTCGGAATCGGCAGAGGCTGGATTAGTCCTGCCGGTTTTTGAGCCACATATTTCGCCTGGTTGCAAGTATGGCATTGCGAGATATATTGCTGAATGCACCGCTTCATCCCCTTCCAGTGAAAGTGCTCCCGGATCATCTCTAATGTCTTCAGTATACCCGCATGGCCACCTAAGCTCGAATCATGAAAATGAAGCAAAAGGGCGGGTATATGCTTACTTGTGGATGGTAGAACCAATCGCTGGTGCTTGTAGATCAATCCGTCGATGATCTTGTAGTTAGGAAAGTCGGAGGGTGATGCTTCAATACGTCCCCGCAACCCTGCTAAGTCTGTATTATTGCGACACTCCTCAACGATTTTCGTGAGGAGGGGAAATACGCACTGACTGATAGCCAATTCTAACATTTCTCCTTGCCTAGACAGAGCATCTGCGGCATTGTTAGTTGCGCCTTTTTTGAATTCTATGGAGAAATCATATCCCAACAGCTTCACTACCCACTTCTGCTGAAAAGGAGTAAGCCCCTTTTGATCCATTAAGAATTTCAAGCTATGATGGTCTGTACGGACCACAAAACTTTGGCCTAACAGATAAGGACGCCATTTCTTGACGGCCATGACCAAAGCCATCAGTTCTTGCTCATACGTTGAACGGCCATGTTGCTGCAGGGGGATTGCCTTACTAAAGTAGGCGATGGGGTGACCTTGCTGAAGTAGAACTGCCCCGACGCCAGAACCGGACGCATCACATTCGATTACGAATGGCTTCGAAAAATCTAGCAGAGACAGAACCGGGGGACTGGCCATGGCTGTCTTCAAGGCGTTGAAAGCTTGCGTTGTACTTTCATTCCAAATGAACATACCCTTCTTAGTAAGGGCAGTAAGTGGCGCCGCTATCCATCCATAATTCTTGATGAATTTGCGATAGTAACCCGCCAATCCTAAAAAAGCTCTCAGCTGTTTCAGTGTCTTGGGAATAGGCCATGCTTGAATGGCTTCGATTTTCTCTGCGTCGACCTGTACTCCTCTAGCAGAGACCACATGTCCCAAATAGTGAATGACGGCCTGACCAAAGGAGCATTTGGATTGATTCGCATATAGGGAGTTCTTCCGTAGGACCGAGAAAACTTGTTGCAAGTGCTGTAGGTGATCTTCCCATGACGAGCTGTAGACCAATATATCGTCGAAGAACACCAGAACAAATCTCCGCAAATAAGGTCCAAAGATTCTGTTCATTAGCGCCTGAAATGTGGCCGGTGCATTAGATAATCCAAACGGCATTACTTTGAATTCATACTGACCTTGGTGAGTGCGAAATGCTGTTTTGCAGATGTCTTGAGGATCCATAAGGATTTGGTGATATCCCGATTTGAGGTCGAGCTTTGAGAATACGGACGCGCCCCTCAGTTCGTCCAGTAGCTCATCGATGACGGGAATTGGAAACTTGTCCTTGACGGTGATCTGATTGAGTGCTCTGTAGTCGACGCACATCCGCCACGTATTGTCTTTTTTCTTAACCAGTAGCACCGGAGCAGAGAATGGGCTGGTACTGGGTTGAATTAATCCTTTATCCAGCAGGTCCTGAACCTGGGATTCAATCTCTGACTTCTGTACATGGGGGTACCTATACGGTCGTACTGATGCGGGAGGTGCCCCTGGCAATAGTTGGATACGATGCTCCAATCCCCTCTGTGGAGGCAGCCTTTTAGGCATGTGGAAGATATCGTCAAATTGCCGGAGTATGTCAGTTAATTGATCCCGACTCTGGCCATGATCAACCGATTGTCCTTTCAACCTCAATCCTTCCTCCGTTGCGTGCACAAGAAACAATTGTCCTTCTAATTTCTTTAACCCTGCTACTTCCAGTTCCAAAACAGGTCCCTCGGGCAAGCCTTGTAGTACATACTTCTTCTGGCTTGCTACAAAGCTCATGGTTTTCTGCTTCCAGTTGCACTCTACTGTTCCCAACTCCTCTAGCCACTCCATTCCTAGTACAACTTCCGTGGTTCCCAGTGATAGCGGGTACAGATCCACCATGGTGCTATATCCTTGTAGCTGGATGGTAATCTCTCTGCAAATGCCTGAACAGGGCAATTTGATCCCTCCTCCTGTGGCCACATAAAACCCCACGGACGGTTGCACTCGTAGATTCAACTTGTCCACCAACCGGCAGTGAATGAAGTTATTTGTGCTCCCACTGTCCACCAAGACTAGCACCTCCTTTCCTCTAATCTATCCTTGGACCTTCATGGTTTGTCTGACGGTGGCGCCGGATAAGGCATGTAATGAAATCTCGAGCATGGTATGATCTCGAATATCTTCCCCCCATTGCTCCTCCACTCCAAAGTCTGTGTCCGCGTATTCTTCCTCTGCACTCAGACTGTATAACTGCCTAGTCTTACACTCATGTCCCCTTGAATATTTCTCATCACAATAAAAACATAACCCCTTTTTCCTTCTTTCCTGCATTTGCGACAAGGATAGCTTGGTTACCTGGTTGTCCTTCTTAGGCATAGTCTGTTGCCTAGAGTCAGCTTTATTATCTGTTCCTCCTCCACTCGAAACGGCGGCCATATTATACTGGTCCGTCCGTGTCTCCATCCTACCGCCTCCGATTGGCCGCTCTCTTCCCATTCGACCTTGCCACAGCCTCTTCTGGTTGCGTCTAAATTCGAACTGTCGGGCCATTTCCATCGCTTGTGAAGTTGAAGCTGGTCGGTATAGCATGACATCGGCGAGCAAATCCCCTCGTAGTCCACTGATGAACACCCCTTTTAATTTCTGATCCGGCCATCCCTCCGATCTATTGAAGAGTTTCTCAAACTCATGTATGTAATCCTCCAGGCTTCCGCTTTGCCTGATTTTGGGCAATGCCACGTCGACGTCCAGTATATGTGTCGGAGCAAAGCGCTCCCTTAATGCGGCACAAAACTCCGTCCACCTCACCCCCGGGTGCGACCGCCGCATCCATTGCAGCCAATCCACTGCATCCCCTTCCAAATGTTGTGACGCAATGCGCGTCTTCTGGCCCTCCGGCGTGTCATACAGATCAAAGAAGTTCTCGGCACGTACGATCCAGGCATTCGGATCGCCTGTTGAGAACATCGGAAAGTCTAGACGAGGATGACCCGCGTGGATTCCTCTTTCCCTTGGCTCCTCCCAGCCAGCACCCCCGTATACTTGCTCCCGACGCGCCGTCGTAAACTCGTTCTCGGCCCAGGCCCCTGAGAACTCTCTGCGTGGCTCCTGATGGCGACCTGTATGCCAATCTTTATCCTCAAGCCGCCCGTGCTGATATCCCTTTTCCAAGAACGGCCCTCTTCCAACGCCCCGTGTTCGCCATCCTCGATCTTGAGTCCGATCTGTGTGCGGTCCACGCCATGAAGGCCGATCATACTCCTGTGAACCTTCCCCGTTGTTTCTCCCTCCTCGATTGTGCCTATGGACACCGACTTGGAAAACGAGCTGCTGTAGATCGTCCCTTACTTCGGCCATCGTCTGCCCGAGGTTCCGTACTGAGTCCGCCAGATTCTCAAACTCCACCCTGCTTACTCGATCTTCCTCTTGGATCAGTCGGTCTCGGTTGGGAGCTCCTACTTCTCCTTCTGGGATCAGATTGGCGTGTTCTTGCCTTTTGCTCGTTGTCATTTGGATCGCTAGTCTCTGATACCTTGATAGGACCGAGAAAGAATTCAGAGAATTGAACGGAAACAGAAATCCTTCTATTACAGACAATGATCTGTTTACAAAACTCTCAGCTGAAAATGCCAAGTCCAGAGGATTTAAAATCCTCTTACACAAGCCATTACTAGCCTCCCTCTTATCTCCCTACTTTTCTCTCTTTCAAGAATACATGAATTTTCCCCGATGCCCTCTCACTGTCCGTTCCCGCCTTTAAATGGTGTGCGTCTGGCCTGTCTTCCCTCCGGGCTCCATCGGGCACGTGGCTTTAGCCTATCACGTGCACGCAACCGATATCTGGGCTCTGTCACTTCCTCAGATGGGTCTGAGGGTGGCCCGGCTCTGGTCGACTCTTCCTTCCCACTTGCCGGTGGTGGGGTGTTAGATCTAAGCATGGTCCTATCATCTTGCTACATGTCTGTTTCATCGATTGGAGAATGAAGTCGAGGATGCCCATTGCATTAAAGAAAACATATTGAGAGGAGAATCATCTGTTCTATTTTACAGGATTTGTTGTGTTAGATTTCATGAGATTTATCTTTTTTATTTTTCTCTGCCAAAATTCATCGATGATGAAATCCTCCAGTTTTTTTTTTTTTTTTTTTAGGGAAGATAGTTGTTTTTAAATACCATTATTTATAGTAGAAGTTTTGCTTAGACTTTTTTTTTTTTTGTTACAGTAAGTTTTGCTTAGACTTGGTCACATGGTTTTTCTTCTTTCTCAAAGAAGGGGGTTTTCCACATAAAAAATGTAGTGTATTTTCCGTGAATTTGATTCTTGATTGTTTATAGTATTTATCGACTGAAAATTAGATAACTTATTTAATTTGCACAAAAGAAGATAGTTCAAAAGTCCCAACAAATTATTTACGGCAATCTGAATTCTTTTAATTCTCATTCCTTTTCAATCCCAAATATCATTGACCAACGTAAGGTAAGTTAAAATCTAAAAGTTCAATGCTAAAGTTGCTTTTGATGGATACTCTGAAATTCCTTGGACTTTATGATGTAAACAAGTTTTCATCTAGCTACACTTCAAGAGAAAAAAAAAAAATTTCACCTAACTAGAAACAACACCGTACCTGTTCAAATATGCCATCAAATGAAGACTCGGGGCATGTTTCAAACCATACAAGATTCTTAGATTGAATTTCTATCTAGAATGAGAATATAATGATGTCTATTGGGAATGAGTAAAGTTGTAATGAGAATGGGTAAAGTTGTATTGAGAATTGAAAAAATTTGTTTTGGAAATTGAAAAGCTGTTTTGGGAATAATGACACAGATTCAATCCAAAAATTTTGTATGGCTCGGAACACACTCTTGAACAACCCGTTGATTAGAATATTCTTGACGACATAAGCTCATTTGCAAATAGTTCACCATATTATTTCCAGATATTTGCGCTTTTGCCTATGATTTTCATATAAATTGCATTTTTGCCTATAATTTGAAAGTTATTGCAAATATATTTATAACATTTTAAAACATTTATACTAATGGATATGGAAAGTATAAACCTCTTTTTTAAAAAAGGATTCAGCTTCTATTTAACTAGGTTACATAAAAGCAGTTACATGTAACTGCCTTACATTTCAAGATATCGATGGTTGATTCAAAATTCTATCAATTCATTATATTTAATATTATTTGTTTATCTGAGATGTCAAGCTTCATCCAAATCAAGTATATGTATGGCTATATTTGTTGAAAATATATCTTTTCATGTGTAAATTATGAAAGATGTTTAAATCTATTTACACATATATTACAATATAATAATACTTTATAGAATTATTTATCTATATAGCAATGATATTTTAAGTAGCTTTGATGTTGAAAATATAATTTTAAAATTCATATTTAGCATTAAACCATTTTATTATATTTATTTTATACATTTGCCAATGGGACCCATATACAATGGTACTGAATATATGAAAGAGTTCCTATGATAATATAAATGATGTTAAATACAATAGATGAAATAGATTTTTCATTGATTATCAAAATATTAAGAATGAAAAGGATTACATGAAAAAGAGGTTTCATAGAAGCGAGCCCATTTAAAAAATAGGATAGTTTTTTTTATAAATTGAAACTTGTTTATTAAGGTAAATTTAGTTAATATACTAAAAATAATCTTGATTGGATACTTCGGAGGACTATAACTAGTTTTTAAATAATTTTAATTTATTAGGGCCTACCAAGATATCTAATTAAGATGATTTTTAATATACTAACTAGATTTACATTAATAAACACAAAGGCAGTTTAGATTTATCAAAAAGTAGCTTTGTCCTTTAGAAAAGAGACTGAACCTTTACATATGTATAATTATAAATATTTTTAAAATTTATAAGCATATTTGAAATAAATTTCAAATTATAAGTATAAATCATTGACAAGTTTTGTTGATTCAAGTTATGCAGGTGATTTTGACAAAAGAAGGTCAGTTTCAGCGTATGTGTTCTCTAATGGTGGTTATGCTATTAGTTGGAAAGTCATGTTATAACATACTGTTGTTTTGTCTACTACAGAAGCAAAGCTTATGACATTAACTAAAGGTATCAAAGAAGCTTTATGATTAAGAGGCTTAATAAGTGAACTCAATCCAAGTTCGAAAAAGATTATTGTAGCCAGAGTCTTATACATCTTAGTATAGATTAGATATATCATAAAAGAACAAAACACATTGCTGTCAAGCGTTACTTCGTTCGTGATGTTGTTGAACGTGATTATATGCAAGTTAAGAAAATTGATACTGCAAACAATCAAGCTGATATGTTAACAAAGTCTCTTCCTGTTACCAAGTTTAAGCATTACTGGGGCTTCAAGTTCATGAGTAGTATTTAGTAGTGAAGGTAGAGAATCTATTCTGTTTCGAAGTTAAGAATCCAAGTTAAGATGGAGATTTGTTAGTGGTGACTTAGATTCATGTCACCCCATGCATACGGAAACGTATTTGCGCCAAGTTTTTTATTTTTACGCAAGTCCTCTTGCATTGTGTCACACCCTCATTAGCACATTGCAGTCCAGTTACACATGGTTTCCATTCCATGTATTTGAGCTCCTTATCTGTGTTATAAATAGAGGTTTGCTCTTTGCCTATCTGTGAATTTTTTCGAAGCTCTCTTATACACTCTTTTGTAATATTTAGTTTTTTCCAGAGTTTCTTGTGAGGTGTATTAGGTTTAAGAGTTTTTTTATATTTTCTTTCTCTTGTAATCTCTTTCTGCAAGTAACTTTTTTCCTCCTTCGCTTATAGTTTTTTCCTTCACATTGAACGATTTATACATAAATTAGTATCTACTTTATTTCTCTTCCACTTATTTTTTATGCACTATTTTGTTGTTTTTGGAAGATTATTTTTTAAAATTAACTATTATGTAAAATTCAAAAATTAATCATATTTACGATTGGTAAGTAATTCAATGCACTTAGGTACAAAACATATTTTTAAATTTTTTTTATAAAACTGATATGTATATTTAATTCATAAACTAAATTTTATTGTTTAGATCGGTCCCGCTTGAGTTACATAGAAGTATATTTATTTTTAAAGAAAGAAGGTTTTAGTCATTCAGTTTAGTTTGGGATTGCGTTGCATGTGCAACTTTTACTTAAAGATAAATTGATTGGTGGCTTGGGAAGCATTATTTTTGTGCTTCCATAATACATGCTTCTTGGACGTAATTTACCCTAAAAATAAGAAGAAGGAAAAAATTTACTTAAAGCTCTGCCTTATCCAATCCTCTTTTGAATTTATTCTTATGAAGCTTGGATAAGCATGTAACCGCTCCTAAAACTCACTACCAAATTAATGGACCTTAGTACCAACCAAGCCAAGAATCATTTAAATTGTAATGCTTTATGGGTCACGCCTTTAAAAATGAATGAATATATAAATTTTCAAATTTACTTGAATTTATTCGATAGAGTATTAGAATATTATTTTATGCGAAATAGACAATAGAAGGTTTAGGTGTTTGATTTATAACTAAAAGTTTTAATGGATTCAGGTTCACTCTCAAAAAATGTTTGTTTTAAGATGAATTTTCAGTTCCTGGTTGTATACATAAATATTAGAATATAAATGGAACTCAAAGCACAAATATGATATAAGTCTCCAATAAAAAATATTTCTGGTAGCATGATAAAACAAGATATATTAAACATCATCAATGATTTAGATTTTAAAAATTATATTTAAAAAGTTAAAAATGAAGATTAATTATGGAGGCTTCCAAACTTAATGAGCATTGAATCATCCCTCCTGAATTGCTTCCCTTTTTGGATTTGTGACATTTGTCCAAATTATAGGGGCATGAAAAATTCATGGGACTGCGTAACATTTTTCTTCTCCTTAACTTGAACGTAGTTGGGCCCTGGATAAAGATTGAATCTTCAATTAATTAGTATTTCAAAGGATCTAAAGTTCAATAAGATGTGTATTCTCATTCTTATACAGCTTTTTTAATCCTCAAGATATCATTTTACATTTTCAATATACAATTTTTTTACGGGTAAAGAAAAATACAATTTTTTTTTTTTTTTTCCAATTCAAATCATCGTTTTCTTATCTAATTTCTTCATCGCAATCAAGCTTCGTTGAATCCTTCGGCACTAGACTCTGCAATCATTCTAGCCGATATGAATATTTATTTAGGAAAGCGGTTCGATGGAGCACTCTCCGTCCGTAGAAGCACCATTCTTCGATTCCAGTTTATGGTGGAGTCTCAAGTCAAATTCATGATGATCCCAATTTCCATGGTAAGGTCTTGTTTATCTTTTATCTCACCAAAAACAGCAGCAGTGTCCAAAATTATTGACAGAGATCCTTTTTAAAAAAAAAAAAAAATTCTCACTCTTTTTCAGTCCCAAATATCATTGACCAACGTAAGGTACGTTAAAATCTAAAATTTTAATGTTAAAGTAGCTTTTGATGGCTACTTTGAAATTCCATGGCCTTTATGATGTAAACAAGTTTTCCTTGTAGCTGGAAACAACACTTGTACCTCTTTGAACACACCACCAAACGAAGGCTTAAGCAACCCGTTGGTGTGATTAACGTGGATAACATAAGCTCATTTGCAAAGAGCTCACCATATTGTTTCCAAATATCTGCACTTATGCCAATAATTTTTATATAAATTGCATTTATACCTACGATTTGAAAGTCAAATATGCTTTCAAAATTTTAAAATATTTAAGTTTTATCTACGACAAGTATGAAACTCTTTTTTTAGAAAAAGGATTTTTTTTTATAAATTCAAACCATCCATTATACTTATTAAAGTGAATTGAGTTCATATACTATACTTTGGTAGGCCTACCAAGGTATCTAATCAAGGTAATTTTTAATATATTAATTAGGTTCACATTAATAAATGCAACATTGGTTTGAATTTATCAAAAAGAAGTTGTATTTTAAAAACAGAGATTGAACCTTTACATGGGCATAATTACAATTTAAAATACATAACTATATTTTTAATAAATTTAAAATCATTGACGTAAATGCATTTTGCGTAAAAAAAATCAAAATTGATAAATCTGTTGGCATTCAGGGTGGCTGGAGAACCGCTAGAGTGATGAGGATCATTTTTTAGCTAGAGTTGGCACGAAAGTTGAAAGAGTTCTCTAGCCTCGTTTTTTACGCCTTGACTGCGCTGAATTCTTTAAGATGAAGTCTCACCAACCAGCTCAGAGAAGGGTGGCCATTTGGCATGATTGCATGAAGACTAAGCCAAATAAATTAAAGAGAGAAAGGAAAAGAAAAGGGAACGTGTGCGGACGCAAGAAAGAATTTTCTGAGAGAAGATGCCCGCGGTGGCCGAAGTCAGGAGCTGACGCACGCCATTCGTATGTCTCATGCGGGTTGGGGAACGATCGGTAACAGGTGGTGCGAAATGTCTGGGGTGCACGAATTTCACAGTATTTCATTAATTAATTAATAATTATATATTTTTATTTTTTCCCTATATTTTAATTATTTTTCTATTAATTACCTTTTAACAAACTTATTTGTTCTAATTTTACTCTTATGGTTTCATATCAATTACATAATTTTTAAAATATTTTATTTTCTACTCCCACGGAATATTCTATTTTCTACTCTCACCAAATACCACATTTCCCATAATTTTCACTTTCACAAATATATGAGCGTGAAAACCATAATTTTCAATGAAATTTGGTTTCTTATGACCGATCATTATTTCATCAATTATTTCATCAATCATACTATTTTTCCTGTTTTTACCCTTACTTTCTAATCATTTTCCTTACCAACTACATACATTAAATCTATTTATTCCAACTATACTCTTATTATTTTTTATCAATCACATATTTTTTAAAATATTTTTTTTCTATTTTTCACTATTTCTTGTGGTCCCACAATTTTGCAGATTAACAAACGCACCCGTGCATCACCATCCGAATTCCCACCTACCGAGAAACAGAGGGAATGACTGACGACCCAATCAAGTCAAATTCCTCATCAACGTAAACAAAGCCAAGCCGACCTGCACAAAAAAGAGGGGCTGCGCGCCACATGGCAAGCATGCGATGCGAGTGGCATTCACATCCTCCAGACGTTTCGATTTCGCCCTCAAAATGAGCGCACCGCTTTCAGATCAGAAGAAGATTTGATTCCCCAGGCAACTAGGCAACCCCTCACGCACTTAAATTCCTCAAAATATATAAAAAGATTTTTTGTTCTCATCGGTCTCCCCAGGCAGCTTTTTTAGGGTGTGTTTGGTGGGAGATAAAATTTTTGATGAAAAATTTTAGAGATAGAAATTGTCAAATTGATAGAAAATGATATGATATAATAGGGATAATGATGAGGAGTAAAGAGAATAAAATTAAAATAGATAGGTTAGTTGTATTGTATGGATAGTTGTGTAGAAATAATTAAAAAGTAGAGTAGTTTGTATAGAAAAATGTGAAAAAATAATTAAAAAATAAAGTAATTATGAAGAGTGAAAAGTTTTGTGTTGAAAAGTTTTAATTGACAAATTTTGACCCCAAACAAACACACCCTTAGTTCACAAGAACAAATGCCCTCACCTCAACTCGCATCGACTTTTTGGCCTTAAGACCAGATTAAAATAAAAAAGCAAAAAATCTGGGCAAAATGCCTATTTTTAAAAATTACTAAACACTGCCACAACACTCCAAATAGAATTTCAATGTGCTAAACAACCATCATCTATTCATTGAATCATGATTTTGTTATTCCAAGATTACTTAGCCTATATCAAAAAATTTATTTAAAACTTCTTTTTCGTTTTTCCATAAACTTAATAATGTAAATGCATTTAATATATAAATTTAATTTCATCATTTTTTGACAAGTGTATTTTTTTTGTAAAAATAACCAAAATCTAAAAAAATAAATACATATCTCCGGAAATACTTAATTTCTGTCCAATATATTTAAATTAAGAAATTTACGAAAAAATAATTAAAAAATAAATTCATTAGCCCTGCCAACAAGACTATGACCAGTAACTCTTACTAATTTATCGTGGTAGTGCTGAAATGGCAAAACCGCAAGAGGGAAGGAGCCGCCTTCTTCTATTGATGCTCTTACAAGAAATTTGCTGATGGATGATTCTGCCACTTTCATGGCCTTCTTGCCTTACACTTATAAATTAGGATACTGTTCCAGTTGTACACATACAAGACACAATGCACCCTCACCGGTCGCTGCTGCTACTGACCATCTTCCTGTTCTCTCTCTGTTCTCTCTAGCTGATCATCTCCCTCCCTTCCTCCCTCCCTTCCTTCCTCCAATGGCCACCCGAAAAAGAAAAAAGAAAGAAAAATAATGAATGAATTTGAAATGGGCAGGGGCACCCACCAGAAAATTTACACTGCAAGAGAGGGCAGCGGTTGTTGCCATGGCTAGCTACAACTGCAAAATTTGCTTCTGGGTGGCATTGCTACAATCGTCCTCCATCCGATCCATTATCGTCATCTCATGTTGCAGCATTGCGGCTTCCCCATCCGCAGCTTCTCCCACAGGCAGATCATCTGCCTTGGGGACTGGTAGTGGGCTGTGTAATACTCGTCGATGCAGCCGAACTGGCAAAACTTCAAGTTGTGCGAATACTCCACAGGCTGCCTTGTGCTGTTGAACTGCTCCACCCACATTCCCATGCTCACATCTTCCATCTTGAATAGCTGGTGTTTCCAAGATGAGATCCGTTACTACCCACCAATCAAGAAGCAGCTAAACAAGCACAACAGCATGTAAATTTATACTGCTTACCCTGAGAGAGTGCTTTTCAAACTCAGTCACCACGAATTCTGCAATGTCTGATGATACAATGTAGCCAGGGCCATTGGCATAAGGTGGATAATCTTCTTCTGGCCATTCCTGAGATAGAAACCATATGGCATTTAAGAGGATTTCTACAAGCATACAGAACCTCTACGAGCATACAAAAACGGAGAACTGAATGAAAAACTGCAAATAACTCATTTGCCTGCAAGAATGGCAGACATGAATGGAGAAAGACAAGGTATCTAAGTCAATTTTTTTCAAAGAGGTTTAGCATAAACCATGATGTCCCCGCATGCCCAATAATACAGACAAAACACATGAAAGGCAACCCTTGAATGCAGTCAGGCCATGACACTAGACATATCACAACAACGACAACAATAACAAAAACCCACACGTTACAAAAGAAAATACTGTAATCGTTTACAAAAGAAAATGCTGTTTAATTAAGGGGGAAAATTCGTACCTCATATGTTACAGACCATTTGCCATAACGTAGCGGCTTGTGGTAGTAGTTCATATTTCCGACATACAGGCTTCTGCCTGCAGGGACTTTCTTTACTTCTTTGATCACAGAATCCATCCTCACAAATGTGTCATCATCACATTTCATGATATACTGAGCAGAAACTCTCCGTACCTGTCAGTAGAAAACAAAGAAAGAACAAACAGTTCTAGTAAGCATTTAATCCTACTCTCTCAACTGCAGAAAACTTCCACCTTTTTTAAGTCGATTTTCACTCACCCCGTACTCGCATATGGCAACAGTCTTCAAAACAACAAGATCATAGCTATCCATAAAGGGCACTATTACAATGTCACCAAAGAACTCAGCTTCTTTCTTTAGCTCCGCATTCACTTCTTTCCTTCCATTCTATTGACAAAGAGCAGGAACCAGAAGGATTTTAACTTTGGATCAAAACATTACAAAGAAAAGAAATGATGGTCTCCACAAATGCCCCAAGAGGCAGACTTACCAGTGCAACAAAAAACCGGGCAACTACACTGGATGATTTGATTTGCTGAGACTGCATCCAAGACTTCCTCACAGCCATCCGCTCTCCAAAATGGTTGCCAGCTGAAAGGATGCCAATGAAGATCTCCACAGGGCCATCAGGAAGTGGAGGAGCCTTCCATTGATTAGACATCTCGAGGTTCCTCTGAGGGGCAAAACTTGGATGCGAAGTGGGTAGTGATGCTGCATACACAGCCTGGACATCAAGATCGCCCTTAAGGGATAGCCCAGTTGCATCCTCAAGAACAAATCCCTGCAAACATTGGACAACATTATCAGAAAATTAGAATTATATACAGCCCCAGGAGAATAAACAGGCTTTAGAAATACTCACTGTGCGATAAGGAAAGGAAGTGACATGCCTCCCATCAACATTGACATGGTAACCTTCCAAACCAGCACTGAGGGTGAGAACGAACAACTTATCCTCCACAAAGGGAAAGGGCCAATCAATTGAAACTTTCTTTGTTCGGCCGATAAGCCTGTTCAACCACCATGTCGTCTTGGATTCCTCTGAACGACTGTCATCATCACGGATCCATTTCTCACACTTCACTAGTCCATCAACTGCATGCACAGCTCCCAATAAGTACTCAAGCAGTTTCAACAGTGGGGCTTCCAAAATGCTCATCAACATAGGCTTTAAAAAAAAATGAGGCTCAATTCATACACTTATTTTTTCTGCTGATTTAATCTTTCCTAAAATCTTACTTTTTCTTCAGAACCAAAGATTCTAACAAGAAGCACCAAGATATCTTTCCACAAAAATTTCATGCGCATATCAATCAGGCAAAGATTCCCACAAGTTAACACGAAATCCATAGAAACAAGGGGAGCGATCAAAATTCACCAATATCAGCATGTAAAATATTGCCAGAAATGCCGAGAACAACTTGAATTTTCAACACGAACAGTTTGATAGGCCAAAGAGGCCATGATGTTGCAGAAAAACAAAAATTCGCCCATCAAACTATCAAAATGATCTTATGGCCATGTCAGAATTGAAAAAGAAATGGGAAAAGAATCAATAAATTGGGTCCGCAAAATATCAAATTAATCTCAATTCTTTTTGAAAAATGAAAAATTAATGAGCAGAAAAAAGTTGGATTGGCGCATGCAATAATACCTGTCTCTTCATCAGCTTTTGATTTCCAACCTTCGCATCGGAGTGCTGAGCCCCACTGCATCCTATAACAAGTGTTCTGCTCGATTACGGGCTTGCCACTCCAGTCGCCCTTCAACCTCGGATTGAAGTGCAAAATCCTTGGGGGATCCTCCCCATCCACCGTCTTCAGGCCCTGCAATTCCATCATGAATTGCGAAACCAGCACCGACTGCGACCCGTCTTTCAGAGGCGATATCTTCGAGTCGTACTCCATATGAGCGGCATGCGGCTTGCCGACGAGAGTGAGATGCGACCCCAGCGTGAGGCCGCAGGGGAGCACCATAACTTTTCCGCGCTGCTCGAATTCCGCCCCAGGAAGGGAAATCGAGTGGGGGCAGGACTCGGACAAGTTCTTCTTTCCCTGCTTCTCGAGTTCGATGGCTTTATCGAGAGCCCCCGACTGGATCTCCCTCCACAATTTCCGGCCCAGTTCCCAAGCATCCTTGGCCGATTTCTGCAGCTCCGAGAAGCGGCTGCTCTTCTCGGTCTCGGCGAACACCAGACCAGAAACGAAATCCGCGTTCCCCTGATGCTGGGCTGCCGACGGCTGCACCGACGACTGGGCGAGGCGGAACGGCACTTTCCGGGGCCGAATCGGCGCGGCTTTCTCCGCCACGTCCTCCTTGCTCTGGAGGCCGGAGCGGCGGGGCAGAGCGTCGCTCAAGAACGCGTACGGCCCCGTGTCTTTCGCAGGGAGGACGAGGCCGCCGGCGTCGGAATCGCCGTCCCCGCCGCTGCGGATGACGAGGGGGATTTCAAAGGTGACGAGGATCAAGTAGAGGACGCCGACCGCGATCATGAAATGGACGGATCGCTGCCGACTCATGGACACCACCACGTCCATCTTCCCTTTCCTCATCTTCCTTCCTCCCAAACCCAAACCCTAACCCCAACCCTAATCCGATCAGAAACAAGAAAATTCCTAATCCTAAATCCGCGAGACGAGACGAGAGGAGGAATGAGATTTTCCAGATGACTCGTGCAGAGATGAAGAACGGTAGAAGAAGAAGGGGGAGAGATATAGAAAAGGAGAGAGGAAAGAGTTCTTGAGAAGTCCGCCCAGGGTATTTAAGTAAATCCGTCGAAAACAGCGAACAACGACGGCAGAGGCTTTCTAATGTATCGAAAGGAAGGAAGACAAAAAAAAAAACCAGGAAGAAAGAACAGACGACGACGGACACATGATGCCGTCACTTTCCCTTCCTTTTATTTCCACCTCCCATTCACACGTGTACTCGCACACGGATGGAGAATCACAAGCCTCCATCTCACCCGTTAATTGGAAAAATTTTCCAAATTTCTATATTTTATTATTATTATTTTATTCGAAGTTGTCTTTCCGGTGTTGGCAAACCGTGGAATGTGCTGGATTATCCAAATTATAATATAAGGATTAACAATAACTCGGTTTTCGGTGTGGCCCACAACTTCAACGGCATGATTTTAATTCAAAAGATCCCAGAAATTTAAAGGAAAATATATATATATATATATATATATATATATATATATATGATGGGGACGGCTCTTATAAGCCGGACGTGTCGTCATTTGGGACTCGAGGAGAAGCTGGTCGGGGCCCGCATTGAACAATTCAAATCTGGAGACGCATTGATTACAATTTACAGGCCAACCTATAATAACTTTTCTGCTGCGATGAAAGAACCGTTCCATAATTCCATTCTCGCCTGGAGAACCTCAGGTAATTAATTAAAGGACATTAATAAAACCGTGTTATGAATTATAAGTCTAGATAGTTATGGAATAAGATTCGGGTATCCATCTATGCAATGAACGGAGACCGTTGTTGCTTTTATCCCAGCTATGTTGCCGGACATTGCTCTTTAATGCGCAAAAATCTAACCCTCCATAATTAGTTGTGATTATAGATTCTAATCCCGTTTTTGGACCTTGTCGGTGGACCGTTTGAGGTTCCGCGACTTGGTGGATGCTGACGCAGCACTTCCCTTTCGGAGTCACACCAGCGTACACCGCACGCAGCGCTCGCGTGCAATCCGAACCGTAAATCCCGCTCGTTGAGAGGCAATCGACGGGAGAGGTGCGATCACGTCGCTGCGGACGTGTTCCTTAAAAACGGCTATCTAGGGTCTCCTCCCCGAGCGACTGCCGATTGACGTTGAGACAACGCGCTTGGGAAGGCAGCGATGGGTGGGAGGAAGACTTCCATGCGATTTGCCAAAAGGTCACTCTCTAGAGGACATCCTTTTGCAGATTACGTGGCTGTGCTGCGAGCTACTTCTAACTTCCTCATTAAGCTCTTGACTAATTAATTGGACTGGCTGAACAGCAACTTAAAGAGCGCATTTTTTCACGTCCATATTCATTTCAATTCAAACCTGGTCCTAATTATATGCTAATTTAATAGAGTCTTGTTTGAATGCACCATATGCATTGAAACTGAAACTTCAATGTACTCGATGTAAAACTCATTTTTTTAATTTTTAAGAAATTTTTTTTATAAATCTTTTAGTCTATGTGTATTTAACTTATGCATTAAAACTTACCATTTTTAGAGATGTGTATATATATTTTTTATTTTCAAAATAAGAATATTTCAGTCATTTAAAAATGGCTTCAAATCTCCTATTTTTAAAAATAAAAGATGTGTATATCTTCAAAATCGGTAAAATTTAATTTATAAATTAAACACATCTAAATTAACAGTTTTATGAAAAATTAAAATGTAAGTTTTACACTCAAATGCATTGAAATTTCTATGCATGACACAAGTTAACTTTGCTTTGGACACCTAGAACCTCAACCCTAATTCTCATTAGTACAATTTTAAATAGAATAGCTTAAGCTCGATTTAAAATAATTGTATATTGGTGTCTTGGGGATCTTAATCTAATACATAATCCGATACACTTCTTAATTATCTAGAGGTGCTTTTCCAATATGAAACCGTCGGGTTTTCTATTTTTTTCCTTCTAATCCAAGTCGTCCATAATTTTACAACATGGAATTTTATTTTATTTGGATTGGTATATACTCCATAGTAGATGAATAAGATTCTTATAATTATATTTTTTTAACATTATAGATTATAAAAGTTTTCATGCTAATTTTTTATATTTCCACTAATCAAATTGTTTCAAATAAAATGCATAACTTGAATTTTAAAAATCAAAAGAACTATGAAACCCAAGGAAGTGCAGATGATGTACCCAATTTCATAGCAAAGTCTTTAATATCCTCATCACTTCAAGAATCTGCTGTCATAAGGATTTGTTCCGAATTCCTCTTGTTTCGTTGATATATCCTTTCAACAAGTTTTTCATTCTAACCGATTAAAATTGCATGTGTATTCCTTAGTTTTACAAAATAATAAATTACTCTACAATATTTGAATGGAAATTGTAACCTATTCTTTTATTAGGATTTCACGGATGACCGTTAAAAGTTTCAAGTAAGGGTGTGTTTGGTAATGAATAAAACTTTTGGTGAAAAGTTTTGAAGAGTAAAAATTGTCAAATAATGTGATATGATAGGGGTAATGATGAGTAGTAAAGAGAATAAAGTTAAAATAGATAGGTTAGTTGTGTGGATAATTGTGTAGAAATGATTGAAAAGTAGGATAGTTGTATAGAAAAATGTGAAAAAATGATTAAAAAATATGATAATTGTGGAGAATGAAAAGTTTTAGATTGAAAAATTTTAACTTGACATATTTTATTAATTGCCAAACACACCCTAAATGATAAAAAACGTCCTATGAAAATGTCCCTAAGAGGTGTAAACATGAATGACAATTAAAATTATCATTTGCAACCATCCACGTTGTAAATAATATAAAAACTATTGCAAAAGAAACATATATTATTAAAAATAAATATGTTAATAATAAAACAAAAAATCAATTTAGTACATATTCTTTATGAAATGAAAGTACAAGAAAATACAGATAAATATTTTTAAAAATATTCCTTGCATTAAATAGATTAATTTTGTATCCATCAAATTTGCAAAATTCATGTATTAAGTACTTGTAAAAATTAATTTAAAATTTGATTCTTTAAACATTTTCTCATATTAAATAGATAGAATTTGTATCTATCATATTTTGAAAATTTTCAAGATAGATAAATTTAAACTCAGTTTTCAATATTATAATAGAACAAGGAAGGAAATATCTTTTAAATTTTTTGATGTAAAAATTTTATAAAAATAAAATAAAATAATATGACAATAGAGATAATGATGAAGACTAAAGAGAATAAAATTAAAATAGATAGGTTTGTTGTATAGGAAGTTGTATAAAAATTTAACTATATAAGAATATGTGAAGAAATAATTAAAGAATAGGGCAGTTGTAGAGAATGAAAATTTTTAATTTGAAAAGTTTTTTGTATTATCAAACATGCCCTAAATAAAATAATTTGATGTCTATTAGATTTTGAAAAATTTCATGACAAATAATTTTAGAAATTAAATTTCATATTATAGTAGAAAAATGAGAAAATACTTTAAAACTATAACAAAATTTATTTTTTACTTTATAATATCAAAAATAAAAATAATACTTTTTTAAAAAAATTTGGTTAAGATATAAACAAAATTGATCCCTATAAAAATTTCATGAGGCTATCATAATAGTTGGCACTATTCCTTATAATAATAAGGGAAGACAAAACTTAACATTTGGAGGGAAATTAAGCTTCAATCATGCTTACTACAACACCTCCAATTGGGTTGCCTAATATGTGCACACTCCTAATAAAGATATTATAAGGACTTGCTACCATAATAGACATCATTTCTTTATCAAGTTGGTTTACTGGTCCCAGTTAATGGTTTAACCAAAAAGGGAAGAAGTGAATTAGGCTATTAAAAATTGAAATAATTTTTTAAATCTCCATTTACTTGGAGCCCTTTGAATGAGAAACGACTAGAAAATAGAATACAATAAAAAGATAAAGCAAGCACACATACCAATCGAACCATATAAAAGACATGATGCATAGCGGTTCAGGGCAACCTTTCAACTCTACTATTCAAATCACATATCTTTTATATCTTGGATTCCATAATAAATTGTTTAAGTTATCTTAGAGACAGTATTGTTTTATAAATTCCATCTCTAAGAGTTTATATAAGGCAAGCAAAAATAATTTATGAGACACAATATAAATTTCTATTTTGTTTTTTCTTGGACTTGGTATCTAATACTAATCCCATGCAACAACCTAAATTAAGGAAATAAAATTAAAAAATATAGTTTACTTAGGTAGTTATAAATATAGGAAGACAAGAGTTGTAGCACAAAAAGAAATTCAATGAGTATTAAAATCACTTTAATATGAGAGGGTGAAAGCTTACTTAATTTTTCAACAACTTCCCACAATCAATCTTCAATGCTTTTTATAATGGAAAAGAAATTATGCCCGTTGAGTGGTAGTTAGCATGTATATGATGTTTAGTGTTTAAATTTTTTTGATTGTTACAACTCCGAGTTGTAGCTAAAGTTGACTTTCATTTTCGAACATCTACCAAAATCTTTACCTTTCGATATTCCCTCAAAATCATGTGTAAAGTCAATTTAGGATGCGACTTTATTTTGAAGCTTAACCACTTAAACATTTTGTATAGGCAATGACACTTAAAGTTGCATATGAAGTTGATGTGGGTATAGCTTTACCTAGGTTGAAGTTTGAGTTAAACTTGTTGTTCAACTTCACTTCCTAGTATGCCTGAAACCACTCTGTCCATTACGATGCCTTTTAAGTCGAAGATTGAGTCAATTTAGACTTTGACTTCACTCTAATCCCTACCGAAGTAGACTTGGGGATCAACTTCATGTACTTGTTTATAATTTGAATCTTGTTGTCTCCATCATTTCGCTTCAAGTTGTCGCCAAAGTCAACTTAGGTTATGACTTGACTAAAGTTGCAACTTGAGCTACAACTTCATCCTTTTTTGAAAATCTTTAAGTCATTTTACGTTTTGTTTGTCCTGTAATATTCTTGGTATTGGCGACTATATAAATGGATGGTAATGTATATATTATAGTAGAAGAAGCCATATGATAGTAACGTTGTTAGAACCGAACTAGTGAAGGAATTGGTTTGATTCGAACCGGTTTGAACCGATGAAGTCAGCATGACATAATTTGACATCATAAATGTTTAATAATTTTTAATTAATTATATATTGTTGGTAAAATATTAAAATGTTCTAAGCATGAATATTAAAAAAATAACTCTATTAACTGACTTGAAATGCGTAACAAGCCTTGAATGTTGACTGTTGATTTCAGAATTTTTCCTATTTATCTCACTGCATTTATGAATTCCACTTCTATAAACATATCTAACATAATAAGAAATAAAATAGATTAATAATTGTTGAAGGATTAAACAATTAAATAATTTATAATAATATAAGAATTAAAAACAACTCATATGTTCAACAAAAATGAACATTTAAAAGTCTACAAACATATTATTCTCATCAAATATAAAATTTTAAAAATCAAAGCACAACAGTCTACAATTTTTAAACTATTTGTTGTTGTTCCATGTTGTGATTTTAGTTCTTTGCTTCATATGAAAGAATAAAAGCTATTAGACAAATGATAATGGTAGCAACTCTTGAACAAAGGAAGGCAACATTAAAAATCATCTTACCCAATCAAAGATTTGACTTTGAAGGGATATTTCAAGTAATCGATGGATGGTATTTCTCTTCTTAGTTACAAGCTAATTTTGTTATGAAACAATAGAAGCATACATGCTGTACAATTACACCTCAACCAAAAAGTTCAAGATGCTCCAATCATATCATAAAGTATAATGTATAGGCTCAAAAAAATACAGATAAGTATGCATATACATCTAAATCGATGAAGATAGTCCTCCTATATGACTTAGTCTATTAATGTTGCTCATGTTTTATTAATAAAATTGCTCATACTTTCTTAGTAAAAAACAGAATGTTTGTGAGAAACCATTTGCCCACCACATAACCATGCAACTTTCAAAATTTCTTATATAATTACAAGAAGTACAACAATGACGAAGTCCAATTACAATTAAATTTTCTTATATCAAATCATCTCGTTTCTTTTTCATCATCTTCCCATATTCATTTTTATTTTCATAAATAAAATATTTCCAAACAGAAGTATCACAATTCACAAGAGTAGCACCTGTAGATAATCACTGAAATTTTCCATAAGCATTTGCATACCTATCTCATTCAAAAATAAAATAAAAAGATAACAAATGCACACACTTCCAAGTCTCATTCTCAATCTAATCCAATATCTATTGACGTCATTCCAAGGGAACAAAAGTACAACTTATTTTGATTTGAAAAACGAAGGGTCGCCGGGTAATAGGAAGGAAGAAATGAGGGAAGAAAGAGAACAACGGTGGCAAGATTGTGGGATAATGAAGTAGAGAGTTGTCAAGACAATCTACTCGTTGTTTGCCGCCGGGCTGTTGCAGTGCAGTGTTGTGTGGCTGATCGTTGTGTGCTACATTGCTACTGCTATTGTCATTAATGGGAAAATCTCGCTACCGGCCAGACGATGGGGAGATGAAGATGAGAGGCGGAAGGGAGAGCATGGTTCAACGATTTTGGAGGTTGGGCGAGAATGGTTGAAAGAGGGAAAGGAAAAATCACACTATGGATTCATTAGCTCGGTTTTATGCAAGCAATGCACCAGACTGGTGGCATTTGGTCCAACCGTGAACATTGGTTCGACCGTCGGTTCAGCGGTTTGAGCAGTTTAATGCTATTGAACTGAACCGCCTGGAATCCAACCAGATACTAGATTGGTTCTCAATTCGACCTGTCGAACCAGCTTGTCTAGTTTGGTTTTTACAACACTGTATGATAGTAGAATTTTGAGAATCAAGAGTTGAATATATGAAAGATTATGTGAGTTATGGCAAAGGTACAAATTCTAATTATTGAAAATTAGATGGATGAATTTTGATGAATGGCTTAGTGGGACCTAGGATGGATTATCATATATTTTGTAAGTTTATGGGAGCCCTTGTCTTGATTAAATGACAAATGTGTAAGGTTTGACTCTCGTGTATGGATTTTAAACTAGAAAGGGGCACTATTTGAGTTGATTAGATTTAAAATGTGTTTAGACATGGGTGAGATGTCTAGCATGTTTAGAATGGATATAGATGGTTATGGATGATATTTAAATGATAGATTTAACAGAATTATGAAAATGGGTCAAGTTGTATAGTTAAGCTTAAAAGAACTAAGATAATAAAAATGATTGAAGATCATTAGTAAGAGTTGTGATTTGCGTCAGAGTGATTCTCATCATGATTGAAATTTACTCACCAAGCTTGAAGATAAATTTGAGATGATGATTTTGAGAATTGAATCATTCAGGACTAATGGTGAAAATTCAGTAGGAAATTAACTTGATTGGTAAAATTTTAAAATGCCTTTGAACTTGATGTATTCTAGCATGGATGAGATGCTCGATATGTATGTGATGAAAAGTCATTTTGAAGGTATTAATAGCAATAAATATAATTTAACATAATATGACTTGTTGTAGAGGTAAAATGATTAAAAAGATGAGTTCATGGGTCAAATTTTGAATGAGAAATATTTTTATTAAATAAATACTATAAATATGATATTATGATGATAAAAGAAGTGTGTTAGTGATTGGCTTCATATTTGGGAATAATTTTATTTGATATAGCTACATATGTTGTGAATGAGTGGAAGTTTTGATAAATGTTTGTGATAAAATGCATATCCAAGTTTGTGGTGATGGAATTTTGAGCTGATGTGAAAAGATAGTGTATAAAATTAATAATCTAACAAAAAAGAATAGTCTCAATCAAAATCATCTACAAAAATCTATAATTAAAATGTGGGAGTTTAGTTGAATCACATGGGGTGTGTGACTCTATGAAGGCTAGTTTTGATAGAGAACCACATGGGTCACGTGGTTAGTCATTCCAAGTGTGGAGAGTTTTGAACTCACCCCATTTGTATGTTATTTCTTTCTATTTTCTCCCATGACCCTACTTTGCTATTCCTATGAAAAATGACCTCAAATTGCCTAGATTCATGCAATTTTTGCTTCAAGAAAGCTTTTTAGAGCAAGGAGAAAGTTTAGAGTTTTGGAGATCTTTGGAGATTTTCTTTTCAAAATAATCATGAATTTAGGTTAGAATCATGTCGTTTTTATGATTATTTGTAGGCACCATGTTTGATTTCATTATTGGGACAGACTTTTAAGATATGGTGCTTGTGTAGAGATAGGAAGGTTGAAAATTAGAGGTTTCAGTGGAAACTCATGTAAAATGATGAAATGGAAGGGATTAGCAGTGATTTCTAATAAGATTAACATGTATTGGGTAAAAATGTATTAATTTGACATGATTTTGCTATGTTTTCTTAATGTTGTCTATAATGTGGTTAATGAAATATTTAAATGAGGATTAATATGTAAAAAACCCATATAAATGAAGGTGTAGGACCTTGAGGACATCAATAATGTGTTGCAAATTCTTGGGATATATAAGATAATAAATTATTTGAAATCGAACTTATAATAGAATTAATAAATATGAGTTGTATAATCTAAAATAGGAATTTGAATTGATGCTTGAGAATATAGCTGGATGAATGTCAAAACTCTAAAGCCCTGAGATAGGAATAGAAGCTTGATTTGGATGCATGAATAAGAGGCTAATTGGTGGATGATCTATTAGCTAGGTTTGTATGTTTGAATGAATTCTAAGGATGGTTTAGAGTTGTATTTTTCTATATCACATCCTCATTTGATTGTTTTGAGGCTAGGCCTTTTGGTAATAATTTGATTATTAATTTTGACATGATTTTATGAAACCATATGGTAGATGGTTTTGTAAAATGAGCACGAGGCATGGGTTTAGCATAGACATGATACATGTGGCACGTGTGTGCATGGTTTGTATATGAATGCTCATGGCCCTTTATTAAAATAAGAACAAGATTGTTCGTGGGTCTTTATTAACATTAGAACAATTTGATTGAATAGTGCACGTGACATGGTATGACATGACATGATTGTATTTAGCTAATGAGAGCCCAATTTTGCATTACATGTGGTGATAGGACATATAATGATTTTAGCATGAGTTTGCCATTGTTTTTATCAATTGTACCTATTTACTGAGTTTATCCCGATTCGCATGTTTGTTTCCATTGTTTTTCATAGAACTAATATTGTAGGCACCTAGTTGTGAGCTATATCAAGTTTGGTCTTAGGCCGAGACAGATTGTGACAAGCATACGTTTTATATTTTTAGATTATAGTTTTTGAGATTAATGTATTTGTGAGACAAAAAATACAATGTATATATGTCAAATTTGGTTGGAGAGATTTACATATATCTTGGGTTGCTATTTATGGATGTATAGCTTGTTGAGGACTTATTGTTGTATTCATGGTTTGTTGATGTGTATTTTGCTTCTTTGATAGTTAATAGTCTTGCTTCTATGTGTAGATTATGAGATGTAAATGATGAAAATGATGTGATTTGAGTATTTTCTATTGTCATATATTTATTTGATATATTAGTTGTGGATACCTAGGATTGTATAGGTGTGTTGTCAATTATATGGTCCTTTGCCTCCCGATTTTGTGGCAAATCCTGGGGAGATGGTATTGGATCTTTATGACAATGACTATTAATTCAGGGTTGCTACATGCACTAATACCTCTAAAGTCATGGGTGAAGTTAACTTTATATTGGACTTCACTCAAGTCAAAGTTAGAGTTGACTTAAGTTGCACTTTGTAACTTGAAGATTTTGCCCAAACATTTTGCCCTGCACATGTGCCTTGAAGTCATTGTTAAAGTTACTTGCATAGTGTGACTTCATTTTTAAAATTCTTAACTTTGATTGTAGGGACTTGAAATGCATTTATTATATTTTTTAATGATATTTCAATAGTTTTTTACTTATGAAAATCAAATTAATCTTTCTTAAATTTGAACATATAATCCATATCATTGTATTACTGGCTTTATTCCTAGCCATAATCAGCCAAAAAATTAGCTCGACGGGATGATGAAACTTCCTTTATCGCACACAAATTGTCAAGAGTACTTTTCAGTAATCACACATTGATAAATATTCATGGCCAAATATCATTATTATCCTTGTAAATAAGCCTATTGAACACTTATAAAAGGGGACTACACATCCACTTTTGGAGGAGAATAATAAAAGAAAATAGGAGGAAATTTTATAACACCAATACTCACTTCCCCTTTCTCCTTTTCTTAAAAAGTCATTAGTTAATCTTCAAATACCAACTAGGAAATAATTTATACTTGAGTATTTTTACATTTTGCGATTTGATTTCTAAGAAGCTTGAAGTTCAATTCATTAAATCGAAGTTTACAAAAGTTTATCAGATTATTCAAGAATTTTCAAGAAAATTTTCAAAATGATTGGAGCTCTAGAAGATCCATCAAACTTACAAAAGCAATTTATAAAAGTTGACCTAATTTAAACAGTGCCTAGCAAAAGTGCCACTTGACAAGATGGTGAAAAATTGTTGCAATGATAATACTACATTAATTGCATTATTAGTCGTTACTAAATCCCTAGAATAATTTATCCAAGTAGTATAGACATAAAAAAGAATTTACTTTACTTTAAGAGACAAACATTCACCACACTTTATCAAGAACTTAACCTCTATTTTCACTCTTGAATTGAATGAGAAGAAGCATTCAAAGCATTATCCATAATTCATCCATTAGAGTTATTAAAACATGAGTAAATCCCGCTCAGAGTGCATTTATTTTTCTTTATCATATAAATTTGTTTAGTTAAAGCAATTCTTTGTAATCTGTCCTTTTATAACAAAAAAGAATTTGTAACTTTAGTGTGGCTATAGAGGGAAACCCATACGAGTTATTGGGAAACTCATGAAACGAACCAAATATTTGTAGTTTGGTTTCAGTATAGTATAGCCCAAGGCTGGGATATCAGAGACTTAAGTAGGTGTCTAAGTTCAAACCGAACTACCATACTTGTGTAATGAATTTCTATTTAAGATTGCTAATCATACTTTTACTGCAATTCTACTTCTATAGACATGCATCTTAAAAGAAGATGAAAAATTCTAGAGCTCAATTCATCCCTCTCTCTTGAGCTATACTTGAGGACCAAATTAAGGAGACTAAATTTATTTTATTTGGCCCACAAATAGAGTGTAGATACCTATCCACATCAAAATTGAGTTAGTTGATTCTTATTTCCTCTAATACAAAAAATTTAATATGGAATTCATTAAATTATTCCTTCATATAAATAAAATATTAGATATTGAGAACAAAATGTAAAAGGGAAAAAAACAAATCCTCTTCAGTAGGAGGAAAAACAAAAAAAATTGAAAATAGAATTATTGACAAAGAAATGATGGATGTGGATGATGATACATAAGAAAATCTATACTCATATATCATACAATACCCAACAGGCCGGTTCAATATATGGATACTCATTATATAGAACCTATCCTACCTTAATCAAAGACACGAATAATTTTTTATATCATATTTTACCACATAAGTAATTTTCTAACCTATTATACTCAAAAGTTGGTCAATTATATAGCTATTCATGAATACTTTACCCAAGTTACACTCCAATGCAAATGCATGATCATATTTAAAATTTCAAAAAAATTAAATATGTCATTATATTTGAAATTAACCTTTAATAAATGTTGATGCAAGTTTGGATGCGGGCTCTAGTAATGTGAAAAAGTAGTGGCAGCAGTCTCCTCATTACTGTGGGAGTATCTACTAATGAAGAATTTAATGTTATTATTATCTGCTTGTTAGAATATGGTATAAAATTTGTTAAAATATGTTAGAACTTTCCTATAATATGAGTTGACCCGTCAAAAAATCAAAAGATCAGCAGGTCGGGCTGTGGGTTGACCCAACCCAAAATGCACACGCGGCAATCATTTCATTGAAGCCCCAAGCACATGCACCAGCCGCACGTGGCTGTCATGCATTCGGCAAAGGTAACCCCCTGATCTTGGATGGCTGTTATGATCAGTAGGGTGGGCCTGAGCCATGCACACATTGCTGCCGGAGGGCAGGACGGTGGAAAAGGTAAGACTGCTGAGGCAGCATTCATTCCTCGTTTTGGAACAGATGGCATGTTGGCTCACGTGCTAATATTCTTCATTAGAATGCCACGTGGCAGTGCAGGAATATTCGCGGAAGTGACCTAATCTCTGTAATTATGAGGCTGCTTTACTGCATAACCGGGTCGCCTCCTTTTACAGAGATATGCAAGTGGGCCATACTCAGCCGACACGAACCGTTTCATTGCGCGCAGCGCCGAACAGAAAAATCAGCCAGAAGATACAATTCCAACCTTCTAAAATGGACCGTTGGTGGGGAATGAAAAACCTCACCTCACCTGCGAGTCTCCCCACCTGACTATTCTCTTTTTGTTCTAGGAAAGGTGGGTCCCCCTTACAGCCGAGAATTTTCAAGCCACTTTTTAGTGGAATTTACCAATATTAGGAGGCAAGTGGGTTGGTTTCGACACTTCAAGGCCATCCCACCAATTTGATTCTCACCTAGTTGGAATTGAACTATCAAGCAAGATTTAGATTTTAAAAATTAGATTTCACGACGATTTATGAATGGGCATTTATAGGGCGGTCCAATCTAATTTTTAAGACATATTTTGCTATATATGAAAATTTTCAAACAAAAACATTTTAATTTAAAATTTTTCTCTCTCCACGATTGTTCTATTTTGTTTTTTCACATGTTTTTATATAATTACTATGTTTTTTAATCATTTCTATACAACAACCCATACAGCTAATATATTTATTTTAATTTATTCTCTTTACTTCTAATTATTATACTATTATCTTACATCATTTTATTTCGTTCTAAAAACTTTTACATTAAAAGCTTTTTTGGGGTGTTTGTTAACACAAAAACTTTTCTAACTAAAATTTTTCAATCTAAAACTTTTCACTCTCCACAATTATCATATTTTTTAATTATTTCTTCTCTTTTTTATATACAAGTACTCTATTTTCAATCGTTTCTACACAGTTACCTAAACATCTAACATATCTATTTTAATTTTATTCTTTTTATTTTTTATTATTACCCCAGTCATATCGCATTATTTTCTTTTATTTCAAACAATTTTGTACAAAAGCCTTTTCATCAAAAATTCTATCACTTCCAAAATACAACTTTTATCCGAAAGTTTTTTTTTACTTCCCAAACACTCTAATTTCAAAAAATTTATATATAGGCCACATCTAAATCTTCCTTTGGTTGAAATATGATAATTTCTCAAATTTTTAAATGTTTTGTCTTGATTGTTTGAACTTATTAGATAATTAAAAATTAAAATTAAAAATAAATTATCAAAAAGATTTAAAATTTTACTAATTTTCATGTGAAGAAAATCTAAATAAGGCCCTATACGTGTAAAAATATTTTAAAAATAATTTCCAACACCCGTGTACTTGTGTACATAATACATATAATTGGCAGGCTTCCGATACTAAAATTAGTTAGTTTATTCCGCTCTCCTTGTTTGACCTTAGTAGATCTCATCGTCCCTTAGCATAATCTTTCAATTCATAATAACGAAAATTTTAAATTTTCTTCTTTTTATTTGATTAGCATTATGCGCTTTCTTTTATTTATTTCTTTAAATAAATAAAGAGAATATGTTTTACAGTTTTTATATTTATGTTAAATTCTATCATTGTTTGTGTTGATTGATAAAATTCTGCAAAGATTTTAGAATTAATTTTATTTAATTTTAAGTTAGTGGAGATATTTCCCAATATTCTCAAATTTATTTTCAACTCGTACTAACCCATGTCAAAATGAGACCATTAAGGTTGATAGTTCCGGACTTCAGCGAATATTCATAAGTTAGGTCTGTATCCATATACAGTTAAATAGTTCAGTGAATGTTGCACTTAAATATGAAAGATAAATTAAAAAATGTGATGACTCAAATAGTCAAGTGGAAAATTCGTACTTTAAAAAAAAAAATAATTTGTCTTGTCAGATTGTCTTGTTGGCAGCTCATCCAAATCTCACCTTCTATTTATTTAGTTTTAAAAAGAGTAATGTATAAATATACCCACTTAGTTTGATTAAAATTGCATACTTACTTAGTTTAATCAAAATTACAAAGAGTACAGATCTTTTACGACCGGTCGGAAATCACCGGATTTCCGACCGGTCAAAAAATATTTTTTTTTGTTTTTTTTTTGAAAAATAATTTTATAAATATGTTAATCTAGTTATATTTAATCTATAAATCAAGTTTTATCATTTTTAGATATGTATATATATTTATTTTGGATTTTTAAATACAGGGGTATTTAAGTCATTTTAAGAATATTTAAAATGACTTAAATACCCCTGTATTTAAAAATCCAAAATAAATATATATACATATCCAAAAATGGTAAAAATTGATTTATAGATTAAATATAACTAGATTAACATGTTTATAAAATTATTTTTCAAAAAAAATTTAAAAAAAATATTTTTTTTGACCGGTCGGAAATCACCGGATTTCCGACCGGTCGTAAAAGATCATTCGGCAATTACAAATATACTGATGTAGTTTCAGAAATTATAAATTACCCCCGCATAGTTTAACCATAATTGCAAATGACCCTAATGCCTTTATAACATCGTCAAAGTGTGGGTATATTTGCAAAAATGTGCAAACTATGTGGATGTGCTTGCAATTGCAAAAATTAAGTGATATATATAAGTTTTTCAAATAACATAGCTTAGCCAGAATTGCAAATAAGCCATGTCATGACGATACAAGGGTTTATTTGCAATCATGATTAAACAATGTGAAGTTATTTGTAATTTCTGAAACTACGTGGGTATATTTGTAATTTTGATCGAACTAAGTGTATATATTTGCAAATTATCCTTATAAAAATTACCAGTACCGAACCCTAACTAAATTACCAAGTCTGCATGCAGCCTTAAACTAGCTCAAACACTTATTTAGGGTGGTTTCATTTGCGTAGGGATTGGCAAATGTATCAAAACCAAATGGGGTAAAAAAACCAGTGGATTGACTGTTTGGGTTCAAACCTGTTTAACCATTTATTTAAACCATTTTGAACCGTTCCAATATCTGTTGTTGTTATGTTAAAATTACTTTTATTCAAATATTAAACAAATTTTGAATATTTTACCTTAAATTTTATATTTTTAAATGATTGTATACTTAGTAGATGGATTGGGTCTTTAAGTTTATTTGAACTATGCATTGCTTATCTATCAATGCGCTCAACATTTCATTATCCGTGAACTATTACAACATCAATCAAATGATGCTATACAAAAACCGACAGCTTCTAGTGCCAATTGAACAGCTACTAGTCCCTAGTTGAACCGGTCAGATATTTTCCGGTCCGGTTTGGTTGTAAACTTATTTTCTCCAAACAAAATTTTTAAAAGCAAGTATGGCATTGCTTTATAATGCAGTCTGGGCACGAAACAAAGGCTAATAAAGAGATATCTGTGATTTTTTATGACAAATATTGGCTTAATGCCGACATTGATTTTAGTCTCTGGAGGATAAAATTATAATTTTGGATAATTTGCAAATATACTCATTTAGTTTGATCAAAATTGCAAATATACCCACATAGAAATTATAAATAACCTCCACATAGTTTAACTGTAATCGCAAACAACCCCACATTGTTATAACCCCATCACGACGTGGGCGTATTTGCAAAAACATACAAACTATGTTATTGTATTTGCAATTTCAGAAATTAAGTGATATATTTATTTTTTGCAAAATAACTCCAACATAGTTTAATCATAATTGCAAATAACCTTATGCTATGACGATGCAGTAATGACATCATAATTGTGTGAGGGTTATTTGATTATGGTTAAATAATGTAGAGGTTATTTGTTATTATGGTTAAACTATGTGGGTATATTTGTAATTTTTAAAAGGTAGTATATTTTCAATTTTGATTGAACTAAGTTGGTATATTTACACATTACCCTATAATTTTTGTAGGGTGATAATGTGGTGCCTTGCTAGCCCTGTCTCATGCTGCTAAATGTTATGATAGAAAACCAATAGCATATTCTTAGAATCCATGATAGTTTAAAAGGTAAAAAAACTATTTATAAGTTAATTTGCACATATATTTAATTAGTTTAATCATAACTACAAATATACTCATATAGTTTCAAAAATTGTAAATAACTTTATATAATTTGATCATAATTGTAAATATATTCAAGCCATTATAACATTGTTATTGCACTATTATGATGTGGGTATATTTATAAAAATATGCAAACTATGTTGGTATATTTATGAAAACTAAATGTACTACTTAATTTTTAAAATTACAAGTATAGTTACGTGGTTTGCATATCTTTATAAATACCCACACCATGATGGTGCAATAATGGAGCCATAACGGTATGAGTATATTTACAATTATGGTCAAATTATATGAGAGTTATTTGTAATTTTTGAAATTATGCAAGTATGTATGCAATTATAATCAAACTAAGAGGGAGTATTTACAAATTAACATATCTGTAATATAGAACACTTATAAAAATTCTGGATATTCACAACTAATACATCAGTTAAACAAATAATAGTTAAAACAACTTAGATCCACAACATTTTCATTAATAAGACATATCAACATCATAATCAATATATGAAAGCAAGACTTTCCATTCCCAAAATATATTTTATTAAAATTAAATCAAGCAAAATCTATCACAATTATACTTGTCATAATCATCTCAAGCTTGTGACCAAATGTAATTTAGCCCACATCTAAGTTTGTACAATCAGACCTTGGTAAAACATAAATAATAAAATGTGCAAGTCCACGTAATCTCTATAAATAGGACAATTAATCAATGAAAACCAAAAACTAAAACCCTAATTAAAACAATCAAATAAACATTATCAAAACATTGTTGTGAAATTAACTAGAAAACTAAGTGCAATTTATGTTTTAGCGATTAACAATCCAAATTTGAGTGTTTAAAGGGACTAATGTATTTGGTGAAATGATTTTAAGTTAGAAGTTTCAAATGTCAAAGTATAGCCGACCAAGTCTTATATCCAAGTCGACTCAGACACGCGACTTAGGTCAAATCTACACCTAAGTCGACCTTAGGAAGCAACTTAGGTTAAAAGAATGCAAGTTCTGAAGTGCTAATAGGTCAAGTCGCAAATCCAAGTCGACTTCTATTGTAACTTGGACGAAATCGATAGCTAAATTGATTTAGGAGTTGCATGCTTTCATTGACTCAAAGTTGAATGAGAGAAGTCACAACTTAAGTAGACTCCACCCTGCGATTTGAACGAACTCAAAGACCAAGTCGACCTCAAACTCTGACCTGTGTTTGTAGAGATTTGTTTTAGATTTTAAACACTAAGTACCAAAATCATGTTATACATCCAAGCCAACTTCGCTTAGAGACTTGGATGGAGTATGAGATCAAGTTAACTCAAGTCAATGACTTGGAAGATAAAGGCCACAGAAGTTCATATCTCTTAAAGTTTATAATCTTAAGCAAACAGTGAAGTAGCATAATCAAGTCGACTTCACCTACAACTTGAGCAAATTTTTAGACTCAAGTCAACTTAGGGGTTGGATATTTTCACTGACTGGAAAGACTATTTGTGAAATCACACCCGAAGTTGACTTCCCATGCGACTTGGGTCAAATTATGAACTAAGTCAACCCAAGTTTAAACTTAAGGAGTATTGCATTTCAAAGGAGGACTTAAGAAGTGAAAATGCTTCGATCCAAATGCATCATAAGTCGACTCCAGTGTGCGACTTGTACTATAATGGTCAGAAAATTTTGAATATTATCTTATTTAATGTGCTTCACTTACCTCCTAACGTTAAAAATAACTCCGTTATTTAAAGCACATCAAGTGGAGTGAAGAAGGTTAGCTAGAGCATTCAATAAGCCTTCATCATCCCACTTACAAGCAATCAAGCCTTCATTAAGTGCTCTACTAAGAAAGAACTGAATTTTCACTACAAGAGCTACGACTATTGAACTTCACAAGTCTCTAAGAGTTCTTTCTCTATGCTGAATTGTCTCCATAACATCTATAACATGTAGAATTTCTTTATAATCTTTTATTGTATTGGTATTAGGCTTCGTGTTGGAATCAAGGTTAAGTAAAGACAAGTAGTGTATGGTTAGAGTGCGACTCATGATCTACTTGTATTGTGACTATAAAAGGCCCCTAGAGTTATAATCTAGAAGAGAGCAATGACTCTAAGTATATCTCTGATTGATCTAATAGAACTCAAGACGCAATGATATATTCTTAGAAGAGTGGAGTAGGGAGGGTTGTCCGAAATACTATAATTTCTTATTTTTGTTGAGTGCTACTTATTTGCTTTATTTCTCTTGACCATTTTCATTCGAGGGGACATAGTTTTTGAGGGATCAATTTTAGAATTTTAAAAGAACCTAATTCACCCATTGCCTCTTAGGTTTTGTCACACATTCGGGACCAACAAACATGACTTCTCACAAGTAAAAACTGTAACACAACCTCGCCCAACTAGACAATCATTAACTCCTCTCAAGCTAAAAACTATGACACACCCTAGTTCAACTAAGTAATCATTGACTCCTCTTATCCATATTACTTTCATTCAATTCACTATAATTCTTTCTTAACAGCAGATAATGGTTTATAGTTCATATCCATGGCACTACTCCAACCATAGTCTAAAACTAAGATTCAGTCTTAGGCTTCTCTCAAGCTCGAAAACATATCTCAATAAATTATGATTTTCCTACAAAAAACATGTCATGCTTTGACCATCTAAACCTCAAACTACTCGTAATTGAAATACAAGCAATGATCTTAATTTGAGTTGTATATAATTCTGAACTAACTCGTGGGTAGGCTTAGGAATTAGTTGTAGATCAACCCGTGACCCACTCCAACCCAATTTATTTTTAATTAGGTAAAATCAAAACTTTTTAATCTGGTATAGAGATGAGTTAAAATTTTTGATCCAAATTCAAAAATAGAATTAAGGTAGGTTGTTCATGTCCCGACTTGAAGAATCTCGACCAACCCACATGTATTTATTTATTAAAACTTATAAGCGTTTGTTTAAATCTTATTATAATTTTTTTTTTCAAAATTTTCATATTTTTTGTAATTAACTATATCAATGATATAAGAATCAATTTATCCAAAAAATAATATAAAAATTAATAAGAGAAATTTGCATATATATATATATAGCATATATAAGAATTGAATACCAGGAATTTGCATAAATATAACTCTTATGCATAGCTATATATTAACCTTTTTAATAAAGTTACACTATATTTACTCATGTTTTATTTTAGCGATAATGTGTTTTTTATTAAATAGTAAAATATTGAAGCATACAATATTTAAATTTATCATAATTCTATTTTTATGTTTGATAATATATAAATTCTTAAAATCATCTTATTAGACTTGTATTTTTTACTTAACTGGCTATCCTAAAATTAGTCTAATACTAATCTAATGTTCGTCCTGAGACTTATTGAAAGTTTTTATATCAGGTCTGGACGAAGTTTTTTAATTGATACAATTTAACCTTAACATGACTCAATTGATAATAATAAATTATTAATATATAATATTAAATAATTTAAGAGTCATATTAAAGTTGAATTATTTTCATTAGAAAATTTTTAAAAGGATAGAATTGTCTTTTCAATTGGATAGATAATGATTGTGTTAACGACATGATATAATACGAATTTAGGATGAAATGTATTGGGTACAAAAGGAATTTGTAAAACATTATGGGTATTTTAGAAATTAGATGCAAATTTTGGGAGTATAAAAGGAATTCTCTCTTGTCATTTACATACATATAATTTAAGGGTTTCTTCACAAAATCCCTCGCATCAAATCTTCTAGGACTTACACCTTAGCTTTTGTACATTGAATCATCCATCACTAGTTAATATAATTCATTCCCTATCTCCAACAACATAATGCTTAGCTCTACATAGGGAAATCATCACATTACCTTTTACACTTCATACACTTCATAAGTCATTATCTCCAAACATCATGAGTTTTTAAATCAAGAAAGAGAGTATACCTAAATAGTATAAAGTTCAATCATTAGCATTTAGTGTACAAGTTCACCTAAGCTCATAATTTCCGTCTAGCTTTACTTTAAGTAAGTTCTCATAATATTTATTGTCCATTTTCATCAAAAAAAAATATTTATTGTCCATTTTTATGTGATTTGGTCATGTCAATATTATCATTGCCATTTTATTGAATATATGATATGCACATTTTATAAAATATATAAAAATTACATGAATTCATCCCATATACTGTAAATTCAAAGAATAACAGTTCTACATTATTCGTTATATGCATTTGATCAAAAATTCTCAAAATCCCATCACAATCCTAACTTCCGTATCCTAGCTAGGTTTTACTCCAAAAAGGTTATAAGATTCGAGCTATGGGACTCATATGCAAGCTTCATAATATGATTTCGAAACTCCACATCGAATTTTTAAAATTCCACGGTAGGAACTTGAATCTCCATGAAGCTCTCCCAATTATGATGTTAAATAAGCAATCCTAAGGTATTTTCAAGAGATCTAAGGGTTAATGGGCTCATGCATAGGTGGAGGGGGAAGAAGAAATGAAGAAGAAATAAGAAAATTCGGATGAAAACTCCTTTTATAAAGTGCACTTACAAAAAACCCTAGTGCGTTTAGTTTCCCACACGAGACCTCAAATGGCCAAATTTTTATGTGTTTGAAAATTTTTGCATTTTGTTCTTCTATTTTCACCAATCCTCATCAATTTTGATCAACTTAAAATGATATAGATAATCATGAATCTTGTTCATACCTCTTAAATAAAATCATCATACGAGCCTATTAATTAAAGCCTTTGCTAAATTTAAAAACAAATACACATCTTCTATTCATCCATATTAGCAAATTTTCCATCTTAAGGGCTATGTCACATGGGTAATTATTTATGGATTGTTCTCACACCTTTCTTATTCCATTAACATTAATGGCCTTTGAAATAATAAAGCTAAAATTCATTAAAAAGAAAAGAAAATTGATGAATCACTGAAGATGGATTGTAAAGCTAAAAAAAATTAATTATTATGTCATCGTGTAAAAAAGTGTAAATGGAGATTTTAGGCCATTAAAATAATGAAGTAAAAAATAAATTAATAGCCTAAACTATAAAGAAGAAGGAAATAAAAATTCAAGGAAATTTATGAGTTATACGGATTAATTAATTCCATTTAAATGAATACGTTAAATAATTTAAATGATTTTAAATTATTTAAATATATATGATGATTATGATCTATGGAATTATGAAATATTGTAACTTGTAGGTGTTAAATTGCATTACGATTTCATTCATTTAAGAGTGTGTGTGTGTGTGTGTGTGTGTGAGGGGTGATGCATCCGGCCAACAAAGTTATTTTTTAAATTTTTTTGATTTTTTATAAATATGTAAAGCTAGGTGTATTAACGTATAACCAATTTTTACTATTTTGAATATTTTTAAGTATTTTTTATTTTTAAACATAATGGCATTTTCATAATTTTCTGACTCAGAAATTACAAAAATGATACTGTGTTTTAAAAAAATACTTAAAAGCATTCAAAAATGGTAAAAATCGATTTATTGGCTAAGTACACCTAGCTTTATATGTTTATAAAAAATAAAAAAAATGGTTACATAGCTGGACGCATGGGGCCCCCCATGCAGCCGACCGTGTAGAATCACGACTATATATAAGGAATAATCCCGTTAGCCGAAGCAAAGCAAATGCCCTGCTTAACCCACATCAAAAAACCATTTATAACAATTTTTTATTTTTTTCATATATTTGTTCATCAAATGTATTTAACATATAAAATAAGTTTTACTATTTTTAGACATGTGTATATATTCCTTTAGATTTTTAAAAATAAGGGTATTTTAAATACATATATCACATAGCTTTTTAAAAATCTTTTAAAAAAATATATACACATATTCAAAAATGGTAAAACTTAGTTTATATGTTAAGTACGCTTAGATAAACAAGTATAGGAAAAAAATTTTAAAAAAGTTGTTGTAAATGAGTTTTTTAAGGTAGGTTAAGCAGGACATTTGCTTTGCCCAAGCTAATTGGATTGTTTATATATATATATATTATACATATATGAGAACCATTAAAGTGCAGCTGGATTTCACTATAATTATAATATTTTTCACTGCAAAATCGGTATCACAGGTATTAAAATATAATAATACTTTATATAACTATTTATCTATATATAAACCATATTTTAGATAGTTTAGATGTTGAAAAATAATTCTAAAATTGATATTTATATCAAATTATTTTATTATGTTAATTTTATATCATTTTTAGATAGAACTCGTATACATTTCTAATTTACATAAAAGCTAGTCTGCGACTAAAGCAAATAATTTTAAATACAAGGAATGTGATTGAAGTTAACTTTAATGATTAACTAAGCCCTATTTGCAGTTGATTACACTTTAAGTATAGTGCAATTGTAATGCACCGGAATATTGTCCTAACATTTATGGACACGACGGACACACTGCCTCTTCAGAGCATAGAAGAAGCAGTGGGGGCACTTGTAGGGTTGCTTGGTGAGGTTTAAATGTAGGGGGGGTGGTTGGGAAATATCTCATCCTCCTTATTTTTCACAAATGATTTAATAGCTTAATAATTCAATTTTTTAAAAATAGCTTAATAATTCAATTTTTTTAAAATTATCCTTACTTTTTAATCATTTTTCCTTTTAATTATTTTATTTATTCTAACCTTATTCATGTCATTTCATATCAATTCCACATTTAGCAAAATACATATATTTTTTCCATTTCCCATTCCCATCCTATAATCCCACCAAAATCACATTATCACTTACTAGACGTCTCTAGACAACCCGAACTAGCATGTTCTCATTTTAGATGAAATGAATACCTTTCAAAAACATTTTTTTTCTTATTTTCTTAAAAACAACAATATAATTTTTACGCTTACATGCAATTTTCATTAGTTTCCGTGTAACTTTATCCATTCCGAATGCAACATGATTCCATTCGGCATCCTCGTCCGATCTCTTTTCATGAACAGGATTCCGTCATAAAGTTCATACGAGAGAGAGAGAGAGGGAATAGAATGGAGGCACCGCCGGTTGCCCGGATAAGAGGAGAAGACACAGATGATGCCGACGAGGCTGGAGAGGCAAGCCATCACCGGAGCCGTTGCCGAATAAGAGGTGAGCCGAGTCGACAGTTAGGGTTTTCGAATTTTTACCTAAAAGTTCACCTTGCATGTCTATAAAATCGACGGATATATGCATATGCATGCTTATAGATGAAGATTTAAGTTGTATGGAAAGGATCTAAAGTTTGAATTGAGTTCTAGCGTAGGGTATTAATGTGGACAGTCATTTAGGCTATGGTTTTGGGATTCCGATCCAGTGCACTCGGGTGCACTTAGCTTCAGTGCACCCGGGTGCACTAAATTCATTTTAACCCATTTTTTAATTTGTTTTTGAAAATTTTTTATACAAGTGTTAATCTAAGTGTATTTAATATGTGTATCAATTTTTACTATTTTTGGAGTATTTTAGATATTTATTTTTTATTTTTAAAAATCAGTGGCATTTTATGTAATTTAAATTTACTAAAATGCCACTGATTTTCAAAAATAAAAAATAAATAACTAAAATACTTCAAAAATAGTAAAACTTGATAAACATGTTAAATACACTTATATTAACACTTGTGTAAAAAAATTAAAAAATGAAAAAAATGGGTTAATGCACTTAGGTGCATAGAATCGGATCCCATGGTTTCGAGTTTGCATGTTATTTTAAACGATTCATGGGTGATTTTAAAGCCAATTTCAGGTGAAACCATGCCAGATGGGAAGGGGGCTGAATTCGAACCAACCCTAGCTTAAGGGAACCGGTGAATAAGGGTTGTAGGCAGAGGGCGTTCTATGAAATTCATGTTAGGGATGATTTATATATTATTTTGGAGCCATTTGGAAGTTAAAAATGAGTTGGGTACGGGGGCTGTGTCAGGACAGTTTTATAAAGTATAACAGCTTCATGGGCCTGTGATCAATGTTATCAGAACCGAACCGGTGATCGAACCGGTAAAAGAACTGGTCTGGTTCGAACCGGTTTGAACCGGTGACTTCAGCATGACATATTTATGATGTCATAAATATTTAATTATTTTTAATTAATATATTATTAAAATTATATATCTACAACTCCTAAAGCTAAATATTGGATTCTAAGCATCATAACAAAACATGCAGGAAAAAAATAGAAGAAAATTTTCAAGAACTATTAAGTAAGCATAAATATAACATGTTAAATTTGAAAAATTAACTACATTAACTAACCTGAAATGTGTAATAAGTCTTCAATTAGCAAGAGGTGTTTCTCTTCCGAGGAAACCTGAATGCCCATCGTGATCCTGCTTGCCCAACATCATTTTTTGGGGTGATTTTCTATGTTGATGCCTGACTGATTTATCCTGTTGACCATGCTTTATATCGGCTAAACAAGGTTCATCCTTTTCATCTGTGATACTTTGGGGAAACTGAGATCATAAATTTCATTGTCTTTAAAACACACGATAGACGAGCAAAATCAGACTCTTACTACACCCAAAAGGAAGCAACTTACACCAGTAGAAGCAACAGCAGAACGATTGGCTGGAGGTGTTTGTCTTCCAAGGAAACCTGAATGCACATCTCGGCCCTCCTTGCCTGTCATCATATTTTGAGGCGATTTTTTATGCCGGCGCGTGCCTGATTGATAGCGTTGACCATGCTTCACATTGGCAGAACGAGGTTCATCCTTTTCATCCATGCCGCTTTCGGGAGACTTCTGTCGATTAAACACAAAAATTCTAAATCATAAAAAAAAAAGAAACCAGTTTTTAATAAAGAAGACTCCACATATTTAGGCTATACATGGATGGATAAAGAGGAAGAGCATCCATGGATAGTTTATGAGTAACGTGTGATTAATGTGATCACCATTTCGTCATGCAAAAGAACAAAATTGGCTATTCTTAGTCACGGCTATGCCTTCTCGAACAAGTAAATGAACCATAAAAACCATTAAGTAACCTTATATGAGAAAAAATTCAAGCCGAAATCACTAGTCTAGCATAACTCATTTCAGCAACCAGCATCAACGCAAATTGAATTCAATCATCTTTAAAACACACCATGGAAAAGCAAGATCAGATTCTTAAGGAGGCAACTGACAAAGTAGGAAGCAATTGGAGAATCAACAGGTGGAGCTGTTTTTCTTACCAAGGCTTGAATCCCCATCTTTGCCTTGCTTGCTCATCATTGCAGTTCGGGAATGTTGCTGGCCATGTTGTGCAAATGGTGATTTGACTTGTAAATATTAAATTTATTTATTTACTAATGAGGAAATGATAAGGAGTAAAATCCTTAAATTTTATGCCTAAAATCAAGTCTATATGAAGGCAATAGTGGACAGTTGTGTGATGGATGTAATGCTGTATATGGATTTTTGAATGATTTGTTGTTAAATTTTTTTTTTTCAAGTTTTGATTTTCATTTTGTCGTTAAATTTAAATGATCATACAACCTAAAAGTTTATTAAATCTCATGACTATGTTACAAAAATACAGGAACAACGGTGAAAATATAACTATCCAGGTGGGATGTGATTTGTGCATTTTAATTTTAATGTTGAAATGCTATGATTGTGAAATTTATGAAGTATGGGATGATTTTGAGTAAACCCCCCTAGTTTTAGTGCTTAAAACCGGAACTAAATGATGTTCAAGGAGGTTAGCTTCTAGTTTGGGCTATTCGGCCGGATGTCTGCATTCAGCCTCGGCGCGCTCAGGTCAATTTCACCTATTAATGGCAAAAATGTTACTATTTTAAAAAATTAAAAATATATATCTAAAAGTTTCCAAAAATGATAAAAATTGATACAAATGTTAAATACATATAGATTAACAGTTTTATAAAAAAATTTAAAAAAATAAAAAATGAGTTTTTGCACTGGATGCACTGTATCACAACTCTCTATTTGGCCACGTTAAAAATAAAATAGTGTGAGGAATTTTATGTTTATAAGGCTAGGAATGGTGTAGAAACTCATTAAATGTAGAAACTCCATCACAACTCGATCAGCTACCAAAAACATTCCTCTGCAATTCTGAAAACAACACCCATTTCTACTACTTCCAAACGATAAAGTTGGATACGATAAACAAACCCCACCCCCCTACCTTTGGAGATAGCAGGTGTATTTGTAACATGAAATGTAGGAGTTAGGACTATCAAGCCACTGCCATTGTCTGGAATAAAAAATTGACGATGAGGTGTTTGATGGGCCTCGGCCCAAGTAGCTCTCATAATGAAACTTAGAGATGGAGGCGAACTGATGTCGTGATGAAAATGATGTCTTATTGGGGGTTTTTAACATTTGAAATTTCTTGTATTTTTGGATTTGTTCTGTTTAAGTTGGATGAACGATTAAAATTGTTTTTTACATTATTTTGTTTTTAATCTGTGCAAGTTCACATATTTATTGTTGCTTAAGTTTAGGTTTTAGTATTTTTCTTTTTTAATGAAAATGGTGCTATGAAATTTCATTGAGTCTTCCTCTAGTCACGTTTCTCTATCCTAGTTCATCAATGATTTCTTCTCTTCTTTCTTATTGAAAAGATCTTTGCTAGCATCAATCATCTCTCCATTTTGTCTCCTAATTGCCATTCTCTGTCAACTGAACCGCTGCTCGATTGGATTTCAAGTCTTTCTTTGCCACCGAAATGCCATTACAGCTGAGCTGCTACTGCTTCTCCCTGGGATTTCAAGTTGGCCTTCTACAAACCTTGGATTTGATTTGGGAGGCAAGCAGTCACCTTATCCGTGGTTGATGCTGCTACAGATTATTACAGCATCAGCTTCTTAGCTAATAAATAAAAATATTTCTTGCAACCTTTTCCAGAGAGTCTATTATGTGAAGCTGCTGCTTGTAGATTATTTAATAGATTCCTATGGACTCAATCTATTCCAAACATGTGGCAGAATGAATATATAATTGGATTAGATTTATTAACCAAATAGTGTTTACTAATTGATTGGTCATCATCTATGAGTTTGCTCAGGCTGAGGCTCTCTGGTTGAAGCATTTGAAGGAAGAGACCAAAGCGAATTCCATTTGTACATGAAGGATCAACAATATTTATGAAGTCTTTGAAATGGTATAGCATCACTACGAATGGACTTGTAATTGTTGTTGCATTTTTGGACAGACTTACTGTTTATAAGAGTGGGAAAATTTGACCAGGTGGGTTCTATCCTTTATTCCCGCTTGAGATTTTTCTAGTATCATATAGTTTTGGAGAAATTTCTATTTAATTTATACTTAAAATTTTTGTTTATTTAATCGTCTCTTTATTCAGTTGAGAATCATTTCATAATTGGCTTTGCTACTTAATCATCTCAGAATTTACCTTTAACCCTCACTACTGTGAGGGAAATTTAACCGAATGGTGTTTTTGTGTACAATTTTTTTTCCTGCCTCTATTATCTCAGTTTTTCGACTGATGGTATTTCAGCATTGGTCAGTTCAAAGGACTAGCTGGATTGAAATTGGAGATGAAGCAGGACTCTACTTATTTCTTCTTACAGCCAGAGTGTAGACAGAGTTGTTGAGCAGGATATTGAAATTTCTGTGTATTATCTAATAGTCATAGCGAAAATTTCTATGCAGTTTTGTACATCAGATGTTTGTCGTATGCGGCCAAAAAATTACATACATTCAACGAAATTTGTTGTGGTGTCTCTTTCCAAGAAATAGCTGTTGTAACACTTCAGTTCTTTGTTCTTCAATGATGCAGCAGCTTATATCCAATTAGGAAAAAGCAGTTCAAACGTGTTACTGTTCCCAAATAAAGTTGCAGGCAATTCAACACCAAATTTAAGGAAAAAAGATTAACCAACATCTTCAACCAACAAACTCATATATTTATTAAAAATTCAGTATTTATTCAGCCTTAACTTAAAATAACAATGAAGAAGACATGGCAGCATGTTAGATTTGCAGGACAATAAAAGTGAGAAGGGATCTATATTGAATTTTCAATTTGTTTAACATAATATAATTTGCAATGAGGTGGTGAATGTGTTATATGTTGGTTGGACAAGTGCTTTGGTTCTGTTTCTATATTCTCATTGTTTATCACCCCACTTTTCTTTTTCTTTTTTTTTTCCCCTTCCCTATGGCTATTGTTTATCCCTTTTGGTTACCTACCGTTCTATCTACTTTTCCAAGTGCTTCTATGTCGTGTTTTTCTCCCCTCCTTGAAGAAGGAAAAGAACAATGTTGGTCAATTGCTTCTCATTATGCTGCAAATAGGAATGTGGGTGAGAGTCAAACATCAATTATTCGTTGCCTGTTATGGACCAAGTGCCAAAGCATCATTTTTTTCTATATATGAATCCTACATCAAAAAAAAAAAAAAAAAAAAAAGAAAAAAAAATCTATATGAATCTTATTCTGCAACATACTCGAATGTTGACTCTGAATTTTCTACAAAAGATATTTTTATTAATTGGATGTAAACAATGCATCAATTGTTGATTATACATTCATTCCGCGAATGATCGTGGAAAATCCTTTCCTAATTTCACATAATTCTGACAACAAGTCAAGTAAATATTGACATATGATGAGGTAAAGATTCGTGAGGGTATGCAACAGCTTGCCCAATCTACCTATGCTGAAATCTAAGATAGTTTACTGAATTATTAGTATCAATCATATTTGTCTCCATTTTGTCTCCTAATTCCCATTCTCTATCAACTGAACTACTGCTCCATTGGATTCAAGTTTTTCTTTGCCTCCAAAATGCTATTTTCCTTCAGCTGAGCTTCTGTTGTTGTTCTTGCTGCTGCTGCCTTGGATTTCAAGTCTTCATTGGCCTTCTGCAGAGCTTGGATAAGGTTTTGGAGGCAAGGGGTGGCCTTATCAGTCGCTGATGCTGCTGCGGCCTTCTTGGGCATCAGCTTCTCTGCTACGTCAGCAGGGGTGATTTCGCAGCCCTGCATCAGCTGCTGCTGCACTGTCTCGGGGTGTGAATCAAGGCCCGGATGGTTCTTGGCAAGGACTTTGAAGCCTTCGAAGGTGATGTAAGAGAGGTCGATGTGCTTATCCATCCGACCTGTCCTTATAAGAGCTGGGTCCAGCTGATCTAGATGGTTTGTGGTGAAGACAATGATCCGCTCTCCTCCACAAGCAGACCACAGCCCATCTATGAAGTTGAGAAGGCCAGAAAGAGTAACTTGTTAGGTGGTTCCTCCCACGTGAAGGCAAAGTGGGAGGGCCCACCCATTTTGTTTTCATTTGAAAGATGCCCACCTACCTTTGACTTCTCCTTTGCTTTCGGCGGAATGGGAAGAAAAAGGTGAGAGAGAGAGAGAGTGATATACACACGGCTCTTCTCGGTGCAGGAGAAATAAGAGGGAGAGAGAGATACAGATCTCGATACGACTCTTCCCTCTCGCCAGAGAAAAAAATTCGTCGTCGTCGTTCTCTTCAGTCTCAGCAGCAGCAGGAGGTCCGACAGAAGAGATTCAATCCTCCAGGGCTTCTACGACAGTTATTTCTTTCAGCCATCAAGCGATAAAATTCTGCCGTCATCTCAATTCGGTGAGATCCATCCGTGATTAATTTTTATGTTGAAATCCATCCATATCGTGATGATGAAATCCTCTAGATTTAACTAGAGAAGACATTGCTTTGTAATCCCATTATTTTATAGTGGAAGTTTTGCCTGGACTGGGTCCCGTGGTTTTTTCCCCTTTATTAAAGAAGGGGTTTTCCACGTAAAACTGTGGTGTGTTTTTCTGTGGGTTAGATTATTTATTATTTGTGATATTATTGTCTGAGATAAATTATTCCTGTTTAATCTACACAAAAGGGGATAGCCTAAAATCCCAACAAGTGGTATCAAAGCCTGGTCTGTTTTTTTTACATAATTTCTTGTGTGGATTAGATGGAAGAAACTTCATTCACAATGGTCAAACTCACATCATCAAATTACTCAATATGGAAAACAAGGATGGAAGATATTTTGTATTGCAAAGAACTTTATCTGCCTATTAAAGTGAAAGGAGTGAAGCCAGTGGAAAAATCTCAAGATGATTGGGATGTGTTAAATAGAAAAGTTGTTGGGCATATCCGACAATGGGTTGATCAGAGTGTTTTTCACCATGTTGCTAAGGAAACTGATGCATTCAAATTATGGGAAACATTAGAAAGCCTATATGAACGCAAATCAGCTGTAAATAAGGCTTTTCTAATTAAAAGGCTTGTTAATATGAAGTATAAAGATGGACAAAAAGTTGCTGAGCATTTGAGCAATTTCCAAGAAGCTTTAAATGATTTATCCAGCATGAAAATTATATTTGCTGATGAAGTGCAGGCATTACTTTTGTTGAGTTCCTTGCCAGACAGTTGGGAAACCTTGGTAATTTCACTCAGTAACTCTGCTCCTAATGGTGTTGTATCAATGGATGTGGTGAAAGACAGCATGTTTAATGAAGAAGCAAGACGGAGAGAACAAGGTACATCCGTCAATTCTGAAGCACTAGTTACAGAAAACAGAGGGAGAAATCAGCACAGATATTCTCGCAATAATGATCGTGACAAGTCTAAATGGAATCGTGATCAATCGAGAAGGAGATCAAAGTCAAGAGGAGTCAAATGCTATCATTGTGGTAAGCCTGGACATGTAATTAGAGAATGCAGAAAGTTGAAAAGAGAGGAAGAATATAAAAAGAAAAATGAAGAAAAGAAAGATGACACAGAAAAAGCAGCAGTTGCTTTCGAAGATAACGTCGTCATAGCTTGTGATGTTGATTGCTTTGCCAATGATGTGCCTACATGGGTAATAGATTCTGCAGCTTCTTCACACGTTACTCCATGTAAAGAGTTCTTCTCATCGTACACTAGCGAAGATTTCGGCTATGTCAGGATGGGAAATGATGGCAGATGCAAGATTCAAGGTATTGGTGATGTTTGGCTAGAGACAGACATGGGATGCAAACTGGTGTTGAAAAGTGTCAAGCATGTTCCAGAACTTCGATTCAATTTAATCTCTGCAGGACAGTTAGACAATGATGGATACTGTCATCAATTTGGTAGTAGTAAATGGAAACTGACGAAAGGTTCTCTTATTTTCGCTAAGGGAAATAAGACTGACACTCTTTACAGATCTTATATGAAGATTGCTAAGGGAGAAGTGAATGCGGTGGAGCATGAATCCTCCTCAGAGCTATGGCACAAGCGACTTGGCCACATGAGCGAGAAAGGTTTGAATATTCTTGCGAAAAAGCAATATTTGCCTAAAGGTTTACCTCTGAAATCATGCATTGATTGTTTAGTTGGAAAACAACATAGAGTTGCATTTCATAAATTCCCTCCACATAGAAACATGATATACTTGATCTGGTGCATACTGATGTGTGTTCTATGGGTGATAGAACTCTTGGTGGTGCTATATACTTTGTTACTTTCATTGATGATCATTCCAGGAAAGTATGGGCTTATGCAATAAAAGCCAAAGATGAGGTTCTAAGTATCTTCAAGCACTTCCAAACTAGTGTTGAAAGAGAAACAGGAAAGAGATTAAAATGCGTTCGTGCCGACAATGGTGGTGAATACAGAGGACCGTTTGAAAGATACTGCAGTGAACGTGGTATCAGACTTGAGAAGACAGTTCCCAAGACGCCTCAACAGAACGGTGTGGCAGAGAGAATGAACAGAAGTATTTGCGAAAGAGTCAGGTGTATGCTCTCTCATGCAAAATTATCAAAGTCCTTCTGGGGTGAGGCAATGAGAACTGCGGTTGATTTGATTAATCTATCTCCTTCAGCTCCTTTGGACGGTGAGATTCCAGAAAAGGTATGGAAAGGAAAAGATATTTCTTATGAACACTTACGGGTATTTGGTTGCAGGGCATTTGTTCACATTTCTAAGGATGAAAGATCCAAGTTGGACAGTAAAACTAAACAGTGTATCTTCCTCGGCTATGCACATGAAGAATTTGGTTATAGATTATGGGATCTTATTGACAAGAAGATTATTAGAAGCAGGGATGTAATCTTCTTCGAAGATCAAACAATCGAAGACTTTGAGAAAACTGAAAAGGCAAAGTCTCCAGAAGAAGGCCCAGTTGATTTGAGGTCGTGTACTCCACCTGTTGCGCATACAGGAAATGGGGGAGATATACCAAATGCTACACCAGAGCAACCAGATGAGCAAGCTGCTTCACATCCATCAGTTGATAATCAATTGAGAAGGTCTGTAAGACAACGTCGGCCATCAGAAAAGTATCCTCCTCATGAATATATGATGCTTACTGATGAAGGTGAACCTCAAAGTTATCAGGAGGCAGTGTCCCATGAATGCAGTGAAGAATGGATGGACGCCATGCAAGAAGAGATGAATTCCTTGCATGAAAACCATACGTATGAATTAGTAAAGTTACCTGCAGGCAAAAGAGCACTCAAGAACAAGTGGGTTTTCAGATTGAAAACAGATGAAAATAGCTCACGGCCAAAATACAAGGCAAGATTGGTTGTGAAGGGATTTGGTCAAACAAAAGGTATTGACTTTCATGAGATCTTCTCACCCGTGGTGAAGATGAATTCAATTAGAGTTGTTCTAAGCTTTCCAGCTAGCTTGGATCTGGAGATTGAGCAGCTTGATGTAAAGACAGCATTTCTTCATGGTGATTTGGAGGAAGAGGTATATATGGAGCAACCTGAAGGTTACAAGGTCAAAGGAAAGGAGGATTTTGTGTGTAAATTAACAAAGAGCCTATATGGACTGAAGCAGGCACCAAGACAGTGGTACACAAAATTTCAGTTCTTTATGAGACAGCACGGGTACAGTAAAAGTATGTCTGATCCATGTGTATTTATCAGAAAATTCTCCACTAATGATTTTATTATTCTTCTGTTATATGTGGATGATATGTTGATTGTTGGTCATGATACTAACAAGATTCAGAGATTAAAACTGCAGTTGAATAAATCCTTTGCTATGAAGGATTTGGGACCGGCTAACAGAATACTTGGCATGAAAATTGTTCGTGATAGGAAGAACAAAAGGCTTTGGCTATCACAAGAAAGCTATATTAAAAAGGTGTTAGAAAGGTTCAACATGGGCGAGGCGAAACCTGTTTGTACTCCACTTGCAGGTCATTTCAAATTAGGCTCTCATCAATGTCCTACAAGTGAAGAAGAGAAGGAACAGATGAAAATAATTCCTTATTCATCTGCTGTCGGTAGCTTAATGTATGCAATGGTGTGCACAAGACCAGACATCGCCTTCGCAGTTGGAGTAGTAAGTCGGTTTCTTTCAAATCCAGGAAAAGAGCATTGGGAAGCAGTGAAGTGGATCCTCAGATATCTTAAAGGTACCTCCAAAGCCTGTCTATGTTTTGGTACTGATAGACCTGAACTTAAAATTTACACAGATGCGGACTGGGCTGGTGATGTAGATACCAGAAAGTCCACTTCAGGTTACTTGGTAACATTTGCAGGGGGAGCAGTGTCATGGCAATCAAAATTGCAGAAGTGTGTTGCGTTGTCTACTACTGAGGCAGAGTACATTGCTATAACAGAAGCAAGCAAAGAGCTTCTATGGATGAAGAAATTTCTCAAAGAATTGGGAATGACTCAGGAAAAGTACATCATATACTGTGACAGTCAGAGTGCTATTCATCTCAGCAAGAATCCTACTTTTCATTCAAGATCTAAGCATATTCAGGTGCGTTATTGTTGGATTCGTGATATCTTAGAGTTGAAGATGTTGCAACTTGAGAAAATTCACACAGATGACAACGGATCAGATATGATGACAAAAATTGTAACTAGCGAAAAGCTAAGGGTATGCAGAGAGATGGCAAGTTTGCTAGAGCCCTCCACGTAGTCGGAAGGGGGAGATTTGTTAGGTGGTTCCTCCCACGTGAAGGCAAAGTGGGAGGGCCCACCCATTTTGTTTTCATTTGAAAGATGCCCACCTACCTTTGACTTCTCCTTTGCTTTCGGCGGAATGGGAAGAAAAAGGTGAGAGAGAGAGAGAGAGTGATATACACACGGCTCTTCTCGGTGCAGGAGAAATAAGAGGGAGAGAGAGATACAGATCTCGATACGACTCTTCCCTCTCGCCAGAGAAAAAAATTCGTCGTCGTCGTTCTCTTCAGTCTCAGCAGCAGCAGGAGGTCCGACAGAAGAGATTCAATCCTCCAGGGCTTCTACGGCAGTTATTTCTTTCAGCCATCAAGCGATAAAATTCTGCCGTCATCTCAATTCGGTGAGATCCATCCGTGATTAATTTCTATGTTGAAATCCATCCATATCGTGATGATGAAATCCTCTAGATTTAACTAGAGAAGACATTGCTTTGTAATCCCATTATTTTATAGTGGAAGTTTTGCCTGGACTGGGTCCCGTGGTTTTTTCCCCTTTATTAAAGAAGGGGTTTTCCACGTAAAACTGTGGTGTGTTTTTCTGTGGGTTAGATTATTTATTATTTGTGATATTATTGTCTGAGATAAATTATTCCTGTTTAATCTACACAAAAGGGGATAGCCTAAAATCCCAACATAACTTTGCTGCTGCTCTCATCCTCTTTGTCTGGATTGGGTGGGAGCTTTTTCTTTTCCTCATCTTCCTCATCTTTCTTTTTTCATCCTTCTTTTTTCGGCTTCCCGACAGATCCAAGGAGCAGTCGATGTCCTCAATGACCATGATGGATTTATTGGATGTCTCGATCAGTAGCTTCCTTAGCTCCGTGTTGTCCTTCACCGCCGTCAGCTCGACGTCGTACACGTCGTAATCCAGGTAATTGGCCATGGCAGCAATCATGGTGGACTTGCCGGTGCCAGGCGGGCCATGGAGGAGGTAACCCCTCTTCCACGCCTTGCCGATCTTGGTGAAGTAGTCCTTGGAGTCACGGAACGTGGCCAGGTCGTCCATGATCTCCTGCTTCTTCTCGGGATCTATGGCGAGTGTCTCGAAAGTCACCGGGTGCTCGAACACGACGTGGCTACACACCGTCTTCTTCCTGTCCCAATACCAGTTATCGCTGTGGCTGTTGGTGTAGAGACGCCGCTGCCGGTTCCTCACCATGACGGCCTTCCCTTCTCGGATGACATGGGGCATGTAGTTCTTAGTGACGAGCTCGCGGTTGCGGCGGTGGAAGGTGAGTGTGAAGAAGCAGGCTTCGTCCTGAGCTGGGTAGAGGGATATGGTGGTGGTGGCGGCGCGGGGGACGGCTTTGTTGGACGACCACCAGAGCTTGGCTCCCATGAATTTGTCTGTCACTTCCTCCAGCATGTCCATGCTGTAAATGAGATTGCTGCTGTCCTTGCCCACCTCGGCCTTCAGCCGCTTGGCGTGCTGGGAGGTATTCCGCGCTAGGTAGGCTTTGATTGCAACGTAGGCCTCGCTTCTCTTGAACTGATGGCTGGAGAACTCATGGATGTTGATTTGGACGTATGGGTAGAGATGTAGCTGACGAGATCGTGGGCTTTTTTCGAGAGGAAGTTCTCGAGCTGATACATCGGTAGGTGGGGTCGGGCAAGTGCGAAGAAGAAGACGAAGCTGGCCAGAGTCGTTCCCCACGTATTCTCCATTAGGCTCGTCATCGTCTTGCTCTTGCTCTTGCTCTTTTTGGAGGTTTTGCTGCTGCTGCTGCTGCCGGGAAAAATAGCTTCTTGCCCTTTTATATAATTTTTGGGTTTCGCATAACGCATGTGGAACGGACTGATGTTTGATTATACGCAAAGCGCCGGGCTGACTGCTGAGAAGTGGAACTAATGCCTGAGAACTATCTAAAAAAGTTTTATTTTCAAAATCTTACCATATATTTATTTAAAATTTAATTTAGATAGTTCACAGTGAAAATCAAATCAATCAGATATTAGTATGATTTTAAATAAGTAAAATTATATATTTAACATATAAAAACTGATAATACTTTCAGCAACGTGAAATTTTTTTTTTCAGACTTATCAATATAAAATGCATGTAAATAATATTTCAGATTATATAAAACTCAATGTATATATAAGGTGTGTTTGGTTGGAGGTAAAACTTTTGATGAAAAGTTTTTGGAGTAGAAGTTGTCAAATCAATAGAAAGTGATGTGATATAATAGGAGTAATAATGAGGAGTAAAGAGAATAAAGTTAAAATAGATAGGTTAGTTGTATGGGTAGTTGTGTAGAAATGATTGAAAAGTAGGGTAGTTTGTATAGAAAAGTGTGAAAAAATAATTAAAAAATAGAATAATTATGGAGAGTAAAAAGTTTTAGATTGAAGAGTTTTAGTTGACACTTTTTTGCCTTAAACAAACACACCCATAATATGCATGGTGATATTCGTGAAATAAGTTAAAAATATAAAATTTTCGGCGCCCGCAACTCAACGCACGACTCATGGTGCGCGTTGGCAATTACCTGCGTAATCGAAAGATTCGAACGGAGTTTGTAATGCGCAGCTTGGGCAGCAAGCCGGGCTAGGGCCGTTAGGCAAGATGTTTTCAAACCCATGTGGAAATAGGTAGAATTATAACCATAGAATAAAAAAAAATCACTTGAAATAAATTTGTAATAAAAAATTATATTAAAAAAGGAAAATTTTCATATATATCCACGAATTTTACCCATAAATCCGCTTATACTTATGAATTTTTCAAAATTCCTCTCTTACAAGCAAATTTTCATCATAATTCCAATTATATTCATGCCGAATCCATGAAATCAGTTGTTAGCCCCCTTATAAAATGACGAATATGCCCAAGATCTAATTTAAAATTTTTTTGCTTAAAGTTAAATATTCATATTCAAATGGTATATGATTTTATAGTTATAGAATTATTAAAATTCATTATAATATGAATTTTTAACTATAAAATCATAATTAAAGATGAGCGTATTCATCATTTCCCAAAGAGTTAACAGTCCCTTTAATGGATCCCTAACAACATGGGTATAAGTGAAATTATGATGAAAATTTATGGGTACGAGAAGATTTTTTGAAAACTCATGGGTATATAAGGAATTCGCCTAATAAAAATTAAAAGGACTTTGAAATTTTTTGCATTAAATGTCATAATCTATTTTTAAAATAAATTTTACACAACACATAATCAATAATGTATAATGAGAAATATTTCTATGATTAAATAGCTTAATTTTAAAATTAATTTCTTATGCCTTTTTTGTAATTTTCTATATTGAAAAGCATTTTTAATATTGAAGCCAAACACGACACTATTAGTATAAGTACTTCTCAAATGACATTGCTAGACAATAACTCTTTGTTACAACACTTTTCATAAAAGTTCTTAACTGTAAAAATTTAATCGCTAAGCAAATGAAGGTTAAATATCTAAATCATATCATTACCATATGGTTAATGAGTATATAAATTTTTATAACATTGTAATGCATCTATGAGTGAATATAAGTGTTTTTTCATGAAAAAATGTAAGCATTTTTTTAATTTACACATTTGATATGTATTTTTAAACAAATACAACCTATCTAAGATTCCCATTATGTTTATTTTTGATATTATGTTTAGAATAAATACTATTAAAGCATATGACTGGTTCGGATTTCAAATAATCATAAATATGGGCCCTATTTCATTAATAGTGTGCTATAATTAAAAAGCATCATGATGCACATCGGCATATCCCTTTACATTTTATTTAGGATTTTGCTTTTATGAAATCTCTTTTTTACGTAACTTCTTCTATTTTTAATATCACAAAACATAATTTAAAATTTACTTTATCTATTATATTTAGCATCATTTATACCATTACATTTATTTGGTATTCTCATGCGTAAGCTTCATCTACAAATGTATAAAAATATATAAAATCAATGTAATAAAATAATTGAATGATAAATAACAATTTTTTTGATTAAGTATATAATATTATATCTCATCTCATATTATAATCAAATTAAATGATCCACATGAGAAGCAATAATAAGTTCTCATCTATCAACACAGGAGATAACAAGCTCCCACGCGAGAGGCGACATGCTCCTAGCACTAGCCTATTGCCAGCATCCGCAGCCAATTGGGTATGATTCTATGAAGTTTTTTTTACCCTCTAATAAATATGTAAATTCATCTAAATATTTTTTATAATTTATACATAAATTTTTTAGCAAACATAACTAATGTTAATATTTAATTTAGATAAAACTTAGTTTCTTACCTAAATCAATGATATTAAATACAAAGAATGGAGTGAATTTTTTTTATTAAGCATAAAAAGATTGAAAACGGAAGGAAAAAATGACTTCCATGTAAACCGACTACACAGAAGTAGAGAGTGAGGGATAGTATGTGCATTTTTTTCATGGAAATGTTATTCTAAGTATATTCAATAAGCCTAATGATCATATGCATACGACTAAAGTTGGTTGCCGACTTCGGCCACCTAATCATGGCTCATTTAATTCATTCATTTTGGAAAAAGTTTGTTGTGTATTAGCAATGAAAAAATTATTAAAATTAAAAAAATTGTATTAGAAATGAAAAAATAAATTATTATTTTTTAAAAATGTTAAAACTTTTTATAAAATTGAAAATTCCATTCCAACATCCAATTCCGAGCTTCATCTCATCCCCAGTGTGAACGTGAAGAATCGCTTCTCAATTCCCATCCGCAAATCAGCAGCAAGTCCTTGAAGTCGTCTTAAATTATTCGAATGTTTAATCTATCATATTAGGCAAAAAAGGGTAAAAAAAAATGTACTAAAAATAGTCTTAATATTGCATAAAATTAAAATTATTTAATAATACAAATAAACCTTCTAAAAATTTTACACCAAGTTTGATATATGCCTATCCAATTTCTGCTTTTGTGAAATTCACTTTGGTCAAATTTCATTCAAATATACTTCATTTATTCTATTTAGTATTATTTATTTAGTCATGAAAATCCCCTCATTTTATACCATTGCATGTGGTTGTCATCCTTAAATGTATAGTATCAAGTGTCAACAAAAGAAAATGATTTGATTTTAAATATCTATCTTAAAATTATATTTTCCATCAAAAAAAATTATATTTTCAATATCAAAATAATTTGAAGGATAAATTCTTTTTATACTTATGACATTTCCTCATAATTGTTCTCGTACCCATGACATTTTAAAAATTAATCCAATAGCCACGACATTTCATACCAATTTGAGTACCCATGCTATCACGTTCAATCAGCTGATTAGGCAGATGCGTCCATGGTTTCAAGGCCGTTTCAGAAAAAAAGAAGAGATGACTGTTTTGCGAAAGGGCAGCCATGGCTTTGCATTTTCCTCTCATTCGGTTCTTCCATGACTTTGTTTGTCTTCATTGGCAGCTTTGAAAATTGCAAATTGCTGGAGCATCAAACCGGTGCTCTATTCCCTTTTGTTTTTCCTTTCTAATTTTCATCCCAGTCGTCTCCCTCCGTTCCTATTCACGCAATTCTATTCTCCGGCTTCCTATTACCGTAGCTCTCCTCTCACGGCGGTTTACTTTTCCCTTTTTTCATCTGATCTATAGCGGCCATCGTATTCATGCATGGATCTGTCAAATTTTTTTTTTTTTAAAATGTCGGTGTGTTGGGTTTCTAGTAGATTTGATTTTTTTAATATTATCAAAGGTTGACGTAGTAACCTTGCGAAGGACGGATCTGTGGACGTGTGCAATTTCTGGCGATGGCAGCAATTGTATGGGCAACAAATTTAGATTTTCTTGAGCAACTAGATTTGAAGATGACAGCAGTTGGATCTGTATTTGGATGACTAAGTGGCTGGATCTGAATGACGGATAAGAACAGGAATGTCAGAAAATGGGAAAGAAGGGGAATTTTTTGCGGGGGACTGCTGCAATGGCTGCTGGTGGTTATTGTCAATGGAATTTTAGATCTAGGACGGTTTTCTAACTACCATCCAAATGGACGGATCAGATTTGACGATTGAAGATCACCGTCGTCAGATCTGTGATGGGTTTTTTCCTCTTTCTTTCGTTTTTGGCAGTCATCGGTGCTGCTACTACCACTGTCGGTGTTGAAGAAGAAGACCATCATCACCATATGGTTTGCTCTCGTGGGCGCTTGAAAAATTATGGACAGCAGCCGTGGCTACCGTCCGCTAAGGGAAGATGGATCATTGAATTCTATGCTCCGGCGGTTCACCAGTATTGGTGTATATGCAGCTCCATCGACAGCAACAATATCGGCAATGTTTCTAGATCTGCAAGTTCATGACGAAATTCTAACTCCTGCAGAACGCCAGCGTTGATGCCATCTCCGCCGTCTACCAGGACGACGTGTTCACTGTCACCGTTTGACAAGGTCCCCTTGCCCAAGACCATCGAGGTTATGGTGGCGTAATAGAGGGAGTCGGTGGATGCATGTTTGGAAAAATTCAAGAGCTTCCATGCATCTTTGGAAGAGGCGCCTGATCGTCACCGGAGCTGGTAAGGCCGAATTCAGCAGAAGGGGCAAAATAGTCATTTCCATGTGTAACCGACGGTGTTTGTGACGGTAATTTAAAAATTTTTACTTTGCACAAATAGTATATTTTTTAATTATTTTTTCATATTTTTCTATATAACTACTCTATTTATTTTAACTTTATCCTCTTTATCCTTCATCATTACCCACATCATATCATATTATTTGGCAACTTTTATTTTCCAAAATTTTTCACAAAAAATTTTATCTATTCCCACATACACCCAAAGTGAAATATCGTGGATATTGACAGAATTTTTATAATATTATAAGTATGAAAGAAATTATATTTAAATATTGTAGGCATAAGGGAAATTTATCCTAATTTAAAATATCATTAAAATATGGACAAATGATTCTATACAATATTATTATATTATCTAAGCATTTTTGTTATTTACACGTGAATATATATTTTTGAGAATGTTGTTCCTGCACATATTTGGTTGTCGTAAAACTTAATTTCTAGCTAGCTAATTATGCTAGATACAATAAATGAATTTATTTTATATGGCAGATACTCAAGTTAAAAAAATAAATATGATTACACGAAACCAATTCTAAGTAAACTTAGTTATATAGTTATATAGAAGCAAAATTCTATATATTTTTTCAAATTATCTTTTGTTATATTATATTAAAGCTTATTTTAAACAAGGTAACTTGTATAGATTCCACAAAATTATATTCGTGAACCCCAAATCAAGAGTTTCTGCTTTTTTTAAAAAAAGGTGAAAAATTATTTCCCCTAAATCATTGTCCTTTATTCATTCTCCAACTAACATATAGAATTTTTATTTATGTTTGGATGTTGTTGGAGCGAATTTAGATATGAGATGACTTGAAGGTAGTTCTGAACACATTTCAAAAAATCGCAAACTACATTCGTCTCATTTCATATCTAAAACTTCTTCTAAACATTGTTCTCAGCTTTTAGTTTCCAATAAAGGCATTTACACTCATACCTATAATTTTTTACACAAATTGCATTTTTTCCTATGATTTAAAACTTATTAATAATATGTTCATGAGTTTTTAAAATATTTACGGTTATGCCTATAGTCAACCTCTTAAATTTTTTTTAAAAAAATTAGGACGTTTTTTGATATATCCAAATGACTCATTGTGTTTACTTATGTGAATTTAGGTAAGATATCAAAATTCATTTTAATTGGACCCCTTGGTGGGCTATAACCAATTTTAAAATAATTTATATTTATTGATGCTCACCGACGATCTAATGGTATCCGATCTGTTGCTCCCGAGAGCATGGTGGCTCCATACTCTCGGGTCGCGCCACCGTTCGATCGCGGGCGGAAGAGGAGAGCCGTTGGATGGAGCGGGCGAGTCGAGGCAAGCCTTTTTGCCTGCAGGTCCCTTGTCAGAGGAGCGTCAGTCTTTCAGTGCGAGTTTTCTGGTTTTGCAAAACGGTAAAAATCCATTTTGAATATAGCCTTGCCCAAAATGTCGCACCTAGAAATTTGTCGCGCTCGACGCCCGACCCCTCTCCTCTCCCCGCGCCCGACCGATCCCTCTCCTCTCCCTCTCAGATCTGCTCTCTGTCATCTGCTCTCTGTCATCTCCAGCGTCGGTGTCGCAAAACCAGAAAACTCCGGCATTGGTGTCATCGTCATCTCCAGCGCGACTCTCCTCTCTCCCACCTCAACACCCACGACCGCACCCCACCTGCCTGCCTGCGATCGATCGATCGCACGAACGGGATTAATCGACTTCGATCGCCGATTCTAACCAGTGCAAATCAGTCCGATCGCCGATTCATTCATTCAATCCACTCGATACGCGCGCGAGTGGATTCGGTCTCTCCTTCATTGCGTGTTTTTCTGTCTAATGAACTAGTCTAATTTCTTCAGTTTACTAGCAACAACTGTTCAGTTGATTTGAATTTGGAGCTTATCTAATTCGAATGACATTTCGGCTTCAATGGCTTGATTCTACTCTCGATTCATGAAGTTCGACAGTCTGGCTATTCGAACAAAAATAAAAATGCATAATTTTTTAAATTCTCATTCTCCTTGCATTCACTTTGTTTTATATACAACAAGTTTGGGACCAATATTCAAACCGATGGCATGATCAAGAGAAGTGAAGGACAGAAAAGAAATCGCAAGCGGTGTTACAGTTAGTGCACTAAAGTTTTGCAATTCCAGGGCTAGGAAATATTGTTACTATCATGTTCTCCGATTTGATAGCTAGGAAATCTTCATTCTTCAATGCTTCTTAAATTATCTAATTTGACAACTTTGAAAGTTCAATGCTCTCAAATCCTTTGATTTGATGTCTAACTGCTTGTCTACTTTGTATCTGGCAAGGACTGTTCACAATCAAATTAGAAACAATTTGTTTTTAAATTCTTCAATTTGTTTGCTAACTGGTTGTCTGCTTTGCAAATGGCAAGGATTTTTTTTATTATATAAGAAACATCCTATGAAATTTGGTCTTAGTAGATGAACATCTGAGAGAAATCCTTTGTTTCGTAAGACAGATTTTGAGATGGTCATCCACCGTGGCGGGCGCCATTGTGGGCGAGTGAGGTGGCAAGTTGAAGCACCACCAAGTGTTGTTGCCTGCAAGTGCAATTGCACGGACTGTTCGATGAGGGGAAACACCCACTTTATTGTTCCAGCTACAAAGTTCAAGTTGATTGGAGAATCTGAGCAATTCCTCACCACTTATACCTTTGGCACGCATTCAGCAAAGCACACCTTAAGCAAGAACCGTGGCATAACATCATTCTATGTGCCTTGTTCGAATCCAGATGGTTTTGTTGTGACGATGATGTGTGTGGACGCTGGCACACTCTCTCATATTGAGATTAGACCTTTTGATGGGAGCAATTGGGAGAAATCCTATGAAGAAACATCCGTATCATCGTGTTCTAAATTAGATGCAGCAACTCCAAAGTGACCTTTGAAAATGCTTTAGGCTAAAATTTTGTAACTTGCATGATTGTATCCGTTACATGGGCGTAGAATGTTATTGCAACGTGTGAATTTAAGGTATTGGTTGCAATTTTATTTTTGGCAAAAGATTTTATCATTTATTTCTTTTCTGCTGTAGGGAGAGGCACCATCCTTGTCTTGAAATAGCTAATCATTGGCCTGGTGAGAATTATAGTGAAGCTTTTGAATATGAGACTGCACTTTTTCATAGGTGGAACGGGGTTTCTAGCTGTACGACTAGTTGTATGCAGGTTGTCTAGCAAGTGGGTTGTGGTTGGTCGGTCATTCATGGAGACATGGACAAATGATCTTGTTCATCACCTTCGTGGCATTGAATTTAATTGGTATTCATTTTCAGCTTCACTTCTGGTTAAACCTTAGGGGATCTGCATTCTCATCATGTTTTGAACTGTGACCTAAGACAAGGTTCTTGAGAAAAACAACATGCTTCACAACAGTACTATTTACAGAACTAAGCAAGTTGAGACTCCTCTATTAGATAACAACTTCGGTTAAAGAACTAGTCGTCTCTTCGTATTAGTACTATTTACAGAGAAGTTATTACTCAATTTTAAATGCATAGTTTTGTCAATTTCATTTTATTACCACAAAGAAAGGATACAGAAGATTGAATGCTAGTGTCTTTTGCCTAAGCATTATTGATATATGTGAGAAAATGCAACTATATTTATTGGGTGCTTCAATTTTCCTTTAAATTTCCAGACGCGATCTCGTTATGGGCGTTCCATATTTGAACCACTTTTGCCAATAATCCTTGGTCATGATATTAGTGGTGAAGTTGTAGCTGTTGGGGCTTCTGTTCAGTCATTGAGTGTCAGGCAAGAGGTTTTTGGTGCATTGCACCCAACACAGCGAGAGGTACTTATGCTAACTCATTGAGCCTGCATCACTTGTGAAATATGAACCCCATTTAATGTAGTCACTGCATGAATAGTTAGGCATTTTCAACTTCTAAAACATGTAATCCCAAACAATGCCTCTATGACTTATTTTACCCTTGCTTTTTCCCCCCATCAATCCCACCACCCAATTGCCAACCTAAAGGAGGTGGATTAGATATTGAGGTGATCATCCCCAAAACGTTGTGGCTTCTGAGTTTTAGGCTGTTGGCATTTGCGATCACCCAATAATAACTTCTGCTCTTTAAAGTGCTGAGGCACATAATCATGTGACATAATGCATATGATAGGCTTATCATATTCACACTATTGGCGTTAGAGAAAACTGCAACTTGTATCTACCTACAGAATTGATCAGTTTGGAAATTGGTAGTTGGCATAGTCATGTATGTATATGAATGTGAAAAGTGTCTCTCATCTTCGTATGTTGTTAATCGGGAGGAATAAGATCATTTAAATGCCTGTTGGTTGTGACTTGATTCAATTTGGAGGAACAAGATCGGTTTCATATTGTAATTTCATTTCGAACTGCCGAACTAGGACAGAGGCGTTGTCGAGCTTCCACCCCCGGCCATAATATCGTTAGTTTGTGCAGTCTTTCGGTTGTTTCGTTGTAGGACACGAGGAATAGCACTACAGAGATTACAACCAATATATATATATATATAATAAAATAAATTTTTTTTTCTACGTTTGTTGCCAAAAGAGATCGCAATTAGGCAATGACAACAAATTTTCATAATGGATTCGTTGCCATTGCTACTATTCTTGAGCAAGTTTTGACTAGGTTTTCATTAATTGTAATGAAATTTTTGGTTGCTTTTGCTGATATTTTTTTTGGAATTAAAAAATGTGCATAATAAGCTGTAAGCAAGCGTAAAAATATATAAATCATGATAAATGTGAAAAAATTAACTATATTAATAGTAACAAATTTAACAATCTTTTTTTCATTACATGATTTTGTTTTATTTTATTGGGGGCGGGGGAGGGAGGGGGCATATAGCCGCCATGTGTTACTAGCAAAGTAAGCCCAGGATGCGAATTTACTAATCTTTATTTATAAACGATTTTGTCTTTCTGCACCTTTAGCAATTAAACAACATAAACAAATTTAATAAATATAATAAAGTAAATATTTTACAACTTGATAATAACATGATTTTAAAAAGAGAAATTTGCTAGACGATAGTAAATTGCAACAAATAAATTCATATGATTGAGATAAACACTCGACAGATTTTGAATGTGACTTGGAGTCTTTTCTTCTAAATGAAAACTCTTGTATCTTTTTTTCTCTAGTTTTGTTGGCGTGCTTCTAAATCAAAGTCTTTTCTAATAGAACCGCTTGGCTTGTCTTATTTGTTGCAGACACTTATAAACATTAGAGCTATACAGTCAAACAACATATGTCATATCTAAATTTTGTTGCAAAGACGGTCATCATTTAGAAATGCAAGAGCAGCAGTAAAGAGGAATGACCTAAATTACAAACTTGATAGCAAAAATGTAAAGAACAAAGGACTTGGCCATGCCAGGTCAACTTTCATTGCGATCATTATCTAAACATCTTGAGTTTGCAGCTGCCAAAAGAGCTGCCCCAATATCGGAACCATTTGTTGAGCGCTCGATGACCACATTTTTGGATATCTCTGGTCCTTGTAATTCTGTTATTGCTTCCTTAAGGTATGCTTTGTGCTAATTATAGTTCTCATCCAAGTCCACATCCATTGCCACCACTGTCCTTTTCCCAAAAACTAGGCCTCTGGAGTCTTGTTCCATCGTTTGCAGCATGCCAGCAATACCATCTCCAGCCAATCATCCACCTTGCTTCACGAGAATGTCATAGACCTCCAAAACAATCTTTCTTGCATTCAATGAGCCTAGGACTTGATAAATGTAAATTTAAGAGTACAATGGTCACTATTAGTTCGAGAATAATGAATTCTATCATGATGTGCAATGCTGCTGTACGTATCATAGCAATGATATCCATGGTGGTCTGTGTTGACTAATACCATTGGAACTGATTAGAATAGCTCAAATTCATCAATAACAGCGTGTTGCACAAGACTATTACAATTCAATACCATCTGGGATTTTATGCTTTGTTTAACTAATTTCTTTCTTTCTTTTTTTTTTTAATAGTATGGTTGGCACATCTCAAAGTATTTTTTCTTCAAGGCATGGCCATCACCACAGTGGCTGACAGAAAGATTTTCCATGCTAACGTCAGGTAGAAGCTAATATTTATTTTCTTGAAGATTTTACCCCAATAACATCACTTAAAACTAGTCCAACAACATTTAGATTAGAACATGTATCCTACTGCATCGCACAAAGATGTGGAGTGCTGCAAATACAATCAGAGGAAAGGGTCAGTGTGTCCATACAACAAATGCAGGAAAAATTGACCTCAATAAAAAAAAAAGGTTTAGAAAGCTTTTCAAGGACAAAATCATCAAATGGATCTGTTGCTTCAGTCATCTTTGATAATACTCTTCTACAATTTCAGCTAGATACATGCCAGATATTGTTTTCTCAAATTTCTGTGTCAATCGAATCACAATGTCAGCTAAATTTCAACAAGAATTGGACAATAGAAAATATGAACTGCCTGTAATTGAGGTTATTGAACAAATTAATTAAAAGATGAACCCTTGAAGAATAAGACCCAGCTGCTTGACATCATACTGAACAGGACACCAACTTGAGAGAAAGGGGGTAGCGACACTGACGCCGGAGATGACAGAGAGAAGATCCGAGAGCAACATCAGAGGGTGCGTGACAGTAGGCTAGCGAGGAGGGAGAGGAGAGGGATGAGAAGAACGCCGGAGAAAGGGGGTCGCGACGCCAATGCCAGAGATGACAGAGGTGAGGGATGACACCAACGTTGGAGAGAAGGAGAGGAGAGGGGTCAGGTGTCGGGCGCGGCAGATTTCTGGGCGCGACATTTTGGGCAAGGCTATATTCAAAATGGATTTTTACCGTTTCGCAAAACCAGAAAACTCGCACTGACAGACTGACGCTCCTCTAACGGAGGACCTGCAGGCAAAAAGGCTTGCCTCGACTCGCCCACTCCATCCGATGGCTCCCCTCTTCCACCTGCGATTGAACGGTGGCGCGACCCCGAGAGCATGGAGCCTCCATGCTCTCGGGAGCAATAGATCGGGATCCGATCTCAAATGAAGGTGAATTTTTGTATATTAACGAGATCCATATTAATAAACACAAAGGGTGGTTTGGATTTATCAAAAAGCATCCTAATGTTTTAAAATTAAGATATTGACACTATTTATAAGTAGGGGTGCAACTTGGGCCAGGTTGAGCTTGAACTCGGTCCGCCGAACTCGATTTTTTATGGTGTTAGAACTTACTTTTCTACAACCCAAGCCCGATGAACCCAAACCCGATGAACCCGATTTGTAAATGTGATAGGGTATATAATATCTAAACAATATTTCTTTATATTTTTTTGTATTTTATGTTATTTATATTTATAAATACGTGTTTGACATATTGTAATTATATTATAAATAAAGTATATTATTTTCATTTATATTTATCTTTTATTTCTTAATCTTCTTCATTTATCTTTTTTTTATGTTAATTTTTTCTAAAGATATTCTTTATAGATGAATGATTTTATTAGCTCGGGTTAAGCAAATGCCCCACTTAGCTTACTTCAAAAAACTCATTTATAATAATTTTTTTATTTTTTCTTCAAAAACTTTGTTTTTTTTTTTTTTTTTTTGATTGAAAGATGAACTCCTATCCTGCCAACCTCTGAGAGAGAGAACGTCCAGAGGTAGAGAGGATAGGGCTATCATCATATAGCCATTCCAAAAAATTATCTTTACAAAGATTTTCCTGAAGAAAGAATGGAGGGGTATCCCACCATTCTTGTTTAGGCAAAAAATGAGATGATACAAAATCAGCCAAAATATGAGCAACAGAATTCTCAACCCGTAAAACGTGTTGAAAAGACAAAGAGTTGGCCTGAAGGGCGGCATGACAGATAAGGGAGAGATAAGGGAGAGAATCGCTCCCATCGGAGCTCTGATGGAGCGATCACCCACCAGGAACTCAGTAAGAATCAATGAGTCAGATTCCATCAGAAGGTCAGTGAAGTGACCATCTAAGGCCCACTTCAACCCTAGCCACATTGCAGTAGCCTCCATGATCAACGGGTCCAGAAGTTCTTGCCGTCTCCAACCCTTCGCGGCAATGAAAGATTCATAAGAGTCTCTAATAACCGCCGTCATCCCAGTACAGTTGTTGTGGAGATTTTTGCGCCCATCAACGTTGACCTTGAAGGTACCGGCCCTCGGCTTAGTCCATCTGGCAACCAGGGGTTTGTCGAAAAAGGCTTAGATAAACAAAAACTTTGTTTATCTAAGTGTATTTAACGTATAAAATAAGTTTTACAATTTTTGTATATATGTATATATATTTTTAGATTTTTAAAGAAAAGAGTATTTTAAATACATATATACACAAATGTTTAAAAATCTCAAAAAAATATATACACATATCCAAAAATGATAAAATTTAGTTTATATGTTAAATACACTTTGATAAACAAGTGTATGAAGAGAAAAATAAAAAAAAGTTATTGTAAATGAGTTTTTTTATCTGGGCTAAATGAGACATTTGCTTAGCCCGGGTTAATAGGATCACTTCTATTTTTTATATCCTTATATTTTTTTAAAAATATATAGTTTGACCGTATATTATTATGTTTACTTATATAATTTGTTATTATTGTACATTTATATAAAATTTTAAACCTATCAATCTTAAATAAAATGTAAATTTATCAACTTAAATTCCAATATGAAACACAACTCAAATCCGATTTTCAAAAATAAAGTTAGAGTTTAAATTTTACATATAAGGTTAAGGTTAGGATTAGGGTTAAGATTGATATTTTATAAATAGAGTTAGAGCTAGAGTTAGAGTTAGAGTTAGGACGAAGGTAAACTTGAGTTTCCGGAGCGTGAGTTCCCCGTATTCATAAGCCGGGGACGTGGCATGCGACTGAAATGGCCATCGCCGGTGTTCGGACGTAAGCGTTACGCGTTCTCAAACGCAACCTGGTTTCCAGTACTATTTCACACGCCGGTTTCGAAGTATCCTAACGGCTGCCATGCTCCTGTACTTTGCATGTTGTTCTCAGTTGACAATTCCTCCATGAATGGGAAAAAAACTTTTATGGAACCCTTCTTCCCGGTAAATTCTTTGATTTTGAATATTTTGATAATTGATAAAAAATCTATTTTATCTATTATATTTAACATCATTTATATTAAATTTTTTTCATTTGTCTAATTTTATTATGCATGGATTTTATCTACAAATACATAAAATCAACGAAATAAAATAATATAATATTAAATATCAATTTTAAAATTATTATTTTAATATCTAAACGGTCTAAAATATTATTTTTATGTGGATAAATAATTCTATAAAATATTTTTATATTATAATATAAACGGGAATGGATCTAAATATCTTTACAATTCGAGCAAATGTGACCCATTCACATATTTAATTTAGATAAAACTTGGCCATCTAGATAAATAAAAGGTAATTTACAAATATAACAATATAATTTGACTATAATAGCAAATATACCTCATAATTTCAGAAATTGCAAATCACCCCTACATTGTTTGAGCATAATTGCAAATATACCTACGCTGCTATAATGTCCTTACTACACCATTACGGCATGAGTATATTTGGAAAAGTTTGGAAACTATGTGAGTACGTTTACAAAAGCGAAATATACTCTTCATTTTTGAAATTGTAAATATATTCATATAGTTCTCAAACATTTACAAATATAGACGTAATAGTGCAGTAATGAAGTTATAGTGGTGTAGGTATATTTGCAATTATGATCAAACTATATAGGGGTAATTTGTAATTTTTGAAATTATGTGGGTATATTTGCAAATACCTATAAATAAATGATGTTAAATGCAATAAATGGATTGAATTTTTAATCAAGGATTAAAAACTAATGTAAAACCTCAAGTGTATGCATTATTTACAAAGATTATTAGTAAAGGGACTATTTTGAAAATTTCTAAAATTCCTTATTAACCAAAACGTACAAATAACCAGAGCTTAGATTTTTCTTTTTGAAAAAAAAAAAAAAATAGAAAGAAAGAAGACAAAAGAAGAGAAGAAGAGAAGGCAGTGAGAGCAGAGGTAAAGAAGGGTGCGGAAAGAGAGAGAATTCTAGGATTATGGGTGGATTTTATTTAGTAAGGTTTAAAGCTAGAAGATATGATCGCAGGAGGTATGAGAAAAATAGGTGGAAATTGGGCAAGCCAATTAAGCTTAATTTTTCTTTGTTTCTCTTATTAATTGTATTTATTTAATATTCTTGTGATGATTTGAAAATAATTTATTATGGATTTGTAGTGTGGGAATTACAAATTTCAAAACCTAGTAGAGTAGAGCAAAAGAGATTTTTCTATGGTGACGAAATATGAACATGAAACCTACATGGATAATTTTAGAATAATATGCTATTATGAAAGACAATAATTACGATAGAAAATATAAGATGATGTGGAAGATAGGTGTCTCTAGATAGATGTTTGCGATTTAGGACATGAGAAATGAGAAACTGAAGGTATTTGAGGATGAAATTAAGGAAATAAATTTTAGTATATTATTTAAAAATATTATTATTTTTGTAGACTAAAAGTGAAAAGACTTTAGGCTTTTGTATAGCCCATATATAGGATTTTGAAATTTTATGAAATAGGTAAGTGAGATTTTTTCTATTTATAAGTAGAAATTTTTCACTTTTGTTTGAATGATTATAAATGTTTATTTATTACAAGCATGGATGTTTTGTAATAATTTTGATTTTTATTTGAGAATTTTTTGTGAAAATTCTAAGAAATTTGTGTTGTAAACACTCTAACTTTGTATATTAACTTTGCATATTAGCATTTAGGATCCCAAAGTTTGTGTATTAGCATAGCAAACCCTGCAAAGTTTCGATCTTTGTATTTTAAACTCTCACCCCCTAATGATGTTAAAAAAATACTGTTTAACCCATATGTAATGACAAAAATATCCTTATATTTATATGAAAAGCAGTACAGTGATGACAAAAAATTAACATTATTTGCACAATGGACCCTTATAATTTGAAAGAGGTGATGACATTTAAGAAGATGATGCTAGTTTTTAGCCATGATTGTCTTGCTTTTTATACAGATGTAAGAGTATTTTCGACATTAAACATGAGTTTAATGGTGTTTTTTAACGTCATTAGGGGTAAGGGTTTAAAATGCAAAGACCGAAACGTAGTAAGGTCTAATATACTAATATGCAAATTTTAGGGTCCAAAAATGCTAATATGCAAAGTTAAAGGATTTATAACGAAATTTTTTTGAAAATTCATTTTAGGAGAGTGATATTTTTCATGGATTTAATTATTTAATTGAGTTGAGTAGATTGAAAAATTATTATGAGTTAATGATATTTTTGTGAGTACATAAGCATGTGCATGATGGATGGATGCATTATTACATGTTAAACATAACATATGCATGATAATTATTTGGGGTATCAGAGAATGAGATGAGTTGCAGTGTATTATAATATAGCTATGTAAGATATTTGATGACTACAAGTCTAATGGATGATGATAATGATGATGAGGATGGGCATCTTCTACTATTGATCTCTTATGACTAATTCATCTCATCCAATGGCTTTAGAACATCTAATAATGTAGAAATCAATAGTTTAATTATCAAAATCATACACAAGGGGGCCAAGATATGATCAAATGAATTTGAATGGCTCCATGCATATCTGCCCATAGATAACTCATCATAATGACCTCTGATGGCTAATCGAACCTGTCTAATAGATTCAAAATGTCCAAAAATGTAGGAATCAATAGTGGATCATCACAATCAAACATCATGGGGCCAGGATATGATCAATTGAATTTAGAGGCTGAGAGAGTGCCATGTGTCGCCAACTATCATGCCAAGTTTTTAGGTTGCAAAACTGGGCTGAGATTACAGACTTGACGTTAGGCTTTCAACTTGTTTTGTTCTTCTGGATCGAATACTTTGGATTTTCTCCTAGGCTGTTTGTATTGGCCAGAGACTCGCTAAGTCAATAATTCTGTTTCGCTCGGATAGAGCTGAGCTTGTCAACTGGAATTGGGCTGTGAAGAGGCTGGGCCCGTTTAGGCCTGACCTAGCTCGTGAGAAAAGGAGAGGAAAGGAATGGGGTTGATGTGCAAAATTCTGGAGGTTTTCTTTAATTTTCCTGGGCAATTTTCTTGGGAAAATTTTCAACAAATTTAAGGGGTCTGTGGGTAATATTTATCTCAGAGCTTTCACCCCAAAAATTCCAACTAGCTTGGGGTTTTCGACAATTTAAAAGATAGGACTTCCTTGAAAAATAAAAGCTATGATTCGATTAAAACTTGTGGCTTTTGAATTACATTGCCTCAGAGAATGAATTTGCGATTTTATTTTACAAATTAGGCACTATTTTGCAATTCATTAAAATCATGGGGTTTCCGCAAAATTCCCCAAACACGCCATTTCTAGCAAGTCTTCTACTTCCCGAAGCTTCAATTTTATTTTGGGGGGCACATTCTTGTTGTTTATTTTACGTAGATCATACCAACACTTGTACTTTCTTTTTTTTTTGATGAAAAGGAATAACTCTACCCCGACCCCCCCCCCCACATTTTGAAAGGGGTTCGGGATAGAGTAATCCACTGAATTCATAACTAAAAAATTATCTGCACAGAGTATCTCCACAATATCTTGTGGTGGGTTTCCCCACCATGACAAATGATCCAATGCAGAAACCGAAATCAAGTCCGCAACAGCATGAGCCACCGTATTCCCCTGTCTTAGTACATGGTGAACCGAGATGTGATCATTTGCTCTAAGCGCCGATCTGATCTCATCGATGATATGACCCACAGGTGAGGCGATGTGACTGTCATTGGACAGGTATGTGCACAGGAGATGTGAGTCCGACTCAATCTGGACCTTTCGAAATTTGAGGTGGAGTGCCCACCGAATACCGAGGTTAAAAGCTTTTGCTTCCAAAAACAGAGGAGTATCCCCACCTCCTATCCACTTCTGACCACGAGCCGCAATAAAGTAGCCACGGTAGTCCCTGATAACAGCAGCAACACGGGAGACGCCCCGCCCCGCGGAACATCTGGAGTCAACATTTATCTTGAAAGCACCCTCTGGTGGCAAAGTCCACTTGGGAACGAGCTGATTGTCCAAAGCGGACTCATGATCAAGGAGCCTAACTTGCCTCAATTGCTCAATGTAATCCTTGCACCATGGGAGTAAGTCAGCAAACACAGGATGGACCCCATCTACATGTAGCTTGTTTCTCATAAACCAGACACGCCAGCAGAAGACAATGAAAAGTGCCAACTCGTCACACCTGTTTTTTGAAGCCAAGAGGCACATGATTTCCTGCACCGAGGATAACAGATGACTAGCCAGAGCAAACCCACTAGCTATACTTGCAATGCTGGCACAATGCAGGAATAAGTGGTGAGCGTCCTCGGATTCCGCCGAGCAGAAGAGACATTGAAGATTCACGTTTATGCCCCGCCTCGATAGGTTACACATAGTAGGGAGAGAATCTCTGAATAGTCGCCACCCAAAGATCAAGATCTTGCTCGGTAGCCCTGTCTTCCAAATAGCCCTGTAGCAGCTAGAGGGAGACGGGTCATCATGCACTGCCATTAACCATCTATGAGCCGACTTGACGGAGAACTGACCGTTTGCCTCGTGTTTCCAGAAGATGCAGTCGGCCACAGGGTGGCGGGGGAGAGGAACACGCCTGACAGACTGCCACCCCACCTCGCAAACTATCGCCATGACCCTGTCCCTGTTCCAGTCGTATGTCCCTGCATCAATAAAGTGACTGACCGAGACATCCTCCGGGATGGATAGAGGAAGCGGCCCCGCCTTGCATACCCCAACATCCAACCAAGCATCCTTGAAGAAACGGACCCTTCTCCCATCACCTATCCTCCACCTGCATCCCGCCTAAAACATATCACGCGCCTTAAGAATGCCTCTCCAGGTGAATGAGTCAGACTGCTTTGGCACACAGTCCCATATGTCGGAGTTTGGAAAATATTTAGCTTTGAAAACCTTGAAACAAAAGGATTCTGGTCTCGATGATAGTCTCCACACTTGTTTGGCGAGAAGGGCATAATTGAATGCATGGAGGTCTTTGAACCCCAGTCCCCCCGCACATTCGGACATGCACATATCCCTCCAGGCTACCCAACACATCTTCTGCTTATCCCCGTGTTCACCCCACCAAAACTTTCTAAGCATCCCTTTGATAGCCTGACAGAACGACTTGAGAAGCAAGAAGATACTCATTGCGTAGGATGGGATAGCTTGAGCCACTTCTTTGATGAGCACCTCTTTCCCTCCCCAAGACAATAGTCGCCCCTTCCAGCCTTGGATTTTGTGCCAGATGCGATCCCTAATACCCTTGAACAATCTGCTCTTAGATCTCTCGAGCCACGCCGGGAGGCCAAGATAGTTGTGTACTTCGTGCCCCGAAGACCCCAATATGCTTGCCCACGCCTCCCGTTCCCATCTTTCCATGTTTGCGCTGAAGAATAGCGATGTTTCGTCAACATTCACCAATTGGCCAGAGGAAACAGAGTAGATTCTGAGAATATCCAAGAATTTCGTGATATCCATATCATCCGCCCGAAGGAATATAAGAGCATCATCTGCAAACAAAAGGTGAGTAAGTTGAGGCCCCCTAAAGTTGAGTCTTATCCCATGCAGAGAGCCCTGGGCCACCGCAGAAGAGATAAGCGTCGACAGACCTTCCGCATAGAGAAGGAATAGGTACGGAGACAACGGGTCCCCCTGCCGCAGTCCCCTCTGCGGATGGAATAGCCCGGATTTGAAACCGTTCACCTTTACTCTAAAGCTGACAGTAGTGATGCAGCATAACAACCAGTTAACCCACACCGGGCAAAAATTCATAGCCTCCATGACCAATTTTAAAAAACTCCACTCTACGCGATCATAGGCCTTGGACATGTCTAACTTAATGGCCACCTCTCGTCTTCTTCCCCCCCTGCGCCTCCTGAGAGAATGAATTGCCTCATATGCAATCAACATGTTATCTGTGATTAGACGCCCAGGGACAAAAGCGCTTTGTTCCGCCCCAATGACCTCGTTGAGAACAACTTTTAGCCTATTCGCCAGAATCTTGGCCAAGATTTTATAAAGCACATTACAAAGGCTAATAGGCCTAAACTGCGACAAGTCTTGGGCGCCCCCCTCTTTGGAATCAACAATAAAATGGTAGCGTTTGCCTCCCGAATGTGCCTTGCCAATTGATTGTGATCTCTCCCCTCCATGAACGTTTTGCACCATCGGAAAATATCCTGGCCGACGATGTGCCAATACTGCTGATAGAACCCTGGAGACATTCCGTCAGGCCCAGGAGCCTTGGTGGATCCCATACTCTTCACAGCTCTTTCCACCTCAGCCATGCATAGCGGCTTTATCAAGCCCTTCCTCTGATCATCAGAAAGTTTCCTTGGAATGAGGCTGGAGACCCAACTCGAATCTTGAGGGTTTGAGGAAGTAAATAATTCAGAGAAGTGAGAGACAGTCATATTTAGCATGTCTTCTTGGTCCCTAACCCGATTCCCATCCATATCAATGAGTGACTCAATGAAATTTGTTCGTCTCCGATTGGAAGCCACCCGATGGAAGAAACGCGTGTTTCTGTCCCCCTCCTTGAGCCAGTGGGCTTTAGCACGAATGCTCCATAGCTTTTCCTCATCCTCCAGTAAAAGATTAATCTGGAATTTCTTAAATGGTATCAATTTACGAAGCTTGAACAATTGGATAGTTTTAATAAAACTCAAAATTCTCACTCATTCTTCCATAATAATGTGTAAAAATTTTCACTTACTCAATTTGGGTACCTATGAAGGAATTTTCTGAGAGAAATCCGAGAAATGTGAGCTTTTACTCTCAAAATTCAAGCTCATAGTCACACACCTGTTGGGTCCCGAATTGATGGCAAAACCCAAGAGGGGAGGGGTGAATTGGGTTCTTAAAAATTTATAACTCAAATAGAAATTTTACCCCGGATTAATCTAGTCCCCTTGAATGAAGAAACAGAATGGAAAGCAAAGTAATGTAGAGAGCAGAAATAAAAACAAATAGACAAGAATTTTTATAGTGGTTCGGGCAACCTCCCTACTCCACTCTTCCAAGCTCACACACCTTGTGACTTGGGTTCCACTATTGTATTCTCTCAATACAATTAGAGCCTCTTGCTCTCTTCTAGATTCAAAGCTCTAGGGGGCATATACAACTAGAGCCTCTTGCTCTCTTCTAGATTCTAGCTCTAGGGGGCATCAAACACTTAGCACAAGTAGGTGATGAGTCACACTCCAATCACACACTACTTTGCTACCACTTGATCTTAGCTACGCAAGCTAAATCAAGTTCAACACAAACAAGTAATCAATGAAAGTAAACTACACTTTACAGGTGTGTAGAAACGATTTAGCGCAGGGAAGAACTTGTAGATGATGGCTTTGAAGTTTCTGAATGTAGCTCTTGCAACTTGAAGCACAATTCTTCCTCTCTTGATTGACTTGATCACTTTAATGCTCTTGTAGATAGGAGTTATGCTCACTTAATGTTTTCCAACTACTTCCCTCGTCCACCATGAATGCTATTTATAATTTTGGAGGGAATCCGAACGTTAGAAGGTAGGTGGCGCGCATTTAATGCGCCAACGTTCGAATTAATTCCGACCGTTGCGACCCAAGTCGCATGTGGAGTCGACTTCGGATGCGACTTCGCCCAAGTCGCAGATGGAGTCGACTTCGGGTGCGACTTCGCTTCTCCGTCGCAACTTCAAGTTCCAGTCAGGGTCGACTTGGGTTCTCGACTTGACCCAAGTCGCAGGTGGAGTCAACTTCGGGTTCGACTTCACCTCGACAGTTGGCTTCATGAACTTGGAACTTTGAAACTTTTGTTTTGCTTAGTCTTTCTTCCTTCAGTCCTTTTGATTCTGGAATTGCTCCTCATACTTATAGATCTTGTGAACCTTGAAGAACTTGACTTTGATTCTTCCTGGATTAGCTTGAACCTTGTGAATCTTTGAAGGAATTGAGTCTTGCTTGGAATTTGAAACACTTGATTGTTTTCTGAAAAATAGCTTCTGCCCGATCGAAGTCGATGTCGGAGTCGACTTCGGCTGCGACTTCACCTCAAGTCGCACGTGGAGTCGACTTGGGGTGCGACTTCGGCATTCTGCTGTTTCGAATTCAACTCTGGAAGGTTTCGCCCGACTGAAGTCGATGGTGAGGTCGACTTCGTTTGCGACTTGGCTACCCAAGTCGCAGGTGGAGTCGACTTGGCCTGCGACTTCACCTTCCCTTCTTCCGTTTTCAGCTCTGGACGTTCTGCATGTTTGAAGTCGATCTTGGAGTCGACTTGGGGATCGACTTGGCCTTCCTAACTTGATTTTCTTCAAATGGTTATTCCTTAAACATTTTCACAAACTTGTTAGTAGCTAAGACTTTCTCAAATTGATTTGTTAATCATCAAAACATAGATTTAGCTAGTTTTCCTCATGTTTCCAACAACACCTTCCCTAGCAACCTCTCCAAACATCCCCCATCTGCCTCCCCTTCATCCATTTAAAATGACTTCAATTGTACTGCCATTGCCCATCCTCATATTTTTTTATTAAATATATTATTATTATTATTATTATTATTATTATTATTATCTCCCCACCTAACCGCAGGTGCCTATGCTATAATTTTTATTTTTATTTTTATTTTTTTACCATGGTTATTATAATCATAATGAAGGTTACTTGCTTAGATGAGAAAAAATTATATTACCATAGTGCCCACCAAGTTCATTAGTATGCATGTGAAATAAGTACTACTAAATGTTTAGTAACACCATGAAAATATTTTTACACATATAACTAATTATAATTTGCTTCTTCACTCATTACCAAGCATTGTAAGTGCACTTTGACTATATCTTTACATATTTTTACCATTTGTAATATTTTTCAATAATATATTTTTAAATTATTTATTTATTATTATTATTTATTATCTTTTTCTTTTTATATTTTTCAAGTCTTTTTAAAAAAGTTTAAGTTAAACAAACTAGGCCCTAAATGCTACTATTTTTAATACACATGCATGCAACATAAATTATAAAATTATTATAGCATGGAAAGAGATAACCTGGGCTATGATGACCTACTTGCAACTTTATGAAACGACTACAACTTTAATCTATAAGGAAATGAGTACAACAAACATAGACAAAATGAAATAAAAATAATGAGTTGCCTTTCAATTAGCACTAAATTTTATGTCTTCAGTTAAATGCATAAAACTCCTGTTATCTAACACCTCTATCAAAATTTTTAACATCGTGAAGATTATTTAACTTTTTATATGTTCATGCTCAAAGGTTCTAGAAATTAGTGGATCATTAATGATATCCAATATATAACATTGTTCATTTTAGATTAAATTATTGAAATTTATTGGACTTTAATTGAGTGAGAGAAATTTTTTATTAAGAATTAAACAAGGTTCCTTCAGAATACACAATTACTTGAGAAATCGGTTATAATTTGGAATATATTGTATAAAATCAAAGCGTGAAATTTTAATGTGAACCTGTTCGAACATTTGGATCATCTCTTCTTTTTGAATCGGTTCTTCTACACTAACGAGTCCCTCTTTAAAAGTACTTAAAAAGCATGGTAGGCACTTCTTAAAACTTTCATTAATCACTTTCTTTTCATTTTTATATCCCACAAGTTTTCCTCGATAAACTCTTTATTATTCATCTCAACATTTTCTTTATCTTTATCTCCTTCATTCCTATCGTCAATGAATTCTTCATAATTTTCAATAATTTTTTTTTATTCAGAAGAGTGAAATTTTTTGTACTTTTATGACTTGAGAAACTATCGCTACATAACGTTGGATTTATTATGAAAAATTCAGGCTGTAACTTCTCTTGTACAGATAGGTTAGGTCGAGTCTGATAATCCAAATAATTTATTCGAGAGATAATTTTATTTTCAATGTACTTCTCAATATTCTCTCCCTCCAATTACTTTTCATATTCTCTTCCTTTTGACCTAGTTTTTGTTTGTTAAGGGATTTAGCTTCTAGAGTACTTGGGAAGGGGATGTTGGGTAGGTACCTATCGAGTTATTCGTTAATTATTTCCTTTTTCTTTTCATTTTTCCTTAAATTATCTTCAATAAATCTTTCATTATAACACACTTTCACATTTTCTTAATTTTCCCCAACTTATTCTTAATTAATTTTTCCTCATTCTTTACAATCTTTTCTTAAATTTGGAAAGAAGAATTCTCACTATCTGCCGAGGAGGTATACAAATCTTTCATATTATTTCCTAATCCTAAGGTTACTGTATTATTTGAAAAGAGATCTATGGACCGGTACCTATCGGATCATTAATTTTCTCTTTTACTTTTTTAATTATTTCAAATTCAACATTAGCATACTTTTCAACTTTCTCTCTTCCAAGCTCAATCTCAATAGATTTTTCATCATTTTTTGTGTCATCGTCTTTAGCCTAAATAAAGAAATTTTCATTACTTTCCACTGCTTTAATTTCTTGTATTATGAGGCTTTTTTGGGTTATCTGGATCTTTTTGTATTAGAATTTCACCACTTTGCAAAAATACAATTAGATTATCTTTATCTTTAGAACGTGAATTTTTTTGTGATAACTGTTCTGATCGAAATTGAAAATCGAGATGATCTTGAGGAGCTTGTTGATAATTTGGCTAAAGTGATGAATAATTTTCTTGTGATTACATTATTAGCCATGTATTTTCATAAAGTTAGGTTGATATCAATGATCTTAAATTTGACTTTCTAGTTTAGAAAAAAGATTGACCATTATTAAGGATCAACTGCGTTAATTCTTTAAAATTTTCATTCAATTTATAAGTTTGAGGAGATGTTAGGTTATTTAATTGAGGTGATAAAAAATTTTCTTTTTTGATGCCCTATTGGCCCATATATATTTTCATAAGCTTCTAATTGGCATTGATAATCTAAAAATTGGCTTTGTATGGGTGGCCAACAGGTTTGTGAAATGGAGGATAAGATTGCATTTGCGAATCTATCCAAGAAGAATTAAAGGAATTTGTTCATCCCGAGTTAGTATTTGGAAATGAATTGTAATTAGGTTCAGGAAACTCTTGAAAATTTAGAGTTCTTCTTAATTAAAGGATGAAAATTGGACTACATTAGAGTGTTCTATTGGTAAAGGAAGAGGTATTGAAGAATAAATTAAATAAGGTTTGGTTGATAAGTAAGTAATTAAGCTTGGTTCACTTGATCCAACTTACTTAATTGTTGATCAATATAGTTCATGTTCATTCTTAAGTTTTAGTTTTTTTAAAAAAATTCATGTGTTGAAAATCACCAAAGTAAAATTAAATTCTATAATACTTTCTTTGATCAATTAGGTAAGAGGTAAGACTGTGGGAGACTCCCCTTCGCTTTGTAAGATCCTAATTAAATATCTACATATCCATTTAAGTGTTTGCTTTTAAACCTCTAGCCTAGACACTAATCTCTAGTCATGAAATAGAAATTTAATTAGACGAAAGATTCAACCCAATAAATAATTGGTAATTAAAATTTGAAGAGGATTGAAATTTGTAACCTAAAGCATTCTAATGCAGTAAATAAAGAAAGTAAATAAACAAGTAAAGCAATAAGGAAGCAAGTGAAGAGAATTTAAAACGATTAAATAATAATTCGAATCTCTATGTGCCTCAATGACAATGGCTCAAAAAATTAATGCAAACCAAGTGTTTGTCTTAGGGGTAGGAATTGGAGCGGGCCATGCCGGGTCAAGGTTTGCCCAACCCTGACCCTACTTTTTAAAAATTGAGTTTGACCATCTTTTTATACTGAGTCGGGACAAGGTCGGTTTGACTCTTACTTTTTTTAAAAAATAGGTTTCGGGACAAACTTCAGGTGGATATTGGATGTTTCAAGATAGCAGGTCAGGTAAAAAATGTAGGTCAAATAAGCTAATTTTAAGAACTTATATACTTATCAAACATAAATATACCTTTATACTAAATTTAAATATTATATACTTCAAGATTTCACTAATTATTAAAAAACACATAATTAAGAAAATAAAATATTTGAAAATATAGTATAAATTTATTATAATAGGCTAATATATAATTACACATAAGGGTTATATATGTATAAATTCTTTTTTTTTATTTTTATATTGCTTTCTGAATAAAATGATTCTTCTATTTTTGATAGAATTGATTATAAAAAATTGAGAATTTTGAAAGAAAATAATAATAATATTTAAACATAAGCTTATAAAAATTAATATGTGCAGGGCGGGTCAGACTCTTCAGGTTAGGATATGGTCGACCCATCCCGACTTTATTTTTGAATTCGTGTCAAAATTTCTGATTCATTCCTGTACCGTGTCAAAAATATATTAGTTTTATCTAGCCAAAAACGGGTTGGGTCAAAGCCGGGTCATGAGTCCACCCGCCTCAATTCCCACCCCTAGTTTGTCTTTAAGAGTATTATGATCACCAATTTAATTAAATTAACCGAAATACATAAAGCTAACACTATGTGATAGATACTGTAGAATAATTGTGAGTTTGGTCAAATCTACAGAGAGACGATGAAGTTTTAAATTGTTTGAGATTAGTATACTTCATGAGAGAAGGGATATAACATAAATAAAAGGAGAAAAAGATAAGCTAAAGAGAAGGAAGAGAGAGAAGGGAGGATAGAAATTAGAGATAGAAAGAAGGGGAAGAGAGAAATGAGATAGAAAGAAGATGGAGGGAAACAAATGAGTTAGAGAGAGAAAGAAGAAAGAGAAGAGAAGAGAGGAGAGGAGAGGAGAGGGGAGGAGAGGAGGAGAAGAGAGGAAGAGAGAGAAAGTAGAAAGAGGGGGAAAGATAGAGAGAGAAATTAGAGAGGAAAGAAAGAAGAAAGAGAAAGGGAGATATAAGAGAAGAAGTAGAGAGAGATGAGAGGAGAGAAATTAGAGAGACAAAGAAGAAAGAGAAGAGAGAAAACTAGAGAAAGAATAGCGAAGAAAAGGAAGAGAGAAAAGGATGAAAAAGGGAGTTAGAGAGGAGAGGAAACCAGAAAAAAAAGTTAGAGAGGAGAAAAAGAAATTGCAATTAATTAATAATGACTTAATTAAATCTACTCTAAGAAAATAATTAAAAGCTACAAAAATAAAATTTAAACTATGAAAGAGGGAAAGAAAAATGTATTAAATCTAAGCTAAAAATTACACAGTAGCGAATAAAGCAGTAAATCTAATTTAAGAATTAAAACCGTAAATTTAAAATAAAATAACAAATTACAAAGTAAAAATAAAATAAAATTTACATGATCCAAAGGGGAGAGCAAATCTTCACCATGGGCCACTTACTGCTTGTCCCACTTGAAGAAAGATGTTTTCCATCAAGTGAAAGGGTAAAGAGTGTAGCCTCCAAGGCAAATGAGACCCTCTATTTATAGACATGTGGGGGTACCCTATAGCCATATTAGAATCTGATGTGGGATTGCAATAAGTGAATGTAGATGCTTTCGATGTTGTTGCCGTTGAATTTTGGAATGACCGATCTATGGTTGCAGATAGGAGGCAAGGGTGTTGGAATTCTCTATTTTGTTGTAGAGGAGACAGGTTGCTGAAATGAGGAATGGCTGCTTGTAAAATGGAGGTGGCGGGCGGCATGGTTGCTATTGCTTGGGTTGCTGCAGTGGGACTCCTTCAAATTTCTGGTCATTGGTTACTGTTATGATCTGAACTGCCATGATTATCGTGATTTGGTGTTGTATGGCGATTTTTATGGCTGGTTTTTGAAAGGTTGTTGAAATTGAAATTTTTTTATGGCTGGCAATGACTGGCTTCAATTGCTGCGGTTAAATGGGAGCTGCCTGTCAGGGTTGCTTGAATTGAAATAGGTGGATCGATGATTGAAGTTGGGGCTGGTGAGCTTGCCAGTTGACGAAGAAGAAAGATAGCGATGGCTGTCCCCAATCAGTAATGGTGAAGCACCATTCCTTCCTGCTCCTGCGATGCATTTCAACTAATGCGTATACGATTCTTAAGCCATCAGAAAATACATATCACCCCAATCCGTAACAAGTTTGGTACTTATTAGCACATTAATTAATTTCTCAAAGGGTTCAAGAAATATTTTAATACCAAAAAAATTTAAACCAATTTTCATTTCAAGAATTCTACGTAATTTAATTATATCTTTTATAGTTTAGAAAATTAATGTTGAATGACCCATTTTGTGTTCCTTATAGTAAAATATACTTGTATATATTGCATTTTATAAATTTATCCAAAATTAAATTAACTAAATAATAGATATTTGAAAGTTATTTCATTTTTTTGGCCTATTTAATTCCTCTTATATTTATATAATTTATTTTGAACTATCTTAATATATTACATATTAACCCATGTAGGACCAGTCGAAGTCATTTAGAGTATTTGTAATTTTACCCATGTATTATTTAGAAAGCTAGTATATATTCTGAGTTATATATATTTTAAAGTGTACTTAGTTTCACTTAATATACGTAGCTCTCTTTCTATAGTAAAATTACATTAAGTACTTTCTATTAAAGATTCTCATATTATAGATATGATTTTCCTCATCAAAATCTTATATGAACTTACCACAAATAGGCACATAAATACTTCTAACTGTTTTTAGCTCATTTAATTCTTTTTTTCATTTTTTACTTGAATGAAATACAAAATGATTTATTTTATAGCAAAAGTAGAAATTTTACAAAAAAATATAATTTTTTTGAAATTGCACATCAAATCCATATTTAGTTAGTTATTTTCGTCGTAAAAATATATGAAATTTTTTGACTTATCAAGCATCAATAGATATAAATTATTTTTAAAATTGGTTATAGCTTAGCTAGTGGTCCAATTAGAATGAATTATTAAAATGAATTTTCATATCTTCACTAAATTCACATCAGTAAACATAATGAGTGATTTGGATTTATCAAACATCTTAATTTTTTTAAAAAATAGTAGGTTGACATTTGCCATTTTAAAAATTCATGGAATTTTATAATGAGTTTTAAATCATAGGCAAGAATGCAATGCATGTAAAAAATTATGGTTATTGAGTGCAAACAGTTTTGTTGGAAAATAAAAGCTGGGTTTCAGATATGAAATGAGTCGAATGTAGTTTGCAATTTTTTGAAATGTGTTCAAACCACCTTCAAGTCATCTCATATCTAAATTTGCTCCAACAAAGTTCTAACATAAATAAAAATTCTAGATGTAAGTTGGTGAATAAATAGAGGGCAATGATTTAGTGGAAAAGATTTCTTACCTTTTAAAGAAAGCGGAAACTCTTGGTTTGGGGTTAACAAATATAAGTTTGTGTACACAAGTTAGCTTGTTTAAAATAACTTGAAAAAATATAGAGAGTTCTGTTTCTATGTAATTCTGTTAAGGGTACTTAGAATTGGTTTCATGTAATCATATTTATTTTTTAACTTTAATAATTAACATGAAATACATTTCATTTATTATATTTAGCATCATTTATTTAACTAAAAGACTAATTTTTTATCTAAACTAACTATGTGCGGGAACCACATTTTCATAAATATATATTAATATGTAAATTTATGAAACTGACTAGATCAATTTATATATACATTAGAATATAATAATATTTTATAAAATTATTCATTCACATTCGAATGATATTTTAAAATATTTAGATATTAAAAATATAATTTTAAGATGAGCACTGATCCCATGCTTTGGGTTATGGGATCCGTTATTTTTTTATTTTTTTATTTTTTATAAACATGCAGAGCTGAGTGTATTTAATCTATAAACCAATTTTTACCAATTTTGGCCGCTTTTAAGTATTTTTTAAATACGGTGACATTTTTCATAATTTCTAACTCAAAAATTATGAAAATGTCACTATATTTAAAAATAAACATACTTAAAAGCATTCAAACATGGTAAAAATTGGTTTATAGGTTAAATACACTCAGCTTTACATATTTGTAAAAAAAAAGTTTAAAAAGTTTGGGAGTCCCATGGCCGGACGCATGAGATCATCCCTCTTTTAAGATTGATATTTAAAATAAAAATCATTTTTTTGTTGATACTAAGCATTTAAGGATGATAGTCATGCACTATGGTATCAAATGATGGGTTTTTCATGACTAAATAAATAATACTAAGTACTACAACCGAAGTAGATTTGAATGAATTTTAAAGTGGATTTCATAAAAGCAAAATTTGGATTTGCATATGTCAAACTTGATTTAAAATTTTTAGAAGGTTTGTTTGTGTTATTAAATCATTTTTATTTATGCAATATTAAGACTATTTTTAGTTAATTCTTCAATTTCGTTTTCCACCTAATATGATGGATTAAACACGTCGAGTAATTTAAGACGACTTCAAGGACTCGCTGCCGATTTACGTATAGGAATGGGGAAGCGGATTATTCATGTTCACAACGGGGATGAGACGAAGCTCGGAATTGGATATTGGAATGGAAATTTCAATATTTCAAAATTTTTTAAAAAATAATAATTTATTTTTCATTTCTAATGTAAATTTTAAAAGTTTAATATCCGAAAATTTTAATAGTTTCTTTCATTCCCAAATGCAAAAAACTGTTTGCATCCCTTATCCTCTCGTTTCACCCTTGTTCCGCCACATGAACCACGAGCTTTCAGATTTTGAATGGCCTTGGCTATCGTCTGCGTTCGGACGTAAGCGTTACGTGTCCTCCAATGCAAGCGGACTTACAGTAGAGGGGTGTAAATTGGGTCGGGTTGACTCGGGTTAGGACAAATACAACCCTAACCCACTTTGTAAAATCTCAATCCAACCCTACTTTTCACACCTTAACCCAATCATATTTCAACTAATCTCAAATCGGTTCGGTTTGGGTTAGAAATCGGGCTAATAGATCACACATATTATCAATGCTAGTTAAGCTTTTGTTCACCCAAATTTCTAAAATAACAAAAGCAATAATAATTATAAAAACAATAAGTACTAATAAAAGTTCTACGTACATCAAAAGTGGAGGATAAGTTTAGTAATTGATTCATTTTTTTGCTTTTGTATTCTTTGAGCAATCAATGTCTTTTACAAGTAAAAAAGTGAAAGCCAAGTAAAAGTATTGTAGTAAATTATGCAAAATGAAAAAATGAATATCATAGTCTTACTTACCTTCTTAGTTGGCTTCCAATCAAAGCTACAAATATCTCAAATTCCCAATTGACCTGTTCGGTTATTCCAAATCACCAATGCAAGCAAACATCTAAACAACCTATTTACAATCCAATATAACCAAATAATTCAAACACAATTTCACAACTAATTAACCAAATATATTTTCAAACCAAATAAATTCAAACAACATTTCACAACTGAATAGTCAAACATATTTCCAAACTCTACACAATTTTATTTAAATATCCAAACAATATGAATGAAATACACTCTCATAAACATATTCAAATACATATCTTATGAAATCGGGTCGGGTCGGGTTAACCGACCCCCTAACCCAGCTCAAACCGATTCTTAAAATCGGGTCGGGTTGATGCGGGCTCGGGTTGAACCCGACCCTATTTACACCCATGTTCCAGTAGTGTTTCATACGTTGGCTTCGAAGTAACCTAATGGTCGCCTTGCGCTTGTTTTTTGCGTTTTAGTCATTTTAGAGTGTGTTTGGTAACGAATAAAACTTTTAATAAAAAATTTTAAACAGTAAAAGTTGTCAAATGATGTGATATGATAGAGGTAATGATGAGTAGTAAAGAGAATAAAGTTAAAATAAATAGGTTAGTTGTGTGGATAATTGTTTAGAAATGATTGAAAAGTAGGGTAGTTGTATATAAAAATGTGAAAAAATGATTAAAAAGTATGATAGTTGTGGAGCGTGAAAAGTTTTAGATTGAAAAGTTTTAACTTGATATTTTTTATTAATTTCCAAACACACCCTTAATATGCATGTTGGCTTTTTAATCCACGAATTTCATGTATTTACTTTGAGTGTGTTTGGTTGGAGGTAAAACTTTTGATGAAAAGTTTCTAGAATAGAAGTTGTCAAATCAATAGAAAATGATGTGATATAATAGGAGTAATGATGAGGAATAAAGAGAATAAAATTAAAATAGATAGGTTAGTTGTATGAGTAGTGGTGTAGAAATGATTGAAAAGTAGGATAGTTTGTATAGAAAAATGTGAAAAAATAATTAAAAAATAGAGTAGTTATGGAGAGTGAAAAGTTTTAGTTGACACTTTTTTGCCCCAAACAAACACACCCTTTATAAGCTATGTAAGTTTGTTCTCTTTACATTTTAGATTCTCTTATCAAAATTCCCAACTAAAGCCTGGTATTTGCAAGTAAAAAGTCTAAAATACTCGTATGACTTAATTAAGTGCTCATGAGTCGACTCATATATATAGTTAACAACAAAATTTTTGACGTGCATTAACGGCAAAGTTTAAAATTTAAAAGAGGCAAACTTCTAGATTTTAAAGCAAATAGGCAAAACTTATGGATAAAAAACAAATATGCATAGTTAAAGGGACCAACATGCAAATTACTGGCCACTCGCCTATATTATACATGTTGTTCTTTGTTGATTAGTCATTCTATACATTGGAAAAAATATATTTAATAAAAAGGAGTGGTGAAGTAGACTGACTAAAAGAATTTACATACATTCTAGTTAGGCTGTGTTTAGTAAGTGATAAAACATTTGGATGAACAATTTTTAGTATAAAAACTTTTGAATTAGCAGAAAATAATATAATATAATATGAATAATGATGATGAATAAAGAAAATAAAGTTAAAATAAATAAATTAGTTGTATGCATAGTTATATAAAAAATGATTGAGAGTAGGATAGATATATAAAAAGATATGAAAAAATGATTAAAAATAGAATAGTTATAGAGAGTGAAAATCTTTTATTAAACAAGCATGCCCTTAGTGTGATCCTAGACAAAAATATTCTACCCCTTTCGCACTTGTTGTGATAGCTAGGATTTGATATCTATAATAGCCCTTTAAAATTAATAATAGTACAAAATAAAAAATAAAATTACTGTTTATCTAAGGAACCAATGGTAAGTGGAAGAGATAAGAAAAAATAAAAATAAAAAACGACGACTGGATTCTCAACCATGAATACACCCATTAATTGTTGGTATTTGCAAGGGATTGGTCGGGAAACATTGATTTAATGTAGTCCTTTAAATCAATGTGAAAAGGGGATGAAGAAAGCCAACGAGGCTTAGTCTTGTTGGTAACTTAGTTGTCCACCAAAGGTCCGGTGAAAGTTTGAATCACTGCCTAGTGCAATGTAATGCTATTTTTTCACAATGTCATATAAATCATATGTCCCCATAGGGGTTATTACAATTGTCTCTCTTATTTGTGAGGGTATTTATAAGATGTCTCTTTAAGTGTGAGAGTTGTAAAAAGGTCCGATTTGTAATATCAGATGTCACATGTGTGTATAATACCAATAAAAAAAAGAATGAAGAAAAAGGGTCGCAATGGACAAGTGTATGTGAGCTTGATTTGAGGAGAAAGCTTGCCCAAACTTGATTTTCTTTTTAAAAACTTCTTCGTCGATGTGCCAATAAGGCAAGTAAGAATTTATGCTTTTATTTGAGACAATTAGAACACAATTCTGGTCTTTAGTGGATGATGAAAATGCCCAAATAATGTAGATATTGATGTTTATTTCTTAAATCAAGCTTGTGTATAAAATCTATATAGAATAATAAGCCTACTTATATGCGTAAATGTTCAATCAGGTCACAATTGCTACACCCACCTGATGAACTATAGGAAAGAAGAAGAAGTTGGTCTCAATTTTGACTTTCGGAGGAGATTCCACAGAGAATCCCCTATAAATTAGACATTTTGCAAGAACGTTGTCGACAAAATGAGCATATCTTGTAAAATTAAGCAAGTTGGTGTGATTATGTAATTTATGTAAAATTTTGTTACCAAGTAAAAATATTGTGAATGTTGTTTTCAACAAGTGTCTTTACTAGTCGGAAAATTTATAGAGAGAGCCATAGTGAGAAATACTATACAAAACTCATCTACCTTGCTAGAATTCACAGAAAAATCCTGTTGAAAAATATTGCAAAACACTTTGAACTATACTTTTTACAAGGAAATCCCATTCTTTCAAAGAAGCGGTAGAAAATCCCAACTAACTAGGGAATTTACAAGGGAAATCCTTCTGAAAAAATTACACAATAACCCCCTAATTTTTTTGATAAATTATGTTAAAAAAGCATTGTAAAAATTGTAGAAAACCCATTGCATTTTGCCCCATCCTTATTATTTTGTGCATTGCCCAAGCTTTTTCTTGTATTGCCCACACTGGACGAGCCCAACGCAACTCTACTTTGCGGGCTGATTGGCTGGGGCCGTGGGCCTAGCATCTGATGATGGCAGTGAGCGGGATGGTCGGCAGCAACGATTGACGGCGGTGGAGAAACGATAAGGGCTTGGGTAGGCCCAGATAATTAGGTGCCTAAATGAACGAGTGGACGGACAGAAGTGGGCTTGAAAGTAGAAGACCATGTCGCTGCTTAGTCGTTCAACTTGCATACATGAGATAAATAGGCAACATCAGTGTCTAGCTAAACGACGGCAGCCTCGTGAATGAGCATGGTACCATGTGGGTCCTTAAAATCGTTTTGACAATATATTGCTCAAAATGTCCCATTTTGATTATTTAATTGTTTATTTTTATATTTATGGAGCTTTGAATTCATTAGATATGTTAAAATACCGGTTAGAGATCATTATTGTTAGATTTTAATAACAGGCCTATAAATGACGTGTTTTAGTGAATCATGGTTCATTTAAGAAGTCAATGATGATCTCTGTACACTTTATATTTGGGACCTTTTCATTGGGACGTAAACTTTTATAATTTGGTGAAAGTGGAATTTTGTTAGACCATAGTAGGTTAACTTTGTTGGTTTATGAACATTTTCTTTAATGTTGGTCCCATGTCATGACTTATAAAGTGAACTTAAATACGAAATCATGAATCAATCACAAGCATTCCTACATATAGATTCAAACCACAAAGACAATGCAATAGTGGTTTGGCCTTTTGACTTACTCTACTCTTCAAGCACATAAGACTTGGATTCTATCGGTCAACTTGAATTACATAAGTTATAATAGTATAGTTCAAATAACTATCTTCTGAATTTAACACCTACCTCCATGTGGCTAATTCTGAAGTCAACTTCAGCGAAGTCGACTTGGGATGAGTGAAGTTGACTTGGCCCTTCCAACCCAAGTTCAATACACTTTCTATTTTTTTCTCCCCTTTTTCATTGCAAGTATTCATATGTCTAATTTATGAATCAATATCAATCATACTTATATCATTTTTAATTTTGTGAAATGATTCTTTTGCTAATGATTTGGTAAAAATATTAGCAGTTTGATCTTCTGTTTTGACATATTCTAGACAAATATCATGATTCTCAACATGTTTTCTAATGAAATAATTTCTCACATCTATATGTTTAGTTCTAGAATGCAGTACAGGATTTTTCATTAAGCATATTGCACTTGTATTGTCACATCTAATTGGCATGTCTTTGTATTTAATTCCATAATCTTTAAGTTGTTGTTTCATTCAAAGTAGTTGGACACAACAGCTTCCGACAGTAATATATTCTGCTTTTGCAGTAAATAGAGCAACACTTGTTTGTTTTCTTGAAAACTATGATATTATCATGTTTTCAAGAAATTGACATGTCCCACTAGTGTTTTTTCTATCTACTTTGTAACTGGCAAAATCTGCATCCGAGTAGCCGATTAGATCAAATATTGAACCCTCTGGATACCATAGACCGAGATTAGTAGTATTGATCAAATATCTAAATTTTTTTTTTACAACTATTAAATGTGATTCTTTGGGACATGATTGAAATCTAGAACACATGCAAATACTGAACAAAATATCCGGTCTAGATATAATTAAATATAACGATGATCCTATCATGCTTCTATATAACTTTTGTTTAACTAATTTACCTTTTTCATCCTTCGTTGATTTTGATAGTTGAACTCATGGGTGTATTTACTCATCTGCTGTTTTACATTCTAAACTTCTTGAACATTTCTTTGATGTATTTGGACTGATTTATGAAGATGCCTTTAGTTAGCTGCTTAATTTGCAGCCCAAGGAAGAAGTTTAGTTCGCTCATCATGCTCATTTCGAATTTACTCTGCATAATCTCAGAAAAGTTTTGACATACAGTTTCATTAGTAGCACCAAATATAATATCATACACATAAATTTGAACAATTAATATATCTTTACCCGTATATTTGATAAACAATGTGGTATCAACCTTTCCTATTTGAAAATATGATCAATCAAAAATTTGCTTAGCCTCTCATACCAAGCTCTTGGAGCTTATTTTAATCCATACAAAGCTTTGGTTAATTTTAAAAAATTTAGATTAATTTTTCTCTTCAAACCTAGGAGGTTGCTCAACATATACTTCTTCATTTAGATATCCATTCAAAAATGCACTTTTCATGTTCATTTGAAACAATTTAAAATCCATGTGAGAAGCAATGACTAGTAGAATGCGTATGGCTTCCAATCTAGCTACTGGAGCATACGATTCTTCAAAATCAATTCATTCATTTTGTGAATATCCTTTGGCCACAAGCCTAGCTTTGTTTCTCACCACAAGTCCACTTTCGTTTAATTTATTTTTGAAAACCCATTTGTACTAGGGGTGTAAATAGGGTCGGGTTCAACCCGAGCCCACATCAACCCAGACCAATTTATACAATGGTTGGGTTGATGTTTTGAAAATTCGGTTTTTGAAAATCGAGTTCAACCCGACCCGATTTTCAAAATCGGTTTGAGTCGGATTAGGGGGTCAGTCGACCCGACCCGATTTCATAAGATATGTATTTGGATATGTTTATGAGAGTGTATTTCATTCATGTTGTTTGGATATTTAAATAAAATTGTGTGGAGTTTGGAAATATGTTTGACAATTTGGTTGTGAAATGTTATTTGAATTTATTTGGTTTGGAAATATATTTGGTTAATTAGTTGTGAAATTATGTTTGGATTATTTGGTTATGAGTGTGTTTGGTAATGAATAAAACTTTTGATGAAAAGTTTTGGAGAGTAAAAGTTATCAACTAATGTGATATGATAGGGGTAATGATGAGTAATAAAGAGAATAAAGTTAAAATAGATAGGTTAGTTGTGTGGATAGTTGCATATAAATGATTGAAAAGTAGGGTAGTTGTATAGGAAAATGTGAAAAAATAATTACAAAATATGATAGTTAAAAATATGATAGTTGTAGAGAGTGAAAAGTTTTAGATTGAAAAGTTTTAATTGACTTTTTCTTTCAATTGCCAAACATACCCTATATTGCATTGTAAATAGGTTGTTTAGATGTTCGTTTGTATTGGTGATTTGAAATAACGAATAGGTCAATTGGGAATTTGAGATGTTTGTAGCTTTGATTGGAAGTCAACTAAGAATGTAAGTAAGACTATGATATTCGTTTTTTCATTGTGCATAATTTACTGTAATACTTTTACTTGGCTTTCACTTTTTGACTTGCAGGGGACATTAATTGCTCAAAGAATACAAAAGCAAAAAAATAAACCAATTACAAAACTTATCCTCCACTTTTGAGTTACGTAGAACTTTTTAGTACTTATTATTTTTATAATTATCATTGCTTTTTTGTTATTTTAGAAATTTGGGGTTCATGTAATTTCTTTATTTTACATTGATAAATTTTGTGGCTCATTTTGTTGCAGAAGTCGTATGCCCTTGGAATTCTTGGAGTGAGAATCCATGTAGTATGGGGTTCCCAGATTGGCCTTTTTGTTCAAGTAACATGACTCATTCTTAGTTTAAGAAATATAGACTTGGTTTGATTCCTACCAAACTTTGAAGCATTTAATTTACTATTTTCTCCATTTTCGAATGTGAAATATCCAAGTCATCTTTTGTTGTTTTGGCTAGTCATGTTTAAGAACATTTTCACACTTTTTCTGGATTAGAGAACTTTGCTAATGATTCATTCAACGACTCATTTTCCTTCTTTAGTCTTTCCACCTTGTCAGTTAAAACATTGTTTTCATTTTTAAGTGGTTGACTCTTTTTGCTAGCTTTCCATTCATAATAATGACTGAGTCACATTGTTGGTTCTTTAATGTGAATTTATTTTCCAATTTTTTGATTTCATCATTCAATGAATCATACGCTTATTGCAATTCCTCTAATTCAGCACATTTGAGACAATCATGTGTAAAGGAGTAGATAGACTTGGTATTTGAGTGATTGAGTTTGAAGGTTACCTCTTCACTGCTTGTACAATTCATTGAGGCGGTTTGTCCATCTACGATTTCTGTTGCGGTGAGGCAAACCATGTTGTGTTCTTTCTTTATCCTTGCCATGTAGCATATTTGAGCACAGTTTGCTACTTCGTTATCTTCATTTGCCGAGTTGCTCGTTGTAGACGTTTCTTCATTTACGTACATTTCTCTTCCTTTGGATTTCTAAAATTTTCTATTTTCATTCCTGTCTTTCTTCTCTTGCCGTTCTTTTGTTTTACTATTTTCTGGTGTAGGACATTGAACTTGTATATGTCCTACTCCACCACATCCGTAGCATTTGGTTATTTTCTTCTTTTTTTCCTTTCTATTTCTCTCCTTGAATCCCTTAAGGTTCTTCCATTTTCTCATGAACTTCTTGAATCTCTGGGTGAGTAGGGTGATCTCTTCATTATCTTTTTAAAAAGACAATGTGGATTCATCTGAGTTTTGTGCATCCCTCGAAGCAATAGCTCTTTTGCCTTTATGTTGCTCATCATTTTTTCTCTTGAGCAGTTTATGTGACATGAGAGAACTGATAAGGTCTTCCAATCTTAGCGTATTCAGGTCCTTTGCCTCTGCAATAACGGTGATCTTTGGAGTCCACGACTCAAGTAAAGCTCTTAAGATCTTCATGACCTGTTCAGATTCAGAGATTGCTTTTCTAAGACCTTTTAACGCATTAGTAATCTTGAAAAATCTAGTAAATATTTTAGATATATTTTTAGTGTCTAACATTTTAAAACTTTCTAATTCTCCAATCAATATATTTCTTTTCGTCCCTTTGACTTGAGAAGTTCCCTCGTATATTGATGTTAGCGTATCTCATATTTCTTTGGCTGTTTGACACGAGGATACCCTATCATATTTTGCAGCTATTAGAGCACAAAAGAGGAAGTTCGTGGCTTTGGCATTTCTTTTTACGGTCCTAACTTCTCAAACTATGCGGAGGCTCTTTCACCGATTGGTACAGTAACTTCGTCTTGGATAACAATCCAAGAGTCTATATCAATAGCCATGATAAGTTGTTTCATTCTCAACTTTCAGTAACCGAAGTTACTTCCATCAAACAAAGGTGTCTTGGTGAATGACTGACCTTCAACAAATGCAGGAGTGGAAGTTGATTGGGATGCCATTAAATAAGATCTCTTTGGTAGAAACTCAAAGACTTGCACTGATACCACTTGTTGGTCCTGAGCTTATGGAAAACCCCAAGAGGAGAGGGGTGAATTGGGTCTTTAAAAATCCTTTTACAATCAGAAAAATTCAGCCACTTAATAGTTTTGTCCCCTTGACTGAAAAATGTGAAACGTAAAAGCTATAATTAATAAAACACAAGAAGTTATAATGGTTCGAAACAACCCACCATACTCCACTCCTCCAAGAGAACACTCCCTAGTGTATTGGGTTCCACTAAAATAGGATTTCAATACAGCAGAGCCCATGCTCTCTTCTAGATTTTAGCTCTAGAGAGCCTTATACAATCTCAGCACAAGTAGGTGACGAGTTTCACTCCAATCACATGCTACTTTACCTTCACTTGGTCTCAGTCTCCAATACTAAACCAAGTAGAAAATAAATTATCAATGAATAAATTATAATTCTATACTTTATAGTTGTGTAGGCAGCTTTAAGCACAAAAAAGAACTTGTAGAAAAGGTTGAAGATGATGCAGTTAAACTAGCAGTAATTACATGCTGTGTTTTTTTGAGAAACTTCTTGTAGATCACTTAAATGCTAGAAAATGAGGAAGGTGAACTCAATTAATGCTCTTTCATCTATCCTCCTCGTTTATTTGAAGTCCCTTAAATAGAGGAAAGTAAATTCTAATATTTGGTGGTAGGTGACACACATTTAATTTGCCAAAGTTTAAATTTTTCCGACCATTGCAAGCCAAGTCGCACTTGGAGTCGACCTGAGATGCGAATTCGTCCAAGTCACAGAGTGGAGTTAACTTTGGATGCAACTTCACCGAAGTAGCAGATTGGAGTTGACTTCGGATGCGACTTCGGCCTTCAGCTTTCAAGTCGAGTTCCATACTCAGGTCGACTTGGTCTTAGATTTGACCCAAGTCGCAGGTGGAGTTGACTTCGGATGCGACTTCATCAGCCATATGTCTTCTTGGAATTTTAGACTTTGTTTGTGATCTACTTATATTTGACCTTTCTTTCTTCTTCTCTTTTCAAATGCATGAATCTTCATTCGGGATTTTAGTCCTTGACTTTTATCACTATACTTGGATTTGTATAATATTCCTTGTCACTTGATAAAATTCTTTTTAGTGGTCTTGACTCAAGGTTGTCATTGCCTCTTAAATTTAACTTTTTCATTCTAATAAGAGGTTTTGAAAGCATCTTAATGATAATCTTTACTTAAGCCGCAAGCTTGAGTTGACTTGAGGTGCAACTTCACCCAAGTTGCATGTTGGGATCGACTTGAGATGCGACTTTACCCAAGTCACTTAGTGGAGTCGACTTGATATGCGACTTAACCTTGTCAAACTCAACTCTTGTAACTGAGGTTCACCTAAGTCGCAGTTAGAGTCGACTTGGTGTTGCAACTTCACCTAAGTCGTAAGTAGAGTCGACTTTAGTTGCGACTTCATCTGTCTTGGAGTCCAAATTTCAGTGCTGTCAATTTGTGGGGCTTTGAAGTCTATATTGGAGTCGACTTGGGTATCAACTTCACTTAAGTTGATTCCTGAGTCGACTTGGCAAGAGACTTAGCCTGACAATTTTTTAACCTTTAAATATACGAGTTTTGGCATCACTTAACAAACACATTAGTATTTAAATGATTCTCAAATTAAGTTGTTAATCATCAAAACATGGATTATGCTTAATTTGCCTCATGTTTCGACACAACTTATAAGTTGCTGTAAATGTTAATCTAAGTCACTAAGCATGGTTCCTATCTCTAGCACATCATTTATTTAGTCCTGATCCAATGGTTTTGATCATAAAAATAACTTTTATATTAACTTTTTAATGACCTAGATCAATTGATCATAACTTTTAACAATATATCTATTAAAGTTACAAAATAAAAAATCTCAAATTTAACCATCCATTAGAATGTCCACATATGATCTAACATCATATCTTTATGAGAAGTTAAATTTTACATATATATTAGTTTGGTTCATTCAGATTATGCATGGAATCATGGATTGAATTGTTGAGATGATCCTTTTGCTGTCTATTGAAATAGGATCTGCTTAAGGTCACTTTTGATGAAATTTAAGGTAGAACTTTGTGATCATGGCCCAATTTCCCAGCAATAGAATCTCTCAATTATCAAACTATCTTTTGCATGGATCCCACTGTTAAATCCCATTGAACAGCCTAAACGTATCTTCTCCTATCAAGATTAATAAAAAATAAACATGTTAGTAATCTTTTTATAGCCGTTCAATGGTTGAGATTTAGCTGCATCACTTGATTAAGATTCCCATCCTCTCTCTCATTTCTTTCTGCACTCTTTATCCTTTTTATATTTGAAAGTACTGGAATCCTAGATTTATTTATTTTATATTTTCTATATTTTCTATATTTATTCATCCATCTTGGTGAATAATATGATACATGGGGGCCCTTTACTACTTTTGACTTTGCAACTCTGCTCTCCCTTCCATATACAAGAATGTAGAATTTGTGCCTAATAGTTGTAATGTGGCCCCTTCCCATTCACATATTTACACTTGTGTTAATTTTATACAATTTTAATTAGGCCCAATTTTCGAGAATATGACTAGAATGCCTGCAACTTATTACCAAAAAAAAATCTCAAATAAATGTCACTTACACAATTGAACATGATATTCATGATGGTCTCATGTGAAATTACGAAAATATTTTTGCAGTTCGATATTTTCTCTTTATAATTTATAAAAGTTTCAATAATTTTCAAATCTTCACCAAAAGTTTACAATACATTTGTGTGTTATTGTGTGATATTTTCATTTTTACTTTTACTATCCTTCTTTAAATACGATGAGAACAATATCTAACCTTATATTGCCAAAAAATTTTAAAGCTCAATTTACCTCCGTTTGAACTTCGTTAATCATATTGGGATCAATAAGGTTGGCTATTTAACCAACCCTTATCGAGATGCAATTCTTTTTCTGAGGTTGGAGAAATTATTTAGAAATTGATTTGTAGAAAAAATTAGGATCTCTTTATTATGTTTCTTTTGCCAAAATCTGATTTTTAAGTAAGTGATTTTACAATTAAAGGATGAAGACAAGTTTAAGGAATATTTACATATGGTATTTGGATTATTAGGACTCAGTAAAAGGAAGTGAATCTGATCTCTTTGAGTAGTGTAAATGTAATGGATAGTCAAATAAGGTGGATGCGGCTAGCGAATGGATCTATCATTTCATGTATATGTCAAGCGACTATAAAACAGGACAATGCTGAGTAGAGGTGTTAATGGATCAGATTGGTAGAATTTTAATTCTAATCCATTCAAAAGATTTTGATAATTTGTTTATTAATCTATTTAAAAAACTCAACTCTAATCTTTTCATAACCTATTTAATAAATGGGTTAGCAAGTTATTAAGAAGTTGTCTATATATACTAGAAACAAGTTAAAATCAAGTTAGTTTAAAGTGTTGATAACAAAAAAATGATATTTGCAAATAAAAATATACCTGATTACCTTTGAAAATGCCCTAATACGAACATCTTTTTAAAATTATGGCCAATTTCGTACAGTGCCTATTTGTTTTTATTTCAAGATGCAAATAATGTTTTATTTCTATCTAACAATTCAATCAAAGTAAGTATATGTTTGGAAAACTCAAAAATATACATTCAATATAAGGATAAACCAAAAAAGACTTTCTATTATCAAATAAAGCCAAACAATCACATTTTGAATATCATTTATTAGAGTTAGGGATATCTCTTATACCACTTTTAACATGCTATGAATGTGTTTATGAGTTACAGACAGATAGTTTGAACAGAGTACTAGATAGGTTGATGGGTTATAAAATCCAACATTAATCTGTTCGTTTATTTAAATAATTGAATAGGCTAGCAAATCATAAATCATTTAGTTAAAACTTACAACTAAACTCATTTGTAAATGGGTTGGACGACCAAGTTTATGAGTTGATCTGATCCATTAACACCACTAGTGCTGGGAGTGGGGGCTGTATTGAGAGATGCAAATGGCACATTCATGGCAACAAAGTGTTTGGGGATGGACACACTATAGATGGAAGCAAATAACTTGGCATTTAATGGTTAACAGATATTTTAGTGACCAAGGTCGTGGTGGAAAGTGGCTTTTTGCTCCTCATTGAGTTCCTTAAAAGTACTGAGCAGATTTTGGCCCCACTTGTTGTTTTAATCAAGAAGATTCATGTTGAATGTCTTAGGATGTGCCAAGTTTCATTTTCACAAGTCCTATGAGTGGTAACATCCTCATACTTTGGGTGAATTTGCATCTATACAAAGTCTTAACAAGTATAGTGAAGTTTAGTAGGGACATCCCCCAACCCTAAAAAAATTGTATTGCCGAGATGTTAGGATAGGATTATGAATTGTTATACTAATTAATTGAGATGTACTCTTTTTTCATCCCCTCCTTGATCCATTGGATATTGAGGAGGGATGGTTTTTTAATGAAGAATCTTTACTATAAAAAAAATCTATATCTATATGTATATATATAAAATAAGGTCTTGGTCATTTCATCTTTTCAAGCAAATATGATATATGAAAATTATGGTGTAATTTTATATAAAACTATAAATTATAAAAACTTATAAAAATAAAGGTTTTGTATATGTTTGTCATGTGAATAAAATAGCTAACGAAAATCAAATTAGTGTTGCATATGTATGGATCTTTGTGCATAGCCAAAACTAGGTGGACAATTTTTTGAATTGGATAGGATGTCACATGATATAATAGGAATAATGATTAAGGTGTGTTTGGGATGTGATAAAACTTCTAAATGAAAATTTTTCGTGCAAAAATTTTTAGAATGAGAGAAAATGTAATATGATAGGGGCAATGATGATGAGTAAAGAGAATAAAGTTAAAATAGATAAAAATATATGCGTAGTCGTATAGAAATAATTCAAAAGTAGGGTAGTTATATAGAAAGATGTGAATAAATAATTTAAAAAATAAGATAGTTGTAAAGAGTAAAAATTTTTGTAGTTACAAATGTGCTCCAAGAATAAAAGGAAAATTTTAAAATAGATAGTTGCATAGAAAGATTATGAGTAATGATTAGAATAGTTATATGAAAGAATGATTGAAAACTCGATAGGATTATATATATAAATAGAGAGAGAGAGAAAGAGAAAGAGAACTTTTCCTGTGCAGTAAAGCTGCACCATAATTAATTGTATATTTAACCCAAAATGAGCTCCACATGTACTTAAATATATTGATACTTTATACAGTAATTTATCCATATATAAATTTTATAACAAATAGTTTACACGTAAAAAATAACTTTAAAGGTGGTATTTACATAAATCTATTTTATTATATTGAATTTGTACTATTTTCAGATATGGTTCATACGTATATCTAATTGGGATGAAAATTGATATAGTAATAGAATACATAAATATAAATATAATGGGTGGAGTATATCATAATTTTATGATCATGTGAGGTCCATTTTAAGGTAACTGAACCGTAATTGTGGTACAGTGAAGTTGCATTTGAATATTTGTCATATAGGTATACATATAAGTATGGAAAAATGGTGGACATATTTCCCAAATAACCTCTGTAATAAAGTCATCTTCCCTAAGGTGAAACCTATTTCTTTTTCATCATAGAATCCTGCAGTAGAACGAAAACCTATATCTTGCCATTCATTGTTGATGTTTGATTGATATTTCAGATAACATTGACATATATATGTAATAACATCAATAAATTTCTAAGAAAATTTGAAATAGTAGGTGTTAAGAATAATACTAAAAAATAACAAAATAGTGTAGAAAAAACATAACCCAAGCATGTGTTTCTTAACTATGAAATTTCATAAATTTTCAAATTAAAAAATCCACTTATTCAAGCAACCTCCCACTTTAAAAGTGAGTTTTTTTCTTGATTTTTAATATTTAGAAAGAAATATTTGTTAGTCCCGAGTTTATAGTAACAACCCAAGAGGGGAGGGTTAAATTAAGTATTTTAAAATTCTTTACTTAAATAGAAACTTTTTCCCTTTTTAATTTAATCTCCTTAATGAAACAAACAAAGAATATGAAGAGAAATAAAGCAGTAAAAAGTAAATAAGCAAGCCACAGCAATAGACACAGTTTTATAGTGGTTCAGACAATCTTCTCTACTCCACTCTTCCAAGCTCACACCCGTTGTGACTTGGGTTCCACTATTAGATATCAAATACAATTAGAGAAGCAACTCTCTTCTAGATCCCAGCTCTAGGGGGCTAGCACAAATACGGCATAAGTAGGTGATGAGTCACACTCCAATCACAACACTACTTTGCCTTCACTTGGTTTCAATTTCCAATATCAAATCAAGTGGTAAACGCAAATAATTAATGAACAGAAAAAACTATACTTTACAGATTTGTGTAGGTAGTTTGTAGCACGTGAAAGAACTTGTTGAGAGAGTAGAATGATTAGCAATGGAGCTTTCAGCAAGTTGTATCACAATTCTTCACTTACGAGTTAGTGTAGATCACTTTAATGCTAGAGAAAGTGGAAGGTAAGTTTATTGAATATTTCTCTAACCTCTTACAGGTCCTCTTGAATGCTTTTTTATAATAGAGGAGTAAATTCGAACGTTTGATGGTAGGTGGCGCGCATTTAATGCACCAAATTTTTTCAATCGTTGAGAACCAAGTCGCATGAAGAGTCGACTTGGTATGCGACTTCATCCAAGTCACAGGGTGGAGTCGACTTTGGATGTAACTTCACCCAAGTTATAGGCTGAAGTTGACTTCGTGTGCGACTTTGGTCTTCAGCCTCCATTTCAAGTTCTATCTCAAGGTCGACTTGGTCTTAGACCTGACTCAAGTCGCAGGTGGAGTCGACTTTGGGTGCGACTTCACCATCCATGTACATATGTTGGAACTTTGGATTTCTTGCAAGTGATCCTTGATACTGCATTTTCCTCTCTTATCTTGTTCTTCACTTGATATCTTTAGTTTTTCTTATTTTAGTTTTGAGACTTAGCATATATTTCTTCTCATGAGATGTTCATCCTTGTGGCCTGGATTTATGATGGTTTGCCTTCTTGAATTTAATGTCCAAATCTTCAGTATATAGTTTTCTCTTAATAATACTCCAACTTTGAAAGATTCTTTCATAGCCATTTTCTTGCTTGGGTTGTTTTGGTCTTCAGCTTCACTCAAGTCGCATGCTTGGGTCGACTTGAGATTCGACTTCACTCAAGTCGCATTGTGGAGTCGACTTGGAAGTGAGACTTAGCGTTGAAGATTCGAAGTCTTCTGCATGTTGTACTCAAGTCGCATCTAGAGTCGACTTGGGTCTACGACTTCACCTAAGTCGCAAGTGGAGTCGACTTCGACTGCGACTTCACCTGTCTCCGAGCGTAAAATCAACTTTGGAAATTTTTATGCATTTGAAGTTGATTGTGGAGTCGACTTGGGGATCGACTTCACCTAAGTCGATGACTAAGTTGATTTGAGACTGTGACTTGGTTTACTATGTTTTGAAACTTGAGTTTTTATCCTTTGACAAAGCTTAGCAAACCATATTAGTACCCAAATAATTCTCAAATTGAGTTGTTAATCATTAAAATATGGATTGTTCTTAATTTGCCTTGAGTTTCAACAATATTAACTATATTCAAAATTATAAAATTTCATATTTAAAGAAAATTCATATTTGGACCCACATGTTAGTTCCAACAACATCAAAGAAAACTAAAAAAGAGTTAGGTAAACTTTTCGTTGGATTGGCACACAAAAAATAAGAGAAATGAAAATAAATAGACATGTTTTTACATGGAAAACTCCTGGATGCTAATAGAAAAACTAGGAGTAGAGGAGGAGAAAATCTAGTATAAAAAATTAACAATAAGAGATAGAAAATCTCAAGGGTAAAATTCTTAAACTCAATAAATCTCACAAAAAACCTTCATAAAAATGCACTTTACCAATAAGTATACAAAAAAGCTTCATAAAATAACTCACAGACCCTCTACTAAGCCCTCTATTTAAAAACCAAAGAGGGAGCAAAGTTTCTTGTGCATTCAAATTATTTTGATTGCTTTAACTACTCTACTTTTTTTCATTTTTAAACACTATATTCCAATTATTTCTTACATAATCACTTATTTATTTCTAATTTACCTTACCAAATCACATCACTTCCAAAATGTTTAAATTTTTTCATTTTCACCTTTTGATCTTCTCCCCTACTCCTTACTAAACACGAAGGAATTGACAGTGAAATGTTGTTGCATTGATTTTTCTATTGTATATGTAGAGTGATGACAATTATAGTCGGCCTAAAATTGGCTAATTTTAGGCATCTCGAAACTTACTTTTATTTTTCAAAACTTTAATTTTTATTAGTTTGGGAGATATGAAGATATTTTTATATATTTAAAAATAAAGCTATTTTAGCCATTTCAAGGATGAAAAACGATTAAAATGTCTCAATGCTTAAAAATTCAAGAAAAAACTCCTCCACACCTTCAAAAATGATTTAAAAAAATTAGCAAATGAAGATTGCAACTCTATGAGAAATGTTCCGAAGTACATAAGTTTCCATTAGCTTTCGTTACCTTGTGTTTTGTGCTGCTTACCCTTGTGCCTTGACAAGGGGCATATACAGTGTTGTCTTGAGCTAGTACATGAAGTTTTTTAATCTAGGTTTAAAATTAATTTATAAATTAAATAGACCAAAGTTAACAGATTCACTTCTACGAAACTTTTTTTTTAAAATCCACTTCATTTATTGTAAGCAACATCATTTTTATTATCATGAAAACTTTTTCATTTATCTAGTATCACTGTATATGGGTTCCATCTATACATGTATAAAATCAACATAATAAAAAAATTTACTGCTAAAATATCAATTTTAAAGTAGTGTTTCAAACATCTAAACTATTTAAATATCACTAATTGTAGATAAATGATTCTATAAAGTATTTTTAGATTCTAAGCGGTTTTCATAATTTACACATGGAAATATATATATATATATATATATATATATATATATATATATATTTGAGCAAAATGTAGCCCATGAATATATTTGATTGAGATAAAACTTAGTCCCCTAGTTAAACAAGTGATATTAAATACAATGAATAAATTGAATTTTGTATCAATTATCAATGTTTTTAAAAATGAAGGGGTTATATGGGACTACTTTAATCTAACCTGGTTATATAGAAGCGCAAGACCTTAAATTAACAACTTTCTATAATATTTTTAAAAGAAATTGTGTTTGCTTGCATGAAGCATATGACGGTATTGATCACGTCATGCCATGCATCTTGCACAATTCTAATGACTTGGAATGCGAGTGAAGAAGTCACTTTTGAAAAAAAATTTATATGAAAAATTTTCGATGTAACAGTTTTTGAATTGAAAAAAAAAAATGATGTACTATGATAGGAATAATGATAAAATGTAAAGAAGATAAAGTTAAAATAAATAAGCTAGTTACAGTAGTTGTGTAGAAATGATGAAAAAGTAGAGTAATTGTATAGAAAAATGTGAAGAAATAATTAAAAATAAGATAATTAGGGAGAATGAAAAGTTTTAAGTTGAAAAGTTTTAGCTTGACATTTTTTATTCATTACAAACATAGGGCATCTTTGGCAACTTAAAAACTTTTCTAATTAAAGCTACCATATTTTTCTATCATTTTTACACAACTACCTGTATAACTACCCTACATAACCTACTTTAGATATTTTATTTTTTATTTTATACTATATTTTAATAATTTTCTTACACAACTACTATATTTATTCACACTTTATCCTTATTATATTGTCATTCTTAAGACTTTCAAAAATTCTACCACTTCTGTTTTCTCTCACATATGTTACAGCGACGCTGGAGATGTATATGCAGTAGGTAGGACATCACAATCAAATGAAATTAAAGCCCAATTAAGATTTAGGAGTAGTAATGCTAGTTCGGAGTATTCAATGAAAACTTGGGCTTTAACGGGTTATAATCGAGCACAACTATTAATTAATTCATCGTCATTTCACAGGCTGTTTCTTATGAAAATGGAGTCCGTTGCTTAATGGCAACGTTAAATGGACAGCAATCATTTGAAAAATGAGTCCGGTTTCGGTGAAAACGTTTGTATTTGAAATGAACGTGAAAATGCCTAATCTGCCGTCCATGAAAAACTTGCGGCTGAGATTTCAAGGGGCAAAAATGGTATGGACTGACATGTACACGCGTGTAGTTGTCGACTTCAATCCCCGTTTCTCCCTTGAATGACGAATCTTATGCATAGCTTCCTCGATGAATTCCAGATCGCAATTGAAACTCTCCAAGATCTGACGCACTGAACCACCCTACGAGAAGAGAATCCTCGGAAATTCTTACGCCGTCGATTTCTACTGGTTCTTACTGGAAGCCTGACGCGGTGCTGTCTCCGGCAGCTTGATCCCTGCATGCTGTGACCGATCGGTGCCTATGGGGGAAGAAGCACCGGTGCTCTATACCTACATGGGCCGGCCGTACACGGGCGACGATTCCTCATCCTCCGCCTTCAGCGATTGCAACAGCGACCGATCCGGCGAGTTCTCTAGCACCTCCGCCCAGAACCGCCGCCTCTTCCTCGCCTTTGTCTCCGAGAACTCTTCTGACGACCTCATCCGCCAGCTTGTGGCCGATGCGCCAGGCCGCCCTCGAGCTCCGCCTCCTCGCCAAGAACAAGACAGAGAATCGCCTCAAAATCGCCCGCACCGGCGCCGTGAAGCCCCTCATTTCCCTTATCCAGTCCTCCGATCTCCAGCTCCAGGAGTACGGCGTCACGGCGATCCTCAACATTTCCATATGCAGCGAGACCAAGGACCTGATCGTTGCCGCCGGCGCGATCAAGTCGCTTGTTAGAGCGCTTCGATCTGGGACTTCGACGGCAAAGGAGAACGCAGCGATCGCTCTGCTGCGGCTGGCGGAGATCATAGAGAATAAGACCCTGCGGCTGGCTGGATTGCGTGTATAGTATTATTTTTAAAATCCATAGTCTTTATGATTTCTGAAATCATGCTTTGATTGACCGAATTTCTGCCCAAATCATTTTGGGGACAAGGATGCACTTGGTTTCCATTCTCCGAATCCAGATCTATGATCTGATTTTCATGTTCTGCATGTTAGCGTCCCTACTTTTTTTTGTATTTGATTTTTCCAGCACATTGCTCATTTGAGTTTGTTTCATCTGAGTCATTTTGTTTCAAAAGAGATGGCAACGAGATTTGGTGAGCACCACAATGGGTAGCAAGTCCGCCGGATTTTATACGGAGATTATGGTTTTCTCTCGCCATCGTCAAGGATGGGTGTCTCGCATGGTGGAGGTAGCTTTGGCGAGGAAGATTGGATGAGTTTCTCACCGACAAGCATGCTTGTTCGATTGTGGAAGAAGACATTTGATATGGCGCACCGGCGATGTATAACAATCTGTGCATGTGCAGCCCACATATGATGTTGATTGATTTGCAATTTTGCTTTTATTTTTAATGACCCAATCGACACTTGTTCTGGTGTCAATCATTTCTTAATTCACGCATGTTAAGCTATGTATATATGAGATACAAATTGTTTTGGATGTTTTTAATTTTTTTTATCAAGGGGAGGCTAAATAAAAGTGCGCAATTATGATATTCAGTGCTTAATGATTTTAGTACATTCCTCATTATCCATTAATTTATATTCTCATGTGCTGGATAAATTAGTATAATTATTCATAAATTAATCTTCTTGCATTATTATTATTATTATTATACAAATTTGATTATATTTATTTTTGAAAAAATGATATAGATGTTGAATAAAATATGTGCAATTAATTTATTTGATACTTTATAATTTCGATAACACTAGTATCGAAAATAAAATTATTTATATGAAAAATAATTAAAGTCACTTGTTAAATAATGTTCTCACGTGAACACTACACTATTTTTTTTTAGATAATTTTTTTGACATCAAAACATAGAGTTAAATTTTTTACATAGAATTTTTTAAAATAAATTTAAATATAGAATTCTTAAAATACAAATTGAAGCACAACTATAAAAGAAATTTAAAAACTTAATATTTTAAATAAGTATATAGAAAAGTTCACACTATTCATTTGAAGATATGATTTTTTTTAAATCATTATATGGAGAATGCTTGTATAATATATTTAGAATTTAAATTTTAAAAATTTTAGATGAAAATTATTCTACAAAATTTCTAAATCTAAATATTAAATTAATTTGAAAAAGAACATTTCTATAGCAAAATTAAAACCGTAAATTTTACATTAAATACACGAAGAACATTTATATAATGTATTTAAATATATAAATCTCAAACTAATTATGTGGAGAATGATGCTATAAAAATTTTCTGAATTATTACAATAAATTTATCATCACAAATTATAACTATTTTTGTGATAAATAATTTAAATTTAACATTACATAAAATTCTCACCTAACTTTTATAGAAATTATTTACCTTTTGAGGTAATGGTACGAGGTGACAAATAAAATTTATGCCGTTAATTTGTTTTTTTGATTTATTTCATTTATTTACTTTTATTCCATTTTAAATTTGTGCTGTTAATTTATTTTTTGATTTATGTTTATTTATTTACTTTTATGTTGTTGTAAATTTTATATGATTTATACAAAAAAAGTAAATAAATCAAAGTAAATCGTTTTTAATAAAAGTAAATCGTAAATGAATGAAAAAGTAAATAACGGGTGGTCTCAAAATTTATAATTTTTCTAGTAAACCAAAGTAAATCGTTTAAAATTTGTGCCGTTTTATTCTAAGTTCAATAGTACGAGATGACAAATTATCGTAAATCATAGGAGGCTCAAAAAAGGTGACAACGGTCATTTATGTACTTTTTGAGACCACCTATTACAAATTAAATTCCTCCTATGAGAAATAATAAAAATCAATGATACTTACAAATAATCACACAAGTATTATAGTATTTGTTCATTTTTTAGGCACAATATGGGGTTAAAAAAATAGTTGCATAATGAGTATGGGGACGGGTTTTATTCTGACTATGATTAATATAATTGTTTATTATAAAAATTTATAACATATACAAATTTCTATCTTTCCAGTAAATAAAAGTGTAAATAATTATTATTGATTTATTAAATATATTAATTAGGTAAAAGATCCAATTATTGAATTTATTTAAAATTTAATAAAAATCTATATTTTATTATTTAATATTATTAGTATCTTTCGTATTACATTTACGGATAATATATTTCATATAAATTTTATGAACAATCTATAAAATTCATCAAATCCATTATATCAGTACATTACAAATTGATTACTCTATAAAATTCATAAATCATGTATATATTAATTTACGATTTTGCATAATTCTTGTAAAATCTGTATTGTGTATCTAATTGGTGAACATGAAATGTCATCAATCTTATTTTAGCTGTTAAAACTGTATAACTGGTTTATCTTATCAAACGAATATGTATCAAAATCATATAATCTATAAAACTCGTAAACTGTATAAAATTTATCAATTGCATATGCGTTGTATCCGTGATACTCGAATAACCTATAAAATTTATTTCATTGGAAAAATGAATACAAGATTATCAGTGGGACACATCATTCCCATAAATTTCATAAAAACTGTAAAAGCCGTAAAATCTGTAAAATCTATATCAACGGTCAAACAAGCTAAATTATATCAGTCGTTCAAATTTATTTGTTTAAATAAAATTATTCTTAATTTTATAATTTCAGTCCTACATTACATATTATAATTTGGAATGAATATCATTCAATTTAACGTTAGGGATCACTCATCATCTATAGTAATTTATTAAAATCATGTGAATAATCATAAAAATGCATGCACCTCAAAGTGTTATAATTTAATTCACCTACCCCTACTCACGGTTTACCCACATTTCTACTCTCATGCTATGAAATTACCTTTTTGCCCTCATTTGCATTTTATGCAAAAGTGCAAACGTTTGCATTTGAACCCGCCTCTTGAAAAATAATGATAAGGGTAAATTCCATGTATACATATAAATTTTAGCTTTAATTCTATTTATACCCATGAATTTTGATAAATTCTAAATATACCCATCTATTTTATCTAAAATCTCACTTATGTCCAAGCCATTAGTACCCCTATAAAATGATTATACTCAAGCTCAAATTAATTTAAAATTAGTATTTAAATAATATGTGATTTTATAGGTTTAAAAGTACTAAAAATTCATATTCACATTTGAATATTAATTTTTAGCTGTAAAATCATAATTGGAGGTGGATATTTTCGTCATTTTACTAAAGTGCTAATAGGATCATTAACAAATCTCAAATGACGTGAGTATACCTAAAATTTTAGGCAAAATATATGGTTATATCTATAATTTTTGAAAATTGGTAGATATAAATAGAATTAAGGACAAAAATGGTGGGTTAACGTGAGATTTACGCTAGCGATGAAGAATATTTAAAATAACTTGAAATTGCATGTTTATAAATTATTAAGATTTGAAATTACTCATCAGAAGTGTTCGGTGAACGCACGGGCGTCCTGTTTGGAATCTCGATTTTTACTAAAATAATCTCTGTTTTGACCGGTCTCGGACAAACCGAAACAGGATGGAAAAATAGATAAAATAATTAAGGGTCTCGGCTTCTTTGACGCCTTACCCGCTGGATTTTGATATGTGAATGAAATTTAGGATAATATTAAGATATATATATATATATATAATAACATCAATAATTTCTAAGAAAAATTGAAATAGTAGGTGTTAAAATAATCCTATAAAATAACAAAATAGTGCACAAAAAACTTGACCCAAGTATGTATTTCTGAACTATGAAAATTTGCAACTTTTCGATATAGTGTGATATTTCTTTTTGAATATTAAAAATTAAAAAAATCCACTTGTTCAAGCGCCTCTCACACTTGAAAGGTGAGATTTTTCTTGATTTTTAATATTCAAAAAGAAATATTAAACTATATCCAAAACCATAAAATTTCATATTTAAGAAATACATGTTTGGACCAACATGTTAATGCCAAATTTTTTTTAAAAATTGACGTGTTATGTGAACTTTTGCATTGGATCCACGCTTGAAAAATAAGAGAGAGAAAAATACAATAGATACATGTTTTTACATGGAAAACCCCAGATGCAAAGAGAAAAACTAAGAGCAAAGGAGAAGAAAATCTACAATAAAAATCGACAATAAGAGATGGAAAATCTCAATGTTAAAATTCTTAAGTCTAATACATCTTAAAAAAATAAAATTTACAAATGAATATACAAAAAAGTTTCATAAAATAACACACAAACTCTTGGCTAAGCCCTTTATTTATAAACCAAAGAGGGAGCAAAGTTTCCTATGCACTCCAATTATTTTGACTACTTTGATTACTCTACATTTTTCCATTTAAAACCTTATATTTTAATTATTTCTTAGATAACTGCTTACTTGTTTCTAGTTTACTCTACCAAATCGCATTTTTCATACTTTTAAAATTTTTTTTACTTCACACTTTTTTATCTTATGCCCCTCATCTTATCAACACAAAAGAACTTTTTTTATTAGTATTGTACATCCGACATTACATATGAAGCTCTTTCATCATAGAGAAAACAAGCTCTATTGATCTAAAGGTAGACAATGAGCTCTAATCCACCAATCTAGAGGGAGACAACAAACTCTCATCTATTAAAGGAAGACTAAACTCTTCCTATTCACCTATCTAAAGGGAGATAACAAACTCTCATTAGTTAAAGGCTGTTTTTAGCAATGTGCAGAAAATGTTAAGTTAAAACTTTCCACTCTCCACAATTACAATATTTTTTAATTATTTTTTCACATTTTTCTATACAACCACCTTACTTTTCAATCATTTCTACACAACTACCCATGCAACTAACCTATTTATTTTAACTTTATCATATTTACTCTTCATCATTACCCCTATTATATCACATCATTTGACAACTTTCGCTCTAAAAAATTATTCATCAAAAGTTTTATCCATTCCCAAACACACCCAAAGACAGACCAAACTGCTCCCATAAAATTTCGATCAAAATTCCAAGCAGGTAGGACACGAACTACATACCAGAACGTGTGCAACATCCTATTGTCGTTGGCATGTGGCCAAACGCAAAGGAACGGACAATGCAATGTTGTTGCGAACGTGATTATATACGAAATAGTGTATTTTTAGTTTTTTTACGACATATTATCTCCCCCATCTATTGCTCCCAAATTCATGTGGACCGTCCATCTTGCATTTATGAGGGGCTCTAGCATCATCTCATTTTGCTAACGTCGATGGACAGAGCATATTAATGAACATGTTGAATGCATGGGGCAGGAAAAAATTGGCTCCCAAACATGAACCGAGCGAAAAAAAAAAAAAAAAGTTCCGAACATGGTTACAAACAAGGTAGCAAAGTTAAGAACATAAGACCTCAATGGTGAGCCCAACGCCTTGGCGCCATGGTGCTCATGGCTAGCAAGTGTCCAACAAGATCCTCGATTCCGTCCGGGTGGGGAGCCCCCGTTATTGTGTTGTGATGGAGCATTATCTCCGTACTTGCTATAGTGGATCTTGTGTCTCTAAAAAGTTAAGTTGTGAAAATGTCTCAGGCGCTAATTGTAATACAAATTAAGATGATTATAAATATACTAATAAAAAAAACCCTGAGTGGTTAGAGTTGTGGCCCAAGTATGTAGGCAACTTAGTTCTAACACTCGGGTATGGGGAGCTTATAGTGATGTCTATTCTCCTTGAATTTTTGTGGGAGTGTCCACCAAGTGAAATTTTAGGAAATATTATCAGAAAAATTGGATTATTAAGTAGATATTTATAAGAACATTTGTAGAAAATTATCCGGAGATCTCAGAGCCCGATTATACCCAGTTGAGATGATGTGACATATAAAATTTTTAAAAAAGTTACGAATGTATGCCAGGCAAAAAAAGTAAAAAGAAAGTAAATTTTTTCCTATAACCACAATAGTTGTCCATAATTTTTAATATGCTCATAATATTTTAAAATTTTCTCTTATATGGATAACATTTCACCTTAAATTGTTATAATACTAATGTAATCAAAACAACTTTTAATTACTTTATCTAAAAGATGATTTTACCTCTTCAAAATTTTCTAATCGTATAATTTAGCCATAATATGATATTTGGATCACTTCATGTCACAAATTAATTATTTATCAATATTATTTAGCTATATTAAAATTAAATTATTTCAATTAAGAAATTATGAATGATCAAAATTGTACTTTCAATAGAGTAATAATGATAAGAATTTATGGAAAAATGTTATGACTATAATAGAAAATTTCGAAATATTATGGATAAATTAGGAATAAAAAATGCTTATATAAACTCATCTTCTATGTAACCCTTTCTATTTTCAATATATTGATGTTTGATGGAAAATCTGAAAAAATTTGCTTCTTTTATTATATTTAACATCATTTATTGTATCTTAGAAACATTTTTGTTTGTCTATTATTATTGTGCATGACAACATGTATAAATGTATAAAATCAATATAACAAAATAATTTAATATTAAATATCAATTTTAAAATTATATTTTCAACATCTAAACTTTCTAATATATCATTTTTATATCGATAAATTTTTCTAGGAAGCATTATTGGATTGTAACACATAAATGGATTTAAACATTTTTTTATAATCTATGCATAAACATATATTTTTCTAGCAAATGTGGCCCATGCACATAATTGCTTTATATGAAACTTGGTTTCCTAACTAAACAACTGATATTAATGGCGTGTTTGGAAATTGATACAAAGTTTGAAGAACAGTTTTTGGTGTAAAAATTTTGAAGTAATATAAAATAATATGATATGATAGAGATTATGACATGGAGTAAAAATAATAAAGTTAAAATAGATAGCCTAGTTGTATAGGTAATTGTGTAAAAATAATTGAAAAGTAGAGTAGTTATATAGGAAGATATAAAGAAATAATTAAAAAATGAAACGGATGTGGAAAGTAAAAAGTTTGATATTGAAAAATTTTAAGGTAAAACAAACATGTCCTAAACACGATGAATGAGTTCTATGATCAAATATCAACGTCTTAAAGTTTGAAGTAGTTACATGGAATCATTTCTATGCCATCCAGTTACATAAAAGCGAGTCTAAATAGAAAATCCAAGAAAATATTGTAGGTAAAAAAGAATTTTAAAAAAATAAATAAAAAGACAAACCAAAAAAATATACTGCTCAAAAATCAAAACAAATGTAGATGGGACATGTTAGGTCCCATGTGATGTCTACTCAAAGAATTTCTGTAAAATAATGTGGATTAAGCAAAAATACAAACCATAATAATGAAATCAAACCATCAAGACAGGAACACGTATAATGATTTGGATCTTCCTATCCTACTCCACTCTCCAAGCACGATGACTTTAACACACAAGTTATTGTGGTAAGTTTGGTTAATTGTCTTTTGGATTGGTACTAAGCTCTAGGTAAGCTCGTGAACTAATCGACACTTTGATTTTCTTTTTCTTAGTTGATCACCATCAATACATTACAACTTTTCTCTCGATTTGATCATTATCAACATTAAGATAATACAAAGAATAAAACTTCAAATAAAAAGTAAACTAGTTTAGCACATCTACATGACCAACAACTCTTCAATTAATCAACATTTTGTAGTTTTAAAGGCCCAACAACAATATCTTCAATAATTTACAACTTCAACTTCACATTTGAGCCTCCACAAAAAGTTATCTCCGGATGAAGTACTTTGGAATTTCTCAAATTTGCACTTGGGTATTCTAGCTTTCCCATGTTCTCATTTTATAGCCTTTCGATCACTTGAAACGTGCTCTAGATGATAGCATAAGAGGTCTCCATACATAGCTAAACTTTTCAAAATTTGTGTTTTTGCCACTCATAAAGGTTGACCTTTTTTGTCCAAAAGGTCGATCTTTTGTTTGCTCTAGTTAAGACAACATAAAAGTTGAACCAAAAGGTCAATCTTTTAGTTCTAAAAGGTCGACCTTTCTTCTTTTTTTGCAAAATACAAATTTTGGGGAAAAGTCTTGCTTTAATGATGTTAATCCACTCAAGATAATCATAAATGAATAGAGCAATCTTAATTCAAGATCAAGCATATCTTAAAGAGCATATTTCATAATTATTCCAAGTGAAGTTATCAATAGAGCAAATTTCACAATTATTTCAAGCATATTCCATTTTCAAGTTATCCATGGATTTTAAACTCATCTTATCACAATTGAAACTCATCTTATCATCATTGGTATCATAAACTCAAAATAATAATTGCGCAAACAGAAAAAGCTTTTCTGAAAGCACCAAATACAATTTCACAAAATCAAAATCAAGAGCACAAAAGAACATCCTTTTGTCATCGTCAAAACTAATCAAACAGAGGTAATTATATATTTTCACATTCTTTCCCTTTTTGATGATGACAAAACACCTGTAACTATTGTTAAATGTTACTCCCCCTAACATATTACTCCCCCTTTTACCATGCTTCTAGAGGGCTGGAGAACACATAAAAAATTACAATTTAAAATGATTGCATTTCTCCCCCTTTTGTTATTAGCAACAAGCGATGAAGATAAATCATCAGGCATTAGTAATAAACTACAATTTTCAATGTCAATATATCAAAAATGTAGTGATATTGAAGTTTAGCAAAATCAAATGAACATTAATAACTCATGGAGGATTTTTGAGAAATTGAAATAGTCTTGTAAGAACTTAGAAGATTAAAAGGGTCTTCTTGGTATGTTTCTTGCGAGAAGGTGTAACCTCTTTATTTCTTCTTGTTTAGAGACTATGTCATACTTGGTAATAAATGTTACTTTGAGATTCTTTGGTTGGAGTGAGAACTTTCTTTGAAATGACTTTTTTTTTTATTTCCTCTTTGAAGATTGACTTGAAATTAACTTTTGAATAGAAACTTTTTGCACGAAGGTAGTTTGTTCATTTGAGCAATTTATTTGAGGTTTGAAACATGGAGGAGAAGGTGAAGACTTTGGAGAAAACGATTTGGAATGTGGAGCGGGTTTCTTTTTCAAAAAGCATTTCTACGATAAGATATTTGACAAATTTACACCACATGACATTCTTTCTTCAAAAAATCAAGGTGAGAAATGAACAAAGCAAAATAACCTTTTAGAAACTTATTAAAGGTGGTCAAGTTCACTGTGTATTTGTGATAGAAGGTTGAAAAATGATTTTAGTAGAAGGTTTGAAATATGAAGGTTTTGGTTTAGGTTTGGAGATGGTTATTTACCTTTTTTATCAGATTCATCAATATTTTACCTTGAGATCCACCTTCTTTACCATGAGGTTCCATATCACCTGATGTCCTCTATTCTATGAATGTCGAAGGTCGATTTATGTCATTAGCTTGTTTGTGTCTTATTCTTTTAAGAAAAATTCTTCAATTATACTGTAGGAGTTGGATTCAATGAATCCTTCTTGTCTCAAATCCTAACCAATGAGCTTGAACAACAGAGGGAGCAACATTTCATACGATAAATCCATGATAGAAGCTTTCCTTCAACGGCAAATTTGTATCCTTTTCTTTGAAACAATCTTGAATTGATTTTATTTGTCATGCATTTTTCTCTTAAATGTGTTGGGTTGAACCTTCTGGCATTCTTTTTATTCTTGAATGTGTTAAAGTTGAACTTTTGATGCAAATTATTTTTATCTAAAGAGATTCGGAGGGAGGAGATGCACATTTGGATCTTTATATTTCTTCTTTTCGCAATGGTAATATCTAAAATTCTTCTAATCCTTCGAGGAGATTTCTCAGGAAATATATTATCCAATTTCCTCTTTCCTTTCTCTTGGTAAGTTGTTTTAAAATCAAATTCGGTAAGAGCCATTTAGGTTATAGGTTTAGTTTTGAGAAACTAGTTTTCAAGAAAGACAAGATTTTGGTAGAATGGATTTAACTTTGGTTTCATTGTGATTCTAGTTAGTTAGTTTTGACCTGAAATTTTGACTAAGGATGATGGTTAAGCTTTTGTAAGTGAGAATAGGGTAGTGAGGTTAGGAAAGGCTAGGTAGTTTGGCCGGAAGATTGATATGTTTTGGTTATGATGAAGGATACATAGTGGATAGACATTAAATATATGATATTCATAGTTGAATAACTAATAAAAGCAATGAAGAATCAAATTCAAAACTTAATTTTCCATTTTTGTAAGTAGAGAAGAATAGAATATGGAAATGGAGAGTAAGAAAATGGAGAATGATGACAATCTCAAACAAAATGAATTTAATGGAAGAGATCAATATAAAAGAAGTTTGTCTCACTGATTTAAGTTACTTACAAGATATCAAATTGTCTGAGCCCCAAAGAAAAAACATACATTTTTTAGCCATTTTTATTTTTCTCTGTTCAAATAAAAATGTTAACCTTTTTGACAAAAACTGTCAATCTTTTCATGTCAATTTCAAAAAAATAAAAGTCATGAAATATTTATGCTCAATGTGATCCATTAATCTCAAACTATCATGCAAATGGAATCAATAACACTTTTGTGCATATCTTTTATAAAGAATTAGTTTGAAACATGTCTCTAATTGATCTTCAACAGATTCCAAGAATTGCACATGATCCTGAAAGAAATTTTTCCTCATAATGTTGTAGCTCTATTCATTTTCATACCTATGTTTTAGATTTATTCTCTATTGTTACCTTTAAAAAAATTAACCCTGTCTTGATCCCTTTTTATTTTTAAATTTTTTTGTCGCTTGTCACACAATGAGAGTAATCACTATCCATGCACCAGCTTATTCTAGTTTCATGCGAAATAAAAAAATTTGTGTCTTTGGTAACCATCGCATGGTTTATCTTTATTAGTGTCAATATATGTATACATTTTTTTATTTCCAAATCAATCTAACACCTTGGACTTGCATTCTCTTCAACGGACAAACAAAATGAAAAAATCCATGAGAACAATAAAAATGACAAATGTCATTATGGGCATAAATTTTCTTATGTAATTATTTATCATGTTTTTGGTTTTCTGTAGATTTCAAGAATTTATTTTCATTTGTCAATTTTCGAATGCTTTTACGAAGTTTTAAGCATTTTAGTCTCTCACATTCAACTTCTTTCTTCCATTTGACATATTTTTCAGATATAATAGTGAATTTGCGAAATAGATTTTCATATGCCTTTTGAAGTTTAATTGTATCAATGAAATTTACCTCTAATCCACAATCATCATCAAAGTGATTTGTCATAAAACAAATATTCATCTGCTCTGTGTTTTGAACTATTTCATCAAAGGATTCAAAACTTACAGGATTCAAAACTTTCACTTTTCTTGAATTTGAAGTTTTAATTCTTGATTTGTAGAGAAGGACATGAATTCTTGAGATATTCATATCCTTTGCAATTGAAACATCATATGTTCATTAAATTGTTATCTTTATTCTCAAATTCATACATTTGCATGTGCTCGTTTATAATATTCTTTTGAATTCACCTTACTGCTATAACTTTGTTCCTTTTCGACCTATTTGGGGTTACAAGGAGCAACCTGCTGTTCTGGATTGAAATTCATGATTTAAAACATATATATTACATCGGTCGCAATTTTCAAAAATTTTACCACTCCTTTTTTTCAATATGTGTTGCCACTTACCAAACGCGTCATTGGCTGAAGAGGGATATCCACAATCGAATGAAATTGAAGCCCAATTGAGAGCAGGAATTCTAGTTCGCGGAGTATTCAATGAAGACATGAGCGTCGATGGGTTATGATCGGGCACAAGTATTAATTAATTTGTCATCATTTCACAGGCTATTTTTTACCAAAATGGAGTCCGTTGCTTAATGGGAGCCTTAGATGGACCATAGTGATTTGAAAATTAATGGCCAAAAATATTTGAAATTGCATGTTTATAAATTGGTAAGCTTCAAAATTACTTAAGAAGTGTTTGGTGAATGCACGGGTGTATTGTTTGCAATCTCGATATCATGGGCATATTTGGTATTTCAATAAATTTGTAAATCCGGAATTTTTTTTTTTTTTTATTGGAATATATTTACACACATCTCAATACATATTACATTGAAAGCCTGAGACATTCTTACAAATCTGGAGACACTTGCTCCACCAAATAATCAGGAAGACACAGCTTCCAACCACTAAGAAAGACACAGCTTCCAACCACTAAACGGGAGACCACTGCTCCCACTAAAGCATTTTTTCGTCGGTTCGGGGAATCGATCCCACGACCACAGCGCGCCCGGAATCCACGGCAGCAGCGCTGAGTGTAAATCCGGAATTTTTGGTTATTCACAATTATTCTATTTTTGGTATTTCACAGACTAAGAAAAAAAAATATTATAATTTAAATAACTTAAATTAATAAAAGAGAATACATGAGCCAAATAGACATTGAAAACGCAGTTTTTACATTTTTATACAAAACGAATAGTTTTTTGATGAAAAACAAAACGAGTCGTTTGATTGCATTTGTTGTGTACATCTTTAAAGTGTTATTGAAAATCTCTCTCATTTTGATAAAAGTTGATTTGGATGTAGAATTGATGATTGTAAATGCCACAGGTAGAGTAAATTTCGATTTCATAGTTTATATGGGCTCAATCAATCGGGTATTTTTAAATGCATCAGGGTGCATTTAGTTTCAGTGCATCCGTACATTTAACTCATTTTTTAATATATTTTTTTAAAATTTTTATACCACTATTAATCTAGATACATTTAATATGTGTATCAATTTTTACTATTTTTTAGATTTTATAGATATTTATTTTGAATTTTTTAAAATCAGTGGCAGTTTTGTAATTCACAGATTACGTAACTTCAATAATTTTAAAAAATCCAAAACAAATATCTACAAATATCCAAAAATAATAAAAGTTAATACACATATTAAATACACCTAGATTAATAGTTGAATAAAAATTTTCAAAAAAAATATTAAACATAAATGTTTGCTCAAAGATGTACAGAGGCCGAGTGCACTGTATCACATCTCTAATCAATCATAATGCATCATAACTAAGGTGCAGCATAACGTCTCATCAATCATAATGCATCATAATCAATCATAATGCATCATAACTAAGGTGCAGCATAACGTCTCATCAATCATAATGCATCATAACTAAGGTGCTGCATAACGTCTCATCAATCATAATGCATCATAACTAAGGTAGGTGCAGCATAACGTCTCATAACATCTCACCATAGAATTTTGAAACTCGCCTCAGTATCCCTTTTAACATTGGGTGTGTTTGGGAATAGGTAAAACTTTTGATGAAGGGTATGTTTGGCAATGAAAGAAAAATATCAACTAAAAATTTTTCAATCTAAAACTTTTCACTCTCTACAATTATCATACTTTTTAATTATTTTTTCATATTTTCCTATACAACTACCCTACTTTTCAATCATTTCTACACAACTACTCACACAATTAATCTATATATTTTAACTTTATTATCTTTACTCCTCATCATTACCCCTATCATATCATATCATTTGACAACTTTTATTCTCCAAAACTTTTCATCAAAAGTTTTATCCATTCCCAAACACACCTGAAAAGTTGTAAAGATGAAAAGTTGTCAAATGATATGATATGATAGGGGTGATGATGAAGAATAAATAGTATAAAGTTGAAATAGATAGGTTTGTTGTGTTGGTAGTTGTGTAGAAATGATTGAAAAGTGGGGTAGTTGTATAGAAAAATGTGAAGAAATGATTAAAAAATAGGGTAATTGTGGAGAGTGAAAAGTTTTAGATTGAAAAGTTTTAACTTGATAACTTTTTGTTGTTAACAAACACACCCATTGTATAATAAAAATCTATTAGTGAAATTTATGTACCTACCGTTTAATAATTTGAAATTTTAATGTACCTCTAATGAAATATTTAATACGAGATCTGAAATTAAAAATTATATTCAAAAGAAATTTTCTTAATATTTTAATATTAAATTAACATAGATATATTTTTATAATTTTTCATGCCATTTACAGTATAAAAAATCTTCTTACGGAACCTTTGGAGATAATTAATTCTGACGAGCTTGATAATATGTAAAATCTATAAAAAGATTATATAAAAAATTTGTCCAAAAAATAAAAGATTATAAAAAATACGAAACCTGTAAAGATAAATAATTGCTGTATTTACTTTTAGATTCATACAAGAAATAAATTTGTATAAAAATCATATTTAGACATGTCAAATATTGCAATTTCATTATAAAAATACATCTATCTCTTATTTTAATAATTATTTTGATTATCAACCCTATATTAATAATAAATTTTAATAAAATTATTTAATTATATGAAATATTTAAAAAATCATTTTAATAAAACAAAGAAATTATCAACATAAGAAACTTCATGAAATGCACAAAAAATTAATGATATGTAAATTTTAGAATAATAATTTTTCTGAAATATTTTTCCAAAAAAGAAAATACAAATCCTATAAGAATAAATAATTAATGTTCTTGCTTTTAAAATATAAAAAATAAATTCATATAAAAATAATATTTTAAACGTGTCAAATATTATCTATTTTTAATTTCAATAAATCATGTTAAGTATCAAACTTATATTAACGATAGATTCTAATAATAAAATTATTAATATGAATATTTTAAAACATAATTTTAAATTTCCTAACAATCTTGTTTGGGCAAAGCTATTATCAAGATAAGAAATTTTATGACTGCGGAGAAAATCAATTGGGTAAGTGAATCTCAAATTTAAAAAAGTACTTACAGGCACAATTGTACTTGCGACTATTGATTTTTTATATCTTCCAAAAATACACTTTGACATATGTGAAGATCCTAACCGTAGAAAGCAAATCTAATGGCAAAGAAAGTAACTTCTAATTTGAGGAACGGAAGAACTGTTTCTACTGAATCCTTTCTCAAAAATTTATAGCTCCTGCTCAATCTGAGTCCACGCTCAATCTCAAATTCAAAAGACAGGATGCATAGGAAAAAAAAAAAAAAAACAAAAATAAAAGATCATCAAATTTATGTAATGGAAGAACACACTTCTGCGAACCATATTCTTGATAGCTACAAAAAGAAGACATAAAAAGACTGCTAAATTGAGCCATTCTTTAAATGGTTTTTATTTTAGCGGCACTATAACAAGATTGCATAACTGCTAATCTAGCTTCATAATTCAATAGAGGAGCTTATAACGGTGCCCTCTGTGGGGAAAAGTGTTTGAAGAAATCTCGGAATTGGTGGCACACTCACCTCTAGGAGTCCTTTCAAAATTAGAACAACCTGCACCATTGATGGTCTAGATCCCTCATTCTCTTGTATACACCAACAAGCAACTCTGCATAATCTATTTAGTTCTTCTATATCGGCATCGCCATCCAATCTTGGGTCCAGTAAGCGAAGGACATCACCGTCTTCTCCTATCTTGCTTGCAACCAAAACAGGAAAATAATCAACTCCACTCATTTTAGTGTGGTGACTGTTTCTACGCCCAGATATAATTTCCAGAACCATCATTCCATAGCTGTAAACATCAACTTTTGATGTTATAGCCACACCCTGTATCCATTCCGGAGCAAGGTATCCAAAGGTTCCTCTCATCGTGGTCAGCACCCGACTAAATTCCCTGCCTAAAAGCTTGGCCATGCCAAAATCTGCAACCTTGGGACAAAATGAATCATCTAACAAAATGTTCTCCGGCTTGATGTCACAATGCAAGATGCACTCCCTGCATTCTTCATGTAAATATGCTAATCCCTGTGCTATTCCTAAAGCAATCTGGTATCTTATTTTCCAGCTCAAAACACTGGAACTTTGCCCAACCCCAAACAAATGAAAAGCCAAGGACCCATTAGGCATGAAATCATAAACAAGCAACCGCTTACTACCTTCAGAGCAAAACCCACGAAGCCGAACCAAATTAACATGCTGGATCTTCCCAATCGTGCTGACTTCTGATCTGAATTGCTTCTCCCCTTGTCCTAGGCCTTGGAGTTTCTTCACTGCAATAGTAGATGAATCAAGGAGAATTCCTTTAAAAACAGAACCGAAGCTTCCCCCTCCCAACTTCTCTGCAAAATCATTAGTAGCATCTCGCAGATCTCTATACTTGAATAGGATTAAGGAATCAGCACATAAAAATCTCGATGCACGGACTTGTAGTCTTTTTTTGCATCTCCAAATCAACACTGAAGCAATGATAAAAAATGCCAAAAGGCCAATGCTACTGATTGCAATTACGAGAGCAAGCATTCCCTTCTTAGCATTTGTACTGTGTGCTGAAACACGAACATGAAGATCTCCTCCATTAACATCACCATCACGAAGTTGTTGGAGGTTTAGTAGATCTCCCTTCCATATAAAGCATCCACTAGTGTTATAGAAATAGGCAGAGCAAGAACAGTCATCCAAGCATGTTGCCTCACAATTTTCAACTCCCCCAACAACTGACGATCTCGGATTAAAAGGTAGCTTCATGTTAGGGATCCTTTGAAACATTACTTTTCTCCCATCCACCGAGTTATTCTCAACACATATCACATCATCTTTCGCTACACAACCTTCAGCCCAGTCACCCATCTCCCAAGTTTTTGGCGATCGCGGCTTAAACCCCTGCAAACATTCACACAAGGTAGAGCTGACTGAATTGCAAACGCCAAAAGCTCCACAAACAGCAAAAACATCACAGTGGTCTGATGGGAAGGACGTGATAACATTCCAGCTCTCTGTCTGATTAAACCATATCAAATCATTTAATTGCCCAGATGCTCCGAAAACAGCCCTGACGATAGATCCATCTTTTATAATATAGAAGTAGTAATTCTCTTTCTCATTTGTAACGTACTCGACATGAACCCGTTCAAAAGGATCAACATTTTGATGCTTGAGTTCCTTTGGGTAATCAGGCATTAAGGGAAACCTATGGCCATCCCACACTCCAGTTCTCCAGTAGATGTAAGAATCATTCCACAGCATGTAATACTGACTAGTGCCATCTGCTTCTATCTGATAAGAGTAAGCACCCGGTGCAGGATCTTCTGAGTTCCTCCATGAAATAAAGCGCGGGCGAAGTCCAGTGAGTTTGTTCAAACCCACCTTTTGTTCAGGCAACCATGTGTCTGTTGGGTGATCGAAGCTCTGCCATAGCACCAGAGATGAATTGGACTTGTCCCTTAGGACAAGATTTCCGTTGTCGAGAAGGCTTGCAACGGTACTATTTGAAGCTGTAGAGGTGGAATTGGATGACCAAGCTGGTATTTTGGAGTGGTTGACGAGGATTAGATTTCCATCCTCCGATATTTTCAGCTGCGATGAAGTATCAGGGAGGGGTGTTTCTCTGTTGGCTACCCAAACAACCGTCTGCACAGTGATTTTCTTGTACCAGATGCCAATATAGTATTTTCCCGATTGGCCTGGAGTGAAGAAGCCCAGTTCGAAGATGTCGCCTCGGGATGTTACTGTCTGATTTCCAGAGAGAGGTAGCTCTTGAGAGATGGTGTCTATGGCCACGGAGAAATGGGCTTTGGACACCAAGCTGAAGAGAAGAAAAACAGTGAGACTGAAGCACTGCAGCCTCATGGCTTCCGTCTCCGCGACAATTAAGCAAAACAAAGACATTGATGATTTTTTTCTGATAATAAAGTCATTGATGATTGATTTGTATAAATAACAAGAGTAACGCAAATTCTAGACAATTGGCATCTGGATTTGGGAGTCAAATCGTCAATGACTTTAAGAGAAGACCATGTCCTTATCAACCAGGACCAAAAAAAAAAGGTGACCATATGGACTTGGTCGTGAATGAAAATATTAAACTGCCCTGCTCCTCAACCTCGAAGCTACAACTGAGCTTCGCGGCTGCTTCATAAGGTGCGTCTGGTAAAGCATTCTAATGAGAGAGGGAGAGGGAAACCGGTTTTCCAATATATCTTCATTATTTTATTTTTTATTTATATTATATTTAATAATTTTCTTCAACAACTTTATCCCATTATTGTTTAGTCACTCGTTACCCTTACTTTATCCCATTATTCTCGCTACTTTAGAAAATTTTACCACTTTTCACATTTCATGGCTGGAGATGGATATTCAGTAGGTAAGACTTTTTTTTGATAACAGGTCTACACTATGCCTACTCCCCCCCCTATGTGCGAGGGAGTAGGAATAGAGAGAACCGGACTATTCATTGCCAAAAAATTATCTGTACAAATTTTCCCAATAACAGCTCGGGGAGGGGTACCCCACCAAGACATATGGTTTAGGTTAGAGGCCAAGACCAATTCGGCGAAGGAATGCGCAACAGCATTTCCCTGCCTTAAAACATGGTGAACAGAAAAGGATCGGTTCACACTAAGTATCTCTCTGATTTCGTCAATTATAAGGCCAACCGAGGATAAGATGGGCTCCACATCGGACAGGTAGTGGCAGAGCAGGAGAGAGTCATATTCGATCATCGCACATTTGATGTTTAGTTGGGTGGCCCATTTGATTCCCAGAAGAAAAGCTGTCGCCTCAGAAAATAACGGCTCCCGCCTACCTGGCCGCCTCCAGCCCCGTGCAGCGATAAACGACCCCTTCGAATCCCTAATCACAGCCGCACAGCCAAAATCATCCCTATCCCCCATGATCCGAGCATCATTGTTTATCTTGACAAAACCATGGGGAGGTTTAGCCCATCTAGGTACCAAAGCCGTAGCCAGCGAACCCGTTTGCACCAACTCCCTTGCGGTTCGGTACTGATTCCGATACTCAACACACCAAGCAGCGATATCAGATATTCTTTGTTGGCATCCCTCCTCCCTAAGCTTGTTACGTAAAAACCAGACCCTCCAGCAGCACAAAATGAAGAGAGTCAGGTCATCATGTCTCCTCTCACGCACACAAGCTTCGAAGATATCATGAACAGTACTTCCAGAAGGACCCAACCCCGCTGCCGACCTGCAAGCCCCACTAGCCACGTGACAATCCAAAAAAAGGTGATTTGCATTCTCAGACCCCTCTCCGCAGAATAAGCACCGTAAGTCGACCTCAATGCCCCTGTGATTTAGATTTTGCAAGGCAGGAAGGGCATCCCTTACCAGTTTCCATCCAAAGATAAGGACCTTTGATGGAAGTTGTAGCCGCCATATTGCCTTGAAAATCCCCGAGGCCACAGGAAAGGCGGCACCAGAAGAGAGTAGCCTATACGCCGACTTGACCGAGTAGCACCCGTTCGGTTCATGAGTCCAATGCATACAATCATCGGCCAGCCCCTCCGGGAGAGGAATCGAGTTAACCTCCTGCCACCGCTCCTCTCCCAGAGCCGCAATCACACGATCCTTGATCCAGGACTTAGAATCCCTATCAATGAGGAGGTTGACCGTCATGTCATCGGTAAGAATATTGGTAGCGGTCCAGCTTTCTGCACTTTTGCTGCCAGCCAGGTGTCGGAGAACACCCTTACCCGTTCCCCCGTGCCAATCCTCCATCTGCTCCCCAATTGAATTACATTTCTCGCCTTCAGGATGCACCTCCAGGTAAAGGAATCCGAGGATTTCTCCGAGCAACTCCAAATATCAGTATCAGGAAAATATCTGGCCTTAAGAACATTGTGGCAAAAGGAGGAGTTGCAAGTGACAAGTCGCCAGACCTGCTTAGCCAGAAGAGCGTAATTGAATCTGTGAAGATCTCTGAACCCCATTCCACCACCACGCTTAGATATGCACATGTCTTTCCAGGCCACCCAACTCATCTTCCTTTTTCCACCTTTCTCCCCCCACCAAAATTTGCTGAGTAAACCATTCAGATCATTACAAAAGGATTTGGGCATTAAGAATATACTCATTGCATAAGACGGTATGGCCTGACACACAGCCTTGATCAGCACCTCTTTGCCTCCCGCCGAGAGCAACTTGCCTTTCCAACCTTGTATACGGTTCCAGATACGCTCCTTAAGGCTTTTGAAGAAAACCGCTTTAGATCTACCAAGCCATGCTGGGAGACCCAAGTAGTTGTGAAGATTCTGCCCCGACGACCCCAACATCTGGATCAGCTTTATTCTGGTTTCAGACTCAGTGTTTGAGCTGAAAAAGACAGCCGTTTTGTCCACATTTACCATCTGGCCCGAGTCACTAGCATATCGGCTTAACAGTTCAAGCAGGTGCCCAAGTTCCGCCTCATTCGCCCGTATGAAAATGATGGCATCATCAGCGAAGAGCAAGTGAGAAATCGTCGGGCCCCTCTCCTTTAGTCTAATACCATGAATAGCGCCGCATTCAACCGCCTTATGGATCAAAGCCGATAGTCCCTCTGCACACAATAGGAAAAGGTAAGGGGATAGGGGGTCCCCTTGTCTCAAGCCCCTTTGGGAGTGGAAAAATCGGGATTAATAACTATTAACATTCACACGATATGAGACAGTAGATATGCAACTCATAATGCAGTTTATCCATACCGGACAGAAATTCATGGCCACCATAACCTGCTTTAGGAAATGCCACTCCACCCGATCGTATGCTTTGGACATATCGAGCTTGATTGCCATATCGTGCTTTCGCCCCCTCTTTCGCTTGCGAAGGGAGTGGATCACTTCATATGCGATGAGCATGTTATCTGTGATGAGTCGTCCTGGGACAAACGCGCTTTGTTCGTCACCAACAATGTCGGGGAGAGCCGCCTTCAGTCGATTAGCCAGGACCTTAGCCAATATTTTGTAAAGCACATTGCAAAGACTAATGAGCCTGAATTGAGAAAGGTTTTAAGCGTCGGCCTTCTTCGGGATCAAGATCAACGTGGTGGTATTGATCTCCTTTATAAGCCTACGTTGGTGTTCCTGATTCCTCTCCACCAAAAACTGTCTGCACAAATTAATAATATCACCCCCCACAGTACTCCAGTGACGTTGGTAAAACCCCGCAGAGAATCCATCCGGTCCAGGAGCTTTGGTAGGCCCCATTCCTTTCACCGCCTTGATTACTTCATCAGGCATAAGCGGTTTCGTCAGATTTAGCCGTTGTTCGTTAGATATTCTTCTTGAGATACAATCCGCCACCCATGGCGCCGATGCGTGTGTAGTTGAGGAGAGGATCTCAGAAAAGTGTTTGCTCGCCATCTCCAAGAGTTGGGCCTGGTCCCTTACCCAGTTGCCACTCTGATCTCGTAATGCCTTGATTGAATTTGTTCTTCTTCTGTTAGAGGCAATACGGTGGAAGAAACCCGTATTGCGATCACCTTGATGGAGCCAATGTGTCTTGGCGCGTATCCTCCATAGTTGCTCTTCGTCCTCGAGTAGAAGATTGACTTGGAAGTTCAGTTCCTGGATGTCATTGTCTCTCTTATCAGATGGATCCATTCTTGAAAGGGCCTCGACTTCTCTTTGTTTCCGTTCAATGGCTTTCCGGATATTACCTCTCTTCCTCCGATTCCACATAGAAAGTTCAGATGCAACCCGCTTGGTTTTCCAACCGAGATGGTAAGAGTCGTAGGACGTCACAATCAAATGAAATTAAAGCCCAATTAAGATCAGGAATTCTAGTTTGGAGTATTCAATGAAGACATGGGCGCCAATGGATTATGATCGAGCACAACTATTAATTAATTCATCATCGTTTCATAGGATGTTTCTTACCAAAGTGTAGTCCGTTGCTTAATGGAAGCCATAGAAGGCTTGTAATTATTTAAAAATTAATGATAAGGGCAAATTACATGGGTACATGAATTTTACTTTTAATTCTACTTATATTTATAAATTTTCAAAAAATTTACTATATCCACGTATTTTATCTACAATTTTACCAATACTCACGCCGTTAGCACCCCAGTAAAATGATAATTTGTCTATGCCATAACAGAGTGTAAGATTAGTTTGCTAAAAGCTAAAACTTTACATTTAAATAATATTTAATTTCGCAGTTGTAAAAGTGCTAAAAATTCATTTAAATATAAAATTTCAGCTATAAAATGATAATTAGGAACAGTCATTTAGTCATTTTGCTCAGGTACCGACAACTTCTTTAAGGGATTCCTAACCATATGAATATAAGTAAAATTTTTAAAAAATATATATTGGTGTATATGGAATTTCTGAAAATTTGTGAATATAAACGGATTATGAATAAAGTTCTTGAATATAGTGGAATTTTTCCTGATGATAAAAAAAATATTTAAAATAACTGGAAATTGTATGTTTATAAATTATTAAGATAGCGTTCGGTGAATTCAGGGGTGGTGTCCATATTTACAAAAATGATATCTGCTTTGACGGACGCTGGTTCAATGCACTCGAGTTTACTTCACCTATTTTTTTTTTTTTTTTTTTTTTTTGAAACTTTCTCATGAAAATGTTAATCTAAGTATATATAACATGTGTATAAATTTTTTATATAATCTTTTTATAGATTTTACATATTATCGAGCTCGTCAGAATTAATTATCTCCAAAGGTTCCGTAAGAAGATTTTTTATACTGTAAATGGCATGAAAAATTATAAAAATATATCTATGTTAATTTAATATTAAAATATTTCGAAAATTTCTTTTGAATATAATTTTTAATTTAAGATCTCGTATTATATATTTCACTAGAGGTACATTAAAATATCAAATTATTAAACGGTAGGTACATTAATTTCACTAATAGATTTTTATTATACAATGTTAAAAGGGATGCTGAGGCGAGTTTCAAAATTTTATAGTGAGATGTTATGAGACGTTATGCTGCACCTTAGTTATGATGCATTATGATTGATGAGACGTTATGCTGCACCTTAGTTATGATGCATTGTGATTGATGAGACGTTATGCTGCACCTTAGTTATGATGCATTGTGATTGATGAGACGTTATGCTGCACCTTAGTTATGATGCATTATGATTATCAGAGATGTGACATAGTGCACTCGGGTGTACTTAGCCTCTATACATTCCAGTGCAAACATTTGTTTTTAATATTTTTTTTTTGAAATTTTTTATTCAACTATTAATCTAGGTATATTTAATATGTGTATTAATTTTTATCATTTTTGGATATTTGTAAATATTTATTTTGGATTTTTTAAAATTATTGAAGTTACGTAATTTGTGAATTACAAAACTGCAACTGATTTTAAAAAATTCAAAACAAATATCAACAAAATCTAAAAATAGTAAAAATTGATACACATGTTAAATGCATCCAGATTAATAGTGGTATAAAAATTTTAAAAACATATTAAAAAAAGAGTTAAATGCACAGGATGCACTAAAACTAAATGCACCCGGATGCAATTAAAAATACCCGATTGATTGAGCCCATATAAACCATGAAATCGAAATTTACTCTACCTGTGGCATTTACAATCATCAATTCTACATGCAAATCAACTTTTATCAAAATGAGAGAGATTTTCTATAACACTTTAAAGATGTACACAACAAATGCAATCAAACTACTTGTTTTGTTTTTCGTCAAAAAACTATTCGTTTTGTATAAAAATGTAAAAACTGCGTTTTCAATGTCTATTTGGCTCATGTATTCTCTTTTATTAATTTAAGTTATTTAAATTATAATTTTTTTTCTTAGTCTGTGAAATACCAAAAATAGAATAATTGTGAATAACCAAAAATTTCGGATTTACAAATTTATTGAAATACCAAATATGCCCATGATATCGAGATTGCAAACAATACACCCGTGCATTCACCAAACACTTCTTAAGTAATTTTGAAGCTTACCAATTAATAAACATGCAATTTCAAATATTGTTTGCCATTAATTTTCAAATCACTGTGGTCCATCTAAGGCTCCCATTAAGCAACGGACTCCATTTTGGTAAAAAAATAGCCTGTGAAATGGTGACAAATTAATTAATACTTGTGCCCGATCATAACCCATCGACGCTCATGTCTTCATTGAATACTCCGAACTAGAATTCCTGCTTTCAATTGGGCTTCAATTTCATTCGATTATGGATATCCCTCTTCAGCCAATGACGCACTTGGTAAGTGGCAACACATATTGGAAAAAAGAGTAGAAATTTTTTTTAAAATTGTGCGACCGATGTAATATATATGTATTAAATCATGAATTTCAATCCAGAACAGCAGGTTGCACTGAGTATATAATCCATTTTTCATTTTTTTATTGTTTTATAAAACTTCCAATTTAAGTGTATTTAATACATACCGTAAGTTTTATCACTTTTGAAGATATATATATATATATATATATATATATATATATATATTCTAGAATTTCAAACATAAGAATATTTTAAAATACGCAAATGCTTAAAACTTCAAAAAAAATATTTCTAAAAATAGTAAAACTTAATATATACATATAATATCTAAATTAATAGTTTTATAAAAAAACAAAAAGAAGTGCATTAGAATGGAGTCCTTCAATCATACATATAGAATAACTGGGAATTGGAACATGTTGATCCATGACTATTCTTGACCCACCTCATTTTTGATCGATTAAAATCACAAGTTTTTTGACATAGTATAGAGATGAATAAAAAATATTGACTCAAATTCAAAATATAAGGTTAGGTGGTTGACAATATCCCGTCCCACCTGCATATATTCATTTATTAAAATTATAAGTATATTTTAAAATTTTATTCTCATTTTCCATGGGTGTGTTTAGTAAAATCTAAAATTTTTCCATTTAAAACTATTCTCTACATAATTATCCTATTTTCGAATCGTTTTCTCATAGTTTTGTATATAACTATCATGTTTTTCAATCATTTTTCTATAAGGTTTTATATAATGACCCTATTTATTTTAATTTTATTTTTTATTTCTTATCATTACCTTTATTATGTCAAATTACTTTTCTTATTTTAAAAACTTCTTTCATAAAAAATTTTCATTAAAAGGGTGTGTTTGGAAATCTTGAAAACATATCAACTAAGAACTTTGTTACTTTTCATAATTATTCTATTTTTTAATCATTTCTTCGTATCTTGCTATATCACTATCTTACTTTAAAATCATTTTTTCATACTACATATACATCTATCCTCTCTATTTTAACTTTATTTTTTTTAATGTTTATCATTACCCTTATCATATTAGATCACTTTTCTCATTTCAAAAAGGTTTACACCAAAAGTTCTCTTTCAAACTTTTTATCAAATGCTAAGCACACCCTTTATTTTTATCAAATATCGAACACAACATATTTCAATATTGTAAAAATCAATAAGAGGCAATTGTATATATACAGATAATTCACGCATAATTGTAATTTTTTCAATATTTTGGAAAAACTATTAGAAACTAATGTTAATTTAGGAAGATATTTTTCAAATGTCAAAATTCATTCTAAGCAAGATATGTTTCATTGACCTACTTTAATAAAGTTAAACTATGTTTACTCATCTTTTGTTTAGTAATGATATTTACTTTTATTAATTAATAAAAATTGGAATATATAACATTTAAGTTTAGCATAAGCTTTACACCAAAAATTCTCTTTCAAATTTTTTATCAAATGCTAAGAACATCCTTTATTTTTATCAAATATTGAACACAATATATTTCAATATTGTAAGAATCAATAAGAGGCATTTGTATATATATAGATAATTCATGCATAATTGTAATTTTTTCAATATTTTGAAAACACTCTTAGAAAATAATGTTATTTTAGGAAGATATTTTTAAAATGTCAAAATTCATTATAAGAAAGATATGTTTCATTGACCTATTTTAATAAAGTTAAACTATGTTTACTCATCCTTTGTTTAGTAATGATGTTTACTTTTATTAATTAATAAAATCGAAATATATAACATTTAAGTTTAACAATATGTGTCTTATGCTTAATAGATGTATTAATTTTAAAATTATCTTACTTGACTTTCATTTACTTAATCTGTCATCTTGAGACTAACTTGAGTTTTATCCCGAAATTTATCGGAAAAAAGGCTCAAATCAACTTTATTCTGAACTGGTATAAAATATACAGTCAAATGAAATTTTTTTTAAAAAGTGGGTTGAAGGCTAAACAAACCCCTGATTTGGGACGATATGCCTTGATTCTCACCCCTATATACGCCCATGATCTCTTAAGTTCGGCCTAAAATCAACCAATTTTAAGCATGTTCAAAATTTTATTTTTTATTTTTAATAAAATTTTAATCTAGGCAAATCTAATCTATAAACCCATTTTTACAATTTTTGGAGCTATAAAGGTATTTTTTTGGATATTTAAATATGTATTCTAGTCATTTCAAGGATTAAAAATAATTAAAATATCAGCGTGTTAAAAATCCTTAAAAAATATGTATAAATTGTAAAAATTAATGAATGGGAATTGGAATAGTGCGAGAGCTATTCCAAGTGCATCAGTTCTAACCAACACTCATATCACTTGCCCCTTCACTCATCCCAAGTCATGTATTTAAAATATGAAAAGTCGTGTAATAGGATAAGATAATGATAATGGGATAGAAAATAAAGTTAAAATATATAAGGTTCATGAGCCGTTCCGGAAATGATTGAAAAGTATAAGGATAGTTTTAAAAAAGTGATTAAAAAGTATAATAGCTTCATAGACAGTTAAGGAAATGATTGAAAAATAAAGTAATTTTATAAGAAAATACAAAGTAATGATGAGAAAATTGAGTATTTGCGGAGAATAAAATTTTTTAATTGACAAATTCATAGAAATACCAAACACACAGTATCCAGATTGCAAGGACGACACTCATGTATTCATCAAACACTTCTGAAGTAATTTCGAAGCTTAATAATTTATAAATATGCAATTTAAATTATTTAAATCATTTTTACCATCATTTTTCAAATCATTATGGTCCATCTAAGTCTCTCATTAAGCAAGGGACTCCATTTTGGTAAGAAAGAGCCTGTGAATTGATGGCAAATTTTTTGATAGTTGGGCTGGGATTGTAGAATGAGGGAAGAATGAAAAATAAAATATTTTAATAATTGTGTGATTAATATGAAATGATACGAATAAAGTTAGAATAAATAAGTTAGTTGGAAGGAAAAATAATTAAAAAGTATAGATAAAGTTGAAAAAAAAGGTTTTTTAAAGTAATAAATATACTTGGAAAAAATGATAAATGATGTGTTGAAAAATGACATTGTTAACTGCAATAAAGGGCCCTTACCCTTGGGAAATTCCCTTGTTAGGCCCGCTTGGCGAAGCTGTCGTGCGTGGGACTGGGTGAAGGTACGAGGGAGATCGGCGAGGTGGACTGCTTCAGCCAGAAGTCGACGGGGAGGGGAGGCAGAAACGACACTCCAATAGGTTAAGGATTCGGCTGTGGAGGTGCCCCAATGAGGAATTCGTGCGTAGGGGATTTGCTGGAAGCAGAAATGCAAACGCTGGCTATCACTACTGCAGCTGTTAAGAGGATTAAACTCGACAAAGGAGCTTCGATTATGTGCACAGTGTGGTCCTCGAAATCGTACAATAAAGAGATTTTCAAGGCCACGATCAGAAGACTGTGGAAACCGAAGAGTGGGTGCCAGTTCACTGAAGTGGGAGACAACCTATATCGAGTTCAGTTGTCGGACCAAGAAGAGAAAGAACGTGTTTTGAATGGGTGTCCATGGCTATTTGAGAGATGCTTGGTCCTCTTAAAGGATCTAACCGAGGAGCTGGACATTGCCCACATGGTGTTTGTAAAAATGCCAATGTGGGTACATATTTTAGGTGTCCCATTCATACTGGATAAGCTGAGCGTGGGGTCTGAGATTGGGCATTCTTTTGACGAATTGCTGGACGTAGTGGCTACAAACAATGAACTCAAGATCAAAGTGGTGATTGATTGCAGAGACAGGAGGAAATGCAAGCGCTGAAGACCATGTTAGCGCCAGTAGAGAGGGGAGTGGATGTGAGCAGGACAGGAGCGGGGCTGATGACGAAGAGCTTGAACAATGTGGGAACAGGGATAGTAGTGATGGGTCCAGACGCGAGCAGACGACCAGCTGGGAGGCAGGGAACTTGCTGAAATTCAGTGCCATTGCCCGAAGGTCTGAATCCCAGAGCAATGTACAGATGGCAGCAACTTCTGGTGCGCTGTATAGGCAGATACATTCAGCCTATTTGGAGGGGAGGTTGGAAGATGGGAATGAAGGGGATGGGCGACAGAGACGGCCTGATGTGGCGGACTCATGTAATGGTGTTTCAGAAATGCCGGTGGGGGTGTTAAGGGAGTATATGGCGCAGAAGGGGAAGCTGGAGAGATCAGCGTGGGGAGGAGTTTCTGCCAGAAGGAATGGTGAGGACTGCCAACTGGTGGGACAGGTGGGACAGATGGGGGACTCAGTGCAGATAGAGGACAGGGGAGGGTTGAGCGGGGTAGTGAAGCCGGGTGATTGTCCTGACAATTATCAGACACAGATCGGGCTGATTAAACCCGGTTGGCAGGCCAATAGTAGTGCTCATTTGAAGGGGATGAATTGGGGAGAAGAGGAAGGGGCAGTTTATGCTCTAATTGACGTCCAAGTGCTACAGGATGGCTGGATAGTTGGAGGAAGTAAGGGTAAACCAGAAACAATCATGCCTAAAACTCATGAAGGGGATGTTAGGGGAGGGGGTATGGATACTATCGAAGAGGTTGTCGGGGGAGGGGGCATGGATACTATTGATCGGGGAGTGGGGGTAGGGGGTATGGACATCATGGAAGGGGTTGTTGAGGGAGGGAGCACGGGTGTTTCTGAGTGGACGGGAAAGTGGAAGCGGAGGACGAGATGGCGGCAAGAGGAGGGGAAAACGGAAACAATTGTTAGTCGGGGGGAAGGGGGAAGGAAGAGAGTGTCAGAACATGGTTTGAGTGAATCTGGAGAGAGACATAAACAGAGCAAAAGTGGGGAGAATACCAACAAGTATGAGGCGGAGGCTGAGGGGTGCCCCCAGCCTCGCCTCAGCTGAAATGGCCCTATTAGCTTGGAATTGTCGTGGGCTTGGGAACCCACGAGCAATCCGGAATCTCCTGGATTTGGTCAGGAAACAAAATTCCTGTTTGGTCTTCCTTTGTGAAACAAAATGCAATTCTAAAGAGATGGATAATATAAGAAGAAGACTCCATTTTGACAGCTGCTTTGTGGTGGATCCAGTCGGAAGGAAGGGGGGTTTGGCTCTTTTGTGGAACCATAACAAGCAAGCTACGGTGAAGAGTTTTTCCATTCACCATATTGATGCAGACTTTTTTGGGCTGGAGGTTCACTAGGTTTTACGGCCATCCCGAAACTCACAATCGACATCAGAGTTGGAATATTCTCTCTAGGCTGAGTGGGGGAAATGTTGAACCTTGGTTGATTATGGGTGACTTCAATGAAGTTCTGGGGCCAAGCGAATACATAAGTTGTAGGTCCCGGCCCCAGAGCCAAATGGATCTTTTTTGTGAGACTATCGACAGATGCAATCTCCAGGACCTTGGCTTCTCAGGGACGCCCATGACATGGAGGAACAATCGGAGTGGGCGAGATAGGGTGGAAGCAAGACTGGATAGGGGGCTGTCATCCCTGTCCTGGGCGAACCGGTACCCGCATGCTAAACTTTTTCACTTACTGGTTGCTTCATCGGACCACTGCCCTATAAAATTAGTCCTGGATACACATGTTATTCGGAGAAAGCCGCCTCGTGAGTTCAAATATGAGTTATTTTGGGCAAGACATAAGGAAGCCTCCAGAATCATTTAGCAAGTGTGGAACTCGGAGCTTCTGCCGGACTCAAGTGAAGCTGAACAACTCCAGTGGAAGCTCAACAGATGTGGCATCGAACTCTCACAGTGGAACCGAAGTAAGCGAGGTAACCTTCGGAGAGAGATCATCAGGAAGCAGGAGGAACTTAATTCTTTGATGAGCTACCTTCCATGTGAGGACAGAGATGAGTCCATAAAGAAGCTAAAATTCCAAATAAACCTCCTGTTGGAGGATGAAGAACAGCTATGGAGAATGCGAGCGAAGTCCCACTGGTTGATGGAGGGAGACCGAAACACTAAGTTCTTCCACCGGGCGGCCTCCAACCGGCGCCGAACAAACTTTATCGAGGCGTTGTGTGATACGAATGGTAATTGGGTTAAGGAGCAAGAAGGGATGTTAGACTTGGCCGTCAAGCACTTTTCTGGAATATTTTCTTCTTCGAATCCCTCGGAGGCAAGATGGGTCGACAATGTCATATCGAGAAGAATTTCTGAGGACCAGAGGGGATCCTTAATAGCTCCGTTACGGAATGAGGAAGTTATTTCAGCAATTAAGGGTATGAGTCCGACCAAGGCTCCGGGGCCGGATGGTATGTCCGCGGGATTTTTTCAAAAACACTGGGATATCGTGGGTTCACAGATCATACAGTGGTGCAAGTTGTTCATGGATGAGAAAAACCCCGCAAATCTCAGTAGACACCTCAAGGAAATAAATGCTACGACAGTCATCTTGATTCCAGTGCAACGTCGTCTATAAAATCTTGGCCAAGGTACTAGCTAATAGACTGAAGTTGGTTTTGCATGATGTCATTGGCGAGGAACAGAGTGCTTTTGTACCTGGTCGGCTCATCACTGATAATATGCTGATCGCATATGAAGCAATCCACTCACTCAGGAGGCGGAAGAAAGGGAGGAAGAACGAAGTGGCTATAAAGTTAGACATGTCGAAGGCTTATGATAGAGTTGAGTGGGGTTTCCTCAAGCGGGTTCTAGAGTCTATGAATTTTGGTGAGGTATGGATCTAGTGGGTTATGTGCTGCATATCTACAGTCAAATATCGTGTCAATATCAACGGCTTTAAATCGAAATACTTCATTCCGCATAGGGGGTTGAGGTAGGGCGACCCCCTATCCCCGTACCTATTTTTGGTATGTGCGGAAGGGCTCTCAGCCCTGATTTCTTATGAGGTGGCACGAGGAGCTATTAATGGAATTAGACTTCAAGCCCGGGGCCCATCTATCTCCCATTTGATGTTTGCAGATGACGCAATATTTTTTTTGAGGGCGGATGGAAGAAATATTAACAATTTTTTGGAAGCATTGAACCAATATGCGGCTTCGTCGGGACAGTTGGTAAATGTGAATAAGACGGCTGTTTTCTTTAGTTCCAACATGGATGGGCTTGCTAGGAATGAGACTATTAGTCTTATTGGGTCAGCTGAGCAGAATTTTCACCAATATCTAGGACTTCCGGCCTGGCTCGGCAGAACAAAAACCGGAATGTTCAAGGAACTTAAAGAACGGGTGTGGAAGCGTATCCAGGGGTGGAAAAGTAAGCTTCTCTCCTGGGGGGGAAAAGAAGTTTTAATCAAGGCGGTTGCCAAAGCTATCCCTTCATACACCATGAGTATTTTCTTACTGCCCAGATCTTTATGCAATGACATTAATGGGATGATCAGTAAGTTTTGGTGGGGAGAGAAGGATGGGAGAAGGAAATTGAGCTGGGTAGCATGGAAGGAGATCTGTAAACCTAAGAGAGTGGGGGGGGCTTGGCTTCAGGGACTTCCACAAATTTAACTTGGCCCTACTTGCTAAACAGGTGTGGCGGTTGGTATCCTCCCATTCGTCGTTGTGCTATAAAGTTCTGAAGGCCAGATATTTCCCAAATAATGATATCTAGAACTGTAATGCGAAGCCATCGGACTCTTTCACCCTGGAAGAGTATTTTGAAAGCTCGAGATGTAATTCGGAATGGTTGCAAATGGAGGATAGGGGATGGGAGCCGGGTACGTTTTTTTGGAGATGGGTGGCTTGAGTCTAAGGTGACAAAGGCGGGACCCCTTCCGCTCTCTATCCCGGAGGAGGTGATGGTAAGCCATTTTATTGACAACCATAACAGGTCTTGGAAAAGGGACCTAGTGTTGGCAGCAGCGGGGGAGGCCACCTGGGGGGAGGTTGGTCGGATCTCCCTCCCCTAGGAAGTGGAAGGGGATTGTATGTATTGGAAGCACGAAGCAGACGGTATCTTCACGGTCAAATCAGCGTATAGATTGATGTGCTCAATTGTTGCTGAACCGACTCTACTTGATAGTTATAAGGCTATCTGGCAGCTAAATATCCCAAGTAAGGTAATTATCTTTGGATGGCGGCTCATCAAGAATGCTCTTCCCACTCTGGATAACCTACGGTGTAGGGGAATTGAGGTTGACCCGACATGCGTGTTGTGCAGTACTGCCTTTGAAATTGGGGATCACCTTTTTCTGGATTGTGGACGGATCGAGGGGGTATGTAGGAAAGCTGCAAGGGCGGAATCCCAGGGGGGTACAGTTACGGTGGTGGTTGCGACACTGGTGCAGGAGAGGAGACTTGAGGATCTGACCTTGTTCCTTTTGAGCTGCTGGAGGGTGTGGTATTTTAGGAACAAACTGAGAGAAGAAGGAACCCAACCTCGTTTTCAGAATATTAAAGCCTGGTGTGCGGAATTTCTTTGCCAACAGAGAAGTGTGAAGAAGCTGTCCTTTACGAGCCTATTGGACTGTCCTCTGGTGCCTCGGTGGCGTAAACCGCCGGTGGGTTTCGTGAAGATAAATGTGGATGCACGGACTATGGGGAGTTTGGATCATTTTGCATGTGCAGCAGTCATGAGGGATTCCCGTGGTTCTTTTATTGCGGCGAATGGATGGAAACGGAGGGGCACGTTGGACCCGCTATTAATGGAGGCTTCGGCGTTTTTGTTGGGCCTCAGATGGGCACTCAGGTTAAAGGTCCAATATGCTCAGTTTGAAACTGATTCGCTCATTCCGTGCAATTATTTATCGAATAGGAAATCCATCTCATCCCCGGTAGGTTTCATTTTTGCTGATATCCTGTCTATCTTGAACAACTATGTCCATTTCTCTGTTCATCATATTCTTAGACTTGGAAATGATGTGGCTCATTCTTTAGCAGAGTTGGTCTTGGTCTCGAATGATGACCATTTGTCATGGTGGGGTAATCCACCCCGATGTATCATAGGGAAATTATGTAAGGACAATTTTTTGGCAATGCATTCCTTGGGTAACTCTATCACTAATCCCTTTAGGATTGGAAGGGAAGAGGGTTAGAGTTTTCTCAAGTTTCTTTATCAAAAAAAAGAAAAATGACATTGTTGTACATTCTCTGCTGCTGATTGTGTCCTCTTAGGTGTTGAATATTCATCTCCAGTCAATTGCACTCGATAACATATGCGGGAAAAGGGGGCTTAAATTTCATTTGATTGTGACGTGCTATTTTTTCAATTGACATTTATACAACTTCACGTCACATTCCCGAAGTCCACATGCACAGATGCACTTGCGCTAGTAAGTCAAGGTCTCCACCTGTCTCTTGATAAATATTTTATTTACAATACTACTCTTTATGTCTTAAGTTATTAAATTTTATGGCCCATCATAATTTTGATTATTGTGATGATCGTATTCTTAAATTAACAAATTACTATGTTCAAACATGATAAACGGTTTTAATCTTGTAATTAATCCGTTACGTCATTACCAAGGGATAATCGACATTCGGTTCCTCATAAAGCAAATGCAAATAGGGTGCTTTTGAATGGAGTTATTTACAGGATTTTGAACTGATGCAACTGGGGTGGATGGACATGTAACGCTTCCATTTGCTTGTTTAATTTCAATTTTTTTTTTTGAAAATTAAGCTATTTCTTATCTTCATTATAGTTACTTATTTATCATGTCAAATCACTATGATGAAAAATAAAATTTTTGGATGAAAAATTTTCAATATAGAAGTTTTTAAAATCAAAGGAAATGATGTGATATGATATGAGTAATGATGAAAAATAAAGAGAATGAAGTTAAAATAGATATGTTAGTTGTACGAGTATTTGCGTAAAACTGATTGAAAAGTAGGATAGTTTGTATAGTAAGTGTCAAGAAATAATTAAAAAATAAGGTAATTATAGAGAGTGAAAAGTTTTCGCTGTTGCCAAACACCCCATAGAGTAAATATATGACTATTAAAATTAACATATTACAAAAATAATTATGCAAGGTCGTTCAAATGGAACATACTGATGTAATATTGACAATGGATTCATAACAAACATAAATTAAACATCATTACTGTGAATAACATTACCTAGCAATCGTGCTGTCAAATAACACAAATTGAAAGGTACTTGTGATAAAAAAGAATTATTTTTATTCTTTAACATATTTTTATATTTAAAAATTAATTTAATGAAGTAAAACTATTGCTCATTAACAGAAAATCATCCATACAACAACCAAGATAAAGCATAGACGTAAAAAATTTAAAATGATATTTTTATGTTTGAATGCTACCTAATATTATGATACCTTAAATAAATTTAAATATTTTATAATTAAACTTGACAGGAGTAAAGATATAATGGGTCTAAATAATGAATGCATTGAAGTTTCAATGTACATAGGTGCAAAACCCATTTTTTTTATTTTTTTAATAAAACCGTTAATTTAAATATTTTTTGATCATTTAATTTAAATATATTTAACTTAGGATGTGTTTAGTAGAACTTGTGAAATTTTTTTTCTCGAAAACACATTCTCTTACGCAACTACCCTACTTTTTGATTATTTTAATATATTTTCTTATACGACTACTCTATTTTTCAATCATTTTTACATATTTTCTTACACAACTACACCATATTTTTAATTATTACTTTTATCTTTTCAAATATTTTGCCCCAACAACTTTTCAATTTTTTTCACAAGTTACCAAACACACTCTTATAGACATAAGTATTTGTGCCTAGTCGAATTTAACATATATTTTATTCTTAAAATTTTTATACAGCTACTGATATAAGTGTATTTAACCCACAAACTAAATTTTATTAATTTTAAAAATTACTATATATTTATTTTGTATTTTTAAACACAAAGGGTATTTTAATCATTATCTTGTGTTTAATACAAAATAAATATATATGCATTCTCAAAAATAATAAAATTTAGTTTATTGATATATTAATAGTTATATCAAAAAATTTCAAGAAATTAAAAAAAAATATTTTTGGCCAAGTAACAAATGAGGTTTCATAAATGATCGTGCACCCGCCTTTTAACTTATATATTAAGCTTTTTTATTTTTACACACATAAAAACAACGGTATTTTAGTCATTTAAAAGGACTACAACCTCCCTAATTTTTAAAAATAAAAAATATATATCAAGAAATAATAAAACTTAGCTTATAAATTAAATACATCTAGATTAATAGTTTTATAAAAAAATTTTAAAAATTTTAAAAATAATTTTGTACTAAGACGCATTAAAAGTTTAATGTATGCGAATGCATGGAACTTTACACATAAATAATCACGTCATTTTTACTTTGCATTTTTAATCTATTAAAAAGATTCTAATGATAAAATATTATGAACTTATAGTTTAATATAATATAAATTTCTAATCCTTTAATTACCGATGTTAATAAAACAACATAAATTTTGACAATAAAATATAAAAATTAAAATTTCTTATCTTATGGAGTTTTGCTTCCTTGAAACTTCATTTTCCTGTAACTTCATTTACTTTTCATACAAAATGCACTTCATTCATTTGCATTCAGGATAATTTATATTTATATAAGAATTCTATCATTCGTCTAGTATTATTGTTCATTCCATTTAAAAATTATAAAATCAATAAAATAAAATGGTTTAATGCTAAATATTAATTTTAAAATTATATTTTCAACAAATAAACTATTAAAATATCATTGCTATGTAAATAACTGATTCTCTAAAGCATTTTTTACATTGCATATGTGAATGAATCTAAGTTTTTTTTATAATTTAGATATAAATATATATACTTTCAATCAAATGTGACACTTTGACATTTTTAATTTGAACGAAACTTGATCTTTAACTAAACAACTTATGCTAAATGAAATAGATAGAACAAATTTCCTAAATCTAGGGTGGAAAAAATAAATGGATTACATAAAATTGCTTACTCGTTTATATTTCTATATTATATATATATACATATATTTCTGTCTATCTTTCATTTACTCTTTTTCCAACTGTAAATTAATTTGATTTGTAATTTCAATTAATTGATTTTTATAGTGTTAATTTAGGGTTATGTTGACGTTTGAAAAATAAAGTTCAATATAAGATTGAGTTAAAATTTCAAAATTTAGGCTTGGGTTAAAAAGAACCTTTTGTTCCTCGTTTTCAGGTTTTATCTTATCATGTGACTAGAATTAACCATAAATTATTGAAATTTTATATTGCCCTCTTCAATATAAAGGGTAAAAAATCTTAAAACATAATTTACGTTTCAACCATTAATAAAATGAGGCCCCGCATAAAAATTATTGTTTCTTGTTTGATTGTTAGTTAGCCGCCAAGTAATTATGTTGAATTTCCGATCATCTTCTTATTCATACAACATCAATCGTCAATGGCTTTATTATCGAAAAAAGAAATCATCAATGGCTTTGTTTTGCTCAATTCATGCGGAGACGGAAGCCATGAGACTGCGGTGCTTCGTTCTAACTGTTTTTCTCCTCTTCTGCTTGGTGTCCAAGGTCGATTTCACGGTGACAGTAAACACCATCTCTCAAGAGCTGCCTCTCTCTGGAAATCGGACGATAATATCTGAAGGCGGCATTTTCGGTCTAGGCTTCTTTACTCCAGGTCAATCCGGAAACTAGTACATTGGCATCTCGTTCAACGAAATCTTTGGACAAACGGTTGTTTGGGTAGTCAACATAGAAACACCCCTCCCAAGCATCACAAATGAAAATATCCCAAGATGGAAATCTAATCCTCTTCCTGATGCTATGAATTATGTTTTGGTTTTGTGACCAGTACTTAATCTACGTCTTCATCTTTTCTGTCCCTGTTTCCTCTTCCTCGACTCCTGGTCTAAACAAATCTTCTTCTTAATCAATAAAGGCGCAAGACTCTCCCTTAGGTATGACCTTAGTCTCTGTAGAAATCTTTATGCATTATTTTCTGGCACATTAGCAATCTAAGGTATATACCTTACCAAGGCATTGAATTTTGTAGCATACTCGGTGACAGAGATCCTTCCTTGGTACAGCCTCTCAAACTTCATAACTTTCTGGTTCTGTAATCCCATTAGGAGATACTCCTTGTTGAATTCTTTAACAAATGTTTGTCATATCACCTCCTCCGGGTGCGACATGGTAATCAACATAGTTTTCCACCACTCATGAGCATCTTTTACCAATAAATGAGTGGCGCATAACACTTTCTGCCTATCATTACATGGAGATATCCTGAATAGCTTTCGGATCTCCGTCATCCATTGTTCATCTTGAATGGGGTCAGGTTCTCCAGAAAATTTAGGAGGTCGTTGAGTGAGAAATGCATTGATAGCTCTTCTATCTGCCTCCATCAACTAATCATCATCTCTTGTAAGTGCCATCATGGGGGTCGAGTTAGCCATCGGAGTGGGTCCTTCTCTTTTAGTACTTCCCAATTGCCCTTACTGGGTTCTTTTCCATAAGCCTTGGATAATATCTGTGGCTTGGGTTGCCAGTCTTGAGTAGCTTGCTGCATGGCTTCTTTTATTACCGCAACTACTCTTTCTTCAATCAACCTAGCTTGTCTTGGCTCAAGTTCCTCTTCCGCATTTTTTTCTGTGCTTCAATTTCATTGTCTTTGACGAGTCCTTGGGTTTTGCCCTTGTGATTCTGGCCTACCCCTTTTGGGTTTACTAGTTTCTCCAACCTCATGTTGGTTAGGAACTTCTGTAGTAATTTTCTTTCCCTTATTCTTTCTTATTCTTGACCTTATATCTACCATGATGCTTTTTCTGAATATATCAAAAGCATATAACCTTCATTCATGGTTAGGGTTAGGTCATAACATATGCATCTCATCATCACATAATTAACTTTAACATAACCAGATCACATAATCTTAATTATGTCACCTTCCATCATTCATCAACATAAACATCCATACACTTTCATAATCATTCATGAATATCCAGACTCATAATCATTCATAGTTACTTACCACATGCATAGTTATGTTATCATAACCATTCATAATCAGTCATTCTTGTATTAATACCTTTCACATAATTCAAGCATTCCATCACGAAACTAAATTCTCACACATCATGACATAGCACATTTATATAGATCGCACTTATGTACATGCCAAATCATTAATCCACACTTGACACGTACATTTGTACTTACATATACACTCATAAAAACATAAAAAAACTCATCATCTACCGGGACCCCTTTTGATATCATGCCTCCTACTAGGCAAGACTTCTATGGATTCCTCAATAATAGTGCTAGTGTCACACATTACAGGGGGATCAACATTAACATCACCACCATCATCATTATCATCATCATTTTCCCCTTCCTTGTCAGGGTCGAGAATTTCCTCTATGGAATCCTCATGATCTTCGTCATTACTAAACTGGATGGGCTCACCATCATCTTCCTCTACATGTAACACCACGTCATCAGGACCAGGTGCAATAGGGGTTTCTATGATTCCTTGAGCCCGTCGTTGTTCTATTACTAGGGCTACCTCCTTGCCCATCTGATGTATTCGTTCCCAACTTAGCAAGCCTGTACCATGGGCCTAGGTCTGGGGGTGTGGGTGCTAGAAAATAATCCCAAAAGTGTTGGATATCTTATGCTGTAATACGATTAGTAGGGACCGGGAGATCAGAACGAAATGTTGTAGTAATCTCTGCTCGAGGAGCCTGACTCGTGGACTCCTCTAGACTTTGCTTGCGTAGATGGGGGTTGACATCATAGTCTCATTGAGCTTGTGATGGAGGGTGCCTAGGTTGAAAACCTAGTGGAACTGGTGAGAGATAAGCTGCATTTTGCTAAGATCTCCACCATCTATTCATGTTATCCTTAAATCTTTGTCTATTCTCTACCTTCTCCATTTCCCTTCTAAGCTCATCATTACTCATACCCCTTTTTCTTTTGTCCGCCATCTACAATTTAAACATAGCATGTCAGCTATATTCAAAACATCATAATGCGAAACATCATAGTCATACATAACTCATCATATACCACATATCTAGCATCATATGCTATCAATTTTCACACTTAGAAATTTTTTTCACGCCTATTTACTAATCTATGATCTGCTACCATCTTCTATGGCACCCCAGCCCGAGCATCATAACCTTACTCCAAGATCTATCGATTGGTAAACGTGGTCAGGATTGTGCCTTGTCATACGGCAGACTTATTAGATATTTATCTACTTAATCCTAACTCCTCAAGAGTTTATATTATTTCATATATTCAATTTCCATCAAATGTCTTTTTAGGTCATTATTCCATTTAAGAATACACATATTACCTCATAAAATTTCATACTTCATACCTTATCATTTGTCCATAAAAATTTTCGCCTTCTATGGTCACAAAACCATAATGTAATTCATATACAACATTAAATAACTTAATGTCATCTTTCATACAACCATTCAACCCATAGGTTCATACACAGGTAACTCATAGAAATTCATTCATCCTTGAATCTCCGCTTGTGCTCATTGCCTCATTCTTTTTACCTGTTTTTGGGTTTGGAAAACAAAACGTGAGTCGAAACTCAATAAGAAGCTATAGGGTTTTCAGGCAGTTCATTTTGAAGGCAACATTGTTTAAAAGCATTTCTCTCCAGGTTACCTCTACGAACCCGGTATATGTGCATGCTCTAACTTGAACGGAGTCACATGAGCAAAAAGATAAGGTGGTTACAGGTATGGATTAAATTTTAGGAAGTTTGACGATGAATTCGTTTGATTTTAATGATAACCATTTAGTCATAACTTGCCAATATGTAACCACGCATGCACTACCTGTAGAGGAAACTAACAAGATGAGACAGGTGGAATTCCCTGAATGCAGGTTAGCTAAAATTGACTAAGTATGGAGGATATGACCAATTAGGATAAGGATAAGGATTTTGGATTATAAGTTGTGGAATAGAGAAATTGAATATTTTAAGGTTCAATAGAACCGATATTCCGAAAGAAAGATTACTTGAGTATTAAAGGAAAAGATTGAAAAGAAGTACCCCGAGCTATTTGGAAAAAAAAATGGTTTTGGGACAACTTATTATAAGAAGAGGAGGATTGTGATACCTAGACCTAAGTAGGTCTATAAATATGACACATGTGTTATTTAAATGAATTATGGATGATTTATGACTTTTATGATTTAATGGTATTTTGCAATTAGGGTTTGCAATTAAGAATGATGATTAAGATTAATTGCCAAACCCCAATGTGAGTCAAGATGACTAAAGGGGCTTAATGAGGATTAGTATATGCTAATGTGTCATAAATATTTATTTTAATTTTCATGATTTAATTAATAGAGATTAAAATAGAAATTATGAAATTATGTTTAAAATCATAGAAAATTCATAACTTGACGCCTATAAGGTGAAATGAGATGAAATTTGAAAGGCAAGATCATGATTTTGGGCTCAATATTATGTATAAATTGGATTAAAGCACAAGTGATGAGATTAAGGCAATAATTATTTATTTTTAATCTCACACTCTAAGGTTACTTTCAAAGGTTCAAAACTTGATGTAGAAACGTCAGTTTGAGATGAAATTTGAAATGATTGAATAAAATTATGAAATCTATGGTATGAGTAGATTGGATTAAGCTAATTACCATAGAAAAGTGGTTAATTAGAAAAAAGGTACCTAGTTATGAAATCATGGTATGAGTGGATTGGATTAAGCTAATTACCATAGGAAGTGGTTAATTAGAAAAAGGTACCTAGCATTGACTTTGTGTACCCTAGACTACCATAGCATTTAATAAAAAGCATTTGAGATAATAACATGTTTTAATGCTATACAAGGTGTCAAATTATGGCGGATTGAGCTGGATTTTATGGATTTGTTTAATGGTCAAATCCATAGAAAAGTCAAGGATTAAATGCAAAGGATTAATGCCTAATATCTAGCTCAAATGGAGCATAGAGTATGTGGCATATGTATGGACGTCCAAGGGCATGTTTGGCATGGAAATTTAATTTTTTAAAAAATGATAAAATATATATCTAAGTTTCCTAATACCTAAGTGAAGTAAATGGGCACATAAATATGTGAAAAATGAGGCATAAAAATGTCAAAAGCTAAGCCAAAAAGGGGCATCACCTAGTTGACAGCAATGCACCCCTTAAATATGTGATTTTTGATAATTAGAAAATGAATATTTTACTTGGATATAAAAATATCATGTCATCAAGGGATAAGTTAGAAATAAATTACCCTAATGACATGTGACAAGCGGGTCCCATGAGCTTGTAAAAAAATATAAAAAAGGGAGATATACTTTGAAAATGTGCATATGTGAAAGGGGGGAATTTCCAAAAATTTTGCTAAGTGTGAGCAACTCTTGGGCACGTCCAAACCAGCAAGGGGGAAGGAGAAAAGGAGAAGAAAAAAAGAAAGAAAAATAAGAAGAAAAAGAAGAGGAACTAAGCCAAACAAGTTGAATTCAAGTTAGGTTTAATCCAAGTAAGTAAAACCTAAGTTTTGAATCAATTGAATCAAGTTTTCTCTCTCAATTAATGAGCCATAAATATGGTTCATAAAGAACTCTTAAAGGCTGAGTTATGATGTCTTAATATGGGTATTGAATAATTTTCGAAAGATTTAAATGAGATCAAGAGTTCAAGAGTGTGAAAATGGAAGTTTAAGTTGAAATTTGAGATGAAAGCTAACTTGGAAATTCTGAAAACCCTAAACCAACTTGCCGTATGATTTAAGAATGATTATTTAGATGTAATTCATGTTCTTTTGGATTACATATATTGTTTTAAACATTATTTAATGATTTTAGCAAATATGGAACTTAGGGTTTCAAGAAATGCCCGATTTTTCATTTTTGAGTTAAAAATGATACAAGGAAGTGTTTAAATTGTTTATGAATGAATTCTAGGGTAAATTATCCTAAATTAAGGACCATTTGGATGGCCTAAGTGGGCTGGATGAGTTTTTCCTAAATCTGATTTTTTAGGGTATGTGTATGGGACGTCCAAACGGGGGCCAAAACGGGTGCTTTCCATATGATTTTTGTTGTTGTTTGTAAATAACTGATTTATGAATGTTATAGAGGGTAAATTAACCTAGATTTAAGGTACTTTGAGTGTCCAAAACAGCTTGAAAATATTTTCCCTAAATCTAATTTTATGGATACATGTATGGACACATCAAAACGGGTCAAAATGGATACCCAATATGCATGAAAATGTTGTTGTTATGGAAGAAAATGAAATATGTATTTTAAATATGTGATAATACCCTAAATTTGGTTTTAGAAAATCATGTTTAATTGCTGGAAATTATGACTTAAAAATCTTTTATGATTTAAGTCTTGAAAGAGGCGTTGAAAGGATGAAAAATGGGTCTTAACATGACTGTTTTGAAAATCAGTGATAAATGGATTAAAAATATGATATTAAACCCTAAAGTATATTATAAATTAAGGGGTTTAATGATGATGAAAATGGGTGTAAGTTTCTGTGTTAAAAAATTTTAAGAAACACATAATATATGTGTTGTATGTTGAACGTATGTAGAGCATATGAATGAATGAATGATATGTGACTTATGTGAACTTGTTAAAATGAAAAATATGCATGAATATGTGATGAAATTCATAAGGATATTTCTGTATGAATTATGTTTGACTATTTCAATTTTTGAGATTTATTTATGAAGCTTGAAACGTCACTTATATGCTTAGAATAAGCATTGACGTAGGAAAAATGAGAAAATAGATAAAAAGAAAATAGTTAATGGAAATTATAAATTTCCAGATGATGAATTATGAATGAATATTAGATGTTTACCCTAAATATGGGATTAAAACACAATATGAAATGAATGATATGATGCACAAGTGCGTATTGTGTATGTACGATCGACTTAAAAATCCAAGTTGATTATGTATGATATGAATTATGAGATTTAAAACTAAGTGAGTGCAAACAAATGGATTATTATAAATGCAATATTATGTTTATGTATAGGCAAAGGCAAAGAGATAAGCGAGACGAAAAGCTAAGCAAGCAAGGTAAGCAAGCAGTTTTCTAAATGCTTTGTTTGATCAAATGTGATAAAATGTTTATTAATAATATTCTAACTCTTTAAATGAGTTAGAAAATGAATGATTTTAATTATTTCTAAGATGTTTAAGGATAATCATTCCTTATTTAAATGTGTATTAAAATGTTATTTCCAATGAAATAAATGAATTGCTTACTGTTTTGCAATTATTTATGACAAATGATGATTCATGAGTTTATGAATAAAAAATCATGCTAGCATGTCAAGTTTATGTTTATAAAAGATGCATGTGCATAAAAACATGAGGTCCACCTCAAAGGTGTATGCGGACCGAATGTTCCCCTTAGGTACGGCCAAGTCACTAAGAGAGGCCGAGGGCCGGCGGCGCCTCCTTGGAATGGGAGAGAGGATGAAAGTGGATGGTTGCCTAGCTAACTTCTATCCAAAGAAATGTCATGATTTTAAATGATGCATTGCATTGTTTATAACATACCCAGGATGGGTATATGAAGCATGTTTTAAGATATACCCTCGAGTTGGTATAATGTGGCTTTCCAAGTTATTTTCAATGAAAATGTATTGTCTAAAAACCTTATAGCTTGCTTATTGAGTTTTGACTCACATTTTTATTTTTCAAATCCTCAAGACAGGTGAAGGGACAAACTATGCAAGGAGCACAGGTAGAAATTCAAGAAAAAATAAATTTCTACAAGTTACCTGTGATTGAACTCTATGAATTGTATGGTTGTATGTCTGATGAAATTAATGATGATTTAATGTTGTATAAGGATTAAGTTATGTTTTTGACTATGTAGTGATTTTGACTATAAATAGCAAAAAAAAATTTATGGTCAAATGTTAAGAATGATTTATCATGAAATGGTTAAGTATAGAAAATTATGAGATCATATGTGTATATTTTAAATGGAATATATAAAATGATATAAACTCCTAAGGAGTTAAGATGAAGTGGATAAATATCCGATAAGCACGCCGTGTGACAGGACAACAATCCTGATCACGTTTACCAATCGATAGATCTTAGAGTAAGGTTGTGACGCTCGGGCTGGGGGCCACAATATCCAATCTCCACTTTCTTCTTAGTTATCATAATCTCTTTGGGTTAATTCAAAGACCTACCTGACATCAATTGTTAGGCCCGTATGAAACTGATAAAAGAAAGAGATAGAAGCACAAAGAGAGATCCAAGAAAGAATAGGATAAATTGTACACATCATAAAAAATTAATCCAATGAAGACACCAAAAATTATAGTAGTTCGGTTAATGCACCTACTCCAGTTTCCAAGTCAACACTTTGACTCAGGTTTCCACTAGTTAATCTAGAAGTCAAGTTATAGTGGTATGATTTCAATTATCTTTTAGATTACACAAATGGTTGCAGGAGGCATATGAAGTTTTTTACAAATCACAATAAAAGCTTTCTTCTTGAATTAGACAGCCACTAATTCATGGTGAAATAAACAAAAATAAAATAAAGCTTACAATCGGTTGAACAGCGTAGAAGCATAGAGATGAAGCTCTAGTAGAATGGTTATGAAGACCTTCAATATGTTGCTTCTGACAAATGGATAGAGGATTATAGAGAATGCCTTGAGACAGATTTAAACTTTTGAAATGATTTTCTCTGAATTGAATTTTTAGTTGAAATTCATTGTCTAATTATAGCTTTGAACTTCCAAAACTACTAAGAGAGATTTTCTCCACCAAATCTATAATCAATCGAATTTTTCGCAAGAACCTATAACAATTTGACATCTAAAACCACAAAGAGAGATTTTCTCCACAAAATCTGCAACCAATCGAAATTTTCTCAACAACCTATAACAACTTAACAAACTAAAAGAACTCATCATAACAAACTAACTAATTTTCCATGTCATCATCCAATTATCTTTCCATAGATCTCACTCAAAAACTACTAAAATTTCATCATCAAAACTGTTGAAATTTCAAACCAAATTATTAAAGATTTTCCACACTTACTTATTACAACAATTCATCTAAGACCAAATACAAACAAATACTTTCACCAAATTTGTTAAAGTTCGAAACTAAAATTGTTAAAGATTTACATAGAAATATCAACGGATTCACAACATAGAATTTCCATACTTGTTACCACCATTCATCTCAAACCAAATATAATTAAACACTTTCATAAAAAAATTACAATCAATCACATTTCAAGCATTAAATTCTTAACTTTTCCATCATCAAAACATTATAACTCAATACAAGTTTCACCAGACTTGTTTTAACTATAAGGCGAAAGATCATCTTTTGTGGGAGTATATAGTAAAAAAAACTATTTGCCACAAGTGCAAAGGAAAAGTTCATACTAAGTGTATTGCCCTAGCAAGTGAAAAGATAATTTTTCTTTCTTTTAAGATATAATTAAAAATTTTAAGTTTGATTGGTAAAAATTTTAGTTGAATTGAAATTTGATTTAAATCAATAAATATTATTTTTTTTGAATTTGTAGATTAACATTTTATTGGTTTGTGCTTGTGATTGAATTACAATAAAGTATAAAAATAGTAACAAGTGAGAGCAGACCCCATGTTGGAGACGACAACAACCAACAGGGGTTGGCAGGTCAGATCAAAATTTGGACACTGCATAGAGAATGTGGCTTAACAAAAGAATGATAGCCTCTCAAGGATCTAAGTAGGAGACATCTATCACAACTCAGAATAGATAAAATAACCATAGAAAATAGCTAAGCAAGGGGAACAGACTTCAGAGTCCTGCTATTGGTAGCAATACTAATACTTCATGTCTCTTTAGAAAAGAGAGAGTGAGAAGATTTTCATCACGTGAACCCTCCCTCCTTTATAGGGGGAGATAATATTACAACGAAAAATTTGGTAGAAAATATCAATAAGATCTTAAACTTCCTTAGTTTTAAAGATAAGAAAAAAGTATAATTTACTATTGTTAAATTAGAGGGAGACGCTTATATGGGAATCTGAGGAAAGAATTTTGAAAGTAAGAAAAAAAATTATAACTTGAAAAAATTTAAAGATTTTTTGTTTGAAAATTCTTTCCCAATGAGTTTGCTGACTTATATGAGAGGAATATGCTAGTTGCAGAATATGAGAACAAATTTTATTCCCTCCTTTGTTTTACCCCATAACATTATCACCGACGATGAGACTAAAAATGCAAGTTCAGAGATGGTCTTGTAAAAGGCATCAGAGGAAGGGTTATACCCATTCAGTGGTTTATTTATGAAGAGTCTAAAGCAAATATTATAGGTAGATGATGATGCTAAGGAATTATTTCATCCGTGTAAAAAATAAAAAGGAGTAATGGAAGGAGGAGAACCTTCAACAAAGAAGCAAACAGGACCCAAGTTCACACTTAGGTAGAAAGGAAAGCAAGCCAAAAAAATTTCTCATTCAAAGAATAAGAATTTGAGACTTGTAATAGATTTCGCTCGAGAGAATGTCATTTCACTCCGGGTGTATACTTCAAATGTGGTTAGCTAGAACACTTATAATAAGAATGCACTAATAGAATAGTGTGCTATATATGTGGTGACTTGAGACATATTGCTAAGCAGTGTCCTTATTTGCGTACAATGCAAAATCAAGGGTAATAGAATCAACTGTAAACCCAACTATTAGGAAGACCTACAATACCACGACAAACAGGTAATCAACAATAGAATGCAAGAACTCAAGCACTAATGCATGCACTTAACCCAAGATAGGAGTAGATTCCTAAAGTTATGATTACTAGTATCAGTCATGTCTTTGGTTTCTTACATGTACTTTATCTAACACCGGTGCCACCAAAACCTTTATTGCAATTAGATTTGTTAATGAGCATGACTTGCAGCATAATTCCTTATGATGTAAACTAGAAATAATCTCACCCACATGTGGAAGCTTATTGGTAAATAGAGTGTGCTGCTCTAGTCCAATTAGGATAAAAGATGCAATCTTACAATGTATTTGATATTAATGCCCATGAAAGAATTAGATTTTATATTAGGCATGGATAGGCTAAGGAAGTGGTTATGGTAATCAACCCACAGACCCAAATATTATAATAAGGAGACCTAATCAGAATGAGATAGTATTTAAAGGTAATCACGAAAATATGCCTCATCTAGTAACAACTATTGGAGCATTTAGAATGATGAGATAAGAATTGCTTGGTTATCCCATCATTGTAATTTTAGTAGGGTCAAAAGAAACAAAGTTAAAGATATATCTATGGTATATGAGTTTTCAGATGTCTTTCCAAAATATTTATCTTGATTACCACTAGCTAGATAAATTGACTTTATCACGGATTTTTCTAGGAACAAGTCCTACTTTAATGCTCCTTATCAAATGGCTCTAGCATTATTGGATAAACTAAAAGAACAGTTAGAAGAGTTGCCAAAAACATTGTAGTACGACAATACGAATCAATTAAAGAGATTAAACAAAGTGACCATTTAGAATAAATACCATTTACAGTGCCTAGATGATTTGTTTGACTAGTTATAAGGAAAAACTATCTTTTCGAAGATAGATTCACACTTTGGATATCATCAATTAAAAGTTGAAAAAGAAGACATAACATAAATAGTTTTTCAAACTAAGTGTGGTCACTACCAATTTATGATAATGCCTTTTGGATGACAAATCCACCCACAACAATCATGGATTTGATGAACAAGATGTTCTAGCAATGCCTAGATACATGTGTGGAAGTTTTTATTGATGATATTCTAGTATATTCTAGAAACAATGAAGAATATACAAAGCAACTCAGAGAAGTGTTGTTACAAGTCTTAAGATAGAATAAGTTATATGCCAAATTAAAAAGGATGAATTTTAGCTTGACATTGTAACTTTTTAAGATATGTAATAAGTAGATAAGGTGTTTCAGTAGATCCACAAAAAGCAAAAGTAGTAGTTAAATAGAAAATATCTATTACTCTGTCCTTGAAGTATGTAGTTTCTTAGAAATGGTTGGATACTACAAGTGATTCGTAGAAAATTTTTCATCGATTGTAGTGCCTTTAACTAGGTTAACATAGAAAAGAATTTTTTTTTGTAAACAGATAAATGCAAAAAAAGTTTTCAAGAATTGAAAAGTCATCTTACCATGACTAATATTAGCTTTACCAAATAGTGGAGAAGGATATGTAGTATACAGTCAAAAAATTTAGGTCATATACTCTTGCAGTAAGGTAGAGTTATAGCCTATACTTCAAGATAGTTGAAGCCTTATGAGCGAAATTCTTCAACTCATGATTTAGAATTTGTTGATATAGTGTTCGCCCTTAAGTTATGATGTCATTATCTATATAGAAAAAGAACTGAAATCTTTGTGATCATAAAAGTTTAAAATATATTTTCACTTAGGAAGAATGAAATCTCCAATAGAGAAGATGACTTGAATTATTGAAAGACCATGACCTCACTATTCAGAACCATCATGGAAAGACTAATGTAATAGCGGATGCATTGAATTGTAAGACATGGGAGTGCAACTTTGATTACTAGGTAACAAAGGGTAATCAAAGAATTCAAAAAATTAGGATTAGAAGTTGTAACTTCTAGGGAGGTTATTCATTTTTGTGATTTGTAAATACAATCAACATTGGTTGATAGAATAAAGCAATACAAAAATAAGATAAGCTCATTTTACGAGTCTTTAAGAAAGTAAAGAAAGGTGAAGTATCCCAGTTACAACTAGACATAGGTGAAACATTATTTTTCTAGAAAAGATTAGTGGTTCCAAAAGATAGAGAGTTACGATGAGAACTGCCAAAAGAATCCCACCAAATGAAAATTTTTATACATACTGATCTTCTTCAAAGTTATTGGTGGAAAAAAATAGAGTCGAAATTACTCAATGTATAGCTCAGTTTTAATATGTTAACAGGTAAAGGCTTATCATCAAAAATAAGTTCGGTTATTTCAACCTTTGGACATCCTAGAAAAGATGTGAGGACATGCCACAATGGATTTTGTAACAACTCTATCAATAATCAAAACTAAATGTAATGTGGATTGGGCAATATTCTGCTCATTTCCTACTATACGAAATGACTTATAAAATAAATTAAATGACAAAGTTGTACTTAAGAGATATGTTAAGCCCGTATGAAACTGACAAAAGAAAGAAATAATAGCACGAAGAGTGATCCAAGAAAGAACAAGATAAATTTCACACACTACAAAAATAATCTAAAGAAAACATCATAAAGTATAGTGGTTCGGTTAACATATCTACTTCACTCTCCAAGTCAACGACTTGACTCGGGTTTCCACTAGTCAACTTAGAACTCAAGTTACAATGGTACGATCTCAATCATCTTCTAGATTACACAAATGTCTCCAGGTGGCACGTGAAACTTTTCACAAATCAATTTCCTCTTAAATTAGACAGTCTCTAACTTAAGGTAAAATAAATAAAAATAACATAAAGCTTACAACCAATTTAACAGTACGGAGATGAAACTTTTAGTATGATGGTCACGACGATCTTCAATATGTTCTTTTTGACAGATGGACAGAGGATCACTAAAAATGCCTTGAGATAGATCTGCACTTTTGAAAATATTCTCTCTAAATTTAATTTCTAGTTGAAATTAATTGTCTATTTATAGTGTTTAACATCCCATCGCCGAAAGAGATTTTCTTCACCAAATTCACAAGCAATCAAATTTTTCTCGACAACCTGTAACAACTTAATAAACAGAAACTGCCAAAAGAGATTTTCTTCACCAAACCTGCAACCAATCAGATTTTTCTTAACAACTCAAGACAACTCCTCAAACTAGCTACGTCATCATCCAATCATCTATCCTTTGATTTTGCTAAATAAACTGTCAAAGTTTCAATCCAAAAACTGTTGAAGTTTCAAACTAAAACAGTTGAAGTTTGAAACTAAATCAGTTGAAGTTACAAACCAAAACTGCTGAAGTTTTTCAGCAAAACCTCGACAAATTCACAACACAATTTAATGTTAACGTGTTACAACCATTCATCAAGAACCAAATACAAGCAACACATTTTAAGCATTAAATTCTTAACTTGTCTATCATCAAAACATTATAACTCAACAATTCTCCCCATTTTTGATGATGACAAATCACAAGTGACATGCTAAGAATATAATGAATTCTTCAATCAAAACTCCCCCTGTTTTAACACTCCCAATCATTTATGTCATTTTCTCCCCCTTTGTCATTAACAAAAAGCAACAAGAAAAAAATTAGATAGCCTTATTGAAAAATCAAATTAAAATGTAAAACTGGAGAATAAATCCAACTAAACGTAACAATATGTATGATATCATGTTTATGATAAAAATAAACCATATAAATGTTTGTTAATATTATTTAGATATCTTAAATAATATTGCATGGATTTTCTCTATACTTTGTGGTTGAATCTCCATGTGAAACGTGTTTATCATTCTTAGGACGTAGTCTTGTGCTAGCCTTGTTTCATGCTTTCCTTGCTGTGTTACAACAAACACATGGCTGCTTGAACAAAAGCTGGGTTTAAACAAAGTCACTAGACTTCACCTTTGCTTTATTTCAGGGAGGAACTCGGAAGATCTTGCTCCAAGAGTATTTCATGTTGTGGAATGACTCTTACATCTACTGGAGAAAAAGAGTGTGAGATTGCCACAGGTTCCCCTTAATTCCTCACCCAAAAAACTCGAGCATAAAAATGTTGAAACTTTTGAACGAGTTCATGCTGAGTACATTACAAATGAGAAAGAGAATTACTTCTTCTACATTCTCAAAGACTAGTCATCATCAAGGCTATTTTTGGAGCATCGTGACAATTAAATGATTAGATATGATTTAATTAGACAGAGAGTTGGAATGCTATTACATCCTTCCAATCAAACCACTTGTGATGTTACTGCTATTTGTGGAGCTTTTGGCGTTTGTAATTCAGGCAGCTCGACCTTATGTGAATGTTTCAATTGCGACCACAAAAAAATTGGGAGATGGGTGAGCAAGCTGAAGGTTGTGCTACGAAGGATGATGTGATATGTTCTGATAATAACTTGGGGAATGGAAAAAGCTAATGTTTCAAAGGATCCCTAACATGAAGCTACCTGTTAATATGAGATCTTTAGTTGCTGAGGGAGTTGAAATTTGTGAGGCCACATGCTTGGATGACTGTAATTGCTTTGCCTATTTCTATAACACTAGCAGATGCTTTTGCTAAAAATATTAATCTAGAAAAATCATGAAAGATAGTGCAATGCCAGCAACATGAAATCTGGACATATTAAGTTTTTAAAACATGATATGGCAACACATCTAGACAACTCGGAAGCATTGGAGTCCAAAAAATCAGTTATAGAAGTCAAAAAATTCTACAGTTAAATCAACTAAGACATGCATAAGGAGCATAGCTCTTTGTTGATTAATGTGGAACTGTAACATACAAGTCTAGCAAAAAGCATTAATAAAATTTTTTCTCATATATTCTCTCTCTCCACCCAGATATTACATTTTTATCGCTCCATCTCTACAATCCATTCTATCCCATTTCAAATATTCATCAGTGCAGTGGTATGATAGCAATATTATCTCAAAGTCGTGGAAGCTACCATTTTTCTACTACGCTACTATTGTGACAACGTATTCTAATGTATGCTATCAATGGTTTCCACCATTACAGTTAATTATACTTAAGCATTTGTCCACATTTTTAAGGTGAAGCCTATGACTTTTGGAGCATCTAGATGAAAACCCAATTTATGTCACAAAAGATTATGAGATTTAGTTCAAAATAGCTACGAGCAATCCAAAGATAATGTAAAGTTTGCTTCTTGGGATGAAAATAAGAAAATATTATAAAAAATCAAATGTGTAATGCAAAAGCCTTATTATATATTCAACAAAGAGTAAGCAAGACAATATATCTAAGAATTATAACTGTTATAACGTCAAATGGAGTGTCAATTATTTTGAGAAATGAATATAAAGGCCATGACAAAGTCATTTCTATCAAGCTCCAATTATTATGGAAGGAATTTGATAGTCTATTAGTGAAGGAAGCCTAACTAGTAAAATGATTTTTCTCTCATGTTTCTAACATTATAAATAGAATTAGAAGCTACGGAGATATAATTGTAAATAAAAGAATTATTTCAAAAATATTGAAAGCCTTCCTTTCAAATTTGATTATGTGTTGGCTACTATAAAAGAATCAAAAGATTTATCTATGCTTTCTTTAATCGAATTAATTTTATTTTATTATATAGTTTTATCTAATATTATAAAAGTCTTTGCCGTGATCTCATCCTGAATTACCCAAATTTTCTCATTTTCAAATGCCAATGCCTCTCTTAAGAAAATCATCTTCCTCGTTACCCCAAATCTTTAAAAATTATTATTATATTTCATCATAAAACATCATTCTAAGGTTATCCAACTAGGTTTTATGCTAATATTTTCTTTTGATAAAAAAAATTCCTCTGTCCCATTAAAGCTTAAAATTCCTAACCAATTGGGCGTAGGGCATTTATCCACCCAATGTAGGTTTGAATCTCCCCCTGTGTGGGGAGTTTGGATTTTCTCTCCCAGTTGTGGAGGGTTTGGCTTTAGGAGTTTTATCTCCCTTTGTGCTTTAGTGGAGCTTTGTCCCCAACATAGAGGATTTGGAGAACTTAGTGTCTCCCATATATGAATAGGTTTGATTCATAATATCAAATGTCATCTTGTAATATTGTGAATAAAAAAGTTTAAAATTCCTAATCCCAACAACACAAAACCATGCTAAACTACTTCCAAATCATCACAATATATTTAATATATGCACTAGATAAATGTAACAGCCTAGAATTAAATCCTACATTAAACGGAAGAGAGGGAGAGTTCCTAAGAGTTTATAAGTGAGTCTAAGCTTAAATAAGGTGTGATGCATTTTAAAATTATATGATTGAGTTGTTAGGCTAAAGCAGATAACATCACATAATGAGGTCTATAGCCTATGGGCCTAGGATCATTTTTCTATGTCTGTGCGTTAAAAGTAGTATCAAAACAGATCACCTTCAGTAAAGGTGGGGCAAAGGCCTAAAGTTGAGTTGAAATGTGATTCAAGAACGGAACAAGCAGAAGCAGGTGGGCCTATAACAACTTAAAACTAAATCCCACATCAAAAGGGGGGGGGAGAGTTCCTGGGTTTTTTTTAAATCTTAGCTTAAGCATGGTATGATGTAGCTTAAAATTATGTGGTTGAGTGGTCAAGTTGGAGCAGACGATATTACATAGTAAGGCTCATAGCTCATAGGCCCAAGATCTTTTTTTAGGCTTGCACGTTACAAGTGGTATCAAAGCGAACCCTCTCCAGTAGATATCGGGTAGAGGCTCAGAGTTGTGTTAAGTAGGAAAAGGCCTAGAGTTGTATTGAGTTGTGGTTCAAGGACAAACTAGGCAAAAAACAGTGGGTTTGTAACAACGCAAAACTGAACCTCATATTGAAAAAGGGAAGAGAGTTTTTGAAAGTTTATAAGTGGGTCTTAATTTAAATATAATATGACATATTTTAAAATCATGTAGCTAAGCTACTAAGCCAGAGCGGACAATATTGCATCATAGAACCCATAGCTTATGGGCCTAGAATCATTTTTATGGATCTGTGAATTATACTCACACAACATCAAACATGTGATCACATTAGAGCTAGTAAGGATGCTTCAACCGAATTGAACCTGTCTTGTCCTAATGAACCTCAATCTTCGTGATTCAATATGATGATGTCCAACAATGTAGTATCATCTTGATCTGCACCATTCAAATGAAGCATAACACTTCATCTCATTCAGATCTACATATTAGAATCCCTCTAGTCATCATATCACCATTCATTTGCATGGTACATTATATCCATATAGTTAAGGCAAAATTAACCCAAATTGACCTCAACATCATGTTCAAAGCACCTAAAAATGTAAAAGACCATACTTGGAACATAAAATTATTACCCCAGGATAATTCAATTTAAGTCACATGAGCACTACTTCAAATGCTCCTTGATACACCATCTATATGTGTATCATCTTTCGAAATAGGAAGAACCTATTGCATGTCTCTACCCTAGCCGCCACGCACTTTTAGAGTAGTTGTTGTTGCCTCCTCGTACCCATCACTAGCAGTAACCTGCTACTGCTTGTTATCACTCATTGGCAATCACCATTGCCCATGCCGTTTAGATACTTGCGGTGCCTCTGACTAGTGACCAACAATTTATGTTGTTAGTTGCTCCCTTCACTAGCAAAAAACCCACCAATCCACCATGGTTTTAATACCCTACTTACATTTTCGCCAAACCCACATATATGAGTTTTCCTTTGCCACTTGTAGCCATCATCCATGGCTGTCCAACCCACATAATCGTTTGCCTTTCAAATCCTAATCACAATCTTACTTGCTATAGAAATCATTCATTTGGTGATAATATGCTTTTCAAATCACAACTGCAATCATAGCTCCGATACTACTTGATAGAAAACATAATTCAAGCTTATTTAGACTATAGGAAAAGTATATATAATAAATAAGGATCAAATAAATAACAGTAAGATCATGCACATATAATACTAAGATTTATGTGAGAACCCTTCAACCTTGAAAAAACTACTAGGGAGAAATATGAATCTACTATAATAAGTAGGTTACGAAGATACATATATAATGACTTACACTCATTCTTTAGATACCTCATACATTTTCTCGAATAAAAATACTCTGATGACCCTCTCTCTCACACCCCATCTAGACACCACCGAAGATTTTGTTAAATTCCTAACTCATACACTTATAAATAGAACTCTTTATGGGTATTTAAGCAAAAAACCAATATACACTCCCTTATGTATTCAATACTTAGTCTTACATGTGAACCATTACATAACTAACCCAACCATAAAATACAAGACACAAACTTAACACTCTTTGTCTTCCTCATTTTCTTGTACTTTGTTTCACTCAAAATTGGAAGGCCTTAATCAGAAATTTTCTTGCAGAATTGTAATTTCATATGTGTTTTGCAAAATTTTTAGTTCAACTTTCTGTGATGACAATTCCTTATCTTAATTTGTAATGAGACATGTATGGATCTTAAATTCTTTTATCAACATTATATATTTGTTCCGAATCTAAAGCTTCCAATTTCTCTTGCTTGGAAAGAAAGTTGTGATCAGTCGACGGTGAAGAGGGAAGTAGATGTCGTAGGATGTTAGCAACAGGTATTAATGTTTATTCAGCCGAAAGCACACAAATCTATTATGTTTTCTTAGATTTCATCACTGGAGAAGACAAGCATGGCTTGATTCCATGGAATTTTTGCTCGACCTTTAATAACTTGAATTGCAATGAAATTGCCCAAACTAGGCTTATACAAATTAATTCATTGTACGATGCCATCTTGTTTGAAAAGTCATCATCTAATCACACCATTGAAATTACCAAATGTTGTCAACTGATTGGAGAGCGGTCACCATGCTTCATCTTTTTCACTTTTCTGCAGTAGATTTCCATTAGTCACAGAAAAATTCTCTTCATTTTGCTGGTAATTCAGAGATGCTAGCCGCCATGTCTTCTTTCTGCCTACGATTTTCCCTTATTGAATGATCAATGGAAGGTCAATTAGACCAGCTACTACGACATCGATAGCTTCATTTTTAAGTTTCAACCATGATAACCATCAACCCGTCTTGCTTTCATCCAGAAAGCATACGTTCACTTCGTTTTCTACTCTTTAGAGGACAATACATAGCAAGATACTCCTGGAGTTGCAAGATCTCATCGAAGGAGAGGACAACTACAGCTGGCGAGTTGAGGAGGTGAATCTTGGGCGAGTAAGAGGAGATGACAGAGAGAAGGGTAGTAACGATGGAGAAGATTTTTGCAAAATTTTCCTATGCATTAATTCCTGGTGTCGGCTCTCGATTTCAAAATTACATCCAGTGGCTACGATAAATCCTACAAGATCCAAAGGCAGGGAGGTGTGGTTGAAAAGAGCAGGGGTTATTGACAGGAAGTAAAAGATCGCGCCTCCCTGTGCTTAATGGCAACCTTAGATGGATCATAATGATTCAAAAATAATGGTAAAGAATATCTAAAATAATTTAAAATTGCATGTTTATAAATTATTAAGATTCAAAAATTACTTAAGAAATGTTTGTCGAATACGCAAGTGTCAAGTTTGCAATCTTGATACTATGGGCGTGTTTGTGGTTTGATAAAACTTTTTAAAAAAATTTGTATAAAAGTTATTGAAATGAGAGAAGTTATGTGATATAATAGGGAATAATGACGAGGAATAATGAGAATAAAGTTAAAATAGATATGATAATTATATAGAATGGTTGTGAAGAAGTGATTGGAAAGTAGTATAGTTGTATAAGAAATGTAAAGAAATGATTTAAAAATAGGATAGTTATGAAGAGTAAAAACTTTAAATTAATAACTTTTCATAGTTGCTAATTACTAAACTAATATCTATTTTGATTAACCTCTGAAAAAACGGAACACGATGGAAAAATAAAGGATAATTTATTGATATACCTATTTAATTTGACACTAATTGCTGATATATCCGACATTGTTGCACAAATCGCATATTACTCTCATAAATTTTACAAAAATTGCTTGTATACCTACATTAATTGCTGATATTTAATGGAAGTACAAAGACTGTTAAATAAAAAAAATGTAATTTACTGATGCACCCACTTAGTTTAAAGCTAATTTTTAATATACCCACATTATTTTACTAATTGCATATTAACCCTACAAAGTTTTATCAAAATTGCTATTGTACCTATGTTAATTATTGACATGTTACCCCTAGGTGATCCCTTTCCACTTACATAATTGGGTGTTTTAAAAGCTGTGGGATTCTACTATAGCTTTAAATAGGTTATTTCCGTCATTATTCAAAATTTTACTAATATATTAACATTTTTTGACGATAAACAGGTGTAATCGGTACACAAATAATTTTAGTGAAATTTTATAAGTGCAATATGCAATGTGTGAAACAATATGGGTATACTAGCAATTAATGTTAAACTAAGGGGTATATCTACAAATTACTCTTTTATTTAATACTCCATTAACTTCAAGGAAATGTCAGTTATTAACATGGGTAGCAATTAATGTACAATTTATAAAACAATATGAACATATTAGCAATTAATATCAAACTAAGTTAACATATGAGCAAAATAACCAAAAATAAATGATCAAGTAGCGGCGTAGACGATAATTGGTGACTCGTATTCCAAGTCATTTGCGTAGCACAAGATGCAAACGTGTGGCGCGATCATTTGCTATCATTTGCATCACGCAAGAAAATGTACTTTTTATTTTTTATAAAGCTATTAATTTAAGTATATATAACCTATAAACTCATTTTAAACGTGGATTAGAGCAGTGTATGTACTGTCTCAAGACAACAATATATGCTGCTGGTCATGAAACAACGGTAAATAACAAGAAATACGATGTAACATGGTGATAAAGGAAAGTGATGGGAACTTATGCACTTGGAACATTTCTCAAATTGTTACAATCCTCATTTACTAATTTTTTAACATTTTTCAGAGATGTGAAACTATTTTTTTAGATTTTTAAAACAGACATATTTTATTCGTTGTCTATTCTTGAAACTATTAAAATACCTCTGTATTTAAATATCCAAAAGATGCCTTCATATCTCCAAAAATGATAAAAATAGTTTATAAATTAAATACACCTAGATTAATATTTTATAAAAATAAAAATAAATTTTTAGAAAAATAAGAAATAATATTTTGGATTGATTTTAGGTCGATCAATTGTAATTGACAATGGCCCTGCATATATTGTGGAAAAATCAATGCAATTCCAATCCAACAACATCGCATTGTTAGCTCCTTTATGTTTGGTAAGGTGAGGGAGGAAAGATCAGAAAATCATTATGAAAGTGATATGATTTAATGAGGTAAACTGTAAACAAATAGGTGGTTGTGCGAGAAAATAATTGAAATACTGGATTTAAAATAAAAATAGAGTGCAGAAAAATTTGCACCCTTTTTTTCTTATAAATTGAAGCCTTGGATGAGGTTTTTGGCGTTATACTGTGAAGCTGTTTTATATACTTATTTGTGAAGTTTATTTTTATGAAAGATTTTTATAGAATGTATTAGGTTTAAGGATTTTATTTTTGAGATTCTTCATCTGTTGTTGTCTATTTCTAATAGCAGATTTTCTCCTACTTTACTAGTAGTTTTTTGCATTGCATCCAAGGGTTTTCCATGTAAAAAATATGTCTATTTTATTTTTCTTTTACTTATTTTCTCAAATGCTCATCTAATGCAAATATTTACATAACCGTTTTTTTTTAATTTCCTGGCAGTAACATGTGGACCTTAACATATATTTCCTAAATATGAAATTTTATAAGTTTTGATTTGAATATTAAAAATCAAGAAAAATCTCACTTATCTAGTGGCGAGGCGCTTGAACAAGTGAACTTTTTTAATGTTTTATGCTAAAAAAGAAATATTATACTGTATCCAAAAATAATCAAATTTCATAGTTAAGAGATGTATGCTTGGGTCCAAATGTTAGTATAAAATAAACCAAGAAATTAAAGACTATGGGTCATGCAAATGTTTGCAATAGATTCGTGTCTGGTTTTTCTTCACTACTTTATTATTTTATATGATTATTCTTAACATCTACTATTTTAATTTTTTCTTACATATTATTTGTGTTATCATATATATATATATATGTATAAGTATTATACGAAATATCATTTAAATATTAACTTTCAATTGCAAGAATTTGGTTGTCATTCGAGTACAGGGTTTTACGATGGGTAGAAAATAGGTTTCATCTTAGTGAAGATGACTTTATTTCAAGGGTTGTACTTAGGAATAAGGATAAAATATTTCCACCAATTTCTCACATATCTTTGTATACAACTATCCAGTTTTTAACTGTTACTCCATATAACTATCTTAATCATTACTCCAAATCTTTCCATAAAACTATCTATTTCAAAATTTTCCCTTTATTCCTATTCATTGCCCCTAATATATCATATGACATCGTATCCAATTTTTATAAAATTCCACCTCGTTTTGGCTATGCACAAACTATAAATATGCGTCACTAAGTTGATATTCGTCGGCTATCTTATTCACATGGCAAACACATACAGAACCTTTTTTTTTATAAGTTTTTCTAATTTATAAATTTGTTTATATCTTATTTGCTCCAAAAGATGAATTGACAGAGAACCTATTGTGTATGTAGTTTTTTTTTTTTTTTATGGTGATGATGCCTCATTTAAAAAAAAAAACAAAAATCATCCCTCCTTAGTGTCCAATGGATGAAGGAGGAGATGAAAAAGAGTGCATCTCAAGTCATTGATATAGCATTTCAAAATCCTCAAATAATAAATTTTTTGGGGGATGTCCCTACTATGCTTCACTATAATTGTTTAGACTTTGTACAGATGCAAATTCAGCCGAAGTATAAGAGCCTCGATTACCTCTCCGTAGGACTTGCGAAAATGAAACTTGGGATATTTTAAGACATTGAATACGGATCTTCTTGATAAAATCTTCAATTGAGCCTAAAATCTGCTTGGTTCATTTAAGGAATACGGAGCAAAGAGTCACTTTTCAGTAGGACCTTAGACACTGATATATCTTTTAACTGTTGAATGCTAAGCGAAATGGCATTTGCTTCCATTGATAGTGCATCCATCACCCCCATCTTACCCAACACTTTGTTGTCATGAACATGCCATTTGCATCTATCAATGCAGCCCCCATCCCCAACATTGTCCTCTCTTATATAAGTGCCTAACATCTACATTGAATGATATGTCCATCCGCTCGCCTCATCCACCTTACTGGACTGTCCCCTAAATCTATGCTACTCTAGGAGATTAGATTTTCTTCCTTACACTGGTCCCAATAATCTAAACACCATATGCGAATATTCCTGAATCTTATTTTTATCCCTTAATTATAAAATAGATACCCAAAAAACTAGCTTCACTAAAGAAACATAATCAAGAGATCCTGGTTCTGTTCACAAATTAATTTTTGAACGATTTTTCCAACCTGAAGTAAAGAATCTCCTCTCGATGAGGCTGGCTGAATAGGCGACCCTGTTAATCCTAATATGATTATCAGAAAACTCAAGAGGGCGATGATTTCAGAATTTTCTATAATATAAGACTAAAAGCTTTTCTTATCGCGTCTGTAAAAGGATGGTAGAAGCACAAACGAAAATAACACACAAGAACTTACAAACACATAGTGGCTCAGCCCAACGTGACCAACTCTACGCTCCAAGATCGCAGTCTTAGATTCCACTATGCGGTATCCTGTACAACCCATTCATTTCACTAAGCTTACTAACGAACTTTACAATGTGTTGCTTTCACTAAGATCGCCAACAAACTGGGTTCTGGTTTAATGCACCCGGGAGCATTGAGCCTCGATGCTTCCGGACACATATACCTATTTTTAAATTTTTTTTTAAATTTTTTTCATAAACTTGTTAATATAAGTGTATTTAACATGTGTATCGATTTTTACCATTTTTATAGATTTTTAGATATTTATTTCGGATTTTTAAAAATCAATGGCATTTTAGTAATTTTAAATTACTAAAAATGCCACTGATTTTAAAAAAATCCGAAATAAATATCTAAAAATCTCTAAAAATGGTAAAAATTTATACACATATTAAATACACTTATATTAATATTTTTGTAAACTTTTTTCAAAAAAATAAAAAAATGGGTGAAGTACACTCAGGAGCATTGAGCCCGGGTGCATTGAACCAAAACCCCAGCAAACTCAGAACCTGATCCTATGCTCCCCGATGCATACACCTATTTTTAAATTTTTTTAATTTTTTTACAATAGTGTTAATCTATATGTATTTAATATGTGTATAAATTTTTACCATTTTTGGGATATTTTAGATATTTATTTTTTATTTTTGAAAATTAGTGGCATTTTAGGTAATTAAATTACTAAAATGCCACTGATTTTTAAAAATCCGGAATAAATATTTAAAAATCTCTAAAAATGGTAAAAATTGATACATATGTTAAATACACTTAAATTAACAAGTTTATGAAAAAATTTTAAAAATAAAAAATAAAAAAATAGGTGTATGCGCCCGGGAGCATAGGATCAGGTTCCAACAAACTCACATCTTCTACTAGTTCACTACTAGTAGAAAACTTTTTCAAAATGGAAAAACAAGAGGTGTACAAAAAATACTTCTAAATAAGTTGAATGTACAACATAAACTCAAACCAAATGGTAAGATTTTATTGCGGTATGTTTCAATGCTTCAGATGTATTATTGAGATGAAACTTGAAGGCTTCGATTTATCAGAGTTTCTGCACAGCTTGAATGTACATATTTTGAGTTATTTTGAGGTATTTTGAGCTTTCGATTATTTGGGAATATGAGTTAAAGTATTGGAGATCATCTCTTGCTTCAATTAGGGTCATGCTTGTGGCGCCCCGAACCGAGGTGCCTAGAAGCCTTACTCCGGGATCGTTTTGATTGGTAAACGTGACTCAGGATTGTTGCCCTGATCACACGGCAGGATTTTTTTTTTTTTTTCATCAATACATGGAAAATTCCCATCATTCATCCAATTTGAAATATATTTCACATAACACAGTTATGATAAAAAACTATTCCATAAACATTTTCATTGGAATAAAAATATTCCCTTTTCATCTCAAAATTATCATCGTTGTCTTTACATAAAGTTTACATAAACATCATTTATATCAAAAACTACATAACACTTGGCATGCTGCCTTCATCATCATTTCCTGTCTGTTGTTGAAAAAGCATGGGTGAGTAATAATACTCAGTAAGCAAGCTATACATAATTTTTCAATCATTTTCATGCATTCCATAAAATGTAAATGCAATGCATACATAGCATTCATGACATTCCTTTGGATGCGACGCTAGCTAGGCGCCCATCCCATACATGCTCTCATTTCAGGGAGGTCGCCGCCGGCCTGGGCCTATTAAGCGACTTGGCAATAGCGAGGGGGACATCCGGTCCGCTTACTACCTCGACTAAGGCCTATTCCTCGTGCACATGTTCATTCTCATACACATGCCGGCATGATATTTGCAAATCATAAAAAAATTTCATAAAAAGCATTTAATAAACAATTTCACAAACTTCAGTTCATGTAAAGCAGTTATAAGTATGGCCAACCTTAAATAAATTTCATAAAGCAATTCACAAACAATTTCAAGCATTTTGAAATAAATTTGCAAAACATATAACTTGCTTACCTTCTTAGGAGGTGTCTTCGACCTTCTCTTTTCCTTTCCCTATTCAAGGACAAAGGATATTTCATTTCCTCTATTTAAGCTGCTTCCCATGTATGCTTTATAATATTTGGGCATTATTTCTTTACATAGATATTTTTGTCCATAAATTCTTCAAAAATTCCATACTTATATTCAAATATTAATTTCCAAATTTTCTCCAAAATCACGCTGTTCACTGTAGCAAATTACTGTAGCAAAATCACTGTTCATCCGTGGTTACTGTTCACAGCGACGTGGTTACTGTTCATGGGTTTCAAAAATTGATATTTTTTCCAAAAATGAAAAATACCATGACATACCTTATGCCTAGTATATCATCGGACATTTCTTATATTTTGAATTTATCATTATTTACTTGGCCAAAAAAATCATTTTCTCCATATACTAAAAATCATCATAAATTCACTTAAGCAGAATCCTTAATTCCGAAAATCATGAAATTAATATATCATTATTCCAACATCATATTTATCATAATCATACATCCCGAATCATCACTTATCAATTTTGGAGCATTATTTTCACATATCATATGCTATTTTCCCAAATACCCTATCTTTGCTCCAAATTTTTGATGTTTTGGCATAATTCCATTTAAACATTATATCTATACTTATTTTCTCATGTTTGGGGATTATCTAAGCATGGTTTTACCTCATCTAACATTCAAAACAAGTTTGAGGGGAATCCACTTACCTCAAGCGAAGTTATGCCTCTTCAACTCGCCTTTTCTCACTCCAACCTTCGATTCTCCTCTTTCCTTAAGGCTAAAACGTGTGGGAATGGGAAATGAAGTTTCTCAAGTGATTTTTGAGCTGGGATGGTTGTGAATTTCGTCCATGTCCTGCTCCTCTATTTATAGGGGTCCATTTTTCATGAATTTGCATTTTACCCCCTCTAGCTTAGGGTGTAAAATTGCAAAGGTGTTTTTTTCTAATTCCCCAAAGGTGCTTAGAACCTTGTGCAGCCTCCCTACCCTGCTCCAGCTGCCCTATTTTGCAGATCTATTTTTCCTATTTTTTTAATTTTTTTATTTAATTAAATTTAAGCTAATTAAATCTAAACCCTTGATTTGTGATTTGGATGAATTTGGACCATTGATTTGGTCATGGTACCCCCCATGCACGACCTGACATGTTGCTGCATTGCATTTAATTTTTTTAATTTTTATTTATTAATTTTAATTAAAGTCAAATACATAATTAATGAAAAAGTGAAGTTACTTTTTCATTTTGCATTTGAAGTTTCATCTTGACCATTGATTTGTGATTTTAATCACATCTTAGCCCATTCATCATGTCCATCATGAATTTTTAACCATCCATAAAAAATTTCATCGAATTTCGACGCCCGGATTGCAATTTATGATTTTTTTCTATTTTTCCACAAAAATCCAAACTTGGATTAAAATATCCAAAAGAATTGTTATTTTGTCTTGTAGTGATTAAATCTCTATTTTGTCTTTTTGTGATTAAGTTAATCCAAGTGATTAACTCTTAATCACGGGTCTTAGTCCTTGGTTACTATTCACGTACACTATTCACGTGCACTATTCACGGGGTTAAATTCCTAATTGCATTATTTCAATCTCCAATACACATATCCATCAATATAATTCATGAATTTTCATTTATTCATAAAATAATTACAAAATTACAAATGTCGAAATGACGCTTATACAGTCGAAACAACTCGTATACGGTCAGGGTTCCACAATGCTCCTTTTAAAGTGCCTTCAGAACAATGTCTCTTTAATGGCTTCAAATGCATTTAATACAAATATGATTGTTACTGCTACTCCTCTGGCGTTGTTAGAATTGATGGATATTTGATGAAAGAAAAATATATGATGGTTGCTAGAATAGAAGGGAGGAGAGAAAAAAATTTTGGGAGATAAAACAGAATTTTATTAACTAATAGAGTTAATACAAGGAGGGGTCTACATTTAACAGTATTCGTCTACAAGCAATGGGATTTCAGCCCTTTTTACAGATGCTATGTGGGTTACAGCAAGAAAAATCGAGCTGTTAATTTGATTAATTAATAGCCATCCTGCATTAGAGATTTCTAGATATCATGCTAAAGTTTACGTTCCTAACATGCATGCACGGTTTTTCAAATATTTTTGTTGCCGATGTATCAACTTGCGTGATTTTTTTTTCTTTTTTGAACAAATGCATTTTCTTCCAACTTCAAATTAATTTGCCGACTATCCAGATTTTTCTGGATTATTTTTTTCAACACTCCCCCTTAATTCAAAAAAATCCATAGCTCCAAGTTGTTTTCTGAATTGCAGAAATTTCTCTATTAGAATAATTTTGGTGAAGATGTCCGCCAGTTGCTCGTATGTTTGCAAAATTGTAGTTGAATTTCACCTTTCTCCACATACTTTTGAATGAAGTGATAACAAATATCAATATGTTTTAAACAACTGTGGCAGACTGCAGTCTTGGTCATAGTAATGGATGACATATTGTCACAATAAATTGTTGTAGAAGACGTCGCCTCGTAGCGTAGGTCTTGTAGAACTCTTCTCAGCTATACTGTTTCACATGCTGCACTTGTTGTTGCTATGTATTCTGCTTCCGCTGTAGATAGTTTTAATACATTTAGTTTCTTCGATGACAGAGATAATATTTGATTCGATAGAAAATATATAGCCACTCGCGCTTTTCCGATCATCAATACAACCTATCCAATCACTATTTGTATAACCAATCAAGCTAAAGTTTTCTCCTAACTTGTATAAAATACCATGATTTTTCATACCTTGGATATATCTTAAAATTCTCTTTGTAGCTGTGAAATGTAACTTACTCACCTTTAACATATATCTTGAGACAATACTGACTGCATGAACTATATCTAGTCTCGTATTAGCTAAATATATGACAGATCTAACTAGACTACAGTAAATTATCTCGTCCACCTTTTTCCATCATTTTTAGATAATTTTTTTGTTTATGGCCATTGGTGAGGCCATAGGCTTGCAGTTTGCCATATTAAATTTCTTGAATAATATCATTTGCATATTTTTCTTAGGAAATAAATATCATACCTAGATATTATCTTACCTGCATGCCGAGAAAATATTTCATAATACCCATATTTATCATCTCATATTCTTGCCTCATAGCCATCTTAAAATCTTCAACCATTTGTGGATTGGTACCCATATAGATAAGATCATCCATGTATAAGCATAAGATAAGAAAATCTTGAGCTCCTTGTGCTTTTATACAGAATGATGGCTCACTTGGACTTCTAATAAAGCCATGTTGAAGAAGATAATTATCAATATTACTATTTCAAGCTCTTGGAGCTTGCTTTAGACCATATAAGGCCTTGCACGGTTTATATACTTTGTCTTCTTCATCTTCAATAATATAACCTTCTAGTTGCTCCACATATACCTCTTCTTCAATTTCTCTATTGAGAAAGATAGATTCGACATCTAATTGAAATACCTGCAATTTTAACTATGCAACAAGAGCAAACACAGATCGAATAGTTTCCATATGCACAGCTAGGGCATATGTTTCTATATAATCAATTTCTGACAACTGTGAATAGCCTTTGGCAATCAGCCTGACTTTATATTTTTAAATAGAATCATCTTCTTTATATTTGGTTATATAAACACATTTCAATCCAATAATCTCCTTGACTTGTGGTTTATCAACCAGCGTCCAAGTTTGATTTTTCTCGATCATTTTCATCTCCTGATTCATAGCATCTATTCAATGTTCTTCTTTTATAGCATCTCAAAATTGTTGTGGCTCACATGCATAAAATGCTACATCACAATACTCATAAATATCTTCCAATGATCGCTACTTCCTTGGAGGAAATGAGATCGAAGATGATGTAGATGAAGAACTAGGGCTTGAATAAGCTCTTGGAGATGCTGGTGGAGAACTTGGGCCTTAATCATTTTTCATTTCATCTCCTTAATATAGTTGTGACCCTATCTTTTGAGACTCATTCCAAGACTAAAATTTCATTTCATAAAAAATGACATCCCTTGAAATAATTAATTGCTTGGCATCAAGCTTATAGAGACTATAATCCTTAGATTAATCACTATAGCCAATAAATATACATGTTTCTCTTTTTTCATTAAATTTCTTGCTATTTTCATTTGGTATATATGCATATGGGACATGCCCAAAAATTTTAAAATGCTCAACTTTTGGTTTTTTTTTGTGCCAAGCCTCATAGGGTGTCATTAAGGAACCACCTTTATGGCAAATATGTTGTGAATATAAATAACGATGTTAACAGCCTCAACCCAAAAGGATTTTGGCATATTTTTACTTTGCGTCATACTACGGGCCATTTAAGCAATTATTTTATTTTTCCTTTCTTCCACACCGTTTTGTTGTGGTGTGCACTAAACAATGAGTTCCCTTTTTAAGCCTTGTACTTTGCAATATTTATCAAATTGATGATTTGTAAATTCTCCTCTATCATTAGTTCTTAAAATTTTCAAATAATGTCCACTTTATTTTTCAATGAGGTCCTTGAATTGAATAAAATAAGAAACAGATTTTTGATTTTTTCTTAAGGAAACATAACCACACCATACGTGTAAAATCATGAACAAAGAGAAGAAAACACCTTTTGCTGCCCAAAGATATATTTTGATAAGACCCTCATATATCAACATAAAAGAACTCTAGAGGCGTTTTAGCTCACCAAGATGACTTAGGAAAGGACAATCTATGCATTTTGCCACAAATGTAGCCTTCACATATCTTCTCTGTAGTAATGAATGGAAGTTCAATAACCATATCCTTTTGTCTGAGCACTTTCAGACTATTAAAGTTCAAGTCCCCAAATCTCAGATGTCATAATGGGGAGTCATCCACGTTTTTGCAATTTAATGCATATTTTTTAGCAAGAGACATAATAAGAGAAAATACATTATCGAAGGTCATTTTCACTGCATCAATTAATTACCTCTTTTACTTATCAATAATGAGGCATTTGTCATTTTCGAATTTCACCAAATAGCCTTTCTGAACTAGTTGGCCCACACGTAATAAATTTCGAGCTAATCCAGGAACATAAAGAACATCATGAATAAATTTACAACAATAATATCTTTTCCTTCAACATTTTAGGATTTACCATCTCCTAGAGTCACCTTGGACTTCATATTTTCATCAATTTTGACAAAGCAATTTTTATCACCAGTCATGTAGTTTGAACAACCACTATCAACATGTCATACATCATGTGGCTCTTTTTGAAGATTTAAGCAAGAGATAAATAACTGATCATTTGAGCCACTATTTTCTGAATAATTTGTCTCCTATTTCAACCAGCAATCTTTATCAAAATGAGTGGCCCTCTTGTACCTTTTGCATTAATAGTGGCAATTATTTATGTCATGACCACTTTTATTGCAAAATTTGCAATAAGAAGATTATTTAACATTTGCTCTATTTCCTTGATTTTGGAATTTTTCTCTTCCCTTGCCACGGTTATTTGGTAGCCTTCTTTGAAATTTAGCTCCATGGCTATTTTCTCCTTGTTCTTGAATTTTCTTTTCTTCATCTCTCTTTGAAATATTGAATTTTAATTAGAAAGCTTGCTCCAATGGCTGTTCTAAAAATCTATGCATTTTTTTGTGGGCTTGTAGAGAGCCCATTAATTCAACTAGGAAAAGCGTCGATAAATTTTTGAATTCTTCTATAGAAACCACCAACGGTCAAATTTATGAGGAAGACTTCTTAATATTTTTGAAATAATTCTTTTATTTTCGATTGTATTTTATAGTTTCTAATTTGATTTATAATATTAGAAAAATGGGACAAAAATGCTTGTATTGTTTTGCCTTCTCTCATTAATAGAGTATCAAAATCTTTCCATAACGACTAGAGCTTAATGGAAATTATTCTATCATGGTGTTTAAATTCATTTTTTAAAATATTTCAGGCCCCATTTGATGTTGTAGACACCATGATTCTTGGATATATTGCGTTGTCCACTCCTTGTTGAATATATAATAAGGCTTTTGCATCTCGCATTTGATTTTCATAATATTGTTTTTTCTTATTTTCATCCTAGGATGCAAGTCCTATGTCATCCTTAGGTTGCTAGAAGCCATTTTGGACTAAGTATTATAATCCCTGTGATGTAAACAAAGTCTTCATTTGTATACTCCAAAAATCATAGGCTTCACCTTCAAGTATGGGAACGGATGTTTGGGTATAATTAAATGTGGTAATGGAGGTCATTGATAGTTTATCTTATCATATCTTCTTGTAACAGCAGCACTAGCGAAATAAGCAGCTTCCACGGCTCCAAGATGATGTAGCTCTGATACCAATTATGGATATTTGATGAAAGAAAAATACATGATGGTCGCTAGAATAGAAAGGAGGAGAGAAAAAAATCTGGGGAGATAAAACGGAATTTTATTAACTAATAGAGTTGATAGAAGGAGGGCTCTACATGTAACGGTACTCGTCTACAAGTAATGGGATTTCAACCCTTTTTATAGATGCTATTGTTAGTTACAGCAAGAAAAATAAAGCCGTTAATTTTGACTATTTAATAGCCATCCTGCATTAGAGATTTCTAGATATCATGCGAATGTTTACGTTCCTAACAAGAATGCACGGGTTTTCAAATATTTTTGCTGCTGACGTATCAACTTGCGTAATTTTTTTTTTTGAATAGATGCATTTGCTGCCGACTTCAAATTAATTTACCGACTATCCAGAATTTTTGGATTATTTTTTCAAAAAGAATTAGTCGTTATTTGTTGCATGCGTCTATCTTCCTTTCATAGGCTAACAAGCGTATTTGTACTTCTTTAAAATTTCTAAAACTTGTCACTCATGATCTTTATATTATCCATAATTTATCCTCAAATTTTGATGGCAAAAGCATTTCATTTGATTGAGTTATGAAAGCTTTACTTACTGCCTTCCTCATGTAGAGGTTTACTTCTAGAGAATTTTGTCTTCATATATATTGTAAATGCATCCTCTTTTTGAATTTCTTGGTTTGACCTTGTATAAGCTGTCTTCTAAGCATGACTTGCCTTCAATACTTAGACAACATTTATTCTTGATTTATCAAAGTTGTCTTACTACTTTACTATCATGCTTTTACAGACATTAACCGGACTGAATGAACTTGTTTCGCATAGATAATTTTGTTGTTCGCTTTCTTAAATGTTATGGAATTCTACTTTAGCTAGTACTTCGAGAGTTTTGTTGTTTCCTTTGCTCTACTTTTTTTTGGGAAATTCTAAGGCATGTATTTCTGCTTGAGACTGCTGAATCTCCTAAAGCTTGATTTCAGCTTCTACTGTCCATCCTTTTATTCAAATGTTTCTTCAATCAATTTCATAATAAACTCAATATTGGCTTAATTTGTGTTGTAGCTTCCACTGTCTTGTCAATTTTAATTATTTCCATCAATGAAGTCACAACTTCTTCAACTATATTTGGTGACTTAGAAGACACATTTTTTATTGTCCGGAATGATTCTACGGACATAGTTGCTTTTACAAGCTTATGTCGTCTTTTACAGATACTAACTCAATTGTTTGAATCGGTTTTAATTTAAGCACTTTGCTAGTTGCATCCTAATGATCATACTCAATGAATCTTGGATAATACATCATTAGACATCACATAATTGTAAATCACTTAGATATATCATTAGTATCTTCACTTGTCGCTTAAGGTTTTAGCTCATTATTGAAACACTTAGGTTATCTTTTTGTATTAAAGGCAGGTAATGTGAATACTAAAAATCTTTTGACTCGAAACCTTTTAATAACAAGATAAATAATTTAAAATATTTTTCATTAATTTTTATTTCTTTAGCTAATTTTAATGTAATTTAGATATTTTAAAGTGAGTTTATTTATATAATATTGACATATTTCACAAATTTTAAATTATAATAGTCGACAAGCACAACTTGAATAGTACATATTCATTTAGTATTTTTTTAAATATATGTGTACGATAAGTAAGCTTACCCGTTTATCATATCGCAGATTTGTCTTGAAATGCAAGCAGGAGATATTATGCTTAATTTTCGGATTAATTAATTTAATTTTAGTCTAAAAATAAATGAAATATACATTCCAAACATGTAAAAAATATATTAGAAATTTTTTTACTAATAATTACTCAAGTTGGTAATCAATTTATTTTTATAATTTCAATTCGATGATTTTTAATTAGATTTTATCATCATAAAGCACTATTTTTGTGAGACATTTCTTAAATATATTTTAAGAAGAGAATAATGAGCATCTTTCGACTTTAAAACTATTTATAAAGCTATAAATATTTTCAAATTTTATATCTTTTTAATAAAACTATAAAGTATAATTTAAGCACATACAAACTAGTTTATGTATACAAAATAGACTTATTTAATATATTCCTGATTTTTAAATTTTGATAAGCAACAAGCATTGCATGAATAAGGATTCAATTGGATCGGGTCAAATGGGCTGAAGCTTAATTCTCCTAATCCATTTATTTAATTTTAGCTCTTATCCCATTTAAAGAACCTCAAATCTTATCTATTTGACAAACATGTTGGCGATTGTTAACAGGTTGCCTATATGATGTGTAAATAAGTTATAATACAACTAATTTATTAACAATTACATGACATAAAATAAATTTAGATTTAAATACTAATAGATTAAAAAAACTTAATAATGAAAAGAAGTAGCATATAATTGTTTCAAATTTCATCATTCCCATGAACACCTAACAAGTGATAAAAACATTTTTTATATAAATATAAAAAACTTAAACACTAGGGTATGAATCTTTATACTAAGATAATGAGTTGCTAGTGAGTTGGGCGGCTTAAATGGATTACTATATGAATTGACGGGTGGTTACTCTCGATTTTGTGACTATTTACTCAAATAAATAAGTAAAAAGGGTCACTAAATAGATTAGAAAGTTGGTAAAAGCCAACGCCAATCTATTTTAAAATAGGTTTGGCAAACGAGTTGACTTATCTAAGTTGTACCCGAAAACATGAGTAATACATGTTCATTTAGTTTTTAAAATATATTTGTGCGGCAAGTAATCTGATCCACTTATTATTTTGTAGGTGGAGATTAATAAAAAAATATTGGGCTTAGTTGGTCCAAATATTAATCTAAAAAATGCATATAATATATATTCGTGTGTATATTTGAAAAAATGCATGTATCCATGTGATATTAGATAGTTTAGATATTGAAAAGCTACTTAGAAATTAATTATTAGCGAATGTTTGGTGGCAAAATAAATTTTCAAATAAAAACGTTTCAATTTAGAAGTTCATTCTTCATAAGTGTCTTATTTTTAATTATTTCTTTATATTTTTCTATACAACTAACTTACTTTTAAATTATTCTACACAACTATCTATACAAATAGCCTATATATTTTAACTTTATTATATACTCTTTATCATTACTCTTATCATATCACATCATTTTCTCCCATTTAAAAAATGTTATACTAAAAATTTTTTATCCAAAATTTTTCTTACTTCCCAAACGCACCCTTAATATTAAATTATTTTATTATATTATTTTCACACATTTGTAGATAGGGCACATGTATACTAATACTAGACAAACGAAGGAGTTTCTGTAATAATATAAATAACATTAAACTTAGTAAATGAAGTAGATTTTTTAGCAATCGTTAAAATATCAAACATGAAGGGGGTTGTATAAAAGCATAGCCCTTTTTGTGTTTGCTTTATTAGCTTATATTAGGTCGGGTTAAAAAAATATACTTCATTAGCTTATGTTAGACTAGGATAAAAATCATAAAATTTTCTTTTTATTAATTTATTTTAAGTATATCTAGTTTTATAATCTTTGAATATATAAATATTGTTATTTTCAAAAGTCAGCATTTTTAAAGGGTAAATCACACCACAAGATTTGATTTTAGAAAATAAACATTATACTTATAAATTCAAAATTTGAAACTTTGTAATACGACTAAAATATAATTAGAGGAATAATTTCATGAAAATCAACAAAAAATTTTTAAAAATATTTTTATTCTAGCCTATCACTGTAAACCCCTAATCATATTATTCCTTTTTTTTAGTGGACCCCTCCAGTAGATATGAAGTAGAGGCCTAAAGTTGAGTTGTCGTTAGAGGACAAATTAAGTAAAAGTTGGTGACCTTGTAATAAACTAGGACTAAATTCCATATTACAAAGGACAAAGAGAGTTTTTAAGGGTTTATAAGTAAGTCTCAGCTTAAACATGGTATGATATATTTTTAAAATCATGCAACTAAGCTACTAGGCTATAGCAGACCATTTCACACAATGAGAGCCATAGTCCATGGACCCAAAATCTTTTTCTAAGTCTGTATCTTATTCTGAGGGTCGCTCAAATTGAGGTGAAGCAGTGGACTTCATAAAATTGTAGATGTTTTTCATTATTTGATTATCTATGATTGTGCTGACGTTGAGAATGCATAGTGAACATGTGGAGATAGACTAATTTTTTGAGTTTTATATTGGACCATGACTGTGAGAATGTAATGTCATTGAATTACATTGACAGCCTAAGAGTCCTATGCATGAAATGGTGTTGGAAAATGAACACAATTCATGTTGTTTATAGCTGATGCATATAAGATGCTTGATCGAGTGTATGATTGAGCACTGATATGAGCTAGAGCATGTGTTCTTTCATCCTAGTTTGTGCATGAAGATAAAGTCAGCTCTCAAGTGGAGAGATGTGGTGTCACACTAAGTTAAAGAATGATAGCCAATGGACAAACAAATAAGTTATAGAATAGTTGTTCTTCGTGAGTTATCTTGGTGTGTGCAAATCTAATCCAAAGCGGAGATTGTTAGGTTTATACCTTGCATTTGCATGTGGGTTATTTACATAAGGGTTTACAAATGAGAGTGAGTGATGAATGTAGAAGAGAGTGCATATTGATTTTTTAGGTAAATATCCATTGGAAGTCCTATTTACAGGTGTATCGGTTAGGAATTCAACAAAGCCCTAGGTGGGTATCTTGATGGGATACAAAAGGAAGTTATAAGAGTATTCTTCTATGGGGATGTGTGAAGTATTTAGAGAATGAGTGTGAGTCATTCTATATAAATCTTCGTAACTTGTTTATTATGGTGGATTTGTATTTCTCTCATGTGGTTTTTCCGTTTATGTCGAAGAGTTTTTTTAATGTAAATTTTAGTGTCTTGTGCACATGATCTTGTTGTTGTTTATTGATCATAATTTATTCTGTGTTTCATTTCAACTTGAATAACATTTTATAACAAGAATTGTAGTTGTAGAAGATGTTGGGTGTGCACTTAAAGTATGAGGAAAAAGCTTACCTCTCAAGCCAACTTTTGGAATTGAAAAGACTCATAAGTGCCCAACAATTGGTATCAAAGTACAAGATGAAGTTGTTGGAAACAAGTATTGAAATTGAATGAAAAATACCCAAACCATGTGTTTTGATGATTAAACAACACAATTTGAATAAAGCTTAGCTACTAATATGTTTTGTGCAATGTTTAAGGATATAAAAATGAAATATGCAAAGTATGACAGATCAAGTTGATCTCCAAGTCGACTCAGACATCGACTTAGGCCAAGTCGATCCCCAAGTTGACTCCAGCAGCGACTTCAAGTGATGATTTCTTGGGTAGCGTTGAAATTGGGGACCAAGATGTGCTGAAGTCGCAGATGAAGTCAACTCCACTCGCGACTTGGGCGAAGTCGCAGACCAAGTCAACTCCAGTATCAACTTCAAGTGACATTTTCTTTCCAGCATTGAAATTGGGTGGCAAAGCTGCTGAAGTCGCAACCGAAGTCGACTCCACATGTGACTTGGGTGAAGTCACAGGCAAAATCGACTCCAGCATCAACTTCGATCAGGCATGGCAGATTTTCAGAAGTTCAAGTCGAAGGACAAGTCGACCTCAAGATAGACTTGAGTCAAATTGAAGAACAAGTCGACTTAAATTTTTCAACTTGAATATATGAAGACTAATCCAAGTTTAAAGCAAGCAAGACACATGGATTCAACCATTCTAAATCAAAGTTGGATTTGTTCATACAAGATTCGAGTTTTTCAAATTCTCTAGACTTAAAGCTAAAGAAAGTTTGTACAAATAAGTTCCAAGTATTGAAAGACAAAAGAAGAAGAAGAAGTTAAGCAAGCAAGAGACACTTCAACAAAGATCAAACTGACTTGGCAAAAGAAACAAGCCAAGTCGCACCCGAAGTCGACTCCAAGATTGACTTGAAGCCAAGTCCCAGACCAAGTCGACCCAGAGGACAGACTTGGAAACTGAAGAACAGCTGAAGTTGCACCCGAAGTCGACTCCAGCATGCGACTTGGGTGAAGTCGCACACGAAGTCGACTCCACCTGCGACTTGGAGGAATAACGTTCGAATTTTTTAACGTTATAACATTTATTACGCGCCAACCAACTCTATAACGTTTAAAATTCTCCCTCCTCTATATATAGACACTCAAGCAAACGTGGAAACACACAAGTTAAGGCCGAAAAAGAGAAAAGAAGTGCTACTAAGAGTTTCAATCTACTTTTCTCTACAAATTGAGTGATCATTACAATTTCAAAGGAAGAGCAAGTTCAAAGTTGCAGTTCGCTTCAACATGGAATGATTCGCTGCATCAACAAACCCTTCCTCGAGCTGAACCTTACTACACAAATCAGTAAAGTGTAGATTTCATTTATTTTTATCGAATTATTTTGTTTTGGGTGCTTGGTTTGTTCTTTGGTGTTTCAAACCTAGCTATAGCAAAGTAGCGGTGTGATTGGAGTGAAACTCGTCACCTACTTGTGCGATTTGTTGTATACGCCCCCTAGAGCTAGAATCTAGAAGAGAGCGGAAGCTCTGTTTGTATATGCCCCCTAGAGCTAGAATCTAGAAGAGACTCAAGAGAATGGTGACTCTAGTTGCATTCACGGAATACATAGTGGAACCCAAGTCATAAAGGAGTGTGAGCTTGGAAGAATGGAGTAGGGAAGGTTGACCGACCCACTATAAATATTGTCTACTGTTTTTCATTTCCGCTTTCATTATCTTATCGATTTCTATTTGATTCATTAAAGAGGATTAAACTAAACCGGGATAGAATCTGTAATTAAAATTTTAAAATTTTTAATTACCCAATTCACCCATTCCCTCTTGGATAATTGTCATCAACTCGGGACCAACAGAAGTAACTCTACTCAAGAGCTGGGAAAACAAATTGATGGAGATCCAACCTAGGCCCGATATATGAAGGAGGAGATTGTTAGGTTATTTCACATTTTTTGAGAAAGGGCCTAGGTGTGTAGATAAAATGCGAGGGAAAAATTTACCTCTCAAGCTAACTTTTGAAGTTAAGAAGACTCGTAATCACCCAACAACGAGGAAAATAACAAATGGGTTTGTTGTTGAGATTGTATCCCTATCCAGACTCTCAGGGCAAAATGCATAAAAGATCACATCTCAATCAATTTGACCCCCGTTTAGTAAGAAACAGGCTGCGAAATGACCACGAATTGATTAATGGTTGTGCTCGATCATAACCCATCGACGCAAATGTCTTCATTGAATACTCCAAAATGGAATTCTACTCTTATGGGATTTTAATTTCATTTGACTGTGACGTCCTACCTACTGAATACGCATCTCCAGCGTCATTGTAACATATTTGGGAGAAGACAGGAGTGGAAAATTAGATTCCGGTAACATGGGTCAGAAAAGGGAGAAAGGATAAATTTTTTTGAAAATTGCGAGATAAAAGGGTAAAGATAAAATGAGAATAAACATTAAATAAGGTAATTATATTCAAAAAATTATTAAAATATAAAAATTAATTAAGATACAGAGGTAAACCGGTTTCCCTTTCCCCTGCTATTAAAAATTCTGTACCAAACATACGTTATGAAGTAACCAAGAAGCTCAGCTGTAGCTTCTTGGCTGAGGCATGCGCTTGCCTTCTGAAAGTCAAGGCCTCCACCAGCCTCTTAAGTTATTAAATTTTTATAGGACATCAAAATTTTTATTATTGTGGCGACCGCATTCTTAAATTAACAATTTAATATGTTCAAACACGATAAACGGTGTAAATCTAGTATGTAATCCGTTACGTCATTACCAAGGGATAATCGACATTCGGATCTTTATAGAGCAATTGCAAGGGTGCAAAGTTTTGTAGGATTTATTTACATGATTATGATCTGATGCAACTGGGGTAGATGTACATGTCATGCCTCCATTTTCTTTTTAATGTTAAAATTTTTTTAGAAAATCAAACTATCTATTACCTTCAACAATAAGTATTTTTTTATCATGTCAAATCACTTTGATTCAGAACGTATATTTTTAAAGTGTTAATACCTTTTTAGAGTGAATATATGACTGTAGTAATATCAGATAATCATAACTAACATTAATTAAATATCGTTAATTTGAAATAACATTACTTAGCAATCTTGTTATCAGCACCTCATAAATAACTCCACACTCTGGAGAAACAACTATAAATAGCCTCATTGCCAGAAGAACTTTTATTTATAATCTTCCCAAAACGCTTCCCCAGGGATTTAACCCTGGGTTTGCACTAAGGCAACTGGCAACGATGCCAACCACGTTGGATGCTTGTTGACGTTAAAATAGATAGTTAGTTATATGAATAGTTACGTAGTGATTGAAAAGTAGGATAGTTATATAGGAAAATATAAATAAATGATTAAAAAATAAGATAATACAGAAAGTGTGAAACATTTTAGATGTATCACGACAAACTGTTAAAAATCATCTTTTTATGTACAAACGTTACCTGATATTATGATAGCTAGTTAAAACAAAATTTACTGTTTAAATATATTATTATTAAACTTCACAGCCTAAAAGATATAATCGATCTAAACGATCATATCATTTATACCATTTTCAAGTTGATTTAACACATTTCTTCTGAAAAAAATACTGTTAATAAAACTATCAAAATTTTAAAAATAAAATATTTAAAAAAGTTTCTTATTTCCTCTAGAGTCTTGCTTCTATGAGACCTAATTTTTATGTAACTTTATTTACTTTACTAAATCCATTTCATTTATGGTATCTAGCATAATTTATACTCATACAAAAATTCTACCCTTTGTCTAGTATCATTGCACGAGTACCCCATTGAAAAAAATAAAATCTACCTAATAAAATAGTTTGATGTTAAGTATCAATTTTAAAGCTAAGTTTTTAACATTAAATAATATAAAAATAACATTACTATGTGGATAATTAATACTATAAAGTGGTATTTTTGATAAGTTACACATGAATATATATTTGTAATCAAATGAGGCACTTGCATATCTTTAATTTAAATGAAACTTAGCCTTATATCTAAATAAATGATGCCAAATATAATGGATAAAGTAGATTTTCTAAATTTATGATGGAAAAAATAAATGGATTATTGAAATTGCTTACTCTTTCATATTTCTATATTCTTTTTCTTTTTTATCTTTTTGCCAACATTTCTTTCACTCTTCTTACAACCATAAATTAACTTGATTTGGACCTTCAAATTTTAATTTAGGATTGTACTGAGGTATGAAAAATAAGGTCCTATGTCGGATTAAATTAATATTTTAGAGATCAGGTTTGGGTTAAGAAGAACCTTTTGTTCGTTGTTTTCAGGTTCTATCTTATTATGTGAGTATAATTAACCATGCATTACTAAATTTTTATACTACCGTCTTCAATATAAAGGAATCTTAAAACATAATTGTCGCTTCAACCATTAATAAAAATTACTGTTTCTTTGTTTTATTGTTAGTTAGCCACGAAGTAATTCTCTTGAATTTCCGTTCCCCTTGTTATTTATACAACATCAATCATCAATCGCTTTATTATTTAAAAAAAATAGTTAGTGGCATCCATTGACTTCCAAATCCGGTTATTTGCATTTTAGTTCCTCTAAGTATAAGTATTTGCTTTTTAATCCATGAGTTTTGCATATTTACTTTTTAAAATTTGCTATTAATGCAAGGCATCAAATAAAGGAAAGTTTGCTAGTAGTTGTGGTAAAAAATTTTAATGACAATATTACCTTTAAAATCAGTTAGATATTGACTCAACTAGGTCATAAAATTGTCTTGTACGCATATATGAGTCAATTCATGTTAGCTAGTTGACTCAACTAAGGTATAAGTGTATTTTTAGACTTTTCATTTTCAAATAATAGCCATCAATTAGGTATTCCAAAATCTAAAGAGAGTAAATTTACAGGGTTGGGACAAAATGCAAAAAATCCTCCCTAATCCACATGCACTTGCCCTCTTAAAGTAAGGTCTCCACCAGCTTCTTAAGTACTTTAAGTTTTACTGAAAGACGCACTGCAAAAATATTTTATATAAAATACTCTTATGTGATAAGTAATTACATTTTATGGCGCATCAAAATTTTTATTATTGCAACGACTACATTCTTAAATTAACAAATTAATGTGTTCAAACTGATAAACGGTTAATATCGCAATTAATCCGTTACGTCCTTGACAAGGGATAATCAATATTCGGTTCCTTACAAAGCAAGTGCAAATAGGGTTCTTTTGAAAGTTTCAACTTGAAAATTTTATAGGTTTTATTTACAGGATTTTAATTTGATGCAACTGGGTTGGATGGACATGTTATGCCTCCATTTCCTTTTCTAATTTTAAAAAGCTTTTTAGAAAATTAAACTATTTATTAACTTCATTAATAGATTTTTTTTATCATGTCAAACATTTGATTCAAAACTTTTACGTTTTGAAGTTTTAGTACCCTTTTAGAATGAATATTTTGCTATACTAATATATGATAATCAGAACAAATATTAATTAAACATTATTACTTTGAAATAGCATTACTCAGCAATCTCCTATAAAAAAAACATTACTTAGCAATCAAGTTGTCATAGAACTCATATATTGGAAGGTATTTATGATAAAAAAGAATTATTTTTCTCTTTAATTTGCGTTTTAAAATTAATTTAATGAATTAAAAATTTGTTTATTAACAGAAAATTATCGATTCTAAAATATAATATTTTATGTATGAAAGTTACCTGACATTATGATACCTGAAATGTAATTTGTTATTTAAATATTTTATTATTAAACTGGACAACCGAAAGGATATAATAGTCTATATAAATAATCATATCATTTGTACCATTTTAAAGTATATTTTGCATATTTCATCTATAAAAACTTCTTAAAAATTTTAAGATAAAATATTATGAATTTATATTTTAATACAATATAAATTTCTAAGCCTTTAGTGGTGTTAATAAAAATAAAATGAATTTTGATAACTAAAAAGTAAATAATATTAGAGACAATAAGTGAAATGATAGCCCATAGTATCTACATGGCAAACACGAAACCCCGTGCATTCGCAAATACTTCTTAAGTAATTTCGAAGCTTAATAAGTTATACACATGCAATTTCAAATTATTTTAAATATTTTTTGCCATGACTTTTCAAATTATTGCGGTCCATCTAAGGCTCCCATTAGTTAAGCCACAGACTCAATTTTGGTAAGAAACGGTCAGTCATAATGACGATAAATTAATCATTAGTCATGTTCGATCATAACCGTTAATACTCGAAATTGGAGTTTACTTACATTCGATTGTGGCGTAATAGCCGGTGGAATCCAGTTCCAGCCAATGATGCCATTCCTAGATAGAGTTGTAGGAAATGGGGCCCAACCCATGGGAAGCCTTCTCCATGTGAAAAAAAAAAAGAAAGTAGGGGCATAGTGTTAATTTTACTATATGAGTATATTTGTTTAAAAACGTAAATATGTTTAGTTTTTTGATAAAATTTGTATTATATATATATATAAAATCTCAATCTATTCCATTCATTTGCTGGATTAACTACTGAAACATATGTAAACATAATTTTTCATTGTTTGAAATTTTTTAAAAATATTTGTATACAAAAAATTATTTTTTAATAAGATTTCATTATGATTGGTAAAGTTGAAAAATATATTTTATATAAAGAGTTATATTATATTATTTAAAGTTCATGTAATTAAGGTACTCTAAAAAATAACAGTTTCAATATTTATTTCTGATTATTTGAAAATTTAATAATATTTTTTATTTTTTGAATATTACAGAATTTAACTGCATCTAACTGCATCTAACGACATCTAACAGCATCTAACTTTTGATATTAATAAATTAATCCTAATTTAACACCTATAATCTGATTCTAAGCCCCTTATAAGGTCATTTATACTTTAATTATAGAATTTAAAACCTAGATAATAGGATTTAATGAAATTCACCTTAATCTAATGACATCTAACAGCATCTAACCTGATCTAACGACATCTAATAACATTTAACTTTTGATATTAATAGGTTAATCATAATTTACCATTTGTAATCTGATTTAAGCCCCTTATAAGGTCATTTATACCTTAATTACAGAATTTAAAACCCAGATAATAGGATTTAATGAAATTCACCTTAATCTAATGACATCTAACAACATTTAACTATATCTAACAACATCTAATGATATCTAACAGCATCTAACATAATCTACGACATCTAACAGAACTTTTAATATTAATAAGTTAATCATAATTTAACACCTGTAATATGATTCTAAACCCCTTATAATGTCATTTATACTTTAATTACAGAATTTGGAACCTAGATAATAGGATTTAATGAAATTCACCTTAATTTAATGACATCTAACAACATCTAATTATATCTAACAACATCTAACAGTATCTAATCGAATCTAATCAAATCTAACTTTTGATATTAATAAGTTAACCTTAATTTAACACCTGTAATATAATCTTAAGCCCCTTATAAGATCATTTATACCTTAGTTATAGAATTTGAAACTCATATAATAGAATTTAATGAAATCCGCCTTAATCTAATGATATTTAATAACATCTAATCGTATCTAACAGCATCTAACAATATCTAACTGAATTTAACTTTTGATATTGATAAGTTAATCATAATTTAACACCTGTAATATGATCATAAGCCCTTTATAAGGACATTCATACCTTAATTACATAAATTAAAACTCAAATAATACAATTTAATGAAATTTTCCAAATCTAATGACATTTAACTGGATCTAACTAAATATACCGAACCTAACAGTATCTAACTGGATCTAACTTAATCTAACTAGATCTAACCAGATTTAATTTTTTATATTAATAAGTTAATCTTAATTTAAAAGTCATAATATGATTCTAGGCCTCTTTTAAGGTCATTTATATCTTAATTATATAAATTAAAACTCAGATAATATTATTTAATGAAATCTATCTAAATCTAGCTGGATCTAATGACATCTAACTGGATCTAACTAGATTTAACCGGATCTAACAGCATCTAATCGGATCTAATTATATCTAATAATGTCTAATTTTAATATTTTATATAAATTTATGTACTTTGCAAAATATATATACTTAATAATTCATTTTAGAACTATGCAAACCTTGATTTTGAATTAAATAAATTTCAAACTAAATAAATATATAAACTATAATTAAGATAACAATTAATTTAAATTAAATTAACATATAACTGTAATTTAGATTTAATAATATAAACATATAAAAATTATTTTTAATTTCATTTAAAAAATATCTAAATTTGTTAATAATAAAAATTAAAATCTATAAACATTCAAAAAAAGATATATTATGTAAATATCTCTTTTAACAAATTTCTTGGGTCCACTTCTACAAAACCTTTATTCTATACAATCCTGACTTCACGGTTTACAGAAAATCTATTCCACTTATTATATTTAATATTATTTATATTACCCTAGAAATCCTTTTATTTGTTCGAGCAATTTTTTTTGTAAACTTTGTATTAAATAATTTTAAAACTAAATATATGGAAATTTATAATTAAAACAATAATTAATTTAGATTGAATGAAATAAAATTTAAATAAATATATAAAACTATAATAATTATTATATCAATTTTTAGAAATAAAGTTGTAATAAATTAATATAAATGATTACCGAAATAAAAATGAGTAATTTTAATTGAGTTTAGGTTGAGATGTTTGAAGAGCAATTAACACTTGTCTCCTTGGAGTTGGCAAGTAAGATAACATCTAACAACACCTAATATACTCTAAATTAAAATAATTGAATAAAAATAAATGTTAAATTAAATTAAAATTAGAATTTTAGTTTAAAAATAAAATATCTTTTGAATTGTTTTGCTAATAAAAATTATATTGCTCATGCTCTTTTATTGTAAATTTGTGTGAACTAAAATATAAGTTATTAAATCAAAATATAAATATTAATTTGAATTAAATTAAATATCAAATCAATTAATTATATTAAGCTATTTTGCAAACTTAATGGAATAAATATGCGCAAACCCGTGGGATCACTCATCTCTCATATAGGGTCAAATGCACTCAGTCATTGCTATGTTAATAAATTATATTTATAATATAATTTGTATCTTTGACATTCATGTAGTTTATACAAAATATAGAACATATTAATTATTGAATTTTATCTTAAAATAAAGCATAAATTACTATTTTCATTTTAATTTAAATCAATATGCAAATATTGTATTATTCATTTAAATTAAATTAAATTAATATAAAATTATGAATTCAATTCGTTATATGCAAATCATGATTTTTCCTTTTATGAGTAATGATTCAATATATCTGGATTATGAAAGTGTTTATGAAATCCATTTTTATCTTAAATATTTTTTAAATTTAAATCATTTACTTTGTTTAATAACATTTGTCATATAATATATATATATATATAGTGGGCTACATTTATCTTATAGCTTAATACGAAAGACAAATATTACGATAAATAGGCAATTTAACGTTACAAGAAATATTATGTTTAGTTTGATGTATTGTGCTACTAGAAATTTTGTCACATAATTATTTACTTTGATATATTTTTTGTATTTATATGTTTTATATTATTTATATTCCTATTTTTTCACTAAAAATAAAACTATATGAGCTAGAAGCTCAGTAAGTAGATAATTATTTTCAATCATTTAAAATTTTAAAACAAAATAACATCAATATTATCTTTTATGCGCAACAATTCTACATCTTTGTGCTCGTGCATGCATATATCAATTTTAAATCATGCATTCACACTCCAGACATTGTCATCCACTTGTGCTCACACGCAACGGTGCTACATAGTCATGAGCTAATTCGTCTTCTTTAGTAGTCTTGAAGTCACTACCCAGGTATTACCATACTACTTTACTGCTTGGCTGCAAACTCAATATGTAATTATGTATCATGTCATGCATTATGATTAATGCACTACTTAGATTCACTACTTAACATGATTAAAGATATTTTAAATTAATCATGCTTATATTTGAATAAACCAACTTGAAAGAAAGTTCCAAACTTGGTAAATAATCATATTTCATAATAAATTATAATATCAATCATAATATTTTCAAAGTCATGCTTTGGCAAAAGTTTACTTACCATTAAGTAGACTTTAAAACTCCTCTTTTTCAATTTTTTGCAGTAGTCTCAAGTCTCTTTCCTTAATTTTCATCACAACATGTTCATCACTACACTTTATTTTTTCATAATTATTAGTCAAAATATCATTTATGACTTTTTCAAAATTTCTCATAATTTTATTTGCTCAAAATCCAATTTTTCTTTGTATTATTTTATTTTAAAATCACTTCATTTCATATTATATGCAAGACAATATAAATTTGAACTCATATACTCCTTTAAATACTTACTTCAAATTTTTCATAATTTTTTATTTTTATAGCATCATATCTTTAAATAATTTCACTTCTTATATCTATATTTATGGAAAATTATAAGTTTAAACTCATTTAAGCTTCTAAATATTGACTTTAATTTTTTTGGTATTTTTCATAATATTCTGTATTTTTTTCAATTTTTTCTATATTTATTTTGAAAATTTTCTCTTTTTTTTTCCGCCAATTGGCTTGCCAGTTGCCAATGGGCTACTCCTAGTGGGCCTGACTGGTGGGCTAGGTTGGTGGGTTATGCTATGGGCTAGACTTGGTTTCTATGATTTGGGCTTAGTATCGGTGGGCTTAAGACTAGTACGCTTGGCTTCTGGGCTTCCTAATTCACTGGGCCTATCCAGATGGACTTATCCCACTAGTCCTGAAGCTTTAGTTATTTATTTATTTGTTTATTTTCAATGGTCAATATTCTTCTATTAAATGGTTTAGATTTCTCAATATTGTTGTCTGGTTGATCTGCAATTTTAAGAGCAAGCTTATAAAATTAGGTTGTATAATCCGGACAGTCCATTTCTCAAAGTAACATTTCTATCATCAAACTTGACATAAAGGGTTTAATAAAGGGTTACAATTAAAAATCATTTCAAATATCTATCTAAACTAATTTTTAACCAAATTAATCCATCATGCACTCTGTAAAATCTCTTAAATAATGTTTATAACGGGTTTTATATGTATTTTTTAACTACATTTTTCTGTAATTATTTTTTAATGTTTTATTCTTAAAATATATATTCACGATTCTAATTTACGTATAAAAATCACTATATTTAAAAATTCATAACTTTGATCAAGTTAAAATTTTACAAGCAAGCTAAACAAATAATTTTCTTGTTATTGTACAATCCAGAAATATATTTATTTTATTATATTGCATTTTTTACCCTTTTATTTACTACTCTTCTTTGAAGCTAGAAATATCATGACTTAATCTAAGAAATGAGCTATGTATAATATAAAATTGACGGGATTAAGGGAAAAATTGTCCTACGCGATGTACCATGAAAAATTCTTTCTCCTTCCTCCTTCGTCTCTGTTTCTTCTCTCCGCTATTTCCTTTGTTTTTTCGTTTTGGACGACAACAAACCCATCCCATCTTCCCCTTCTTTTACTAATGGGGTTTGTTAACGGCTGGGATTAATGCCATTGAATTCTACGGTTTTTTTTTTTCAAACGGCCACCATTTTATTTTCCTGTTAAATGGCTTGCATGGCCGTTGCAGTTTTTCTTATTTTGTAGAAAGTTTTCCGTGAATAAGAATTTCTAGATTTTTTCTTTTCTTATGATTGAGTTTCCGTATGGAGACTCGTTTATCAATTTCAAGATGCAGATGTACTAGCTTTGTTTCATGCTTTTCCTCAGCGATTACAAATACACGTATGAATGAATAATTATGCAACATACACACGTCACATTCAGAAATCGCAACATAAGCATGTGTCATTTATACAAAAAACACACTTAGTGAATTCTCAATATCAATCATACTTATCTCCTAATTCCCATTCTCTATCAATTCAACTACTGCTCCATTTGATTCCAAGTCTTTCTTTGTCTCCAAAATGCCATTTTCCTTCGGCTGAGCTTCTGCTGCTGCTGCTTCTGCTTTTGCCTTTGCTTCCTTGGATTTCAACTCTTCATTGGCCTTTTCCAGAGCTTGGATGAGGTTTTGGAGGCAAGTAGTGGCCTTATCAATAGCTGATATTGCTGCAGACTTCTTGGGCATCAGCTTCTCTGCTACATCAGCAGGGGTGAGTTTGCAGCCTTGCATCAGCTGCTGCTGCACTATCTCAAAAAGGGGGTGTGAATCAAGCCCGAGATAGTTCTTAGCGAGGGTCTTGAAGCCCTCGAAGGTGCAGTAGGAGAGCTCGATGTGCTTGTCCATCCGGCCTGTCCTTATGAGAGCTGGATCCAACTTATCCAGATGGTTTGTAGTGAAGACAATGATCCGCTCTCCTCCACAGGCTGACCACAACCCATCTATGAAATTCAGAAGCCCAGAAAGTGTGACTTTGCTGCTCTCATCCTCCTTTTCTGGTTTGGGTTGGAGTTTCTTCTTCTCCTCATCTTCCTCCTCTTTCTTCTTTTCATCCTTTCTTTTTCGGTTCCCTGCCAGATCCAACGAGCAATCGATATCCTCAATAACCATGATCGATTTGTTGGATGTCTCGATCAACAATTTTCTCAACTCTGTGTTGTCCTTCACCGCCGTTAGTTCGACGTCGTACACATCATAATCCAGGTAATTGGCCATGGCAGCAACCATGGTGGACTTGCCAGTGCCAGGCGGGCCGTGGAGGAGGTAACCCCTCTTCCACGCCTTGCCAACCTTGGCATAGTAGTCCTTGGAGTCGCGAAATGTCGCCAGGTCGTCCATGATCTCCTGCTTCTTCTCGGAATCCATGGCGAGTGTCTCAAACGTCGCTGGGTGCTCGAACACAACGTGGTTCCACACCGTCTTCTTGTACCCATACCAGGTCTGGCTGTGGCTGTTGGTGTAGAGCCGCCGCTCCCGGTTCCTCATCATCACATCCTTCCCTTCTCGGATGACATGGGGCATGTAGTGCTTGGTGACAAGCTCGCGGTGGCAGCGGTGGAAGGTGAGCGTGAAAAAACAGGCTTCGTCCTGAGCTGGGTAGAAGGATATGGTGTTGTTGGCACGGGGGACGACTTTGGTGGAGGACCACCAGAGCTTAGCTCCCTTGAACTCGTCTGTTACTTGCTCCAGCTCGTCCATGCTGAAAATAAGGCTGCTGCTGTCCTTGCCCACCTCAGCCTTGAGCCGCTTGGCGTGCTGGGAGGTGGTCTCAGCGAGGTAGGCTTTGATTGCAATATATGCCTCGCTTCTCTTGAATCGCTCGCCGGTGTATTCGTGGATGTTGATTTGGATGTAAGGGTAGATGTAGCTGAAGAGATTGTGGGCTTTCTTTATGACGAAGTTATCGATCTCATAAATTGGGAGGTAGGGTCTGGCAAGTGCGAGGACGAAGAGGATGCTGGCCAGGGTGGTTCCCCACATATTCTCCATTAGGCTCATCATCGTCTTGCTCTTCTCGAGGGCCTTTTGCCGCTGCTTAGAAAATCGTTTCTTGCCAGCCCTTCTTATAGAGAGTGATTTCCCCAAATGGGCTAACGTTCTTCTTGGAATTCTCCCTGGTGGAAAATGGGGGCGGCTGGGGCTGGTAGGATGTCGCTATTGTCTACACGACTCAGTGCACCCCGTTGCTTTAATTCATTTTTAAATTTTTTTTATATAACGGTTAACATAAGTGTATTTAACATGTATATTAATTTTTACCATTTTTGGAGTATTTTAGATATTTATTTTTAATTTTTGAAAATCAGTGGTATTTTAGATAATGATTTTTAAAAATAAAAAATAAAAATATCTAAAATACTCTAAAAATAGTAAAAATCGATATACATGTTAAATAGACTTAGTTTAGTAGTTGTATAAAAAAAATTTAAAAAAATAAAAAAATGGGTTAAATGCACCCGGTTGCACGGAAGCTAAGTGCACTTGGGTGCATCTAGCCCTAGTCGATTATTTATTACTCTTCTAAGTCTTTTGGAAGAGAACAAAAAAGTAGGATCCGGATAATACTCTCTTAAAACTATTTAAGAAGTACTTTTTAGCATTTTAAACAATCAATGATATTTCTCTTTATATGCTACTTTACAATTGCAGGTTGGTTTGCAAGGGTCAGAAAATTAATTGTAAGTTCTATTTTGCAAAAACAAAATGAACAAGCTGAATATAGAATTGTAGATTTTATGTGTTCCACTTTGTAAATCCTTCCATAGTCCCTTCTGCTACTTTCTGCTTTATCCTTATAATTTGTCCATCTGTTCTCTGTTTTTCTCTGATATGTTCAAATAGAGAATGTTTCACTTGTATTTGATATAACTGATACACTGATTCTTTGGGATAAACTTCTAATGACAATTTACGTATATCATTAACTAACTCCTCCCGATCTGTAATTAAAGTCACTAAATTGCTATTTGACTTCCTGCTTAAAGCATCAGCTACAATATTTGCTTTCCCAGGGTGATACTGGATATTTAAATCATAATCTTTTAGTAATTCCAGTCATCTCCTTTGCCTCATATTCAACTCTTTTTTAGTGAAAATGTATTTCAAACTCTTGCGATCTGTATAAACATCACATTGTTCCCCACAACGATAATGCCTCCAAATTTTCAAAGCAAACACTGCTGCGGCTAGTTCCAAATCATGAGTGGGATAATTCCTTTCATAAGGTTTCAACTGTTGTGAGACATATGCAATTACCTTCCAATTTTGCATCAATACACAACCAAGACCCTTTTGAGAAGCATCGCTATAAATAACAAATCCTTCACCACTTGTAGGGGTAGTTAAAACTGGTGCCTTCACTAATATCTGCTTAAGTTCTTAAAAACTATTTTCATAATCATCAGTCCATTTAAAATTTACCCCCTTTTTTATTAACTTTGTGAGAGGAGTACATATCCGAGAGAAACCCTCCACCAATCTATGATACTATCCTGCAAGACCAAGAAAGCTACGTATCTTCGTGACATTTGTCGGTCTTGGCCAATTTACCACTACCTCTACCTTAGCAGGATCCACCATAATACCTTCTGCTGTGACAATATGCCCAAAAAATGGAACACTATGCATCCAAAACTCACACTTCTTCAATTTTGCATATAATTTATTCTCCCTCAAAGTTTGCAATACCATTCTAAGGTGTTCAACATGATCATCCTTTGTTTTTGAATAAATGAGAATGTCATCTATAAATATGACCACAAATTTATCCAAATAGGGTTTGAACACTCTTTGCATTAAATCCATAAAGGCAGCTGGTGCATTTGTTAACCTGAATGGTATTACCAAAAATTCATAATGTCCATACTGAGTTCGAAAAATAATTTTCTGTATATCTTCCTCTTTAATCCTTAATTGATGATATCCCGACTGCAAACCCACTTTCGAAAAGATAGTCGTCTCTTGTAGTTAATCAAACAAATCATCTATTCGAGGTAAAGGGTATTTGTTTTTGATAGTCACCTTGTTCAGTTCTCTATAATCAATGCATAATCTCAAACTATCATCTTTCTTTTTCACAAATAGATCTGACGCTCCCCAAGATGACACACTTGGTCGAATAAAACCCTTGTATAATAATTCTTCCAGCTGTGTTTTTAATTCTGTCATTTCTGTTGGGGCCATTCTGTAAGGTTGTTTAGAAATTGGAAGTACCCCAGGTAATATATCTATTGCAAATTCTATTTCTCTCTGAGGGGGTAATCTTGGCAACTCGGCAAAAAAAATATCAGAAAATTCTTTCGCTATCGGTATCTATTCAAGGGATAAAGTTTCTTTGTTTATATCAAATACTGAAGCTAAATATGTCCGACGTCCTTTGTTTATCGACCTTACAGCTTTAATGGTAGAAATAATTTTCACTTGTTGAGATTTATCTGCAACCACCTCTATCGACTTGGACATTTTAAAAATAATTTTTCGATCACCACAGTCTATTATTGCTTTCCACTTAGATAACCAGTTCATTCCCAATATCACATCAAAATCATGCATAGACAACAATATCAAGTCTGCATCTAAATTTATTTCTCCTATTTTGATTGGGCAGACTTTGCAAATTCTATATGTACTTGCTAGCTGATAAACTGGAGATTCCACATTCACAATCATATCCATGCTTTTCATGCATCATTACATATTTTGCAGTAAATGCACAAGAAATAAAGGAATGTGTAGCATCAGAATCAAATAATAGTTTGGTAGGATAAGAGTGAATAAGTAATGTACCAATAAGAACATCATCATTTGCAGTTTGGGCTTTTGCATTGGTCATAACTTGCACCCTAGCGTTTATTCTCTACCTCTGCCGTTCTGATCCACGAAATGGTGGTGCTGGTGGCCTCATTTGTAATGTTTGACGCTTCCCGATTTGTTTGTTTTCAACTTTTTGTGTGCAGTCTTTTGCTCGATGCCCAGGTTGTCTACATTTAGAGCATGTGATCTCACCTATGCATTCTTGAATTGAATGACTAATTTTTTCACACTTCTAGTACTTCCCTATTGCTTTCCAACATTTTCCTCGGTGATTTTTACTGCAAGTAGGACATGAGGGAAGTAATTGCTTTATTTCCGCCTTTCTTTCATCATACTGTATCTTGCCCTTCTTGTGTGACTTTGTCCCACTATCGGATGTAGAATTCCCACGCCTTTTTCCTTAGCGAAAATCTTGAATTGCATTATCTTCTATTTCCACCATTCTTGCCCGATCCACAATTTCAGAATATTGGTGGAAATGGTGACAGACTAGCTGCTGTCATGAAAAAGGACGTAACCTCATTCTAAACTTGCGAATTTTAAGGGCAGGGTTCGTCAATATCCATGGAGCAAGTCTAGATTGGGCAATGAATTTTGCTGCATACTCTGCCACTGATGATTTTCCTTGGTATAATTGCTTAAACTCCAACAATTTTTCTTGTCTAACTGACTCGGGATAGTATGCCTCATTGAAGTGCAAGAGAAAGTCCTCCCGGTTCATTTGTTGTCAAGTAGGGATGCTTAACTTTACTGCATTCCACCACTTAGCTGCATTACCTTTCAACATATGAGTGACAAACCGGACTTTTTGTTGTTCATTGCATTGAAGCAATTCAAAAATCTTTTTCAATTTTTTTATCCATTCTTCAGCACTGTTAGGGTCAGGATCTCCTCGATAAAGTGGAGGACGTATATTCAAAAGATCATTCATAACTCTCCTATGGGCATCAACTTCCCTAACATTCCCTTTAGCTAGAGAGTTTTCTGGAACTTGTTGGGCTGTCATCCGTTCCATAGTTTGCAATGCTCTTAGTATTGCGTCCATCACTTGAGCATTGAAGTCCGCAACCCCTTGTGTCCGTCCTGCATTTGACGTTCCAGCAACATCATTTCTAGGATCATTCTCCCCTGAAGCTTCATTATATCGGTTATTTGTGTGTGCCGAAGAAGAATTCTCACTGACCAACACACTTCCCACCAACCTAGGAGTCCTTTTTCTTACTAATCGAGATAGTGGTTCATCCATCACCACTTGCTTTCCCTTATTCTTCTTAGGCCGCATCTGTTTCCTACATCATACCATTGATCTTAAGTATATTTGCATAACTTCTAAAAATTTCTTATTCATATGATAAATTAAAAGAGAATACTATCTAAAGCATTAAATCATTATAACATTCTTAGGAAATAAAAACTTTTAAGCTAATCAGCTAAGTTTTCATCATCATTGCTAGAAGAGTCGTAAAGCTTAAGACCACTAAGTTTCATTTTTATTGGTTTATGATCCATTTTTAGGAGTTCAACCTAATCATCATCATCATCATCATCTTCAGTAATTTGAATATCAAGTTCATCATTTTTATTATCTTCTTGACTTTCTTGTGAGTCATCTCCTGAATTTTCTTCAGAATCTGTTGCAAGTTCTTCTTCATATTCTTTATCAGAATATTCTATCACTTCCTCCTCTACATGCTTCTTTTGATTCACCTAAAATGCCAACATTTTTTTATAAGCATTTCTTCTCGATTTTGCTTCAGCGTTAGTTGCACGTTCGGCTTTGCATTTATGTTGGTGGCATTGTAGCTCCTATATCATGAAAACACTTACTATTTATAATTATTTAAGATTACTTATCTTACTTTAGTTTTGCACTTACTAAGTCTAATATCATGATTTTGCCCTTGGGATGTATTTAAACCTTGGCTCTGATACCACTTGTAACACCCCACCCTTTTGAGATGTTACGAATGAGGTCTATTATGTTAAATCTGAGAATAAAATCTTTCAAGATAGAAATAGATACCAAGATGCAAAATCATAGAACTTTTAACTATTACATCTCAACTCTACTCCTCATGGAGTTATAATACATATTCAGTGTCTCTAATCAAAATAAGTAAGCATTATAAGATAATTTCAATAAAAATCTAAACTTCATTGTCTTTTGCTTTTGCTAGTTTCGCCTTTTTCCTATATTGATGAAGGCTTTAATTTATCATTGTATCCTCGTGTTTTCACTGAAAATAAAACTACGTGAGCTGAAAGCTCAGTAAGTAAAAATATATTTTTTAAAAAATTTATTTTGCAATCATTTTGATTTTTCAAAAACAAACACAATATCTATATTGTCTTTTATGCACAACAAACTGTAGTTAATGAAAAATTTAAAACATCTTGATACATGTGCACACATATGTCAATTTTAAATCATGCATTCACACTATGGGTATTGTCATCTACTTGTGCTCGCGTGTAGCTGTGCTACACATTCGTGAGCTAATTCATCTTCTTTAGTAGTCCTAAGGTCGCTACCTAAGTACTACCATACTACTTTACTTCTTGGCAGCAAACCCAATATATAATTATGCATAGAGCTTATGAGCTGTGATTAATGAACTACTTAAATTCACTACTTAACATGATTTTAAAATAATAATGCTTATATTTGAATAAACCAACTTGAAAAAAAAATTTCAATTTAAATAAATAATCACATTTCATAGAAAATCACAATATTCAAATAATATTTTCAAAGTCATGATTTGGTAAAAGTTTACTTACTATTAAGTAGACTTTAAAAACTCCTCTTTTTCAATTTCTTATTGTGAGGACCAGGTATTTTTATTCTATTTTTATTATAACTTTTCTCTATTTATAAGGTAATTTATGAACATGCTAGTAAGAATTTTACGATATTAATGGATACATAACATACATGGACACGACATTTAGGAGATGTATAGTGCATATGTGCATGTATGATTAGCGTTCCATTGATGGGCACTACGACTATTGTTTCCTTCGCAGAGTAGGTACGGGGTTCGACCTGCCCGGTCAGGTCGCGGGGGTCAAGGGGGAGACGCCCCTTGCGGGGGTGCAGGGGGCAGCGCCCCTGAAGAAAATTTTAATTATTTAAGTCGTAGGAGTGGAAGAGTAAATTACCAAATGCGATTAGACCCGACTCATGCTCCGACCCGTCCTGGACCCGATCCCGACCCGATGGGGGTTCGATATGAAGCGAAGCCCGCGCGTTAGACTCCATTTTCTCACCTCACGCCCGACTGTTTTTCTTCTTCTTCTCTTCCCGCTCTCTGCGTCTTCTCTTCTTTCTCTTCTACTCAGTACGATCTAGCAATAGATCTCTTCGAGAAAACCCTACTGACTGCCTCGAAGGTGATCGATTTGAATCAAGGAAGCTCCAAATCTCTGCAAGCTAAGCCTAGGGTCGCTGTTTTGGGGAAAATCACGATCGAGGTAAGTAGATGTCGCCCTTTCTCGATTTAGTGATGAAATTTTATGTTGAACACGACATGAGGCTAGAGGAAATATGTAGAGCTTGACGACTCTATGGTATTAGGAAATGGGTTCGTAACAGTTAGGGTTTATGGGAAATTTACTTTGAATGTGCGATTTTTATGATGTGAAAGATTTCCTAGAAGTTCTTATATTGTTGAAATGTGACGTGAATTGATTTGCCCCAAAAGAGAATACGAATCGAAGGTTATTTCATTTCGTGCCTATCATGTGTTTGATAAAATGCTTGTGTGACAGATCTATGTGTTGTATCTGAATTGTGTTGATGTTGTATGTGTGGTTTGCGATGTGTTTCATTGTCTGTTATGTATGATGCGTTATCTCAAATAGTTGGTTGTAAGGGTTGTTCATGGCCTCTGATTGACATGAGGAGAGGGTTGTTCATGGCCCTTGATGGACATGAGTAGATGATTGGTTGTGTTGGTCAATTTGTGTGTATGGTTATATGTATACGATCTTGGGAGTGGGTATTGGACCCATGTGTATTAGCTTCATCACTGTATGAGTATCCATCATTATGCTTATTTGCACTTTGTGCTAACCACTATCTACTTACTGGGTCTATTTAGACTCATATCATTGTTATTGTGGTTTTAGATCGCAGGCCAGAAGGAGAACTTAAGGATGGGACAAGTTGAAGATCAAACATGAGAGACCCTAGCACAATATGTTGATTCCAGTTCTTTTAGACTTGTGCTCTTTTGATAATCATATATGTAGACAATTACTTAGGCGGATTCGTTTTGACAACTTTAATGTATTTGGTATTTCAGATTGGATTATAATCCTTGTTGATGCACATATACATGGCTATTATATCTGTTTGTTGTGTAAGGAAAATATGTAATGATTTCCTTCTATAAAAATGTTCTTATTATATGAAGATGCAAGTATATAAATAGGATTGAATGTTACAGATGGAAATGTAATGATTATCAGGTCATGTATTCCATATGATCCCTTGTATGTTATGGGGAGATGCTGCCGAATTTTTCTATGATTGTGTAGCGCCGTTGATTAGTTATTGAGTATTTTTATGAATGGGGCGTTACACTTATAGTACCCTCATGTCTCTTTCCCTAATTTTCATTACAATATGTTCATTATTTCACTCTGGTTTTCATAAATATTATTTAAAATTTCATTTATGACTTTCCAAAAAATTCTCATAATGTTAATCGGTCAAAATTCTATTTTCTCCTATTTATTCTTATATTATTTCACTTTTAACAACTTTATTTCTTAGATATAAAAATAAATTTGGACTCATACTTCTTTAAATACTTACTTTAAATTTTTCCTATTTTTGTAAAAAAAATTTTAATTAATTATTTATTTTTGTAGCATCACACTTTTAAATAATTTCATTTCTTATAAAAATTATAAATTTAAACTCATTAAAGCTTCTAAATATTAACTTTAATTTTTTGGGTATTTTTCATAAATTTCTATATTTTTTCAAAATTTTCTGTATTTAGTTTAAAAAAATTTTTTGCCAACCGTTGGCTGCCCGTGGGCTGTTCTGGTGGGCCAGACCTGTGCTAGGCTGGCACAGGTGGGTTGGGTCCTTTGCTTGGAAGTTGGGCCAGGTTGCTTATGCGGGTTAGGCTTTCTTTTTGTGGGCTTGGGACTAGTGGACTTGCTTCTGTTCTTTCTGGTTCACTGGGCTCGTCCAGATGGGCTTAGCCCAATAGTCCAGAAGCTTTTTATTTATTTATTTCAACGGTCCGTATTCTCTGAATAAAATAGCTTATATCTCTTAATATAAATTTCTGTTTGATCTAAAATTTTAAGAGTAAGCTTATAAAATTATGTTTTATAATCTGGACGGTCCATTTCTCAAAATAACATCTCTATCATCAGATTTGACATAAAGGGTTAATAAAGGGTTAAAATTAAACATCACTTCAAATAGCTATGTAAACTAATTTTTAACAAATTAAGTCATCATATGTACTGTAAAATATCTCAAATAATGTTTGTAATGGTTTAAATTATTATTTTTCCATCTGTATTTTTCTGTAATTATTTTTTTCTGTTTTGTTGTTAAAATACATATTCACCATTTTAAATCTTCATAAAAATTACTATATCTAGAAATCTATAAGTCTGATCATGTTAAAATTTTGCAGGCAAGCTAAACATATGATTATCTTGTTATTGTACTGTTAAAATTCTCTGATTATGCCCAGAAGTATGTTTATTTTATAATATAAAATTTTCTACCTTGTTTTGATACTTCTCATTGAAATAAGTGAAATTGCCAAAACAAAACTTTCAATAATACTCCTGTTACTAATTAACCATGTTAGAAGTATTATGAACGGAATAGATCTAAGAAATGAATTGCATATAACATAAACTTAACCAGATTAACCAAAATATTATTCTACTCAACTTACCTTCAAAATCCCCTTCTTCCTCCTTCGTCAGCTCGTCCCTCGAGTTCTCCTTCAAATGGCTGAACCCATCACATGTACCCCCTTTTATACTAATGATTTGCTAAACAGCTGAGATTAAGGCCATTAACCTCCATTGTTTCCTGCATGGCCCATTATTCCATCCATTACCTGTATGGCCCATAATTCTCATAGAACAGACGGTTGTTACAACTAATTTTTACCATTTTTCAGAGATGTGTAACTATTTTTTTAGATTTTAAAAAACAAAGATATTTTATTCGTTGTCCATTCTTGAAACTATTAAAATACCTCTGTGTTTAAATAACCAAAAGATACCCTCATATCTCCAAAAATGATAAAAATAGTTTATAAATTAAATACACCTAGATTAATATTTTATAAAAATAAAAATAATTTTTTGGAAAAATAAGATATAAGATTTTGGACATGCCTAAAATCAATCGATTTTAGGTCGGTCAATTGTAATAGACAATGGCCCTACATATATTGTGGAAAAATCAATGCAATTCCAATCCAACAACACCGCATTATTAGCTCCTTTATATTTGGTAAGGCGAGGGAGGAAAGATCAGAAAGTTATTATGAAAGTGATATGATTTAATGAGCTAAACTGTAAACAAATAAGTGGTTGTGAGAGAAAATAATTGAAATACTGGATTTAAAATAAAAAATAGAGTGCAGAAAAATTTGCACCCGTTTTTTATTATAAATTGAAGCCTTGGATGAGGTTTTTGGCGTTATTCTGTCAAGCTGTTGTATATACTTATTTGTGAAGTTTATTTTTATGAAAGATTTTTATAAAATGTATTAGGTTTAAGGATTTTATTTTTGAGATTCTTCATCTATTGTTGTCTATTTCTAATAGCAGATTTTCTCCTACTTTGCTAGTAGTTTTTCGCATTGCATCCAAGGGTTTTTCATGTAAAAAACATGTCTATTTTATTTTTCTTTTACTTATTTTCTCAAATGCTCATCTAATGCAAATATTTACATAACCTTTTTTTTTTAAATTTCCTGGCACTAACATGTGGACCTAAACATATATTTCCTAAATATGAAACTTTATAAGTTTTGGTTTGAATATTAAAAATCAAGAAAAAGCTCACTTTCTAGTGGCGAGGCGCTTGAACAAGTGGACTTTTTTAATGTTTTATGCTAAAAAAGAAATGTTATACTGTATCCAAAAATAATAAAATTTCATTGTTAAGAGATATATGCTTGGGTCCAAATGTTAGTATAAAATAAACCAAGAAATTAAAAAATATGGGTCATGCAAATATTTGCATTAGATTCGTGTCCTGTTTTTCTTCACTACTTTATTATTTTATATGATTATTCTTAACATCTACTATTTTAATTTTTTCTTACATATTATTTTTGTTATCATATATATATATATATATAAGTATTATACGAAATATCATTTAAATATTAACTTTCAATTGCAAGAATTTGGTTGTCATTCGAGTACAGGGTTTTACGATGGGTAGAAAATAGGTTTCACCTTAGTGAAGATGACTTTATTACAAGGGTTGTACTTAGGAATAAGGAAAAAATATTTCCACCAAGTTCTCACATATCTTTGCATGCAACTATCCAGTTTTTAACCGTTACTCCATATAACTATCTTAATCATTACTCCAAATCTTTCCATAAAACTATCTATTTCAAAATTTTCCCTTTATTCCTATTCATTGCCCCTAATATATCATATGACATCGTATCCAATTTTTATAAAATCCCACCTCGTTTTGGCTATGCACGAACTATAAATATGCTTCACTAAGTTGATCTTCGTTGGCTATCTTATTCACATGGCAAACACATACAGAACCTTTATTTTTATAAGTTTTTCTAATTTATAAATTTGTTTATATCTTATTTGCTCCAAAAGATGAATTGACAGAGAACCTATTGTGTATGTAGTTTTTTTTATGGTGATGATGCCTCATTTAAAAAAAAACAAAAATCATCCCTCCTTAGTGTCCAATGGATGAAGGAGGAGATGAAAAAGAGTGCATCTCAAGTCATTGATATAGCATTTCAAAATCCTCAAATAATATCTCAACAATGCAATTTTTTGGGGAATGTCCCTACTATGCTTCACTATAATTGTTTAGACTTTGTACAGATGCAAATTCAGCCGAAGTATATGCGAATATTCCTGAATCTTATTTTTATCCCTTAATTATAAAAAAGATACCCAAAAAACCAGCTTCACTAAACAAACATAATCAAGAGATCCTGGTTCTGTTAACAAATTAATTTTTGAACGATTTTTCCAACCTCAAATAAAGAATCTCCTCTTGATGAGGTTGACTGAATAGCCGACCCTGTTAATCCTAATATGATTATCAGAAAACTCACGAGGGCGATGATTTCAGAATTTTCTATAATATAAGACTAAAAGCTTTTCCTATCGCGTCTATAAAAGGATGGTAGAAGCACAAACGAAAATAACACACAAGAACTTACATACACTTAGTGGCTCAGTCCACCGTGACCAACTCTACGCTCCAAGATCGCAGTCTTAGATTCCAATATGCGGTGTCCTATACAACCCATTCATTTCACTAAGCTTACTAACGAACTTTACAATGTGTTGGTTTCACTAAGATCGCCAACAAATTGGGTTTTGGTTCAATACTTTCGGGCGCATATACCTATTTTTTAATTTTTTTTAGAAATTTTTTTCATGAACTTGTTAATATAAGTGTATTTAACATGCGTATCAATTTTTACCATTTTTGTAGATTTTTAGATATTTATTTCGGATTTTTAAAAATTAATGGCATTTTAGTAATTTTAAATTACTAAAAATGTCACTGATTTTAAAAAATTCGAAATAAATATCTAAAAATCTCCAAAAATGGTAAAAATTTATGCACATATCAAATGCACTTATATTAACATTTTTGTAAATTTTTTTCAAAAAAAAAAAAGGGTGATGTACACTCAGGAGCATTGATGTTCAATACTCCCGAGTGCATTGAACCAGAACCCCAGCAAACTCGAAACCTGATCCTATGCTCCCGGGTGCATATAACTATTTTTTTAATTTTTTTCAAATTTTTTTTACAATAGTATTAATCTATATGTGTTTAATATGTATATAAATTTTTACCATTTTTGGAGTATTTTAGATATTTATTTTTTATTTTTGAAAATCAGTGGCATTTTAGGTAATTTTAAATTACTAAAATGCCACTGATTTTTAAAAATTCGAAATAAATATATAAAAATTCTCAAAAATAGTAAAAACTGATAATACGTTAAATACACTTAAATTAACAAGTTCATGAAATTTTTTTGAAAAAAATAAAAAAAAATAGGTGTATACGCCCAGGAGCATCTATCACTGGAGCATAGGATCAGGTTCCAACAAACTCAAATCTTCTACTAGTTCACTGCTAGTAGAAAACTTTTTCAAAATGGGAAAACAAGAGGGGTACAAAAAATACTTCTAAATACGTTGAATGTACAAAATAAACTCAAACCGAACGGTAAGATTTGATTGCGTTATGTTTCAATGCTTCAGATGTATTATTGAGATGAAACTTGAAGGCTTCCATTTATCAGAGTTTCTGCACAGCTTGAATGTACATATTTTGAGTTATTTTGAGGTATTTTGAGCTTTCGATTATTTGGGAATATGAGTTAAAATTTTGGAGATCATCTCTTGCTTCAATTAGTGTCATGCTCCTTTTAAAGTGCCTTCACAACAATGTCTCTTTAATGGCTTCAAATGCATTTAATACAAATATGATTGTTACAGCTACTCCTCTGGCGTTGATAGAATTGATGGATATTTGATGAAAGAAAAATATATGATGGTTGCTAGAATAGAAGGGAGGAGAGAAAAAAATTTGGGGAGATAAAACAGAATTTTATTAACTAATAGAGTTAATACAAGGAGGGCTCTACATGTAACAGTATTCGTCTACAAGCAATGGGATTTCAGCCCTTTTTACAGATGCTATGTTGGTTACAGCAAGAAAAATCGAGCTGTTAATTTGATTAATTAATAGCCATCCTGCATTAGAGATTTCTAGATATCATGCTAAAGTTTACGTTCCTAACATGCATGCACGGTTTTTCAAATATTTTTGTTGCCGATGTATCAACTTGCGTGATTTTTTGTTTTTTTTTGAACAAATGCATTTTCTTCCAACTTCAAATTAATTTGCCGACTATCCAGATTTTTCTGGATTATTTTTTTCAACACTCCCCCTTAATTCAAAAAAAAAAAAAATCCATAACTCCGAGTTGTTTTGTTTTCTGAATTGCAGAAATTTCTCTGTTAGAACAATTTTGGTAACGATGTCCGCCGGTTGCTCGTATGTCCATAAAATTGTAGTTGAATTTCACCTTTCTCTATGAACTCTCGAATGAAGTGATAACAAATATCAATTTGCTTTAAACAACTGTGGGAGACTAGATTCTTGGTCATAGCAATGGATGACATATTGTCATAATAAATTGTTGTAGAAGACTTCACCTTGCAGCATAGGTCTTGTAGAACTCTTCCTAGCTATACTATTTCACATGCTGGATTTGTTGCTGCTATGTATTCTGCTTTCGATGTAAATAGTGGGTGTGTTTGGTAACAATAAAAAGTTGTTAATTTAAAACTTTTCAATCTAAAACTTTTCACTCTCTACAACTATCGTATTTTTAAATTATATCTTCACATTTTTCTATACAACTACCCTACTTTTCAATGATTTCTACACAACTACAAACACAACAAACCTATCTATTTCAACTTTATTCTATTTATTCCCCATCATTACCCCTATCATATCACATCATTTGATAACTTCTCATCTCTACAACTTTTTATCAAAAGGTTTATCCATTCCCAAACACACCCAGTGTTACTATATTTTGTTTCTTTGATGACAAAAAGATAATATTTGATTCAAGAGAAAAAATATAATCACTCATGCTTTTCCGATCATCAATACAACCGGTCCAATCACTATTTGTATAACCAGTCAAGCTAAAGTTTTCTCCTGATTTGTATAAAATACTATGATTTTTCATACCTTAGATATATCTTAAAATTTTCTTTGCAGTTGTGAAATGTAGCTTACTCGCCTTTAACATATATATTGAGACAATACCGACCGCATGAATTATATTTGGTCTTGTATTAGTTAAATATATGACAGATTTGACTAGACTATGGTAAATTGTCTTGTCCACCTTTTTCCTATCATTTTTAGATAGTTTTTTGTTTATGCCCATTGGCGAGGCCATAGGCTTGCAGTTTGCCATATTAAATTTCTTGAATATATCATTTGCATATTCTTCTTAGGAAATAAATATCATACCCGGATATTGTCTTACCTGCATGCCGAGAAAATATTTCATAATACCATATCTACCATCTCATATTCTTGCCTCATAGCCATTTTAAAATCTTCAACCATTTGTGGATTGGTACCCATATAGATAAGATCATCCACGTATAAGCAAAAGATAAGAAAATCTTGAGCTCCTTGTGCTTTTATATAGAATGATGGCTCACTCGGACTTCTGATAAAGCCATGTTAAAGAAGATAATTATCAATATTACTATTTCAAGCTCCTGGAGCTTGCTTGAGACCATATAAAGTCTTGTGTAATTTATATACTTTGTCTTTTTCGTCTTCAATAATATAACCTTCTAGTTGCTCCACATATACATCTTCTTCAATTTCTCCATTGAGAAAGGCAGATTTTACATCTAATTAAAATACCTGCAATTTTAACTATGCAACAAGAGCAAACACAGTTTGAATAGTTTCCATATGCACAACTGGGGTAAATGTTTCTATATAATCAATTTCAGAGAATTGTGAATAGCCTTTGGCACCCAGCCTAACTTTATATTTTTGAATAGAATCATCTTCTTTTTATTTGATTTTATAAACCCGTTTCAATCCAATAATCTCCTTGTCTTGTGGTTTGTCAACCAGCGTCCAACTTTGATTTTTCTCGATCATTTTCATCTCCTCATTCATATCATCTATTAAATGTTCTTTTTTTTATAGCATCTTGAAATTTTTGTGGCTCACATGTACAAAATGTCACATCACAATGCTCATAAATATCTTCCGAGGATCGCTACTTCCTTGGAGGAAATGAGACCGAAGATGAAGTAGATTAAGAACTAGGGCTTGAATTAGCTCTTGGAGATGCTAGTGGAAAACTTAGGCCTTAATCATTTTTCATTTCATCTACTTAATATAGTTGTGGCCCCGTCTTTTGAGACGCATTGCAAGACTAAAATTTCATTTCATCAAAAATGACATCTCTTGAAATAAGTAATTGCTTGGCATCAAGCTTATAGAGACTATAACCCATAGATTCATCACTATAGCTAATAAATATACATGTTTCTCATTTTTCGTTGATTTTCTTTCTGTTTTCATTTGGTATATATGCATATGCAACACACCTAAAAATTTTAAAATGCACAACTTTTGGCTTTCTTTTGTGCTAAGCCTCATAGGGTGTCATATCAGGAACCACCTTTATGGGAGATATGTTGGGAATATAAATAACTGTTTTAACAGCCTCAACCCACAAGGATTTTGGCATATTTTTACTTTGCAGCATACTACGGGCCATTTCAGCAATTGTTTTATTTTTCCTTTCTTCCACACCGTTTTGTTGTGGTGCACGCCAAACAATGAGTTCCCTTTTTATGTCATGTACTTTGCAATATTTATCAAATTGATGACTTGTAAATTCTCCCCCACGGTCAGTTCTTAAAATTTTAAGATAATGCCCACTTCGTTTTTCAATGAGGTCCTTGAATAAAATAAGAAAAAGACTTCTGATTTTTGCTCAATAAAACATACCCGCATCATACGTGTAAAATCATCAATGAAGAGAAGGAAGTACCTTTTGCGGCCCAAATATATATTTTGAGAAGACCCCCGTATATAAGCATAAATGAGCTCCAAAGGTGTTATAGTTCACCAAGATGACGTAGGAAAGGGCAATCTATGCATTTTGTCATAAATGCAGCTTTCATATCTTCTCTCTAGTAATAAATGGAAGCTCAATAACCATATCTTTTTGTATGAGCACTTTCAGACTATTAAAGTTCAAGAGCCCAAATCTCAGATGCCAAGTCATCCATGTTTTTGCAATTTAATGCATATTTTTGAGTAAGAGGCATAATAAGAGAAAATACATTATCGAAGGACATTTTCACTGCAGCAATTAATTACCTCTTTTGCTTATTAATAATCAGACATTTGTCATTTTCGAATTTCACCAAATAGACTTTTGAATTAGTTGGCCCACACTTAATAAATTTTGAGCTAATCCAAGAACATAAAAAACATCATAAATAAATTTACAATTATCATCTTTTGGTTTTACGATAATAATGTCTTTTCCTTCAACATTTTAGGACTTACCATCTCCTAGAGTCACCTTGGACTTCATATTTTCATCGATTTTTATAAAGTAATTTGTATCACTAGTCACGTAGTTTGAACAACCACTATCAACATGCCATACATCATTTGGCTCTTTTTGAAGATTTAAGCAGGAGATAAATAATTGATCATTTGAGCCACTATTTTCTAAATAATTTGCCTCCTATTTGAACCAGCAATCTTTATCAAAATGAGTTACCCTCTTGCACCTTTTGCATTTATAGTGACAATTATTTATGTCATGACCACCTTTATTGCATAATTTGCAATAAGAAGAAAATTTTGCATTTTCTCTATTTCCTTGATTTTGGAATTTTCCTCTTCCCCTGCCATGGTTATTTGGTAGCCTTCTTTGAAATTTAGCTCCATAACTATTTTCTCCTTGTTCTTGAATTTTCTTTTCTCCATCCCTCTTTGAAATATTGAATTTTAACTAGAAATCTTGCTCCAATGGTTGTTCTAAAAATCTACGCATTTTTTTGTAACACGAGAGAAAAATGCTTATACTGTTTTGCCTTCCCTCATTAATAGAGTATCAAAATCTTTCCATAACGACTAGAGCTTAATGGAAATTATTCTATCATGGCGTTTAAATTCATTTTTTAAAATATTCCAGGCTCCATTTGATGTTGTAGACATCATGATTCTTGGATATATTGTCTTCCCACTCCTTGTTGAAATATAACAAGGCTTTTGTATCTCGCATTTGATTTTCATAATATTGTTTTTTCTTATTTTCATCCTAGGATGCAAGTCCTGTGTCATCCTTAGGTTGCTAGAAGCCATTTTGGACTAAGTATTATAATCCCTGTGATGTAAACAAAGTCTTCATTTGTATACTCCAAAAATCATAGGCTTCACCTTCAAGAATGGGAACCGATGTTTGGGCATAATTAAATATGGTAATGGAGGCCATTAATAGTATATCTTATTATATCTCCTTGTAACAGCAGCGCACTAGCAAAAGAAGCAGCTTCCAAGGCTCCAAGATGATGTAGCTCTCATACCACTGATGGATATTTGATGAAAGTAAAATATATGATGGTCGCTAGAATAGAAAGGAGGAGAAAAAATTTTTTGGGGAGATAAAACACAATTTTATGAACTAATAGAGTTGATACAAGGAGGGCTCTACATGTAACAGTATTCGTCTACAAGTAATGGGATTTCAACCCTTTTTATAGATGCTATTGTTAGTTACAGCAAGAAAAATAAAGCCGTTAGTTTTGACTATTTAATAGCCATCCTGCATTAGAGATTTCTAGATGAGTCGGGTGTAAGTGCAAACGTATGCACTTTTGCATAAAATGCAAATGAGGGTAAAAAGGTAATTTCATAGCATGAGAGTAGAATTGTGGGTAAAGTGTGAGTATGGGTAGGTGAAATAAATTACAGTACTTTGAGGTGCATGTATTTTCATGGTTATTCATATGATTTTAATAAATTACTATAAATGATGAGTGATCCATAACGTTAAATTGAATTATATTCATTCCAAATTATAATCTGTAATGTAGGACTGAAATTATAAAATTAAGAATAGTTTTATTTAAAGAAATAAATTTCAACGACCGATATAATTTAGCTTGTTTGACCGTTGTTACAGATTTTACAGATTTTACGGATTTTACAGTTTTTATGAAATTCATGGAAATGATGTATTCCACTGGTAATCTTATATTCATTTTTCCAATGAAAATTTTTTTACAGGTTATTCGAGTATCACGGATACAGCGCATATGCAATTGATAAATTTTATAAATTTTATGAGTTTTATAGATTATATGATTTTGATACATATTCGTTTGATAAGATAAACCAGTTATACAGTTTTAACAGCTAAAATAAGATTGATAACATTTCATGTTCACCAATTAGATAGACAATACAGATTTTACAAGAATTATGCAAAATCGTAAATTAATATATACATGATTTATGAATTTTATAGAGTAATCAATTTGTAATGTACTGATATGATGGATTTGATGAATTTTATAGATTGTTTATAAAATTTATATGAAATATATTATCCGTAAATGTAATATGAAAGATACTAATAATATTAAATAATAAAATATAGATTCTTATTAAATTTTAAATAAATCCAATAATTGAATCCTTTATCTAATTAATATATTTAATAAATCAATAATAATTATTTACACTTTTATTTACTGGAAAGGTAGAAATTTGTATATGTTATAAATTTTTATAATAAACAATTATATTAATCATAGTCAGAATAAAACTCGTCCCCATACTCATTATGCACATATTTTTTTTAACCCCATATTGTGCCTAAAAAATGAACAAATACTATAATACTTATGTGATTATTTGTAAGTATCATTGATTTTTATTATTTCTCATATGAGGAATTTAATTTGTAATAGGTGGTCTCAAAAAGTAAATAAATGACCGTTGTCACCTTTTTTGTACCTCCTATGATTTACGATAATTTATCATCTTGTACCATTAAACTTAGAATAAAATGGCACAAATTTTAAATGATTTACTTTGGTTTACTAGAAAAATTGTAAATTTTGAGACCACCCGTTATTTACTTTTTCATTCATTTACGATTTACTTTTATTTAAAACGATTTACTTTGATTTATTTACTTTTTTGTGTAAATCATATAAAATTTACAATGGCATAAAAGTAAATAAATGAAATAAATGAAAAAATAAATTAATCATATAATCTATATTTAATGTATTACCTAGCAAATAATACCAAAATTTAAAAAATATTAAATAACTCATTTCAAAAGGCTATTAAATTTTCATTAAATTATTTTCTGATTGTATTTTCTAGTTACGATCTTAATAAATATTTTTTATTTACATTTTTATTTATTAAATAAATTTAATGTACAAAATAAACATTATGCTTTATAACTTTTTATAATAAATACACATATACACCTATCAAATTGAGAGAATAAGCTTGTATGCACTTTTTTTTTTAAGTATAGTCAATGGTTGAAAATTTAAGTATTTGAACATTGTTAATGAGGTACATTTTGCGCTTATTTTTCTCAGCCTGTGCTGTAGACCAAAAAAAAATTTTAATTAAAAAAATCTCATAATATGTAAACAAAAGTTAACAAGCGCATTAATTCCATAGAATTAGGCGGTATACACCCTTTTTTAAGATATTTAAATAATCAGTTTTGGAAACATATTAAAATTCCATTAAATTACTTTGTTAATCACATTATCTAGTTATGATTTTAATCTATAATTCTAATTTATATTTTTATTCATTAAATAAGTACAAAATATACATCATATAGTATAATATTTAGAATAAATATATATAATAAACTCATCGATTTAAGAGAATGAGTTGATGTGCACCTTTTTTAAAAATATAGTCAGTAGCAAAAATTTTAAGTATTGAATATCGTTAATAAGGTGCATTTTGAGATTATTTTTCTCAGCCTGCGCTGTAGATCGTAAAAATAACTTGAATTCTTAAAATTATGATAATATCTAAATAAAAGTTAATTAATAATTAATGTTAATTACCTGTCCCATCCTGATTTCAAAATTATTGAGCACTATAAATTGTATCTAATAATTACATATAAAGTTATGAAAATATTAAACGATAAATTTCTGCAGCTTATTAAATTTTCATTAAATTCTTTTATTGAACATTTCATCTACTTGATATCTTTAATGAATAAAAATTTACATTTTTACTGATTATTTACACTATAATTAGATTAATGAATGGGTACCGAATAAGTTATTTACACTATAATCATATTAAAATACTATGATTTATTTTTTATAATAATAAAGCTTATTTTTAAATAATTCAATATTATTTGTCACAAAACAATTCAATAATGATAATTCATTTTAAATTTCACAAAAAATGTAATAAAATTGAAAATAGAATTAATAAAACAAATGCAATGAATCTATTAATTGAGAGGAGTTAACCTCTGCATGAGGCAACCATTGATTGCCGTCCCATTATCCCCTCCTATTATTTTTAGTTTTAAGAACTGAATTATTAACCTTATGTTTATTTTGTACAAATTTTATTCGACACCACGTGTCATTAACTCCAAAATAAATAAAATCAAGAAAACATTTATGTATTAATATTTTATCAATAAAATTATAAAATACAAAATTAAAATTAAAATTTTAAATAAACTAAAATTTTTAATAATCATTAAATTTCCAAAATAATTATTTGTGTGATTTATAATTAATGTATTGTAGAGCACGAAAAAAGTGAAATTTTTTAATAATTTTGCTTTTGATCATGCGCATGATCATAAAAAAAGAGAGAAAATGGTATATTTTCAATATTCTATTTTAAAATTTTGATGCACATCATGTCACGATGATCAATTCAATTTTATATATCCAAATATAAAGATGAGAACTTTCAACCTCTTGAGAAATTTTAAATTTGCTGTACTAATAGAAAATAGAACAACATATTTTAATTTTTATATTTGGTTTTAACATTGATAAGATAAAATTAGATTGATCTTGTTAACCCTTTTCCATTGAACACACCAACATCAAGTACCTAGTCATCTAATATGTTGATATAATAAAAAAAAGCGATGCCCGTTTTATTTAAAAATGAAAATATCATATCTATAAACGCATAAAAAATTATTTATATGAATATATTTAGGTTGGAACCCACAAATGTATAGAATATTTGAAAAAAACATAAAACGCAATCGCCCAATTAACTGTATAAGTAAATTTATTTTATAAAAGAGATAGGATCGAAATTATTAAGAACCAAATAAATTGCATGCACAAATTTTTATTTAACACCTAATAAAATTTACTCAAAGATAATCTTAATCCAGAAGGAAATACTCATGTAAAAACATTATTTAATAGGAAATTTTGCAAATTTTTGGATAATTCGAAAATAAACTCTTACACGTTTGCAATTTTGCAAATCAAATGAAACTAAACTCTACAGACATAATACACCACAGTTTATTATTATTTTTTTTATAAACTATCACGCACAAATTGACAACAATTCTTAAGAAAATTGGTTGCAATTTAGAAGATTGGCAAGCAGCATACACAAATTTAGGCCTTGTCCAGAAGACCAGCCTCCTGAAAGCACTTAACGGTGTCAGCAAGGGTCTCTTCCAGCGGCTTGTATTTCCAGCCCAAGCTCTTCAATTTTTTGGAAGTCAAAACTATAACATCGTCTGTCTCTGTAAAGCTGCCATCGAGAAAAATCAATTGGTATAAGTAGATCAGCTGAGGTAAGTAGCCAACATAATGCGGCATGGGCACAACCATTCAAGCAGTGCAGGAGGTAGCTCCACCGAATGATGAAGATCACTGAATACAAGGTGAATTTCTGATTCTGTACAAAAAGTGGCCTTACTTGATGGAGAGGGGAACCTGAAAGAAATCAGACATAAAATATATCCTATTAATGAAATGGCAATCAGCAACCTAACGAAGAACTTTGCTAAGGCCACTGATATCCAAACAGGCTAATGCATGCTGCTTGTGCTTTTAAGCTACTCTAAGCTGCACATTATAGTCTGATCACTCGAACAATGACAAGCAAGAGCCGGTGAATTCATCAGGTTGGCCAAGAGTGAGTTTGTAACAATACATGACCACTTGATGATGTACAGCCCAAAATCTATTCTGTGGAGGTTGTTTTCAAGACTGAATTAGCAAGCATCTATAACAGAGTTTTTCGTCTAAAATTCAGAAGAAGAAACATAACTTTGTCTCTTCCATGCGCTTGACCAGCAGAGGAAAATGTATGCTCCTGTAGGCTTGCAACTCCTTTCCCTCATTTCCTCCTCCAAAATCGCATAGTGCGTATGCTACCATATCCATTTCAAATCTCAAGTGCAATGCAAGATATTTGGATGGACCTCTTGAGCCTTCATTCTGATTCTGAGGGTTAGTTGGCATGAACTTCCCAAACATGTGTTTGTCTATTAAGCTGTGCTGTCCATTGTACTTCCGGATCCTCCTAACCAATAAAGAACCAATGCTGAATTTTTGGCACAAACTTTAATGCATGGAAGTTGCATTTGCATCTTAATCTCTAAAAACCAAATGTAGCGGTTAGTCCAGACAAGGAGCATGCACAAAAATATTGAATAGACTTTAAAGAAATGTTCTAGATGATAGAGAATCATAATGTGTTGAAGAAACTGTACTAGAAATGCATAAGGCAATGATAGAAAGGTAGTAAATCAAGTTTCAGGACCATTTACTGGATCTTTATCAAAATTTGCCTCATGCAATGTCAAAAAGGCAATTGTTTGGACCCTTGCTTGTCAGAATTTGCTACATACGGTTGTTGAGAAAGCCTTGTCAATGCAATTAAGAAGGCTCCTTGCTCATCAAAATTCACCCCCTCCCATCCACATCTTCTTCCCTAAAGTTTCAGAAGGGTTGAGACGTGAGTCCATGTTCCCTTGAACTTTCAGTTACAGAAGAGTTGAGACACTAGTTATCATCTCATAGAAATAGTCACCATCTCTGAAAGAATGAAAAATGAAAATAAAAACAGAAAGGGACATCAAGGATTTGTTGGATCAAAACTGAACAAAGGAAATGAACTATTATGTCAGAGACAAAAACAAAACATAAGCATTGGCCAATGAACAAGCCATAAGTATTGAATGGAGCAGAAATCAGGCTGCCCACCCTTAAAAATAGGAAATTTACACAAGAACCTGGTTGCCTTTTAGATGTGGAAATTGAGATCAAAGGGCAATATGGTTACATGAAGTTGTGTGCACTACCTAATTGGACCAGCAACATCTCTAACTCAGGTAATACTGTTGGAAACAATGCTTCAAAACAAAACAAAATTGACCAAAGATTGAGTTTTGATGATTAACAAAGACTAATTTGAGTATATCAAGTATACTAATGAGTTTGCAAAATATTTTAAGGAACTGAAATAGTCAAGTCGATTCCCAAGTCGACTTGGACTTCGACTTAGGGTGAAGTCGATCCCAAAGTCGACTCAACTATCGACTTGAGAAAGAACCTCAAAGGCAAAATCAACTTGCAGGTGAAGTCGCATCTCAAGTCGACTTCACATGCGACTTAGGAAGCCAAGTCGCAAACGAAGTCGACCTCGCTATCGACTTCAAACATGAAAAACTGTCCAGAGCTGAATTTTGGGGCAAGAAGCTGCCCAAGTCGCAGGCCAAGTCGACTCCAGGTGCGACTTGGGTGAAGTCGCAGACAAAGTCGACTTCATCCGCGACTAGAGAAGTTCAGACTTCAAAGATGCAGTTTCAAAGCCTATTCAAAGAATCTCTCACTCAAGATCAAAGCAAAGATTCAAGATGGAGATCAAATCAAGTCTATCAAGTCTTAAACACCAACTGAGTCAAATGCAAAGCAAGGCGCATGATTCAACCAAGCAGGACTCAAGCTCTCCTAGGAATCACAAGATTCAAGACAATCCAAGATAAACCAAAGGCAAGGACTAAAGGAAGAAAGCCAAGCAAGCTAGAAGCAAAATTAAATGAAGATCAAGGCATTATTGGTGAAGACCAAGTCAAGTCGCAACCCAAGTCGACTCCATAATCGACTTGAGTTGAAGTCGGAAGCCAAAGTCGACTTAAGACTCAGACTTGGAAACTGACAAGGTGAAGTCGCACCTGAAGTCGACTTCACCTGCGACTTGGGTCAAGTCGATGCCCAAGTCGACCCTGACTGAAACTTGAAGTTGCGACGGAGAAGCGAAGTCGCACCCGAAGTCGACTCCATCTGCGACTTAGACGAAGTCGCATCCGAAGTCGACTCCACATGCGACTTGGGTCGCAACGGTCGGATTTTATTCGAACGTTGGCGCATTAAATGCGCGCCACCTACCCTCTAACGTTCGGATACCCTCCAAAATTATAAAAGGCATTCATGGTGGACGAGGGAAGCAGCTGAGAATCATTAAGTGTGCATAACTACTATCTACAAGAGCTTTAAAGAGATCAAGCTAATCAAAGAGGAAGAACTTTGCTTCAAACTGCAAGAGCTCAACTACTGATCATTCAAAGCCAATTCAACAAGTTCTTCTCTGCGCCAAACTGCTTCTATAAAACTGTAAAGTGTAGTTTTCTTATTGTTTCTTTTGTATGTGTTGAACTTGATTTAGTTTGAGGAACTAAGATCAAGTGTAAGCAAAGTAGTGTGTGATTGGAGTGTGACTCATCACCTACTTGTGCTGTGTTTTGTTGATGCCCCCTAGAGCTGGAATCTAGAAGAGAGCAGCGACTCTAATTGTATTGAGAGAATACAATAGTGAAACCCAAGTCACAAGGAGTGTGAGCTTGGAAGAGTGGAGTAGGGAGGTTGCCCGAACCACTATAAAAATCCTGTGTGTTTGATTTATACTTCTGCCATTTACATTACATTACATTGCTTTCCATTTCGTTTCTTCATTAAGGGGACTGGATTAATCCGGGGTTAAGTTTCTGTTTAAGATATAAATTTTTTAAATACCCAATTCACCCCTCCCCTCTTGGGTTTTGCCATCAACTCGGGACCAACAAATACACCTGGTGGAATTGGAACAACTTCATGCATGATTCTGATGCTATACTCTCCTGTATAAATGGTGCATTGCTTCTGTCACTAAGCATATAGAACTCACAACATCATTTATAGTTTTCTGTGGGTCAAAATGAGACTTAAAAAATTCACATTACTGCCACCACAGCCATGGGTGAATAACTAAATTTGTTAGCTTCTTACGACCGAAAGGTCATAATCCATACCTCTGATGATGGCAGAGCTTCATTGTTAAATCTAGTCTCTAAGCCAGTCTCACTGGCAGAAGTTTGACCAAGTCTGGAAGGCATGGTGCTGATCCCTGAAATGAAAGCCAGTACTCAGATGCATTTTCTTTTGCCTTTTCTATTGGTAATAATAAATTAATAATGATGATAAAGATGATCATAATAATCTCTCTCTCTCTAAAACTGAAACATAGACAGTCTCTCTCATCCTCACTGGAAAAAAAACGACTTGAACTGAGAGTTTTCCTTTGCAAGCAAAGAGATGAAACAAAACTTCTGAACTAGGCTACTATGGTTTTAAATTTTCTTTGAGCAAGAGAAGGACTGCAATAAAATTTCCAGATCATCCTACCATGGTTTTGCTTCGCTCTATGAGCCAGAGACGCATTAGAATCCAGCAGCCGTTCATTAGAAGTTGCTTGCACACTGTCTCCTAACCTCTCGTCTACTGTAGGAATGGCATTCTGCACATTCTCAATCTGTGAAGTGCTACAGAAAGTCTCATTCCTATGGGTAACCTGATCAACATCATGAGATGAATCTTGTTTAGTTACAGTATCCCCATTTGCCAATCTGACTCTGCATGTACTAGCCTGTTCTGTGGGAATATTATCACTGTCATTGCAAGCTGCATTGGAATGTTTCGAATTAGAGACAGCAACATCGGCAGCAGAACTTCCCTCACTGTCTCTCACACTTGCTGAGATTCTTTTAACAGCATGATTCTTATCTTTTACCCCATCTTCTGTGTCTCCTGCACCATGAGGTCGATGAGGAACACCCAGGATTGGCTTTAGGAAGGAAGTCCAAATCCTCATGACTTTGTCCACTTGTTCTGTAGTAGTGCAAGCCTCTCCGCATGAATATTTTATGACCCGATATTCATGAATATCGGGATCAACATAAATAAATTCCATATTTGGAATTATAGGACGCCTGTTTCCAGCAGCAATAGCGAGAAGCACATCATCCTCTTTAGCTTCTTCTCATTTATCTCCTTGATCTTAGCCAAAAGAGTTGTATAATGAATGGAAATAATCATAAGGAAGTAGAAGACCCAATAAAATTTTAAATAAAATAAAACAAAGTATACTACATATGCTAGGTTAAGATTACTTGGACAATAACAGGTAGATATCTTGAAATTGATAGGACTCGAATAGACTACAATGCAAAAGAAGGAAATATATATCTCCTACCATTTCATGATTTCATAATTTGCTTATAGATTCAAGATAAGTTGCTTAATTGTGCAAAATAGAAAGGTTTAGGCACCCTTTGCACCCCAAAATGGATTCCCGAAAGTGTTGGTTGCATTTCCTTTCATTTAGGTAGATTTTCATTGTACTTTGGTTGGTTTAAACAATTTCTAATGTGGCTGTAATCTGTAGAGAAAATTGCATTTTCATTTCAACAAATTGTACAAGTTCCATCTTCATATATGAACACATATGCCATCATAAGGAAAAACTCTGTTTCAACAATTAGCATACAAGTTTCATCTCCATTTATACATGTGAGAATACATAATTTCATAAGGAAAATCCAATTTCAACAATACCTATACAAAATTCAGCAATGCACCATATAATCTCCTTTTAACATAATTTCTTCTATACACATAAGTGAAATCACATATACCATATTCTGCCATTACATTCTCCAAAGTAGAAATTTCAACATTTCAATGATTGAGTTATATAAAATAACTACAAGTTTCAGAACCTTCCATTTGAAAATTCCAAACTATCACCATCATGTATAATCCACCATATTTTTGCTGCAATGGACTCACACATTCACACATCCTCTTCTCCAAGTAAATCAAACCAATATAGACTCATAGACACAAACAAAAACAATTACAGGTATTCTTTTCAAGAGGCAAAGAAAGGAGCAACAATTCACAATAATCGAACCGATAATTTTGATACACAATAGCACAACACATTTATGTTGTCAACAGATCTAAACAAAAATTCAGACAAAACCATAATAAGTTTGGTTCCAAATTAGCCCTGTAGAAGTGCATGGAGGCAACCGGATAAGAGATCTCAAACAAATAAAGAAAATTCTGCTTGTTTTTTTCAAGATCAATGTAGACAATCTTATTGCACACAGATTTGTTAAAACCAGAAATTATATTATGCAAAGCCACATGATTCTCCCACAATTGTAAAACAGAGTAGTTCATACCTAGGTTGGTGATATGTAGTAAGTTTTTCTCATCTCATGCTTGAAGACATATGAGCAAAACAGAAAGCAAGTTATTCACATTCATGCAAAAACATGGGAATCATACAAACTAAGAAAATGCTTGAAGTTGAATAGAACAGCCATGATGCCAAACAGAAATCATTTGAGAAAACAAAACGGGTTGCACAGGAACTGATTTAATCAAAACAAAAACAGATTCAGTAATCATTCTAAATTGAAAATAGGAAAACTGAAATCTCAGCCACATATTTTGAATCGACGGTGGAGATGGTGTTTTCACGCTCAGCCCTTTGTGCAAACGTTTGCGGTGAAACCGGACTCAAAAAAAAGGTGCATCAGTAGTTCAGGATTAGCGTTCAGCGGAAAAAGACAAGACTTTCTCAAACACATACCTTGTTGGGCTTTTAGGTTCTAGATACAGGTTTTCCTCCTTGTGTCTTCTGCAATGGAAGAATTTCTACTTCATCTCCCAAGACACTTCCTTTTTGAACGACAGAATATGGACCAACCGCAACCTTCTGACCAATCCTCACTGACTGGAAGCGTAAAACCCCATCCTTCACCTCATGGCTCTGAATTGTCGCTCCTTCAGCAATCACAGTTCCATCTCCAATCAAAACAAGAGATGGGTCTGTAATGTCAACATTGTCGAGCAAAACTGCTGACCCAACATGAGTCCCAAGCATCCCAAACCAATAATTAAGGAATACTGTTCCTCTTAGATGGACCGCTAGCACTTTCCCAGCAATCTCTTGGGCCTTGTAGAGAGTCCACCATTTCACGAAATCCGTGGACCACATGGAAATCTCCGGCACGAGTGCATAATTCAATCGCAGGAATGAGTTCCCAAAAATAGATATGCAAATACAGGTGAGGAAAATGTAAAGCATCCAAGACAGAGGAGCAAAAGCAAGAGGAATCAGGTAATTGAATGGACCGGTGCCAATAAAGAGAAATTTCATGAAAATGGAGGTTGCAAGATAGGCAGGCAAAATAAGCATGGCAGCAATGTAAAAAAGACCCAGGACTTGGAGAAATCCTACAACCAACTGCCAGGATATTGGGGCTTCAGTGAAATGGCTGACAACTTCCGTCTCTGGTTCAGGAAGGTCGGAGGGAGTTGTGAAAAGCTGAGGTTGGGACTTCAAAATCAGACTCTCTGAGAAGGCTGCCAAATCAGAAATGCAGGTTGCAGTAAAAATATCCACAGCTCTGACTGGAACTCCAAGATAATATGAGAGTTTCTGAGCTGCTCTAACCACGCCAATTGAATCAATCCCATAAGAAGCTAGACCTTCTGTGGGAGAGATTTTCGTAACAGGAATAGCTGTTTGTTCTGAAACAAGTCCTTTCAGGAACTCGGTAATCTCATTTAATGCATGTTGTTTGAGATTCGAGAAAGACATCCCATCATAGCTTGCTTGGAGCCTTGTGCTTTCAATAAAAAAAAAATTATGCCCGGTGCCTGCCTGCCATGCCCGATGCCTGCCTACCATGCCCGATACTTGCTGCCATGAACGAACCACTGCCAGAACCGGACGGGCGGATGTATGCGGCGGTAACAGCCGTGCCGTGGCAGACAACAGCGGCAATGGATTTTCCATATTTGAGACGACCTGCTGGCGCTGGACGAGGCCATCTGCTGCGATCTGCCGGAACTAGCTGGCACCAGCACTAGAGACGCTGGAAGTGTCGGAGAAGACGGCAGCCGTCGATCTGCTGTTGCCGCTGCCAGAGAAGACGAACTGAACAGAGGAGACACCGGGATTCAGATCTGCTGCAACCAGCCGGAGGAGAAGACGGCTGCGTCTGCGAGCAGCAACGTCCGGTTGCGGCAAGTGAGGAGGTTGCTTGCTGGATCTGCCACTGCCGGAGAAGATGCAGTGGGAGCAGCGCGGCGGGGCGGCATCGGCGCTGGAGACGAGACAGGCGATCGGCGGCAGCATGTGCCAGCGGCGGCGGCAGGCTTGGGCAGAAAGATGGGCAGCAGCAAGGACTTGAGATCGCGGGCAATGAGGCTCGGGAGGGAGCAGCAGCAGCAAAAACCTAAGATCGCGGGCAATGAGATGGGAGTGCGAGCAGCGGTAGTAGGGAACAGGAGGGACGAGGCAGGGAGGAGGGAGAGAAGAGAGTGGGAGAGGAAAGGGAGGGAGCAGCGGCAGCAGAGAGCGGGAGGGATGAGGCAGGAAGGAGGGAGAGAAGAGAGTAAGAGGGGAGAGGGAGAAGCGGGGGGCTTCAGTTAACCAACATCTACACACATGTAGATGTTAGTCCATTCCAATTTTGCCCTTGCAAATCTAAGCCGCAAGTTTTAAATGGACGGTAGATTAGGCGTTTTCACGTTCAACCCAATTGTAAACGTTTTCACTGAAACCGGACTCTTTCTAGATATCATGCGAATGTTTACGTTCCTAACAAGAATGCACGGGTTTTCAAATATTTTTGCTGCTGACGTATCAACTTGCGTAATTTTTTTTTTTGAATAGATGCATTTGCTGCCGACTTCAAATTAATTTACCGACTATCCAGATTTTTTGGATTATTTTTTCCAAAAGAATTAGTCGTTATTTGTTGCATGCGTCTATCTTCCTTTCATAGGCTAACAAGCGTATTTGTACTTCTTTAAAATTTCTAAAACTTGTCACTCATGATCTTTATAGTATCCATAATTTATCCTCAAATTTTGATGGCAAAAGCATTTCATTTGATTGAGTTATGAAAGCTTTACTTACTGCCTTCCTCATGTAGAGGTTTACTTCTAGAGAATTTTGTCTTCATATATATTGTAAATGCATCCTCTTTTTGAATTTCTTGGTTTGACCTTGTAGAAGCTGTCTTCTAAGCATGACTTGCCTTCAATACTTTAGACAACATTTATTCTTGATTTATCAAAGTTGTCTTACTACTTTACTATCATGCTTTTACAGACATTAACCGGACTGAATGAACTTGTTTCGCATAGATAATTTTGTTGTTCGCTTTCTTAAATGTTATGGAATTCTACTTTAGCTAGTACTTTGAGAATTTTGTTGTTTCCTTTGCTCTACTTTTTTTTTTTTTTTTTTTTTTTGAAAATTCTAAGGCATGTATTTCTTCTTGAGACTGCTGAATCTCCTAAAGCTTGATTTCAGCTTCTACTGTCTATCCTTTTATTCAAATGTTTCTTCAATTAATTTCATAATAAACTCAATATTGGCTTAATTTAATTGTGTTGTAGCTTCCACTGTCTTGTCGATTATAATTATTTCCATCAATGAAGTCATAACTTCTTCACCTATATTTGGTGACTTAGAAGACATATTTTTTGTTGTCTGGAATGATTCTACGGATATAGTTGCTTTCACAAGCTTATGTCTTCTTTTACAGATACTAACTCAACTGTTTGAATCGGTTTTAATTTAAGCACTTTGCTAGTTGCATCTTAATGATCATACTCAATGAATCTTGGATAATACATCATTAGACATCACATATTTGTAAATCACTTAGATGTATCATTAGTATCTTCACTTGTCGCTTAAGGTTTTAGCTCATTATTGAAACACTTAGGTTATCTTTTTGTATTAAAGGCAGGTAATGTGAATACTAAAAAACTTTTGGCTCGAAACCTTTTAATAACAAGATAAATAATTTTAAATATTTTTTCATTAGTTTTTATTTCTTTAGCTAATTTTAATGTAATTTAGATATTTTAAAATGAGTTTATTTATATAATATTAACATATTTAATTCACAAATTTTAAATTATAATAGTGAACAAGCAAAACTTGAATAGTACATATTCATTTAGTATTTTTTAAATATATGTGTAAGATAAGTAATCTTACCCGTTTATCATGTCGTAGATTTGTCTTGAAATGCAATCAGGAGATATTAGGCTTTATATTTGGCTTAATTCATTTAATTTTAGTCTAAAAATAAATGAAATATTCATTCCAAACATGTAAAAAATATATTAGAAAAAATTTTACAAATAATTATTCAAGTTGGTAATCAATTTTTTTTATAATTTCAATTTGATGATTTTTAACTAAATTTTATCTTCATAAAGCATTGTTTTTGTGAGACATGTCTTAACTATATTTTAAGAAGAGAATAATGAGCATCTTTTGACTTTAAAACTTTTAATAAAACTATATATATTTTCAAAATTTTATCTATTTTTAATAAAAATATAAAGTATAATTTAAATACATATAAACTAGTTTATGTATACAAAATAGACTTATTTAATACATTCTTGATTTTTAAATTCTGATAAGCAACAAGCATAACATGAATAAGGGTTCAATTGGATCGGGTCAAATGGGATGAAGCTTAATTCTCCTAATTCATTTATTTAATTTTATCTCTTATCCCATTTAAAGAACCTCAAATCTTATCTATTTAACAAACATGTTGGCGGTTGTTAACAGGTTGCCTATATGAGGTGTAAATAAGTTGTAATACAACTAGGGTGTGTTTGGGAAGTTGTAAAACTTTTAATAAAAAAAATTTTATGTAAAAATTGTTAAATTAGTAGAAAATGATGTGATATTGTAGGAGTAATGATGAGGAGTAAAGAGAATGAATTTAAAATAAATAGGTTAGTTGTATTGGTAGTTGTATAGAAATGATTAAAAAGTAGTGTTGTTGTATAGAAAGATGTGTAAAAAATAATTAAAAAAGGAGTAGTTATGGATAGTAAAAAGTTTTAGATTGAAAAGTTTTAACTTGACAACTTTTGCAAATTGCCAAAAGCACCCCTAATTTATTAACAAATACATGACATAAAATAAATTTAGATTTTAATACTAATAAATTAAAAAAAACTTAATAATGAAAAGAAGTAGCATATAGTTGATTCAAATTTCAACATTCCAATGAACACCTAACAAGTGATAAAAACATTTTTTGTATAAATATAAAAAACTTAAACACTAGTGTTTGAATCTTTATACTAAGATAATGAGTTGCTAGTGAGTTGCGCAGCTTAAATGAATTACTATATGAATTGACAGGTTGGTTACTCTCAATTTTGTGACTATTTACTCAAATAAATAAGTTAAAAGGATCACTAAATAGATTAAAAAGTTGGTAAAAGCAACCCTAATCTATTTTAAAATAGGTTTGACAAACGAGTTGACTTATTTAAGTTGTACCCGTAAACATGAGTAATACATATTCATTTAGTTTTTAAAATATATTGGTGCGGCAAGTAATCTGATCCATTTATTATGTAGTAGGTTTATGTTGAGATTAATAAAAAAAATATTGGGCTTAATTAGTCCAAATATTAATCTAAAAATGCATATAATATATATTCGTGTGTAAATTTGAAAAAATGCATATATTCATTCACGTATATATTAGAATATGATAACACTTTACACCATCATTTATCTATCTAGTAGCGATATTAGATAGTTTAGATATTGAAAAGCTACTTAGAAATTAATTATTAGAGAATGTTTGGTGTTGAATAAAACTTTCGAATAAAAATGTTTCAATTTAGAAGTTCATTCTTCATAAGTGTCTTATTTTAATTATTTCTTCATAATTTTCTATACAACTAACTAACTTTTAAATTATTCTACACAACTATCTATACAACTAGCCTATATATTTTAACTTTATTATATACTCTTTATCATTACCCTTATCATATCACATCATTTTCCTCCATTTAAAAAATTTTATACTAAAAATTTTTTATCCAAAATTTTTCTCACTTCCCAAACACACCCTTAATATGAAATTATTTTATTATATTAATTTCACACATTTGTAGATAGGGCACATGTATACTAATACTAGACAAATGAAGGAGTTTTTATATAATAATATAAATAACATTAAACTTAGTAAATAGAGTAGATTTTCTAACCATTATTAAAATATTAAAAATGAAGGGGGTTATATAAAAGCATAGCCCTTTTTGTGTTTGCTTTATTAGCTTATATTAGGTCAGCCTAAAAAAATATACTTCATTAACTTATGTTAGATAGGATAAAAATCATAAATTTTTTTTATTAATTTATTTCAAGTATATCTAGTTTTATAATCTTTGAATGTATAAATATTGTTATTTTCAAAAGTCAGCCTTTTTAAAGGGTAAATCACACCTCAAAATATTGATTTTAGAAAATAAAAATTATACCTATAAATTCAAATTTTGAAACTTTGTAATCCAACTAAAATATAATTGGAGGAATAATTTCATGCAAATCGACAAAAATTCAAAAAATATATTTTTATTCTAGCCTATCACTGTAAACCCCTAATGATATTTTCCTTTTTTTTTAGTAGACCCCTCCAGTAGATATGAAGTAGAGGCCTAAAGTTGAGTTGTCATTAGAGGACAAACTAAGTAAAAGTTGGTAAGCTTGTAACAAACTAGGACTAAATTCCACATTGAAAAGGACAGAGAGTTTTTGAGGGTTTATGAGTAAGTCTAAGCTTAAGCATGGTATGATATATTTTTAAAATCATGCAACTGAGCTACTAGGCTATAGCGAGCCATTTCACACAGTAAGATCCATAGTCCATGGGCTCAAAATCTTTTTCTAGGTTTGTATGTCATGCTGAGTGTCATTCAAATTGAGGTGAAGCAGTGGACTTCATAAAGTTGCAGATGTTTTTCATTATTTGATTATCCATGATTGTGCTGACGTTGAGAATGCGTAGTGAACATGTGGGGATAGACTAATTCTTTTGAATTTTATATTGGACCATGATTGTGAGATCGTGAGAATGTAATGTCATTGAATTACATTGATAGCCCAGGAGTCCTATGCATGAGATGGTGTTGGAAAATGAACACAATTCATGTTGTTTATAGCTAATGCATATAAGATGCTTGATCGAGTGTATGATTGAGCACTGATATGAGCTAGAGCATGTGTTCTTTCATCATAGTTTGTGCATGAAGATAAAGTCAGCTCTCAAGTGGAGAGATGTGGTGTCACAGGAAGTTAGAGAATGATAGCCAATGGACAAACGAATAAGTTATAGAATAGTTATTTTTCGTGAGTTATCTTGGTGTGGAAAATCTAATTCAAGGTGGAGATTGTTAGGTTCATACCTTGCATTTGCATGTGGGTTATTTATGTAAGGGTTTACAAAAGAGAGTGAGTGATGAATATAGAAGAGAGTACATATTGATTTTTTACGTAAATACTCATAGGAAGTCCTATTTATAGGTGTATCAGTTAAGAATTTCACAAAGTCCTAGGTGGGTGTTTTGATGGGATATGAGAGGGAGTTATAAGAGTGTTCTTCTGTGGGGATGTGTGAAGTATTTAGAGAATGAGTGTGAGTCATTCTATATATATCTTTGTAAGTTCTTTATTATAATGGATTTGTATTTCTCTCCTGTGGTTTTTCCTTCTATGTTGAAGAGTTTTTTTAATGTAAATTTTAGTGTCTTGTCTGCATGATCTTGTTGTTGTTTATTTAATCATAATTTATTCTGTATTTCATTTCAACTCGAATAACATTTTATAACAAGAATTGCAGTAGTAGAAGATGTTGGGTGCGCACTCAAGCCAACTTTTGGAATTGAAAAGATTTATAAGCACCCAACAATTGGTTTCAAAGTCCATGATGGAGTAACTCTACTCAAGAGATGGGAAAACAAATTGATGGAGATCCAACCTAGGCCCGATATATGAAGGAGGAGATTGTTAGGTTATTTTACATCTTTGAGAAAGGGCCTAGGTGTGTCAATAAAATGCGAGGGAAAACTTCACCTCTCAAGCTAACTTTTGAAGTTAAGAAGACTCATAAGCACCCAACAACGAGGAAAATAACAAATGGGTTTGTTGTTGAGATTGTATCCCTATCCAGACTCTCAAGGCAAAATGCATAAAAGATCACATCTCAATCAATTTGACCCCATTTTAGTAAGAAACAGGCTGCGAAATGACCACGAATTGATTAATAGTTGTGCTCGATCATAACCCATCGACGCAAATGTCTTCATTGAATACTCCAAACTGGAATTCTACTCTTATTGGACTTTAATTTCATTTGACTGTGACGTCCTACCTACTGAATACGCATCTCCAGCGTCATTGTAACATATTTGGGAGAAGAATGAAGTGGAAAACTAGATTCCGGTAACATAGGTCGGAAAAGGGGGACGCTGATCCTATGCGCCCACATACACATTTTTTTTTTATTTTTTTGAAATTTTTTTTATAAAACTGTAAATCTAAGTGTATTTAATATATGTATTAATTTTTATTTTGGAGTATTTTAGATATTTATTTATGATTTTTGAAAATCAGTGGCATTTTAGGTAATTTTACCTAAAATGCCACTGAATTTCAAAAATAAAAAATAAATATCTAAAATACTCCAAAAATGGTAAAAATTAATACATATATTAAATACACTTAGATTAACAATCTTATAAAAAAAATTTCAAAAAAAAAAAACTGAAAAAAAGGGTGTATGCACCCGAGAGCATTAAGAGTTCAATACTCCTGGGCGCATAGGATCAATGTTCGGAAAAGGGAGAAACGGTAAATTTTTTTGAAAATTGCGAGATAAAAGGGTAAAGATAAAATGAGAATAAATATTAAATAAGGTAATTATATTCAAAAAATATTAAAATATAAAAAATAATTAAGATACACAGGTAAACCGGTTTCCCTCCCCCCTGCTATTAAAAATGCTGTACCAAACATACCTTATGAAGTAACCTCGAAGCTCAGCCGTAGCTTCTTGGCTGAGGCATGCGCTTGCCTTCCGAAAGTCAAAGTCTCCACCTGCCTCTTAAGTTATAAAATTTTTATAGCACATCAAATTTTTTATTATTATGGTGACAGCATTCTTAAATTAACAATTTAATATGTTCAAACATGATAAACGGCGTAAATCTAGTAAGTAATCCGTTACGTCATTACCAAGGGATAATCGACATTCGGATCTCTCTAGAGCAATTGCAAGGGTGCAAAATTTTGTAGGATTTATTTACATGATTATGATCTGATGCAAATAGGGTAGATGTACATATCATGCCTCCATTTTCTTTTTAATGTTAAAATTTTTTTAGAAAATCAAACTATCTATTATCTTCATCAATAAGTATTTTTTGTCATGTCAAATCACTTTGATTCAGAACGTATATTTTTAAAGTTTTAATACCTTTTTAGAGTGAATATATCATTGTAGTAATATAAGATAATCATAACTAACATTAATTAAATATCATTAATTTGAAATAACATTACTTAGCAATCTTGTTGTCAACACCTCATAAATAACTCCACACTCAGGAGGAACAACTATAAATACCCTCATTGCCAGAAAGACACTTTTATTTATAATCCTCCCAAAACGCTGCCCTAGGGATTTGACCCTAGGTCAGCGAGCAGTGATGCTAACCATGTTGGATGCTTGTTGATGTTAAAATAGATAGTTAGTTATATGGATAGTTGCGTAAAAGTAATTGGAAAGTATGATAGTTATATAGGAAGATATAAAGAAATGATTAAAAAATAAGATAGTACGGACAGTGTGAAACGTTTTAGATGTATCACAACAAACTGTTAAAATAATATTTTTATGTACGAACGTTACCTGATATTATGATAGCTAATTAAAACAAAATTTACTATTTAAATATATTATTATTAAACTTCACAGCCTAAAAGATATAATCGATCTAAACGATCATATCATTTATACCATTTTAAAGTAGATTTAACATATTTCGTCTGTAAAAAATACTTATAAAAGTCTTTATGTTAAAATATTATGAATTTAGTTTTTAATATAATATAAAATTCTAAGCTTTGGCGATGTTAATAAAACTATATAAATTTTAAAAAATATATATTTAAAAAAGTTTCTTATTTCCTCTAGAGTCTTGCTTCTATGAGACCTAATTTTATGTAACTTTATTTACTTTACTAAATCCATTTCATTTATGGTATCTAGCATAATTTATATTCATATAAAAATTCTACCCTTTGCTAGTATCATTTCGTGAGTACCTCATTGAAAAATATAAAATCTACCTAATGAAATAGTTTGATGTTAAGTATCAATTTTAAAGCTAAGTTTTTAACATTAAATAATATAAAAATACCATTACTATGTGGATAATTAATACTATAAAGCAGTATTTTTGATAAGTTGCACGTGAATATATATTCGTAATCAAATGTGGCACTTGCGTATCTTTAATTTAAATGAAACTTAGCCTTATAACTAAATAAATGATGCCAAATATAATGGATAAAGTAGATTTTTTAAATTTATGATGGAAAAAATAAATGGATTATTGGAATTGCTTACTCTTCCATATTTCTATATTCTTTTCCTTTTTTATCTTTTTGCCAACATTTCTTTTACTCTTCTTCCAACCGTAAATTAACTTGATTTGGACCTTCAACTTTTAATTTAGGATTGCACTGACGTTTGAAAAATGAGGTCCTTTGTCGGATTAAATTAATATTTTAAAAATCAGGTTTGGGATAAGAAGAACCTTTTGTTCATCGTTTTCAGGTTCTATCTTATTATGTGAGTACAATTAACCATACCTTACTGAATTTTTATACTGCCATCTTGAATATAAAGGAATCTTAAAACATAATTGTCGCTTCAACCATTAATAAAAATTACCGTTTCTTGTTTTATTGTTATTTTTTATTTTTATTTTTATTTTTTTTTTAGCCACGAAGTAATTATCTTGAATTTCCTTCCCCCTTGTTATTTATACAACATGAATCATCAATGGCTTTATTATTTTAAAAAAATAGTTAGTGGCATCCATTGACTTCCAAATCCGGTTACTTGTATTTTAGTTCCTCTAAGTATACATATTTGGTTTTTAAGCCATGAGGTTTGCATATTTACTTTTTAAAATTTTCTATTAACGCAAGGCATAAAATAGAGGAAAGTTTGTTTGTAGTTGTGGAAAAAAATTTTAATGACAATATTACCTTTAAAAGCAGTTGACTTTCATGAGTCAACTCAACTTAGTTATAAACAAAATTGCACTGCCTACAGGTTTAAGTCAACTTATTTTCATGAATTGACTTGTGTTTATGAGTTTACTCAACTAGGTCATATAAAATTGTCTTGCACACATATATGAGCCGATTCATGTTCACGAGTTGACTCAACTAAGGCATAAGTGTATTTTTAGACTTTTCATTTTCAAACAATAGCCATCAATTGGGTATTTTGACGGTAGAGTTCAAAATCTAAAGAGAGTAAATTTACAGGGTCTAAAAAACAAATATGCGCAGTTAAAAGGGACAAAAAGCAAAAAACCCACCCTAATAAACATGCACTTGCCCTCTTAAAGTAAGGTCTCCACCAGCTTCTTAAGTACTTAAGTTTTACTGAAAGAGGCACTGCAAAAATATTTTATAAAAAATACGCTTATGTCTTAAGTAATTAAATTTTATGGCCCATCAAAATTTTTATTATTGCAACGACTGCATTCTTAAATTAACAAATTAATATGTTCAAACTGATAAACGGTTAATATCGTAATTAATCCATTACGTCCTTAACAAGGGATAATCAATATTCCGTTCCTTACAAAGCAAGTGCAAATAGGGTTCTTTTGAAAGTTTCAACTTGAAAATTTTATAGGTTTTATTTACAGGATTTTAATTTGATGCAACTGGGTTGGATGGACATGTTATGCCTCCATTTCCTTTTCTAATTTTAAAAATATTTTTAGAAACTTAAACTATTTATTAACTTCATTAATAGATTTTTTTATCATGTCAAATCATTTGATTCAAAACTTATACGTTTTGAAGTTTTAGTACCCTTTTAGAATGAATATTTGACTATACTAATATAAGATAATCAGAACAAATATTAATTAAACACTATTACTTTGAAATAGCATTACTTAGCAATCTCATGTAAAAAAAAAACATTACTTATCAATCAAGTTGTCATAGAACTCATATATTGGAAGGTATTTACGATAAAGAGAATTATTTTTCTCTTTAATATGCGTTTTTAAATTAATTTAATGAATTAAAAATTTGTTTATTAATAGAAAATTATCGATTCTAAAATATAATATTTTTATGTATGAAAGTTACCTGACATTATGATACCTGAAATGTAATTTGTTATTTAAATATTTTTTTTATTAAACTGGACGACCGAAAGGATATAATAGTCTATAAAAATAACCATATCATTTGTAAAATTTTAAAGTATATTCTGGATATTTCATCTATAAAAACTTCTTAAAAAAATTTAAGATAAAATATTATGAATTTATATTTTAATACAATATAAATTTCTAAGCGTTTAGTGATGTTAATAAAATAATATGAATTTTGATAATTAAAAAGTAAATAATATTAGAGGCAATAAGTGAAATGATAGCCCATAGTATCTACATGGCAAACACGAAACCCCGTGCATTCGCAAATACTTCTTAAGTAATTTCGAAGCTTAATAAGTTATACACATGCAATTTCAAATTATTTTAAATATTTTTCGCCATGACTTTTCAAATTATTGCGGTCCATCTAAGGCTCCCATTAGTTAAGCAACAGACTCAATTTTGGTAAGAAACGGTCAGTCATAATGACGATAAATTAATCATTAATCATTAGTCATGTTCGATCATAACCGTCAATACTCGAAATTGGATTTTAATTTCTTTTGATTGTGGCGTAATGCCTGGTGGAATCCAGTTCCAGCCAATGATGCCATCCCTAGATAGAGTTATAAGAAACAGCCGCGAAGCTCTGCTGTAGCTTCGCTATTAAACAGTTTCATTGACTCCCAAGCCCAGCCTGCACATGCATTCTCAAAGTAAGGTCTCGCTGCTGCAGCTTCCTCGTTAGGTTCATTGCTCCCATCATATGCCGCTTAAAGTCAAGGTCCGTCTAGTAAGTACGTTTTAATGATGCACTGCAAAAATATTTTAGTTAAAATACTACGCTTATATCGTGTAGGGAGTTTAGTGGGAGCCCACCACTTTAGAGAATTTACCATGAGATAGATATGCGGAAGTGGGATCATCGTTGAACTTAAGCTTCATGCCTCTCAACTTTTCACCTGGTTCGAATTAAATTGCGAAATTGAAAATCAATCACAATTACATCGCCTAAATGCTAACAGTAGAGGGAGTAGGAGGGGATGGAAGATTAAGAGCTCTAGGGTTTGTATCATTACTTGGAGAGTATCTCAAATCCTCCTTTCATAGAAGGGGGCAAAAGAGATTCCCACAAAGTCTTCCAATAATGGGTTCTATCTATCTGCTATCCTGATGAGATGGCTCTTTATTTAGATAACGTATTTGAAGTGAGGAATTTATCTTTTGACGGATAGCTCCTATCTTATAGGAGTCCTCGTAGGCATACACCTCTAATATCTGCACTCACATATGATGAGCTGTGTCACCATCCGCCATTAAATAACTATTCATACATGCAAACAGGTTGTATGACCAGTGAGTATAACCTACAATTTGTGAGCCCAATCCTATGCACTTATTAGGGATACATAGTAGCTACGATTTAGAATAAAACAATATCTTACTATACCCCACGCTCAGTTTATTACACTAGCCTAAGTATACTTAATTTGTCATTAGGGTTATACTTGACTATCTTTTTGCTGTATTGTAATGTAATCATAATTATGTCTGATCACATAACTCAATCACATAAATGGATATAATTAGTTGACTAGTAAATACAAGCAAATGATACAAAAAAAAATTATCTTTCTTTAGTTTATATGATCCTTAACCTTAAATTGACTGCTTTTCTGAATATGTCTGGCAAAGCTACATCACTCATAACCTGTAAGTAATATACTGAGGTAGCAATATTAAACAATAATCTCAAAATATAGTCAAAAGTCATATAAGGCATTTAACCAAAGCTATTCTTGCTTCAAAGGCTCTCGCAGTCAGGAGACGAAGGTTAAAATAAACTTACTTCTCTTTTGGATTACTAAGCACACATGATATGAAACATGTGTCATTGTAGAACAACTTCTAACAAATAAGAAGTATACATCATTAACTTTTCGACATCATAAGACCTTAGTTTTGTCACTATTAAGCACCTAATTTGAGTTCTCAAAGTGATTGCTTTCTCTAAATGACAACCAAGATCTCACATCAGGCTCTAAAAATTTTCAATAGATGTAGGGCTTTAATTATAGTCAAGATCTAATAGAATGTGATCTCCTTTTGATGCTCTTATCAAGACAACAAACATATTAAGTTTTATGATTACATAAAGCATCCATGGCATCTAAGTTGTCTCATATGTGCATGTTCCTAAAACATTAGAGGCAATTGCCTATAAGAGAAGACCAATCTCTAACTTTGTTGACATACTTATGATTGAGTACCTCGCAATTTATTTAATCATACTAGTTCATTTATTAATATCTCAAACAAATACTATGATCTGCATAGTGTATATATGTTGCTACTGCTTAATATGCCATAAATTTAGCCTTCAAATTATGTTGTTTCTTGCTACCCATGGGATATGCCATTAATTTAGCAAAAATGTATAACCTAATATTGATTTTTTCTTCTCTAGATCACCAAATCAATTAATATTGGCAAACCCATTAGGTGCAAATCATTTACTTGATAATAAATCAAATAATTTGTAGTGCTTTTTGTGATATTAGTTGAATGCTTTTGATAGTTTCTCAAAATGCTTATCTATGATTTGGCTAGTGTCTATTTACTAAACTAATGGCATAACAAATGTTAGAGTGAGTACACAACATAATGTACATCTAGCTCTCAAATGCATTAGTACAAGGAACATTTCTTCATTTTCTCTTTCTATTGGAGTCTCATAGCGTATTTGAGGACTCAATATTTCATTTGTTGCAATATGATTATTAATAGGATTACAACTTTACATATTAGATCATTCAAAGGACTATGGGTATGTGTATTCCTTATTAAAGAACAAGAGACTCTTTTGAACAATACCTATTTTTTTTATCCAAATATGAAAGATGTTTCACCCACGTTCTTTATTTCAAAAATAGAGAATAACTATTATTTAATGACAATAAGGATTTCAAGTCCGGATAATTGCAAGAATGAGGAAAATTGATGTTTATTTATAGTCTATATTATTTTATTAGGTATAATTCTTAGTCACTAGATGAGTCTTATATCTCTCAATTGATCTATTTATTTTACACTTAATCTTAAGAACTCATTTGTTCTTATTCACTTTACAGTCTAAGTGGATGATCACCCAAGTTCCAAACTTAGTTATACTCTAACTCTTCTTTCATTACCTTTTCTAATTAGATGGGCATGAGAGAGCCTTATATGCTGAATTAGGATCCTTATCATCTTGAGATGTAATGATAAATGTTTCTTTCTCAATCTCAAAATGAATATGTGGGATGCTTTTATGGCTACTTCTTTGATGATGATATTCTTTAGGTACATTGCTCCAACTTAGCTCAAAATGTCGAGACAAGTTTTTAGTTTCTTCCACTGATTAGTTATGAGCATTACTACCCTTAGGATCTTTTATCTTATAAAGAAAAGCATCATCCTTGTTAATCTCACCACACTTCACCACACTTAAGAAATCACTCTCTAAGAATTTGACTTGGCATGATTCAATTTTAATCAAAATTTGCATCAAAATTTGCATGAAAAGATGCAATAAATGAAAGGAAACCATCATTTGGTATGAACATGTCATAACTAATATCTAAAAATTATATGAATGTATTAATATCCAAAAAATTATAAAAATATATTTAATCAAATTAGAGTTAAGTTAAGATGTTCCCAAGCATGTCAACACAACTATCATAAAAAACTTTAAAAAATCTAAACAAAGACAAGATAAAAGAACGACTAAGTTTTGCTAGACCTTTAATATATATTGGACATCGAGAAAGAGAAGCATTTTTCCACTATGCAACTTGACTTTGCAGGTTCTTATCATTTTGCGCATATCTCCACCTTGTTTATGTTAAGATTCAATAATACTCCACAAGAGCTCTAGGTTTTCAGCTTCATGGTTCGTTGCTCCTAAATTCATAATATATAGAAGGATGCAATTCGGTTAGCATGGCCAAGCTATAAATAAAAATAAAAATAAGAGCAGAAGTAAGGTTGAATAATACCTTCGTTGGCTTAATGCGCTCATGAGCAAAGTAGCCAAATAGTCACAATTATAACATTTGGCCTCAGTTATGTCTTTCTTTCTTCCATGCTTACCTCACTTGCATTGAACATCTTTAGTCTTTTGTGTATCCTTATTATCGTTTTCTTCTTCCTTGAAGAAACTAAAATCAATCATATATTCTAATTCATAAAAAGATTTTGTATCCTTCAGGTGCTCATCTTCCAACTCCAAGTATGACTAATGTCATCAAAGATTTTGACATTCTCATTGTGTGTCATGTTGGTTTTCATATATTCTCAGTTGTCAAGGAGAGATTTTATCATGACTTGCACCTACTGCTTATCTGTGAGAGCATATCTAGTTAACTTAAGCTCTTGGATCATATGTGATATTTCCTTAAGAAGCTACCTCATGGTGTTATTCTAGCACTTTTTATAGGTATCAAACTTGATAATGAGCCTTCTCACCTTTGTAGCAAAGATACCACTAAAATTTTCTTTTAGGACTATCCACATTTTCTAAGTTGTACTAGGCTAATCGAACCCACACATAAGATCATATTGCATGGTGCTTAACAACATTATGTAAGCGCTGCTTCTTTTTCTTCTATAAGCTAGATAAGCCTCACAATCTTTCTTGTGTTGAGTAATATTTCCACAATTAAGTTCATTCATGATGTTATTTGATGTTTTCAATACCTCTTATTCCTCTAGGATGTACTAGAATTTTTTGTGCTAGATATCATAATTGCTGCCATTTAATTTCTAGCCTTTATCCAAATAAGCAACAATCATGAAAAATAAGCCAAGTCTATGTTTTGATGATTAACAAATTAATTTGAGTAAGTTTTGGTTACTAACATGTTTGTGAAAATGATTGAAGGATATACAAATGAAGAAAATGAAGCATGACAGGTCAAGTCGAATTCCAAGTCGACTCAGGCATTGACTTAGGCCAAGTTGATCCCTAAGTCGACTCCAGCAGCGACTTCAAAACGTCATTTCTGTCCAGAGTTGAAATCGGGGACGAGAGCTTCCGAAGTCGCATCCCAAGTCGACTCCGCATGCAACTTGGGTGAAGTCGCAGACCAAGTCGACTCCAGCTTCGACTTCAGTGCAGAACTTGCAGATTAAGTCAATCCAATGCTAAACTCGAGTGAAGATGAAGGCCAAGTCGACTCAAACACTTGACTTGGATAAAATGAAGATCAAATGAAGATCAAATAAAGACCAAAGCAAGCAGGGTTGTATGACTACATCATGTTGGATCATGAACACATACTCGGACATCTTCCATGCATTTCAAGATTCTAGACTCAAGACATGGAATCAAATATTTTAAGATAGAAGAATCATAAAGAGTCTTAAGTAATATAAAATGGTGGAAGAACAATCAAACATGAAGAAATTCAAGCAAGCAAGTCATTCCAAAGAATTTCAAGTTCAACTAGCAAGCTGAGGAAGTGAAGTCGCACCCGAAGTCGACTTCACCTACGACTTGGGTCAAGTCGAGGACCAAGTTGACCTAGACTAGAACTTGAAGAAGTTGCGAACAGCCGAAGTCGCATCCGAAGTCGACTCCACCTGCAACTTGGGTCGCAACGGTCGAAAATTTTTTGAACATTGGCGCATTAAATGCGCGCCACCTACTTCCAAACGTTCGAATTCCCTCGCCATTTATATAAGGCATTCAATATGAACATGGAAGGTAGCTGGGAATTCATTGATTGAGCACAACTCCTATCTCCAAGAGCATTAAGTGATCAAGCCAACATCTAGAAGAAGAACCTTGCTTTCAAACTGCCAAGAGCTGCCCGTTGAATCTTTCAGACTGCTTTACAAGTTCTTCTCTGCGCCAAATCTGCCTCTACACACCAGTAACGTGTAGAAACTTCCTTTTATTTTTTCTTTTTGTATTGAACTTGATTTAGTTTGGATAACTAAGATCAAGTGTAAGCAAAGTAGTGTGTGATTTAAGTGGAACTCGTCACCTACTTATGCTGTGAATTGTTGATGCCCCCTAGAGCTGGAATCTAAAAGAGAGCAGTGGCTCTAGTTGTATTTGTGAAATACATAGTGGAACCCAAGTCACAAGAGGTGTGAGCTTGGAAGAGTGGAGTAGGGAAGGTTGCCCGAACCACTATAAAATCTCGCTTGTTGATTTTTATTTCTGCTCTCAGCACTATATTTTTTTCCATTTGTTTCTTCATAAAGGAGACTAGATTAATCCGGGGTAAAATTTCTGTTTAAGTCGAAAAAATTTAAATACCCAATTCACCCCTCCCCTCTTGGGTAATGACCATTAACTCGGGACCCACAAGTGGTATCAGAGCAAATCTTTAAGTCTGAGATCTTTTGATATGGCATCCCAATCCACTTCTGTACCCGCATTTGCCGAAGGCCAATCTTTCACTAGGCCACTATTGTTTGATGGGAACAATTTTGGCTATTGGAAGCTACGTATGAAACAACTCATCATGGCTACAGATATGGACTCTTGGATTGCAATCTAAGACGGTGTAACATTGCCTACTGATGAAAGAGCTTCCAAATAGACTGATGAGGAAGTAAAAACTGTTAAGAGCAACGCTAAAGCTATGAACTCACTGTTTTGTGCTCTTACCGCTTCCGAATATGATAGAGTATCCTCTTGTTTAACTGCAAAAGAAATATGAGATATATTAACATCTATCTATGAATGAACTTCTCAAGTCCAAGGGACAAGGAGAAATATTTTGATTGGAGAATTGGAAAGCTTTAAAATGCCAGAAACAGAAAATATTTCTGAAATGTTTGCTAAATTCTCTAAAATTACTAATGCTTTGAAAGTTCTTGGACAAGCTATTTCTGAATCTGAATAGGTCATGAAAATCCTAAGAGCTCTACCGGAATCTTGGACTCCAAAGATTACTGCAATAGAAGAAGCCAAGGACCTAAACACATTGAAGTTAAAAGACCTTATTAGCTCATTAATGTCACATGAGCTAATCAAGAAAAGAAATGAAGATCATAACAAAGGAAAGAGAGAAATTGCACTAAAAGTCACCCATAACTTGGATGAGTCCACCTCCTTATCTCACAACGATGATGAAGACATTGCTCTACTTACTCGCAGATTTTGAAAATTTGTGAGAAAAGAAAAGAACTTAAAAAATTTCGAAAAGAGAAGAAGAAGAAGGCTACAAAGTGTTATAGATGCGGCGGTATGGGACATATGCAAGCTCAATGTCCTACACGGGAAGAAAGATCAAAGGATCATCAAGAAAGGAATGAAAGATATGAAAGCAGAAAATTCCAAAAGCCTAAGGGAAGAGGAATGTATGTGAATGAAGAAACTTCATTAACAAGTAGCTCTTCAACCGATGATTTTAAAGCAGAAAATTGTGCAAGAATATGCTGCATGGAACGGATTGAATATGAAGAAACTTTGAACACAACGGAAATATTGGAAGAGCAAACCACCTCAACAAAATACACAAATAATGAAGAGGTAACTTCCAAATTTTGCCATTCTCAATCTACTTATTCTTCTATTCAAGAATGTCTCAAATGTGCTGAATTAGAGGAATTGCAACATACATATGATTCATTATATGAGGAAATCAAAAAACTAGGAAACAAGTTATCATTAAAGAGACAACAATACAATTCTATTATTATTATAAATGAAAAATTAGCAGAAAGTACAACAAAACTGAAAGAAAAAATGAACTACTATTGAAAGAAGTGGAAAAATTGAAGAAGGAGAATGAATCCTTAAATGAATCATTAACTAAGTTCTCTAATCCAGGAGAAAGTGTGAAAATAATTTTGAAGCTTTAGAGTAAGGAGAAAGTAGCAAATCAAGTGTGCCAAAACTTTAGAAAAATCAAGTTAAAGCTGCACCCATTTACAAACCCAAAGAGAAACAAGTTGTTTGGACTAAAAGGCCAACTTTTGAACGACTACATATTTGGAGGCCTACTCCTCGATTACCAATGGCTTGCAACTTTTGCATAAGATGGGTCACAAAATTTATAAATGCAACTTTAAGAAACTATATGACCATGGTGCAAAATTAGTTTGGGTTCCAAGAAACACAAGATTTGGCCTTTCATGAATAGAACAACAAAGATTAAATTAGTTTACTAACATAAATGGACCCATAAAATGGGTACTAAAGAGATAAGATTTATTTGCTTATTTTTCAGGTATGTTTCAAGGCAAAGGCAAGCAACGTTTGGTTCATAGATAGTGGTTACTCAAGGCATATGACTAGAGAAAGAAGTTTATTTCATAAACTCAAGCCTTGCAACTAGGGGTGTAAATCGGGTCAGGTTGACTCGCGTTGGGACAAATACAACCCTAACCCACCTTGTAAAATCTCAACCCAACCCTACTTTCAACCCTACTTTTCACACCTTAACCCAACCCTATTTCAACCCACCTCAAATCGGTTCGGTTCGGGTTAGAAATCGGGCTAATAGATTGCACATATTATCAATGTTAGTTAAGCTTTTGTTCACCCAATTTCTAAAATAACAAAAAAGCAATGATAATTATAAAAAAATAAGTACTAAAATGTTCTATGTAACTCAAAAGTGGAGGATAAGTTTTGTAATTGATTTATTTTTTTGCTTTTGTATTCTTTGAGCAATTGATGTCCCCTGCAAGTCGAAAAGTGAAAGCCAAGTAAAAGTATTGCAGTAAATTATGCAAAATGAAAAAACTAATATCATAGTCTTACGTACATTTTTAGTTGACTTCCAATCAAAGCTACAAACATCTCAAATTCCCAATTGACCTGTTCGTTATTTCAAATCACCAATGCAAGCGAACATCTAAACAACCTATTTACAATACAATATAGGGTATGTTTGGCAATTGAAAGAAAAAGTCAATTAAAACTTTTCAATTTAAAACTTTTCACTCTCTATAATTATCATATTTTTAACTATCATATTTTTTAATTATTTTTTCACATTTTCCTATACAACTACCCTACTTTTCAATCATTTATATAAAACTATCCACACAACTAACCTATCTATTTTAACTTTATTCTCTTTATTACTCATCATTACCCCTATCATATAACATCAGTTGATAACTTCTACTCTCCAAAACTTTTCATCAAAAGTTTTATTCATTACCAAACACACTCATAACCAAATAATCCAAACATAATTTCACAACTAATTAACCAAATATATTTCCAAACCAAATAAATTCAAACAACATTTCACAACCAAATTGTCAAACATATTTCCAAACTCCACATAATTTTATTTAAATATCCAAACAACATAAATGAAATACACTTTCATAAGCATATCAAAATACATATCTTATGAAATCGGGTCGGCCAAATCGGGTTGGGTTGGGTCGGATCGGGTTGACCGACCCCATAACCCGTCTCAACCCGATTTTGAAAATCGGGTTGGGTTGAACCCGATTTTTAAAAACCAAATTTCCAAAATATCAACCCAACCATGGTATAAATCGGTTCGGGTTGATGCGGGCTAAGGTTGAACCCGACCCTATTTACACCCCTACTTGCAACGATGGAACTGTTGTCTTTGGAAATAATGAGAAAGGTAAAATCAAAGGTAAAGGAAACATTTATAGTATTTCAAATGCATGTATGGAGGATGTGTTATTTGTTGAAGGACTTAAGCACAATCTAATGAGTATTAGCCAATTATGTGACAAAGGATACAAGGTTGTGTTTGAATCATCTATATGCAATGTATTTGATGGAGAACATATCATGTTTAGCGGAAAAAGATATGAAAATGTATATTTGATTTCACTTGATGAACTAGATGGTCAATGTCTAATGGTCATTGACAATGATCCATGGGTTTGGCATAAGAGGCTTTGGCATGTAAACATGTCAAACATCAAGACCTTATGGAAAAAAAGTTTGGTAGAAGGATTGCCAAAATTGAAATATGACAAAGATAAAATTTGTAAGACATGTCAACTATCAAAACAACCTAAAATGTCTTTCTCTACCAAAAAGGAGATTTCCACCACTAGGCCACTTGAATTGCTACACATGGATCTATATGGGTCATCCGACATTTTAAACATTAGTGGAAAGAAGTATGTGTTTGTAATAGTTGATGATTTTTCAAGATTCGCATGAGTAATTATCTTAGCTAGCAAAGATGAAACTTTTTCTATGTTTGCAACTTTTGTAAACTTGGTGCAAAATGAAAAACAAAGCAATATTATGACCATTAGAAGTGATCATTGTGGTGAGTTTGAAAATAAACGATTCATAGAATTATGTAATGAAAAAGGAATTCACTACACATTTTCTGCATCAGAACTCCACAACAAAACGGAGTGGTTGAAAGGAAAAATAGAACCATACAAGAGATGACTAGAACAATGCTAAATGAGAGTAAATTATCCAAGAAAATTTGGGGTGAAGCTGTAACTACCGCTTGTCACGTGTTAAACCGAGTTACCATTAGAGCAATCTTGAAAAAGACCCCATATGAGCTATGGAAAGGTATAAAACCAAATATTTCATATTTTCATGCTTTTGTTTGCACATGTTATGTTTTGAACAATAGAAAAATCAACTTGGAAAAATTGGATGCTAAGAGTGATGAGACAATATTTCTTAGTTACTTATCAAATAGCAAAGTATATAGAGTCTTCAATAAAAGGAACCAAGTTATAAAAGAGTCAATACATGTTATTTTTGATGAATTTAATTCATGCTCCAAAAGAAAAGATGATTTAAGTGATGCAGATGATGTCACAAGTAACCTTGAAAAATTGCATGTGGAAAAGCAAGAAGAATCCATGGAGGAAAGGGTAAGTGAAGGTAATAATTCCTATAAACCTCTAATTGATTTGAAATTCAAAAATGCTTATCCAATTGAGCAAGTTATAGGCAATATTTATGAAGGCGTAAAGACTAAAAGGTCAAAACAAAATATTTGTGGACAATACGCTTTTGTATTAAAAATTGAACCAATTACTATTGACCAAGCTCTTGATGATGAAAATTGGATCATAGCAATGCAAGAGGAATTAAATCAATTTGAAAGAAACTAAGTTTGGCATCTTGTTCCAAGACCAAGGGACTGTACTGTCATTGGAACAAAATGGGTCTTTAGGAACAAATTAGATTAAAGTGGACTTGTAGTGAGAAACAAAGCTAGACTTGTGGCAAAAGGATACTCACAAGAAGAAAGAATAGACTTTGAGGAATCTTATGCTCCGGTTGCTAGATTATAAGCTATTCAAATTTTAATAGCCTTTGCATCTCACATGAACTTTAAGTTGTTTCAAATGGATGTTAAAAGTGCATTTTTGAATGGATTTATAAATGAAGAGGTGTATGTTGAACAACCACCTGGTTTTGAGGAGAAAGATCAATCTAAATTTGTATACAAATTAATCAAAGCACTATATGGTTTAAAGCAAGCTCCAAGGGCTTGGTATGAAAGATTGAGCAAATTTTTAATTGATCATGACTTCCAAAAGGGAAAGGTAGATACCACTTTGTTTATCAAGTATAAAGAAAAAGATATCTTGATCATTCAAATTTATGTCGATGATATTATTTTTGGTGCTACTAATGAGATTCTTTGTCAAGAATTTTCTGAACTTATGCAGAAGGAATTTAAGATGAGTATGATGGGGGAGCTAAACTTCTTCCTTGGACTACAAATTAAGCAACTAAGTGAAGGAATCTTCATAAACCAGTCCAAGTATATCAAAGAAATATTAAAGAAGTTTAGCATGCAAAATAGCAAAGGGGAAAACACGCCTATGAGCTCAACCATTAAAATTGACAAAGACGAGAAAGGCAAACCAGTTGATTTATAGTTATATAGAAGCATGATAGGCTCTTTATTATATTTAACTGCTTCTAGACCTGATATACTGTTTAGTGTTTGCATGTGCTCTAAATTTCAATCATGTCCAAAAAAATCACACTTGGTAGCTGTAAAAAGAATTTTCAGATATTTAGTAGATACTACCAATATAGGACTTTGGTATCCAAAGGGTTCTAATTTTGATCTAATCAGCTACTCGGATGCGGACTTTGCCGGTTACAAGGTAGATAGAAAAAGCACTAGTGGAACATGTCAGTTTCTTGGGAACATGTTAGTTTTATGGTTTTCAAGAAAATAAACTAGTGTTGCTCTATCCACTGCGGAAGTCGAATATATAGCCGCCGGAAGCTGTTGTGCCCAACTGCTTTGGATGAAACAACAACTTAGAGATTATGTTATGAATTTTAAAGATATACCTATTAGATGTGATAATACTAGTGCAATATGTTTGACTAAAAATCTAGTTTTGCATTCTAGGACCAAGCATATAGACCTAAGACATCGTTTTATTAGAGAACATGTAAAAAATCATGATATTTACTTGGAATATATAAAAATAGAAGATCAAATTGCAGATATTTTTACCAAACCTCTTGCAAAAGAACCATTTTATAAAATTAGAAATGATATGAGAATGATTGAATTAACTTAGAAAAGCACAACTTCAGGGTAAGCAACCCCACCATTCTCAAAGGATTAACCCGCTCCATCTCTATTTTTTGATCACTTAACAAAAAGGGGGAGAAGAGATCGGGATTTGAGTCTCGATCTTACATGCTTGTATGAATGGTTCTAACTTGTGATTTATTGGAAATGAAATATGTATGTTAAACTTTAAAATGCAAAAATAGTATGTTTTAAAGGTATACACTCAAATCGGTTTTGTCAATCATCAAAAAGGGAGAGATTGTTGGAAATATGTGAAAAATAAGCCAAGTCTATGTTTTGATGATTAACAAATCAATTTGAGTAAGTATTGGTTACTAACATGTTTGTGAAAATGATTAAAGGATATACAAATGAAGAAAATGAAGCATGAAACGTCAAGTCGAATTCCAAGTCGACTCAGGCATCGACTTAGGCCAAGTCGATCCCCAAGTCTACTCTAGCAGTGACTTCAAAACGTCATTTCTGTCCAGAGTTGAAATCGGGGACGAGAGCTGCCGAAGTCGCATCCCAAGTCGACTCCGCATGCAACTTGGGTGAAGTCACAGACCAAGTCGACTCCAGCATCAACTTCAAACTTAATTTTCTGTCTAGAGTTGAAATCGGGGACGAAAGCTGCCGAAGTCGTATCCCAAGTCGACTCCGCATACGACTTTTGTGAAATCGCAGACCAAGTCTACTCCAGCTTCGACTTCAGTGTGGAACTTGCAGATCAAGTCAACCCAATGCTAGACTCGAGTGAAGATGAAGGCCAAGTCGACTCAAACACTCGACTTGGATCAAATAAGATCAAATAAAGACCAAAGCAAGCAGGTTTGTATGACTCCATCATGTTGGATCATGAACATATACTCGGACATCTTCCATGCATTTTAAGATTCTAGACTCAAGACATGGAATCAAATGTTTTAAGATAGAAGAATTATAAAGAGTCTTAAGTAATATAAAATGGTGGAAGAACAATCAAACATGAAGAAATTCAAGCAAACAAATCATTCCAAAGAATTTCAAGTTCAACTAGCAAGCTGAGGAAGTGAAGTCGCACCCGAAGTCGACTTCACCTGCAACTTGGGTCAAGTCGAGGACCAAGTCGACCTAGATCGTAAGTTGAAGAAGTTGCGAATAGCCGAAGTCGCATCCGAAGTCGACTCCATCTGCGACTTGGGCGAAGTCGCACCCGAAGTCGACTCCACCTGCGACTTGGGTCGCAATGGTTGAAAATTTTTCAAACGTTGGCGCATTAAATGAGCGCCACCTACTTCCAAACGTTCGAATTCCCTCACCATTTATATAAGGTATTCAATATGAACGTGGAAGGTAGCTGAGAATTCATTGATTGAGCACAACTCCTATCTCCAAGAGTATTAAGAGCATTAAGTGATCAAGCCAACATCTAGAAGAAGAACCTTGCTTTCAAACTGCCAAGAGCTGCTCATTGAATCTTTCAGACTGCTTTACAAATTCTTCTCTACGCCAAATCTGCCTCTACACACCAGTAACGTGTAGAAACTTTCTTTTATTCTTTCTTATTGTATTGAACTTGATGTAGTTTGGATAACTAAGATCAAGTGTAAGCAAAGTAGTGTGTGATTGGAGTGGAACTCGTTACCTACTTGTGCTGTGAATTGTTGATGCCCTCTAAAGCTGGAATCTAGAAGAGAGCAGTGACTCTAGTTGTATTTGTGAAATATATAGTGGAACCCAAGTCACAAGAGGTGTGAGCTTGGAAGAGTGGAGTAGGGAAGGTTTGGCCGAAATACTATAAAATCTCGCTTGTTGATTTTTATTTCTGCTCTCAGCACTATATTGTTTTCCATTTGTTTCTTCATAAAGGGGACTAGATTAATCTGGGGTAAAATTTCTGTTTAAGTTGAAAAATTTTAAATACCCAATTCACCCCTCCCCTTTTGGGTAATTGTCATTAACTCGGGACCAACATATAAGAGATATAAGCATATAATCAATAATAGTATAAATTATTTTTTTGTAAAAGTTATAATGAAATTAATGATAAAGCAATGCAAAGAACAAATTCGAAAGTTCACTATATCCTAATTATCAGTCAAATATTGAATTGCCGTCAATTTAGTTCAATTACATAAAATTTTATTTTCAAACGAGAATTCCTTTGAATCTCTACCAACTTTAAAGATTCAACTTAAAAAGTTTATTAAACCATTAAAGATTTGAAAAACACTTATCAAATACAATAAAATCCCATATGTGTTTCCTTTGATTAGCCAATTAAAAAGTTGGGTTCTTGAAGATTCTCTTTGCTTTTGCAAGGTTCTAATGAAATAACTATGAGTCTACTTACTACCACAATAAACTTTAGCCTAGACACCAACCATTATTCATTTTATAGAATTTTAATTGTACTATCAGTAAAATCATAAGAGAATGTTAGAATAAAAATTTTAAAAAACTTATACCTTAATCATAAAACCGATAAATCTTTCTTAATTACATCGTTGGTTTAACTTTTCATGCATCTCATAAAATTTAAGTTTCTGGTATATCTCACACGGATGGATGGAATGGCGCCATGTGTCGTCAAAGTCCGTCTCATGATATATATGGTATACATATTTGCTCATGCATCATAAGCATAATATATATAATATAAACATGTATTTTATAAAAATTGTTAATTCTAAGTCCCAAACAATAGATCCAATCATATCATTATGCTTAGAATACTCAAAAATATAGAAATTGACTTTCGGATTATTAAAATTAGATTTAAAAGGAACACATTGCATGACAACAAAATGGATGGTATTGATTTCACCATGTCATCATCGGAGGAGACTTATCTCCTGCATTACAAAACATCACTGGCCAACAATCATACATGGACGCTACTTGGCTCAACCTAGTTAGCTTATATTGCCACTGCAATCACCTCTCGCCACCATTAACCTTTATCGATGCCACCATCGGGAATCACCGGCAACTATCGCCGATGTTGCATGTTGGTGCTTCCAGCACTGATATTTGTCGCTACACTTTTTATCCATCATCAAACAAGTCATTATGGACCACTTTAGGCTTACCTAGTAGGTAGACCACACTTTTGAATTTTTTGGGCCTCACTTGTTCCGGTTTAGAATACCTGGGTATGAATGATTTTGCAATTTTCGATACTCATTTATTTCTTAAATAAAATAAGAATTAGAGAGCTTATGAAAAAGTTCCGTCCAAAGGTCGTTTCATAATTTTCTGTGGTATTCTTGTGCTTCATAAGAGACGAACTTACAGTGCATCTCAACCTATTTAGATGCTTTGTAAAACCATAGAAATGGTGTTATAATGTATCTTAGGCCATATTAGTCCATGTTAAACCCACACCATATTAAATATCCAATGCATCAGAAAATTCTAAAATCATATTATTGAGCTCACTATATATATGATTTTGTAATTCAATCAATTAGCCAACTAATTTTCAACATAATGATAATTAAACAATATAATTGGCATAATCAATGTGTTGAAATAAATATATATAAATGTACATCTAGCCATAGACATACACGGGCTACTCATATATTCATCATGCTATAAGTTGAAGCTCATCGAATCATTGTGCAATTAATACATAAAATCACATCTTATATGATTCTAAAAAAAGCTCCACGTGAAAGAGTTATTTGCCTTCTTATCGCGATCCACAAAAAATGATGGCCACCATCATACGCAATTACGGATTGGAGATCCAATCCGTTTATCATACTTGGAAAAATTCAATATTCAAAATAAGAGATGACATGGGTATTTCTAGAAGATCAGAAGTGTAATGAAGTAGCTGGGAAAAGCTGTTCAATGAGTCACAAGAGGGAGGAGAGGAGCATATAATGGTTATTTATGAAGCTAAGAAGGACGCTGGGACACTGATGTACAAGGATCTGGTAAGGTCTCTTATATGTAATCTTTGGGTAGAGGAAGATAGTATTGTTAGGAACTGTTGGGGTGGGGGCAGTGAAGCATATTATGAGCAGGCACACCGGCAATACAAAGAAGTTATAACTGGAGACTCTCAACATGTCTTAGGTTTGGATCATATGAGTTTAGCTAGAATCCAGAAGTGGATACAGTCACATAACTGTGGGGAGAATGAAAGTATGAATGCTACTAATTTAGTGGGTCAAGAAGAGCTGGAAGATGGAGATACAACGTGTAAAATCAGTTCGATAGTACAGTAACTAAGACTTCTTCAGACAGAAATTAGATGATAAATCCCAATCATTTAACGTCAAATGGGGACAATAGGGCAATAACTTCACAAATCAGTACTATAGAGGTCATGAAGGTAAGGGAGAGAATAAGAATATGCAGTTTTAGATCAATAGCGAAGACTCTAAATTTATAAAAGGCAGGTGGAAAAGAGGACATGGTCAGCATGCAAGATCCATTGGAGTTGTGGAGAAACGTATGAATAGGAACATGGTTGGTGACAAGAGAGTTTGAAGAGATATTTGTAGGAGGGATGAACTTGGACTCTATTTTGATGAAGAAACTAAAGGGAGTGGTTGAAAGGGAACCAAGAAATTTGATCATAGAGGCGAAGATTGAGATCCCACCTCTGCCCCACCTACAATAATGAGTATGTCGTCTTGCAATTGTCATGAACTTGGGAACCCACACACAATTCAAAACATACTTAACATTGTCAAGAAGAAAGCACCCAACTTAATCTTTTTAGTGGAAGCAAAACGTAGAGGTGCAAGATTGATGTAATCAGGCTGAAATTAAAGTTTGATTTTTCTTTCAAAGTAAACTGCTATGATCACAGGGGAGGCCTTACCTTGCTACAGAATAGAGACTTCTCAGTTAACATTGAGTCATACTCTCAAAATCGCATTCATGCCATGCTTAAAGGAAGGACTGGGCATAGCTGTCATCTTACTGGTAATTATGGAAATTCCGTGGGTAGCAGAAGGTGGAAAACATGGTGCTTCATGTGCCAGCTTAGCGATAGATGCAGTCTACCTTGGGTACTAATAATGGATTTTAATGAAGTTTTGGAGGCTTCTGTGTATAGTAGCACTTCTTGTAGGCTGGAGTATAGAATGATATCCTTCCGAGAGGTAATCAATAGTTGCAAAATTTGATGGACATAGGCTTTATTGGTGTGCCTTTCACTTGAAGAAATAACTAGAGAGGTGATGGTCGAGTGTAGGAAAGATTAGACAAAGCATTAGTGTCCATGAATGGATTAGGTTATTCCCATCTGCTCATCTCTTTCATCTATCATCAGTAGCATCAGATCATTCCCCTATTCTATTGATTTTGCATAATAATCTAAGTCAGAATAAGCAAAAGCGTACTTTTAAGTATGAGCATTGTTGGGAAGAAACAAGGAAGTAAAAAGAGGGGTTCAAGATAGATAGGGAGTAAGAGAATTAAAAGATTGGGTAATATTTGGGACTATTAATAGGAAGATCATATTATATGGGGAGAAGCTTCTCGGATGGCATCGAGCTTTAGGAGGAAATATAGCCAAATTATTAAGCCAACAGCAAACCACACTGCATAGGTTAAGATCACTACATCCATTAGATGGTAGAGATTCTTAGATAAGGGGATGGAAAAAAAGATCCTGTTCTTCTAGAAGAGGAAGAAATTTATTGGAGGTAGCTATCAAACGATAATTGGTTAATGTATGGGGAATGGAATATAAGATAATTCCATAGTCGTGCATCTGAAAGGAGGAAGAACCACATGATGATCTTGGAAGATAGAATGTTGGTAACTAAGTAGAAACAGAAGGAAGAGATTGCAGCCAGATTTTTCAAAGACTTGTTCTCATCTGACGGTGTGTATGATGGGCAAGGAATAATAAATCTTCTTTAACTAAGGATTTTTTATTCAAACAATCAAGCTCTTACTACACCACACTTGGAGGAGAAGGTCTTGAAAGCTATTATAAGTATGGATCCACTTAAGGCTCCAGGGTCAGATGGTATGACGGCTAACTTTTCCTAGCATCATTGGCATATTGTGGGAAAGGAGGTGTTTTATTCTTACAGGAGTTTCTTACAATCAAGGTCCAAATCCCATCGTTATAGCATTATCAAAGTATTAACCACATAGAGATTGTCCTCATTTCGAAGAGAAATGGTGCTATGAAGTTATTTGAATTTAGGCCAATAAGTCTATGCAATATCATTTATAGAATCCTACCAAAGATCTTTGCAAATAGATTGAGAAGGGTTTTGGTAAGTGTGATATCAAAAAATCAAGTGCTTTTGTGCTATGAAGGATAATTACTGATAATATGCTCATCGCATTTGAAGCCATTCATGTTCTAAGAAGGAAGAGAAAGGGCATAATGGGAGAGATGGTAGTTAAACTTGATATGGAAAAGGCATATGATCTAGTAGATTGGAATTACCTTTGCTAATCCATGAGACAACTTGGGTTTTCTGAGAAATGGATTAAGTGGATTTATTGGTGTATCTCCACGGTAATTTATCAAGTTAACATTAATGGCTTCAAGACATCTACTTTTTGAGCCAGCTAGGGGATTCGTCAAGGTGATCCACTCTCTCCTTACCTTTTCCTTCTCCGTGCGTAAATATTTTTATCTTTAATTAGAAACTATTACGAAATAGGTTTGTTGCATGGAAACAAGATGTGTAAGAATGATCCAATAATCTCTCACCTTTTTTTACTGATAATACTTTTCTTTTGTTACGAGTGAACTCACCGGAACCATCAAACTTAAGGTAGTTGATCAAACTATATGAGCTTAGATCTGAACAACAAGTAAACATTAATAAATTGGGTTTAGAGGCCGTCAATTTGAGAAGTACCTAGGTTTACATGTTTAGTTGGCCAACCAAAATACTAAGTTTTCAAGTATATCAGAGAAAGGGCTGGGAAAAAATCCAAAGCTATAAAGGGAAGTTACTATCTTAGGGGGCAAGGAGTCCTAATAAAAGTAGTAGCAGAGGCAATCTCACTTTATGCGACAAGCTTATTTCTCCTTCCAAGTGATTATATGAGGAATTTGAGGGCTTGTTGAGTTGTTTCTGGAGGGGGATAAAGAAGGGAAGCACAAAATTTGTAGGGTAGCCTAGAAAAATTTGTGTTCTCATGAGGAGGAGGAGGAGGAGGGGGACGGGTTTTAGAAGACTAGTTGCTTTTAATCTAGCTATGTTGGCTAAGAAAGCATGTAGATTAGTTACAAATCATGATTCCCTAGCCTACAAAATTTTCAAAACACATTATTTTCCTAGCGGCTAATTATGGGATAGAATACAAAGGCCATCAGATTTGTTTATATGGAGATGTATTTTAAAGGTAACCTAGTTCCTAAAATTAGGATGCAAGTGGTGTCTCAGCAATGGGCAGAAGATTCATTTTTTATGACAATTGGACCCCAACAAAACTGCAGAGGACTAGAACCCTTCTAGAGGAAATTCATGAGAGCAGCAAAGTGGTAGATTTTATTAACCGATCAAAGAATAGCTGGAATGAAATCAAGATCAAAAGGGCAGTTGGTGAAGCCGGCTGAAGGTTGTTTCAAATAACAAAACTGATCTTGTGTCATAATTGGAATTCAGCTATCTTCAAAGCTTTGTGGAAACATAAGATCCCAAGGAAGATTATAATCTTTGGATGGAGACTACTCATAGAATCCCTACCCACAAGAGTTAATATGAATAGAAGGGAAAATCCAGTTCAATCACTATGCATGTTATGTCGAGAAGCTGTAGAAGATTGTCAACATTTATTCTGGAAGTGTTCAACTACGGCAGATGGTTTTGTTGTCCATTTAAATAGGCTTAGATCTGGTATGTATAGCTCAAATTGGTTGGGGGTGTTTACATCCATTTTGCATATCAAAAAGTTGTATCCTTTTATCTTCCTTGTCTGCACTTATTGGAAAATTTAGTTCCTCTGCTAGAATGCTCAAATCACTAAACCTTCCAAACAAAGTGATGCCTATTAGATGGATGCTTCTAGTTGAAGGAGTCCTCAAATTCAATGTAGATGTTGGCTTCAATCTACGGGAGCAAAAATTAGGTTTCGCTCTCGTTGTTTGGGACTACAAAGGGACCTCCATTGCAACTAAATATTGGGTAAAATAGGGATTAATGGAAGCAAAGATTATGGAAGCGCAAGCGATTTTTCTGAGCCTTGAATGGTTGACAGCTTTTCATGCAGGAAAATACAAATCGAGACAAACTATCTTCTCCTCATTACTCTATTAAATGAAGAAGGAAACTGTGGGTCTTATCTAGGGATGCTAGTAAGGAAGATTAGAAACAGGCAACAAAATTTCATATTTGTTATTTCATACACTTTTTGAGAACAAGCAATTGTGTTGCTCATTTTTTGTAGAAAATGCATTGACTAGTGATACTATAGAATGTGTATGGTAGGATATCCCTCTACCTTGTATAGCTGAAAACTTATGTAATGATCTCATTTTTTCCAATGATAATCCTGATCGTTTATCCTTACCGAATCCTCTGGATGAGTTGAAGGACTAAGATTAAGGCTTGGCCATCGAAATTACATTTTTTTTTGTCAAAAAAAGTGAAAAATATATTAATGTTGTGAATCCAAATGAAAGGAAATTCAAATCAAAGGTATCTAAATTATGAATTTCACATGGTACACAAATTCACATAGTCTGCTATTTCACAAACTCCTTGTAGACAAGTGATAACTTTTAAAAATTTCCAAGTATAAATGCATAAATATTATTCCACTCTTCTTACCATGCGAATAGAAGTCTAGCAAATGGAATATGCATCAGATTGCTAGAATGAAAAAATATCTGCGTTCTTATCAACTCTCCAATTAAAATTTTAATAATTGTAAAAAAACTTACAGCAATGATGAGATGGGCAGATTCCATTATCTTCACATGGTTACATAACATGGTATAATAATGATACCCATTGTAAAGAAAAACGTTGGATGCATAAATATGGGCATACTATTGATCAACAAACATAAATAAGTAGGATGTTAATACACATATCTACAAACATTTCTAGCCCAAATATTAAAGTGTTGGGTCACAGATTTGGAATTAGAGAAGGAAAATTTAAGGAAAGTGGAAATTGTGCAAACCAAAAAATAGGTTACTCCTCCAGGCATGTTACGGTCGTTACTTTCCTTAAGACAATATTTGCACCCTCACAGCTGTTTAGAGTTATAACAATTTGCCTCCAGCATACAAAGAGAGTACCTAATCTAGAATAGAAACAACCTCCTTTCTAGATTCCAAACACTTAAAAATAACAGGCTTTGAATGGAGTTGGAAAAACAAGGAGAAAATACTAGAGAGCAAGAGTAGGTTGGAGACAGATTGTATTTCTAAACAAATGAAAATCCCATATATATAGGCTTTGGTTTTTATGGCCAATTTATTTTAAAATATTTGAAATGCTTAAACAGCTGAAACGTTTTTTTATGAAATTTCAACAAATAACATTAATAATATACTGGTGGGCCATATTATGATATGAAGTTAAGATACAACTTAATGGTTGTACTACCAATGTTGGGAATTTAGTGGAGGCCTACCTCTTTGGATAATCACTACGGGGTAGGTATGTGAAAGCAGGGATAAGCCACTATGGCTCAAGCTTTACATCATCTAGCTCTTCACCTAGTCAAATTGGGATCACAGAATTGAAAGCCAATCACAATTACACCACCTAAACGCCAACAATATAGAGGATGAAAAAGGATGGGAAATTGGGAGCTATAGAGTTTGCATCATTACTTGGAGAGGATCTCTAGATCTTCCTCTCATAGAAGGAGGCAAAGGAAAATCTAAAATAAAAAATCTTCCTACAATAGATTCTATCCATGTGCTAGTTTAACCCTCGTTAGTATACACATCTAATATGTTTTAAGTGATTAAATTTTATGGCCCATTAAAATTTTATTTATTATGATGATTGCTTCTTAAATTAGTAAATTAATATATTCAAACATGATAAATGGTTTGAATCTCATAATTAATCCATTACGTCATGAACAGGGGATAATCGGTTCCTTTTAATCGTTATCTAAATTGTTTATGGTATAAAGAAAATGGAAATAGGGTATTTTTGAAAATTTTAACTTTTAAATTTTATAGGATTTCTTTACAAAATTTTGATGTAATGCAACTTGTGTGGATGGATATGCCCATGCCTCCATTTGTTTATTAATTTTGAAAATTTTTTAAAATTACAAATATTTATTAATAGGTATTTATTTGTGATGTCAAATCATTTTTATTCAAAACTTGTATGTTCTAAAATTTTAACACCTTTTGAGAGTGTATGTACTACTAAAATTAAAAATATAACATATAAAATAATTTTTAATGTATGTGATTTTTGGAATTATAAATAGATACATGTGGATGAATAAAAGTATTTTTTTATAATTTACCTACGATTATATGTATTTTTGAAACAATTACGACCAATGTAAGATTCCCATTGAGCTTATTTTTGATACCATGATAAAAATAGGTAATGTTAAACTGTATTAATAGTTTGGATTTGAAATTCATCATAAACATAGTCCTCATTTCGTTAATAGTGCACCCTATTTAGAATACAACTTGATGAACCCTATCATATCCTTTTATGTTTATCTAAGTATTGATACGTTAACACTTAAATGGCCAAGTTGTTTATATCAACTCACGTGAGTGTGTACATGTAACATAAGAGTTTTGCTTTAATATAATCTAGCTGCATATAAATAGTTTCATGTAATTCCATCATAATTATTGGAAAATCTACTTTATCAATTATATTTAACATTATTTGTTTAGTTAGAAACTGAATTTCATCTAGATCAAATATGTCACATTAGCATCCAAACCCACCCATAGTCCTTTATCGAGTAAGACTGCATGTGGATGATTCATGCACACGGTTTGGGGGTGAAGGTTTTTTCCTTACCAAGGAGCTAGGGTTTGTTTTAGTCTTTCATTGAGACCATTGGAGAAAGAAGCCATAGCCTCAAACTAAGGAAAGAAGAAAAGATAGCACTAAAGGTTAAAGGTCTACTTCTGAAGGAAATTCAAACTTTGGCGATTGATGCAAAGGAGCTCCCAAAAATCGAACGGGGGAATAAACTATCAATACTTTGCATGGTTTGGTCATCATGCACTTACAATTGGGAACTTTTCAAGGCCACAATTAAGTGAATATGGAAGACAACTACAATCGCTACCTTTGCTGAGCTAGACAAAAACTTATCAGGATCTCCTTCATCATGGAGGAAGACTAATAATAAAAATCCTACAGGGGTCCCAATCGCTGTACGAGAGGAAGATTATTCTGATGAAAGCTCTGAATGAGACAATAATTTGGCAGAGGTAGATCTCTATTCAACTCACATGTGGCTAGTTGTAAAGGAGAACCTTATTCCATTAACAAACTGACATTAAAGAAAACCATTGGGATTCATTTAGTTGTTGTTCTGATTTCAATCCAGATGGGGCAAGAGTTAGGACGCGGATTGAAGTGGATGCGAGGGAACCTCTAAGACGGGGAATCTTTGTGAAATGTGGGACAAATGAGAAAAAATGGGTTTCTTTTCGATACAAATGCTTGCCAATCTTCTGCTACGTCTGCGGGACATGCATTTAAAGAAGAGGGGAGGCTATCGGGGAAGTGTGCAAAATAAGAACAATATATCATATGGAAGTTTCTTACAGGTGGGATACAAGAACTTAATTTGAAGTGTGAATGGGCTTTGAGAAATCAGGTGTTTATGAAGACATACTTTACCAAATCACCATATCTTAGGAGAGATGATGATTTCGAGATTGATATGGAAACAGAAGAAACACAAGCAATCATGGATAGAGATAAAGAGCTAAGAGATGGAGAGAAGAGGAGGAACTAAAAGCAAAGACAGTTCTAAGGGAAATTAGAGGACAAATGGTGATGATAAACAAAGGGAAAATAGGGGGAGGGGAAAGAGAACATGGAATCAAGTATGGGAAGGGGATATAAGCACAAAAGCTAGCAGAGGGAAGTGGATGGTGGGGAGGTGGAGAGAATGCTGAAAGGAAAAAGGGTAAGTAAAAAGGAAGTGGAAACGGGTCTATCTCAAGGGGAAGAGATGGAAAGGAAGGAGTGATTGTTTGACGAGGAATGAGATACGAAAAATGGGGAACAAAACCAAAGGCTAGAGAAGAGAGGGAATAATATAGGGAGGCAACGGGAAGGGAGGGTGGAGGACACGAATGGGACAAGGATGATCAAGAAAACAAAGGGAGAAGCGAGAGTGGTCCTAGAAGCAGATGAGTCATAGGTTTCGTTAAGGGCTAAAATGTTTCAAGAAAAAGCAGTAAAGGAAGAGAGACAAACAGGTATGGGGGGAATGAGAATAAGCCAGCAGTGACGGGGACACACAAGTGGTGGAGGGAAAATGGAAAAGAAGGTAAAGAAGCAAAGATGAGAAATGGGATAGGGAAGATCAGGGAAAACCATCAAAGGGTGAGAAAAAATGGAAAGTAGGGGAGGAGTTTATAATGGAAGTGGAGGCGAGCTGTGAACGAAAAAGATAGAGAACAATTGAGGGAATATCAACAAAAGCAGAACTTAGAATGGTGGTGGCTGAGAGTGGCACTCAGCCCCACCAGGGGAAATGAGAATCCTAGCTTGGAATTATCACGGGTTTGGAAACTCATGCACAATTTGTAATCTTCATGTCACGGTCAGGAGAAAAGAACCTAAGACTTTTCCTTTGTGAAACAAAAAGAACATGCTAGGAGATGGAGATAGTTAAGAGGAGTCTAAACTTCAAAAATTGTTTTGCAATTCCAAGCCTAAATAGGAAAGGAGGGTTGGCTTTGCTATGGGAGAAAGGATAGGAGATCAAGGTGGCAGGTTCTTCAAGAAATCACATAGATAGGGAGGTGACCTTGAAAATGGGGAGGCTACAGAGGACGTTCATGAGCTTCTACGGCAACCCAGAAACCTCAAGAAGGGAGGAATCATGGGCTGTGTTGCGAAATCTGAGTGAACAATCTAGTTTTCCATGGCTGATAATGGCTAATTAAACGAGGCAGTGGGACTGTCTAAGGTGAATAGCAATAGTACTAGATCTGAAAGACATATGGCAAATTTCAGGGACACAATTAATTTTTATAATTTGGTGGATTTAGATTCTGTGGGAAACGAGATGACGTGGAGGAGTAATAAAAGGGAAAGAGATTAGTAGGAAGCAAGATTAAATAGAGGGATAGCAAATGTAGAATGGCTAGCAGAGTTTCCTTTTGCAAAGATATTTCATCTGGAATTGGCATTGTCAGATCATGACCCAATTTTTCTGAACTTGGATGCTAGAGGCAATGTGAGAAAACCACCAAAATCTTTCCTGTATGAAATGTATTACAGATGTAAGGAGGAAGCTCACAAGATTTTCAAAGAGGTATGGGCAACTACATGAGTGAGAAGAGGTTTAGTTTTAAAAAAGGTAAACAAGAAAATCCAAAGAAGTGGGGAGAAACTAATGGAATGGAGCAAGAAAGAGAGAAGTGTTTTCCAGCAGCTTGTTCCGGCCTCGTGAGAAAAATATTTCGATATTCAAAATTCATTCTTTCTTGGTTGAATGTAAAATTGTTTTCCCTGCGGCTTTAAGAATAAATGCTTAATTAATTTTCCAGCAAAATTTTAAAGCATCCAATTCTTTAACCGAGTCCGAAAAGTACATCACAGAAATATTTTGCATTGTGCTCCACATTCTGATTTTACATCTCTAACGAGAAAACCCTTGATTAAAAGAGCTGAATACAATGGTCCATAAAAAAAATGCTTAATAATAATGAAGTGCGTAGAAGATCCTTCTACGTCTTTACAAGTGCACGAAAAATCGTGTCTAACAAAAATATAAAGATAAATGAGTACACTTCGCCCCGCGCCGTGACTCGAATGTGAGGTATATGACGCCACGCGCCATATCTTTACGTATGAGGTTCATGACGCCACGCGCCATGACTTAAATGTGAGGTACATGACGCCACGCGCCATGTCTTAAATGTGAGTTTACGCTTAGCCCGTCGACCAGCGATGACTCGGTTTGGGAACTAGTGAGGGGCCCGTCGACTACACTAGTGACCCTACACAGCAAACTAAGTGTGTTCTTAGCTTTTGGATTTACACAGCAGACCAGCGTGTCCCGCTTTCAGCTTCTGTATTTATACAAGAAACCAGCGTCTCCCGCATTCAGCCTCTGGATTGAATAATTGGGTGGTTTTACCAAGAAATGGATTCAACCGAATTTAAAAGTATGTTTGGGTCATTTTTGACCAATTGAAAAGGTTTGGGCTCAACTGGGCTTGTTGAAAAGAGTTTGGGCCTTCTTGGGCTTTTTGGAAAGTTTTTAGCCGTCTTGGGCTTTGTGGAGATTTTTGAGCCATCTTGGGCTTTTTTGAGAGTTTTTAGCCATCTTGGGCTTTTTGGAGGGTTTTGAGCCATCTTGGGCTTTTTGGAGATTTTTGGGCCATCTCGGGCTTTTTGGAGATTTTTGGGCCATCACGGGTTTTTTGGAGATTTTTGGGCCATCATGGGCTTTTTGAAAAGTTTTTTAGCCGTCTTGGGCTTTGTGGAGATTTTTGAGCCATCTTGGGCTTTTTGGAGAGTTTTTAGCCATCTTGGGCTTTTTGAAAAGTTTTGAGCCATCTTTGGCTTTTTAGAGAGTTTTGGGCCATCTTGGGCTTTTTGAAAAGTTTTGAGCCATCTTTGGCTTTTTGGAGGGTTTTGGGCCATCTTTGGCTTTTTTGAGAGTTTTGGGCCATCTTGGGCTTTTTGGAGAGTTTTGGGCCATCATGGGCTTTTTGAAAAGTTTTGGGCCATCATGGGCTTTTTGGAGATTTTTGGGCCATCATGGGCTTTTTGAAAAGTTTTGAACCATCTTTGGCTTTGTGTATTTTGATATATTTTTATAGGAAATACACATACATTTATTTTATTTTATTTTATTATTATTTTTTTTTAAAGGAGAAATATACTTAACCCGTGTGTCAATTCAACCCGCCAGTCGGGGAGTATCTACGTTGGGAAAAGTGGTTTTCGAAAATAATATATATGTATATATTTATTTATATATTTATAATATACACATATATGTATTTAAAGGATAAAATATACTTAACCCGGGTGTCAATTCAACCCGCCAGTCGGGGAGTATCCACGTTGGGAAAAGTAGTTTTTGAAAATAATATATATGTATATATTTATATATATATAATATACACATATATATTTTTTATTTTATTTTTAAAAGGGTAAAATATACTTAACCCGTGTGTCAATTCAACCCGCCAGTCGGGGAGTATCCACGTTGGGAAAAGTAGTTTTCGAAAATAATATATATGTATATATTTATTTATATATATAATATACACATATATATATTTAAAGGAGAAAATACACTTAACCCTTGTGTCAATTCAACCCGCCAGTCGGGGAGTATCCACGTTGGGAAAAGTAGTTTTTGAAAATAATATATATATGTATATATATATTTATATATATATATATATAATATAACACATGTATTTTTATTTTATTTTTAAAAGAGAAAATATACTTAACCCGTGTGTCAATTCAACCCGCCAGTCGGGGAGTATCCACGTTAGGAAAAGTAGTTTTTGTATATATTTATATATTTATATATATATATAATATACATATATATTTTTATTCTATTTTCAAAAGGGGAAAATATACTTAACCCGTGTGTCAATTCAACCCGCCATTCGGGGAGTATCCACGTTGGGAAAAGTAGTTTTTGAAAATAATATATATATGTATATATATATTTATATATATATATAATATAACACATGTATTTTTATTTTATTTTTAAAAGAGAAAATATACTTAACCCGTGTGTCAATTCAACCCGCCAGTCGGGGAGTATCCACGTTAGGAAAAGTAGTTTTTGTATATATTTATATATTTATATATATATATATAATATACATATATATTTTTATTCTATTTTCAAAAGGGGAAAATATACTTAACCCGTGTGTCAATTCAACCCGCCATTCGGGGAGTATCCACGTTGGGAAAAGTAGTTTTTGAAAATAATATATATGTATATATATATATATAATATACACATATATATTTAAAGGAGAAAATATACTTAACCCGTGTGTCAATTCAACCCGCCAGTCGGGGAGTATCCACGTTTGGGAAAAGTAGTTTTCGAAAATAATATATAAGTATATATTTATTTATATATATAATATACACAGAAGAAACTCTCTCTCTCTCTCTCTTTTTTTTTTTTAACTAAAAGAAAAAAAGAAAAATCTGGAGAACTCACACTCTCTTCTTTGAGCGCGGGAGAGCTCAAAGTTCTCTCCCTCGCTGTTTCGTTGTCTTCTTGCCTTTGCCGAACTGCGGCTATTTATAGGCTTTCGCCGGGTTTGGGATGGGTTCCGCGGCTGTGGATGCAAGCTCACGCGGAACCGTCTTCCCGCGGAACCATCTTCCCGCGGAACCGCTTTCACGCGGAACCGTCTTCCCGCGGAACTGCCTTCCCGCGAAACCATCTTCCCGCGGAACCGCTTTCCCGCGGAACCGTCTTCGCGCGGAACCGCCCTCACGCGGAACCATCTTTACGCGGAACACATTGGCATGCTGCACACAGCTTCGGAGCGCGTTCTTGTGCGACAAAGCTGGAATGTAGCGGCCGCCACCCCGTCAGCAGCTCAAGTATTGGAGAGCAAGTCCTGCTGCTAACGTGCGCACCAGCTTCAGCACCTCAGCAACGAGGTATTCGAGGACGGCAGCAAGATAAACGGGCGCTCCAGCGCCAACGCGCTCGGCATACTTGCCAGCCTTCAAGAAGTGAGCAATCCGGTCGACGGGGAACCGCAGGTCGGCCTTGCTGCTCCTCCGGCTTCTTTTTCCGCCTGCTTGGCCCACCCACGGTCTTCCTCGCTTTGGTCGCCACCCCAACGACCGTGATGGGCTCGGTCAGCTGCTTCCCATCTCGAGGTGAGGAGAAGACAACCGGCAAATACTCGTCTGTCTCGCATGGAAACTCGGAGTTCTTGAAATGCTCTTTCAGCACATCCAAACCCTGCAAGCGAGTGTAAGTGACTTCGCAGATCTTCCTGGAGTTGAACACCTCCCACGGCTGCGAATGGAAAGATTTGTAGAGCCTCCATGCGGCCTTGGTAGACGTCAGATTCACGAACCCATACCCCACGTTGCACTTGTTCGTGAAATCGATGGGGAGATAGGCGAAGTCGTAGGCGGAAAAGGGCTCCTCGTCGTCTCCTGCCGCGATCTTCTCATTGCAGTGGATGCAGTGGTTGTCCAGCATGTTCAGCAGCAGCTTCTGACTGTACTTGTTGGGTATGTTCTTTATCATCACCGTCGTTCTTTTTTCCTCCGCATCGTCTTCCTTGAAGAGAAAATTGGCTTCTTCTTGCCTCCTCAGATGGCTGATCTTCGACAACGAACAAGATCGGCGGGTGGTCGTCGACGACGACGATGGCTTTGGTTGGAACGACATGCATTTGGTGTTAGTGGGGTTCTTCCTGGGATTCCTCCTCAACGGATACTCTTGCTCGGTTTGAATTGCAGTCTTGCCGCTGCTGCCCGAAGGCGACGCTGAGAAGCCACTCCCTCGCCGGGTAACAGAATGCTTGGCGTGGCAGAGTGTGCGCGGCAGGTGGTGCGAAGCATATGAAGATGTCTTTAATTTCGCAGGAAGAGACGTCCGAATCCAAATTAAAGACCACAAGCGTCCCTTGATTCTGCCAATCCGGAATCTCCGCTGCCGTGACCGCCGGCACCGCAACGAACACATTCACGGCGTCACGCTCTGGTTCCTCTGCCGGTCGTTGCTTTATCCGCAAATCCTCCGCCCGCTGCCGCGGCCGAGTCATAGACCTTCAACAGACGCTGGTCGGCGTCCCGCAGCAGCTTCTCAAACGCCTCATGCATCTCGTCGAGCTGCAACACCGCCCTGTACATCAGCCTCTTGATCAACGAGACGATTCGTGGGATTTTTTGTACGCTGCCGCGATGCAGGAAGCGGATATGAAGTTTATGGATGAAGGGCCGAAATTCCGCAGCCATGGCGTAGGAGCTGTTCCAAGGAAACAGCCAGCACGGCCTGTGAAATCCGCGTCTGTTTGCTTCCATCCAGCGCAAGCTCTTACCCAGCAGCAATTGTAAGTTGCCCGCTTTCAAGAGCTAAACATCAGCAGATGATGAAGCAGCAGCTTTCAGCCGCGTGGGCGAAGCAGGGGAAGGCTGTGCCTGCTGCTCAACAGCAGTTGCCTAACAGATCCAGAGCCGTCGTTGCTTTCGAGAATGGCCGATATGCCCGTCCTTTGGGCTTGTCTTCCTCCGGTTGACCTTCATCGCAGCCTGGTTCCGGGATGCGAGCGGTCTTTCTCGGCAGTTCCGGTACGAAGCGGGAGTCCTGTGGAACTAGTGTTTTCCTCCCACGCGGAGCTGGCACTCCTCTCAATCTCCCTCAAAGTATCCTCTCCCTTCGGCATCGTCTTTGGGCATGAAGAAGAAAAAAAAAAAAAAAAAAATGGGAGTCCGGCGATTGCATCAGCAGCTCAACCCCTCGTATTTCACCGGCAGCGGCCGGTTGAAGCCGGCCTGCGAGATCAGATTACCAACAATCGCCAAATCCTGGCAGAAGACGCCTTGGGAGCTCGACGCCGCATCTGCGGCCGTTGTTTTCTCTGGCGCCGGTAAATCCAGACCAGCTCCGAACTCCTTTAGGCTCCTGTTCTCCAATTCTCTCTGCTCCGCCATCTTCCTCTTCGTCTCATCTTCCAGCAGGGTTTCGACGCAGGTTGGCGCGGCTGGAATCGGGGTTTGAATTGCGACGGCGGCGGCGGCGGCAGCAGCAGCGTGCTGCCTCTTTTTCTCCACCGACGCCTCGTCCATGCTGGACGCCATGATGCTGGAGTAGCCCTTCTGCAGCAGCCGGTACAGGATCAACGCCGACATCCTGGCCTGGTCGCGGATGGAGTCGACGTCGCGATCGTCGACGAACTCGCGGCGGTCGACGAAAGCAATCGATTTGTCGGGCCTGTGGTGGAGGGTAAGCAGCAGGTGCGCCCGCTCTAGCTCCGAACGAGCGCAGCCCCGCCGGAGGTCGATCAACGCGTGGTAATCCACGTTCAGGGACTCGCCGGATGCCACCCGCTGCCGCATCTCCTGAATTTTCGACGCCAGGTTCCGGAGATTGGATCCCATGTCCTGGTAGCGGATGGTATGGTGCTTCCAAGGCGGTCCGGGAAGCTTCCGATCGCGGAGGATGGAGTCATAGAGGAGTTTCAGATGCTCGAGGTCGCGAAGGCAATCGGGGTAGCAGCGGATGTGATCCTGCAGCATGTCCGCGACCTCCTTGAATCAGCGGAGGTAGAGGAGGGAGCGAGCTTTCAGCTCCATGGCCGGCTCCAGCTGGGAAGATAGCGCCAGAGCTGCATCGAGAAGGTTGACGGCAGCGGCGATCTCCGAATGCTCGTGCGTCGCGATCAGTGCTCGGGCGTCTTTCATGTATTTCTCCACCACCTTTCTATTACTCAGCCACCAATGCTTCCACTGAAAGAAGGAGAAGACGCCATTCTTCCAAAAGCATCACCTTCTCTTCATCCCCTCTCAAGAAAACAAAAGCATCTCCTGCAACAAGTCTCTTGGCAGTGACAAAGGTACTCTAGCCAGTGGTAAGCAAATGCCTCCGGGGTTGCCCTATGAAAATATGCTTAAAACGCCACTCAAGCCCATGAAGATCTCTGGCGGCTAACTCCTGAGTTGGAGTTTGACTAGGACATGTCCAAAGGAGGAAGACATTCGGTTGCATGTTTTCTGAGAACAGAGAATCCACCATGGGTGCTCGTATCAGAGGCTGTTAGAATCTTACAGAATGATCGGACAGCCGGCCTTGGAGACTCCGTGGTGATCGGATCAAGGGTCTCAGGATCTGGTTGCAAGGTAACCTGTGCGAACACTTCATCGGTTTCTTGCTCTCGTACTCCTCTTCCTCGTTTCGAGTGGCGGGCAACTCGAACTCACCTCTCACAGCTCCAGATTATTATTATTATTATTATTATTTTTTATTTATTTATTATATATATATATTTTTTAAAAATATATCTCATCAAATGCCCCCTCAGGAATTATGCCGCCGTGGGCCACTTGTAAAGGCGTGATTCCTGACATGTTGTTTAGCAGGCCTCTCTTGACTCATAGCGTAATGAGGATTTTTTTTTTTTTTATGGGCCACATATATGTCACAATTCTTTCTTTTAGGCAAAAAAACTGAGGGGCTCCTGGAAGCTTTGACTAAATGATTTCAAACATCTTGTCGACCCTAACAGTAGGTGGAGCACGCCTAAATTGAGGATTCTCTTCAAAGTAATCAAATGGTTCTGCAATGACAATGCCTTTCATCGCCCCACATTTGTGCAGATCACGAGCAAGAGACTGAACATCGCAGTTAACAGAATCGCCCACCTTTTTTTTTTTTTTTTTTTGAGGGTCCACAAGTTTCTTTTTGTTGAAATTCCATCGACCATTTCTAGGAAAGAATTCATCATTGCCAACTTTTAACTTTGGTGCATTCAAGACATGGCCTTCTACTTGAGTGGAGTTACCATTGATCGAAACTCTGCATGCCTTCAACATTTCATCAGCACTATAGTTGCTGCTTCTTAATGCATTACTTAAAGTTTGCATCCTTTCTTGTGGTTTCTGTCGTGATTTTTCAACCAGTGATGATCTTTGCCAAGTTGACAGAGATTTAGTATACCTTTGCAATGAAACCAGAGAGCAGAGCTCGACAGGATAGTAAGTGGGGCGTTTTGGCTTTCCAACATTAATGCATGACATATTTGCAGAAAACCTTCAAATTCTTCAGGGTTCTCTTTGCTTTTCCCCAATCAATTTCACCATGATTTCTAATATTTTGATTAGCCATCAGAAATCCATCAACAGGGTCAGGCCTTATAATCATTGTAGTAGACACATCAATATTTAGAGATAAGCCCCCCTTGACTGGTTCGGAAGCTAGAATGAAATCCACGACAACCCAAAACTCCACCTCCAATGTCAACAAAGTTACTAGGATCATTGTGAAAAAATGACTGCCGAACCAGAAGGCAACCCTGCTTTGCAGCATGCTGCCTTAGGATCATATCTAGAACCCTTAAGGCTTCTTGAGAACTCTAGGAATCGTGTCCTCGCAGAGCGTTTGTAATAACTTTCATTGGAATTTTGGCAGCAAAACGTATCTCAATTTTGAAAGTCTTGATCTGATACGAACGCCTTTGCCTTTTCCGATCTCCCTCCCCGGGGCTGTCATTACCATGAGGACTACTATTTCCACTAACTTTGTTTGAGTACACGTCTTCAAGGACAACACCGAATTCAAAATTTTGTTGTGGAAGAGCCCCCACTGTAAACAAGCTCTTCTCACCATCATAAGCGAAGTACTTTCCCTGAAAGTTACCAATATAAGTTTGGTGAACTCTGTCCATGATCTTTCTTCCGATACCTTTGCCATCAATAGGTTTACCATCTTCATAAGACAGAGAAACCTTTCCGCCCAGTGCCAGACCTTGCCATTGGAACTCGATTCATTGAGACTTTTTTCGCACTTAGGGGTATGACAGGTGGGGGTGGCGGCAAAGTTTTCTCCTCAGCCTCCGTCTCCTCCACCTCCGCAAGAAACCGAAAAGAACGGGAAAATTTCCCCCCCCCTTTTTTTTTTTTTTTTTTTTTTTTTGACAACTGCCTTAGTTGTCGAAATATCTGATGATGATGCTCATGGCGGGGAGAATTTGACATTGATAGAGCCGTTAACTGTTTCTCCTACTGCTGTAGTGAACTCCATTCGAGTTTTGAAGGAGTCCCTTCCTTCTATGAGGGAGGCTGTAGGGATTCTTTTGATACATGACTTTCTTTGTAATTTCATGGATAGTATCTTTTTAAGTAATTCCCATTCACGGTTGCTTTCATTTGATTTCCGTAATTAACAACTTCATATGTGCCATTGCCATGGACCCTCTCAATGATGTAAGGCCCTTCCCATTTAGGCTCGAATTTGCCGGTAAGTTTGCCCCCAGCCATAAGCTCTGTGCGTAGCTTTAGCACCAAATCTCCTCTTTTGAATGAGCGATGCCTCACGACTTTATTGTATGCTTCGACCATTCGAGCTTGATAGAGTTCGATCCGTTGTCGTGCTTGAACTCGTTTCTCGTCTAGTGCCTCGAGCTCGTCGAAGCGAAGTTTGGCTTGTTGTTCAGTAGTTAACCCAGAATGGATGGCAACCCTTAAAGATGCTAACTGAATTTCCACTGGTAAGACTACTTCTGCGCCAAAAAGCAATGAATATGGCGTTGCTCCCGTCGCAGTTCGATGTGTGGTTCTGTAGGCCCACAATGCTTCGGGTAACCTCTCGTGCCAATCACGCTTATTTTTCACAGTGGTCCTTTTGAGGATTCGAATAATATTTTTGTTAAATGCCTCTGCTTGACCATTCCCTTGTGGGTAATAGGGCGATGAGAACACTTGCTTGATTCCAAACCTTCGGCATAACTGATTTACTTTATCGTTTTTGAATGGCGTGCCATTATCTGAGGTGATTTGATAGGGAACACCATAACGGTAGATGATTTTGTGCTTGATAAATTCAACCACCTCTTGCGCTCGGACTCTCTTGTAAGCTTTAGCTTCTGCCCATTTGGAGAAATAATCCGTAGCGGCTAAAATATAAAGGTGTCCTTTAGACGACGACGGGTTTATTGGACCGACAATATCAAAACCCCACCAAGAGAAAGGCCATGAAATAGGTGCTGGAGACATTACTGAAGCAGGAATATGATAAATATCTCCATGCATTTGGCAGGCTTCATAGGATTTTGCAAAATTGATGGAGTCTTGGACCATTGTGGGCCAATAATAGCCCAACATTTTGATCCTATGATAAAGACGACGTCCAGATTGGTGGGCGCCGCATTCGCTGGAGTGCGTCTCTTGAAGAACTTGACAGATATCATTCCCGTTAATACAGCGAAGCCAAAGCCCATCAAAAGCAATCCGATACAAATCGTCTTGAAACACAGTATATTGTAAAACAGTCTTTCTCAGTGACTTCCTTACACTTGGATCATCTGGTTCAATACCATATTTGAGGTAATTGATGATGGGGATGCGCCAATCATCATTATTTGTAGTTACCTCGGATACGCACCGTCCGATTTGATTTACTTGGAGCTCTTCGTCATCTTCTAGTCTTTGTACTCGAATTGTCATGTCGTCGAGCTCATTAAAGGCGAGAATACTGGCCAACTTTGATAGTGCATCGGCAACTATATTTTCTGATCGAGGAACATGCTCAACCGAAACCATTTCGAACTTTGCCAACAAAGTTTGAGCTTTGTCATAATATTTTCGCAAATGAGGCTGGTGTACTTCATATTGATTATTTAACTGTTTAATAACCAATTCAGAGTCCCCAAATATTCGCACAAATAAAATATCTGATTGCAGAAGAAGTTCCATGCCGATGAGTAAGGCCTCATACTCAGCTTCGTTATTTGTTGTGCTTCTTCCAAGAAAATATGAGTGCGGGAATAAGTCTTTATGAGGGGAGACTACAATTCCAACACCAGCTCCGGATGGCTTTGAAGCGCCATCGAAATACATTTGCCACATTGGATCATCATTTGCATAGAAAACCTTCTCATCAGGTAGGTTTTCTAAGATGGGAAATTCTTCTTCAAGCGGATGGGCTGCTAGGAAATCTGCTAACACTTGTCCTTTCACTGCCTTTCGTGGAACATATTTGATATCAAACTCAGACAGCAGTAGTGACCATTTTGTTAGGCGTCCTGAAAGCATTGGTTTAGTGATCAGGAACTTGAGGGGATCGGCCTTCGATATAAGTATGATCTGATGCGCGAGGAAGTAATGTCTTAGCTTTTGTGCCACAAAAACCAATGCTAGACAAATCTTCTCGATCGAGGAATAATTGCATTCAGCTTGCAATAATCGTCGACTGAGATAATAGGCGGCTTGTTTTTTGCTTTGGGCATTTTCTTGTGCGAGCAATGCCCCCAGTGATTGTGGGCTGGCAGCAATATAGAGAATGAGTGGCTTTCCTTTTACTGGAGTTGTCAAAACAGGAGGATTTTGCAGCAATTCTTTGATGGCTTCAAAGGCCTGTTGGCATTTCGCGTCCCATTGAAAAGTCGCGTCTTTTCTCATTAACTTGTGAAAGGGCTGGCACCGGCCGGACAAGTTGGAGATGAAACGCCGGATATATGACAATTGACCTTGGAGACTCCTTAATTCTCGGAGGTTTCGTGGAGGCGGCATATTTTGAATTGCTTCCGTTTTGAGTGGATCAACCTCGATTCCCCTTTGACGGATTATGAATCCGAGGAATTTTCCAGACGATACTCCAAATGCGCATTTGAGAGGATTCATCTTGAGATCATACTTTCTCAGGCGCAAGAATACCAATCTCAAATCTTCTTTATGCTTATTGTGACCTTCAGATCTTACAACCAGGTCATCGACATAGCACTCAACATGTTTGTGTAACATATCATGAAATATATTTTGCATAGCCCTTTGATAAGTTGCGCCAGCATTCTTAAGACCAAAAGGCATGACTTTGTAGCAAAAGACACCCATCGGTGTTCGAAATGCTGTTGCGGCTTCATCTGCTGGAGCCATCTTGATTTGATTATATCCCGAATATCCATCCATAAAGGAGAACGTGTCGTACAGGGCCGTGCTGTCGATTAGCACATCAGTAAAAGGAAGGGGAAATTCATCTTTAGGGCATGCTTCGTTTAAATCTCGAAAATCTACGCAGATGCGGATCTGCCCATTTTTCTTTTTGACAGGAACAATGCTAGAAATCCATTTTGGAAATTTGATTTCCCGAATGAATTCAGCATCAATGAGTTTTTCAACTTCCTTGATGATTTGTTCTTCGAGCTCTGGTCGAAATCTTCTCGGAGCTTGCTTGACTGGTTTTTTATCTCGCGTAATATGCAGATGATGCATTGCAATAGCAGGGTTGAGACCTGGCATTTCGGAATACCCCCAAGCAAAAACATCTTTGAATTCGCTTAAAAGTTGCTTCAATGCCGTCTTTTCTTTTTCGGCTAGATTTTTGGCAACAAAAATGGGTCTCGGGTCCTCCTCAGTCCCGAGATTGAATTCCTCAAGTACATCAATAGTAGGCTGCCCTCCATCCTCAATCGCGGGTGGAGCATCCTCTGGTTCCATTAATGCCTCTTCATCATTGTTGGAGTCATCACTTGTGGAGACGCAGTAGGTGGTGGCGAAGTTGCCGTCTTCTTCTTCTTTATACCCAAGGCCAAGTCGTTTGTTTCCCTTTTGATAACCAGGGGGTATTTCGGATAACGGGACAGGGATGTCACTTCCGAGGCCTGATAAATGTGGTTCGTCAGGATAGAACCCCATCAAATCCATAATTTTCTTGCTTTCTCTGCTATAGCGATGGAAATCCCATTTCTTGAGCTTAGCGGTGGGCAAACAAGAGGATTTGTTAGGGCTACCGTAAACCTTGCCATATTGCTTTATGAAATGTTTTTGGGCAAATTTTTCATCTTGAGGTTCCTGCACACATGGAGCAGATACATTAAACCCCACGAGCATTGCTAAAACCTCATCGAGCGTTTCCTTAGGTTTTTGATTTTGGTGAGCGGCCTCAGTGGCCATTCCATCACTCTCACAGCAAAGGGACTTGGCTTCCTCATTGGCCTGATTCCGGAATCTCCGAAGAGCTTCCTGATCCACCTCAAACCTAGGGGAATCGGCTCGAGGCGGTTTAGCAATCTTTTTCAGGACTTCGAGGTCCAAGTAGAACCGTGATCCTGCAGCAGCGTTGCTATAGCTGGTAGGAGGTGGTATGGTTGCCCCCTGTCGTTGTCGTGGTAGTGGATGCACTGGATCGAGGCTCATATTTTCAAATTTAGTTTGAAATTGAGCCCTTGGTTTAGTCGTCCCTCGTCCATGACCGCGCCCTCGACCACGACCTTGACCTTCCATTTTCTCACCCTTTGAGAATATGTCTGTGCTTACTGGGGCGGGGGGAGCCTGAGATACCTCCTGCTGACCTTCGCGTGTGGTCGCTTCAACTGCTTTTATTGATGTGTTGACAGCAGATGCCAAGTCATAATACTTAGCATCAGAGTAAAATGATTCCGCCGTTGCGAATGGTTTATGGTCAGCAAAAATCCTTTTTTCGACTCCATCCTTGCAGTACTTGAAGCATTGATGCACCGTTGATGCGATGATCTTATTACTGTGGAGCCAAGGCCTTCCTAACAGCAAGTTATATGAGGTCGGGGCATTAATCACAAAGCACAGGATTTCGGTGCAGAAATCTTCTATGCTTAGTTCCAACTCAATTAGGCCCATGGCCTTTTGAGTCCCTTGATTAAACCCGTGAATCACCACACTAGTGTCTTTTAACGCTGATGGAGAAATTCCGATCCTTCTGAGTGTTCGAAGGGGCAGGATATTAATTGCAGACCCGGCATCGATCATGATTCTGTTGACCAGTTCACCGCCCAGGTTGCCCGTAACATATAAGGGTCGGTTGTGATTAACGTCTCCAAGCAACATATCCTCATCGGTGAATGAAATAACCTCATCACATTCAGCGGCGTCGACCAGGTAAGCAAGACGGACATTTTCATCTGTCAGAGCACTCACCAGTGCATCCCTGGCTTCTTGTGACAACTGCAAGGCATCGTAAATACTGAGTCGAGCAGGGAGTCGCTTCAAGTGTCCAAGGACATCATAGCTTACTGAGAATTTTCGATGATCGGCTGGTATGTGCTGTTCTGGCTGAGTACGATTTTCTTGTATCGGGGCTTTACCCTTGTTTTTTGGTGTGATTCGACCAGATCGAAGAATTGCGAGAACATCCTCTTCAACTTGCACCATATTGCAGGAGGCAGAGTCCTGAATGTTTGTAGCCAATGTCTGTAGTACATCTGAGAAAAATGGCTGCATTTTTGGGATTTCAGGAAAATACCCATTCATTGACTTGATGCACTGATGAACCATGATTTCTTCTTTGTCGAATTTTTGGTTGATTATTCTGCAGTTTATCCATCTCAAGATGTAGTCGTATTGAGATTCTCCTGATAGGGGGTGCATGACTTCGATCATCTCTGGAGGGAACTCTGTTTCATATTCGTGGAATCTTAGGATAAACATATCGACGAACTCTTCCCAAGAACCAAATGCTTCTTCGGGGAGCGAGGAGATCCAGAGAAGGGCACAACTGTCATGGGCCAAGCTCAAAACAAAGTGCCCGAGTGCAAACTCTTCTGTTTGCCCCATTTGACAGACCGCCGATGAATAATCGAACAAGTGCGGCAATGCGTACTTATGATTCTCGTGGAATAACTGAATATGCGGCCAATCATAGCTTAACTCCCTAGTTAAGAAAGGGAACACTCGAAGAATGGGCGCATCGTTTAACTGCAGCACATGCAGAACTTGGAGTTGATTTGTCCTCCCAAAACCTTCAGCGTCGCTAAAGATTGCCTCTTGTTTGAAGCCTTCATTGCCGACCCACCGGATTGCCTTTATGAAAGTTTTAGCTCCAAAGGTCTTGTACCCATTGTCAGCCGGAGGGCATACCGCATCCGAAAGGTACTTCGTGACCATTTCAGGTTCAGGCAACCATATGGCCAAGGGGTCACTCCATGTACTGTCTCTGAGATAATTTACATAATGAGCAGTAGATTCTTGACTGTATTGTATTTCCCTCAAGTAATTACTAGGGAACTGCTCTCTTTGTCTTGACAGGAAGCGGACCAAGAACGCATCTATCAAGATGACCCACTCGGTAATTTCTTCGATATGATTATCTTGGTACCAAGACATCACTGATTCCCCCAGTGAGTACCGAAAGTATTCCACTCTGGTTTCCCAAGATGCTGGCAAAAGTCGAGATTCTCGCAAATACGTGATGATGTGGTTTACCGGTGACATCCCAACTTCACACTTGGTGTAGTTAGGGATAAGCACCGAGGCTGTTCTTCGCCGCTTTGCAGGCTTGGATGCAGACGCATTTATATGATAGCAAGTTTCAGTTTCTCCGTTGTTGCTATCTAGGTCCCAAAACGGACCATTCTCACATGAAGTTGTATTTGGTAACTCCTCGAGAATGTATCTTTCTTTTTCTGGTCGAGGTGATCTTCCAGCAAGTCGCCGATAGAATGGGAATAGCAACTCGGGCTGCAAAAAGTTCATGATCATGAATGGTTGCACCCGTGAGGATTGCCTCAAATGCCTTGAGAAGAAAGGGAGAATGGCCTTATCCCTTATTCTTTTGTCTTTTCTGCATAAATCTTTGAGGCATCTTTTTGTCCGTCTTAGGCTTGGTGGTTTTCGAACCACTTCCCAATCACCCTTTTCTGCTATCTCAATTGTCACAACATTTGATGAAGCTTGCGCTGGAGGACTGAGTTTTATAACCCCCTTGTCGATGTAATCTTGCAATATTGCTTGGAGATCCCAACACTTCTTAGTGGGGTGACCGACATATCGGTGGTAACTGCAATATCGCTGGTGAGAAGTGCGTCCAACTTCTTCTGGTCTTTTTGGGGGGGGCAACTCGAATAGCCCGGTCGACATGAGGTGCTGGAATAGCGTCTCCATGTCATCTTCCCCAAAGGCATATTGGATTTCCTCTCTTCGGAAGGGTCTTGCAGGCTGCTCTTTTATAGGCGGCTTTGCTTTATCTGACTGCTTCTTAACCTCCGTGGTGTTCGCAGAGGTCTCTCCAGTTTTCTTCTTCTTAAATGTAGTGGTTGTGGATGACTCCTTCTTCCAAGCTTTTTGTTGAGACAACAAATATTCTTTTCGACAAGCTTCTGTAGCTAGGGCCTGAAATGTACTTAGTTGTTCATTCATCAGCAACGAGATTTCCGTCTTGATGCCATTTCGGCAAAGATTGACCTTCATTTCTTGAGAGAGGGGTGCTTGACATCGGTTAGCGGCCCTTTGCCACCTAGTGATGTAGTCTTCAACCGGCTCGTCCTTCTTTTGGGACAGGGTAGATAATTCCGATAGTTGTACTTCTCGTGTAGTATCAACGAATCGGGAGGTGAACATTTCTTTCATTTCTTCCCATGTTTGGACTGAGCCGATTGGGAGAGATATGTACCACTGGAAAGCATCGCCGGAAAGAGTATTGGGAAACATTCGAAGACAAAAATTTGAATGGTGCGCCCAATTGCCCATGGCATAGTGGAATGATGCCAGATGCTTTAACGCGCTCCCAGTCCCATCGAATTGGATTTTTGGTGGCTTCAAATCTCTAGGTAGGAGCTCCGCTTCAACCTCTGGGGGATAAGGCCTGTTGATTGTCGTTGTAGGGAACCCAGTGAGTTGAGGTGCCTGTCGACGAAGGCATTCGGCCACAAGCTGATGCACCATCTCCTTCTGTGCAATAAACCTGGGTGGAGACCCCATGGGTGTGTTTACCCGTGCGTCTTGCGTTCGAGGGGTATTGATACGTAGGTTATTGAACTGCAGAAAGCCTGGCTCCAATTCTGCATTTTCATCTTCCTCGGTCCGCTGCCTGACTGGTTTCTCGGGCTGATGGACCGATTGACGGTTCCTTGGTGATGGTGGTTGATGGGAACCTGATGTCTTGTTGCCTTGAGTTTCCATAGCCCATTTCATACTCTTAATCTCCTCCCGGAGGTCATGAATGAGCTGAGACTTGGGTGTAAGAACCTCTTCTTCTTCGCCCACCATGTAAGAGGCTTCAAATTGACCTCTTGGGAGAGCGGCCCTGACCCCTTCAGGATGAGAGAGGCTACAGAATGGCGGCGTAATGGGCATTGCGGCTGCCCTTGACCGGGTTAACATCTCCGATGCTTTGGAAGTGCTTGGCTGGGTGAGGTCCACCATGTTGACTTCTGTCGTCTGGAGGAGACGTCTCCTCCTTTTAGCTTCTCTCTTGGGGTGAGGCATCCGGTGCTTTTCTCGAGACGGGGCCACGACAGGCGCATAAGTCATATCCTCCCTCAGTCTGATCAATGAGGCGAATTGATTTTTGTGTATAAATCAGGGATCAGCCTGAGCGCCAAACGTGGATACGTCGTATGGCGCCTCTGGGGATACTGCCACCCGCTAAAGAGTCTTGGCTTTTGAGGCACTCTCAATTTGCGAGTGTTCTGTAGTGGCTTCTTTTGCTGCCCACCCCTTTGTCGGGGGTGTGAGAACAGCCTATGTCTTAGTCCTGGTGGCAGTGGCGATGAAGCCTTCAAGTTTAACCGGGAAGTTGCTTTCCCGAACTGCTTTTTCTGCTGCGTTTTCCTCCTTTGCTTCCTTGATACGTGATGAGGAACCGTCACTATGTTGGCAGTATCATAGTGATCTGGAGATTTGACTCTAGCTTGTGAGCTAGATGGAGCATCGGTTGACTGATGGGGCGAATGCGTCGGGTCAGGGATGACAAATCGCAAGGCGCCTAAACCGGATCGGACAACAATAGGTCCTTGCGGCTTGAATTGGTCATCTCCTCCATCGGCCAATGAAGCATCCAGCTGAGAAAACTTGGTTTCTCTTCTTAACTTCTTCCGCTCCTGGGTATCACCTTGGCTAGGTCGGGGGGCTAGGTCAACAACCCTTGAGGCAACCCGACCAAATTGGCGAGTGATGGTGCACCGAACAGGATTTGGTGCAGTTTTGCCCCCATTTTGGGGAACAATGGCTTCTGGTCGGCCAGTTGGCACTAGCCGAGCTGCAGTAGATTGTCTCGCAGACCTCTTCATGGAATGGGACTGCAAAACAGGTTGTCCTGCAGGCTGTTGTGCTGCTGGTTGGGCTGGTGCAGCAAGCCGACGGGCGGACTTTTTAGCATAGTCTGACTGTCGAGCAGGCGGGCCCATTCGGATGGGCGCCTGCAGAGACTTTGTTGGTTGAATAGGAGTGGTCTTCGAGCCTTGAGCAATAAGAGGCTCCTTGAGTAGTGCAGATCGGTCTCTTCTTTGCTTTATCGCTGCAGGAGAGTAGTCGACGTGTCGATAGACGCGGTGCTCCGGCTTCTCTGGTATGCGAATAAAGTGATGTGGGATAGCTGCATCTATGTGATCTGGCTCAGAAATAACAAAACCGCCATTGGGCAGGAATCCGAAAGCCATCGAATGCGCCATGAAATCTGCAAAGGAGCATTTCAAAGTGTTAACAGTGAAAAATTAAATAAGCATATAAAGACCATAGTTTTCAGCTCTTAAAGATGAAGGGAGAATGTTTCACGTCGGGTTCACCATTTGTTCCGGCCTCGTGAGAAAAATATTTCGATATTCAAAATTCATTCTTTCTTGGTTGAATGTAAAATTGTTTTCCCTGCGGCTTTGAGAATAAATGCTTAATTAATTTTCCAGCAAAATTTTAAAGCATCCAATTCTTTAACCGAGTCCGAAAAGTACATCACAGAAATATTTTGCATTGTGCTCCACATTCTGATTTTACATCTCTAACGAGAAAACCCTTGATTAAAAGAGCTAAATACAATGGTCCATAAAAAAAATGCTTAATAATAATGAAGTGCGTAGAAGATCCTTCTACGTCTTTACAAGTGCACGAAAAATCGTGTCTAACAAAAATATAAAGATAAATGAGTACACTTCGCCCCGCGCCGTGACTCGAATGTGAGGTATATGACGCCACGCGCCATATCTTTACGTATGAGGTTCATGACGCCACGCGCCATGACTTAAATGTGAGGTACATGACGCCACGCGCCATGTCTTAAATGTGAGTTTACGCTTAGCCCGTCGACCAGCGATGACTCGGTTTGGGAACTAGTGAGGGGCCCGTCGGCTACACTAGTGACCCTACACAGCAAACTAAGTGTGTTCTTAGCTTCTGGATTTACACAGCAGACCAGCGTGTCCCGCTTTCAGCTTCTGTATTTATACAAGAAACCAGCGTCTCCCGCATTCAGCCTCTGGATTGAATAATTGGGTGGTTTTACCAAGAAATGGATTCAACCGAATTTAAAAGTATGTTTGGGTCATTTTTGACCAATTGAAAAGGTTTGGGCTCAACTGGGCTTGTTGAAAAGAGTTTGGGCCTTCTTGGGCTTTTTGGAAAGTTTTTAGCCGTCTTGGGCTTTGTGGAGATTTTTGAGCCATCTTGGGCTTTTTGGAGAGTTTTTAGCCATCTTGGGCTTTGTGGAGATTTTTGAGCCATCTTGGGCTTTTTGGAGAGTTTTTAGCCATCTTGGGCTTTTTGGAGGGTTTTGAGCCATCTTGGGCTTTTTGGAGATTTTTGGGCCATCTCGGGCTTTTTGGAGATTTTTGGGCCATCACAGGTTTTTTGGAGATTTTTGGGCCATCATGGGCTTTTTGAAAAGTTTTTTAGCCGTCTTGGGCTTTGTGGAGATTTTTGAGCCATCTTGGGCTTTTTGGAGAGTTTTTAGCCATCTTGGGCTTTTTGAAAAGTTTTGAGCCATCTTTGGCTTTTTAGAGAGTTTTGGGTCATCTTGGGCTTTTTGAAAAGTTTTGAGCCATCTTTGGCTTTTTGGAGGGTTTTGGGCAATCTTGGGCTTTTTTGAGAGTTTTGGGCCATCTTGGGCTTTTTGGAGAGTTTTGGGCCATCATGGGCTTTTTGAAAAGTTTTGGGCCATCATGGGCTTTTTGGAGATTTTTGGGCCATCATGGGCTTTTTGAAAAGTTTTGAGCCATCTTTGGCTTTGTGTATTTTGATATATTTTTATAGGAAATACACATACATTTATTTTATTTTATTTTATTTTATTTTTTTTTTTTAAAGGAGAAATATACTTAACCCGTGTGTCAATTCAACCCGCCAGTCGGGGAGTATCTACGTTGGGAAAAGTGGTTTTCGAAAATAATATATATGTATATATTTATTTATATATTTATAATATACACATATATGTATTTAAAGGATAAAATATACTTAACCCGGGTGTCAATTCAACCCGCCAGTCGGGGAGTATCCACGTTGGGAAAAGTAGTTTTTAAAAATAATATATATGTATATATTTATATATATATAATATACACATATATATTTTTTATTTTATTTTTAAAAGGGTAAAATATACTTAACCCGTGTGTCAATTCAACCCGCCAGTCGGGGAATATCCACGTTGGGAAAAGTAGTTTTCGAAAATAATATATATGTATATATTTATTTATATATATAATATACACATATATATATTTAAAGGAGAAAATACACTTAACCCGTGTGTCAATTCAACCCGCCAGTCGGGGAGTATCCACGTTGGGAAAAGTAGTTTTTGAAAATAATATATATATGTATATATATATTTATATATATATATAATATAACACATGTATTTTTATTTTATTTTTAAAAGAGAAAATATACTTAACCCGTGTGTCAATTCAACCCGCCAGTCGGGGAGTATCCACGTTAGGAAAAGTAGTTTTTGTATATATTTATATATTTATATATATATATAATATACATATATATTTTTATTCTATTTTCAAAAGGGGAAAATATACTTAACCCGTGTGTCAATTCAACCCGCCATTCGGGGAGTATCCACGTTGGGAAAAGTTGTTTTTGAAAATAATATATATGTATATATATATATAATATACACATATATATTTAAAGGAGAAAATATACTTAACCCGTGTGTCAATTCAACCCGCCAGTCGGGGAGTATCCACGTTTGGGAAAAGTAGTTTTCGAAAATAATATATAAGTATATATTTATTTATATATATAATATACACAGAAGAAACTCTCTCACTCTCTCTGTTTTTTTTTTAACTAAAAGAAAAAAAGAAAAATCTGGAGAACTCACACTCTCTTCTTTGAGCGCGGGAGAGCTCAAAGTTCTCTCCCTCGCTGTTTCGTTGTCTTCTTGCCTTTGCCGAACTGCGGCTATTTATAGGCTTTCGCCGGGTTTGGGATGGGTTCCGCGGCTGTGGATGCAAGCTCACGCGGAACCGTCTTCCCGCGGAACCATCTTCCCGCGGAACCGCTTTCACGCGGAACCGTCTTCCCGCGGAACTGCCTTCCCGCGAAACCATCTTCCCGCGGAACCGCTTTCCCGCGGAACCGTCTTCGCGCGGAACCGCCCTCACGCGGAACCATCTTTACGCGGAACACATTGGCATGCTGCACACAGCTTCGGAGCGCGTTCTTGTGCGACAAAGCTGGAATGTAGCGGCCGCCACCCCGTCAGCAGCTCAAGTATTGGAGAGCAAGTCCTGCTGCTAACGTGCGCACCAGCTTCAGCACCTCAGCAACGAGGTATTCGAGGACGGCAGCAAGATAAACGGGCGCTCCAGCGCCAACGCGCTCGGCATACTTGCCAGCCTTCAAGAAGTGAGCAATCCGGTCGACGGGGAACCGCAGGTCGGCCTTGCTGCTCCTCCGGCTTCTTTTTCCGCCTGCTTGGCCCACCCACGGTCTTCCTCGCTTTGGTCGCCACCCCAACGACCGTGATGGGCTCGGTCAGCTGCTTCCCATCTCGAGGTGAGGAGAAGACAACCGGCAAATACTCGTCTGTCTCGCATGGAAACTCGGAGTTCTTGAAATGCTCTTTCAGCACATCCAAACCCTGCAAGCGAGTGTAAGTGACTTCGCAGATCTTCCTGGAGTTGAACACCTCCCACGGCTGCGAATGGAAAGATTTGTAGAGCCTCCATGCGGCCTTGGTAGACGTCAGATTCACGAACCCATACCCCACGTTGCACTTGTTCGTGAAATCGATGGGGAGATAGGCGAAGTCGTAGGCGGAAAAGGGCTCCTCGTCGTCTCCTGCCGCGATCTTCTCATTGCAGTGGATGCAGTGGTTGTCCAGCATGTTCAGCAGCAGCTTCTGACTGTACTTGTTGGGTATGTTCTTTATCATCACCGTCGTTCTTTTTTCCTCCGCATCGTCTTCCTTGAAGAGAAAATTGGCTTCTTCTTGCCTCCTCAGATGGCTGATCTTCGACAACGAACAAGATCGGCGGGTGGTCGTCGACGACGACGATGGCTTTGGTTGGAACGACATGCATTTGGTGTTAGTGGGGTTCTTCCTGGGATTCCTCCTCAACGGATACTCTTGCTCGGTTTGAATTGCAGTCTTGCCGCTGCTGCCCGAAGGCGACGCTGAGAAGCCACTCCCTCGCCGGGTAACAGAATGCTTGGCGTGGCAGAGTGTGCGCGGCAGGTGGTGCGAAGCATATGAAGATGTCTTTAATTTCGCAGGAAGAGACGTCCGAATCCAAATTAAAGACCACAAGCGTCCCTTGATTCTGCCAATCCGGAATCTCCGCTGCCGTGACCGCCGGCACCGCAACGAACACATTCACGGCGTCACGCTCTGGTTCCTCTGCCGGTCGTTGCTTTATCCGCAAATCCTCCGCCCGCTGCCGCGGCCGAGTCATAGACCTTCAACAGACGCTGGTCGGCGTCCCGCAGCAGCTTCTCAAACGCCTCATGCATCTCGTCGAGCTGCAACACCGCCCTGTACATCAGCCTCTTGATCAACGAGACGATTCGTGGGATTTTTTGTACGCTGCCGCGATGCAGGAAGCGGATATGAAGTTTATGGATGAAGGGCCGAAATTCCGCAGCCATGGCGTAGGAGCTGTTCCAAGGAAACAGCCAGCACGGCCTGTGAAATCCGCGTCTGTTTGCTTCCATCCAGCGCAAGCTCTTACCCTGCAGCAATTGTAAGTTGCCCGCTTTCAAGAGCTAAACATCAGCAGATGATGAAGCAGCAGCTTTCAGCCGCGTGGGCGAAGCAGGGGAAGGCTGTGCCTGCTGCTCAACAGCAGTTGCCTAACAGATCCAGAGCCGTCGTTGCTTTCGAGAATGGCCGATATGCCCGTCCTTTGGGCTTGTCTTCCTCCGGTTGACCTTCATCGCAGCCTGGTTCCGGGATGCGAGCGGTCTTTCTCGGCAGTTCCGGTACGAAGCGGGAGTCCTGTGGAACTAGTGTTTTCCTCCCACGCGGAGCTGGCACTCCTCTCAATCTCCCTCAAAGTATCCTCTCCCTTCGGCATCGTCTTTGGGCATGAAGAAGAAAAAAAAAAAAAAAAAAATGGGAGTCCGGCGATTGCATCAGCAGCTCAACCCCTCGTATTTCACCGGCAGCGGCCGGTTGAAGTCGGCCTGCGAGATCAGATTACCAACAATCGCCAAATCCTGGCAGAAGACGCCTTGGGAGCTCGACGCCGCATCTGCGGCCGTTGTTTTCTCTGGCGCCGGTAAATCCAGACCAGCTCCGAACTCCTTTAGGCTCCTGTTCTCCAATTCTCTCTGCTCCGCCATCTTCCTCTTCGTCTCATCTTCCAGCAGGGTTTCGACGCGGGTTGGCGCGGCTGGAATCGGGGTTTGAATTGCGACGGCGGCGGCGGCGGGCAGCAGCAGCGTGCTGCCTCTTTTTCTCCACCGACGCCTCGTCCATGCTGGACGCCATGATGCTGGAGTAGCCCTTCTGCAGCAGCCGGTACAGGATCAACGCCGACATCCTGGCCTGGTCGCGGATGGAGTCGACGTCGCGATCGTCGACGAACTCGCGGCGGTCGACGAAAGCAATCGATTTGTCGGGCCTGTGGTGGAGGGTAAGCAGCAGGTGCGCCCGCTCTAGCTCCGAACGAGCGCAGCCCCGCCGGAGGTCGATCAACGCGTGGTAATCCACGTTCAGGGACTCGCCGGATGCCACCCGCTGCCGCATCTCCTGAATTTTCGACGCCAGGTTCCGGAGATTGGATCCCACGTCCTGGTAGCGGATGGTATGGTGCTTCCAAGGCGGGCCGGGAAGCTTCCGATCGCGGAGGATGGAGTCATAGAGGAGTTTCAGATGCTCGAGGTCGCGAAGGCAATCGGGGGTAGCAGCGGATGTGATCCTGCAGCATGTCCGCGACCTCCTTGAATCAGCGGAGGTAGAGGAGGGAGCGAGCTTTCAGCTCCATGGCCGGCTCCAGCTGGGAAGATAGCGCCAGAGCTGCATCGAGAAGGTTGACGGCGGCGGCGATCTCCGAATGCTCGTGCGTCGCGATTAGTGCTCGGGCGTCTTTCATGTATTTCTCCACCACCTTTCTATTACTCAGCCACCAATGCTTCCACTGAAAGAAGGAGAAGACGCCATTCTTCCAAAAGCATCACCTTCTCTTCATCCCCTCTCAAGAAAACAAAAGCATCTCCTGCAACAAGTCTCTTGGCAGTGACAAAGGTACTCTAGCCAGTGGTAAGCAAATGCCTCCGGGGTTGCCCTATGAAAATATGCTTAAAACGCCACTCAAGCCCATGAAGATCTCTGGCGGCTAACTCCTGAGTTGGAGTTTGACTAGGACATGTCCAAAGGAGGAAGACATTCGGTTGCATGTTTTCTGAGAACAGAGAATCCACCATGGGTGCTCGTATCAGAGGCTGTTAGAATCTTACAGAATGATCGGACAGCCGGCCTTGGAGACTCCGTGGTGATCGGATCAAGGGTCTCAGGATCTGGTTGCAAGGTAACCTGTGCGAACACTTCATCGGTTTCTTGCTCTCGTACTCCTCTTCCTCGTTTCGAGTGGCGGGCAACTCGAACTCACCTCTCACAGCTCCAGATTATTATTATTATTATTTTTTTTTTTATTTATTATATATATATTTTTTTTAAAAATATATCTCATCACAGCTAAGAGAAAAAATGGAGCAAATTACAAAATCTAAGAGAGCTTTAGACGACTGAGATGAGAGATGATAAAATCAAAGAAACAAAGTGGAAAATCAACCAATTGTTAGAGGATGAGGAGATTATTTGAAAGTAGAGAGCAAAGGTACATTGGTTGAACTAGGGAGACAAACTCAAGCTTTTTTCACAGGATGGTATCCATTAGAATGAGAAGAAATACTATCGAAGGTGTCTATTGGAAGGGAATGACGGCTAGGTATAGGATCAAAAGCGGTTGGAGTCAGCAGTTTTCAAGCACTTCGAAGAGTTATTCAAAAGTTCAAATCCAATGGGAGTGGGAAGAATAGTGGAGCAAATCAAAGAAAGATTATCAGAAGAGACAAGGGAGCTATCAAATAGACTACTAACAAGAGAGGAGGTGGAGAAGGCAATCAAGGCATTGAATCCATCAAAAGCACCGGGTTCAAATGGAATGTCAGCAGGATTCTATCACAAACATTGAGATACTATGGGCCAAGACATATACAAAATGTTTATGAGTAAAGTCTACAACAACCAAAGAATTCCGCTCCTACAAGTATCAATTCCATGACAATCATCCTAATTTTAAAAAAGAAGGAAGCCTACAAAGTGATTGATTATAGACCCTTCAGTTTGTGCAACGTTTCTTATATAAGATCCTTGCTAAGGTGTTAGCAAATAGGTTAGTAGTGTGCCTCCAAGATATCAATTCAACAAAGTGCATATGTGCTAGGTTGATTGATCACAGATAATATAGTATTAATGTATGAGGCAATCTGTGAAACAAGAAAGAAGAAAAAAGGATAAAAGAGAGATGTGGCTATAAAGTTGGATATGCCTAAGGCATACAACTGGGTTGAGTGGGAATACCTTTTTGAAGTCATGAAAAGAATGAATTTAATGGGCTATAGATTGAGTAGATAAAGGGGTGCATATGTTCTGTCAGATATAGGGTAAGTGTAAATGCCTACAAAACATAGGAAATAAAACTGGAGAGAGGTTTAAGGCAAGGAGACCCCCTCTCATGCTACTTATTCCTTCTATGCGCTGAGGGTTTGTCTTCTATAATTCATGAATGAAATAACAGAAGACAGATTTTTGGGCTAAAAATTTCCATCAAGGGCCCAGCTCTCTTCAATATGTTCTTTGCATATGACACCCTCATTTTCATGGGAGCAAATTAGCATGAAGTCAAAAGATTACTTGACATCCTCAGTATTTATAGCAAAAGCTTTAGGCAGACAGTAAATGTGGATAAAACTGCACTATTTTTCAATACAAATACAAGAGGAGAGAGCAAGAAACAAGTCCAAGAAATGTTTGGAACAAGAAGAAAGGAAATAGATAGGTGTCTGGGCCTCCCAACATGACTAGGAAAATAAAAGAAGTTGGTTTTCAAAGACATAAAGGAGAAAGTATAGAGGAAGATTTAAGAGCAGAAGAAGAAGCTACTCTCAACAGGAAGGAAGGAAGTGCTAATCAAAGTTATTGTCCAATCCATCCAAACATATATAATGAGCATGTTCTGTTGGAAACAATGTTCAAAATAATTTAAATTGACCAAAGCCTGAGTTTTGATGATTAACAAGAACTTATTTGAGTATATAAAGAGTACTAACATGTTTGACAAATGTTTAAGGAAAGCAAAGAAGTCAAGTCGATCTCCAAGTCGACTTGGACTTCGACTTGGGTGAAGTCGATCCCAAAGTCTACTCAAATATCGACTTGAGAATGAATCCCAAAAGGCAACAGGTGAAGTCGCAGGTCAAGTCGACTCCACTTGCGACTTGGGAAGTCAAGTCGCAGACGAAGTCGACTCCAGCATCGACTTAGAGTATCCAGAGCTGAAAAGTGGAAACGAACATGACGAAGTCGCAAACGAAGTCGACTCCAGGTGCGACTTGGGTGAAGTCGCAGGCCAGGTCGACTCCATCCACGACTTGAGATGTTCAAACTTTCAAAGATGCAGCTTTCAAGATATTTAAGAGGATTTATCACTCAAGTCCAAGGAATCAAGATGAAAAACAAATGAGTCAACTTCAAAGTTAAGAATCATGTTCCACATTCAAATCAAGTCTATCAAGCTCAAAGCGAATCTTCAAGCTAGCTTCCAATTGGAGTAAAATCCAAGTCATGAAGACCAAGTGAGTCCAAAGCAAAGCAAGGAACATACATATATTGTGCAAGAACTCAAAGCTTTCAAATGGTTTGCAAGATTCAAGACATGTCAAGAAGATCAAGGCGTTTCTGCAATAGACCAAGCCAAGTCACAACCCAAGTCGACTTCAGGATCGACTTGAGTTGAAGTCTGAAAGCCAAGTCGACCCAAGTCTCAGACTTGAGATTCTGAAGAACCCAAGTCGCAGGCCAAGTCGACTCCATGTACGACTTGGAAGCCAAGTCGCAGGCCAAGTCGACTTCATCTTCGACTTGGAGTATAACGGTCAAATTTTTGACCGTTGGAGTTCATTTATTGCACGCCAACCACTTCTACAACGTTCATATTTTCCTCAATCTATAAAAGGACATTCAAATGAACGTGAGAAATACAAGAGACACTACTCTAAAGATCAAAGAGAGAAAAGAAGTGCAAGAAAGACTTTCAAATATTTTTTCTCCATATTTGAGTGTTTCAAAGGAAGAAAGAGCTTCAAACTGCAAGTTGCTTCAACAATCATCATTCAAGTCACTTTTGATTTCTTCCTCGAGCTCAAAACTGCCTACACAAATCTGTAAAGTGTAGTTTTTATTCATTTCTTTATTTGGTTATATAAAACTTGATTTAGCTTGGGTAGCTAAGATCAAGTATATGCAAAGTAGGGTGTGATTGGAGTGAGACTCATCACCTACTTGTGCAAGTGATTGTATATGCCCCCTAGAGCTTTGAATCTAGAAGAGAGCAAGTGGCTCTAGTTGTATATGCCCCCTAGAGCTTTGAATCTAGAAGAGAGCAAGTGGCTCTAGTTGTGTATGCCCCCTAGAGCTTTGAATCTAGAAGAGAGCGATGACTCTAAGTGTATTCGTGGAATACATAGTGGAACCCAAGTCACAACGGAGTGTGAGCTTGGAAGAGTGGAGTAGGGAAGGTTTGCCCGAACCGCTATAAATCTTGTGTTCTACTGCTTTATCTTATTTGCTCTCCAGTTGCTTAAAAAGGGGATTAACTTTTTCAAGGGGTTAAGATATTTGAAATTATCAAAGAAATTTTAAAGAACCCAATTCACCCCTCCCCTCTTGGGTTTAGCCATCAACTCGGGACCAACAAGTGGTATCAGAGCAGGTCTTTGAGTTTATCAAAGAGATCTTATTGAAATGGCATCCCAATCTACTTCCGTTCCCGCATTTGCTGAAGGCCAATCCTTTACAAGGCCACCGTTGTTTGATGGGAACAATTTTGGATATTGGAAGCTTCGTATGAAGCAACTCATCATGGCTACCGATATGGACTCTTGGATTGCTATCCAAGATGGAGTAATACTGCCTACCGATGAACGGGCTTCCAAATGGACCGATGAGGAAGTAAGAATAGTGAAGAGCAATGCCAAAGCTATGAACTCCTTATTTTGTGCTCTCACTGCTTCCGAGTATGATAGAGTATCCTCTTGCTTAACCGCCAAAGAGATATGGGATACACTAATCTCTATCTACGAAGGAACTTCTCAAGTCCAAGGGACGAGAAGGAATATTTTGATTGGAGAACTAGAGAACTTTAGAATGCTAGAAACAGAAAATATTTCTGAAATGTTTGCTAGATTCTCTAAGATTACTAATGCTTTAAAAGGTCTTGGAAAAGCAATATCTGAATCTGAGCAGGTCATGAAGATTTTAAGAGCTCTACCCGAATCATGGACTCCAAAGATCACTGCAATTGAAGAAGCCAAAGACCTCAACACGCTGAAGCTTGAAAACTTAATTAGCTCACTTATGTCACATGAGCTAATTAAGAAAAGGAATGAAGATCAACACAGGGGCAAAAGAGCAATTGCCTTAAAAGCCGCACAAGACACCGATGACACATCTTCTTCTCAAAATGACGACGAGATTGCTCTACTCACAAAACGATTCAGAAAATTTGTGAGGAAAGGCAAAAATTTCAGAAGCTTCAAAGAAAGAACTCCCCAAGAGAAGAAGAAAGAATCAACCAAGTGCTACCGATGCGGCGGTTCAGGACATATGCAGGCTCAATGTCCAACTCCCGAAGAAAACAAGGCAAAAGAACAAAGAAAGGATCGAGGGAACAATGGAAGATTTCAGAAATACAAAGGAAGAGGCATGTACGTAAATGATGAAGAATCTACGACGAGTAGCTTCTCAACCGATGACATAGAGGCGGAAGAATGTGCAAGAATTTGCTGCATGGCACAAATCGAGCAAGGAGAACAAATTACCTCAACAAAAGACACAAGCAATGAAGAGGTAAGTTCCAAACTCTCCCTTTATAATTCAAGTTATTCTTCCTCTCATGAATGCCTCAAATGTACTGAATTAGATGAACTACAAACTGCATATGATTCATTATATGAAGAAATGAAGAAATTAGGAAGCAAGTTTACAATTAAGAAGAGACAATGTGATGCAACAATAATTGTAAATGGTAAACTTGCAGAAAGATTAGTCAAATTGAAAGATGAAACTGAATTGCTGAAAATGGAGAACAAATCATTAAATGAATCATTAGCTAAGTTCTCTAATCCAGGAGAAAGTGTTAAAATGTTTCTGAATATGACCTCCCAAACACATAAAAGAGGTCTTGGGTATCATACATTTGAGCAAGGAGAAAGTAGCAAATCAAATGAACAAATACTTGAGAAAAATCAAACTAAAAATGCATCTATATACAAGCCACAAAAGAAAAATTTTAAGTGGACTAGAAGACCAATGATTGAACCTTTGCATGCTTGGAGACCTACTCCAAGATTACCTTTGGCTTGTAATTTCTGCAATAAGATGGGTCATAAAACTTACAAATGTAATTTTAAGAAACTATATGACCATGGTGTTAAATTAGTTTGGGTTCCAAGAAACACAAGATTTGGGCTTTCAAAGTTAGATCAACTTAGATTAGATTCTATTACTAACCCAAATGGACCCATAAAGTGGGTACCAAAAAGATAAGATTTATTTCCTTATTTTTCAGACATGTTTTAAGGCAAAGGCAAACAATGAATGGTTCATGGATAGCGGTTGTTCAAGGCATATGACCGGTGAAAGAAGTTTGTTTCATAAACTTAAGCCTTGCAACGATGGAATGGTTGCCTTTGGAAATAATGAAAAAGGTAAAATTAAAGGTAAAGGAAATATACTTAGTACCTCAAATGCATGCATGGAAGATGTTTTGTTTGTTGAAGGACTCAAACACAATTTAATGAGTATTAGCCAATTATGTGATAAAGGATATAAAGTTGTGTTTGAATCATCTATATGTAATGTATTTGATGGAGAACATATCATGTTTAGTGGTAAACGACATGGAAATGTTTATTTGGTTTCACTTGATGAATTGAATGGTCAATGTCTTATGGCCATTGATAATGATCCATGGGTTTGGCATAAAAGGCTTGGACATGTAAACATGGGAAATATAAAGACCCTTTGGAAAAAGAATTTGGTAGAAGGATTACCAAAGTTGAAATATGACAAAGACAAAATTTGCAAGGCATGTCAATTATCAAAACAACCCAAGATGCCTTTCTCTACCAAAAAGGAAATTTCCACCACAAAGCCACTTGAATTACTACATATGGATCTATACGGGCCATCCGACATTCTAACCATTGGTGGAAAGAAATATGTATTTGTCATAGTTGATGATTTTTCAAGATTCACTTGGATAATTCTCTTAGCTAGTAAAGATGAAGCCTTCTCTATGTTTGCAACTTTTGTGAATTTGGTGCAAAATGAAAAACAGAGTACTATTGTGACCATAAGAAGCGATCATGGTGGCGAATTTGAAAACAAACGATTCATGGAATTTTGTAATGAAAAAGGAATTCACCACACATTTTCTGCACCAAGAACTCCACAACAAAATGGAGTAGTTGAAAGGAAAAATAGAACTATACAAGAGATGGCTAGAACTATGCTAAATGAGAGCAATCTATCCAAGAAATTTTGGGGTGAAGCTGTGAGTACAGCTTGTCATGTTTTGAATCGTGTTACCATTCGAGCAATCTTGAAAAAGACTCCATATGAACTTTGGAAAGGAAGGAAACCAAATATATCTTATTTTCATGTTTTTGGATGTACATGTTATGTTTTAAACAATGGAAAAGTCAACTTGGGAAAATTAGATGCCAAAAGTGATGAGGCTATATTCCTTGGTTATTCATCAAATAGCAAAGCATATAGAGTATTCAATAAACGAAATCAAGTTGTAGAAGAATCCATACATGTTGTATTTGATGAATTTAACCAAACTCCGAGAAAGGAGGATGAACTAAGTAATGCAGATGAGACGAAAGGCAAAGAACAACCAAAGGAACTCGAGCTCAAGCCAGAAAATCCAGAGGAGGAAGAGGTAAGTGAAGGTAATGAATCTTACAAACCTCCAACTGATTTAAAGTTCAAAAATGTCCATCCAATTGAACAAGTTATTGGAAACATATATGAAGGAGTAAAAACTAGAAGATCAAAACAAAACGTTTATGGCCAATATGCGTTTGTATCGAAAATTGAACCAAATACCATTGAACAAGCTCTTAATGATGAACATTGGGTTATTTCAATGCAAGAAGAGCTAAATCAATTCGAAAGAAACAATGTATGGCATTTAGTTCCTAGACCAAACAATCATATAGTCATTGGTACAAAATGGGTATTTAGGAACAAATTAGACGAAAGCGGTCTTGTAATTAGAAACAAGGCACGATTAGTAGCCAAAGGGTACTCCCAAGAAGAAGGAATTGATTTTGAAGAATCATATGCACCCGTGGCTAGATTAGAAGCCATACGTATCTTATTAGCATTCGCTTCACATATGAATTTCAAATTGTTCCAAATGGATGTGAAGAGTGCATTTTTGAATGGCTATTTGAATGAAGAAGTATATGTTGAACAACCCCCTGGTTTTGAAGATAAGGATCAATCAAAATATGTGTATAAATTGACCAAAGCACTATATGGATTAAAACAAGCTCCAAGAGCTTGGTATGAAAGGTTGAACAAATTTTTGATTGATCATGAGTTTCAAAGAGGGAAAGTAGACACTACTTTATTCATCAAGTACAAAAATAAAAATATTTTGATTGTACAGATTTATGTGGATGACATAATATTCGGTGCTACTGATGAAAATCTTTGTCAAGAATTTTCTAAGATAATGCAGAGCGAATTCGAAATGAGCATGATGGGAGAATTAAATTTCTTCCTTGGACTACAAATCAAGCAACAAAGTGAAGGAATATTTCTGAACCAGTCCAAGTATGTCAAAGAGATGCTCAAGAAATTTGGAATGCAGAATAGCAAAGGAGCAAACACTCCAATGAGCTCAACAATCAAAATCGACACGGATGAAAACGGTAAAAGTATCGATCAAAAGCTTTATAGAAGCATGATAGGATCTTTGCTTTATTTAACTGCTTCTAGACCCGATATCTTATTTAGTGTTTGTATGTGCTCTAGATTTCAAGCATGTCCCAAAGAATCACATCTACTGGCTGTAAAAAGAATTTTTAAATATTTGATAAAAACTACAAACCTTGGACTATGGTATCCAAAGGGGTCAACCTTTGATCTAATCGGCTATTCGGATGCAGACTTTGCCGGATATAAAGTAGATAGAAAAAGTACCAGTGGAACTTGTCAATTTCTTGGACATATGCTAGTTTCATGGCATTCAAGAAAACAAACAAGTGTTGCACTATCTACTGCGGAAGCCGAATACATAGCCGCCGGTAGTTGTTGTGCCCAATTACTTTGGATGAAACAGCAATTAAAGGATTATGGTATTGATTATGTTGATATTCCTATTAGATGTGATAATACAAGTGCAATTTGTTTGACTAAAAATCCTGTATTACATTCTAGAACCAAACATATTGATGTGAGACATCATTTTATTAGAGAACATGTTGAAAATCATGATGTGTGCTTAGAATATGTGAAAACAGAAGACCAAATTGCTGATATCTTTACCAAACCTCTAGCCAAAGATTCATTTTGTAAGATTAGGAATGATATGGGGATGATAGAGCTTAACTAAGGAAAAATACATAAGAAAATTAAAATTGGAAAATGTCAAGTCGATGAGTCAAGTCGACTCCAAGGACGCCAAGTCGACTCCGCCTCCAGAAGCGAAGTCGACTCCGCTAGGGTCGAAGTCGACTCCGCCCCCAGGCGAAGTCGACTCCAGAAGGACCGAAGTCGACTTCGCCTAGGGCAAGTCGACTCCGCGCGCGACCGTCCGAATTCCGGAATTCTTCTCTTTTTCTTCTCTCCTCTCTTCCTTCTCTCTCATTTTTTCGGCCTCTCTGTTTTTCTCTTCTCCTCCGGCGATTCTCCCTATTTCTCCATCTCCGGCGACAGTCTTTTCTCCGGCAATTTCTTCTTCTATCTCCGGCAAAACTTTTTCGGCAAATCCCTTTCTCTCTCTTTCCAGTTTTATTCACCATTCCTTTCAAATCCCATTCACAAAATCCAAACTCCAAATGGCACCAAAGAAAGCAGTATCAAAACCATACCCCAAACGGGTTCCCACACAACCACAACCTTCATCTCAACCAAAAGAAGTTCCTAGAAGAACTAGGACTCCATCAAAAAGAGCCAGAGAGGAACCATCAACTTCGACGGGTAAAAGGGTTCGATTCCAAACCTCCACTCAATCATCTGATCAAGCACCCAGGTCAGAAAATCAACAAACCTCACAGAGCACACAATCCGGAACAAGCAGAAGGGGCACTGCAGCTGGGAAAGCCCAGGTATTGAAGATGCCCACTACCTACTTCAAAACCGAGCTCCAACATAGCCGATTCTACAAAAAGTTCTACGAACGGAAGGTATTCATACCCAAGATCATAGATTTCAATTTCTTGAAAGAATATGGATCCGACATAGAAGATCTATTGGATTTTCAAGGATGGACCAACTTGCTAAAGGAAGACGAAAGGGTCTATCCAGATCTTACTCGAATGTTTTATTATCTTTGGGATGAAGAATACTTTGGAACATTCATCAAAGGAGTCGAAATGGATCTTGGAATCGGGATAGTTGCAGGACCAACTGAAGTAATGAGTCATTTAGGACACATACTTGGAGTCCCGTATGAAGATGAGCCTATTCCAGAAGATCTTACTATAGATCAAATGTATAATCAGCTCACCCGGAGCAACAAGTACCATCCGGGAATCAAATTCCTTCGGTACATGGATTTGTCACCTAGGCTACGGGTACTAAGGCTTCTCATTGCCCACTGCATCTACCCAAAGGGCGGTGGAAGAAATCAATTGAATCCACAGGAAGCTGGGATACTATGGAAAGTGGCCAACAGGGTCAAAGTAAGCATTCCCAAATTATTTCTAGAAGCCTTGGGAAATAGAAAGGACAACCCACGAGGAGTCCTTCCCTATGGCACATGGATTACAAAGACCCTTGAATTCTTCAAAGTGGATATTGAAGGCGAGCCTTTCGAAGTGCTCAAATCCACAAATGCCATAAATAAAACTCTCATACAAAGAATGAAGATCAATTTGCTTGAACTAAGGCATGATGCTTCAGAAGAAGAGCATCAAGAGGACCAAGCACAAGCTGAGGGGGAGCAACCTCCCGAGGCACCGGCTGCTCCAGAAGAGCCACCATCGCCTCAATCCCACGGCTCCTACTCCCCACAAGGATCCGCTGCAAGAGAACGGGTGCCTCCAACCTCTTCTGAGGAAGTCACCCTAAAGGATTTGAAAGATGAAATCATAGCCATGAAGGCTGAAATGGGACAACAAGAAAACCGGATGACAAGTCTTGTCACCGGTGTTCTTAATGCACTTGAAGATATGCATTCCCGACAAGATAGAATCGAGCGGGAAATGCGACATATCCGCTATCATCTTGCCTCCGGCCATCATAAAAAGAGACCCATGCCTGAACTCGATCCCTACGAGTCGGGTTCAGTTCATAGAGAGGCAACTCCCGATCACGCTTCTCTTGTTTACTCCTCGGCCCATCATTGTCCCATCAAACCTATTCCATATCCCATCTCTCAATTTCAATTTACCAAGTCGTTGGTACTTTTTGAATGATTGACAAAAAGGGGGAGGAAGATAGGTTAGATCTAGGTTAGATTTGAGTATTTTTTGGATTGGGTAGTTTGTATCTAGGATAGTTTCATTTATGCTTCATTGTATTCTGTAATGAAACTTCATATATATGAAATGATGTTTGGTTTATTTGATATGATAACTGGTTTATGATTGATATATGCTTGATATAAAGTTTGAATGAATGATATATTTGATCAATGATTACAATATAAAGTATTCAACATGATTTACTTGAAAGGTATTCACAAATGCTCTGTTTTTCAAAAGACATATGAACATGATTAATGCTTGAAAGGTATCAACTCAAATGAAGTTTTGTCAATCATCAAAAAGGGGGAGATTGTTGGAAACAATGTTCAAAATAATTTAAATTGACCAAAGCCTGAGTTTTGATGATTAACAAGAACTTATTTGAGTATATAAAGAGTACTAACATGTTTGACAAATGTTTAAGGAAAGCAAAGAAGTCAAGTCGATCTCCAAGTCGACTTGGACTTCGACTTGGGTGAAGTCGATCCCAAAGTCGACTCAAATATCGACTTGAGAATGAATCCCAAAATGCAACAGGTGAAGTCGCAGGTCAAGTCGACTCCACTTGCGACTTGGGAAGTCAAGTCGCAGACGAAGTCGACTCCAGCATCGACTTAGAGTATCCAGAGCTGAAAAGTGGAAACGAACATGACGAAGTCGCAAACGAAGTCGACTCCAGGTGCGACTTGGGTGAAGTCGCAGGCCAGGTCGACTCCATCCACGACTTGAGATGTTCAAACTTTCAAAGATGCAGCTTTCAAGATATTTAAGAGGATTTATCACTCAAGTCCAAGGAATCAAGATGAAAAACAAATGAGTCAACTTCAAAGTTAAGAATCATGTTCCACATTCAAATCAAGTCTATCAAGCTCAAAGCGAATCTTCAAGCTAGCTTCCAATTGGAGTAAAATCCAAGTCATGAAGACCAAGTGAGTCCAAAGCAAAGCAAGGAACATACATATATTGTGCAAGAACTCAAAGCTTTCAAATGGTTTGCAAGATTCAAGACATGTCAAGAAGATCAAGGCGTTTCTGCAATAGACCAAGCCAAGTCACAACCCAAGTCGACTTCAGGATCGACTTGAGTTGAAGTCTGAAAGCCAAGTCGACCCAAGTCTCAGACTTGGGATTCTGAAGAACCCAAGTCGCAGGCCAAGTCGACTCCATGTACGACTTGGAAGCCAAGTCGCAGGCCAAGTCGACTTCATCTTCGACTTGGAGTATAACGGTCAAATTTTTGACCGTTGGAGTTCATTTATTGCACGCCAACCACTTCTACAACGTTCATATTTTCCTCAATCTATAAAAGGACATTCAAATGAACGTGAGAAATACAAGAGACACTACTCTAAAGATCAAAGAGAGAAAAGAAGTTCAAGAAAGACTTTCAAATATTTTTTCTCCATATTTGAGTGTTTCAAAGGAAGAAAGAGCTTCAAACTGCAAGTTGCTTCAACAATCATCATTCAAGCCACTTTTGATTTCTTCCTCGAGCTCAAAACTGCCTACACAAATCTGTAAAGTGTAGTTTTTATTCATTTCTTTATTTGGTTATATAAAACTTGATTTAGCTTGGGTAGCTAAGATCAAGTATATGCAAAGTAGGGTGTGATTGGAGTGAGACTCATCACCTACTTGTGCAAGTGATTGTATATGCCCCCTAGAGCTTTGAATCTAGAAGAGAGCAAGTGGCTCTAGTTGTATATGCCCCCTAGAGCTTTGAATCTAGAAGAGAGCAAGTGGCTCTAGTTGTATATGCCCCCTAGAGCTTTGAATCTAGAAGAGAGCAAGTGGCTCTAGTTGTGTATGCCCCCTAGAGCTTTGAATCTAGAAGAGAGCGGTGACTCTAAGTGTATTCGTGGAATACATAGTGGAACCCAAGTCACAACGGAGTGTGAGCTTGGAAGAGTGGAGTAGGGAAGGTTTGCCCGAACCACTATAAATCTTGTGTTCTACTGCTTTATCTTATTTGCTCTCCAGTTGCTTAAAAAGGGGATTAACTTTTTCAAGGGGTTAAGATATTTGAAATTATCAAAGAAATTTTAAAGAACCCAATTCACCCCTCCCCTCTTGGGTTTAGCCATCAACTCGGGACCAACATGTTCAAGCTTCCCAAGAATTTGTGCAGAGAAATCAGCAGCATGTAAGCAAATTTTGATGGAAAGAAAATGAGGGAAAATGGAGAATCAACTAAATTTCATAGAAAGAGATGTGTGCCCCCAAAGTAGCAGGCAGCATGGGGTTCAGGGACTTGATAGTATTCAATCAAGCTCTTTTAGCTAAACAATTCTAGAGATTGATGCAAAACAAAGACTTTCTGTGTTACAAAGTCTTAAAAAGAAGATACCTCCTAAGGGGAGTTATTTGGGACTACAAAGTAAGAACTACTGACTCATATGCATGGAAGTGTATCGTCAAAGTTGGGAAAATCATCAAGAACGATGGTAGATGGAGGTTAGGGAATGGGAACAAAATTAACTTCTTTAGGGACAGATGGGGTGATGAAGTTATAATCAAAGCAGATCCACTTCCAAATAACATCTCAAATGATGTAAAAGTTGAAAGCTTCATTGACCAAACAAATAAAGAATAGAATAAAGAGAAGATTCTAATGGCAACAAGTGAAGGAGTATGGAATGTCATAAAATTGATTCCCATAACTCAATGGGAAATGGATGGAATTGGCTTTGGCCCAATGAACCAAATGGCATGTTCTCGGTTAGGTCAGCATATAGAATATCGATATCAAACAATGGCAACTTAGCCGATCATTAGGGATCTAAGCACAAAAAATTTAACAACAGAGAGCTAATGACAATGAGGCAAACTTGGAAAGCTAAACTAACTAGCAGAATCAAAATCTTTAGATGGAGATTAATGAAAAATGCTTTGCCTATAAAAGACAACCTAATGTCAAAGGTATGACCATGAATCCCTTGTGTGTCCTATGTATGAATCACATTGAAGACACAAATCACCTTTTTGAAAACTGTGAGAAAATAAGTTAAGCAAAAGGAACTGTGGTTGCTGATCGAAATATCTGGACACCAAAGACAATACTCAAATGCATTTTGCACCAATTATCATTATTGAAAGGGGAAATAAAATGGTAACTTTCCTCATCTTACGCTGGCATATCTGGCATCAAAGAAACATGCTAGATGCTCGACCACCACCCCTAACATTAGTGGATTGGTGGATTGGTATATGGAGTATTGGTAGCAAATTGGATTTGCTAGCTAGATGGTCAAGTAGTTCCATAATAGAGAATCCCAGGTTAGATGGTGCAAACCTCCTATAGGGAAAGTGAAAATAAATGCAGATGGTAGAAGGAACCTACAGGGGAGAAGAGTGGCCTTTAGAGGTGTAATAAGAGATGCAGAAGAGAGATTTCTAATAGCATAGGGATGGCAATGTAAGGGCAAGGTGAACACATTAAATATGAAAGATATGGGAGTGTTAGGTGTTCTTCGATGGGCAACAGAACTAAGAATAGAAAGGGTAGTAGCATAATGTGATTTGCTAATTATGATAAAGTTAGTTAATGATGGCTACCAAATCTTTTCCACAACGGGGGAGCATATTAGATAGATAAAAATGAATATGAATGACTTTAAAGTGGCCACAATCTAGCATGTTTGCACATAAGAAATTGGTGTGCTCATTTTTTTTTTATAGATTTTGCAATCAACCAAAGCAAAGAAAAACATACATGGTGAGGAAATCCACCAAATTTTCTTGTAAATCCATGTGCATGGACTTTTTGTACTCTAATTAATGTTATGGAATACAAATACAATTCAAAAAAATACGTCGAATGTGCTAAAAAATATGTGTTTATGTGTTATGAAAAAATATATGGGCAAAAATTTGGAGGCTAAATATATTAAAAATATTTTAGATTTTTAAAAATTATAATTAAACACTAATATATCATAATTTGGGCGAAACGTGATCTAAATCAAACCTGGATTTAGATCATGAGAAAGAGAATTAAGTAAGCTTTAGAACATAATATTTATGTGGAAAAGGAGATGACCCAACAATGGGATCAACCCAAAAATCATAGGAGGCCAAAGACTAAAAGGTTTCATTGTAAATGAGTAACTATAGTGGTGGTATGTGGTAACTTAGAATATCAATCATCCCCTCCTCCAGAGTGCCCTGCTTAGAGGGAAGAAATCCCTTGGTGAAGGATTTGGAGAATAGAGCATTTTACGATAATGAGCCCTTAGAAGTCCTCTTCTCGATGGAGGTTAATCGATATATATACAAGTTTGAACATTGATAGGGTGTGTCTTGTATAAGGAAAGATATATGCAATCCCTTCTTAGGGATCCTCTGCTTAAGCAATTTCTGTCTCTTATTGGTTAGGTCTAATGTTATTTGGCATGATCGTCCTAAGATAGCTAGGTTGTTGTTGGTTTGTAAGACATTTTTGACTCATTAAATGTGAAGTGGTTCTCTCCAGCTCAAGGGTGGGCATTTGCTTGCCTCCAGGCACCTTCATTAAGTACTCCACTTATCATGTGGAGCCTATCTCATTAACCCTAGCGAGGGATTGGCAAATTGATTCCTTGCCTCTCCAAGAGACAAGGTCCTTGGTTTCTAATAGGAGAATCGAGGGTTCGTCTATGTGAACTCTTTGTCAAAGGGTGCATTTTAGTGGAATTTCCCTTTCTTGGAAAGGTTTACTTAGGATCCTATCAATCCCATGAATTGTGGGTTCTAATCCAATCAAACCCTATAACTAGCATTTTATAGTTTTATTTGTTTATAATAGAATTTTCATCATTATTAAAAAAATTTAAACAAAAGTGACATGCCCACAATTTTTAACAAATAATATAAGAAAGGATGCAATTTTTTAAAAACTAATGATACACTTTCAATTTGTTTGGTATTTGTTAAAATTTTTGATTTAAAAGTTTCTAAAATGGAAGAAGTGATGTGATGTAATAAGGATCATGATGAAGAGTAATAAGAATAAAGTTAAAATAAATAATATACTTATATAAAAAGTTACAGAGAAATAATTAAATAGGATGGTAGTAGTATAGAAAGATGTGAAGGAATTATTTAAAAATAAAATATTGTAGGAGAAATGATTAAAAAGTATGGGATTCATATAGAAATATATGAATGAATGATTAAAATAAAATATTGCAGAAAGTGGAAAGTTTTATAAAATAGTTTATAATTTTTTTTGAAATATGTTCAAAACTAAGTTAAAAACAAAAATGACAGTTCGGCTTCTATGAAACATATTTCTATGAAACCTTGTCTATTTTTATTACTTTGAGGATTAGTTAAAAATCTACTTTATTATCATTACGCATAAGTCTCATCTAAAAAGTGTAAAATATGATGTGTTTGAAAAATGATAAAACTTTTCAATGAAAGGTTTTTTGTGTAAAATTTTTTAAATAAAGGAAAATAATGTAATATTATAGGGGTAATGATGAGAGTAGAGAAAATAATATTAAAATAGATAAGTTAGTTGTATTGATAGTTGTATAAAAATGATTAAATAGTAAAATAGTAGTATAGGAAATTAAATAAAGGTAATTGTGGAGAATGAAAAATTTTAGATTAAAATTTTTTATTTGAAAAGTTTTTTATGATCCAAAGAATGCTCGAAAAGCTTTTGGTATAAAATGTTTTTTAAATATAAGTTATAAAGGTTTTTGAATTAGAAGAAAATGATATGATATGATAGAAGTGTCCGCAAGTGCACGGGTCGTAGATTATAGTATATAAAATATCGTGAATATCGATTCACGGGGAGTTCAGGATATAAAATTTTGTTTTAAACGCTTTTGTATCAAATATAAAGAGCATGAAGTGAATAGAAAAATAAAAAAATGAAAAGAGAAAATAGGATGTAGAATTGAATATTAGAAAGTAGATATGAGAGTACTTAGGATCTAAGGTTTCACATGTATCTTTTACAACGAATACGTGGTATGATTATTTAATCCGAATATTATTTGTTAAAGGAGAACAAATCCTAATTTATCATTGCCCTTTTTCTCGAAATCTATGAGGTGTAACCTTAATATATTCTTAACCATCTATTTTCATGAGTTTAAGTCAATTAAGATATATTAAGTTTTGTGGTCATTTGTGGAATTTCTCAAGGTCATCATGCCTATTCTCATAGTCTAAATTTTTTAGTTTAATATCTTGATTATTGTATATTATATTTTCACTTCTCGACTCTATCACTTAATACATATGAAATCATTGCCAAAATAGGAGTTCAAACACTAAGAAAACATTAAATCACAAGTTATTAAATTAATAATAATATCTATTATGAATAAATCAAAACCACACATCAAGCATATTCTCACTAATTTATGCTTAGGCGGTCAGATAATGTATTAAATCAAATGCATTGTACGGTTTAGATAAAGCTGCTATACGAGAAAGTGCATGGGAATTTTGCTGACGTGGCTTGGATTTTTTTTTGAAATAATGAACGGTCTAGATTTCAGCTTATTTCGATAGTTGCGTGATGCTGCTATACACATGATTCATATGGTGGGCCACATTAAATCACAACATATTAAATTAATAATAATATCCATTATAAATAAATCAAAACTACACACCACGCATATTCTCACTAATTTATGCTTAGGCGGTCAGCTAATGGATTAAATCAAATGCATTGTATGGTTTAGATAAAGGTGCTAGATGAGAAAGTGCATGGGAATTTTGCTGACGTGGCTTGGATTTTTTTTTTGAAAGAATGAACGGTCTGGATTTCAGCTTATTTTGATAGTTGTGTGATGCTGCTATACACATGATTCATATGGTGGGCCACATTAAATCACAAGATATTAAATTAATAATAATATCCATTATAAATAAATCAAAACTACACACCACGCATATTCTCACTAATTTATGCTTAGGCGGTCAGCTAATGGATTAAATCAAATGCATTGTATGGTTTAGATAAAGCTGCTAGATGAGAAAGTGCATGGGAATTTTGCTGACGTGGCTTGGATTTTTTTTGAACGAATGAACGGTCTGGATTTCAGCTTATTTTGATAGTTGCGTGATGCTGCTATCCACATGATTCACATGGTGGACCCCATGACTAGAATTTGATTTCATGCACAAAATAAATATTTAAATCATCAAATTAATAGACAAGTGGTTAATATATTAACTATTTGGAACCCAATAAAAATATCAAGCACATTGGTTTTATTGCAACAAATAAAAAAATAATTTCAAACTCTTCATAATCGTACCGCAAGTGCACAAGTCATAAATTGTAGTATATAAATTATCGATCCACATGGAATTCATGACTATAAACCTCGCTTTTAAAGGCTTTCATATATAACAATGAGTAAAGTTAGTAAAAATGAAATAGAAAATAAAAAGGTAGGAAGAGAAAATAGAATTCAGAATTTATAACAAAGATTAGAAAACAGGGATACGAGTACCCAGGGTCAAAAGTTTCACGTGTATCTTTTGCAATGGATAGCGGTATAATTATTTAGTTCGGATATTATTTGTTAAAGGGAAACAAACTCTAATTTATCCTTGCACATTCTCTTCAAACCTACAGGGCGCACCCTAATTTTCTTAACAACTTATTCTTATGGGATTAAGTTAATTAGAATTCATTAAGTTCTATGGCTTATTCATGGAATTCCTCAAGGTTATCATGTCTATTCTCACAGTCTTAGATTTTTAGGTTTAATATATTGATTATCGTATATTAGACTTCCACCTCTCATTTCCATCACCTAACGTATAGAATCATGTCAAAGTACGAGCTTATGTACAAAGCAAACATTAAAAATACAAGATATTAAATTAACAAGAATATCCATAAAAAAATAAATTAAACCCACACACCTCACTATATTATACGCATGCTACATTGTAAATTCTAGATTTAGAGCTTAGCCGAGCATGTTTAAGTCTAAAATAAAATTAAAACCTAAATCCATCTTAAATACGATAAAAGCCCCAATGGTGTGTTGGCCACTCCACGCAATTTGTCGCTCCTTCTCTTATCCTGTGCTCTCCGTCATCTCTCCACCCCTTGTTCTCTCTTTCTCTCTGATTTTCTACTCCTGAAATTCTATATATTTTTCTTCTACTGCTGAAATCCCTTTTTTATAATCTTTTGAAACTGCTTAAAAATTATTATACGCAACCTGCTGGAAGCATGGACGGTTGGACATGCATTGCGCTTGCTACTAGCGTAATTTAAACGGCAAGCCCCACTTAATTGCACGTAATCTGAATTGCGTTGTAAAAGGGCAATGCTGATTCGGTGTTGAATTTTTGCATGCATGTGTTGGACGTTAATTTCTGGATTAAAGCAATTACAGCTGCCACATGGAATTAATTGGACGGCTAATCTTGGATGCATGGATTTTTGCTTGGGCGGTGAAAGAAAGATTGAATTTTTCTGGATGGGTGGACAACTAAAAAAAATCGCTGGATATTTAGAAGGTGCTGATATGCACTTGGCAATTTCTGTGTTAATTTCATAAGCTGGATTGAAATAATTTGAACGGTGATGATTATATTTGTATTGCATGGACAGCTGGATTTCTAATATAGCACTTATTAGAAAACTTAGTCGAAAACCTATTCTTACTCAATTAATACTATGTACATTGTCACCTATTCTATTTTCAGTCATTAAAAGTTCAAAAACTCCTGCAATAAACTTTTAATTATCAAGTATCCTCTCTTTTTATTTGATTTTTCAATACATGCATTTAATTATTCAATTAATGGTAGTAATTCAGAAAAGCATCAATCAATTTACCTCATAAACATCTCATCAAATTTTCACATCTAAATTTCCTTCATCAACTCAATCAACTAGTTCATAAGATCATAAAGACTTGGTAGGATAATGGTTAGTTCAGCACAAGAAATAAAATCTCAAATTTTTCAAAAATTGAATTGTCTCCACATCGATTTGAGCCTCATTACAACAAATAACACTACCCCACACTTAGTGTTCTTATTCTCTTTCAAGCCTAATTTTACCCTTGGTTTAACACACCTTTCTTTTTCAACCAAGTCCAGCAATAATTCCCCTCACCATATTTTAAGATATCTAGGAAACTTTTTTTTACAAAGAACTTTCCTCACCATATTTCAGGATATCTAGAAAGTCATTTCATTATTGCACAAGTTAAGTGGTCAAACCTTACTCCCGTTATACTTTTCAGCTCAGAGTTTAGATTCAAAGTTAGTTCAATTAATTGGGAATTGAGGGTTAGAGAAGAGAAATTTATGTCTAGCTCAATAGGGATAAACAACAGTTATGCTCTTAAAGATAGGCTCGTCAAAAAAAGAAATGTCTTAATCATGTCCATAAATAGGTCAAAATTGAGTTTTGACTTTGGAAATCCTTCAACTAGAATGAGATTTTCATGTATATAGAAAAAATTACCTTTTCTAATAACCAATTGTGCGAATTAGAAATACCTATTGAAAAATTAAAGAGGATTACTCTAACTTTGAAAGAAAGTAGAATTAGTTCATTTGTATATCAGTTACATTAAGTGATTCATGATAAAAATCTTAGTATTTTTAACTAGTACTGGTTCAAAAATAAATTTAAAATCTCATAAGGGTTTAGTTATTTGCCTAACTCAAAGATTTAGAAATTGTATGTAGTTGCTTAAAAGACTTGTAAGAGTTCAAAGTGGGGTCTTAATCAGTCCAGTGTTAAGATTTGTGCAAGAAAAATTACTAATTTTTTTTCAAAATGTGACCAAATTCGAGTGCAAGGATTAATCAATATAATTGTTAGGGTAGTGAAAGAAATAGTCAAAGAAAATAATGCAATACATTCACCCTCACACTTAAAACTGATATTGTCCTCAATGTAAATTAATCAATCAAAAAGATATATCAAGATTAAGCGAGTGATTTTAAAGAGTGTGAGATGTAGACTTTCCTATGTTGGCGAGTTGAATCGAATTTTCATCCCGTTGTGCTTCTAGTCCAAGTGGGCTATAAAAAAAAAGAAAATTCTTGGGTTGCCTTCCAAGAAGTGCTTGGTTTAAAGTCATCAGCCTAACTTCAAATTCTCCATTTGGTGGTGTGGCCCCCTGAGGAGTAGATGACTCCATTTGGAATTTGGTCTCTCGTGAAATAGGGCTTGAAACACAGCGTATTGACTTTGAATGCTCTAGTCTTCTTGCTCCAGATTTCAACAACTCCATGAGGAAACTCTTGTAGTACTTTGAAAGGCCTTGATCATCTTAACTTCAATTTACATGGAAATAAATTAAAACCAGAGTTAAATAACAGAACTAGGTCATTTGCTTTTATTACCTTTTATCAGGCGTGTTTATCGTGCTAGAATTTTGTCTTTTTCTTTTACATCCTTAAATTTTCATAAGCATTAAGTAGGATCTCCTCAAGTTCATTGAGTTATAGCATACATTTTTCTCCTACAGATTTCATATCAAAATTTAAAATTTTGATTGCCTAGTATGCTTTGTGTTCTAGTTCAGTAGCCAGGTGTCAAGATTTTTCATAGACAAGTAGAAAGGGTGTTGTGTTGATTGGTGTTTTGAATGCAGTGTGGTAAGACCAAAGAGCGTTTTCGAGTTGCCTTGACCAGTCTCGCCGTGACTGCAATACCATCTTCTCAAGTATGTGGTAATCTTGTGGTTTGAGATTTCAACCTAATCACTCATTTGTGAGTGGTATGGGGTGGCAATCTTGTGTGTGACCTCATATTTTTTGAGCAGTTGTTCCATTTACTTGTTGCAGAAGTGACTTCCTCTATCGCTTATGATTGCTCGTGGTATGCTGAATCTAATAAAAATATTGCACTTTAAGAATTTGGCTACCACGCTTAAGTCATTTGTCGGAGAAGCAATCGCCTCCACCCATCTAGTTACATAGTTGACCGCAATGACGATGTAGTGGTTTTTGAAAGAAGATGGGAATTTTCCCATGAAATCCATGCCTCGAACATCAAATGGTTCGACCTTGAGAATGTTTGTTAGTGGCATCTTGTTCTGTTTTGAGATATTTTCTATTCTTTGGCACGTATCGCATGTTAAAGTAAAAGTTTGAGCATCTTTGAACAAAGTGAGTTAGAAAAAAACTTAATTGTAAAATTTTTACTATAGTTTTGATGGGACCCATGTGTCCACCATAGGGTGATGAGTGGCAATGGTGCAGTATGCTCTAAATTTCTTTGTTCAGTATGCATCGGTGAATAAGACCATTGCCGCATCTCTTGTATAGGTATGGGTCCTCCTAGATATAGTGTTTCACCTCTGCCATGAATCTCTTCTTTCGTTGATAGTTGAAATCGAGTAAAATTGTTTGCAGACCAAGTAATTAACAATGTCTCTGTACTAGGTCATTAGCACCTCCTTGAGTGCAAGCAGGCACTCATTAGGAAAGCCCTCGTTGATCTGCTCATCTTTTGTTAGCTTAGTTTCTTCAATTGATGGTAGTTTGGACAGATGATCAGCTACTACATTTTCTATGCCTTTCTTATCTTAAATTTTGAGGTTGAATTCTTGTAATCCCAATAAATCAACTTCGGTTTAGCATCTTTCTTGGCAAGCAAGTAGCGAATGGTTGCATAGTCCAGGTAGACAATCACTTTTGACCCTACAAGATAAGAACAAAATTTATCAATAGCAAACATAACAGCCGACAATTCCATCTCACTGGCTTTGCATAATTGACTTAAGCATCATCTAGGGTTTTGCTTGTATATTAGATCACCAATGGCCTATTGTCCTTCTGTTGACCTAAAACTGCCCTAACTGCACAGTCACTTGCATCACACATGATCTCAAATAGTAGGCTCTAGTTAGGTGGTTATGTAATTGGGGTAGTGGTCAAATTTTCTTTTAACCTGTATAACGAATTCAAATAGGGTGCGTTTGTTTTGGGCAAAAAAATGTCAATCAAAACTTTTCAATCTAAAACTTTTCACTTTTTATAACTACTCTATTTTTTAATTATTTTTTCACATTTTCCTATACAAACTATCCTACTTTTCAATCATTTCTACACAACTACCCATACAACTAACCTATCTATTTTAACTTTATTCTCTTTACTCCTTATCATTACTCCTATTATATCACATCATTTTCTATCAATTTGATAACTTCTACTTCAAAAATTTTTCATCAAAAGTTTTACCTCTAACCAAACACACCCATAGTCATTAAAAAATTGAATTCCTTTGACCAAATTAGGTGGCCGCACTTTTCCAATGACTTTAATTTTTGCCCGGTCAACTTCTATGTCCTTGTTTGAAACTACATATCCCAGAACAATTCCTTCCTGTACCATAAAATGATACTTTTTCAATTCAAGACCAAGTTGGTTTCTTCTCACCTCTGCAAAATCTTAAACAGGTTTGACAAGCATGATTCAAAAGTAGTGTCATAGATAGAAAAATCATCCATAAAAACTTCCATGATATTTTTAATATAATCAGATAATATGGCCATTATGCAATGCTGAAAGGTGACAGGTGCATTACAGAGGCCCAAGGACATGCATCGATATGCAAAAGTGCCATATTGAGAGGTGAAAGTGGTTTTCTCTTAATCCTATGGGTGAATAGGAATCTGAAAGCAGTTGGAGTACCTATCTATATAACAAAAGTAAGAGTGGTTTACAAGTTTCTCAAGCATTTGATCACTAAAAGGCAAAAGAAAATGGTCCTTTCAGGTAGCATTGTTTAGTTTTCGGTAATCAATTCACATCCACCAACCTGTGACTTTCCTTGTTGTTCTTAGTTCATTTTTGTCATTTTTCACGACTGTCATGCCTCTTTTCTTTGATATTGCATGGACTGGACTTATGTAGCTACTATCCAAGATAGGGTAAATGATTCCAGTGTCAAGCAATTTTAAGATTTTCTTTTTCACCACTTCTTTCATGTTCGAATTTAGACGCCTTTGAGGTTTAATTCTTATCTTACAATTATCCTCATAAGAATCCTATGCATGCATAAAAAAAGGGCTAATACTAAATAGGTCACTAATGCAGTCGTCAATTGCCTTCCTATGCTTTCTTAGTTCAAAAAAAAGTTCATCAGATTGACATTGATTATGACTAGATTAGTAGAATTGATTATGACTAGATAAGTAGAATCAATACTAAGAAATGCATACATGAGGTTTTTAAGAAGAGGTTTGAGTTCTACCTTTGGTTCTTTTTCCTTTAGTTATATTGAGTTTAGAAAATTCGCATCCATGTCTAGTTTCTCACAATTTGCAATGGTAGCAGATGAAATAGGAGAGCTTTTATCCAAGAGAGCTACGCAAGAAAAAAGTTCTAGATTATCATTTTCAATTTTTACACTTTGAATGATACATACCTCCATCGAGTCGCCTTTTTTTCAATCGGTATAGGGTTGATGATGTTGACTTGCAAGTAAGAGTTTTCAGTTGATGGATGCTTTGTGGCTTTAAAATGGTTGAACTCTACTTTTTCTTCTCCAACTGTCAGAGATAGTTGATCATTCTTGACGTCTATGATAGCTCCAGTGATGACTGAGAATGGTTGTCCAGGAATGATTAAAATCTAGAGGTCTCCCTCCGTGTTAAGGATTGCAAAGTTGATAGAAATGAACAATTTGCCAACCTTCAGTGATGTGTCTTCAAGAATGCCAACTAAATTTTTGATTAATCGATCGGCAAGCTGAAGTGACGTAGAAGTAGGTTTTGGATTACTCATGTTCAGTTTTTTACAGATGGAGAGAGGGATTAAACTTACACTAGCTCTGAGATCACATAGCACTTTGCTAATTTAGATATTCTCAAGGGCACAGGGAATCGAGAAGCTCTCAGGATCTTTAAGCTTTTGGGGCAATTTATTTTACACGATGGTGCTGCACTCCTCAATAAGTACAGTAGTTCCATACTCCTCGAGCTTTCTTTTTGTTGGACAACATTTCATTTAGAAATTTTGCATAAGCAGACATCTTGGAGAGCATGTCAATGAAAGGCACGTTGATTGACAATTCTTGAGTGTGGAGACAAACTTCTTGAATTGTTTTGAAGTTTGGTTTATCGTTGCCTTCGTGAAAAAGGAAGAGGAGGTCGATACGGAGGTGGTGGAATGTGCGGCTTCTCCACCGTGGGCTCGGACTGTGGCTCCGCTTCTTGCCTCTACACCTTCTCGGCTTCTTTTTCAGCATTAGTTCGAGGTAGTTGAGGTGGACCAAGTTATTTTCTACTCCACAGAGTAACTATCTACACTTGTTCCATAGGGTTTATTTTAGGCTGGTTAATGAGTTTGCCCTGATCTCTATGGGATGAGGCGGTGGCATATTGGGAAATTTGGTTTTCAAGCAGTTTGATGTAGGTTTGCATTTAGTCCATTCTTTCATCACTTTTCTTGAGAATGAAAATAATATTTTCTAACATGGACTTAGTAGGTTCTGCTTGAGATGGTGCAGGTAAGGCTGGTTGAGTAGGTGAGTTGAGAGGTCTTCTTGGGAGACCGAGTGGTTTGTTATTTTGGGCATAGATTTGGGTGTTTAACTGGTTTGACTAAGAGAAGTTGGATAAGTTTCTCCATCCAGGGTTGTAAGTATTAGAGTAAGGATTACCATACGTATGAGTGTTGTACTGATTGTTGACTGCAATGGCTTGCTCTCTTATAGTGTCTTAGATGACAAAACTACACTTAGACGTGTAGTGTGATGCTCCATAGATTTCGCATGAGATTTGTTGTGAAGAATATGTGCCTTGATCTGTGACATCTTCTTTTACTGTAATAGCTGGTCCAGTTTAGCATAAATAGAATGCATGGATTCGATGTCATATATATTACCTCATTGAGAAGGTCCTCTAATGTCGTCGTATTGAGAATCATAGTGGGCCAAATCATCGAGGAGTTCAAGAGCCTCCTCGTTAGTGAGTCACATGAATTGGCCACCAGTGGCTGAGTTGACATGGCCTCAGTAGGTTAATCGAGTCCATTGAAGAAGTTTTCGACAATGTCACCCTACGAGATGCCATGATGAGGGCACTTGCACTGCAGAAGCACTCACTTGCCCTGTCACGAGGAGAAAATGATGAGAGTTGAAGATGGAGTGCCTCATGTGGAATTTCTTGTACCTTAATTGTGTTGCATAGCTGTAGGAACTTAGTAATGTGTACGTTATGATTTTAAGAGGGTAATCCTGCAAATTGATCCTGTTGAACCATTCGAATAAACCCTGGATTGAGTTTAAAGTTTCTTACACTGATCTCAGGTTCCACTATGTATGATTGAAAGCTTTGTGGATTCGGATGGTTCCGATCACTTGGAGTTATCCTCCTTGGTGGGTTGTTGTCTCCACCTGGGCTTCCTCTTGCAGTCTACTATTCGAGATGATTGTTGCTTCCTATATTCGTGAACTTTTCACCTGAAAGTACGTTCAATCTTTGGTCAGCAATAAATAATTTCTTAGCTAGTTGTTTTGCAGAATGTCGAGTATGCAGATGCATACAAGAATAGGATAATTTCACTAGCTGATTCAAAAAAAAATAAGAAGGATAAATGGAGAAGAGAGGAATGAACAGATCCCACTAAACATAAGATATTTAGTTAACGAGAATAACCATAAAAAATAAATCGAGACCACAACCCTATTACATTGTACGCATACTACGTTGTAAATCCTAGATTTAGAGTTTAGTTGAGCATGTTTAATCCAATATAAAATTCAAATTCAAATCCATCTTAAACAAGACAATTAAAATTAAAAAGAAAGAAGAAAAAAAGTGTATTGGTTGAAATCCACGATGGTGGGCCCCATGCTTTCCGCATTCTCTCCACTCTTGTGCTCTCTCTCTAATTTTTCTGCCCAACTTTCTTGTGGCGCCCCGACCCGAGGCGTCCACATAGTCCTTACTCCAAGATCTTGTCGATTGGTAAACGTGACTCAGGGTTGTTGCCCTGATCACACGGCGGGTTCTTAATTGGATCTCGTCCAATTTTTTTTCATTTCTTTTTCTTTCATCACATAAACATGTACTCATCATCATTCATAATGGACTTATCCATAACATCATAAATCATCAACTTCTCATATTATTCATAACTTCATAATTTTATACAACCTATACCCTTTTTCATCATATCCCATTAGGGAATCTATTCATACAAAAATCTACTAACCTTTGTAAATTTCTCTTTTTCTTTAGCAACACATGCCCTTCATTTCTTGGCTTTCCCTACACCTGTCTGAGGTTGGGAAAACAAAACATGAGTCGAAACTCAATAAGCAAACATTTTTCATTTTAAATGCATTGCTCTCCATTCGATAGAAGACACTTATCAAGTGATCAACTACCAACGGAATAGAAACCTTTTCGTAAACTATTTTTGGAAACATTTCATAAATCATTCATAAAAACCATTCATGTAAACCATTTGTGAATGCATTTCTCTCCATTCGATAGGAGACACTTAGCAAGTGATCAACTATCAATGGAATAGAAACCTTTTCTTTTCATAAACATTGGATGTGCAAATACTTCCTTTCCACTCCTGACATAAACCTTCGTGTGCGGGTACGCTAGCCCAGAGAACATCTCACATAGCATGGTCCAATATGCCGGCTGTCTCCGACTTGGCCTCATCAAGGGGAACCTCTCTTCCTCTTGACGCCTACATGGTTCCTACATGCATGACTTTTGATTTTCCCGGCATTATATACCTCTTACACGAGGTGACTTGTCATTCTCATGTAGAGAATTATTTACACCATCACTTAAAAATATCATTTCAAATCCATGCTTTCCTTTTCAATCCATGTATGAAAATGCAATGCATTCATCCACACATAACATTCCTTTGCCTCCATCTCTGGGGAGGACGCCGTTGGCACGCAGTCCATACGACTTGGCAATAGTGAAGCGGGACCCTCTGATCCGCTTTCTACCTCCACCAAAGCCTCTTCCTTATAATCATACATGTGCACATGTCCATGAACATCACATGATATCAATATGCCGGCATGACTTTTCATAAAAACTCATAAACATTCATTATTTCAAAACATTATAGGAATGACCACCTTTAAACACATTTCATAAAACATGTCAGCAAACAATTTAAAATCATTTAGAAATATTTTAAAAAGCATATAGCTTGCTTACCTCCTCAGTCGGTGTCCTCAACCTTCTCCTTCCTTTTTTCCTATACAAGGAAAATGGATATTTTATCCATCCATTCTATGTCTTAGTTTAGTTTCCATGCTTACTTTATAACCATTCATTACCTCATTCCCATAGAGGTTAATCGTATAAAGATACTTGGTCATTACTCATTTATATGGATTTTTATCCATAAATCCTTTAAAAATTCCATCTATATATCCTCATAAAATATAAAAAAAAATCTCAAGTTTTTCCAAAATACGCTGTTCACTATTCATAATTAGTGTTCATACTACGGTAGCAAATTACTGTTCATGTTTACTGTTCACCCCAGGTTACTGTTCACAACGACTTGGGTTACTGTTCATAGGTTCCAAAAATTGACATTTTTCACAAAAATAAAAAATACCATGACATAGCTTATGCTTAGTATATCATGAGAAATTCATGAATTATGAATTTATCATCATTAACTTGGCCAAATAAATCATTTTCTCCATATACTAAAAATCAACATAAATTCACTTAAGCATAATCCTTAATTCCAAAAATCATGAAATTAATATATCATCATTCCAACATCATATTTATCATAATCATAGATCCCAAATCATCATTTATCAAATTTGGAGCATTATTTACACATATCATACATGATTTTCCCGAATGCTCTATCTTCGCTCCAAATTTTCGATGTTTCGGCATAATTTCAATTAAGCATTATAACTTTACTTATTTTCTCACGATTAGGAATTATCTAAGCATGGTTTTACCCTACTTAACATCCAAAAGAAATTTGGGAAAAAATCACTTACCCGAAGTGGAAAATCTCTCCTCCAACTTGCCCTTTCTCTCTTAAAACGAATTTGGGAGTGGAAAATGAGCTCTTGCTCAAGCTTGGGAGTGCCTTGGACGTTCACCCCCTTGGCCCCTATTTATAGGGCTTAATTTTTCATGAATTTGAAATTTACCCCCTCTTGCTCAACGTGTTAAATTATAAATGTATTTTTTTCTAATTTCCAAAAGGTGTATGGAGCCATGTGCAGCCACCCTACAGCAGCTCCAGCCCCCCTATGGCAGCCCTATTTTTCCTTTTTTAAAAATTTTTAAAATTAATTAATTTAGGCTAATTAAATCCTAGCCGTTGATTTTTGATAAGATTGATTTTGAACCATTGGATTTTGTCCCAAAAGTCAAGCCTCCAGCAGCTATTGCAGCTTTTCATTAATTATTTGATTTTTTAATTAATTAAAATTAACCCCAAAGTCAAATATAATTAATGAAAAAGTGAAGCTACTTTTTGATCTCCAAATGAGGTTTAATCTTGACCCTTAATTCATAGTTTTTGATCAATCTTGGACCATTTATCATGTCCATCATTATATTTTGGCCATCCGTAAAAAATTTCACTTCAATCCGACGTCCGGATTACAAGATATGAATTTTTCTTCATTTTCTTCACGAAAATCCATAAAAATTCGAAAATTATTATTTTAATCCAAAAAGCACTTTTTCCTTTAGTGGGAAGCTTTCTTTTTCGTCTTTTATGATTAAGTTAATCCAAAGTGATTAACTTAACATATTTCTTAATCCTATATTTACTATTCACGTTTCACTATTCATTGCACTATTCATCAGAATTTAATAATTAATTATTTTAACATCTATTCCCTCATAATTTCGTATTTCATGAATATATATATTTTATTAATACATTACCTAGGGATTACCTAGGGTTTTATACGTGTCTAGGATTGGGGTTTCACATTCCTACTCATAAAATTTTATATATTGTTCTTCCACTGCTCAAACCCCTTTTTGTAATCTTCTTAAAAAAAATCTTATACGCAACTTGTTGGAAGCATGGACGGCTACACATACATTGCGCTTTCTACTTGCGTAATTTAAATGGCGGGCCCACTTAATTGTACGCAATTTGAATTGCATTGTAAAAGGGCAGTGCTGCTTTGGTGTTGAATTTCTGCATGCATGTGTTGGACGTTAATCCACTCTTGGTTGTCGTGTAACCAGTGCTCACTGGTTTCATCATGTCATAGCCCTCGAAATCATGGCTACCATATTTACAAGCCATCGTATAGCTCGATTTGAGCTCAGTTCTCATGATCTCAACTTTGGTTTAAGCATAGAAATCCTACTAAGCAACCTACAAACGAAAGCCCCAAGCAAATGTGACCCTTCACATTCGATTATTTAGTCTAGGATTAGGGTCGGTTTGAATTTTCACCATATCAAATGATTTCATCACAATACCCCAAATGCTTGTAGATCTTTCCTAAATCGTCATTTAGATACATGAATTTAAGTGGGAATAAAAAAAATCTAAAAATCAAAACTTTTGTGATGAGTGCTAATCCAATTCTTCTAAGTTTAAAAATACAAATCAAATATGCTACAAGAATGCTAATTTGCAATAGGCACATGGCGCATCGTTTTTTCAACAATTAATCTCGACATGCAAATTTTTAGGTTGACAAAATAACTGTTCAACCACCAAGGAAATACAATAAAATATCACTTTTACTCATATTTTTATAATGTGATAAATATGCCATGAAATTTCCATTTTAAAATTTATTACATAAATATTTTCCACATAATTATTTTAAAATTTACATTTTTATATTTATTATATAAATTTTTTCCATATAATTATTTATAATTTTTATTTTTAAATTTATTTTTTTAAATCTATTGTAGAAACGGTTTTCATATAGTTATTTTAAAAATTATTGTAAAAATATTCTCTACATAACTATTTTAAATTTTAAATTTATAGCAGAAACATTCTCTCTCCATATAATTATTTGAAATTTATATTTTTATAAATTAGTTTGAAAAACAAATCTATTTTTAGCCTAGCCTAGACCAATTCTAATCTAACCTCAACTTGCTTTGACTAGGGCCAGAATTGATAGTGCGAAATTTAGTATAAAATATACAAAGTCAAAATATGTACTGGGTCGCTGAGCGAAACCCTCCTAGTGTGCACCCATGCTCTAAGATTAAATAGATCGAATAATAAATTTATGAGGTTTTTGCATCAATATCTACATAGTTCGAATAAACTTGCAAGTATGTGATAACATTTAATGAAACTATAACCGTATCATGAGTTTGAATAAAATTGTAAGTTTATCATGATTTTTGATGATTATGAAAGTACTTAAATCATTTTGATGAAATTAAAGGCGCACAAATTCCATCTCGGTTACATCGTTTAACATTAAGAATTTTTCGGAGTACTTGCCACATAGGTGTTATCTAGGTGGTAACACTAGAAGATTTAATTTCACTCACCAGCTTTCGAGTCTCACCGATTGTGTGGATGAAATTTGGAATGTCTCCTTTAGTACGGTGGTGTTTATAAAAATCATGTCATGGTGTGAAGGTTGTGAATATCGGTTATTATAATACCACATGATGTATAAATCCCAATCATTTTCTTTTCCAAGTACTCATACGACTTTTAATGAAATTGTAACCGTATCTAACAGTAGCAGACAAGATAGAGTAGAGAGTCCAAATACTTGGCGGACGGGTTTTGTGGAATGGGCGGCTATTGATGGTAGAAAAAAGAGAGACGGTGCTGCTGGAGATCGGCACAGGAAGAGGTTTTCTGACTAGTAAACATGGCTGGTGATGAGTGGCAACCGCGCAGCCTCGGCATGTGGATGCGTGACTTACTGGCAGGGAAGAAGAATGCCGACAGCTGGTAGCCAGTGAATGACGGGAGGCAGCCAGACCTTGTGCAACTTGCAAAGCTGCTGCCATCTTCACTGAATTTGACGGTGATGGATTGGCGGTGATCGACAGATTTAGGGAAGATGGTTTAATGGCTGCCTGTTATATCGGATTTGAAAAGGAGAGGGCTGTTGATTCTTCCTAAGGGGAAACGTATCATCGTTGATTACACTGGATCGACAGGCAGCAGTTCGCTGTTGTTAAAAGAATGCCCGCGGCGTACGGCGCCACCAGTCGTTGAAGATGATGAAGCACCATATTGGTGCTTCGGTCGTGCAATTTAATTTTATGCACATGCGGCCATTGTTTTGATAGCGAGCCATTAATTAATTTTTAATTGATTTAATTATTATTAGTAGCAGTTCAATGGTTCATTAGATGTTCTCAAAATAATTTGGGTCTATTCAATTTTTCAATTTGAACCCGTCAGATATGTTTCCGAAATGCATGATGGTCTCATTTTGCACCCTATATTTTAGAGGTTACTGTGAAAGTTCACATTTCAATAAAAATAAAATATTATGAAAATATTTTTAAAGATAATTTCACGTAAAAAATTAATTTAGTTAGAATTTATTTTAGAAGTGTGAAAATAATATAAGAGTTTATCAATATTTTAAGGTTTAATTTTTGTAGTATGAGAAAATTAATTCAAAAATTACTTATCAGGGAAAATTTCAAAATATGATAATAAGGAATAAATTTATCTTGGTAAAGAATATTTAGAAAATAAATTCTATACTTTTAAAGTATTTTCTTGTAATTTTTATTAACAAGATATATGTTAAATTATTTATTTTATTTTTATATTAAAATATTTATTGCAGACTTCATTATTTAATAAAATATTTTTCTTTTGCAATGATGTCATGATATTTGCAACAAATATAATGATTGTAGATAACAATTTTATTTATTCATAAATCCTGCACATCCAAATAATCATGCAACATACACGAGTGTTATAATCACAACATATAAATATATCGTGTATACAGAAATTTACTTAAGGCATAATTTTATTAGCCCGAGGTAAGTAATGACTTAGTTAACCGGAGCCAAAAAATTTGAATACTTTGTTTGCTTTTTCATAAACTTGTCCATCTAAGTTTATCATTTTTGGAAATGTGTATATATTATTTTTAGATTTTTAAACACAATTTATTTTAGTAATTTTTAGCCATTAAAATGATTACACTCTTATGTTTAAAATTCGAAAATAGATATTTTCAAAAATCTAGATTAACAAGTTTATGTAAAAAAAAAACATAAATAATTAAAAAAATAAGTTTATTGGTATGAGCTAAGTAATCAATTATTTAGCCTGGGCTACAGATCATGCCTCTACTTAATTCTTACTAGCAACAATCACGTCCTAATTTCCATTCTCTATCAACTGAGCTGCTGCTCCATTGGATTCCAAGTCTTTCTTTGTCTCCAGAATGCCACTTTCCTTCGGTTGGCCTTTTGCAGAGCTTGGTTGAGGTTTTGGAGGCAAGTAGTGGCCTTATCAGTGGCTAAAGCTGCTGTGGACTTCCTGGGCATTGTGGAACCCTGACCGTATACGAGTTGTTTCGATTGTATACGCGTCATTTCGATATTTGTAATATTTTAATTATTTTATGAATAAATATTCATGAATTATATTGATGGATATGTATATTGGAGATTGAAATAATGCGATTAGGAATTTAACCCTGTGAATAGAGCACGTGAATAGTGTACGTGAATAGTAACTACGGGCTAAGACACGTGATTAAGAGTTAATCACTTGGATTAACTTAATCACAAAAAGACAAAATAGAGATTTAATCACTACAAGACAAAATAGCAATTCTTTTGGATATTTTAATCCAAGTTTGGATTTTTGTGGAAAAATAGAAAAAAATTCATAAATTGCAATCCGGGCGTCGGAATTCGATGAAATTTTTTATGGATGGTTAAAAATTCATGATGGACATGATGAATGGGTTAAGATGTGATGAAAACCATGAATCAAAGGTCAAGATAAACCATCAAATAAAAATAAAAAAGTAGCTTAACTTTTATTAAAAGTTACTTTTGACTTTTTTTAAAAAAATAATAATAAAATAATAATAAAAAATTTAATGCAAATCAGCAAGGGCAGGGGCGTGAGCAGGGGCATTTAATGGCTATTTGACTTTAATCAATGGTCCCAATTCATCCAAATCAAAAATCAAGGGTTTGGATTTAATTAGCTTAAAATTAATTAAATAAAAAAATATATAAAAATAGGAAAAATAGGCCTGCAATATAGGGAATCTGGATCAGGGTAGGGTGGCTGCACAATGCTCTAAGAACCTTTGGGAAATTAGAAAAAAACACTTTTGCAATTTTACACCCTAAGCTAGAGGGGGTAAATTCCAAATTTATGAAAAATGGACCCCTATAAATAGAGGAGCAGCCCATGAACGAAATCCACAACCATCCCAGCTCAAAAATCACTTGAGAAACTTCATTTCCCATCCCCACACATTTTAGCCTTAAGGAAAGAGGAGAATCGAAGGTTGGAGTGAGAAAAGGCGAGTTGAAGAGGCATAACTTCGCTTGAGGTAAGTGGATTCCCCTCAAACTTGTTTTGAATGTTAGATGAGGTAAAACTATGCTTATATAATCCCTAAACATGAGAAAATAAGTATAGATATAATGTTTAAATGGAATTATGCCAAAACATCAAAAATTTGGAGCAAAGATAGGGTATTTGGGAAAATAGCATATGATATGTGAAAATAATGCTCCAAAATTGATAAGTGATGATTTGGGATGTATGATTATGATAAATATGATTTTGGAATAATGATATATTAATTTCATGATTTTCGGAATTAAGGATTATGCTTAAGTGAATTTATGATGATTTTTAGTATATGGAGAAAATGATGTTTTTGGCCAAGTAAATAATGATAAATTCAAAATATAAGAAATGTCCAATGATATACTAGGCATAAGGTATGTCATGGTATTTTTTATTTTTGGAAAAAATATCAATTTTTGAAACCCATGAACAGTAACCACGTTGCTGTGAACAGTAACCACGAATGAACAGTGATCTGCTACAGTGTTCTGCTACAGTGTTCTGCTACAGTGTTCTGCTACAGTGAACAGCGTGATTTTGGAGAAAATTTGAAAATTAATATTTGAATATAAGTATGGAATTTTTGAATAATTTATGGACAAAAATATCTATGTAAAGAAATAATGCCCAAATATTATAAAGCATACATGGGAAGCAGCTTAAATAAAGGAAATGAAATATCCTTTGTCCTTGAATAGGAAAAGGAAAAGAGAAGGTCGAAGACACCTCCTAAGAAGGTAAGCAAGTTATATGTTTTGCAAATTATTTCCAAAATGCTTGAAATTGTTTGCAAGTTGCTTTATGAAATTTATTTAAGGTTGGCCATACCTATAACTGCTTTACATGAACTGAAGTTCGTTTTGTGAAATTATTTATTAAATGCTTTTTATGAAATTATTTATGATTTGCAAATATCATGCCGGCATGTGTATGAGAATGAGCATGTGCACGAGGAATAGGCCTTAGTCGAGGTAGTAAGCGGACCGGATGTCCCCCTCGCTATTGCCAAGTCGCTTAATAGGCCCAGGCCGGCAGCGACCTCCCTGAAATGGGAGCATGTATGGGATGGGCGCCTAGCTAGCGTCGCATCCAAAGGAATGTCATGAATGCTATGTATGCATTGCATTTGCATTTTATGAAATGCATGAAAATGATTGAAAAATTATGTATAGCTTGCTTACTGAGTATTATTACTCACCCATGCTTTTTCAACAACAGACAGGAAATGATGATGAAGGCAGCATGCCAAGTGTTATGTTGTTTTTGATATAAATGATGTTTATGTAAACTTTATGTAAAGACAACGATGATAATTTTGAGATGAAAAGGGAATATTTTTATTCCAATGAAAATGTTTATGGAATAGTTTTTTATCATAACTGTGTTATGTGAAATATATTTCAAATTGGATGAATGATGGAAATTTTCCATGTATTGATGAAAGAAAAAAAAAAAAGAATCCTGCCGTGTGATCAGGGCAACAATCCTGAGTCACGTTTACCAATCAAAACGATCCCGGAGTAAGGCTTCTAGGCACCTCGGTTCGGGGCGCCACAGACATCAACTTCTCTGCTACATCAGCAGGTGTGAATTTGCAGCCCTGCATCAGCTGCTGCTGCACTATCTCAAAAAGGGGGTGTGAATCAAGGACTTCGGTTGTATGCTCTCGGCGTTGCATGCTCCCGGGAGCATACACCTATTTTTTATTTTTTAAAAAAAATGTTTTTATAAATTTGTTAGCATAAGTGTATTTAACGTATGTATCAATTTTTACTATTTTTGGAGATTTTTAGATATTTATTTTTTATTTTTAAAAATCAGTGGCATTTTAGTAATTTAAAATTACCTAAAATGCCACTAATTTTTAAAAATAAAAAATAAATATCTAAAATACTCCAAAAATGGTAAAAATTTACCCAAATATTAAATACACTTGGGCTAACAAGTTTATAAAAAAAATTTCAAAAAAAAAAAAAAAAGTGTATGCGCCGGGAACATGGAATGCTGCATGCTCCCGGGAGCATACAACCGAAGTCCGTGAATCAAGGCCAATATAGTTCTTGGCAAGGGTCTTGAAGCCCTCGAAGGTGCAGTGGGAGAGCTCGATGTGTTTGTCCATCCGGCCTATCCTTATAACAGATGGTTTGTAGTGAAGACAATGATCCGCTCCCCGCCATAAGCTGACCACAACCCATCTATGAAATTCAGAAGCCCAGAAAGTGTGACTTTGCTGCTCGTCCTCCTTTTCTGGTTTGGGCGGAAGTTTCTTCTCCTCCTCATCTTCCTCCTCTTTCTTCTTTTCATCCTTCTTTTGTCGGTTCCCTGCCAGATCCAACGAGCAATCGACATCCTCAATAACAATGATGGATTTGTTGGATGTCTCGATCAACAACTTTCTTAGTCCCTCAGTCCGTGTTGTCCTTCACTGCCGTCAGCTCGACGTCGTACACATCATAATCCAGGTAATTGGCCATGGCAGCAATCATGGTGGACTTGCCAGCGCCAGGCGGGCCGTAGAGGAGGTAACCCCTCTTCCACGCCTTGCCAACCTTGGCATAGTAGTCCTGGAGTCGCGAAACGTTGCCAGGTCGTCCATGATCTCCTGCTTCTTATTGGGATCCATGGCAAGTGTCTCAAACGTCACTGGGTGCTCAAAAAGAACGTGGTTCCACACCGTCTTCTTATACCCATACCAGGTCTGGCTGTGGCTGTTGGTGTAGAGCCGCCGCTCCCGGTTCCTCACCATCACAGCCTTCCCTTCTCGGATGACATGGGGCATGTAGTGCTTGGTGACAAGCTCCCGGTGGCAGCGGTGGAAGGTGAGCGTGAAGAAGCCGGCTTCATCCTCAGCTGGGTAGAAGGATATGGTGGCTGTGGCGCGGGGGAGGACTTGGTTGGACGACCACCAGATCTTGGCTCCCTTGAAGTCTTGAACTCGTCTTTCACTTGCTTCAGCTCGTCCATGCGAAAACGAGGCTGCTGCTGTCCTTGCCCACGTCGACCTTGAGCCGCTTGGCGTGCTGGGAGGTGGTCTCGGCGAGGTAGGCTAAAGGGACGTTTGGGAACGTAAAAGTCGGGGAAATATGGTATTTGATGGGTGTAGAAAATGAAATATTTTAGAAATTGTGTGATTTATATGAAATGATAGGGGTAAAGTTGGAATAAATAAATTTGTTAGAAAGTAGTTGATAGAAGAAACGATTAGAATATATGAGTAAAAGTGGAAAAATATGATGCTTGATTGATGAATGATGTGTCTTGAAACCCGTGCTCCACCAATTCACTCCCACATTTCTCATGTCAAATTCCCAAACGTCCCCTTTGATCGCAATACTCTTGAATCGCTCGCCCGTGTATTCGTGGATTTTGATTTGGATGTAAGGGTAGATACTGGAGAGATGGTGGGCTTTTTTGATAATGAAGTTATCGATCTCATAAATTGGCAGGTAGGGTCTGGCAAGTGCGAGGACGAAGAGGGTGCTGACCAAGGTGGTTCCCCACATATTCTCCATTAGGCTCATCATCGTCTTGCGCTTCTTGGGGTTTTGCTGCTGCTTACAAAAATCGTTTCTTGCCAGCCCTTCATATAGAGAGTGATTTTTTTCAATTCTCTTTTTTTATTTTTTTTCGTTGATGAATACTCATGTGTTACAATCATTTAAACTGATATTACAAACAAGTTATGAGATATTTTTATAATTTTCTTAATAACAATTTTATAAATATCTTGAACCTTTCAACCTGGTAGACAATGGCAGATGCTCTCAAAGACAAACGAGAAATAACATTACCATACAATGCCACCGAACTGCCTAATATAAGTATATAACTACTGCCGCAGCAGAAATTCCTGGTTCAAAATCCTGTGATTCAAAACCCCGAGCGCGTGGACGGAAATCTTATTTCCAAGTCCGTGACTAAATGAGCACTGCTCGTTTGGCGATTTCCTTCAATTCCCAAGTTAACGTTCTTCTCGGAACGTCCAATTTTCCTGTGGAGAAAAGAAGGGAGGCGGCCCCATAAATAAATAAATAGAAAAAAAAAGAGGCGGCTGTGGCTGGTTAGAGGGGCGGCTATTGTTGATTGCCCCTCTTAATCTGTTGGAAAAGGACAAAAAAGCTGGACCAAAAAATACTCTCTAAAACTATTTAAGAAGCACTTTTAATCATTCTAGGAGAATTAAGCTCCATTTGGCCAAACGACTCTGACCCAATCGTGCTTATTTTGATGGAAAAAGTAAATTTTGCAATTCAAATATGACGCCCAACCCATAAGAAACGCTTCCTGTGTTTTTCTCATGGGAAGCGTCATATCCACCGTTGATTTCAGCTTGACGGATGAGATGTACTTGGGTATTTTCGGTAGTCGAAAGTTTGGAAAGGGAGTATTCGTGTGCTTCTGCTCACCAGTCGCCTCCTCTTTCTCAAATCCTTTCCTCCTCCATCCGCTACCAAACTTAGATGAGTAGCAGATTAGAGATCAACGAAAGGGATGTTTGGCCAATCGGATCTTGGTTGACTTTATGGCTGCTGAAACCGGAAAAGTTTTCATAGTCACCGTCTTTGAAGAATGAGGCATTGCTGGCAATGGACTGCTTGGATCTGTTGCCTGATTTGGGGCCGGAAGCTGTTGTTCTAAGATGGAAACAGGGGTTGGATTGTTAGCAAGCTACAATTTGCTGCTATGTGGATGGAGGTTGGTGACAAGATGGTTTTGTAGTTTTTACAGATGCCTCATTTTAGGATGATGAAGATGCTCTAGCTTTCCTAATCGGAGGTCCACATAATCCATGCTTCTGTTGAAGCTAATCATTTGCTGATTCTAAGAGGAAAATCGAGCTCTAGCTTTCATGGGTGATGGGTTTTTGGAAAGGGGGTGACATTGTTTAGATGTCAAATTTAAGACATGCATCGCCGATTGATGTTAGAGAATGTGCAGAAGGATTTAGCTTTTGATCCATGCTACTTGTTAGCTGGAGAAGAGGTCTCTTGCCATCGCCGACAGATGGGTTGAGAACGGGAATGGGTTGAAGATGGTGGAGCACCATATTATGTGCTCTTGTGGCCTATCTAAAATCATATTCCTACCTATTTATATATCGTTAATTACTTAATTAGTTTTGTAATCTTAATCTAAATCTTTTAAGGGTAGAAAAGGAAAAAGCATGTTGGATAAAGGTTGGTGGGATTACCTTGTATTTTTAAAAAAAAAAAATCATTACATGGTAGCATTTACATGAAACAAATAAGCAATTAAAGTTCTAAAGATTTGTTGGATATATTTAGATTAGATTTCTTAATTTTTCAAAAAATAAAAGGGCAATTTTTTTTACGTTTGAATGCATGTTTATATATCAAAATTATATTATTTTCATATACATTTATGTTTATATTTATGTTATTTACCTTTATATTTATTAGTTTTCTTCTTTTATATTATTTTTAAAAGTTAAATTTCTTCTAAAAATATATTATACATTACTAGGTATATCAAAAAAATTAAAGAATATTAGCAAGATATATTTTATAAATTTAAAAGTTTGTTTGAAAAATAAAAACAAAAAGTTGGATATTAAATGTAATCATAATATCACATCAATATTTTAAAAAATTCTAAAAAATATATTAACAAAATACTTACTTTCTATTTTCATAATTTTTTATATTACCTAATAACTATTGACTTTGCCAATTAGGCGTGATACGTGCATTGATTCTCATACTGCTAGTGTAGTTTTGAGTCTCTCTGCTGTGGGAGATCCCTATTATTATTGGTGGAGCTTTGTCCTCTAAAAGAGAATTTGTGGTTTCCATATATGAATGAGCTTGATATGTAATATTAAATGTCATGTTCTACATTATCCATAAAAAAATTACTGGCTTTTTAAAAACATCTTTAACTTATAAGTTTCGTTCAAAAATATACCCCCTATTGTGGTATGTGAAATTTATTTATCCATGATATATCGATCAAAATAAATATAGTTCATATTTATCCATGATAATTTTTAACCTACTATTTGGTTGAATAAGTAAAATTATTTATTTTGATCTAAAATATCAAAATAATTATTTTATATATATTCAATTTTATTTTTGATTGTATTTAAATTAATATTTATTTTATGAATATTTTTTAATTATATCTAGAATTTTAATATTATGAATTTTAAAATAAAAAGCAAAGGCGATACAGTTTTTGTCAATATAATAATTTTGATACTTCTCTTGGAATTGAGCTGTTATTTATGATGACGGTAACCGAACAAATTTATAAAATTTTATTTGTTAATATTTAGTTTAGAACAAATTTAAAAATAAAAATAAAAATCATCTACACCACATTCAATTAATTTCAATTTTAATTTCATTAAACTTATTATTTACTATTACTTTAGTTTTATTAGTTTTAGTTTACCGCATAGGCAACGAAGGTAATATACTGACGATGTGGGTTATTGCAGATGTAACCCATACTATGGCCACTGCAAAAGATTTTTTTATAAAGTTTATATTTGGTAGAATATTTATTAAATTGAATTTTTATATTGACTTAATTTGGTTTAAATTAATATTTAGTTTTTTAAAATTTTATTATTATAGCTTAAATTATAATCAAAAAATAAAACATGAAGCTTATTTTATATCTTGACAGCCAAAAATAAAAATGTAGACATCATGGCCATAGTATGGTGTGTCTATTACATGTGGACATTCATAATTTTAAAAAATAGATAACATAATTATGAAGTGTACGTTGATTTCACATATAGGCCTGTATTCCAAGGAACCGGGTTTCGATTCTCACATACGCCAGGGAGCAATGGCTCTTGGCAATGTTAAAGAAATTTTTTTTTATAAAGTCTCGATTTGATACAAATATTTATTAAACTGATAATTTTAATTATATATAGAATTTGAACATTAGTAAGCAATATAATTTTATTATTATAATATTTTAGATATTTATGATTTAAAAGTAATTAAGAAATAAGATAAGTAACACAAGTATGAATTAATTTAATAATTAGAACTATATATATTCCAATTCTAAGTAATTAATTTTGTATGTATTCGTGTCTAAATCGAGCTTCTTTTTGATCCCTTGGTTTTATAATTTGATATTGATTTATTTTAATTTAGATCAATAATACAATATCATAATAAAGACTAATACAGATATAAATTAAGTTAATTAAAAAAATTATTTCTATCTACTTCAAAAATACATTTGTTCACCAATTTAAAAAATATATTTTTAATTATCATTCAAAAAGTATAATGGTTATTCAAGTGTATAGGTAGAATTTGCCACCGAAAAATGCATAATTATAATATATTAAATAATTGTGAACCTACCCTTAAGGTAGTTGGTATCACTAAGGTCTCACTTGCCTTACATCCGGGACACGATTAAAAAAATTCTGTTAATTTCTTTAATTTTATTTTAATTCTAAATAACATTTATTTTAATCAAAATAATTAAATAAAAGTATTTACATTGAAGTTAAAATATCAAAATAATTATTAATATTTATTAGAAATAAATAATTTATCATCATTTAAAATTTTTATTTTGCAAGATATATATTTTAATTAATATTTTTCATATTTTTTTAAATTAATTTTCAATTTTATTTAAATTTGATTAACTTTGGTTGAATTTGGTTAAACTTTATTTTGTTACAATTTTGGGACATATAATTAAACCATTATTTACTTAATTATTAATTTTGAGATACAAAATTAAATAATAATTTAAATTAAGTATTTTTTTATCAATTTAAGTTTTGGCATAGTTTAAATTACAATTTTGGAACATATAATTTTTTTATAAATTTTCTATAAATTTTTTATTCAATGTAAATATTTATTAAATTGATAGTTTTACATTGATTTCACTTGAAGTAAATAAATTTTTATTTTTATTTTAAATTAATTAATTCTAGTAATAATAAATCACAATTAGCATATTAATACGTTAAACTTGTAATATAAACTATAATAATATTATTTTATAATTTTAATAAATTTTACTATAAAATTTCTATTAAATATAGTTATTTACTAAATTGATTATTGAACCAATCCCATGAATTACTTAGAATCATGAAAATAGAAGCAGCTTATGTGAACATTAAAAATTGTAGATATATTATAATTGAAGATAGTATCTACTATTATTTTTAATTATACATTTATATATCTTTCATACATGTTTATATTATTTAGAATCATTAAAATCAAATAAAAGTTCATGGATTATAAAAATTTAAAGATATTTTGTAATTGAAGATCTAATTTATTTTTTTAGATATAATTATTAATATAATAATGTGTGCGAAAGGGCACGTGGGTAGGAGGTCGGGCTAATTTTTATCTTTTTTAATGGAGTGTTGCGGGTGCGTGAGTTTAATACAAATTTTTATCTTTTTATAAAGTTTCTTACCTTACTTTATTTTGGTTTGCAAAAAAATTATAACAATAGAGGGTGACCGATATAATTTTTACTATTAAAAATGTAAATATCTTTTGTTTAATTTAACACCTATATGTTAAGATGAAAATTACCCTATATATTTTTTAAAAATTATAAAATTTTTATGGTCCTTATTTACATAAAATCATACCACTTTGTTAAGATTTTATGGCTATATCGGCTATATTTTATTTTTATTTTAAATTTATTAATTATAGTAACAATAAATCATAATTAGTATATTAATATGTTAAATTTGTAATATAAACTGTAATAATATTATTATATAATTTTAATAAATTTTATTATAAAATTTCTATTAAATGTAGTTATTTACTAAATTGATTATTTAACCAATCCCAAAAAGCAACATATATTTATATATTAAATCTAAATTACAATTATATATAATTTATTACAATTTTAGTTTTATAGCGTCATATATATAATAATTTTTACAATTCTGACTACTGCTGCAGATATGACTTCCGAATGCAATATTTTACAAAAAAAACCCTATGAATGTAAGATTTCACAAAAGGTATCTATTGTTGGAAACAATGTTCAAAATAATCTAAATTGACCAAAGCCTGAGTTTTGATGATTAACAAGAACTTATTTGAGTATATAAAGAGTACTAACATGTTTGACAAATGTTTAAGGAAAGCAAAGAAGTCAAGTCGATCTCCAAGTCGACTTGGACTTCGACTTGGGTGAAGTCGATCTCAAAGTCGACTCAAATATCGACTTGAGAATGAATCCCAAAAGGCAACAGGTGAAGTCGCAAGTCAAGTCGACTCCACTTGCGACTTGGGAAGTCAAGTCGCAGACGAAGTCGACTCCAGCATCGACTTGGAGTATCCAGAGCTGAAAAGTGGAAACGAACATAACGAAGTCGCAAACGAAGTCGACTCCAGGTGCGACTTGGGTAAAGTCGCAGGCCAGGTCGACTCCATCCACGACTTGAGAAGTTCAAACTTTCAAAGATGCAGTTTTCAAGATATTCAAGAGGATTTATCACTCAAGTCCAAGGAATCAAGATGAAAAACAAATGAGTCAATTTCAAAGTTAAAAATCATATCCTACATTCAAATCAAGTCTATCAAGCTCAAAGCAAATCTTCAAGCTAGCTTCCAAATGGAGTAAAATCCAAGTCATGAAGACCAAGTGAGTCCAAAGCAAAGCAAGGAACATACATATTTTGTGCAAGAACTCAAAGCTTTCAAATGGTTTGCAAGACTCAAGACATTTCAAGAAGATCAAGGCGTTTCTGCAATAGACCAAGCCAAGTCGCAACCCAAGTCGACTTCAGGATCGACTTGAGTTGAAGTCTGAAAGCCAAGTCGACCCAAGTCTCAGACTTGAGTTTCTGAAAAACCCAAGTCGCAGGCCAAGTCGACTCCATGTGCGACTTGGAAGCCAAGTCGCAGGCCAAGTCGACTTCATCTTAGACTTGGAGAATAACGGTCAAATTTTTGAACGTTGGAGTTCATTTATTGCACGCCAACCACTTCTACAACGTTCATATTTTCCTCAATCTATAAAAGGACATTCAAATGAACGTAAGAAGAAGTAAGAGACACTACTCTAAAGATCAAAGAAAGAAAAGAAGTGCAAGAAAGACTTTCAAATACCTTTTCTCCATATTTGAGTGTTTCAAGGGAAGAAAGAGCTTCAAACTGCAAGTTGCTCCAACAATCATCATTCAAGCTATTTTTGATTTCTTCCTCGAGCTCAAAATTGCCTACACAAATCTGTAAAGTGTAGTTTTAATTCATTTCTTTATTTGGTTGTATAAATCTTGATTTAGCTTGAGTAGCTAAGATCAAGTGTATGCAAAGTAGGGTGTGATTGGAGTGTGACTCATCACCTACTTGTGCAAGTGATTGTATATGCCCCCTAGAGCTTTGAATCTAGAAGAGAGCAAGTGGCTCTAGTTGTGTATGCCCCCTAGAGCTTTGAATCTAGAAGAGAGCAAGTGGCTCTAGTTGTATATGCCCCCTAGAGCTTTGAATCTAGAAGAGAGCGGTGACTCTAAGTGTATTCTTGGAATACATAGTGGAACCCAAGTCACAACGGAGTGTGAGCTTGGAAGAGTGGAGTAGGGAAGGTTTGCCCGAACCACTATAAATCTTGTGTTCTATATATTATTACTGCTTTATTTTATTTGCTCTCCATTCACTTAAAAAGGGGATTAACTTTTTCAAGGGGTTAAGATCTTTGAGTTTACCAAAGAAATTTTAAAGAACCCAATTCACCCCTCCCCTCTTGGGTTTAGCCATCAACTCGGGACCAACAAGTGGTATCAGAGCAGGTCTTTGAGTTTATCAAAGAGATCTTATTGAAATGGCATCCCAATCTACTTCCGTTCCCGCATTTGCTGAAGGCCAATCCTTTACAAGGCCACCATTGTTTGATGGGAATAATTTTGGATATTGGAAGCTTCGTATGAAGCAACTCATCATGGCTACCGATATGGACTCTTGGATTGCTATCCAAGATGGAGTAACATTGCCTACCGATGTACGAGCTTCCAAATGGACCGATGAGGAAGTAAGAATAGTGAAGAGCAATGCCAAAGCTATGAACTCCTTATTTTGTGCTCTCACTGCCTCCGAGTATGATAGAGTATCCTCTTGCTTAACCGCCAAAGAGATATGGGATACACTAACCTCTATCTACGAAGGAACTTCTCAAGTCCAAGGGACGAGAAGGAATATTTTGATTGGAGAACTAGAGAACTTTAGAATGCTAGAAACAGAAAATATTTCTGAAATGTTTGCTAGATTCTCTAAGATTACTAATGCTTTAAAAGGTCTTGGAAAAGCAATATCTGAATCTGAGCAGGTCATGAAGATTTTAAGAGCTCTACCCGAATCATGGACTCCAAAGATCACTGCAATTGAAGAAGCCAAAGACCTCAACACGCTGAAGCTTGAAAACTTAATTAGCTCACTTATGTCACATGAGCTAATTAAGAAAAGGAATGAAGATCAACACAGGGGCAAAAGAGTAATTGCCTTAAAAGCCGCACAAGACACCGATGACACATCTTCTTCTCAAAATGACGACGAGATTGCTCTACTCACAAAACGATTCAGAAAATTTGTGAGGAAAGACAAAAATTTCAGAAGCTTCAAAGAAAGAACTCCCCAAGAGAAGAAGAAAGAATCAACCAAGTGCTACCGATGCGGTGGTTCGGGACATATGCAAGCCCAATGTCCAACTCCCGAAGAAATCAAGGCAAAAGAACAAAGAAAGGATCGAGGGGACAATAGAAGATTTCAGAAATATAAAGGAAGGGGCATGTACGTGAATGACGAGGAATCTACAACGAGTAGCTCCTCAACCGACAAAATCGAAGCGGAAGAATGTGCGAGAATTTGCTGTATGGCACAAATCGAGCAAGGAGAACAAAATACCTCAACAAAATGCACAAGCAATGAAGAGGTAAGTTCCAAATTCTCCCTTCCTAATTCAAGTTATTCTTCCTCTCATGAATGCCTCAAATGTGCTGAATTAGATGAGCTACAAATGGCATATGATTCTTTATATGAAGAAATGAAGAAATTAGGAAGCAAGTTTACAATCAAGAAAAAACAATGTGATGCAGTAATAATTATAAATGGTAAACTTGCAGAAGAAAATGATTTGCTAAAAAAGGAGAACAAATCATTAAATGAATCATTAGCCAAGTTCTCTAATCCAGGAGAAAGCGTCAAAATGTTTTTGAATATGACCTCCCAAACACATAAAAGAGGTCTTGGGTATCATACATTTGAGCAAGGAGAAAGTAGCAAATCAAATGTGAAATTACTTGAGAAATATCAAACTAAAACTGCATCTATATACAAGCCACAAAAGAAAAATTTTAAGTGGACTAGAAGACCAATGATTGAACCTTTGTATGCTTGGAGACCTACTCCAAGATTACCTTTGGCTTGTAATTTCTGCAATAAGATGGGTCATAAAACTTACAAATGTAATTTTAAAAAACTATATGACCATGGTGCTAAATTAGTTTGGGTTCCAAGAAACACAAGATTTGGGCTTTCAAAGTTAGATCAACTTAGATTAGATTCTATTACTAACCCAAATGGACCCATAAAATGGGTACCAAAAAGATAAGATTTATTTCCTTATTTTTCAGACATGTTTTAAGGCAAAGGCAAACAATGAATGGTTCATGGATAGCGGATGTTCAAGGCATATGACCGGTGAAAGAAGTTTGTTTCATAATCTTAAGCCTTGCAACGATGGAATGGTTGCCTTTGGAAATAATGAAAAAGGTAAAATTAAAGGTAAAGGAAATATACTTAGTACCTCAAATGCATGCATGGAAGATGTTTTATTTGTTGAAGGACTCAAACACAATTTAATGAGTATTAGCCAATTATGTGATAAAGGATATAAAGTTGTGTTTAAATCATCTATATGTAATGTATTTGATGGAGAACATATCATGTTTAGTGGTAAAAGACATGGAAATGTTTATTTGGTTTCACTTGATGAATTGAATGGTCAATGTCTTATGGCCATTGATAATGATCCATGGGTTTGGCATAAAAGGCTTGGACATGTAAACATGAGAAATATAAAGACCCTATGGAAAAAGAATTTGGTAGAAGGATTACCAAAATTGAAATATGACAAAGACAAGATTTGCAAGGCATGTCAATTATCAAAACAACCCAAGATGCCTTTCTCTACCAAAAAGGAAATTTCCACCACTAAGCCACTGGAATTGCTACACATGGATCTATACGGGCCATCCGACATTCTAACCATTGGTGGAAAGAAATATGTATTTGTCATAGTTGATGATTTTTCAAGATTCACATGGATAATTCTCTTAGCTAGTAAAGATGAAGCCTTCTCTATGTTTGCAACTTTTGTAAATTTGGTGCAAAATGAAAAACAAAGTACTATTGTGACCATAAGAAGCGATCATGGTGGCGAATTCGAAAACAAACGATTCATGGAATTTTGCAATGAAAAAGGAATTCACCACACATTTTCTGCACCAAGAACTCCACAACAAAATGGAGTAGTAGAAAGGAAAAATAGAACTATACAAGAGATGGCTAGAACTATGCTAAATGAGAGCAATCTATCCAAGAAATTTTGGGGTGAAGCTGTGAGTACAGCTTGTCATGTTTTGAACCGAGTTACCATTCGAGCAATCTTGAAAAAGACCCCATATGAACTATGGAAAAGAAGAAAACCAAATATCTCATATTTTCATGCTTTTGGATGTACATGCTATGTTTTAAACAATGGAAAAACCAATTTGGGCAAATTAGATGCAAAAAGCAATGAGGCTATATTCCTTGGTTATTCATCAAATAGCAAAGCATATAGAGTATTCAACAAACGAAACCAAGTTGTGGAAGAATCCATACATGTTGTATTTGATGAAATTAACCAAAGTCCGAGAAAGGAGGATGAACTAAGTGATGCAGATGAGACAAAAAGCAAAGAACAACCAAAGGAACTCGAGTTCAAGCCAGAAAATCCAGAGGAGGAAGAGGTAAGTGAAGGTAATGACTCTTACAAACCTCCAACTGATTTAAAGTTCAAAAATGCCCATCCAATTGAACAAGTTATTGGAAACATATATGAAGGAGTAAAAACTAGAAGATCAAAACAAAACGTTTATGGCCAATATGCGTTTGTATCGAAAATTGAACCAAATACCATTGAACAAGCTCTTAATGATGAAAATTGGGTTATTTCAATGCAAGAAGAGCTAAATCAATTTGAGAGAAACAATGTATGGCATTTAGTTCCTAGACCAAACAATTATACAGTCATTGGTACAAAATGGGTATTTAGGAACAAATTAGACGAAAGCGGTCTTGTAATTAGAAACAAGGCAAGATTAGTAGCCAAAGGGTATTCCCAAGAAGAAGGAATTGATTTTGAAGAATCATATGCACCCGTGGCTAGATTAGAAGCCATACGCATCCTACTAGCATTTGCTTCTCATATGAACTTCAAATTGTTTCAAATGGATGTAAAAAGCGCATTTTTGAATGGTTATTTGAATGAAGAAGTATATGTTGAACAACCCCCTGGTTTTGAAGAAAAGAATCAAACAAAGTTTGTTTATAAATTAACCAAAGCATTATATGGACTAAAACAAGCACCAAGAGCTTGGTATGAAAGGTTAAATAGATTCTTGATTGATCATGAGTTTCAAAGAGGGAAAGTAGACACTACTTTATTCATCAAGTACAAAAATAAAAATATTTTGATTGTACAGATTTATGTGGATGACATAATATTCGGTGCTACTGATGAAAATCTTTGTCAAGAATTTTCTAAGATAATGCAGAGCGAGTTCGAAATGAGCATGATGGGAGAATTAAATTTCTTCCTTGGACTGCAAATCAAGCAACAAAGTGAAGGAATATTTTTGAACCAGTCCAAGTATGTCAAAGAGATGCTCAAGAAATTTGGAATGCAGAATAGCAAAGGAGCAAACACTCCAATGAGCTCAACAATCAAAATCGACACGGATGAAAACGGTAAAAGTATCGATCAAAAGCTTTATAGGAGCATGATAGTATCTTTGCTTTATTTAACTGCTTCTAGACCCGATATCTTATTTAGTGTTTGTATGTGCTCTAGATTTCAAGCATGTCCCAAAGAATCACATCTACTTACTGTAAAAAGAATTTTTAAATATTTGATAAAAACTACAAACCTTGGACTATGGTATCCAAAGGGGTCAACCTTTGATCTAATCGGCTATTCGGATGCAGACTTTGCCGGATATAAAGTGGATAGAAAAAGTACCAGTGGAACTTGTCAATTTCTTGGACATATGCTAGTTTCATGGCATTCAAGAAAACAAACAAGTGTTGCACTATCTACTGCGGAAGCCGAATACATAGCCGCCGGTAGTTGTTGTGCCCAACTACTTTGGATGAAACAACAATTAAAGGATTATGGTATTGAATATGTTGATATTCCAATTAGATGTGATAATACAAGTGCAATATGTTTAACTAAAAATCCTGTACTGCATTCAAGAACTAAACATATTGATGTAAGACACCATTTTATTAGAGAACATGTTGAAAATCATGATGTGTGCTTAGAATATGTGAAAACAGAAGACCAAATTGCTGATATCTTTACCAAACCTCTAGCCAAAGATTCATTTTATAAGATTAGGAATGATATGGGGATGATAGAGCTTAACTAAGAAAAATTCATAAGAAAATTAAATTGGAAAATGTCAAGTCGATGAGTCAAGTCGACTCCAGGGACGCCAGGTCGACTCCGCTTTAGAAGCGAAGTCGACTCCGCTAGGGTCGAAGTCGACTCCGTCTCCAAGCGAAGTCGACTCCAGAAGGACCGAAGTCGACTTCACCTAGGGCAAAGTCGACTCCGCGCGCGCGACCGTCCGACTTCCGAGCCTTTTTTCTTTTTCTTCTCTCTTCTTCTCTTTCTTCCTCATTTTTTCCGGCCTCCCTGTTTTTATTTCCTCCGGCGATTTCCCTTTTTCTCTCCGGAATCCTCTCCCTCTCCGGCGACTCCTACTCTCTCACTGCCTCTCTCCTTGATATCTTCTCCCAACTCTCTCAATCCGTTTCCTCCATCCCTCAACTACTCTCTCATTTCTCCTCCCATTCTCAAAAATCTCTCAAGTTCTTTCTAGTCTTCATTTTCCTATTTCAAACTCCAATTCCTATCTCAATGGCCCCGAAGAAAGCTGTCTCCAAACCATCAAAAAAGCCTGTGCCTAGACCTCCCACATCTCACACTGAGGAAGAAGTCCCTAGGAGAGCTAGGACACCTGCAAAACGGGTTCGAGAAGAACCCTCAACTTCGACGGGTAAACGGGTTCGATTCCAAACCTCCACTCAATCATCTGATCAAGCACCCAGGTCAGAAAATCAACAAACCTCACAGAGCACACAATCCGGAACGAGCAGAAGGGGCACTGGAGCTGGAAAAGCCCAAGTATTGAAGATGCCCACTACCTACTTCAAAACCGAGCTCCAACATAGCCGATTCTACAAAAAGTTCTACGAACGGAAGGTATTCATACCCAAGATTATAGATTTTAATTTCCTGAAAGAATATGGATCCGACATAGAAGATCTATTGGATTTTCAAGGATGGACTAATTTGCTAAAGGAAGACGAAAGGGTCTATCCAGATCTTACTCGAATGTTTTATTATCTTTGGGATGAAGAATACTTTGGAACATTTGTCAAAGGAGTCGAAATGGATCTTGGAATCGGAATAGTTGCAGGACCGACTGAAGTAATGAGTCATTTAGGACACATACTTGGAGTCCCGTATGAGGATGAGCCTATTCCAGAAGACCTCACAATGGATCAAATGTATAATCAGCTCACCCGGAGCAACAAGTACCATCCGGGAATCAAATTCCTTCGGTACATGGATTTGTCACCCAGACTTCGGGTACTAAGGCTTCTCATTGCCCACTGCATCTACCCAAAGGGCGGTGGAAGAAATCAATTGAATCCACAGGAAGCTGGGATATTATGGAAAGTGGCCAACAGGGTCAAAGTGAGCATACCGAAATTATTTCTAGAAGCCTTGGGAAATAGAAAGGACAACCCATGAGGAGTCCTTCCCTATGACACATGGATCACAAAGATTTTGGAATTCTTCAAAGTGGATATTGAAGGCGAGCCTTTCGAAGTGCTCAAATCCACAAATGCCATAAATAAAGCACTAATTCAGAGAATGAAGATCAATCTGCTTGAACTAAGGCATGAAACTACAGAAGAAGAGCAAGCAGACAATGCACAAGCTGAGGGGGAGCAACCTCCCACGGCACCACCTGCTCAAGAGGAGCCAGCATCTCCCATATCGCACGGATCCTATTCTCCACAAGGGTCCGCTGCAAGAGAACGGGTGCCTCCAACCTCTTCTGAGGAGGTCACCCTAAAGGATTTGAAAGATGAAATCATAGCCATGAGGGCTGAAATGGGACAACAAGAAAACCGGATGACAAGTCTTGTCACCGGTGTCCTTAATGCACTTGAAGATATGCATTCCCGACAAGATAGAATCGAGCGGAAAATGCGACATATCCGCTATCATCTTGCCTCAGGCCATCATAAAAAGAGACCCATGCCTGAACTCGATCCCTACGAGTCGGGTTCAGTTCATAGAGAGGCAACTCCCGATCACGCTTCTCTTGTTTACTCCTCGGCCCATCATTGTCCCATCAAACCTATTCTCTATCCCATCTCTCAATTTCAATTTACCAAGTCTTTAGTACTTTTTGAATGATTGACAAAAAGGGGGAGGAAGACAGGTTAGATACAGGTTAGATTTGAGTGTTTTTATTTTTGGGTTGGGTAGTTTGTATCTAGGATAGTTTCATTTATGCTTCATAGTATTCTGTAATGAAACTTCATATATATATGAAATGATGTTTGATATGATAATTGGTTTATATATGATTGATACAGAGTTGAATGAATGATATATTTGATCAATGATTACAATACAAAGTACTCTTAATGATTAATACTTAATATATGGCTTGTAAGATATTCAAGCATACTCTATGCCAAAATGATTAAATGTTCTCAAAACTCTAAATTATATGTTCAACGATACCTATATGCTCTGTTTTCTCAAATGAATATGTTTGAAATTTTTGAAAGGTATCAACTCAAATGAAGTTTTGTCAATCATCAAAAAGGGGGAGATTGTTGGAAACAATGTTCAAAATAATCTAAATTGACCAAAGCCTGAGTTTTGATGATTAACAAGAACTTATTTGAGTATATAAAGAGTACTAACATGTTTGACAAATGTTTAAGGAAAGCAAAGAAGTCAAGTCGATCTCCAAGTCGACTTGGACTTCGACTTGGGTGAAGTCGATCTCAAAGTCGACTCAAATATCGACTTGAGAATGAATCCCAAAAGGCAACAGGTGAAGTCGCAAGTCAAGTCGACTCCACTTGCGACTTGGGAAGTCAAGTCGCAGACGAAGTCGACTCCAGCATCGACTTGGAGTATCCAGAGCTGAAAAGTGGAAACGAACATAACGAAGTCGCAAACGAAGTCGACTCCAGGTGCGACTTGGGTAAAGTCGCAGGCCAGGTCGACTCCATCCACGACTTGAGAAGTTCAAACTTTCAAAGATGCAGTTTTCAAGATATTCAAGAGGATTTATCACTCAAGTCCAAGGAATCAAGATGAAAAACAAATGAGTCAATTTCAAAATTAAAAATCATGTCCTACATTCAAATCAAGTCTATCAAGCTCAAAGCAAATCTTCAAGCTAGCTTCCAAATGGAGTAAAATCCAAGTCATGAAGACCAAGTGAGTCCAAAGCAAAGCAAGGAACATACATATTTTGTGCAAGAACTCAAAGCTTTCAAATGGTTTGCAAGACTCAAGACATTTCAAGAAGATCAAGGCGTTTCTGCAATAGACCAAGCCAAGTCGCAACCCAAGTCGACTTCAGGATCGACTTGAGTTGAAGTCTGAAAGCCAAGTCGACCCAAGTCTCAGACTTGAGTTTCTGAAGAACCCAAGTCGCAGGCCAAGTCGACTCCATGTGCGACTTGGAAGCCAAGTCGCAGGCCAAGTCGACTTCATCTTAGACTTGGAGAATAACGGTCAAATTTTTGAACGTTGGAGTTCATTTATTGCACGCCAACCACTTCTACAACGTTCATATTTTCCTCAATCTATAAAAGGACATTCAAATGAACGTAAGAAGAAGTAAGAGACACTACTCTAAAGATCAAAGAAAGAAAAGAAGTGCAAGAAAGACTTTCAAATACCTTTTCTCCATATTTGAGTGTTTCAAGGGAAGAAAGAGCTTCAAACTGCAAGTTGCTTCAACAATCATCATTCAAGCTATTTTTGATTTCTTCCTCGAGCTCAAAACTGCCTACACAAATCTGTAAAGTGTAGTTTTAATTCATTTCTTTATTTGGTTGTATAAATCTTGATTTAGCTTGAGTAGCTAAGATCAAGTGTATGCAAAGTAGGGTGTGATTGGAGTGTGACTCATCACCTACTTGTGCAAGTGATTGTATATGCCCCCTAGAGCTTTGAATCTAGAAGAGAGCAAGTGGCTCTAGTTGTGTATGCCCCCTAGAGCTTTGAATCTAGAAGAGAGCAAGTGGCTCTAGTTGTATATGCCCCCTAGAGCTTTGAATCTAGAAGAGAGCGGTGACTCTAAGTGTATTCTTGGAATACATAGTGGAACCCAAGTCACAACGGAGTGTGAGCTTGGAAGAGTGGAGTAGGGAAGGTTTGCCCGAACCACTATAAATCTTGTGTTCTATATATTATTACTGCTTTATTTTATTTGCTCTCCATTCACTTAAAAAGGGGATTAACTTTTTCAAGGGGTTAAGATCTTTGAGTTTACCAAAGAAATTTTAAAGAACCCAATTCACCCCTCCCCTCTTGGGTTTAGCCATCAACTCGGGACCAACATCTATTACTAAGAAATTAAAGAAAAATTAAATTTTGATAGAAAATTTACAGGAGATATAACACGAGAGTACATATTTAGAGGTGTTCTTTAACATGAAATTTTCTATATATTTTTTGTTCAATGTAAATATTCATTAAATTGTTTGTTTACATTGATTTCACTTGAAGTCAATAAATTTGTATTTTTAGTTTAAATTAATTAATTACAGTAACAATAAATCATAATTATTATATTAATACTTTAAGTTTTTAATATAAACTGTAATAATATTATTTTATAATTTTAAGAAATTTTATTATAAAATTTCTATTAAATATAGTTATTTGCAAAATTGATCATTTAACCAATTCCGAAAAGTAACATATATTTACATATTAAATCTAAGTCACAGTTATATATAATTTATCAAAATTTTGGTTCTACAACGTCATATATATAATATTTTTTACTGTTTTATATCTTTACAAATTTCTATTTCATTTAATCAAGTGGAGTTAATATTTTTAATTATAAATTTATATATTTATTTAGTTCTAAAATTATTTAGTTCTCGAATAAATATTTAAGTATATATATTTTGCAAAATACATAAATTAAGTAAAAAATTCGTAAATTATAAAAAATAGATGTTGTTAGACGCGGTTAGACGCAGTTAGACACGGTCACGGTTAGACACGGTTAGACACGGTTAGACGCGGTTAGACGTAGTTAGAAACGGTTAGACAAGGTTAGACGTAGTTAGACGCAGTTAGATTAGGGTGATTTCATTAAATCGTATTATCTGGGTTTCAAATTCTGCCTTTAAGGTATAAATGACCTTATAAGGGGTCTAGGATCATATTACAAGTGTTAAATTATGATTAACTTATTAATTCCAAAAATTAGATGCGGTTAAATACGGTTAGACACGGTTAGACGCGGTTAGATACGGTTAGACACAGTTAGACACAGTTAGATTAGGGTGATTTCATTAAATCGTATTATTTGGGTTTTAAATTCTGTTGTTAAGGTATAAATGGCCTTATAAGGGGCCTAGGATCATATTATAAGTGTTAAACTAGGATTAACTTATTAATTTCAAAAATTAAATGCGGTTAGATGCGGTTAGACGCGGTTAGACACGGTTAGATAAGGGTGATTTCATTAAATCGTACTATTTGGGTTTCAAATTCCGTTATTAAGATAAAAATGGCCTTATAAGGGCCTTAGGATCATATTATAGGTGTTAAATTATGATTAAATTATTAATTTCAAAAATTAAATGTAGTTAGACACAGTTAGACACGGTTAGACACAATTAGATTAGGGTGATTTCATTACATCGTATTATTTGGGTTTCAAATTCCGTTGTTAAGATATAAATGACCTTATAAGAGGCCTAGGATCATATTACAAGTGTTAAACTATGATTAACTTATTAATTTCAAAAATTAGATGCGGTTAGACACGGTTAGATGTGGTTAGACACGATTAGACGCGGTTAGACGAGGTTAGACGCGGTTAGATTAGGGTGATTTCATTAAATCATATTATCTGAGTCTCAAATTCCATTGTTAAGGTATAGATGGCCTTGTAAGGGACCTAGATTCATATTATAAGTGTTAAATTAGGATTAACTTATTAATTTCAAAAATTAGATGTGGTTAGACACGGTTAGACGCGGTTAGATGCGGTTAGACGTGGTTAGATACAACTAGACGCGGTTAGACACGGTTAGATTCTATTATATTTAGAAAATAGAAAAATATTTATAAATTTTCAAAAAATCAAGAAAAATAAAAGAAATTGTTATTCTCGAGAGTACCTTAATTACATTAACTTTAAATAATATAACATAACTCCTAATAAAAATTATATTTTCCAACTTTACCAATTATAATGAAATCTTATTAAAAAATTATTTTTTGTACACTAATATTTTTAAAAATTGTCAAATAATGAAAAATTATGTTTACATACGTTTTAGTAATTGATCTATCAAATGAATGGAATAGATTGAAATTTTGTATGTATATAATACAAAATTTATCAAAAAGCCAAACATACTCACGTTTTTAAGCAAATATACTCACTACGAAAAATTACCACATTGCCCCTGCTTCCTTTTTTTTCTCATGGGAAGCACTTTCCATGGGTTGGGCCTCTTCAAATATATGTTAGAACCTGATTTTCCCATTTTCCTGTGGTGAAAAGAAGGGAGGCGGCCCCATAAATAAATAAATAGAAAAAAGAGGCGGTTGTAGCTGGTAGGAGGGGCGGCTATTGTTTATTGCCCCTTTTAGTATGTTGGAAGAGGACAAAAAAGCAGGACCAGAAAATACTTTTTAAAAATTATTTAAGAAGCACTTTTAATCATTCCAGGAGAATCAGGCTCCATTTGGCTAAGTGACTCTGACCCAATTATGTTTATTTTGATGGAAAAAGCAAATTTTTCAATTCAAATAAATTTTGGAACCGGATTTGTTGCACTTGGTGCATTTAGCTTCAATGCACCCAGATGCAAATATCTATTTTTTATTTTTGAATTTTTTTTACAAAACTGTTAATCTAAGTGTAGCTAATATGTGTATCAATTTTTACTATATTTGGATATTTTTAAATATTTTTTTGAATTTTTAAAAATTAGTGACGTTAAAATTACTAAAATGCCAACATCTTCAAAAATAAAAAACTAAAAATCTTTAAAAATGGTAAAAATTGATATACATGTTAGATATACTTAGATTAACACTTTTATCAAAAAGTTTTAAAAAATTAAAAAAATGGGTTAAATGCACCTAGGTGTACCGAGCCTAAGTTCACTCGGGTGCAACAAATTAGGTTCCATATACATTCTGTCCACGAAAGCTCCAATGTGATGCTTCTTGTAATTACAAAATTGCCATAAATGAATGACAAAAATGCCCTTGAAACCGCATCTTATAAGTGACAACATTATTTTAAACTTCAAGATTAATAGAATTTATGATGTAAAATACAATTAGTATATAAAATAAATTAGTTTTTGCAACACCACATCCTTGAGGTATCACGAATAGGGTCTACTATATCAAAGCGGAGAATATTGTAATAAATAAAATCTCCTAGGATGAAAATAGATACCGAGATGCAAAACCATAAAAATTTAACTAATACATCTCAAGTCTACTCTCCTCATGGAGTCATTATTTATATTTGGAGTCTATTATCAATATAAGTAAGCATTATAAAAAAGTTTCAATAACTCTAAACTTCTTTGTCTTTTGCTCTATTAGTTTTACCTTTTTCCCATGTTGATGATAACTCTAATTTATCATTATATTCTTGTTTTTCCACTGAAAACAAAACTATGTGAGATAGAAGCTTAGTAAGTAGATAATTTTTTTTCAATCATTTAAACTTTTAAAACAAAATAACATCAATATTGCCTTTTATGCATAACAATTCTATATCTTTATTCTTGTGCATGCATATGTCAATTTTAAATCATGCATTCATACTATAGGCATTGTCATTTGCTTGTGCTCACGTGCAAACCCTGCTACACATTCGTGAGCTAATTCGTTTTCTTTGGTAATCATGAGGTCGCTGCCCAGGTATTACCATATTGCTTTACTGCTTGGCGGCAAACCCAATATGTAATTATGCATCATGCTCATACATTATGATTAATGCACCACTTAGATTCACCATGATTAAAGATATTTTAAAATAATCATGCTCATATTTGAATAAACTAACTTGAAAAAAAGTTCCAAACTTGATAAATAATCATATTTCATAATAATTCATAATATCAAACATAATATTTTCAAAGTCATACTTTGGTAAAAGCTTACTTACCACTAAGTAGACTTTAAAACTCATCTTTTTCGATTTCTTGTAGTAGCCTCAAGTCTCTTTCCCTAATTTTTATCACAACATGTTCATTACTACACTTTATTTTTTCATAATTATTATTCAAAATATCATTTATGACTTTTTAAAAATTTCTCATAATTTTATTGGGTCAAAATTCAATTTTTCTTTGTATTATTCTATTTTAAAATCACTTCATCTCTTATTATATGCAAGACGATATAAATTTGAACTCATATACTCCTTTAAATACTTACTTCAAATTTTTCATAATTTTTTTTTATTTTTATAGCATCGTATCTTTAAATAATTTCACTTCTTATATATATATATTTATGGAAAATTATAAGTTTAAACTCATTTAAGTTTCTAAATATTGATTTTAATTATTTTGATATTTTTCATAATTTTCTGTATTTTTTTCACAATTTCCTTTTTTTTTTCCGCCATCAGGCTAGCCGGTCATCAACGCCGATAATTGGCCACCAGTGAGCTGCTGCTAGTGGGCTAGACTTGTGGGCTAGGTTGGTGAGTCATGCTATGGGCTAGACTTGGTTTTTGTAATTTGGGCTTAGTTTTGGTGGGCTTAGGACTAGTACGCTTGGCTTCTAGGCTTTCCGATTCACTGTGCCTATCGAGATAGGCTTAGGCTCCTAGTCCAGAAGCTTTAGTTATTTATTTATATGTTTATTTTCAACGGTCTGTATTCTTTGATTAAAATGGTTTAGATCTCTCAATATTGTTGTATGTTTAATCTGAAATTTTAGGAACAAGCTTATAAAATTAGGTTGTATAATTCAGATGGTTCATTTCTCAAAGTAACATCTCTATCATCACATTTGACAAAAAGGGTTTAATAAAGCGTTACAATTAAAAATCACTTCAAATATCTATCTAAACTAATTTTTAACCAAATTAATCCATTATACACTCTGTAAAATCTCTTAAATAATATTTGTAATAGGTCAGATAGGTAATTTTTTATCTATATTTTTCTGTAATTATTTTTTGTATTTTATTCTTAAAATACATATTCACCATTCTAATTTACGTATAAAAATCACTATATCTAAAAATTCATAACTCTGATCAAGTTGAAATTTTGCAAGCAAGCTAAACAAATAATTTTCTTATTATTGTAAGGTCATAATCCTCTGATCATCATCAAAAATATATTTATTTCATTATATTGTATTTTCCACCATTTATTTGCTACTCTTCTTTCAAGCTAGAAATATCATGAATGACTTAGATATAAGAAATGAGCTAAGAAATGAGCTGTGTATAATATAAAATGGACAAGATTAAGGGAAAAATTGTCCAATGCGATGTACCTTGAAAAATTCTTTCTCTTCCTCCTTCGTCTCTGTTTCTTCTCTCCGGTATCTCCTTTGTTTTCCCCTTCTTATACTAATGGAGTTTGTTAACGGCTGGGATTAATGCCCATGAATTCCACCGTTTTTTTTTTTACGGCCACCATTTTATTTTCCTATTAAATGGCTTGCATGGTTTTTCTTATTTTGTAGAAAGTTTTTCGTGAATAAGAATTTCTAGATTTTTTCTTTGCTTATGATTGAGTTTACGTATAGAGACTTGTTTATCAATTTCTCTCTTTGCTTATGATTGAGTTTGCGCGTGGAGACTTGTTTATCAATTTCAAGGTACTGTCTTGTACTAGCTTTGTTTCACGCTTTTCCTCACCGATCACCAATACACGTATGAATGAATAATTATCCAACATACACACTTCACATTCAGAGATCGCAACATAAGCATGTGTCATTTATACGAAAATCACACTTACTGAATTCTTAGTATCAATCATACTTATCTCCTAATTCCCATTCTCTATCAATTCAACTACTGCTCCATTTGATTCCAAGTCTTTCTTTGTCTCCAAGATGCCATTTTCCTTCGGCTGAGCTTCTGCTTCTGCTTTTGCCTTTGCTTCCTTGGATTTCAACTCTTCATTGGCCTTTTCCAGAGCTTGGATGAGGTTTTGGAGGCAAGTAGTGGCCTTATCAATGGCTGATGTTGCTGCAGACTTCTTGGGCATCAGCTTCTCCGCTACATCAGCAGGGGTGAGTTGGCAGCCTTGCATCAGCTGCTGCTGCACTATCTCAAAAAGGGGGTGTGAATCAAGCCCGAGATAGTTCTTAGCGAGGGTCTCGAAGCCCTCGAAGGTGCAGTAGGAGAGCTCGATGTGCTTGTCCATCCGGCCTGTCCTTATGAGAGCTGGATCCAGCTTATCCAGATGGTTTGTAGTGAAGACAATGATCCGCTCTCCTCCACAAGCTGACCACAACCCATCTATGAAATTCAGAAGCCCAGAAAGTGTGACTTTGCTGCTCTCATCCTCCTTTTCTGGTTTGGGTAGGAGTTTCTTCTTCTCCTCATCTTCCTCGTCTTTCTTCTTTTCATCCTTTCTTTTTCCATTATCAAAGAAGCTGATGCCATGAAACAAGATTTGAATGCTAACAATAGAGTTTAGACCTAAAAATTATGCCCAAGGAAAAATCAAAACATTTCAAGTAACAAAAACTCCAAACAGAAATTGATAATAATAAAAACTTAAGGAAAGAATATTGGTGAACTTTGGAATGCACAAAAATATTAAGCTATTGATTTTAGTTGTAATATTTTGTGCATGTAGCTGTGATATTTAATGAGGTTTTTTTGCTTTAGCTGAATGCAATACTCTTTTTATGTTTTTTACTGGAATTTATTCCTGCTAGATGTCTTCTGTTTTCATTTGTATTTATTTTTGTAGTAGTCATCCATCCCTTTTTTCTAGTAGAACTTGTTCCTGCTCAACACATTAGGCATTTTTGTTTTTCTTCTGGTTAATTTCTTCTATGATAGATATGCCATCTTGATGTTTTGCGTTTTGATTTTTTTTATTTTATATTCACATAAGTTGTAGAATGTTTTCTTTTTAGTTTATTTTTTTTGTTAAAACATGTATCATGTTTATGTTCTGTTAGGCTTAATTGATTTTGATGTTTCAGTGTAATCGTTCTATGTAGTTTGCAACCATGAGTGGAAGAAGAGTTGACTATAGTTATATAATGGATGGTTTGTTTGGATTGGTTTTGTTGCTGTCAAGTTCATAAATCACCTATTTTTTGAGTTCTTATTTGGTATCATTTTAATTTCTGTTCTAGTTGTGGCTTTTTGTTTTAGTGTTAAATGTAATAGTTGGTCTAATTTAGGGATGGAAATGGATTTGATGGAATAATAGTTTCCTAATGCTCTCCCTGTAAATAATGTATGTATGCAAGCAATAAAGATTAATTTACTTTGGAAGGATTTGTATTTAGTGGATATGTTTAAGTTGGATAGCCTTGTTTTGTTGAGTGGAGTGATTTTTTATTACTTTTCTATGTATTCATCTTGTGTTTCTTCCAAGAATCTGCGAAAAGAAAGGGTTATAATCTGTTTAATACTTGGAAAGGAATGTTTGAATGAATGAAGTTATTGGCTTATTGGATTTCGAATTTTGTTACAAAGCTTAGTGTGATACTGATTCTTCTCATTTTGCAAACTGAAATACGAAAAAATCGTACAGTTGGTATCTTATTCAAGCTATTATGAAAAAGATTATTAAAACTATGTATAGGATTTTAAATTTTCCAAATATCATTATTTTTAATGTTCAAGCCTTTAAGATGCAATTAGAGTTGTTTGGAAAGATATAAAAGTCTTTGATTTACATAGAACATGACTCAAGGTCAACAAGAACATGCAGCGGAATTCTTCTAGCTAACCCACTTAGATGGAAGCAAAAATTTTGCAAGAATTTGGTAAATGTGAAATTTTTTTTATGAAATAATCAACCAGAATTAGAAATTTTAGTTTTCAATAAGCTCACTTTGTATTGAGAAAGATTCTAAAGTTCCATGTGTTGGTCCCGAGTTAATGGCGATTACCTAAGAGGGGAGGGGTGAATTGGGTATTTAAAAATTTATAACTTAAACAGAAACTTTACCCCGGATTAATCTATTCCCCTTTATGAAGAAACAAAATGGAAAGCAATATAATGTAAAGAGCAGAAATATAAATCAATCACACAAGATTTTTATAGTGGTTCGGGCAACCTCCCTACTCCACTCTTCCAAGCTCACACTCCTTGTGACTTGGGTTCCACTATTGTATTCATCAAATACAATTAGAGCCACTGCTCTCTTCTAGATTCCAGCTCTAGGGGGCTTCAACACAACACAACACAGGTAGGTGATGAGTTCCACTCCAATCACATACTACCTTGCTTACACTTGATCTTAGTTCCTCAAACTAAATCAAGTTCAATACAAACAAATGAAATAACAAAAGGAGTCTACACTTTACAGATGTGTAGAAGAAAATTGGCGCAGAGAAGAACTCGTAATGTAGGCTTTGAAGATTCAGAAATGTAGCTCTTGCAATTTGAAGCAAAGTTCTTCCTCTTTGAATGGCTTGATCTCTTTGAAGCTCTTGTAGATGGGAGTTAAGCACACTTAATGATTCTCAGCTTCTTCCCTCGTTCACATTCAATGCCTTTTATAATTGTGGAGAGAATCCGAACGTTTGAAGGTAGGTGGCGCGCATTTAATGCGCCAACGTTCGAAAATTATCCGACCGTTGCGACCCAAGTCGCAGGCGGAGTCAACTTCGGATGCGACTTCGCCCAAGTCGCAGATGGAGTCGACTTCGGGTGCGACTTCGCTTCTTCGTAGCGACTTCAAGTTCCAGGTTAGGTCGACTTGGGTATCGACTTGACCCAAGTCGCAGGTGAAGTCGACTTCGGGTGAGACTTCACCTCAACAGCTTGCTCGAAATCTTCAGAGATTCTTTCTTTGCTTGAATTTCTTCATGTTGGTTGTCCTTCTTATATTTTTCATTATTTGAACTCTAGTAAATTTATCCTTGCTTTTATTTGCTCCATGTTTTGTAAGCCTTGAATCATATGATATTGAATAACTTCTTGGTCAAGCTTATGCATCTTGTTTTGAACTTGGATTGGTCTTCATAGCTCGAGTTTCTTCATCTTGAGATATGCTTGGAGCTTTGCTTTGGACTTGATAGATTTAAGTTGATCTTGCACCATTGATTTGGTTTTGAGAACACTCAATTTGACTCTTGGAATAAACTTGAAACTGCATTTTTGAGCTTTGAGAGCATCAAGTCGAACTCGAGGTCGACTTCGTCTGCGACTTCGCCCAAGTCGCAACTGGAGTCGACTTCGACTGCGACTTCGGTATACTTCTGTCCCAAATTCAACTCTGGACGGTTTTTCCCGTCTGAAGTCGATGCTGGAGTCGACTTCGTTTGCGACTTGGCTTCCCAAGTCACAAGTGGAGTCGACTTGGCCTGCGAATTCACCTGCTCTTCTTCCCGTTTCAACTCTGGACGGAGTTGGCTCTTTGAAGTCGATCTTGGAGTCGACTTGGGGAACGACTTGGCCTTCCATGCTTTACTTTCTTCAAATGTATATCCCTTAAACATTTCCACAAACGTGTTAGTAGCCAAGACTTACTCAAATTGATTTGTTAATCATCAAAACATAGATTTAGCTTGTTTTCCACATATTTCCAACACCATGTATTTTGCACATGGATTATATCAAAGGTAGTCATGCTGGTCTAAAGTAACTTATTCAAAGGTGACTTGTTTATTTCTATTTCTGTCCTAGTTTACTTAGATCTTGTTACTTAGTTATATCAAACACTACTTCAAGTAAATATAACATTCTTTCTTTTGGAACCAATGTGGAAATAAACCTATTATGTTGCCTATTTGTTGCTTGCTGAAAATTCATCTATTTGGTTAATATTTTGTTGAATGTTGGGCAACAAAATAGAACTTTCATTATGGTTCCCTTTCGAGTCAATTATTGGTTCGATTTTTTACCTTTCCTTTCCTTCTTGGGGAGCATTTGCCCATATCTATTGTTATCGACTGAGTATGTGAACTTTCCTTTCCTTCTTTAATAAGCTAAGTTAAAAACTGACTTATTGCTAGTAATCTCTAACTATATGTAGTGTTCCATAATATTTCTATTTTTAACATATCTAAAATAATCTTTAAGTGGTTCTGTAGAAGCTTACTCAATTGATGGTTCTACCTGTTTTGCTCCTTATTGGTGTAGAATCTACGTAATCGATTTCTTTTTTTTTTTCAAATGCCATGCTGATATTAAGCTAATGATTTTAGTTGTAATATTTTCTGCATGTAGCTGTGATATTTAATGACATTTTTTTTTGCTTTTGATAGATGCAATACTCTTTTTTGTTTTTGATTGGAATTTATTCCCGACAGATGTCTGCTGTTTTCAATTGTTTTTTATTTTTTTAGTAGTCATCTATCCCCATTTTCTAGTAGAGCTTGTTCCTGCTCAACACGTTAGGCAATTTTTGTTTTTCTTCTAGTTAATTTCTTCTACGACAGATATGACGTTTTGATATTTTACGTTTTGATTTTTTTGTTTTATATTCACACAAGTTGTTGAATATTTTCTTTTCAGTTTATTTTTTTGGTTAAAACATGTATCATGTTTATGTTCTGTTAGGCTTAATTGATCTTAATGTTTTAGTGTGATTGTTCTATTTAGTTTGCAGGCATGCGTGGAATAAGAGTTGACTTTAGTACTGATGCATTATGAAATGCAATCCAATTCAAGGCCTTAAAACCGAAAAACGCATGTTTTCATACAAACTAAAACAATGATAACTTGTCACTTTGGTGGAGGGAGTTGTGTCTGAATCACTAACTTAAAGAGATTTCATGGGAATAGTTTTGATAATCACTAACTGTTCTCAAGTGCCCTATTTTAGGAGTTTTAAAAACGACTTTTGTTCTACTGCTGCCGAATGCAGTTGGGCGCCAACTGCATCCAGTTGCAGAATTCGGATGCAGCAGATCAAGCCTCATTAAAGACATAAAAAATGTCAATAAAATGACTTGAAACTACTCACTCATACCTTTTATCGAAAAAACCACTCTTACCTATATTCTAACAATATTTTTGGGCCCTACATTGTAAATTAGTAGGTTCATATATGTTTTTATGATAAATGGATAATTTCATAAAATATCAACGAGAGGAAGGGAATTGAATGCTTACAAATGATAGACATGTCGAGGAGTCAAAAAATTCTTCGAGAACAATTACAAACACCTAGAGGGAATCAAATGATTCAATTTAATTTCAAATAAACCAGTGCATGAAATAATTTTCTTAAGTTAAAAGTAAGGTGTTACAATAGACATTAACGATTAGGAATTGATTGATGAAACTTACATTACATTTTGAAACAGCTTTGAATTATGCAAAGAATGGACCATAAACTTGCTCACTTTTCCAAAATGACGAAATTAGATGAATTTAAATATGGAAGCACCTATCATATGCCTAAAATGATATGCAACAACTATCTTTAAGTGTTAAAATAGAAAGTTAAAGAAAATAGAAGCTTAAACACTAAAACAGTTATATAACGTGAAGTAAATGACCCAATGCACGGGCATTTTCCTAAAGTGATAAATTTCTAGAAAAACCAACTCTGGAAGCACCTTCCATACACTTAAGTATGCAACTAGAATTTTCAAGAATAAAACTTGAAAGTTTCAGAAAATATACTGTAGGCATCTAAAACAGTTAAAAGGTTTTGCGATCCAAATGCCTAGTCAAAAATGATAAATCAATGTACAAATATGAGAATACTGATTCTAACATTCAATTCATGTTAATGGATGTGTGTAAGGACTAGCAGTGACTATGAAAAATTCATTCACTAAGCTTGTTTGATGCTGCATTAATGTAGCCAAGCGAGCATGAAACCTGCAAGTAATATGAGGTGCAGATAATTGTTGTATGTCAGGTAATAATTTATGATTTACATTTTAAATTAAACTTTTAAAATATGAATTTTCGAAACTTATTCTTTGTTACTGCCAACCAGAAGGGCAATTGCATGCTCTTTGAGTACTATATCCAATATATGATGAAAATCTCCAAATTCCATCAATTAATGTGTGAAACCCTGACAAAATTCACGTCATTTCGACATTGTAACCCTAGATTCTTTTGTAATTATTTTTATGATAAATGAAAATTCATGAATTATATTGATGGATATGTGTATTGGAGATTTAAATAATTAGGAATTTAACCCCGTGAATAGTGCACGTGAATAGTGAACATGAATAGTAATTGAGGATTAAGACACGTGATTAAAAGTTAATTACTTAAATTAATTTAATCACAAAAAGACAAAATAGAGATTTAATTACTACAGAACGAAATAGCAATTCTTTTAGATATTTTAATCCAAATTTGGATTTTTGTGAAAAAATAGAAAAAATTCATAAATTGCAATTCGGGCGTCGGAATTCGATGAAATTTTTTATGGATGGTTAAAAATTCATGATGGACATGATGAATGGGTTAAGATGTGATGAAAATCACAAATCAAGGTTTAAGATGAAACGTCAAAACAAAATAAAAAAGTAGCTAACTTTTTAATAAATTCTACTTTTGACTTTTTAAATAAAATAAATAATTAAAAAATAAAAAAATAAATTAAAAGGAAGCTGCTGCATGGGCTGGAGAAGAATATGGTGGCTGGAGGCTTGACCAAGATCAATGGTCATTAATCATCATCATCTTTAATCAATGGCTAAGATTAATTTAGCCTAATTTAATTAATTTTAAAAAAATCAAAAAAATAGGTAAAAATAGGGCTGCATATGGGGGATGGAGCAGGACTAGGGTGGGCAGCACATGGCTCAAATAATTTTTTAAAATTAAAAAGAAATACCAATTTATAATTAAATACCTCAAAGCTAGGGGGTAAATTCCAAATTCTTGAAAAATCCAACTCTATAAATAGGGCAGCAGGGGGAGAACGTCCAAGGCATCCAAAACCAGCTCCATTTGAAAAATTTTAGTTCCCAAACTTTCCCACACGTCCAAGGAAGAAAAGGAGGAAGTTAGAGAGAAAAATAGTGAGAAAAAGTGGCATATCTCCACTTCGGGTAAGTGATTTCTACCCAAATTTCTTTTAGATGTTAAGTAGGGTAAAAAAATTCTTAGATAATGCCTAATCATAAGAAAATAAGTATATATATAATGCTTAAATGGAATTATGCCAAAACATCAAAAATTTAGAGCGAAGATAGGGTATTCGGAAAGATAGCATATGATATGTGAAAATAATGCTCCAAAATTGATAAATGATGATTTGAGATGTATGATTATGATAAATATGATTTTGGAATGGGGATATATTAATTTCATAATTTTTGGAATTAAGGATTATGCTTAAGTGAATTTATGTTGATTTTTAGTATATGGAGAAAATAATTTTTTTTGCCAAGTAAATGATGATAAATTCAAAATGTATGAAATTTCCTATGATATACTAGGAATAAGGTATGTCAAGGTATTTTTTATTTTTGGAAAAAATATCAATTTTTGGAACCCTTGAACAGTAACCACCACGTCTTTGTGAACAGTAACTCGGATGAACAGTAATTGCTACAGTAATATATATACTACAGTAAACAGTGTAATATTGGAGAAAATTTGAGATTAATATTTAAATATAAGGATGGAAATTTTAAAGAACCTATGGATAAAAATATCTATATAAAAAAATAATGCCCAAATATTATAGAGTATGCATGGGAAGCAGCTTGAATAGAGGAAATAAAATTATCCTTTTTCCTTGAATCGGAAAAGGAAAAGAGAAGGTTGAAGACACCCACTGAGAAGGTAAGCAAGTTATATGTTTTGCAAATTATTTCCAAAATGCTTGAAATTGTTTGTGAATTACTTTATGAAATTTATTTAAGGTTGGCCATACCTATAACTGCTTTACATGAACTGAAGTTCGTTTTGTGAAATTGTTTATTAAATGTTTTTTATGAAATTGTTTATGATTTTGCAAATATCATGCATGCATGTGTATGAGAATGAGCATGTGTACGAGGAATAGGACTTAGTCGAGGTAGTAAGCGGACCGGATGTCCCCCTCGCTATTGCCAAGTCGCTTAATAGGCCCAGGCCGGCAGCGACCTCCCTGAGATGGGAGCATGTATGGGATGAGCGCCTAGCTAGCGTCGCATCTAAAGGAACGTCATGAATGCTATGTATGCATTGCATTTGCATTTTATGAAATTCATGAAAATGATTAAAAAATTATGTATGGCTTGCTTACTGAGTATTATTACTCACCCATACTTTTTCAACAAGAGACAGAAAATGATGATGAAGGCAGCATGCCAAGTGTTATGTAGTTTTTGATATAAATGATGTATATGTAAACTTTATGTAAAGACAACGATGATAATTTTGATATGGAAAGGAATATTTTTATTCCAATGAAAATGTTTATGGAACAGTTTTTTATCATAACTGTGTTATGTGAAATATATTTCAAATTGGATGAATGATGCGAATTTTCCATGTACTGATGATAAAAAAAAAATCCTGCCGTGTGATTAGGGCAACAATCCTGAGCCACGTTTACCAATCAAAACGATTTCGGAGTAAGGCTTCTAGGCACCTCGGTTCGGCGCACCACATAATTAATCCTCATGCCTAGCATAGTCTTATTACATTAACTAAGGTATGTTGCAATTTCTAGAATGAAATATGAATTTGTATTTAGCCTAAGTTGGTATGTAAAACAATGGAAAATGCTACAAAAGTCTCCCAATTAATAGGGTAAATGAAAATACCTATTAAAAAATAACAAAATAATTTACAATGGGAAATGCCTAACAATTGCTTGCTGCATACGAAGAATTTGCAATGGAATTTCAAAGTATTGAACCTCCGATCATGATATCTTTGGCTGCCTTGTCAGTGGTTCTTGTTTAGGTATAATCTCTGTTGGGAATATGATCTGTTTAAGTAGGTTTGGGTTACTTTTTCCCACTTGGAATTGTGGAATTTTGTTGTTTGGAATTTGTTTAAAGGTTATGGAAGATGCATGGCCTAATATGATGGCATTCGGGAAGCTGTTTTAGTGGGCAAGCATTGCTATACAATTTGTACATTTGCTGATTTGAATGAAATGAATGCATTCTGTGTGTGTACAAAAACTAGTTCAATGGTTGGGAGATTTATGTGATGATATGTCGTGGCTAGTTTTGGCTTAAGTCTTTCGTTTGTGTGTCACAATTTATATCATTGATCTGTAGGGTGCCTGCTTGTGCTTCGGTTTCTTGTGCATTTTTTAATTTATTAAGGCAACAAGCTTTGATGTCTTTATGAAACAATTCAACAAACTTTTGAAATCTGCGTGTTGTTTGTTTCGAAGGCGTTGCTTCTTCCGTTTGCTTTCCCTGCATTTGTAATCTTCATTCCAAAGTGCAGCTTCAACCCGGGGTCTTGAAGAACGAGAGAGGGAGAAGTAGAGGAAGATCAAGAAGGAGCGGATTATTTCTTGTCTACAATCCATATTGCCTGTTACGATGAGGTGAGGGATTTTTGTTTTATATTTTTCTCTACCATTGTCCATTTGTTTGTTCGAATTTCAATTTCGTCATATCCCTTATTTTTATCGGCGTTTAAGTAGGGGATTTCCATTTCACAGTTCTATCTTACATACACCTTCCTATTTCAATCTTATCTTCTTGATTTTCGGTGGGACAGCTCAATCTCCTACGTGACAGCTTATGTAGCCACTACGATAAGAGTATTCGCTATCTTTTAAGCATTCACCTTCCGTAATCGAGTAAGTGTTGATAAGGCTGCTAGAGTTATCAATGCCCCTAATCTTGTTTTTACGGTTGAGTACTGTTGTTGAAATGTTTTAAAGAATTTATAGTGTAAGGAACCAATCTAATCTACGGAAGTTCTAATTGTTTCAAAAAAACTTAGTTGTAATTTATAAGGAATATTATGTTAAAACTCTTTTGATTCAGTTGAAGTGTGAACATGAATGTTTAATTCAATATGGTTTGGAGTATTGTCTTCGAGTTGTTGAGCAAATTTTGCGAATGAAGGTGATTTGAATTTGCTGGACGTGCATGGGCATTGGCTTAAGCATTCAAAATAGGCCATTAATTCTTCATGGTCGTTACAATTCATTGGGTCAATTGCCATGTTCTACAGACAACAAATTTATGTATTTTTTGCACATGATTGGGATGATGATCAAAAAAGCTGAAATTCAGATAACTCATTTTGAATCTGTTGTAATGTAAGTGTCTCCTCATTATACTATTCAATTTGGGAAATTCCATGGCAATTGGGAGTTGGGACAGTTTAAATCAAATGCATTGTTGCTGGATGTATTTCAATTCTAAAATGTAATGTACTATATATGAATGAAGAGTTTGAATCTCAAATGAGAATTCTAAAATTGGTGGTCTTTACAAAAATGGTATGAAAATTGTTAAAATAGTTTGGTTACGGATTGTTGGTTTTTGTATGCATACTGCTGAATTGGGGATTTCTTAATGGATGTATGTGTTATTTTCATCGTGTAAATGGAATTTCAATAGACAGTTGAAATGGATATCAATTTTATAGACACATGACAAACACAACTAGGGATTCACTTCAACCTGACAATATTAAAATGAAAGTTCATGGATTGGATGAAAGAATCGACAACAAACATATAATGCGGGCCGATTCTAGGGTGCAATTGGTGCCTAAATATTGTACATGGTACATAACTAAGCAACCTAATGGGAATGTCAAGAAAAGCTGTGTTGAACATGTTGGTGCTATGATGTCCACTGTGTATATACCCCAAAGATTTCTTTACAGGCCGTGCTTACAAGTCGTGTATTTCTCATTGGTCTCGCTAGTTCCGGGCCTTAGTACAGGTATACGAATGGTGTTCTAAAATTTCATTCTTTTTGTCTTTTGTAGTTGGCTGTATAATTTTATAACCAAGTCTCAATCCTTTCCTACTGCTATTATAAATATATATTATCAAACAAGTATAATTCGTATGTTTTGAAAATTTGAGAATGTGTTTTGAATGCCAGATTACAGGAAAGGAGTGCACTATTGGGTGGAAAAAAAGACGACCTTCGAGAAACATCAATTACTTAAAAGGTAAACATCTGTGGCCCCATATTGTAGTTAATCTGAATCTTCCTTGCCGATTGTGATGATCCTACTTTGATTCAATTAACCTATATATAATCTACTGTCCGTCTCAACAATGCAAAGTGGGCTTTGGATTATCCTAAATGTTGTAATTCTAAATGTCCGTGACATTTAGAATAATCATTTTTCTTCTAATTATTGCAAAATTACGTTTCAACCACATTTCACTTGTGTCCAATGGGTTTAAGAGATGGATGCAATAAATAATTATTGTCAACATTCACATATCGCTTGAATATGTCCAACTCTAGGGTTGTTGTAAAAATATTGATAATAGATTTATATATTTTTCTGTATTTATAACAATTGTCTTAACGTATGTATTTCGTTGATTGGGACTAGCTTCATAAAATCTCAACATCTCAATATAAAGGAAGCCCATTCGAGGATCAGATGGAAACATGTGGACCAAAGAACGATTTGGGTGGTGGACACGAAGGGCATGACCAAAATGAAGCTAAGAAGATCAAACCATGTGTAGGCCAAGAGTTTGAATGTGAAGACCAGGCATGGGAATGCTACAATTTATATGGCTCACAGATGGAATTTAGCATCCGTAAGGATCAGCGTCGTATTCTCTCATCTACCGGTGATGTGGTTTGGAGACGGTTTGTATGCTCTAGGGAGGGTTATTCTAGAAGTGTACATTGCAACGACTCCAATGGGCAGTTAGTGCATAAAGCAGGCAAACGACGCCAATCGAATCGAGTAGGATGTGCTGCAGAGATGGTCGTGTCGCATAAGAGGGAAGGGCCCTGGCTAGTCATCTGTTTTGTCGATCAACACTGTCATCCTCTAGCGACTGTGGAGGAATCTTTGTGTCTTAGATCACACAGAAAGGTCGACCAAGACACCCGTCATGTCTTAAATGACTATAGGACCGTTGGCATTGTTCCTTCTAAAGCATATGACTTGGTTGCTGCTATCGAACAACGTGGTGTCGGGAAAAACTTCACTCGTGCTGATGTCAAGAACTACATGTGTCAGTCCCGCAAAAGAATCATCGAGCATGATGCATAATGCATGTTGGACTATTTACTGGCGAAGCAACATGCAGATCCTACTTTGTTTGTTGTCGATATGAGGAATGAAAAGGGTCAACTAACTCACATCTTCTGGGCTGATGGAAGATCTAGAGTTGATTTTAAAGTATTCAACGACATTCTTTGCTTCGATACGACGTACAGAACGAACCGGCACAAGATGCCGTTCTCACCATTTATCGGAATGAATCACCATAAACAAACCATTGTCTTCGATTGTGTACTCATGAGCAATGAGTCTTTTGAATCATATACATGGTTATTCAATCAATTCAAGGTTGCGGTCGGAGGGGATAGTCCGGTGGCAATTATCACAGATCAAGACGCATCCATTACATCAGCAATTGCTGCTGTCTTTCCCAAAGCAGTCCATAAATTTTGTTTGTGGCATATCTTATGGAAGATCCCTGAAAAGTTAGGAGGTGTCTACAATGAACAGTTCAAGTTGAAAGTTGAATTTGAGCAGCTAATATACCAAATAGGTAACATAGATGAATTTGAAGTGCGGTGGCCACGATTCCTTCAATCATATGGACTATAAAGCAATATTTGGTTATCATCTTTGTATGACATACGAGAAAAGTGGGTTCCTCTATTTCAGAGTGGTGCTCGATAAGAAGCGAGACCTTTCATTCAATGTTTGATGGATATATAACTCGACATAATTGTCTGCTAGATTTTGTGAAACAATTCGACAAACTTTTAACCAGGCATCGTCAGGATAAGGTGTTGGAAGATAAAAGAACCCGCGAGTGCCCTTTTGTGCCTAAGACATCAATGACCATGGAAAAGAGCATTTTCGAATAATACACATATGAATTTTATAGAGACACACAAGTTCAGATGTGGGAAAGTAATGCATACGAAAGTAATGCATACAATATAATGGAGCTCGGGGCGGATGAGGAGAACATCATTTATGAACTGAATAATCCAAGCAAACATCGTGAAGGATGCATAATTGAGTTCAACATTCTTCTCAACTTTGGGACGTGCACGTGTTTGATGTGTGAGTCAACTGAAATTATTTGCCGACATTTATTCGCTTTGATGTGAACGCTGCATATGCAAGAGATACCTCCCAGCTTCATTTTGCATCATATGTGTAGAGACCCTAGAAGAGGCATTGTGTTGCCCAAATTGCAACACATCATGGCATGTTTCTGTCACATTCATATGTTAGTAGTGGGCAAAAGACATATTCCTCACCATGCTTATCATTGGGCAGAACAACTATTGAATGAGATTTAATATATGATTAAGGTGTATGATGGTAACCCTGTTATTACTCCTAACAAAGGTGCAGACGATGCTATGGATATGGATGACGATTATTCTAGTGAAGACCTCAAGAACCCCCTCTTCGGCGAGGAAAAGGCCTACCGGAAGGGAGCAAGATGCAACGTCGTTTGAAGCAAAAGATACATAATGAATGAATGAGCCAACCTTTGTATCAATGCTTGACTTTTTTTTTTTGAATGTTGTTTTTTTGGTGAAATAGACTAACATCGATATTATGTAAGTAAGTAGATCAATATAAACGATCGACTACGTAAACTGCCTGTGTTATTCATGGATACTGTTATACAACTGCTGGCATCATAATATCATTTATTAATTTGCCTAAATGATGTAGTCAGGCATTCAACTGTGATGTATGCTATATCACCGTCACATTCATTTGCCTAATCTTATTCTCGTCTGCCTAGTGTTTGACTACAACTTCATATTTTCACTACATCCTCTTGTTTTTTATTTTGCGCAGGTAGAAGATTTTTGATCAGGTTGAATATGGAAGAAGATGGTGAGGCCACACCTAAGCCTAAGAGAAAAGATTAGAGTCATCGTGTAGCCTGAAAGCGATGCATACTATAGTACATGAGCTGTCAGAAGATGAATGTGCTGTTGTAAAAACTCTCGGATTTGGAGGACTTTTATCCTTGGAGTGTAATAAGTATTTCCCTCAGCTGATTCGATAACTCGTGGATAAATATAATGTCCACACATGCATGTTCAAGTTCAACGATGGTGGCTTCTTCGTGATGGAGCGCGACGTCGAGCTTATTCTAGGACTCTCTACCCGCGACGAATCAGTGGAGCCCGTCAAATCTCGTACGAGTGTTCAAGCTCTTCGCGATAAATATGAATTAACAAAGAAGACAAGCGTACTGCATGTCAATCGATTCCTTCCTGTAATACAAGAGGGTTGATGCGACGATGAATTTCGACATGCCTTTACGCTGTGGGTGCACATTTTTATGCCCCATTTCAAATGGCCGAACTCAAGATTTTTATTTACATCATGTCATAGATCCAACTGGCATTCACAGGTATGCATGGGGCTGTCATGTACTAGATATCATGAACAAGGCGCTTAAGTCCTACATTAAGAAAAGCAAGCAAAATGTTAGATGTTGTGTTGCGCTCTTATAGGTTGGTGCATATTGGAGTCTTATAAAAGTTGTAATATAATTTTTTTTTGGATTCACATGATCATTGACCTTTTTCAGTGTGTTTACAGGTATGGTTCTTTGCACATGCTGCACATGATGCGCTATCACCAGCTGGGACACATGTTGCCCTACCTCTAATTAACTATTGGGATGATGAACAAATCTCTGAGATGGATAAAAAATTGAGGTCCATAGGATATGAAAATGCTCAGGTACATGATTTTTAAACTTAGCAAACCAAATCCATATGAATGTCCTTACCGAATATTTATGCATTCAAATCCGGAGAATGACAAGTTAAAATGTATTACTTTAATAGGTGAATGCTAAAATAGTGTTGAATGTTATGGATCCACAACTTCACCAACTCGTGGATTCTTCCATTCCTGCGAAAGAAGTTTTCAAAGGAAAAGCACCACTAGTTGATGAGGGATCGGACCCTTTTGAAAGAGAGGATCATATGCAATGTGAACGAGAGGATGCTGCTCATTTCCAATCAATGGCTGAGTCATCCGGCCATAAGCATCCCAATTGTCCATTGCTAAGTCGACACACTAGTCACCAACCAAAGGGTGCTACATCTGACACGAAGGGGACTAAACGTACTTTATTTAACAATGAAGGAGGAAAAAACCATGCTCCAACAAAAGAAGATGAGTACCTCGATTATGATTGACCTACCCTCTATGAGGAATCACGCACTTGGGAATAGACAGGTAGTATCAATGCTAAGACTACTACGCCAGAAGCAACTTGCAAAGTCGAGCTGGACACAGACATCAAGCGGTTAAGTGCAAAGGTTGATGAATTATCAAACGTAGTTATGGTATGAACCTAGTTGACAACTTGTCATTACCATGCAAATAGCTATTTTTGTGGGTCATCTTTCTAATAAGTTTACTATAAACATTGGAATGGACAGAAAACACAGGCCTCTGTAGATGTTGCTGATCTAAGTGGTGACACCACTCGCACTGCTATAAAGGTAAGTGGTGATATCACTCGCACTGTTGTTGATGTTGTGTGTAGCTTCCTTTGGTCATTTTGTTCATCTACCTAAGGTAAATGTGTATATTAAATGAAAAGTTAACATTTTAAATTTCTTGATAGACATTGAAAGAATTATTCCTCCGAATGGACCGGTCGTGGGCAGCTCTCATGATGCTATATCCAGATCGATTGCAATAGGTATGAGAACAACATACTCAAGATGGTATATAGTGTTTGGATTATTATAAAAAAATTATTTAATTGTATGTACATGCAGGAGGGCTTGGTCGGGGCTGAGCAGACTATCCTACAAGGCTTTGGAATAAATGATACTCCATTCGCGCCCTCTAATGTTTTGTCAGGAGCTGGGGAGCCTTATACATCTCAACCCAAGGAGGACAAGGAGCAATTGCGCAGTCTGTCCGACGAAATGGAGGCACGCTTTGCTATCCATGGCGCAGAGCCAGAGGTTATAATTGTCGAAGAGGATAACAAAAGCCTGGGGATAGCTGAGCATGAGGGAAACCAGCTACAGTCATTAGGTTGTGGGCAACGAACGAAGAAGAAGTCCAGCCAGTTGATCAGTCCCTATACCTCAATTGGTGCACGCAAGCGGTCACGTACAACGAAAGATCGCATCGGCATAGGAAACCAGGTTCAGTCATTGTTTAGTACTTCAAAATCTACGTACTTGGATATGTGATAACTATTTTATTTTGTGCCGTCCTCTATATTTTCAGATGAAATAATTTTCACGACGGCAGTGTCTTAATGTCCACGTATATTTCATTTAATTACTCCAACTGTATGGCCACAGCTTGTGACCAGAGAGACACATCGCTCTACCCCATAGATACGAAATTTGAACGACGCTAAGAATTGGCTTGTAAATTTTGCATTCGACTGCGGCGAGGAAAAGAGGTTTCTACTAATGCTCATATCGCATATCTATCCTTTTTTCTCATGTTTTACATTATCAATGTATAAATACTTACAAACATTATTCATTTATCAGTGAATACGTCTTTTCCATGGGCCCATTTCTTGTTACTCATAGTACCTTCCGTAGTTTAGTACCTTCATAAAAGGTGTCCACTCATGTAAGTTATTTATATATATTTATTTGTTTGACTGCATTCTTCCTACGACATCCTTCTGAATTGGGTGTTGATTTCTTTAAACATGATTGACAGTTTGCATTGTTTTTGGTGATTGAAGGTTTTTGACGCATACACCAGCCTCCTAATGTGACAACAGGCAGAGAAAAGGGCTAGTCCACTGGGTTGATATTATATGGACTCTAGATTTGCAGTATATTAATTTTAACTGCGCTAAAATGTCTATCTATCTGTACATTCCCATGCATTATCAATATCACTGACTCAATATGATGCATCGCACGATCATGCTCCCATTTTGTAGAGATACATGCTTCGAGAGGATGATGTTCCAATCGACATCTTAAAGGACGAAGTGAACACTTTGCATCTCCCAACTGCTAACTGGGTTAGGATATCGAAGAATTTTAACACACTTACTCTTTTTCGCCATTGCCGATGACATGTCATGTTTATGATTTTCACTTAGAAATTTTTTTTCAATAGGTCCTCTTCCCAATTTGCCATGAAGATCATTGGATCGCATATGTAGTTGACATGAAACAAAAGTGAATATATTACATGGACTCGCTAAAGCTTTCTAATTGCGAATGGGACGATTTTATGGCTCCCCGACTGGTATGATTACAATACTGCTCATTTATGGTTTTTTTTAATTTCTCCAAAACCAAAATATAAGCTGAAAAATGCATATGAACCTTTGTTCTATTATGGTAGGTTTTTACTTTGACTAGTTTGTTCTCAAGCATTGGGCATACAGAGGATTTCTCATTATATGAGCGGACATCCACCATTGATCTACTATTACAGGCTAACTCATGAGTACTACACAATAATGTTATTGGAGTTTATGTGGTTGGGAATATAGGTTGCACCTCGATATATATTTAGTGTTTCTCCAAATTCCTAAGTCACCTACGTATATATTTTCTTAGTAGTATGTTGATTAGAATAAATTATTGAAAACAGTGTGAGACTGTTAACTCATAAGTTATGTGACATTCATATATCTATTATTGCAGCTTTGACTGTGGCGTATTCTGCATGTGCAACGTGTTGTATTTTAATGAACTAGGAACACTACGTTATAGTCAGGTAAGATGGACTGTATACGTAATTATATTTTGGTATTAGTAATATTAGCTTATATTCATGTGCAAGATTGATACAAATCATTCTCAACATATGTTGTTTGGCATGATGGCAACAAAGCCTCGGGAACAAGGTAAAATTATTGTTGGTAGGCACAAAAGGTGGGCCACATATTTCTATTTCAACTCATATTTTCCTGGAGCATCGATTACTTTGTGACTATTTTTGCTCTTCTCATCAATGCAGGCAGATATTAATGCGACACGGCGAGTGATTAGCGCTCGAATGTTAGATAGCCCACATAACAAAGTAAGGAACGAAGTTATGCAGATGGCATATCGGAACAACAGACGGAGGTTGTTAAGGATTAACACTTAATTTTGTATATGAACATGTTCACCTTCCAGATTTGAATGTATAGATGTTTGCCTTCATCATGTTAAGCATACTTAAATACGTTGTGACATATATGACAGAGTTGGACTCAAAAGTTTATCACCTTAAATTTGGCATGTTGACATACAATTGACCATGTACCACATACTGTACACATGAACTATTTAGCGCATTTCACATAATGTATGCCTTTATGATTGATGAATTAACTAAATATATTTGATGCACAGTACATGAATGAACTATTGCCCTCACATATATCATGATGACGAAATTATTATTTGCTGCAAATGCATGTATGCAACAGGAGTACCCCCGTGATTAATGATCAGTCAGATATAGGCGTCTCCCCAATTTATTGCAACTCTTGACAACGCTTATTAATTTCTATCAACAATTATGGTTTCTGCACACGCTAGATTCTTAGAAATTTTCACTACGAGCGATAATGACGATTCGTACAGACACCCCAAGTATTATTTATTATCGTGCATAATAAAGACATCATGCGTTGAAAAGTTTTGTTTACGCGAGCTAAGCACATACCTCATCTTGTAAACTTTTAGACATCACTTATTTTTTTGCTTTTTTCTGTATATACTTATTTCATCAACGTGCATTTAATACTTAAATCAAGTTGTACCAATTTAGTAATAGGCGTATTAATTGATTTGAAATTTGTAAACATCTATGTGTATATGCATTGAAAATACCATTATCTTTCAAACAGTCAGTGAATAAATACATGCCTAAAAAAATAGTAAAAGTTGTACTACATATATAATTTGTTCAGATGTTATGTACAAAGTTGTAGTAGGAAATTAGATTGACAAATTAAAATAGCTTCACTTGACACTAGTGCTGGTACATATATTCATTTGTAAATATTAGTCATTTCTTCATCAAAAGACATCCAAAAAGTGTATACGCTGTCTAGACGACACCTCCTCGAGACCAAGTATTACTGGTTGTCCTTATGGATATTGCGTGCATGTTGTATTTGTCACTTAAAATTGTCTTCGCAATGTGATGCCGAAAGAGAGGAGTCATACGCTAGAGAAATGCAAAAGATATTAAAATATCATTGATTTAAGAAATACAAGGCTTCCAAAAAGTATACACGTTTGCTCACCGGATCTAAAGGCACTGAATACTCGCTTGTATACCTCTCCATGAGCATAAGAATAAGACTATGACAATTACACCTGCATAATTGAAATATGCAAATTTGTGGATGGTAGTTAATAAGAAATGTGAAAGTAAGAAATAATCTTAAATGTAACACAACCAGTAAATCACAACTTACTCACCTAGGGGCACAATTGGTTCTTGTGACACAAACCTTTTTAAAGAACAGAGGGTTACGACGATCATTATACATGAATTTTAATTTCCTTAGCATATCCGCCTGAGAGATAAAGTGGGTCACCAGAAAAGGAATCTCATGTATAGTACTACATTTACTGAAATATACTATGGCGAAATAATTCAACAAACACTGACCATGGGTCCATATACCACCTTGAAGCGATCTGTCGTTTCGTTAGAGCACGAATCTAGGAAATGCGCCTCAGCACAGCGCATGTCGTAGGCCATTGCAATCCAATGATCACCATCACACAAAATAGGTATAAATAACTACATAAGCATGACATGAAATCTCATTAAAACTAGATAAGGAGGCTAGGCTATTATTAGCCATTGAAAGTCAGTATAAGTGCGGCTACTAACCCATGAACAATCAAGGAGATAATATCGATGAAGGGACACTGAGAATTTCGGTTCCAAGTGCTCCTTAAATCCTGAAAAATACAGCCTCTGAAAATTTGAAGTTACATATGTATTCCAGCATACATACCACGTTAATAGAAAATACATATCTGCCTACGATACTCATCGCAAGAGATGTGTTAAAGTAGTGTTTCCGTCCAGGATAGTCAAATTCTCGTTGCCGATAATTCAAGAATAACATGTAAGCATCCAGTAGCTAATGTTCGAAGAATGTGTTAGACCATCTTGCACTCAAATCGTTATGTAAAGAAAAAGAGTAGATCACATACGTAACTCACATCTGGATGGACGCATGGGGTTTCAATTGTACGGAATTCCACTCTTGTCACTGTCACAAATCCTTACTCAAACAGCTTTTCGTCATCAGGGCCAACACCCGTTGTGAGAGCCCATTGCTCAATTATGGATTCCTCAACCGTCGGACAAGATACAAGTATTCTCATAGGTTTTCTGTGGATGCAGAATTCCACGTCTATTTTCTATACATATCATATACTAGGTCCAATGCTATGACTAGAGTATATAATAATATGAATGGAGTGCTGAAGTATGCATATACATACCTTATTAAGAATTCTCCGAATGTCTGCAATAGTATCTTTATCACGACCTGACGATGTTAAAACCAAAGGCGACTCGCCTACATTAGGTGAGTTCTTCTATGCAGGAGTTAATTTGCTGCTTGATCTGGGCTAAATAATAGGGATGTCATAAGAAGGCTTTGATTCCCTAAGTGGAGTCCTTAAATCGACACTATTCTTATGTTTGCAACTCTTCCAATTGCTTAACTTCTGGATTTGAACCCGAGCTAATTTGAATAATTACTGTTACTAAGACAATAGTTGACATATTAAACTCGGTTCTATAGCAGAGACAATATAATCAGGAACAATATAAACATATTTTGTAAGCTCTCCCACAGTACATTTAATTTTTTTCTGGCTGTTGTGTCCCTTCTAATGCTTTTCTCCAACTACACTTGTTGTATCTTGTTCATTTTAAATCGTAAAGTATTAATATGGTGAATATGATACGGCAATCTCAACAAGCTTATTCTTTGTATAAACTAATTATCATAGTTGGGGTGTGTTTGGTTGGAGGTAAAAATTTTAATGAAAAGTTTCGGGGGTGGAAGTTGTCAAATTGATAGAAAATGATGTGATAAAATAAGAGTAATGATGAGGAATAAAGAGAATAAAGTTAAAATAGATAGGTTAGTTCTATGGGTAGTTGTGTAGGAATGATTGAAAGGTAGAGTATTTTGTATAGAAAAATGTGAAAAATTAATTGAAATATAGAGAAGTCATTAAAATATAGAGAAATTATGGATAGTGAAAAGTTTTGGATTGAAAAGCCTTGGTTGACATGTTTTGGCCCTAAACAAACACACCCTAGATGTATTAAAAAATTAACATAATTAATATATTCAAGCTACAATCGCAATGCATGATCTTTCGCCAATTCATTTATAATTCGAATTTCATTTTATTCTATTGAGGCTAAGATTTTATAATTCACAACACATGCAATCAAAAAATCGTTGGTAATTATAACTCAATAATTAATCAAAATGGTGAAATAACCAACATGAAATCTTCAAAGAAATGTCAACTTGCATCTTTACTTTCCTTGTAAATAGTGCTTATTGAGAAATGTGCGAAATCCGGTGAACATGTGGTTACTTGGACAGTCCGCTGAATACATGACACTTTTTCTTCAAGTAGGTGAATGTCTTCACATTTCATTCTTTAGCTTCAATTTCAGCTCTACACTAGGGAAGGTATCGCTTAAATGGCCCTACCTTATCGCACTTGATATTAGTCAGCAAAAGTCTAGTATGACTACCCATCTGTCAGCTATGCTTCGGAATCACACCCTTCTACTCGACATTTGCATCTCTTTAGGCAACAGATGCAGTAGTCATTCTCCATTATGGATGATCTAATCTTTCTGAGCTACAAGATAAAGAAAGAACAACATCAGCTTACTGAAAGAGGGAATCGAGGATTGATTGTTAGATGGAGATGCTTGGCTAGCAAGGTAACGATATTCCCATGACCTATCAGGCAGGGAGACGGCAAGGGAGACTTTTTAGATCATCGTGGACTGCTTTTTCACGCTGCCTTGGACGAAAAGAAGGAGATTCTCTAGTACAAGCAACTCGGGAAACTGGATGATATGCATGAAAACTCAAATTCTGGGGTAAGCGTGCGCAACAGTTAAAATGTAAGGCATCAAGTGAAATGTGTGAAAATTGGAAGATGCAAAGACAACCAACCCACTCGTTAATTACTTGTAAACCTTACCCCCACATTAGTAACAGTAAATGCAAATTAAATAATGAAACCACTCATGCCAGTATAATTAAAGAAAAGTGATGTCGAGAATTCCAGATATAAAGATATCCCATGTACATTGCTTCAAAAAACTCATTAACAACAATTTTCATCATTTTCTTCCCGTACAACTGGTCTAGCTAATTGTATTTAACATTCAAATCATGCATTATAATTTTTTTAACGTATATATTTAATTAAAGGGCTAATTTCAAATATACCCACTATGCTTGTCCTTAATTTCAAATATACCCACTAAGTTTGATCACTTTTCCAATATACCCACTAAGTATGAGTGAAATTTTAAATATAGCTATATAATCACGCATAATTAAAAATCGTCGTTATTCATCATATGAAATGTCTAAAATGTCTCTTATTATTTATTAATAAAAGTCATTCAACTATGATAGAAATTGAATAATATGATGGAAACATATCTAATGTGAGGGGAAAGTTAGACAACATGAGAATCAACGGTTTGGATATTGCACAAAACACAATAAATGTTAGACGCAGAAGGGAAATCCGAATTTTCTTCTCCATCCGACGCAAGCAAAAGGCTCCAGGACTTCATGGGAATCACGCAAAAGGGAATTCTCTATCAAATACATTGTTTGGCAAAAGCCAAAAGGCTCAGGACTTCTCAATTTGTCTTCATGCAAAATGGAATTCTCCAGCAACAGGCCCCATTCGCAAAAGACAAAAAGCTCAGTACTTATAGCGCCTTGACCCACGGGCGCGCAGCACCACGTTGTGGTACCTTGCTCTAGGATCTTTTTAGGTGGTGAAATTTATGAATGAAACCAAAGTTTCATTGCTTATACTAGCAGAACTTTTCCTAGTTTGCCGGGAAATTAGCCTGAATTGTTTTCGTTTCTTTTCCTCTCTTTAAAAGTCATATTAATTCTGTTTCCTTAACTAAAATCTAGCAGCGTGACATCTATACTGCAGATGTGTTTGGGCACTAATCATTAAACTACTCATAATTATATAAATACAATAATTAAATGCCTAAAATTTAATATCCAAGCTCATAATCTCAATTTATTAGTTGAATTTTTCCCCAACTTCCCTTTACTTTCATTTATCTAACTTATAACTTATCATTCCATAATCATTTATATGCATTATACTTTTTTTAAATAATAATTATAACCCATTTACTATAGCAAAATTCATCATATATGTTCCTGCCTAAATTTAACTTTCATTTAGGCTTATTTGAACTTGTAAGTATATCTATTTAATAATTACAACTTTGCTTAACCACAACCCATTTATCACAAATAAATTATATATCATGATCCTAAAATTAAAATTAATCATTTAAGAGTCATCTTTAAACCCAAATTTATCACCCATACATTGTCCAACTTTGGCCAGTTAGATGGGAGGGTTTTAAGCTTTAAATTTAAGGAGATTTTACTCCCTTTCATTTTCACATGATTTATATACAACAAATTTAATATTTTTAACCCTCCAACCATTCATATACTTATCATACAATTGTCGCTTATTTATTCTTTTTTTTTTCATATTTGTTTGATACGAAAATTATATAAAAATTCACCCCATACATATTTAATTAAAACAAATCTCATACCTCCACACAAATTTCTTAGCTACTCAATTTCATTTATCATATATATCTAAATTTTGGCTTCAAGATTTGCACATTTTGATCTAAATCTATGTTCAGATATTATTAAATTACTAAATTTAATATTTACAAGCAACAACACGTACCCGTAACAGATACACCCATCTGTCCTTATTTTTTTTACCACCCATTTCCACATTCGAACGGGTTCAAAATTATTTATAAATTACCCCATATATGAATAATACAAAAGCCCTATGCCTAGGCCACATTTTTAAGGCTTTCCTATATTTAAGATATGATGGAAATTTTGAATTTCCTTTCCTACCCAAGATTATACATATAATTTATGCAAATAATATATCCCAACACCATTTAAATAGCCTATACGGAAATTTGGAGTAGAAATCTTAAAATTTTCAACTCTTGCATTTTCGAATTCATACATAGGATTCAATTTTCACATTCCATATATATTGTTTGGCTCCTTAAATGAAGATATACATGAATCCGTGAAAACTCCCATGATTCCTACCCATTTTAGGAAGAAATTTCAAAACCCTAAGTCACCATAACTATGGATCCGAATTTCCTCCTCCTTTCTCATGATTTCATATCCATACATATAAATCTATATGAATCTAGCAAAAGCCACATGCTTTTCACATTATTTGGGAAAAATTTCTACAAAAAATCATAAAAACCCATCTTCCTTACCTCCGACTGGCGACGGGATGAACGGCGACGGTGACAGCAGCACCGACGGGCAGCCAACTCCTCCTCTCCTCCTCTTCTTCTCCCTTCTTCTCTTCTCCTTCCTCTTCTCCTCTTCTTCTTCTTCTCTTTTTTTTTTCTTCTCTCTTCTCCCCTCTTGTTTTTCCCTCTTTGTTTGTGCTTGGGAGAAACGATGCTGCCTTTTGGTGGCCCCACTTAAGGTAGTCCGCATGTGCACACGTGCGGCTATCCCTCATACTATATATTTTTATTTTTTTCTTGTAAATATCCATATTAAATATATGTCATAAACCATAATATTTTAAATTTTATAACTTATACCCACCATATGCATTTAAGCCATTAAATCATGGTCATTCATTAATTTAAACGATTTAAATCAATTAATTACTTAGATTAAACGATTTGACTGAATTTCATTAATAAATCTAAAATTAAATAATACATCTTATTATTATTCCATACAACATTAACACTCAAACTCATCATTATTTATTTATTAATTCTCCTTTTTCTTACTTTATAATTTTAGGCCATTAATAAAATTCTAATTTTATTAATTTCGTGGCCCAAAATTTTCATATATATTTGTCACGTACTTATGGGTTGAAATTTAAAAATTGTGGGTATCACAGTACTTCTCCATTTCTCTATCTGATTTTTTTTATCGAGACGACTCCAAGACTTCTCCATTTTTCTGTCTGAATTTCTTTATCGAGACGGCAAGACATCCACTCAAAAATGCGCGCTAAAGAGAAAACGACAAATTATAAATTCGAATATTTTGATTCCCTCCAAAATGTGCTTTTACAGAACTGCATATTTAATAATCCTTTCAAAAGCATGAAAAATTAATAAATTTAATTTTAATAATTCCTTGGGTAAATGGTATAAGATGCCAAATATGATTGGTGTAGATAATTTTATTGGTTCTGAAAAATAGAGCTATCTTGTCAAATTAATTAATAGAATATATATTCAAATTAATAACACAAAGAATTTTGGAAATAAATTTAGATTTAGAATACTTAAATTATTATTATGAAACACATTTGTACAAGAGATTTTAAAATATAAATTTTAAAATAAGAATATAGAAAATGTCTACACCATAAATTTGAAGATATGAGCTTTAAAATTATTACGGAGAATTTTTGTACAATAAATTTACAAATTTTAAAATTAAAAATATTTATATGAACAATGTTTCTGAAACAATTTTATATATATATTAAATATTTATAGAAAAAAAAATTCTACAAAAATTTCGAAATCTAAATTTCGAATTAATCATAAGAAGAACATTTCTGTAGCAAAATTGAAACTGTAAATTTTAGAATAAATACATGGAGAACATTTACATAGTAAATGTAAAAATATAAATTATAAACTAATTATATGGAGAATGTTGCTATAAAAATATATTAAATTATTACTATAAATTTACCAATGTAAATTATAAAATAATGATTTCACAGCATATTTTCAAACGTTGGTTGTCGTGGTCTTATTACTATTGCTGCATGTAATATATTATTTAAATAGTAGTGCATATCATATATGTTTTTCATGGCTTAAACTCATAAATAATTTTGACAATATATGTGTCAATCCAAATTAAACCCAGTTTTAAATCTTTTCCTATTTATTTATATATGGGTTAGAGTAGGCCTGGATCAAGTTGAAAATAAATTTATTTTCATCCAATTTATTTTTCGAGTGATAGATTTTGTATGATACTACAATATGGATGCTGTCTTTTCCATGCTACTTTTCATACAAAATATTCTTTCATGCAAAAAATAATAATTTTAGTTTTAATAATTCATTGGGTCAATGGTATAGCAAGCCAAATGAAATTGGTATGGATAATTTTGTTGGTACCAAAACATAGAGTTATTTTAACATATTATTTAATAAAATCTGTATACAAATTTATTACATAGAATTTTTTAAAAAATTTTTAGGTCTACAGCATGGGCTGAGAAAAATAACTGTAAAATGCACTGCATTAATGGTTTTTAAACTTAAAATTTAGGCCATCGACTATATTTCTAGAAAAAAGTGCACATTAACTTATTCTTCTAAATCGATAGATTTATTATATGTATTTATTGCAAAAAATTATAGCATAGAATGTTTATTTTGTACCTATTTAATAAATAAAAATGTAAATTAAGATAATACGATAACAAAATGATTACATCAAAATTTAATAGAATTCTAAAATGTGTTATTTAATTGTTTTAAAACATCGGTATTACTTGATAGCTAATACATTTAATACAGATTATATGAATAATCTATAAAATCCATTGATCAGTTCATCAAAATTTGAATAATTTGTAAAAATCATAAAACATGTACACATGAGTTCATGATTTTCTAGCATTCCTATAAAATCTGTATTTTCCATATAACTTTTAAAAATAAAATATCATCAATCTTAGTTAAGATGTCAAAAACTATATAACTTGTATATATCATTAAACGACTACACAGGAAAACAATATATTTTGTAAAATTTGTAAAATATCTAAAAACAGTCAATTACGTATGCACATTTTCTGCTATACTTGAATAACCTGTAAAAATACATTTAACAGAAAAAAATGAAGATAGATAACCTATATAACTCATCATCCTCATGAATTTCATATAAAATGTAAAATCCATAAAATCTGTAAAATCAATCAAACAAGCAAAATTACTTCGTTCATTCAGTTATATTTTTTGATAAATCTAATTTATTGTTCCAAAATTTGGGCATAAATTGTCTATTATCATTTATGATGATTATGTTACATATTAGACGTCTCGGATTGTTCATGATCACTACTATTTTATTAAAAGCATATGATTTACTATAAGAAAATATGTATCAAGATTTATTATAAGTTATCTCACCTACCCATACTCACATTTCACCTTCAATCATACTCACATGTGTGAAATGACTATATTGACCCCATTTGCATTTTACCCAAAAATAAAAACGTTTTCACTAGCACCTCTCTCTTCTTAGTATCAATCATACTTATCTCTTAATTCCCATTCTCTATCAATTCAACTACAGCTCCATTCGATTCCAAGTCTTTCTTTGTCTCCAAGATGCCATTTTCCTTCGGCTGAGCTTCTGCTGCTGCTGCTTCTGCTTTTGCCTTTGCTTCCTTGGATTTCAACTCTTCATTGGCCTTTTCCAGAGCTTGGATGAGGTTTTGGAGGCAAGTAGTGGCCTTATCAATGGCTGATGTTGCTGCAGACTTCTTGGGCATCAGCTTCTCCGCTACATCAGCAGGGGTGAGTTCGCAGCCTTGCATCAGCTGCTGCTGCACTACCTCAAAAAGGGGGTGTGAATCAAGCCCGAGATAGTTCTTAGCGAGGGTCTTGAAGCCCTCGAAGGTGCAGTAGGAGAGCTCGATGTGCTTGTCCATCCGGCCTGTCCTTATGAGAGCTGGATCCAGCTTATCCAGATGGTTTGTAGTGAAGACAATGATCCGCTCTCCTCCACAAGCTGACCACAACCCATCTATGAAATTCAGAAGCCCAGAAAGTGTGACTTTGCTGCTCTCATCCTCCTTTTCTGGTTTGGGTTGGAGTTTCTTCTCCTCCTCATCTTCCTCGTCTTTCTTCTTTTCATCCTTTCTTTTTCGGTTCCCTGCCAGATCCAACGAGCAATCGATATCCTCAATAACCATGATCGATTGATTGGATATCTCGATCAACAACTTTCTCAACTCTGTGTTGTCCTTCACCGCCGTTAGCTCGACGTCGTACACATCATAATCCAGGTAATTGGCCATGGCAGCAACCATGGTGGACTTGCCAGTGCCGGGCGGGCCGTGGAGGAGGTAACCCCTCTTCCACGCCTTGCCAACCTTGGCATAGTAATCCTTGGAGTCGCGAAATGTCGCCAGGTCGTCCATGATCTCCTGCTTCTTCTCGGAATCCATGGCAAGTGTCTCAAACGTTGCCGGGTGCTCGAACACAACGTGGTTCCACACCGTCTTCTTGTACCCGTACCGGGTCTGGCTGTGGGTGTTGGTGTAGAGCCGCCGCTCCCGGTTCCTCATCATCACATCCGTCCCTTCTCGGATGACATGGGGCATGTAGTGCTTGGTGACAAGCTCGCGGTGGCAGCGGTGGAAGGTGAGCGTGAAGAAACAGGCTTCGTCCTGAGCCGGGTACAAGGATATGGTGTTGTTGGCACGGGGGACGACTTTGGTGGAGGACCACCAGAGCTTAGCTCCCTTGAACTCGTCTGTCACTTGCTCCAGATCGTCCATGCTGAAAATAAGGCTGCTGCTGTCCTTGCCCACCTCAGCCTTAAGCCGCTTGGCGTGCTGGGATGTAGCTGAAGAGATTGTGGGCTTTCTTTATGACGAAGTTATCAAGCTGATAAATTGGGAGGTAGGGTCTGGCAAGTGCGAGGACGAAGAGGATGCTGGCCAGGGTGGTTCCCCACATATTCTCCGTTAGGCTCATCATCGTCATGCTCTTCTCGAGGGGCTTTTGCCGCTGCTTAGAAAATCGTTTCTTGCAGCCCTCTTTATAGAGTAATTTCTTTCAATTCTTTTTTTTTTTTTTTGTTGACAATTACTTATATGTTACAATCATTTAAACTGATATTACAAGCAAGTTCTAAAAATTCTTATAATTTTTTAATAACAATCTTATAAATATCTTAAACCTTTCAACCTGGTGGACAATGGCAGATGTTCTCATAAACGGAAAAGAAATAACAATACCACACAATACCACCAAACTGCCTAATATAACTACGGCAGCAGCAGAAATTTGGGGTTCAAAATACCGTGATTCAAAACCCCGAGCGCACGGACGGAAATCTTATTTCCAAGTCCGTGACCAAATGAGCACCCGCTTGTTTGGCTATTTCCTTCAATTCCTAGGTTAACGTTCTTCTCGGAACTACCAATTTTCCTATGGAGAAAAGAAGAGAGCATGCTTCTGTGCTCTCGTGCTGCATGCTCCTATGCGTATATACCGTTTTTTTTTTTAAAAAAAAAAATTGTTTATAAACTTGTTAGCCCAAGGGTATTTAACGTATGTATCAATTTTTACTATTTTTAAAGATTTTTATATATTTATTTTTTATTTTTGAAAATCAGTAGCATTATAGTAATTTAAAATTACTTAAAATGCCACTGATTTTCAAAAATAGTAAAAATTTACACACAGATTAAATACACTTGGGCTAACAATTTTATGAAAAAAATTTTAAAAAAATAAAAATATATATATGCGCCCGAAAGCATGCAACACAAATAAATAAAAGAAAAAAAGGCGGTTGTGGTTGATAGGAGGGGCGGCTATTGTTTATTGCGCCTCTTAATCTATTGGAAAAGGACAAAAAAGCAGGACCAAAAAATACTCTCTAAAACTATTTAAGAAGCGCTTTCAAGCATTCTAGGAGAATTAAGCTCTATTTGGCCAAAAGACTCTGACCCAATCGTGCTGATGTTGATGGAAAAAGCAAATTTTGCAATTCAAATATATGTTAGAACCTGATTTTCCCATTTTCCTGCGGAGAAACGAAGGGAGGCGGCCCCATAAATAAATAGAAAAAAGAGGCGGTTGTGGCTGGTAGGAGGGGCGGCTATTGTTTATTGCCCCTCTTAGTCTGTTGGAAGAGGACAAAAAAGCAGGACTAGAAAATACTTTTTAAAATTATTTAAGAAGCACTTTTAATCATTCCAGGAGAATCAGTCTCCATTTCGCCAGGTGACTCTGACCCAGTTATGCTTATTTCGATGGAAAAAGCAAATTATGCAATTCAAATATATTTTGGAACCTGATTTGTTGCACCTGCTGCACTTAGCTTCAATACACCCGGATGCAAATATATTTTTTTTTTTTTTTGAATTTTTTTTACAAAACCGTTAATCTAAGTGTAGCTAATATGTGTATTAATTTTTACCAATTTTGGATATTTTTAAATATTTTTTTAAATTTTTAAAAATCAATGATGCTTAAAATTACCAAAATGCCAATATTTTCAAAAATAAAAAAAACTAAAAATCTTTAAAAATGGTAAAAATTGATATACATGCTAGATATACTTAGATTAACACTTTTATCAAAAAGTTTTAAAAAATTAAAAAAATGGGTTAAATGCACCTAGGTGCGCCAAGCCTAAGTTCACTTGGGTGTAACAAATTAGGTTTCATATACATTCCGTCTATGAAAGCTCCAATGTGATGTGTTTTGTAATTACAAAAGTGCCATAAATGAATGACAAAAATGCCCTTGCAACCGCATCTTATGAGTGACTACATTATTTTAAACTTCAAGATTAATAGAATTTATGATGTAAAATACAATTAGTATATAAAATAAATTAGTTTTTGCAACACCACATCCTTGAGGTGTCACGAATAGGGTCTACTATATCAAAGCCGAGAATACTGTAATAAATAAAATCTCACAAGATGAAAATAGATACCGAGATGCAAAACCATAAAAATTTAACTAATACATCTCAAGTCTACTCTTCATTGAGTCATTATTTATATTTGGAGTCTATTATCAATATAAGTAAGCATTATAAGAAAGTTTCAATAACTCTAAACTTCTTTGTCTTTTGCTCTGTTAGTTTTACCTTTTTCCCATGTTGATAGTAGCTCTAATTTATCATTATATTCCTGTTTTTTCATTGAAAATAAAACTATATGAGATAGAAGCTCAGTAAGTAGATAATCTTTTTCAATCATTTAAAATTTTAAAACAAAATAACATCAATATTGCCTTTTATGCACAACAATTTTACATCTTTATGCTTGTGCATCCATATGTCAATTTTAAATCATGCATTCATACTGTAGGCATTGTCATTTGCTTGTGCTCGCGTGCAACCCTACTACACATTTGTGAGCTCATTCGTCTTCTTTGGTAATCCTGAGGTCGCTACCCAGGTATTACTATACTACTTTACTGCTTGACGGCAAACCCAATATGTAATTATGCATCATGCTCATACATTATGATTAATGCACTACTTAGATTCACCATGATTAAAGATATTTTAAAATAATCATGCTCATATTTGAATAAACCAATTTGAAAAAAAGTTCCAAACTTGATAAATAATCATTTTTCATAATAATTCATAATATCAAACATAATATTTTCAAAGTCATGTTTTGGTAAAAGTTTACTTGCCACTAAGTAGACTTTAAAATTCCTCTTTTTTGATTTCTTGTAGTAGCCTCAAGTCTCTTTCTCTAATTTTTATCACAACATGTTCATTACTACACTTTATTTTTTTTCATAATTATTATTCAAAATATCATTTATGACTTTTTAAAAATTTCTCATAATTTTATTTGGTCAAAATTCAATTTTTCTTTGTATTATTCTATTTTAAAATCACTTCATCTCTTATTATATCCAAGACAATATAAATTTGAACTCAGATACTCCTTTAAATACTTCAAATTTTTCATAATTTTTTTATTTTTATAACATCGTATCTTTAAATAATTTCGCTTCTTATATATATATATATTTATTTATTTATGGAAAATTATAAGTTTAAACTCATTTGAGCTTATAAATATTGACTTTAATTTTTTTGGTATTTTTCATAATTTTCTGTAATTTTTTCAAAATTTTCTTTTTTTTTTTCTTTCCGACAGACTAGCCGATCGTCAATGTCGACAATTGGCCACCAGTGAGCTACTGTTAGTGGGCCAGACTTGTTGGCTAGGTTGGTGGGTCATGCTATGGGCTAGACTTGGTTTTTGTAATTTAGGCTTAGTTTCAGTGGGCTTAGGACTTGTACGCTTGGCTTCTAGGCTTCCCGATTCACTGTGCCTATCGAGATGGGCTTAGGCTCCTAGTCCAGAAGCTTTAGTTATTTATTTATTTGTTTATTTTCAACGGTCCGTATTCTTTGATTAAAATGGTTTAGATCTCTCAATATTGTTGTCTGTTTAATCTGAAATTTTAGGAACAAGCTTATAAAATTAGGTTGTATAATTCGGACGATTCATTTCTCAAAGTAACATCTCTGTCATCAGATTTGACAAAAAGGGTTTAATAAAGTGTTACAATTAAAAATCATTTCAAATATCTATCTAAACTAATTTTTAACCAAATTAATCCATTATACACTCTGTAAAATCTCTTAAATAATATTTGTAACAGGTCAGATAGGAAATTTTTTGTCTATATTTTTCTGCAATTATTTTTTGTATTTTATTCTTAAAATACATATTCACCATTCTAATTTACGTATAAAAATCACTATATCTAAAAATTCATAACTCTGATCAAGCTGAAATTTTGCAAGCAAGCTAAACAAATAATTTTCTTATTATTGTACGGTCATAATCCTCTGATCATCACCAAAAATATATTTATTTCATTATATTGTATTTTCTACCCTTTATTTGCTACTCTTCTTTGAAGCTAGAAATATCATGAATGATTTAGATATAGGAAATGAGCTGTGTATAATATAAAATGGACAAGATTAAAGGAAAAATTGTCCAATGCCATGTACCTTGAGAAATTCTTTCTGCTTCCTCCTTTGTCTCTGTTTCTTCTCTCCAGTATTTCCTTTGTGTTTTTTTTTTGGACAACGACAAACCCTCCCATCTTTCCCTTCTTATACTAATGGAGTTTGTTAATGATTAGGATTAATGTCCATGAATTCCACCGTTTTTTTAATGGCCACCATTTTATTTTCCTAAATGGCTTGCATGGCCGTTACAGTTTTTCTTGTTGATCATATGCTTACTTTAAGAATGATTAATTTGATTTTGATGATTAACAAATAATTAAAATATCATTAAAAAGGATCTAATAAATTTGTCTAAGTGTTCTTAGATAATTTGTCTCTAATTATGTGTATGAAAATGAAAATGTGAAATAATTCAAGTTTCAAGAGCTTAAGTTCATGAATTGCAAGTCCAGCAAAGTGAAGTCCCACAGCCAAGTCGACTTCACTTGCGACTTGGGTGAAGTCCCAGACCCAAGTCGACTTCGCCTGCGACTTCGGACAGACAGCAAAGTGAAGTCTCATCTCAAGTCGACTTCAACAAACCGAAGTCGACTTCACTCATCCCAAGTCGACTTCGCCTGCGACTTCAAAGACAAAATTCTGGACAGAGAGTAGACAGCGAGTTTTAACAAGACGAAGTCGCATCCAAAGTCGACTCCACCCATCCGAAGTCGACTCCACTTGCGACTTCAACTCGTAACGGTCGAAAATCCGAACGTTGGAGCTCTAGATGCACGTGAACCTCCACTCCAAACGGCTAGATCATTTTTCCTCTATATATATCATTGATGTATGAACGTGAAGAGAAGAGAGAAGGAGGAAAGAAAGAGGAAAACACAAGTTGGGCGTTCATCTTCTAATATTCAAGTGTGTTGAAGTTATTTGAACAACTATTGAAGTTTCAAGTGCTACAACTTTCAAGTGTGCTTCCAAGATCATCATCTCCACATGACAAGGAGCTTCCGGTGCTTATCGAATACACGTTGTAAAGTGTAATTTCTCTTTTATTTTTATTTTTTTTGTGTTGTTGCCTTGGATCGGTGTTGGAGACCGAATTCAAGAAGAAGCAAAATAGGGGGTTGGTTTGAGTTTGTCTCACTAACGGGTTTTGCTTGATTGGTTGGAGTTTGTCTCACCAATAGATTGGACTTGGTTGGTTGGAGTTGGTCTCACCAACAAGTGATTATTGTATATGCCCCCTAGAGCTAGAATCTAGAAGAGAGCGGGTGCTCTAGATTGTATTGAAAATACAATAGTGGAACCCAAGACACAACGGGTGTGTGCTTGGAAGAGTGGAGTAGGGAAGGTTGCCCAAACCACTATATATTGTTGTCTCTTATTTGGTTTGAATGCTTGCATTTTATATTCCATCTGCACCCACTCATTCTATCTCATATCACGTTTCATCAAGGGGATTGAAATTATAAGGGGTTAAGTTTTAATTTACCAAAGAATTTTTCAAGAACCCAATTCACCCCTCCCCTCTTGGGTATTGCCATTAACTCAGGATCAACATTTCTTATTTTGTAGAAAATTTTCCGTGAATAAGAATTTCTAGATTTTTTCTTTGCTTATGATTGAGTTTACGTATAGAGACTTGTTTATCAATTTCTTTCTTTGCTTATGATTGAGTTTCCGCGTGGAGACTTGTTTATCAATTTCAAGGTACTGTCTTGTACTGGCTTTATTTCACGCTTTTCCTCACCGATCACCAATACACGTATGAATGAATAATTATCCAACATACACACTTCACATTCAGAATCGCAACATAAGCATGTGTCATTTATACGAAAATCACACTTACTGAATTCTTCTTGAGACCGGTTTCTACGCAAACGTTTGCACGCTGGCTAAATGTGGAAATGTTGTATCTGCCGTCCATTTTAGACGTGTGGCTGAGATTTTCATGGGTAAAATGGGAACGTTTGTTATACGTACATGCGTGTACGTAATGGTTAGCCGATGGTCATTTGCTTTCTGAGGAAGCTTTCCACCTAAACCGTAGCTATCTTCTGCGAGAGAAAGATACGGAGAGGAGGAACGAGAGAGAGAAGTGGAAGTGAGGTAGACGATTTTGTAGCTCTCTTTCATTTCCTTTTTTCTCTCAATCAGTGGCTGACTGTTTCTCTGTTTTCTTCTTGAAACGGGACTAGGTTGGAGTCATTTTTAGAGTTTTGGTTTTTCATCTCGCTTCACGTATGTACATTTAATCGTGTTCTCTTTTATGCTGATTTTGTCTGTCTAAATTTCTGCATGGAATAAAGCCAGTTGCGATAGGAGAAGGAGATCGCAGCCATCTAGGAAGGGAGAAAGCTACTGATCATTGCGGGAAGTGCTGAAGATCAATGTTGTCGTTGAGGAGACGGCGGAGACCAACTGTTGGGAAGAGAATGAGGAAAACCTGAATCATCGATTTGGTACACCCTTATCTTCTCCATCCCTAAGCATTCACAAAAAATGGAATGCTTGTTGTATTTTTTTAAGAACAATATAAGTGCATTTGCAACTGCGGTTGCACTTTTTTGTTGTTTGAAATATGTTATTGGGGAGTCGATTTCATTGAGGTTTTCCGGCGACAGTGAGCGATGGTGTGGGGCCACTACTGATGACTGTTTGCATTGAAAGCTCATGCTCTGTGCTTGCTTTGCCTCTGAACAGTATAATGAAAGGCTTCATTTGGATGTGTATTATGCATTTGATGGTTTTTCTCATGTTTTCATAATTTTTTTTCTTTTTTGCGAAAGACCGCTGCTAATTAGAATGTTGCTTCCTAGTTCCTAATAAACCTGCCTTCCCATTTCAGCTTTTGTTTGCCATTTATATGTCTGAGTTTGCATTTGTGTATATTTTCGGGTGAGAAATAAAAATTATGTTGGGAGAAAATTATACACTTGAGCATGATGTGTCCTATACAACGTATATTTTGTTTATGTTTTTGTAGAAAAGTTTACAGAGATCGTATATTGACAATTGAAATAAAGCTTTGTTGAGAATAATTTGTACATATATACAGGAAAATGCAATTTTTACACTATTGTTGATATTCATGTCTGTCTCTTAACACCCATACACATTTGGTTACAAAAAAACACCCATACACATTTAATCTAATGTCATGCTTTATCAACAATAGTATAATATGAGAAAGAAATAATTTGATGCAACAATGAGATCATTTTTTGTTTATATGTATACTTGCCTTTTCTTTATGTTGATACAGAAAATCAGATGATTTTGTTGGTGTTAAATTTTTATTGAAAGAAATCAATAATAGAAGATAACATCTTAATTTCCTTGATTGAAGGTGCTTCTCTTTGTTTACAAAGATAATATTTGCTTATAGATTTTTTAGTCGCCTATCTGTATGCAGTTCTAAGATTGCCCAACTAAACAACAAAAACATGATGTAAAGGAGCAGGTACCGTTCTTGGTTGCCCATTAAAAGTTCATATTCCCACAATCTGTTTATTTCATTTATTTGGGCTATGATTCAAATACATTTCAAATATTATTGGGTACATGTGGATATATAATTTATTTGGATTTCATTTATGGATATGAGTAACTGGAGATCTCCAAAAGATTATTTCATTCCACGCATTCGTAGCCAGTTATTTTCTCTAATGGAAATTATATGTAATATGTATTTCCAATAGGACTGGAATGGAACATTTATTGGAGTTATTTCCAGAGGGGTATTTCCTTCCACTTATTCATTTTGTCCAAATGGTTATACCAAGTTTCAATTTATAAAATTTTTTTGAGAGCAGATAAATATAGAAGGGAACAAGGTCTCTAAGGAAAGCTGGTGATGAAATCTCGTACAGGTTTTTAAAAAGACTGGTTTCTCTGAAAACATTTTCAAGCTTTTGTTAAAATGCAAATGTCTCATCCATCACACATGTTAATTGAGCGGTTGAGATTTGCCACAACACAGAGGCAAAAATGGAAAACAATGATGGCTTACTTGCGTGTAGGTGGTTTCGGAGGGCAAGCTTCTACCGTAAGCTTCCCCACTCATCTTCATTCACAAGCATAGCTTGTAGAATATAGACTCTCGAAGAACAAGAGAGGAAGAAGTAGAGCAAGAGCAGGAGACGTTGATGATTTCTCGTCTATCCTCCTTATTTCTGATAATGACAAGGTAAGTGACTTCTATTTCAACTCTTTGTCTTCCATTTTCTATTTTCATTTTTATACTTCGAATTTGTCATTTATCTTCCCTATTTTTTAAATGTCAAGGTAGGGGATTTTCATTTCAATTTCTGCCTTCCATTTTCCATTTTCCTTTTCCCAATTTGATTCGTCATCTATCTTCCCTATTTCCAATGGGATGGTTCAATCTCCTACATGACGGTTGACTCAGCCACTGTATCAAGAGTATCAGCTACCATTGAAGCATTCACCTTTCCATTTTGGAGTAGGTATTAATGAGCTCGAAGCATTGAAGCCTATATTGGTTTTTTGTTATCCAGCAAAGGATGAGGCTTGTATGACTTGACACACCAAAAACAAGCTCTCAACTTTAAGATCTGTTTAAAATGATGTTTAGTGGAAAATTTTTGTCTGTTGGGAGAAGTTTACTTGATTGCAGATAGTCTCTGATTTAATGATTTTCTGAATGTTTCATATCTTATTTTTATTTTTGCAAATCTTCTCATTTCAAAGTGAATTGAACTCATTCATTTTAGGGATGTCTAAAGGATTGGTCGTCTAGTCATTTTATTTAAATTTGGAAGATATCTGTGTATGGAGGCTTTATTCTTTTATGATTATTATTGTCAGTCATATGTAGTTTATATAATTAAGTTTGTTTTAGTTCATAAATAGTTAGAATAATCCATATGAACGGCTCTAAAATCAAAAAGTCAGTTTGAAAATAGATTCGATGTTAGTTTGGGACTTATCTTGGCACACTTTGTTCTTTTTCAACTCAGATTGCGATGAAACTTGGGTCATTACTTTTCCATATAAAGGAATTTAAGCATGCTAAGTTTTACAATTTTTTGAGTTCATAAAATAGTTCTTATTGAGCAGCCCTGTTCAATAGCATGTTTTATTGGAGAGATATTTCTGTTTTTATTAACTACTTTCACCATATTAAAGTACATAAATCCATCTTACTTTTGACAAGTCTTAGATTATTTGAATTTCATCTAACCATTTAACTCCATTACTCAAAGAAACAAAAATTTTACTTGAAAATGGACTTTGAAGACTACATCATATAAAATTCTATAATTCATAGTTAATTTTTTTGAATGACATTTGACATCTTGTTTAACCTAAATAATCTGTAACAACGATCACTTTGCATTAGCATTTTTTTTAAGATTTGACCCTAAAATCTCACTTTTTAAAAATCATTTTTAAGACTATGAAATATAGATTTTTGTAAATCATAGAATTTCTTCAACTTAATAATTTACACGACTTTTGTTAAGTATATACTTGACATCAATTTATATTATTTTTCAAAATAGAACTTTAATGGCGAAAATTATCCATTTTCATAGCTTTGTAAAGTATGATCACTTTGAATTAGTACTTATGATGATGATAGCTTTGAAAAGTAGATTTTCGCAAGTCATGTAATTTCTTTAGTTTTATACTTTTTAGAACTTTCACTAGGCATCTTGAAAGGTGCTTGTTTAACTATGTTCTTCTTGTGATTAATGCTTAAGCACTGCTATTTTGCAATATTCAGAGCAATAGGTGACAATTGTAGGTTGTTTCTCCTCTTAACTCATATACATTCGTATTTATGTGATGTTATACATATGAAACTTATCATAATAATTTATTGAAGGTTATTTGTTTTGTTTGTTTTCCATCCTTGTACATTTGTAGTGTACTGATCCAAGAATCTCAAGGCCCAAAGGAATTCACTGATAAAGAAATTTGTTGTTATTCCAAATGGTTTCTCTTGTTATTTGTGATTTACATATTTCATATGAGCATGTGTGTGTCGCTCAATCTTTCTTTGGATGCTAAATACTAGTGGAGTCCTTTTGCTCTCTTAAGGTAAGCACAAGCCCCTTTAGAGATGTCTTATTCCTTGGGATTTTCTTCATAGACAACTTGCATGGTTATGGATCCAAAATATGGAACTTTCCTCACTTATTTCAGAGGGCCAGCAACTTGAGAGTAACATGCAAATTTAAGTTTGAAACAAATGCTGCTTTGAGAAAATTGACCTGTGAAAGAACTTGGTTTTTAATTTTTAATTTTTTTATTTTTTAAGGGTTGAGGGGGGTGGTAAATATTGTGTTTCCTAATGTTTATGGAAATTGGAGAATAGCATTTCAAAGTAAAGTAGTACTGGTACCTAATTATTAAAACATTGATGTAAATTGTATTCAGGTTATTCTGTTTGAAAATGTGATTAAATTTGGTAGTCAAAACTCTGCAAGATTTTAATTCTAATGCAGTTTTGTAAGATTTAAGTGCTTTCCTGGAGGAGCCATCAGATAATGTTTTCAACTCCTTTGCCAATAAAATTTTTTGAGGTATTAAGGAATAAATTTTTTTTTGAGGTATTCTTAAGTTCTTTATGTGGGTTATATCTGGATCCTTAGCAAGATTGGCCAACTGTTATGAAAGATTATAAAGCGGACATCTTGCTTGAATCCACAAAATAACTAAGCTAAATTCGTCTAGTAAGTTGATATCAAGTTTCTGTGTTTGACCATATTATATGTGTTTGCAATATGAAATAACAGGGTCACGACTTTTGGAATATATGAGCAGAGAGACAAAGGTGGTACCTTTCCATGTATAGCAATCTGGACACTTTTGAACTATCTATTTGAAAAGAGAATATTTCTAGAGGTGTGTTTGTTTGGGGCCAAAACATGTCAACCAAAACTTTTTAATCCAAAACTTTTCATTCTCAATAACTACTCTTTTTATTATTATTTTTTCACATTTTTCTATACAAACTACTCTATTTTTCAATCATTTCTACACAACTACCCATACAACTGACCTATCTATTTTAACTTTATTCTCTTTACTCATCATCATTACTCCTATTATATTACATCATTTTCTATCAATTTGACAACTTCTACATCTAAAACTTTCATCAAAAGTTTTACCTCCAACCAAACACACCCTAGATGTCAATTGCTAATATCTATGTGATATTCTTTTTCATGTCCTTGCTTCTAGATTCTTATCAATATCTATTTGTTATTTCATTTCTTGTCAAGGATTCATGAATAACATTTATTGCTACTAGACGCTTGCTAAGATTGGAATCATAAATTTAAAGTTCCGCCAATTGGATATAGTGACTAATCAAACGTGAGACTATGTATGCCTACATTTAATTTGGGACGATGGTTTTAATGTATTTAAAGAAGTATTTTTCTTTATGGTGTTGTTTTGGTCTCACCCGAATTTGGGATATTTTTGTATAGAGCTATATTTGAAAAGCTTTTTTCTTCCCTGTATGAGGCTATCTTTGAATGAATAAGGGGACGTTTGGTAATGTGTAAAATTGTGGGATTATAGAAAATGGTGGGAAACGGAAAAGAGAATATTTTGAAAAATGTGTGATTGATAGGAAATGATAGGGGTATAATTAGAATAAATAGGTTTGATGTATGTAGTTGGTAGGGAAAATGATTGGAATATAGGGGTAAAAGTTGGAAGAATAATATGAATGATGGAGCAATGATTGGCCTTGGGAAACCAAATCTCATGGAAAAACCATGGTTTCCACGCTCAAACATTATCAAATATAGCCTAAAATGCAAGTTATGTTTTTTTGTATAGAATTCCATGGTTGTATGAATAGGAAGAGATAAATTCTATCATTTTTCTATTTGCAGTGTATGCCAAACCTGATGGCTAAACCAAGGAGGGATCATTCTGAGTGCTTGGAATAAGATCTGTTGGTTTAAATAAGGCTATAACTCGTCTTTCTGATTAAAACTTATAGATCATATTTATTAATCTATTAAATTCTATTTGATTTTGATATTTTAATGTGATCATTCTATAGAAAAGTTCAATTTATATTTCAAAAGAAACTGACATTCTTTTCTCTTCAATATTTTAAAATTCTTCAGGTAATTAGTCAAATTCTTATATTAAATCCAATGCATATTTCAATTTTCATTAATATTTTTAACAAACTTACAGATTTCATTTCTAAAATATTTTTTTTTTGATATATAAGATTATAATTTTCCATTATCAAAGAAGCTGATGCCATGAAACAAGATTTGAATGCTAACAATAGAGTTTAGACCTAAAAATTATGCCCAAGGAAAAATCAAAACATTTCAAGTAACAAAAAATCCAAACAGAAATTGATAATAATAAAAACTTAAGGAAAGAATATTGGTGAACTTTGGAATGCACAAAAATATTAAGCTATTGATTTTAGTTGTAATATTTTGTGCATGTAGCTGTGATATTTAATGAGGTTTTTTTGCTTTAGCTGAATGCAATACTCTTTTTATGTTTTTTACTGGAATTTATTCCTGCTAGATGTCTTCTGTTTTCATTTGTATTTATTTTTGTAGTAGTCATCCATCCCTTTTTTCTAGTAGAACTTGTTCCTGCTCAACACGTTAGGCATTTTTGTTTTTCTTCTGGTTAATTTCTTCTATGATAGATATGCCATCTTGATGTTTTGTGTTTTGATTTTTTTTGTTTTATATTCACATAAGTTGTAGAATGTTTTCTTTTTAGTTTATTTTTTTTGTTAAAACATGTATCATGTTTATGTTCTGTTAGGCTTAATTGATTTTGATGTTTCAGTGTAATCGCTCTATGTAGTTTGCAACCATGAGTGGAATAAGAGTTGACTATAGTTATATAATGGATGGTTTGTTTGGATTGGTTTAGTTGCTGTCAAGTTCATAAATCACCTATTTTTTGAGTTCTTATTTGGTATCATTTTAATTTCTTTTCTAGTTGTGGCTTTTTGTTTTAGTGTTAAATGTAATAGTTGGTCTAATTTAGGGATGGAAATGGATCTGATGGAATAATAGATTCCTAATGCTCTCCCTGTAAATAATGTATGTATGCAAGCAATAAAGATTAATTTACTTTGGAAGGATTTGTATTTAGTGGATATGTTTAAGTTGGATAGCCTTGTTTTGTTGAGTGGAGTGATTTTTTATTACTTTTCTATGTATTCATCTTGTGTTTCTTCCAAGAATCTGCGAAAAGAAAAGGTTGTAATCTGTTTAATACTTGGAAAGGAATGTTTGAATGAATGAAGTTATTAGCTTATTGGATTTCAGATTTTGTTACAAAGCTTAGTGTGATACTGATTCTTCTCATTTTGCAAACTGAAATACAAAAAAATCGTATAGTTGGTATCTTATTCAAGCTATTATGAAAAGGATTATTAAAACTATGCATAGGATTTTAAATTTTCCAAATATCATTATTTTTAATGTTCAAGCCTGTAAGATGCAATTATAGTTGTTCGGAAAGATATAAAAGTCTTTGATTTACATAAAACATGATTCAAGGTCAACAAGAACATGCAGCGGGATTCTTCTAGCTAACCCACTTAGATGGAAGCAAAAATTTTGCAAGAATTTGGTAAATGTGAAATTTTTTTTATGAAATAATCAACCAGAATTAGAAATTTTAGTTTTCAATAAACTCACTTTGGATTGAGAAAGATTCTAAAGTTCCATGTATTTTGCACATGGATTATATCAAAGGTAGTCATGCTGGTCTAAAGTAACTTATTCAAAGGTGACTTGTTTATTTCTATTTCTGTCCTAGTTTACTTAGATCTTGTTACTTAGTTATATCAAACACTACTTCAAGTAAATATAACATTCTTTCTTTTGGAACCAATGTGGAAATAAGCTTATTATGTTGCCTATTTGTTGCTTGCTGAAAATTCATCTATTTGGTTAATATTTTGTTGAATGTTGGGCAGCAAAATAGAACTTTCATTATGGTTCACTTTCGAGTCAATTATTGGTTCGATTTTTTTACCTTTCCTTTCCTTCTTGGGGAGCATTTGCCCATATCTATTGTTATCAACTGAGTATGTGACCTTTCCTTTCCTTCTTTAACAAGCTAAGTTAAAAACTGACTTATTGCTAGTAATCTCTAACTATATGTAGTGTTCCATAATATTTCTATTTTTAACATATCTAAAATAATCTTTGAGTGGTTCTGTAGAAGCTTACTCAATTGATGGTTCTACCTGTTTTGCTCCTTATTGGTGTAGAATCTACGTAATCGATTTCTTTTTTTTTTCAAATGACATGCTGATATTAAGCTAATGATTTTAGTTGTAATATTTTCTACATGTAGCTGTGATATTTAATGACATTTTTTTTGCTTTTGATAAATGCAATACTCTTTTTTGTTTTTGATTGGAATTTATTCCTGACAAATGTCTACTATTTTCATTTGTATTTATTTTTTTAGTAGTCATCTATCCTCATTTTCTAGTAGAGCTTGTTCCTGCTCAACACGTTAGGCATTTTTTGCTTTTCTTCTAGTTAATTTCTTCTACGACAGATATGCCATTTTGATGTTTTACGTTTTTGTTTTATATTCACACAGGTTGTTGAATATTTTCTTTCAGTTTATTTTTTTGGTTAAAACATGTATCATGTTTATGTTCTGTTAGGCTTAATTGATCTTGATGTTTTAGTGTGATCGTTCTATTTAGTTTGCAGCCATGCGTGGAATAAGAGTTGACTTTAGTACCGATGCATTATGAAATGCAATCCAATTCAAGGCCTTAAAACCGAAAAAAGCATCTTTTCATACAAACTAAAACAATGATAACTTGTCACTTTGGTGGAGGGAGTTGTGTCTGAATCACTAACTTAAAGAAATTTCATGAGAATAGTTTTTATAATAACTAACTGTTCTCAAGTACCCTATTTTAGGGGTTTTAAAAACGACGTTTGTTCTATTGCTGCCGAATGCAATTGGACCCCAACTGCTTCCAGTTGCAGCATTCGGATGTAGCAGATCAAGCCTCATTAAAGACATAAAAAATGTCAATAAAATGACTTGAAACTACTCACTCATACCTTTTATTGAAAAAACCACTCTTACCTATATTCTAACAATATTTTTGGGCCCTACATTGTAAATTAGTAGGTTCATATGTGTTTTTATGATAAATGGATAATTTCATAAAATATCAATGAGAGAAAGGGAATTGAGTGCTTACAAATGACAGACATGTCGAGGAGTCGAAAAATTCTTAAAGAACAGTTACAAACACCTAGAGGGAATCAAATGATTCAATTTAATTTCAAATAAACCAGTGCATGAAATAATTTTCTTAAGTTAAAAGTAAGGTGTTGCAATAGACATTCACGATTAGGAATTGATTGATGAAACTTACATTACATTTTGAAACAGCTTTGAATTATGCAAAGAATGGACCATAAACTTGCTCACTTTTCCAAAATGACGAAATTAGATGAATTTAAATATGGAAGCACCTATCATATGCCTAAAATGATTTGCAACAACTATCTTTAAGTGTTAAAATAGAAAGTTAAAGAAAATACAAGCTTAAACACTAAAACAGTTATATAACATGAAGTAAATGACCCAATGCACTGGCATTTTCCTAAAGTGATAAATTTCTATAAAAATCAACTCTGGAAGTACCTTCCATACACTTAAGTAAGGGTGTGTTTGGTAATAAGGAGAAGTTGTCAAGTTAAAACTTTTCAATCTAAAACTTTTCACTCTCCACAATAATTCTATTTTTTAATTATTTCTTTACTTTTTCTATACAACTACCCTACTTTTCAATCATTTCTACACAACTACCAACACAACTAATCTATCTATTTCAACTTTATCTTATTTATTCTTCATCATTACCTCTATCATATCACATCATTTGGCAACTTCTACTCTCTACAACTTTTTATCAAAAGTTTTATCCATTCCTAAACACACTCTAAATATGCAACCAGAATTTTCAAGAATAAAACTTGAAAGTTTTAGAAAATATACTGTAGGCATCTAAAACAATTAAAAGGTTTTGCAATCCAAATGCCTAGTCAAAAACGATAAATCAATGTACAAATATGAGAATACTGATTCTAACATTCTATTCATGTTAATGGATGTGTGTAAGGACAAGCAGTGACTATGAAAAATTCATTTACTAAGCTTGTTTGATGCTGCATTAATGTAGCCAAGCGAGCACGAAACCTGCAAGTAATTTGAGGTGCAGATAATTGTTGTATGTCAGGTAATAATTTATGATTTACATTTTAAATTAAACTTTTAAAATATGAATTTTCGAAACTTATTCTTTGTTACTGCCAACCAGAAGGGCAATTGCATGCTCTTTGAGTACTATATCCAATATATGATGGAAATCTCCAAATTCCTTCAATTAATGTGTGAAACCCCGACAAAATATGCGTCATTTCGACATTGTAACCCTATATTCTTTTGTAATTATTTTTATGATAAATGAAAATTCATGAATTATATTGATGGATATGTGTATTGGAGATTTAAATAATTAGGAATTTAATCCCGTGAATAGTGAACATGAATAGTAATTGGGGATTAAGACGTGATTAAGAGTTAATCACTTGAATTAACTTAATCACAAAAAGACAAAATAGAGATTTAATTATTACCGGACGAAATAGCAATTCTTTTGGATATTTTAATCCAAATTTGTATTTTTGTGGAAAAATAGAAAAAATTTATAAATTGCAATCCGGACGTCAGAATTCGATGAAATTTTTTATGGATGGTTAAAAATTCATGATGGACATGATGAATGGGTTAAGATGTGATAAAAATCACAAATCAAGGGTCAAGATCAAACGTCAAAACAAGATAAAAAAGTAGCTAACTTTTTAATAAATTCTACTTTTGACTTTTTAAATAAAATAAATAATTAAAAAAATAAAAAATTAATTAAAAGGCAGTTGATGCATGGGCTGGAGCAGGCTAGGGTGGCTGGAGGCTTGACCAAGATCAATGGTCATTAATAATCATCATCTTTAATCAATGGCTAAGATTAATTTAGCCTAATTTAATTAATTTTAAAAAAATCAAAAAAATAGGTAAAAATAGGAAATAGGTAAAAATAGGGCTGCATAGGGGGGCTGGAGCAGGCCTAGGGTGGGCAGCACATGGCTCACCACTTCAGAGAGTAATAGCCATGACTTGTTCCCTTAGATTATCTTTAGGCTAATTAAGAAGTTGACCTTGGTTTCTTTGAGACGAGGTTAAGGCTTGTTGAGCAATTTGGTTTTTAAGACTTTTTATGTGGGTTTGCCATAGCCCAATTTCTTTTCCATGGACTTGGAGTTCTGCCTCTTCAATTTTCTTTTGAGATAAGAGTAAACTTTCAAGTAGAGACTCAATGGTTAGTGTTAAGTTTGGTGTAAGTAAAGCATGCTAGAGTTGGTGTGAGGGATGGTTCAAAGGTTATCTCTGAAAACTAGGTGATTTATTAGTAAGGTTTTGGGCATTTGACTAGTTTGACTAAGAAAAGTTAGGATGGTTATGCTATCTAGGGTTATAGGTATTGGAATAGGGATTACCATAACTGCGAATATTATGTTGGTTGTTTATTATATGTACTTGCTCGCCTGAGATCTCCCAGACAACGAACCTGCATTGATTCATGTGATGAGATGTCCAATAGATCTCGCAAGAGGTAATTGAGATGAAGTTGCACCTCGACCTGCAGTTTCTTATTTCTTTTCTCATAGCAATATCTGGTCCAGCTTAGCATATAAAGAGTCAAGGGACTTGATGTTGCATACGCCCCCAAGTCGAGAGGACCCTCAGATGTCGCCATATTGAGAGCCATGAGGGCCAAGTCATCAAGGAGTTCGAGAGGCTCCTCATCAGTGAGTTACATGAATTGGCCACCAACAGTCGAGTTGATGGCTCTTTGGGTAGGTTGGTCAAGTTCGCTGAAGAAGTTTTCAATTATATCACCTTTTGAAGTGTCATAATGAGGACACCTATGCTGCAGATCTTTCATTCTCTCCCACACGTCATAGAGAGTTTCATCGTCTTTTTAGACAAACTAATTGATTTCATCTCCAAGAAATAAGTTGAAAGCTCGTCCTATGTGGTGAACAAGTTGGGTGACATAGAAAAGAACCACTCGCTTGCTATCTCATGTAGAGTAAATGAAAGAGATGAAGGTGGATTACCTCTTGTGGATGCCCTGTACTCAAATTGTATCGCATAAGAGTCCTGCAAACTAATCCTATTGATAGTTTGAATTCAAAGTTTCTAACACTGATCTCAAGTTCGACGATGCAGGATCTAAAGCCTTGTGGGTTCGGATGGTTCTAATCGCTCGAGGTTATCTTTCTTGTTGGGTCATTGTTCTTAGCTTGATCTCTTGCATGCTCGAGCTATGTTGGATCTAGATTGTTACGGTCTGCCATTGTTTCTTATGACAATTGTTGTTTTTGGTATTCTCAAACATTTTCCTGAAAGTACTTCCAATCTTAGGGTCAACAACAAATAATTTCTCGGCAAGTTATTTTCCAGAGTTCTAAGCATGCGGGTGCATACAACAGTAAAGAATTACTACAAGCCAATTCATGAAGAGAAAATAGAAAGAATAGATTGAGAAAAGAAGAGTAGAATGGATAAGAAAATAGAATAAGAAAAAGAAACATAAAAGAAAGTGTCTACATTCAAAGTCTAAAGTAACATTGAACTCCCCAACAATGACACCAAAATACTTATTTGCAATCTCACTACAAGTGCATGTGTCGTAGATTGTCATATATAAATGTCGTTCCTACATAGAATTCAGGACTATAGACGCATCAAATATAAAGAGAATAAAGTGGAATACAAAAAAGAGAAGTAGAAATAGAATTTAGAACTTAAATAGTAGAAAGTAGGGATGCGAGTAGTTAGGATCTAAGGTTTCACATGTGACTTTTGTGGTGGCCCGAACCAGGGTGCCTAGAAACCTTATTCTGGGATTTTGTCGATTAGTAAACGTGACTCAGGATTGTTGCCCTGATCACACGGCGGGTTCTTAATTATAACTCGTCCAAATTTTTTCTTTCTTTTTCTTTCATCACATAACATATACTCATCATTCATAATGGACTTATCCATATCATCATAAATCATCAACTTTTCATATTATTCATAACTTCATAATTTCATACAACCTATGTACTTTTTCATCATTTCCCATTAGGGAATCTATTCATACAAAAATCTACTAACCTTTGTAGATTTCTCTTTTCCTTTAGCAGCACATGCCCTTCATCTCTTGGCTTTCCCTACACCTGTCTGAGGTTGGTAAAACAAAACATGAGTCGAAACTCAATAAGCAAGTATTTTTCATTTTAAATGCATTCCTCTCCATTCAGTAGAAGACACTTATCAAGCGATCAACTACCAACGGAATAGAAACCTTTTCGTAAACCATTTTTTTGAAACCTTTTATAAACCATTTATGTAAACCATTCGTAAATGCATTTCTCTCAATTCGATAGGAGACACTTAGCAAGTGATCAACTATCAATGGAATAAAAACCTTTTCATAAAAATCATTTCATAAACATTGGATGTGCAAATGCTTCCTTTCCACTCCTGACATAAACCTTCGTGTGCGGGTACACTAGCCCAGGGAACATCTCACATGGCATGGTCCAATACGCTGGCTATCTCCGACTTGACCTCATCAAGGGGAACCTCTCTTCCTCTTCACGCATACATGGTTCCTACATGCATGACTTTTGATTTTTTCGGCATTATATACCTCTTACACCAGGTGACTTGTTATTCTCATGTAGAGAATTATTTGCACCATCCCTTAAAAATATCATTTCAAATTTATGCTTTCCTTTTCAATCCATGTGTGAAAATGTAATGCATTCATTCACACATAATATTTCTTTGCCTCCACCTTTGGGGAGGATGCTGTCGGCACACAGCCCATACGACTCGGCAACAGTGAAGGGGGACCCTCTGATCCGTTTTCTACCTCCACCAAAGCCTCTTCATTATACATCATACATGTGCACATGTCCATGAACATCACATGATATCAATATGCCGGCATGACTTTTCATAAAAACTCATAAACATTCATCATTTCAAAACATTATAGAAATGGTCACCCTTAAACACATTTCATAAATACTTGATAATAAAATCACATTTTCAAAGTTGTGCTTGCTTACAATGAAGCAATAAAATCACATTTTTAAAAAAAGTTTGCTTGCTTACAAATCGTCATTTTCAAAAGGATTGCTTGCTTACAATGAAGCAATAAAATCACATTTTCAAAGTTGTGCTTGCTTACCTCCTCAGTCTGTATCCTCCACCTTTTCCTTTCCTTTCCTATACAAAGAAAAATGATATTTTATCTATATCATTTCTTGTCTTAGTTTACTTCCCATGCATGCTTTATAATCATTCATTACCTCATTTCTATAGAGGTTAATCTTATAAATACACTTGGTCATTACCTCCTTATATGGATTTTTATCCATAAATCCTTTAAAAATTCCATCTATATATCCTCATAAAATATAAAATTAAATCTCAAATTTTCCCAAAATCACGCTGTTTACTGTTCATAATAACTGTTTATGTCTCTGTAGCATATTACTGTTCACCCGAGGTTACTGTTCATAGTAACGCGGGGTTACTGTTCATGGGTTCCAAAAATTGACATTTTTTTTCAAAAATAAAAAATACCATGACATAGCTTATGCTTAGCATACCATGGAAAATTTCATACATTTTTAATTTATCATCATTTACTTGGCTAAATAAATCATTTTCTCCATATACTAAAAATCAACATAAATTCACTTAAGCATAATCCTTAATTTCAAAAATCATAAAATTAATATATCATCATTCCAACATCATATTTATCATATTCATACATCCCAAATCATCATTTATCAAATTTGGAGCATTATTTTCACATATCATATGCTATCTTCCCGAATGCTCCATCTTTGCTCCAAATTTTTGATGTTTCGGCATAATTCTAATTAAACATTATAATTTTACTTAATTTCTCATGATTAGGAATTATCTAAGCATGGTTTTACCTTATTTACCACTCAAAATAAATTTGGAAAGAAATCACTTACCCGAAGTGAAGATATTCTTTTTTTTCTTACATTTTTTCTCTCTAACTTTCTCTTCTTTCTCCTCGAGGCAAAAACGTGATGGGAGGTGAAAAATGCTCAAATGGAGCTGGGATGAAGTGCCTTGGACGTTCACCCCTGCCCCTATTTATGCTTTTTGATTTTTCATCAAATTGGAATTTACCCCCCTTGCTTGAGGTATTAAATTATAAATGTATTTTTTTCTAATTTTCAAAAGGTGCATGGAGCCATGTGCAGCCACCCTACAGCAGCTCCAGCCCCCCTATGGCAGCCCTATTTCTCTAGATTTTTAATTTATTAAAAATTATTTATTTTAAGCTAATTTAATTCTAGCTGTTGATTTTTGATAAGATTGATTTTGGATCATTGGATTTTGGCCCAAAATTCAAGCCTCCAGCAGCCATTTCAGCTTTTATTAATTATTTTATTTTTTTAATATATTAAAATTAACCCCAAAGTCAAATATAATTAATGAAAAAGTGAAGCTACTTTTTGATCTCCAAATGACGTTTAATCTTGACCTTTGATTTATGATTTATGATCAATCTTGGACCACTCATCATGTTCATCATCATATTTTGGTCATCCATAAAAAATTTCATATCAATCCGACGTCCAGATTGCAAGATATGAATTTTTCTTCATTTTCTTCACAAAAATCCAAAAAAATTAGAAAATTATTATTTTAATCCAAAAAGCACTTTTGTCCTTTAGTGGAAAGCTTCCTTTTTCATCTTTTATGATTAAGTTAATCCAAAGTGATTAACTTAACATATTCCTTAATCCCACGTTACTATTCACGTTTCACTATTCACGTGCACTATTCATCCGAATTTCATAATTAATTATTTTAACCTCTATTCCCACATATTTTCATACTCATGAATATATATTTTATTAATCCGGATATTATTTGTTAAAGGATAACAAACCTTAAATTATCATTGTAGCTTCTTTCGAAACCTACAAGACGTAACTCTAATCTATTCTTAACCACCTATTTCATAGGGTTAAGTCAATTAAGATTCATTAATTTCTATGGCCATTTGTGGAAATTCTCAAGGTCATTACACCTATTCTCATAGTTTAATTTTTAGGTTTAATATCTTAATTAATGTATATTGTAGTTTCACCTCTCTGTTCCATTACCGAATATATAAAAAATTATTGCCAAAATGAGAACTCAAACACTAAGCAAGCGTTGAAATTATAAAATATTAAATTAACAATAATGTCCTTCATAAATAAATCAAAATCGCGCACCATCCTACATTGTGCGCATGCTTTATCTTAAACCCTCGATTTAGGGCTTATCGTAGTATGTTTAAGTTCAAAATAAAATTAAAATTCACATGCATCTTAAACAAAATAATCTAAAAAAGGAAAGAATAAAGAAAAGTTTATTAGTTGGAAGCTCTAATGGTGTGTTAACTGCTCCTTGCAACTTGCCGACTTGCCTCTTGCCCCGTTGATAATTGATAATTAATAATATATTTTGTGAATATTTTATAATAATTTGGTGGATAATTAATTGAGTTTTATGTGAAATCTTATCTAAATTATGTTGTTGCAACAATTGGATATTAAATATTAATTTTAAGTTATTTAAATAATTTTTATAACTTTTTGGCTTGAAATTACATTTTATTTGTTGTCGTAAAATTAAATGGGCTTGACATATTTTCTATTAACAACCTGTTAATGAATTTGATGAATTAATAATTTAATTACATTTTTTATTGCATATTAACAAGTCTAGTCGTGGACCGCACAAGATCAAGTCGTTCCAAGCTGTCCAAATTAATCTAAACCGTTCAACTCTTCAAGCAAAGCAAAATATCAGTTGTCCAATTTCCAGAAATTCAAGCCGTCCATCAACCAAGAAGTTGTCCAGATTTTTATGTGTCTTAGCCGTCCAAACCAAAAAAATCAATTTTCAACCGCCATTTAAATCAGCTCATCTAAGCTGTCCTTGCATTCAAGCTGTCCAAAAATCATATGCAGATCACGATCCTTGAAGACAGAAAAATCCAAGTTGTTCATTTCTAAATCAGAAATCAAAATCCGAGATTTTTTTTTTTTAACCGCACCAGAAATCAAGATCCAAACCGTTCAGCAGCCATCCATTATTTTCGCGCAATTTCAAACCGCCCTTCAGATTTTCTAGGCTATGATCAAGCCATCCAATTTCCTGCAAATCCTCACCATCCAATTCAGCACCTGTCCACCGCCCTAAGTTAATTCAATCATCAGCAGCCCTCCATCTACCCTAATTCGTCCATAATTCCTGCAAACTGCGCACCGACCAGCTAGTACACTATTCATGCATAGCTCATCTAATACGCCATTCAACGGCCAAGATTAAACTATTTCAGCACATTCTTCCAGCTGTTTACGGCAGCATTATATGTACGCAATTCAATTCTATCTATCCAGCGCGCATCTAAATTTCGCAATTTGAGTACTGCAACCGCACTAGCAGGTTTGTACTATTATAAAGAGTTCTGGTCTTTTAAGACGGCCTCCGTGCATCCGGCCTAAAAACTTATTTTTTAAAATTTTTAAAAATTTTTCATGGGTAAGTAAATCTAGGTGTATTAAATCTATAAACCAAGTTTTACCATTTTCGGATGTTTTTAAGTATTTTTTTAGATTTTTAAACACAGCGGCATTTTCGTAATAGAAAATAAGTTTTTGGGCCGGATGCACGGAGGCCTCTGTGCATCCGATCTTAAAAGATCAGCAGGCTATTATAAATAGGTATTGTGGCTGCTGGAGAAATTACAATGAAAATAAGAGAGCAGAATTTCCACAATAGAAAATTAGAGGAGAGATTAGAAAGAGAGAAGGAGCTACGGGTTTGAGAGCATGGGGTAAAAAGCAGAGCGATGAGTTGCGTGGAGCAGCCGACACACCATCGGGGCTTCCAACCAATAAACTTTTCTTTTTCTTTTTCTTTTTCTTTTTATTTTAATTGTCTTGTTAAGATGAGTTTGAATTTTAATTTTATTTTGGACAGAAGCATGCTCAGCTAAGCCCTAAATCTAGGATTTATGATATAGCATGCGTACAAAGTGGCGGAGTATGTGGTCTTAATTTATTTATGATAGATATTATTGTTAATTTAATATCTTGTGGTTTTAATGCTTACTTTTTATATTAGGTGATGAAACTAGGGAGTAAAAATTTAATATACGATAATCAAGATATTAAACTCGAAAATTCAAGACTATGAGAATATGCATGATGAACTTCAGAAATTTCATAAAGAAGCCACAGAACTTAATAAATTCTAATTAACTTAATCCCATTAGAATAGGTGGTTAAGAAAATTAACATACGCGTTATAGGTTTAGAGAGAAGGTCCAATGATAAATTAGGATTTATTTTTTTTTAATAGACAATATCTAAATTAAATAATTATATCACTACCCGTTGCAAAAGACACGTATGAAACCCTAGACCCTAGGTATCTGCATCCTTGTTTTCTAATTTTTCAATTTAATTCTAAATTTTATTTTCTCCTCCCACTTTTCTACTTTCTATTCCATTTTTTCATTTTATTCTCTTTATTTTCAATACAAAAGTGTTTAAAATAAAGTTTAAAGTCTCGAATTCTCTATGGATCGATAATTTATATACTATAATCTATGACTTGTTCAGTTACGATGAGATTATGAACACCCGTGCTTTTTATCTCCACTCAAACCCAATGCTCTCTTTAATTTCTTTTTTTGCTGTGTATTTTCTTGCAATTTTTGTCTTCCTCCCTTAGGCCTACCCGGTACCCCCTTTTATAGCAGTGAATTCGCCACCGCCTTTGTCCATGCAATCTGAAATTGTGTAGGTTATGCTTGTTGCATATGGACTGGTGGATCCCACTGCTGAATTGTTTGCATGGACGGCGGAAGACTTGAGCGGTGCGCGAAATTCTGATGCGCTGAAATTGGCTAATGCGTATTGCTTGGGTAGCAAGATGGTTATCAGCATTGCAGAATTCATATGGTGATGTGATTGCATGGAATAGAATTTCATGCATGGTTGCTTTGGACGGCTGCTACATGGGATAAAAGGAAATCGATGTCCAGGATTTTATTGGAAAATCTGGACGATTTAGATTTGGCTTGGGCAGTGATGAATGGCTGGATTCTAGCTTTGATGGATGGCTTGGATTAAAAGGTATTACTAGATGCATTAGATGGACGGTGCAGATCTTTTCTGAATGGCTGAAAAAATCTGGTCGGTGGATGATCAGTTGGTGAAAATCTGGACGGTGGATGTAGCTTGATTGCTTTGCATGATTTTGCATGCGGGGTCACTGCTGGAGTGGTGCTTAGATGATCTGTGTAAATAAAATTTTAACTTATTAATTCATCAAATAATAAACAGGTGGTTAATATATTTTAAAAATTATTCGAAGCGATAATTGGAACGGTAAAAATATATCAAGCACATTTGATTTAGTAGCAACAAATAAAATTTAATTTCAAGCCAAAAGATTACGAAAAATTATTTAAATCACTTGAAATTAATATTTGACACCCAATTGTTGCAAAATCATATTTTAAATCAATTTTTACAATAAACTCAAATATTTACCCACCAAATTAATATTAAATATCCACAAAATTATATTATTTAACAACTATTAGTTAGATGAAACCACAGTAATTAAAATTTATAAGAGGAATTATAATGGAAACATGAGCGGAAGTTAAGATGAATCGAACTAATGTAGAGTATTGATTTTATGGATGTAAATTGAAAATGATCGGATGATTTCTAGGAGTGAAGAGAATATGTTAGTTGATTATATGCATTTATGAGATGTGGATGATATGTTAAATTGTATAAGGATAATTCCTTAGAGAGATGATAATAAAGGTTATTGATGTGGATATGAAATGATAAAAGTGGTTTATTTTACTTAATTCATTGACATTTTCTTTTTCTATGTATTTAGCATTCTGGAAATCAATGTTTTGTTGAATTTTGCTTTGGGAGTTGTGGCAACCCCCCTTGTTCATTCGGTATAAAGATTGAGATTTTTGCATATTTGGATGTAGCTTCTGATATTAGTTTTGAGATATGATTGAGATGGGAAAGTTGATCCCCTAGTATTAGCTTTAGATATGATTCGGCTGGGGAGGTCAATCCCCGGGATCACTATTTTTTTTGAGAAATACAACAACAATGTTTTCTAGCAAAACACAAAAAAATGGTTACCCAAGTCCTACAACCTCCCTCTCGGAGGCGAGTAATCTGGGGTGCCGATTACAAGGAAGGAGACGAAATTCCAAGTCCCTTTGTAGGGAAGTAACAAGAAACTCTAATGGGGCGTCCCACCACATCATATGTCCCTCACCTCTAGTATGTGCCCACCTGGCAATCTCATGTGCCACTTGATTCGCACTCCTCAAAACATGGGTAGACTAGATTCCATCAAAGGTCATACCTAACTCTATTATGTCTTTTAATTACGACATTTAGAGGGGTCTTAATCTCCAACTTCTCCATAATAGTAGTCATCAATGTAAGCAAGCCAGTAGCAATTTCAAGAAACCTAATTCCCAGCTCTCTAGACTAGAATAAACCAAAAAAACACACCATAAACTCCATGCGCAAAAGATCAATACCACCCTTATCTGACCAACTCCTTGTCGCAATGAACCTGCCACTCTAATCACGAATGACCATCCCATACCCCCTTAATCCTACTTTGGCACTTCCCCCAGCATCCACGTTCATTTTCATCCAACCCTATTTTGGTCTTGTCCAAAATTCCAAACTCTCATATATATTTAGTTTCCCATTTTTTAACAGTTTTGAGGACCTAGAACGATGGAGATAATCTGGGGACCAATCGATAGTCTCCTCCAACCTGATCAGCCCATCATCGAGCAAACCCTTGTTCTTAATAAACCAAATTCTCCACCAAACAGAACAATGTATGGTCCCTGCCAAAAATAATAGAGAAGAGGATCTCATGTATGCTCTTCAAACTAGATAAGCCAATCCTAATGAAAGGACTACACATGAAGAGCGGTTCGATTGCTTTGCAGGACCATAAGATGTGATTGGTTCAAGAAATTAGATTGATTCAGAATAGTTAGCCTTCGATAATGGCTTAGTATTGTGACCTAGGAGTTTGCGATTTGAGGGCTTGCTCCTCAATTTGAGTCTTGATTTTTTCATAAGGTTCAAGAATCAAATTCCTAGTACTGGATGTAGAGGCTTGATCGCAAAATTTTGATTAGAGGTTCTACCCTTTTGTGCTCAATTAGTACATAATCAAATGTTGTATGCATTAATGGGTTTGAACACTATTGTGATTGGACAATGGTATGAAATTAAGGGATTTAGGACCCCGACATTGAATTGATCATGGAGAGACGGAATATGTGGGGCAGATACTGTTGGATTGAATGTTAAGGCGCTTAGGCTATTGAGTTGGTTGGATCATTCAATGAAATAGAACAATTAATGATGATTCTACTCTGAGTTTGATAATAATAGTTAACGATGATAATGGGTTGATAGGAAGGACATAGATAATCGTCTTGTATGTATACCATAAGATAATGAGATGAGTTGTGTATAAGAACTTCATGCAAAGGGGATCTTGATTGAGGTGATTGAATTATGAGCATCTTACATACTTAATGGACTTGATAGAATCTAAAGCCTATGTCTTGCGATGATTCGATGTACACACTTTCAGAAAGAAATTTTTTATCAGAGAGGTAGAATGTAATAATCTGGGTACTAGCAGTTATATAAATGGATGGTGATGTGCACAATATATCCTAAGAAGCCACAGGATAGTATGATTTTTGTGAATCAACGATTAAACATGAGAAAGATTTATGGGTTGTGGCAAATGTACAAATTCTAGTTATTGAGAATTAAATGAGTGATCCAGATAAATGGCTTAGTGGAAGGTGGGATGGGTTTCAGCATTCTTGTTAGACGATTTTGGAAGTGCAAGAGCCCTTTGCTTGATTAAATGATAGAATTTTAGAATATGATATTTGTATGCGGATTTTAAATTTGGAAAAAGCATAACTTAGAGTGAACTAGACTTGAAATATGTCTAGGCATAGGTGATATCTCTAGCGTGTTTGAAATAGATATATATATATATATGATTATGAGTAAGATTTGAATAATGGATTTGATAGAATAATGGAAATGGGTCTTATTTTATAGTTGAGCCTCAAAGAACTAAGATAGTGAAAATGATCAGGGATCATTAACAAGAGTCATGATTTGCATGAGAATGATGTTTATCATAATTAAAGTGTGCTTCAAAAGGTCAGGAATAAATTTGAGATGATAATTTCGAGAATGAAGCTTTAGAATCTTAAAGATTTGGGGGTGAATTGAATCTGAAGTAAGTAGGTTGCTTTATTTTGAATTTAATTATGGATTTTGGTAGAAAATGATGTGTTTTCATGGTTGTTTAGGGGATCAGTTTTATTTAATGAGTTTCATAGATTTTCATGATTTAAGGCTCGTTTAGAAAATGCATAGGTGTTGAAAATTGGGATTTTGGTGAAAATGCACATAAATATGGACATGGAAGTGATTAGAAGTAATTTTTCATGCAATTAATATGTATTAAGATGAATTTTTGTGATTAGTGAGTTGAGTAGAGAATATAAAGTTATTGGTATTTGGGAATTTTGTGGAAAATCTTGTAAATGAGAGATTAGAAGTGCTTTTGCATGAAATTATGATGTGTAAGGTGGAATCCCATAAATTTTGAATAAGTTTGATTTGATTTTCATATATTGTCGACGAGGTATCTAATGAAATATAAGTGAGGCCTAATGTGTAGAAGCTATGTATAAATGAATGTATAAAAGTTTAACGATGTGAATAATATGTTACAAATGCTTGAGACATATGTGATGCAATGTAACTTATGATGGGCTTGATGAATATGGTTATATAAACTGAAATAGGGTTAGAACTTTGTGTTTAAGGATAAAATGTCAAGTAAAGTAGGTAGGTTTTAATGCCCAAAGCTTTTCTTTCTAGTATTGTACTCAATTAATGAAGTATGAGAAGCCAATTTTTTTCTTATCCAGCTATTCAGGTTACTAATTCAAATTCATATGAGAATGCAGGAGATTATTAGGGGTTATAATTGATATTCGTAAAAAATTATTATGGACTTTAACCATAAAATAAATAGTAGAAATCATGCTATTCTACTGAAATTATTTTATACTAAGACTATGCTGAGAATTTATGATAGTTTATTAATATTGAAATAAAAGATGTCTATAACAAATTTTAATTAAATTTTGAGGATGAAATTTTTATAAGGTGGGTAAAATGTGAAACCCCATATATATTTATTTATAATTTTTTTTAAAAAGGAACTATTTCAAGAATTTACTAAAATTAGGGACTAGTTTAAAAATAAAAAAAACCTTTCAATAACCCCAAGTCATCTAACAGCCAATTCAGAAGAAAAAAATGCAAAAAAAGGTAGAAAGAAGAAAAACGAAAGGGGAGTGGGGCAGGGGGGTAGAGAAAGAGGAGAAGAAGGATGAGAGGAGGGAGAAAATCTCATATTGGATTTGGAATTTGTTTAGTAAGGTTTGAGGTTGGAGGATCTTGAGAAAAGTTGGTGGAAACTGAGGTAAGCAAGTTCTTTTTATCTTTCTTTATTTTTCTTGTTAGTCGCATTTATTTAAAAATATTGTGGAGGTATGGAAGAGATTTAGCATGAAATTGATATGCTAAGGCCTAATAGGGTAGAAAAAAGGAATTTTTTAATGGAGATGAAATATGAAGATGAAATCTAGATGGATAATTTTAGAATGATATTTTCTAGTGAAATATAATTATTTAGAAAATTTAAGGTAATGTGGAAAAAGGTGTCTCCAAATAGGTGTTTGAAACTTGAGAATGGCGAAAATAAGGTAGTTAAGGATGAAATTAAAGAAAATTATTTTTGAAATATCATTTACGAATATTATTATTATTATTTGAATGTAGATTAAAGCGAAAAGATATTTGAATCTTGTAAAGCCTAGAGTTGAAATTTAAAACTTTTCATGAAAGGTAAATAGGAATTTTTTGCTTTACATGGATGCTTACGGATGCATGGATGTTTTGTGATGATCTAGATGTTTTATTTGATATTTTTATGCAAATTTCTTTCTTAAGATGTACATTTTTTATGGTTTTAATTATTAACTTGGGTTGAATAGTTTGAAAAATTATTTTGAGACAATGATGACTTCATGATGATATTTGAATTATATAAATTATCTAAATTTGATGGATTTATTTTAGCATGAGTACATGAGCATGAGCATTATGTATGAGTGCATTGTTGCATGTTGAGCATAAGATATGATGATTTTTCGGGCGAGCCAGAGAATAAGAAGAGTTACACTACATTGTTGTATATCTATGTAAAATGTTTGATGATGATGAGTCTACTTAGTGTACCGAGTGACATGGATAATGATATAGATGAGGATGATGATTTACATTACATGAACATTCGGAGTATGGGTGCTTTCATGATGAATTTTAGAGAATTTGATGTTTGAGTTATTTATGGAATAATTTTTGTTTGGTTTAATATTTGAATTTTACCATTATCCTATTTACTAGGTTAACCCAGATTAGCATTTTTTTATGTTGATATTATTAGATAATAGGATCGAGGTAGTAGCCCAACTTAGGGCTGGTGCTCAAACAAAAGTGAGGAGAGATCCCAGTTCATTAAGGTATTTATGAATTATTATCCTGATTAGTAGGAAAGATAATTAAATTTTGTGTAAATGAGTGAAGTAGTGATCATTGCTTAGTAAAGTTCATTTTATTATAGAGTGGATACGTGGTTGTTTATGTGGATGAATTGGAGGAGATTTAGATAAATTTATTTCATTTAGCTTTTATATTTCATGTTATGTATTATAATGGATAGTATGATGTGAGAATGCTTTTACATAATGATTCCATTTAACCCCTTAACCTCATGACTGTTGGGAGATGCTGCCGATTTTCTGGTCAAATATAACAACCTTTGGTTAAGCATGAAAGTTAGCCATTGGTGTGTTACAATAATATATAAGGGATGACATCTGAGCTATTCTCTTGTCTCCTCCCATCGAGGCTTCAAAACTAAGTACACCATGTACCGCTCCTAATAGTGTCAGAAAAGCTCAGATTGTCTTTACAGCAAAATACTCACACTACTAAGTGCATTTACCTCTTAACAAAGTTTTAACGCAACTTGACCATTCTTACTTGTAGTGCATGTAAATAATCGAACAATAAGGAAACACTACTAACTGCTTGGAGGCTATAAACATGCCAACACTTAAAAGTCACCAAATGGCCACATCAAAATAAGGAAGAAGACATCAATTTCATTATTAAAAATGAAATACAATTGCTCAGATACAAAGGAATTCATAGCCCAAAAACCTGTTATGCACAAAGAAAAAGAACATAGAGGAGGAAAGAAAGAGCATAACTAGGAGAAAGAGCCTCAAAAAGAAAAAGTGAGGTTAAGGGAGAAAAGTTGGCGGTGCCAAGGGGTACATGCATAAGCATCATCACCAAGGCAAGCACTGAAGTTGGGCCACCACACAAGCAGGTTCCATCATGGACCAAAGATGTCCAACAAAGGCTTGGGGTAACAACAAAACTAGCAAAATGCCTTAGTTTGAAGAGTTAGGCCCTAAGCATAAGTTTCAAAGAACAAGTTCCCTTCAAATGAAGTCTAAAAGCAAACCAGTGTTGTTCACCATGAATGATCATCATTGCTAGCCAATCATACATTTTGAGGAAACCGCTTCTCTCTAATAACTATCAGGAAGATGCATCTCCCCACAAAGAAGAAAGCCACTACTTCTTAAAACAAGAAAAGGCATGACAAAGAAGACTCTCATTGAGCCAACCCATTGTTGACGATAAACGTACATAAGACAAGAGGTACTGATGCGAACCAATTGTTTGTCGTTAAGATCATTATGATCACCAATTTAATTAAAGTAACCGAAATACATTAAAACTACCACTATGCGGGTGATAGTATAGAACAATGGTGAGTCGGGTCGAATCCACAGAGAGGCTATATAGTTTTGAATTATTTAAGAAGAGAAGAGAGAAAATATATAGAGAGAGAGAGGGTACAGAGAAAAGAGAGAAAGAAATTAGAGAGAAATGAGAAGAAATTAGAGAGGGAGAGAGAAAGGCAAAAGAAATTAGAAAAAAAGAGAGAGAAAGCAGATAAAGAAGGGAGAGAATAAAGAGAGGACAGAGAAAGGAGAGGAGAAATTATAATTAACAACAACTAAATTAAATCTAAACTAGGAAAGTAATTAAAAGATTATAGAAGTAAAATTTAATCTACAAAAGTGGGAATGAAAATTGCATTAAATTTAATTTATAAATTATAAAGCGTAAAATGGTAAATCTAATCTAAGAATTAAAATTTTAACATTAACAACTACAAAGCATTAAAAACTATATTAAATTAAAATTGCATTATTACGTTGTAGTTTTCAATGCTTTGTAGTTGTTAATGTTAAAATTTTAATTCTTAGATTAGATTTACCATTTTAATTATATCACCCAGATATGAAGAGAAAATCTCCACCTCGAATTTTATTGCTTGACCCCACCCACTTGCTAAGGGTTCCTCAAGAAAGGGTCCCACCTAAGAGAGAGGAAGTTGTTGCCGTTTTCAAGGGGTGGGAGGACCCTTCATTTTATAGATGAGTGGGGCACCCCATATCCAAAGTGAGAATCCGATATGGGATTCTATGGTGACTGCAGCTTCTGCACATTTCCTTTGCTTTCCCATTTGCCTTCATACGTCTTGTGCATTGCCTTTACTGCAGCAATTGCAATGCTGCTTGGATTTTAGTGGAAATTTCTGGCCATGATGAAGGGATTGCCATTTCTGGTCTATGATGTTGCTGCTATTAGATTTTTAACTTGTTATCGTTCTGTTGCCAGTCTTTCATCATCTTGACGGAAGATTCTGGTGCAGGGTTGCAGGTGCGAACAAGTGAGAAAGACACCATTTTTCTATAGCTAGATTTTGACTTTTGCATGTGGTTATAGCTTGAATTATTGCTGCCATTTTGGGAAGATTTTGCTGTTTAGAAAAGGAAGGGGATTTGGGCGATTTGCTTCGCTGATGACAAAATCGAGCTTGGGTGCAGTGGGCTGGACATGGAGATGGTGTTTAATGGCTATAGATTTGGAGTACTACAATTTGGTATTCGAAATTGCAAGGTTGGAAGCTTGGACGGCAAAAATTTCCGAATTGTTGTCGTGTTGGTTTGGATTGGGAGAAATCGATGGCCAGATGTTTTCATTAAAGACTACAATTGGGTGTACTTAGATTTGGGTGGTTCCTTGCAGAGGATGATTTGTGCTTTTCTTGGCTGCCTTGTGAATCCATGGCTGTCGGGGATAGGTGCGTGCTGGAAAAGGGAGTTGTTGGTCGACCGGATTTTCGCTATTAAAACAAGATGCTGCAATTAACGATGCAGGCTGGTTTGCTGCTCGACTCTGAACGGGGCTAGAACTTGAGCTACTGAAGGTGGTCGGAAATAGGTGCTGCCATCATCAATGGAGGTGGACGGGGCGATTGAAAAGTGAAAAGATGGAGATGGTGGGGTACCGAACCAAACTTGGTTCCATGCTCTGGCGGTGTACTTGCGGTGGTACAATTGCATTAAGAAAATTAAAAATTAAAATACTATAGTATCATGCATTTTCTACCCAGCTAATTTCAATAAGATAAAAATATTTTCTAATTTAATTTTTTTCGACCCTTTTGAATTTTATTTTTATCTTAAGATTTCATAATGGTCCACTTTATACCCATATTTTAAAGTACACATATATATACTTTACCCTATTTAAGTATTCTATAAATTTGTACAAATTATATTAATAGGCTATACATATTTCAAATTTAATCCTTTGTAACCCATTGAATTTCTTTTATCATGTGTAATTACCTTCATATTTTTATATTTCTAAATATTGCAAAATGACCCATTTTATAGCAAAATTAGAGGTTTTACAAAAAATATAGTTTTCACGAAATTTCACATAAAATCTGTATTTAATTAATATTTTTATACTCAAAAAGTGTGAATTTAATATGAAATTATATGAAGATTTTTTGAATTACCAAGTACACATCGATTGGAGGTCTACTAGCGAAGAACTTTATAAGCGCCAAACCCTCCTTAGAGCAACAACTATAGAGAAATGTGTCACCATGTAGGACCTACCCCACAAAGTTATGAGCATTTTCAAAAACACAAGAGGAGATTTAAAGTCTATTATAGCCCTTATGTTGTTGGAATTCACAAGTATTAAGCTAAGAATTTGTACCTGATTAGAATTGACGTGACTATTGAAGTGAGAGGAGCAACAGCTATGGTAAGTCACGCAGGTTAGCCATGCAATAGTAAGGATTAACCATTCCAGACTTTAGAGAAAATTCAGAAGAATAGACAAAGGAGGACCTAACGGCCACATTCTAAGCCCCCTAATCATGTCCCTAACTAATCTTGAGGTTGTAAGAATGACACATTAATAAAAGTCCCACTACTATTTTGGTGAAGACATGCAAAAATCATCATCTATAAATAGCAACCATGACTCTATAGGGGATAAATGATAGACTGGCCCCTCAGTCTAGAGAAGCTACTGATAATGCCATGAAGAGTGATGAACTTTTGAATAGGAATGCAACTCAGGTTGGGTTATACTAGGTTTAGGTGATCCTATCCCTAAGTCTACTGAGTTTAAGTGAATCTTAACCATAACTCTAATATTAGATTTTGGGTTTGGATTAGGTTGGTAATAGTTTCATCTTGGTTAAAATTGAGTTACTTTCAAATCAACAGAAGTTGAAATCTACTAGTAAAACAAATTGAACCCTTTGAACATTATTGCATTTGCACCAACTAATTCCAAAATATAATTTTTATTACAATAACCTATTTATTCATAATTTACACACACATATATGTATGACCAATGACATATTTGATTTTGATGAAAATCAGTCTTTTAATTAAAAGATAAAGTTGAATATAATTGATGCAATGAATTTTTCGTCAACAATCAAGATAAAAAAATAAATGGGTTACATGAAATCACTATTTAAAGAATTTTTATAAAAATAAGATTTACATATTTCATAGTTAATTTCGCATGCATGCAATAATTTTAAAGAGTCGGTATATTTGTAATTATTTACAAATTGACTTGACATAGATGCAAGATATTTAACTTTTTTTGGACAAATGTAGATGACAATTATGCTTTAGAATAAATATTTTATAGTTTAATTAGGTTAAATTTATATGAAAGTATTTTTATTATAATTACAGTTAAAATGCTTAATGCATAAACCAATATAACTCTTTTTAACAAATTAGGGTGGACATCAAGTTTGAACTAGGCCGAGTTTTAGTACTAGATTAATATAAAATCAATATTGGTTTCAGTGTCTCCCTGTTGAGTTGAAACTGAGTCTAATTTAAATTTTTTCACAAAATGTTGTCCATACTCGAATTTTTTTTGGGTTGGGTCAAGTGAGTTTAGACTGACTTGGTATCAAGGTGCACTCCTACTATTGAAAACTAAGACTTGATGGCTCTCGAGGGCTGCACCTTAAAGCAAGAATGTCAAGCCTTCTCAAGAAATTAGGATCAGACAGATGTGATGACATCACTTCAATGTTAATTTACTTCTTGACTAAGGAAGACCATTAACCCTTCAACCCTCAAGTAGAATAATGCCACCCAACATGAATGTTATCTCTAATAGTCCAAGGATGCGAAGATGACTCAAGCCATCATAACCCGCTTAAGTTAGGTCTCGTCCTACGATCGACAAACTAAAGGCAAGCAAATTAGCTTAAAGAAGATTTAGAAAGATGATTATAGATCTCCATTTGGTACTAAGCATGTGTTGCCACCATCTTAGCAATATATAAAAGCACCACCACATCTACTTAGATGAGGGCTCTTATCGAGGGATTTTTAGGTAGCACCTAGATTCACCTTCAAAGATAGGAGTTTGAATGGCATCCGGGCTTTTACCTGAGTTCCATGAGGCTTATTGCCCAGGTTCTTGGCATAGTCAATTCTTACACTAGAGAAGCTAGAGAAGTCACTAAGATTGTGTGATTGGAAGGCTTAAACTGAAGGCATGGATTTGGACCTAAACCTCAGCTCTTCCTATTAGGAGCTCTTGCTGGGAGCCCAAACTGGATGAATCCTCTCATATGAGAGTATAAGACACAATTGGAGGAAATAAACCTAACTTTGTATTTTTGTCCTTATAACCTTGCAACTCTATATAATGGATCTTTGGTGGCCACATAATTTATTGGGTAATCTTGTATTTATATCACTTTTTTGACATAAAAAACTTATGCCTATTTTGTCACTATACCTTTTTTGCTAGATGTTTGGAGTCCCTAGCTTGGTTCGGCAAATCCTAAACTAGGTTTGGATCTAACATTTGGCATTGTCTATGAGGAATGACTTCTAGTATTGATATTTAGAGTCCTAATTTTGGTTTACTAAGCTCTAGGCCAAAATTTTTGGACTATAATAGTATCCATTATTTTTTATTTTTGAGGCGATATGAAAGAAAATAATTTTATTTTTATTTTTGTTTCCTAGAATTGTTTTATTTTACTCTTGTACTTTTTACATGTTTCGCCACTGCATTACATTAATGTACATCTAGCCAAGACTCAAATGGGTAATAGGAAAAAAATACAAGAAAAGTTTCTAAGAAATTTTTTGAAAAGTTAAAGAATGATATGATAAGATAATTACTAAAAGTAAAATTAACAAGATGATTATATTAAAAATGCATATAATGATTAATAAAATGTTAGTTTGTTAATCAATTAAGATGTAAAATATGTGATAAAAAGAAGCAAAAGAAGTGGCTGAAAATGTTTTTCTAGAATGCATTTTTTAGCTCAAAATTTTCTTTATTTGAAATTTATAATTTTTGAAAATCAAACTCTCATAGAATGTACACAAGCTTGCCAAATTTGATTTTCAAAAATTAAATTAAAATCTAATATTTAAAAATTGAAAAATAATCTAAGTGAGGCTTATGCACTTATAAAAAATAAATAGTAATTTTTTATCATGACTTATTTTACAAAATCCTATATAGGAGGAGGTAATCCTAATTTTAAAGCGTATAAGGCTCTTTTCCAAAGATAGATCTTTTTTAAAATATACATTTTTAATGGGTAATGAAATATCCAAGCTATTTATTAGTTATGCTTTTCTTATTAAAACCACTATAAAGAAAATTAAATTTATTGGATATCTAGGTACCTATATAATTCGTTATAACTAGCATTCATAATTGAAATTTAAACCATTAAATGCATAGGAACTATTTTTATAATATCCGTATGTTATGTTCAACACATAAAATATAATTATAATAAGAATTAAGATTATATAATATTTAAGGAACTAATATCAATTTTTATAGTAATTTTAATTATTAAAAAATCATATAAATATTTAAAATTGATTTTATGATATTAAATTTTAACTAAAATATAATTAATGGTTTAGATATTAAAAATATATTACATATGGTACACTATTTTCAAGTGCTTCATATTTTACATATAGCACATTGTCTGATCCTCTCTTGTGATAAGGACCCATCTTTTAACATCTCCACTTCTTAAATGTTATTTGTAAAAATATGTTTTTTACCCCAATCAAACATTTATATGTTTTTTACATGCCAACACACTCTCAAGCGTGTAATATTAAGATGTTGGCCAAGCTTGGTGGCATAATTTTTAGTGCCCCACCTGGTCAGGGATCGAATGGCAACCAATGCTAATTTAGTGTCCCCGCTATTACTATTGTAGAAGTTATAGTCTCCCTTAGATTTAGGTGAGAGCTTGGTTATCTCGCTTATGAATAAGGTGGGAGCTTGCTCTCTCATTTGTAAATGTACTTGGGTGTAATATTAAGATGTCACGTCATACAAAAATATAAATAAAAAAAAAATTTATGTACATTTTTATGAGGTGTTTTAGGAGAAGTTAGGTAATTGAAATTTTGTGGAAGTTGTGCAATAGGACAGGGAGTGAAAAATGAAATATTTTGAGGGTTTTATGATTGAAATGAAATTATAAAGATAAAGCTAAAATAAATAAGTTTAATGGAGACAGTTGATAGGAAAAATAGTTCAAATATAGCATGAAAGTAAAAAATATAATTATTAATTAGAAGAGTGATTCGCTTGGAAAACTATACCCACACGATTTCCCATCTCATACCATAACCAGCACAAAACAAACGACCTCTATATTCAATTGGAATGACTAGTAAAGTAAGAACAACACGGATGGCGCCTAGTGCCTAATAGAATACTACATTTTATGTAAATTTTTATGAAATATTTTTTTATGTACATTTTTATGAGGTATTTTAGGAGAAGTTAGGTAATTGAAATTTTGTGGAAGTTGTGCGATAGGACAGGGAGTGAAAAATGAAATATTTTGAGAGTTTTATGATTGAAATGAAATTATAAAGATAAAGCTAAAATAAATAAGTTTAATGGAGACAGTTGATAGGAAAAATAGTTCAAATATAGCATGAAAGTAAAAAATATAATTATTAATTAGAAGAGTGATTCGCTTGGAAAACTATACCCACACGATTTCCCATCTCATACCATAACCGGCACAAAACAAACGACCTCTATATTCAATTGGAATGACTAGTAAAGTAAGAACAACACGAATGGCGCCTAGTGCCTAATAGAATACTACATTTTATGTAAATTTTTATGAAATATTTTTTTATGTACATTTTTATGAGGTGTTTTAGGAGAAGTTAGGTAATTGAAATTTTGTGGAAGTTGTGCGATAAGACAGGGAGTGAAAAATGAAATATTTTGAGAGTTTTATGATTGAAATGAAATTATAAAGATAAAGCTAAAATAAATAAGTTTAATGGAGACAGTTGATAGGAAAAATAGTTCAAATATAGCATGAAAGTAAAAAATATAATTATTAATTAGAAGAGTGATTCGCTTGGAAAACTATACCCACACGATTTCTCATCTCATACCATAACCAGCACAAAACAAACGACCTCTATATTCAATTGGAATGACTAGTAAAGTAAGAACAACACCAATGGCGCCTAGTGCCTAATAGAATACTACATTTTATGTAAATTTTTATGAAATATTTTTTTATGTACATTTTTATGAGGTGTTTTAGGAGAAGTTAGGTAATTGAAATTTTGTGGAAGTTGTGCGATAGGACAGGGAGTGAAAAATGAAATATTTTGAGAGTTTTATGATTGAAATGAAATTATAAAGATAAAGCTAAAATAAATAAATTTAATGGAGACAGTTGATAGGAAAAATAGTTCAAATATAGCATGAAAGTAAAAAATATAATTATTAATTAGAAGAGTGATTCGCTTAGAAAACTATACTCACACGATTTCCCATCTCATACCACAACCGGCACAAAACAAACGACCTCTATATTCAATTGGAATGACTAGTAAAGTAAGAACAACACGGATGGCGCCTAGTGCCTAATAGAATACTACAACAGCTGGCGTGTGGAACACTATTGGAAGTGGGAACCAGCTGCGTATTCGACAACGCATGTGAAGACCAGCTTGCATTTGAGAGTCCGTAACGCTGACGTGCGAACGCTGACAACAGCGTGGTGACAACGGAGCCGTTTGACAGGAAATTGACGCCGACTGGATCAGGGCGTTAAATATTCGGACCCGAACAACACGAATGGCGCCTAGTGCCTAATAGAATACTACAACAGCTGGCGTATGGAACAGTATTGGAAGTGGGAACCAGCTGCGTATTCGACAACGCATGTGAAGACCAGCTTGCATTTGAGAGTCCGTAACGCTGACGTGCGAACGCTGACGACAGCGTGGTGACAACGGAGCCGTTTGACAGGAAATTGACGCCGACTGGATCAGGGCGTTAAATATTCGGACCCGATCGTAACGGGTAACAAGAGTATGTGTTTGGCAATTATAAAAGTTGTCAAGTTAAAACTTTTTAATTTAAAATTTTTCACTTTTTATAACTAATTTTTTAAAATTATTTTTTATACATTTTTCTATACAACAACCTTACTTTTCAATCATTTCTACACAACTACTAATATAATCAACCTATTTATTTTAAATTTATTCTCTTTACTCCTCATCATTACCGCTACAATATCACATTATTTTCTACTAATTTGACAACTTTTACATAAAAAACTTTTCATCAAAAGTTTTACAACTTTTCAAACACACCCTAAGTAGCCAACTACGATTTTAAAGTAATCTTCTCAATTTTTAAAAGTTTGATCTGTGATTAAAAAAATTAAATCTACTTATTATATTTAACATCATTTATTTATTTAAGAGACTAAGTTTCATCTTAATCAAGTATGTTTATGACATAATTATTGAAAAATATATATTCATATGTAATTTATGAAAAACGCTTAGATACATTAACATATATATTAGAATATAATAATACTTTATAAAATTATTTATCTACGTAGTAGAGATATTTTAGATAATTTAGACATTGAAAAAACTACTTCCAAATTTATATTTTAGCATTAAGCCATTTTATTATATTGATTTTACACATTTATAGATGTTACCCATATACGGTGAAATTAAATAAATAAAAATATTTTCAAGATACTATAAATAATTTTAGATACAACGGATGAAGTGAATTTTTCATCAACTATCAAAATTTTAAATATAAAAAGAGTTACATAGAAAAAAGAGTTTCATAAAAATGAGACCAAATATATAATAACAAGTATTGTCTAACATTTGAGGTACAATTCTGTTAACTTAGGCTAGCCTACTCCAAAAAACTTATTTTTTTTATTTTTTTTTTGCTTTTTCTTTCCAATCTAAAATTTTTTCAATTTAAAGATTTTTACTCTCCATAACTACCTTATTTTTAATTATTTCTTCATAACTTATTATATAACTACCCTACTTTTCAATAATTTCTACACAATTACTCATATAACTAACCTATATATTTTAACTTTAGGGCATATTTAGCGATACATAACTTTTCAAGATTAAACTTTTTCAATTTAAAACTTTTCATCTTTCATAGTTATCTTATTTTTTAATTATTTCTTCACATATTCCTACACAACTATTATACTTTTCAATCATTTCTATATAACTATATATGCAACTAACTTATCTATTTTAACTTTATTTTTTTCTTTATAATTGTCCCTATCGTATTACATTATTTTCTCTTATGTTAAAAACTTTTATGCAAAAATATTTTTTATCAAAATTTTTACTAAATATACCCTTTTTCTTTACTCCTCATCATCATCCCTATCACATCACATTATTTTTCCACTTTAAAAACTTCTATACCAAAAATATTTCATTCAGAAGTTTTATCACTTCCCAAACACACCTATAATATGTAAATTAGGTATTACTATTTTTGAAGATATGCATATATTTTTTTTGAATTTTTAAATGTAAGGGTACTTTAGCCTTTTTTTAATGGTTCAAAATTACTAAAATGATACTACATTTTTATTTTAAAAAATATATGCACATCTTCAAAAATGATAAAACTTGATTTATATATTAAGTGCATATTTGTTTACAATAAAAATTTTAAACTAAAATTTTTCACTCTCCAGAACTCTCATATTTCTTAATTATTTCTTCTTGTGTTTTATACAATTACTCTATTTTTCAAACATTTCTATACAATTTACCCATACAATTAATTAATTTATTTTTAATTCTATTCTCTTTACACCTCATCATTATCCCTATCATATCGTAGTGTTTTTTTTATCAATTTAAAAATTTTTCATTCAAAAGTTTTATCACTTCCTAAACACCCCTTAATTACATCTTGATTAACATATTTATAGAAAAATCAAAAAATAAGTTTCTTTTTTTGATATGGAAAAAATAAAAAAGAAAGTTTCTTAAACAAAACTTTTTTGGAGTGGGTGTTACTTAGCTTGGGTTAAAAATTCATGCCTTCTCAAATAGCTTGTTATACAGCATTTCTAACTATGTCGCGCAAGAATAGTTCATATACTATCTTTCAAAATTCTAAAATGTGCTATTTATGAGCAATAGTCAGTGTAAGGGTGGGAATTGGGCGGGTTGACTTGTGATGTGGCCTTGACCCGACCCATTTTTTACCAGGTAAAACCAATGTATCTTTGACCCTATATAGGGATGGGTCAGACATTTTAACCCGAATTCAAAAATAGGGTCAGGGTGGGTCGACCATGTCCCGACCAGAAGAGTTCGACTGGCCTCGCATATATTAATTTATTAAAAATTATAAGCCTATGTTTAAATATTATTATTATTTGCTATCAAAAAATATATTATTTTTATTATTTTCTTTCAAAATTTTTGCATTTTTTATAATCAACTATATCAACAATAGAATCAATTTATCTAGAAAACAATATAAGAATCAAAAAGAAAATTTTGCGCATATATAACTCTTACGTATAATTATATATTGACCTATTTTAATAAATTTATACTATATTTTCTTAGTTTTTGTTTTATTAATTATGTGTTTTTTAATAATTAGTAAAATATTGAAGCATATAACATTTAAATTTATTATAGATGTATTTTTTTTGTTTGATGGGTATGTAAATTTTTAAAATCATCTTATTTGACTCGTATTTTTTACTCGACCCGTTGTCTCGAAATTGATCCAATACCAACTGGAAGTTTATCTGGAATCCCATTTAAAAAAAGTAAGAGTCAAACCGGTTTTGTCCCAACTCGGTATAAAATTTAAAAAGTAAGGTCAGGGTTTGACAAACCTTGACCTGGTACGGTCTGCCCTGATTTTCATTCCTAAGTTAGTGTTGTTGGAATCGAACCAATCGACCGATTAGACCTGTCCGACCGAGAGCCAGCCTCCAATCAAGTTCAATAATAGTCGATCTTGTCTTTTCTCATCGAATCACATTAAACTCTCAAACTTGGTCAAACAAAAAAATTGGTCTTTGTTAGGCGTATGTGAAACTAATAAAAGAAAGAGACAAAAGCACAAAAAGATATCTGAAAAAGAACAAGATAAATTATACACAACACAAAATAATAACCTAAGGAAGACACCACAAATTATAGTGGTTCAATTAATACACCTACTCCACACTCCAAGTCAATATTAGCTTAGGTTTTCACTTATCAACTTAGAATTTCAAGTTACAATGGTATGGTCTCATCTTTTAGATTTCATAAATGGCTCCAGGTAACCCTTAAAGCTTTTCACAGATCATGATGAAAGCTTTTATCTTGAATTGGACAACTTGCAATGAGCATTTTCGTTCCAAATTTAACTTACTATAATGGAACTTTTATCAACTAGAAAATATTTTCAACAAAACTGGGTTTTCTAATGTTTGTGAACCTTACTTTTATAATGCAACAATTTTTTTCGTTGCATGTTGTCAAAATAAGTTTATCGCTACAAATACTTTTAGCAATTAAATTTTTGTCTATTGCAAAAAAAATATTGTAAATAAAGAGTCTTCTTCTATTATAGTTTAATTATTGATCTTTGAATCAATGTTTTTCCTTGTTCTTTTTACCATTTGCAACAATTATCAAATACACACCTTATACATACACATGATGTTAATTTATCTTTTATGCAATAAGCTCCTAAGTCTTGATGTAGTACACCCGATTCCTATTTTCATAAATTTTTGGTGATCTTTCATTTTCATGTGGGCCCAAATATATGTATTCTATAACATAATTTTACCATATTCTAAATTTTTATGGGTTTTTTTTAACAAAATTCTAACAATAAATTTTTCTTTTAGCTATGTCACTCTCCCCTTCACATACAAAAATAAAATTTTATAAAAAATATATAGAAAAATTCAAAAAACTAAATTGGCTCTATATTCATTTAGTTCCAATGAAAATTTAGAAAAACAAAATTTTTGAAAATAGAATAAATAAAGGCTGGTTGCAAGTCTCACATCTTGAATGGAATGGGGATGGGATAAGATAGGATGAAACTTCCCATTTTCCATAATAATTTTCCTCATCACAAAACAATTTTTTCCACTTTGGTATAAGTTTGTTATTTTCAATACAAAATTTACTAATCTTAATATATTTTTTTCATTAACAATACTGCTGGTCCTGAGTTTATAGTAAAACCTAAGAGGAGAGGGGTGAATTGGGTGCTTGAATAATTCTTCGGTAACTTAAAACTGAACCACTTATGAGTTTAATCCCCTATGATGAAAAGTCTTAAGAGATAATGAGACAGTGTAAATAGAATATAAAATACAAGCAATCAAACTACACAAGAGATAACAATATATAGCAGTTAGGGCAACCTTCCCTATTCTACTCTTCCAAGCATACACCTCTAGTGTCTTGGGTTCCATTATTGAGACAATTTGGTGAGACTAACTCCAACCAATCAAGTTTAATTCGTTAGTGAGAAAATTTAAACTAATTAAACAAAACCTGTTAGTGAGACAAACTCAAACCAACCCTCTTGTTTTGATTCTTCTTAAATTCGATCTCCAATACCGATCCAAGGTAACAACCCAAAAAAATAGATAATAGAAAATTTACACTTTAGAATGTATAATCAATCTGCTCTAGAAGTTCTTTATTATGTAAAGAAGATCTTGTAAGCTCACTTGAAATTGTAATACTTGAAGCTTCAATACTTGTTTAATTCATTTCAAAACTTTTGAGTATTTGAAGGTGTAATCTCATTTTATGTTTCCAATTATTCTTTACATTCATACTTCAATGATTTTATAGAAGAGAGGAACATCTGGCTATTAAATGGTGGTTAGCACGTATTTAATGTTCAAATGTTCGAATTTTTGACCGTTATTTGCGACTTCATTTTGGCTAAAATTTGTTATCCACTTTTTTGCCTTTGAAGTTGCAGGCGAATTCAACTTGGGCTAAGACTTCACTTGTGGTTTAGCCAGTCAGGAAAAATATACAACTACTGAGTCTACTTGGCTATCGACTTTACTTAAGTTGCAGTCTAAGTTAATTTGGGATGTAACTTCGCCATTCTGCACTTTAAAATTTAAATTTTTTTGCATTTTTATCTTTATACATATAACTAGAGGTATAATATCTAAGTACTCTTACATATATTCATTAGATCATTTTTAAAAATATTTCAATGGTTTGTTAATCATCAAAATTAAATTAATTTTTTTATTAAAGCAAGCATATGATCTGCAAATACTTTTTTCATCTTACTCTCATCCACATGCTATCCAAAATATAAAAATATATTATTATTTTTAAAAATAAAAAATATTTGTTAAAAATAGGAGATTCCATCTACGCATAGGAAATGAGAAACAAAACTCTAAAATCTGGTGCACTACGCATGTATCCATATACACCATTCTTCCTCAAATAAAACAGGATTTTTCTCCACCGCATGATGTTGGGCGTCCGTAGTTCAATTCTATCCAGCAACAAGTGAAGCAAAAATGTGGCGGCGTCATTCTTTCTAAATTTATGTGGGAGTGTCTACGAATTAGGATATCTACGAAATATTGTTAGGTCAAAAAAGCCAAAAAAAATAGAAATATTTGTAAGACATTTGTAGCTAATTTTAAGAATGTCTCAGGAGCCTGATTATAATATCAATTGAGATGATGTAATATATGAATACTCAAATAGGATTTTTCAAAGTGGAACACATAAAATCTACAATTCTATATTCAGCATGTTCATTTTTGTTTTTGAAAAAATTGAACTTAAAATTAATTTTGTGACCCTTGCAAACCAACTTGCATTTGTAAAGTAGCATGTAAAGAGAAAAACTATTCTCCGGGTCCTACTTTTTTGTCCTCTTCCAAAAGACTTACTTTTTGGTCGTCTTCCGGAAGACTTAGAAGAGCAATAAATAATCGACTAAGGCGAAATGTAACCAAGTGCACTTAATCTCTTATCTTTTTTAATTTTTTTTTTGAAATTTTTTTTATACAACTTCTAATCTAAGTGTATTTAATATGTATATTATTTTTTTACTATTTTTTGAGTATTTTAGATATATATTTTTTTTATTTTTAAAAATCAACGACATTGTAGATAATTTAAATTTACTAAAATGTCACTGATTTTCAAAAATAAAAAATAAATATCTAAAATACTCCAAAAATGATAAAAATTAATACACATGCTAAATACACTTAGGTTAACAGTTATATAAAATAGTTCAAATATTTTTTTTTAAATGAATTAAAGCACCCGAGTGCACCGAGGCTAAGTGCACCCGGGTGCAATGTATCATAACTCCGTAAACAATAGCGACATCTTTCCAGGCCCAGCCGCCCCCATTTTCTCCAAGGGAAAATTCCACGAAGAACGTTAGCCCAGGAATTTGGGGAAATCACTCTCTATAAGAAGGGCTGGCAAGAAACGATTTTCTAATCAGCGGCAAAAGCCCCTCGAGAAGAGCAAGACGATGATGAGCGTAATGGAGAATATGTGGGGAACCACCCTGGCCAGCATCCTCTTCGCCCTCGCACTTGCCAGACCCTACCTCCCAATTTATCAGCTCGATGACTTCGTCATAAAGAAAGCCCACAATCTCTTCAGCTACGTCTACCCTTACATCCAAATCAACATCCACGAATACACCGGCGAGCGATTCAAGAAAAGCGAGGCATATATTGCAATCAAAGCCTACCTCGCTGAGACCACCTCCCAGCACGCCAAGCGGCTCAAGGCTGAGGTGGGCAAGGACAGCAGCAGCCTTATTTTCAGCATGGACGAGCTGGAGCAAGTAACAGACGAGTTCAAGGGAGCTAAGCTCTGGTGGTCCTCCACCAAAGTCGTCCCCCGTGCCAACAACACCATATCCTTCTACCCAGCTCAGGACGAAGCCTGTTTCTTCACGCTCACCTTCCACCGCTGCCACCGCGAGCTTGTCACCAAGCACTACATGCCCCATGTCATCCGAGAAGGGAAGGATGTGATGATGAGGAACCGGGAGCGGCGGCTCTACACCAACAGCCACAGCCAGACCTGGTACGGGTACAAGAAGACGGTGTGGAACCACGTTGTGTTCGAGCACCCGGCAACGTTTGAGACACTTGCCATGGATTCCGAGAAGAAGCAGGAGATCATGGACGACCTGGCGACATTTCGCGACTCCAAGGACTACTATGCCAAGGTTGGCAAGGCGTGGAAGAGGGGTTACCTCCTCCACGGCCCGCCCGGCACTGGCAAGTCCACCATGGTTGCTGCCATGGCCAATTACCTGGATTATGATGTGTATGACGTCGAGCTAACGGCCGTGAAGGACAACACAGAGTTGAGAAAGTTGTTGATCGAGACATCCAACAAATCGATCATGGTTATTGAGGATATCGATTGCTCGTTGGATCTGGCAGGGAACCGAAAAAGAAAGGATGAAAAGAAGAAAGACGAGGAAGATGAGGAGAAGAAGAAACTCCTACCCAAACCAGAAAAGGAGGATGAGAGCAGCAAAGTCACACTTTCTGGGCTTCTGAATTTCATAGATGGGTTGTGGTCAGCTTGTGGAGGAGAGCGGATCATTGTCTTCACTACAAACCATCTGGATAAGCTGGATCCAGCTCTCATAAGGACAGGCCGGATGGACAAGCACATCGAGCTCTCCTACTGCACCTTCGAGGGCTTCAAGACCCTCGCTAAGAACTATCTCGGGCTTGATTCACACCCCCTTTTTGAGATAGTGCAGCAGCAGCTGATGCAAGGCTGCGAACTCACCCCTGCTGATGTAGCGGAGAAGCTGATGCCCAAGAAGTCTGCAGCAACATCAGCCATTGATAAGGCCACTACTTGCCTCCAAAACCTCATCCAAGCTCTGGAAAAGGCCAATGAAGAGTTGAAATCCAAGGAAGCAAAGGCAAAAGCAGAAGCAGCAGAAGCAGCAGCAGCAGAAGCTCAGCCGAAGGAAAATGGCATCTTGGAGACAAAGAAAGACTTGGAATCAAATGGAGCAGTAGTTGAATTGATAGAAAATGGGAATTAAGAGATAAGTATGATTGATACTAAGAAGAGGGAGGTGCTAGTGAAAACGTTTTTATTTTTGGTTAAAATGCACATGGGGGCAATATAGTCATTTCACACATGTGAATATGATTGAAGGTGAAAGTGAATATGGGTAGGTGAGACAACTTATAATAAATAGTGGTACATATTTTCTTATAGTAAATCATATGTTTTTAATAAAACGGTAGTGATCATGAACGATCTGAGACGTCTAATGTGTAACATAATCATCATAAATGATAATAGACAATTTATGCCCAAATTTTGGAACAATAAATTATATTTATCAAAAAATATAACTGAATGAATGAAGTAATTTCGCTTGTTTGATTGATTTTATAGATTTTATAAATTTTATGGATTTTACATTTTATATGCAATTCATGAGGATGATGAGTTATATAGGTTATCTATCTTCGTTTTTTTCTGTTAATTGTATTTTACAGGTTATTCAAGTATAGCAGAAAATGTGCATACGTAATTGACTGTTTTTAGATATTTTACAAATTTTACAAAATATATTGTTTTCCTGCGTAGTCGTTTAATGATATATACAAGTTATATAGTTTTTGACATCTTAACTAAGATTGATGATATTTTATTTTTAAAATTTATATGGAAAATACAGAATTTATAGGAATGCTAGAAAATCATGAACTCATGTGTACATGTTTTATGATTTTTACAAATTATTCAAATTTTGATGAACTGATCAATGGATTTTATAGATTATTCATATAATCTGTATTAAATGTATTAGCTATCAAGTAATACCAATGTTTTAAAAAAAATTAAATAACACATTTTAGAATTCTATTAAATTTTGATTTAATCATTTTGTTATCGTATTATCTTAATTTACATTTTTATTTATTAAATAGGTACAAAAATAAACATTCTATGCTATAAGTTTTTGCAATAAATACATATAATAAATCTATCGATTTAGAAGAATAAGTTAATGTGCACTTTTTTCTAGAAATATAGTCGATGGCCTAAATTTTAAGTTTGAAAACCATTAATGCGGTGCATTTTACAATTATTTTTCTTAGCCCATGCTGTAGACCTAAAAAAATTTTAAAAAATTTTATGTAATAAATTTGTATACAGATTTTATTAAATAATATGTTAAAATAACTCTATGTTTTGGTGCCAACAAAATTATTCACGCCAATTTCATTTGGCTTGCTATACCATTGGCCCAATGAATTATTAAAACTAAAATTATTATTTTTTGCATGAAAGAATATTTTGTATGAAAAATGGCATGGAAAAGACAACATCCATATTGTAGTATCATACAAAATCTATCACTCGAAAAATAAATTGAATGAAAATAAATTTATTTTCAACTTGATCCAGGCCTACTCTAACCCATATATAAATAAATAGGAAAAGATTTAAAACTGGGTTTAATTTGGATTGACACATATATTGTCAAAATTATTTATGAGTTTAAGCCATGAAAAACATATATGATATGCACTACTATTTAAATAATATATTACATGCAGCAATAGTAATAAGACCACAACAACCAACGTTTGAAAATATACTGTGAAATTATTATTTTATAATTTACATTGGTAAATTTATAGTAATAATTTAATATAATTTTATAGCAACATTCTCCATATAATTAGTTTATAATTTATATTTTTACATTTACTATGTAAATGTTCTCCATGTATTTATTCTAAAATTTACAGTTTCAATTTTGCTACAGAAATGTTTTTCTTATGATTAATTCAAAATTTAGATTTCAAAATTTTTGTAGAATTGTTTTTTGTATAAATATTTAAAATATATATAAAATTCTTTCAGAAACATTGTTCATATAAATATTTTTAATTTTAAAATTTGTAAATTTATTGTACAAAAATTCTCCGTAATAATTTTAAAGCTCATATATTCAAGTTTATGGTGTAGACATTTTCTATATTCTTATTTTAAAATTTATATCTTAAAATCTCTTGTATAAATGTGTTTCATACTAATAATTTAAGTATTCTAAATCTAAATTTATTCCCAAAATTCTTTGTGTTATTAATTTGAATATATATTCTATTAATTAATTTGAACAGATAACTCTATTTTTCAGAACCAATAAAATTATCTACACCAATCGTATTTGGCATCTTATACCATTTACCCAAGGAATTATTAAAATTAAATTTATTAATTTTTCATGTTTTTGAAAGGATTATTAAATATGCAGTTCCGCAAAAGCACATTTTGGAGGGAATCAAAATATTCGAATTTACACTTTGTCGTTTTCTCTTTGGCGCACATTTTTGAGTGGATGTATTGCCGTCTCGATAAAGAAATTCAGACAGAAAAATGGAGAAGTCTTGGAGTCGTCTTGATAAAAAAAATCAGACAGAGAAATGGAGAAGTACTGTGATACCCGCAATTTTTAAATTTCAACCCATAAGTACGTGACAAATATATATGAAAATTTTGGGCCACGAAATTAATAAAATTAGAATTTTATTAATGGCCTAAAATTATCAAGTAAGAAAAAGGAGAATTAATAAATAAATAATGATGAGTTTGAGTGTTAATGTTGTATGGAATAATAATAAGATGTATTATTTAATTTTAGATTTATTAATGAAATTCAGTCAAATTGTTTAATCTAAGTAATTAATTGATTTAAATCGTTTAAATTAATGAATGACCATGATTTAATGGCTTAAATGCATATAGTGGGTATAAGTTATAAAATTTAAAATATTATGGTTTATGACATATATTTAATATGGATATTTACAAGAAAAAAATAAAAAAATATATATAGTATGAGGGATAGCCGCACGTGTGTACGTGCGGGCTACCTTAAGTGGGGCCACCAAAAGGCAGCGTCGTTTCTCCCAAGCACGAACAAAGAGGGAAAAACGAGAGGGGAGAAAAGACAGAAGAAAAAAAAAGAGAAGAAGAAGAAGAGGAGAAGAGGAAGGAGAAGAGAAGAAGAGGAGGAGAAGAGGAGTCGGCTGCCCGTCGGTGCTGCTGTCACCGTCGCCGTTCATCTCGTCGCCAGCCAGAGGTAAGGAAGATGGGTTTTTATGATGTTTTTTTAGAAAATTTTCCCAAATAATGTGAAAAGATGGGGCTTTTGCTAGATTCATATAGATTTATATGTATGGATATGAAATCATGAGAAAGGAGGAAATTCGGATCCATAGCTATGGTGATTTAGGGTTTTGAATTTTCTTCCTAAAATAGATAGGAATCATGGGGGTTTTCATGGATTCGTGTATATCTTCATTTTAGGAGCCAAACAATATATATGGAATGTGAAAATTGAATCCTATGTATGAATTTGATAATGCAAGAGTTGAAAATTTTAAGATTTCTACTCCAAATTTCCGTATAGGCTATTTAAATGGTGTTGGGATATATTATTTGCATAAATTATATGTATAATCTTGGGTAGGAAAGGAAATTCAAAATTTCCATCATATCTTAAATATAGGAAAGCCCTAAAAATGTGGCCTAGGCATAGGGCTTTTGTATTATTCATATATGGGGTAATTTATAAATAATTTTGAACCCGTTCGAATGTGGAAATGGGTGGTAAAAAAAATAAGGACAGATGGGTGTATCTGTTACGGGTACGTGTTGTTGCTTGTAAATATTAAATTTAGTAATTTAATAATATCTAAACATAGATTTAGATCAAAATGTGCAAATCTTGAAGCCAAAATTTAGATATATATGATAAATGAAATTGAGTAGCTATGAAATTTGTATGGAGGTATGAGATTTGTTTTAATTAAATATGTACGGGGTGAATTTTTATATAATTTTCGTATCAAAAAAATGTGAAAAAAAGAATAAATAAGTGACAATTGTATGATAAGTATATGAATGGTTGGAGGGTTAAAAATATTAAACTTGTTGTATATAAATCATGTGAAAATGAAAGGGAGTAAAATCTCCTTAAATTTAAAGCTTAAAACCCTCCCATCTAACTGGCCAAAGTTGGACAATGTATGGGTGATAAATTTGGGTTTAAAGATGGCTCTTAAATAATTAATTTTAATTTTAGGATCATGATATATAATTTATTTGTGATAAATGGGTTGTGGTTAAGCAAAGTTGTAATTATTAAATAGATATACTTAGGGTCTGTTTGGCAACAACCAAAACTCCCCTCTTTTTATAAAAGTTTTCAAACGGCGGATGCAAATGTAAAAAGTAGTCATTCAATCTTTTCACTTTGGTGTCAGTTGCTGACCGCCAGTACGGATACACGGTAAATATGTACCGTGCGCTCCACCAGCAGTTGCTCGTTTTTCCGTCCACCTGCGGACTATGCAACATAGTCCCGGTTTCGACAGCGGCAATTTTATATCCGGCCTGAGATGCGGTCTGCCCGTACATTCCGGCTACAATTAATACCGATGGATGACGTGTTTTTAAAATGCAAAACACGTCAAAAACTTTTAAGCAATGCCAAACAGTCCCTTAATAAGTTCAAATAAGCCTAAATGAAAGTTAAATTTAGGCAGGAACATATATGATGAATTTTGCTATAGTAAATGGGTTATAATTATTATTTAAAAAAGGTATAATGCATATGAATGATTATGGAATGATAAGTTATAAGTTAGATAAATGAAAGTAAAGGGAAGTTGGGGAAAAACTCAACTAATAAATTGAGATTATGAGCTTGGATATTAAATTTTAGGCATTTAATTATTGTATTTATATAATTATGAGTAGTTTAATGATTAGTGCCCAAACACATCTGTAGTATAGACGGCATGCTGCTAGATTTTAGTTAAGGAAACAGAATCAATATGACTTTTAAAGAGAGGAAAAGAAACAAAAACAATTCAGGCTAATTCCCGACAAACTAGGAAAAGCTTCTGCTAGTATAAGCAATGAAACTTTGGTTTCATTCATAAATTTCACCACCTAAAAAGATCCTAGAGTAAGGTACCACGACGTGGTGTGGCGCACCCGCGGGTCGGGGAGCTACAAGTACTGAGCTTTTTGCCTTTTGCGAATGGGGCCTGTTGCTGGAGAATTCCATTTTGCGTGAAGACAAATTGAGAAGTCCCGAGCCTTTTGGCTTTTGCCAAACAACGTATTTGCTAGAGAATTCCCTTTTGTGTGATTCCCATGAAGTCCTGGAGCCTTTTGCTTGCGTCAGATGGAGAAGAAAATTCAGATTTCCCTTCTGCATGAGATGGAAAACTCTTGGAGCCTTTTTTTTGCGTCTAACATTTATTGTGTTTTGTGCAATATCCAAACCGTTGATTCTCATTTTGTCTAACTTTCCCCTCACATTAGATATGTTTCCATCATATTATTCAACTTCTATCATAGTTGAATGACTTTTATTAATAAATAATAAGAGGCATTTTGGACATTTCATATGATGAATAACGACGATTTTTAATTATGCGTGATGATATAGGTGGATTTAAAATTCCACTCATACTTAGTGGGTATATTGGAAAAATGATCAAACTTAGTGGGTATATTTAAAATTAAGGGCAAGCGTAGTGGGTAGATTTGAAATTAACCCTTTAATTAAATATATACGTTAAAAAAACTATAATGCATGATTTGAATGTTAAATACAATTAGCTAGACCAGTTGTACAGGAAGAAAATGATGAAAATTATTGTTAATGAGTTTTTTGAAGCAGTGTACGTGAGATATCTTTATATATGGAATTCTCGACATCACTTTTCTTTAATTATACTGGCATGAGTGGTTTCATTATTTAATTTGCATTTACTGTTACAAATGTGGGGGTAAGGTTTACAAGTAATTAACGAGTGGGTTGGTTGTCTGTGCATCTTCCAATTTTCACACATTTCACTTGATGCCTTATTTTTTAACTGTTGTGCACGCTTACCCCAGAATTTGAGTTTTCATGCATATCATCCAGTTTCCCGGGTTGCTTGTACTAGAGAATCTCCTTCTTTTCGTCCAAGGCAGCATGAGAAAGCAGTCCACGACGATCTAAAAAGTCTCCCTTGTCGTCTCCCTACCTGATAGGTCTTGGGAATATCGCTATCTCGCCAGCCAAGCATCTCTATCTAACAATCAATCCTTGATTCCCTCTTTCGGTAAGCTGATGTTGTTCTTTCTTTATCTTATAGCTCAGAAAGATTAGATCATCCATAATGGAGAATGACTACTGCATCTGTTGCCCAAAGAGATGCAAATGCGGAGTAGAAGGGTGTGGTTCCGAAGCATAGCTGACAGATGGGTAGTCATACTAGACTTTTGCTAAATAATATCAAGTGCGATAAGGTAGGGCCATTTAAGCGATACCTTCCCTAGTGTAGAGCTGAAATTGAAGCTAAAGAATAAAACTTGAAGACATTCGCCTACTTGAAGAAGAAGTGTCATGTATTCAGCGGACTGTCCAAGTAAGCACATGTTCGCCGGATTTCGCACCTTTCTCAATAAGCACTATTTACAAGGAAAGTAAAGATGGAAGTTCACATTTCTTTGAAGATTTCATATTGGTTATTTCACTGTTTTGATTAATTATTGAGTTATAATTACCAACGATTTTTTGATTGCATGTGTTGTGAATTATAAAATCTTAACCTCAATAAAATAAAATGAAATTCGAATTATAAATGAATATGGTGAAAGATCATGCATTGCGATTGTAGCTTGAATATATTAATTATGTTAATTTTTTACTATATCTAGGGTGTGTTTGTTTAGGGCTAAAACATGTCAACCAAGGCTTTTCAATCCAAAACTTTTCACTATCTATAACTTCTCTATATTTTAATTAATTTTTCACATTTTTATATACAAACTACTCTACCTTTCAATCATTCCTACACAACTACCCATAGAACTAACCTATCTATTTTAACTTTATTCTCTTTATTCCTCATTACTCCTATTTTATCACATCATTTTTTATCAATTTGACAACTTCTACCCCTGAAACTTTTCATCAAAATTTTTACCTCCAACCAAACACACCCCAACTATGATAATTAGTTTATACAAAGAATAAGCTTGTTGAGATTGCCGTATCATATTCACCATATTAATACTTTACGATTTAAAATGAACAAGGTACAACAAGTGCAGTTGGAGAAAAGCATTAGAAGGGACGCAACAGCCAGAAAAGAATTAAATGTACTGTGGGAGAGCTTACAAAATATGTTTATATTGTTCCCGATTATATTGTCTCTGCTATAGAACCGAGTTTAATATGTCAACTATTGTCTTAGTAACAGCAATTATTCAAATTAGCTCGGGTTCAAATCCAGAAGTTAAGCAATTGGATGAGTTGCACACATAAGAATAATGTCGATTTAAGGACTATACTTAGGGAATCAAAGCCTTCTTATGACATCCCTATTATATGGCCCGGATCAAGCAACAAATTAACTCCTGCATGGAAGAACTCACCTAATGTAGGCGAGTCGCCTTTAGTTTTGACATCGTCAAGTCGTGATAAAGATACTATTGCAGACATTCAGAGAATTCTTGATAAGGTATGTGTATGCATACTTCAGCACTCCATTCATATTATTATATACTCTAACCATAGCATTGGACCTAGTATATGATATGGACAGAAAATAGACGTGGAATTCTGTATCCATAGAAAACCTATGAGAATACTTGTACCTTGTCCGACGGTTGAGGAATCCATAATTGAGCAATGGGCTCTCACAACAGGTGTTGGCCCCGATGATGAAAAGTTGTTTGAGTCAGGATTTGTGACAGTGACAAGAGTGAAATTCCGTACAATTGAAACCCCATGCATCCATCTAGATGTGAGTTACGTATGTGATCTACTCTTTTTCTTTACATAACGATTTGAGTGCAAGATGGTCTAACATATTTTTCGAACATTAGCTACTGGATGCTTACATGTTATTCTTGAATTATTGGCAATGAGAATTTAACTATCCTGGACGGAGACACTACTTTAACACATCTCTTGCAGTGAGTATCGTAGGCAGATATGTATTTTCTATTAACGTGGTACGTATGCTGGAATACAAATGTAACTTCAAATTTTCAGAGGCTGTATTTTTCAGGATTTAAGGAGCACTTGGAGCTGGAATTCTCAATGTCCCTTCATGGATATCATCTCTATTCGAAACAATTGAATTAAAAATATCCAAACCATGTGTTTTGATGATTAACAATACAATTTTGAGTAAACTTTATCTACTAATATGTTTTGTCCAGTGTTTAAGGATATAAAAATGAAATATGCAAAGTATGACAGATCAAGTTGATCTCCAAGTCGACTTAGATATCGACTTAGGCCAAGTCGATCCCCAAGTAGACTCCAGCAGCGACTTCAAGAGTTGATTTTTGGACAGCGTTGAAATTGAAGACCAAGAGCTGCTGAAATCGCAAATGAAGTCGACTCCACTCGGGACTTGGGCGAAGTCGCAGACCAAGTCGACTCCAGCATCGACTTCATAGGACACTTTCCTTCCAGCGTTGAAACTGGTGAGCAGAACTGCTGAAGTCGCAGATGAAGTCGACTCCACTTACGACTTGGGTGAAGTCGCAGGCAAAGTCGACTCCAGCATCAACTTCAGATGGGCAGTGCAAATTTTCAAAATTTCAAGTCGAAGGCCAAGTCGACTTCAAGATAGACTTGAGTCAAATTGAAGATAAAGTCAGCTTAAACTTTTCAACTTAGAGCAAAGCAAACAGGATACATGAATCCAACAATTCAAATTGAAACTGGACTTATTCATGCATACAAAGATTCAAGTGTTTCAAGCTCTAGACTTAAAACTAAAGAGATTTTGTACAAGTGAACTCCAAATACTGAAAACCAAAAGAAGAACACCTGTGAAGAAGAAGTTAAGCAAGCAAGAGATAATTCAAGGAAGATTAAGCAGACTTGGCAAGAGAAGGAAGCCAAGTCGCACCCGAAGTCGACTCCAAGATCGACTTGGGGCCAAGTCTCAGACCAAGTCGACCTAGATGACAGACTTGGAAATTGAAGAACAGCTGAAGTCGCACCCGAAGTCGACTCCAGCATGCGACTTGGGTGAAGTCGCACACGAAGTCGACTCCGCCTGCGACTTGGAGGAATAACGTTCAAATTTTTGAACGTTGGAACATTTATTACGGGCCAACCAACTCTATAACGTTTAAAATTCTCCCTCCTCTATATATAGACACTCAAGCAAACATGAAAACACACAAGTTAAGGCTGAAAAAGAGGAAAGAAGTGCTACTAAGAGTTTTAATCTACTTTTCTCTACAAATTGAGTGATCTATACAATTTCAAAGGAAGAGCAAGTTCAATGTTACGGTTCGCTTTAACACGGAACGATTCACTGCAACAACAAACCCTTGCTCGAGCTGAACCTTGCTACAGAAATCAGTAAAGTATATATTTCATTTATTTTTATCCAATTATTTTGTTTTGGGTGCTTGGTCTGTTCTTTGGTGTTTCAAGCTAAGCTATAGCAAAGAAGCGGTGTGATTGGAGTGGAATTCGTCACCTACTTGTGCTATTTGTTGTATACGCCCCCTAGAGTTAGAATCTAGAAGAGAGTGGTGACTCTAGTTGTATTCGTAGAATACTTAGTGGAACCCAAGTCACAAAGGAGTGTGAGCTTGGAAGAGTGGAGTACGGAAGGTTGCCTGAACCACTATAAATATTGTCTACTGTCTTTCATTTCCGCTTTCATTATCTTATCGCTTTCTATTTGATTCATTAAAGGGGATTAAACTAAACCGGGATAGAATCTGTAATTAAAATTTTAAAATTCTTAATTACCCAATTCACCCCTCCCCTCTTGGATAATTGCCATCAACTCGAGACCAACAAGTGGTATCAGAGCAGGTCTTTGAGTTTTACCAAAGAGATCTTTTGATATGGCATTCCAATCCACTTCCGTTCCCGCATTTGCCGAAGGCCAATTATTTACTAGGCCACCATTGTTTGATGGGAACAATTTTGGATATTGGAAGTTATATATGAAACAACTCATCATGGCTACAGATATGGACTTTTGGATTACAATCCAAGATCGTGTGACCTTGCCTACAGATGAAAAAGCTTCCTAATGGACCGAAGAGGAAGTGAAAATTGTAAAGAGCAACGCCAAGGCTATGAATTCATTATTTTGGGCTCTTACTGCTTCCGAATATGATAGAGTATCCTCTTGTTTGACTGCCAAAGAGATATGGGATACACTAACGTCTATTTATGAAGGAACTTCTCAAGTCCAAGGGATAAAGAGAAATATTTTGATTGGAGAATTGGAAAACTTTAGAATGTTAGAAATAGAAAATATTTCTGAAATATTTGCTAGATTTTTCAAGATTACTAACACCTTGAAAGGGCTAGGAAAGGCAATTTCTGAATCTGAATAGGTCATGAAGATTCTATGGGCATTACCCGAATCGTGGACTCCAAAAATCACGACAATAGAAGAAGCCAAGGACCTAAACACGTTGAAATTGGAAGATCTTATTAGCTCGCTAATGTCACATGAGCTAATCAAGAAAAGAAACGAGGATCACCACAAAAGCAAAAGAGCAATCGCCTTGAAAGCTGCACAAGACTTGGATGACACCACCTCATCATCACAAAATGACGATGAAATTGCCTTACTTACAAAACGGTTCAGAAAATTTGTAAAGAAAGGTAGAAATTTCAAAAACTTTAAAGAAAGAAATCTTAAAGAGAAAAAGAATGATTCAACAAAATGTTATTGATGTGGTGGTTCGGGACATATGCAAGCCCAATGCCCAACGCCCGAAGAAAGTAAAGCAAAGGAGCAAAGAAAAGATCGAGGTGACAACAGAAAATTTCAAAAAAACAAAGGAAGAGGCATGTACGTAAATGAAGAAGAATCTGCAATGAGTAGCTCTTCAAGTGAAGAATGCGAAACAGATTGCGCAAGAATTTGTTGCATGGAAAATTCTGACATACGTTTTGCAGCAACAGAAATCTTGGAGGATCAAACTACTTCAACGAACTGCTCAAGTAGTCAAGAGGTAACCTCCAAACAAAAATCTTTTTCAAAATTCTTTTCTTCAAATGAATGTTTCAAATGTGCTGAATTAGAAGAACTTCAACAAGCCTATGATTCATTATATGAGGAGATAAAGAAATTTGGAAACAAGTTTACAATAAAAAAGGGACAATGTGATGCGGTAATAATTGTGAATGGTAAACTTACTGAAAAGATAGATAAATTAAAAAGTGAAAAGAATACCTTGGAAATTGAGTTGGAGAAACTCAAAAAGGAAAATAAATCATTAAATGAATCGCTTGTCAAGTTTTCTAATCCAGGAGAAATTGTGAAAATATTTTTGAAAATGACAACCCAAAGTAATAAGAATGGACTTGGGTATACTACTTTTGAGCAAAAGAAATCTAATGCTCCGATAAAACCCATTTATACCGAACCGAAGATAAACCATGTGGTTTGGACCAAAAGACCAACTAGGGAACCAATCACCAAATGGATTCCCACTCCTAGACTTCTAGGAGCGCGTAATTTTTGCAACAAGATGGGGCACAAGGTTTATCAATGCAAATTGAGAAAATTACAGAACCTTGGTGCAAAGTTAGTTTGGATGCCGAAAAGCATTGGATTTACAGCTTCGAAGGTAGATCAACATAGACTCCAATGGTTAACTAACCCAAATGGACCCATAAAGTGAGTACCAAAAAGGATAAGCTCCGCTTGACTTAATTTTTGCAGGTTTGTCTTAGAGCCAAGGTCAATAACATATGGTTTATGGATAGTGGATGCTCAAGACATATGACAGGACAAAAAAGACTATTCCATAAGATCAATCCATGTAATGAAGGAATAGTAGCCTTTGGAAATAATGAAAAAGGTAAAATAAAATGTAAAAAAAATATTTATGGTATTTCAAATGCATGTATTGAGGATGTACTATTTGTAGAAGGACTCAAACATAACCTAATGAGTATTAGTCAACTATGTGATAAATGATACAAAGTTGTATTTGAATCCTCTATATGCAATGTTTTTTATGATGAACATATAGTATTTAGTGGCAAAAGATATGGAAATATATATTTGGTTTGCCTTGATGAACTAGAGGGAAAATGTCTAATAGCTATAGAAAATGATCCATGGATATGGCATATAAAGCTTGGACATATAAATATGTCAAATATTAAAACATTGTGAAAAAAGAATCTAGTACAAGGGTTACCAAAGCTCAAATATGACAAGGATAAGATTTGCAAAGCTTGTCAACTATCCAAACAACCCAAAATGTTATTTTCCACCAAAAAGAAAGTTTCAACAACTAGACCACTTGAATTGTTACATATGGATCTTTATGGGCCATCGGACATTTTAACTCTTGGAGGGAAAAAGTACGTATATGTAATCGTTGATGATTTTTCAAGATTCACTTGGATTATACTCTTAGCTAGTAAAGATGAAGCATTTTCTGTGTTTGTCACGTTTTCAAATTTGGTGCAAAATGAAAAGCAAAATTTAATTATTTCCATTAGAAGTGATCATGGTGGTGAATTTGAAAATAATAAGTTTATAGAATTTTGCAATGAAAAAGGAATCCATCATACATTTTCTGCACCTAGAACTCCTCAACAAAATGGAGTTGTTGAAAGGAAAAATCGGACAATACAAGAAATGGCTAGAACTATGCTAAATGAGAGTAAAGTGTCCAACAGATTTTGTGGGGAAGCTGTAAGTACAACTTGTCATGTATTAAACCGAGTTACCATTAGAGCAATTTTGAAAAGACCCCATATGAACTTTGGAAAGGAAGAAAACCGAACATATCATATTTTCATACTTTTGGATGTACTTGTTATGTGTTGAACAATGGAAAAACAAATTTAGGAATGCTAGATGCCAAAAGTGATGAAGTCATTTTTCTTGGTTATTCATCAAATAGCAAAGCATATAGGATTTTCAACAAAAGAAATCAAATAGTAGAAGAATCAATACATGTTGTTTTTGATGAATTTAACCAAACTCCTACAAAGGAGGATGAATTAAGTGATGCAGATGATGCAAAAGCAAAACAACAAGAGCAACAGAAGGAAATCGAACTCAAACCAGAAAATTCTACGGAGGAAAAGGTAAGTGAAGGTAATGATTCCTACAAACCTCCAACCGATTTGAAATTGAAAAATGCCCATCCAATTGAGCAAGTAATTGGAAATATTTATGAAGGAGTAAAAACTAGGAGATCAAAACAAAATATATGCGGACAATATGCATTTGTGTCAAAAATTAAACTAACCACTATTGAACAAGCTCTTAATGATGAAAACTGGGTTATTGCAATGCAAGAAGAGCTAAATCATTTTGAAAGAAATAACGTATGACATTTAGTTCCTAGACCAAATAATTGCACCATTATTGGTACCAAGTGGGTATTTAGGAACAAATTGGATGAAAGTAGACTTGTAATAAGAAACAAAGTCAGATTAGTAGCCAAGGGATATTCTCAAGAAGAAGGAATTGATTTTGAAGAATCATATGCACCTGTGGCTAGATTAGAAGTCATACGCATCTTATTAGCATTTGCTTCTCACATGAATTTCAAATTGTTTCAAATGGATGTAAAAAACGCATTTTTGAATGGATACTTGAATGAAGAAGTATATGTAGAACAACCCCCTGGATTTGAAGAAAAGGATTAATCAAAATATGTTTATAAATTAACCAAAGCATTATATGGACTAAAACAATCTCCACGAGCCTGGTATGAAAGGTTAAATAGATTTCTGATTGATCATGATTTTCAAAGAGGAAAAGTTGATACTACTTTATTCATCAAGAATAAAAGTAAAAATATTTTAATTGTGCAAATTTATGTAGATGACATAATATTTGGTGCTACTGATGAAACTCTATGCCAAGAATTTTCTAAGATCATGCAGAGAGAATTTGAAATGAGCATGATGGGAGAATTAAATTTCTTCCTTGGACTGCAAATCAAGCAACAAGACGAAGGAATATTCATAAATCAGTCCAAGTACATCAAGGAAATGCTAAAGAAATTTGGAATGCAAGCTAGCAAGGGAGCAAATACTCCAATGAGTTCAACAATCAAGATCGACACAGATGAAAATGGTAAATGTATCAATCAAAAGCTTTATAGAAGTATAATAGGATCATTATTGTATCTAACTGCTTCTAGACCAGACATTCTTTTCAGTGTTTGCATGTGTTCAAGATTTCAAGCATGTCCTAAAGAATCTCATTTATTGGCTGTGAAAAGAATTTTTAAATATTTGATAAACACCATTAATCTTGGACTATGGTATCCAAAAGGGTCAACACTTGATTTAATTGGCTACTCGGATGCAGATTTTGCGGGTTACAAAGTTGATAGAAAAAGTACTAGTGGAACATGTCAATTTCTTGAAAACATGTCGGTTTCATGGTATTCAAGGAAATAAACTAGTGTTGCTCTATCTACGGCAGAAGCCGAATATATAGCCGCTGGAAGCTGTTGTGCCCAATTACTTTAGATGAAACAATAATTAAAAGACTATGGTATTGATTATTACAATATTCCTATCAGATGTGATAATACAAGTGCTATTTGTCTAACTAAAAATCCAGTATTACATTCAAGAACCAAACATATAGATGTAAGACATCATTTTATTCGTGAACATGTTGAAAATCATGATGTTTGTTTGGAATATGTGAAAACTGAGGATCAAATTGCTGATATACTCACCAAGCCTTTAGCAAAGGAATCATTTTACAAAATTAGAAATGATATGAGGATGATTGAGCTAAATTAGGAATAATTAGATGAAAAATAGACTTAGAAAAATCCAAGTCGATAAGCCCAGTCGACTCCGAGGCCACCAAGTCGACTCCACTGAAGTTGACTTGGGCATGGCGAAGTCGACTCCGCGCACGAGACCGTCCGTCTTCTCCTTTTTCTTTCTCTTCTCTCTTCTTCCCTCTCATTCTCTCCCGCGGCAGCTCCTCCTTTCCCATTTTTCTCTTCTTTTTCTCTAGCATTTCTCCTCCGAAATTCTTCCTTTTTCTTCTCCTTTTTTCTTCAGCATTCATCTCCTCCAGACTCTTCTTTCCTTTCTCCTCTTTGTTTTTCTTTCTCTTAAAAGACAATGAGCTATCTGTCTCTTTCCATTTCTCTCAAGATCCATTTGAACCCATCTCAAATGGCTCCCAAATCCAGATTGCCAAAACTTGCCGTATCCAAACCATCATTGAGGCCCATTCCTAGACAATCAGACTCCCACACTGAAGAGGAGATTCCCAGGAGGCAACGGACTCCTGCAAAATGCGTTCGGGACAAGCCGTCGACCTCCACAGGACGACGTGTTAGATTCCAAACTGCAACCCCATCGACAACATGTGCTCAAGGCGTTGAAAGTCAGACTACCAAGAGCACAGACACTGGGGTTAGAAGAAAAGGAGCTCCTGCTGCAAAGGCAAAAGTCCTAAAGATGCCAACCACCTATTTCAGAACGGAACTCCAACATAGTCGCTTCTACAAGACATTCTATGAGTGAAAGGTATTCATTCCTAAAATCATAGATTTCAAATTCCTGAATGACTATGAATTTGAGATTGAAGAATTATTGGACTTCCAAGGATGGACAAATCTATTGAAAGCCGATGATAGAGTGTATCCCGATTTAACTAGGATCTTCTACTACTTATGGGATGATCACTCATTTTGCACCTATGTGAAAGGAGTAGAAATGTTCTTAGGAACAAGAGGAGCAGCAACTTTAGAAAATGCATTCATGACGATTGGGCAAATCCTGCAAGTTCCATGTGAAGAAGGACAGCTCCCTGAGGATCTAACTCTAGATCAAATGTACAATCAACTTACACGGAGCAACAAATATCATCCAGGAATCAAGTTCTTGCATTACATGGATTTGTCTTCGAGGCTGCGGGTCCTCAGATTACTAATTGCTCATTGTATCCCAAAAGGCGGAGGCAGAAATCAATTAAATCCGCAAGAAGCAGACATTTTATGGAAAGTTGCAAACAGAGTAAAAGTCAGTCTACCGCGACTATTCCTAGAAGCACTGGCTTCACGGAAGGACAACCCACGAGGGGTTCTATCCTATGGGACATGGATCACAAGGATCCTAGAGTATTATGAGGTGGACATTGATGGCGAACCGTTCGAGGTTCTAAAATCCACAAACGCCATCAACAAAGCTCTGCTCCAAAGAATGAAGATAAATGTGGAGCAATTCAGAGCGGATAGGATACAAGAAAGAATGGGCGGACCAGTTCAAGAGGAAGCTGAGGATGCACAGGCTTAGGGGGAGCAGCCCCCGACACCTCCCGAGGAGCAGCCAGCTCCACAGGATGATCACACGGCACCCACATCGCCTGTCTCGCATGGATCGTGTTCACCCCGAGGTTCTGAGATTCCAGATCCCGCACCACATCCTCCATCATGGGACACCTCAGTGAATGCAATCCGAGTTCATCTTGAGCAATTAGAGGACAGACTAACTAGTTAGATTGCTGGGGTCCTAAATGCGATGACAGATATGCATTCACGCCAAGATCGTATGGATCGGGAGCTACGAACCATTCGCTATCATCTGGCATCCGGGCATCATCGCAATCAGCCCATCCCTGAACTTGATCCGTTTGATACCGGATCATTTCGCCGAGATCCTACACCGGTTCTAATTTCATCCTTTTACTCCTCTGCCCATATTCGACTCATCAAACCAATCCAAAAATTATATCCCATTTTCAAATTTCAATTCACCAAATCTTTGGTAATTGACTCTTATTTTGCCTGATTGACAAAAAGGGGGAGATAGGATAGGTTTGGTTAGGTTGAGTTTTAGGGTTGAGTTTTAGACTTTTAAGTTTCTTTCTAGGTCGGGTAGCTTGTATATAGGTTTCTTTTTCATTTGCATTGTAATATGTAAGAATTTTTTTTAAAAAAGTTTGAATTATGTTCTATTTTATGCTCTAATTATGTTTATGTTCTGTTCTGATCTGTTTGGAAATCATTCAATGATTGCTCAATCAAGTATGCTGAAAATAATAAATACATGTCAAATTTGTCAAAATCAAAAGGCAAATGACTTATTATATCAAAATAGGACAAAATGATTTATTGAAAGGTATAAACTCAAATTGGTTTTGTCAATCATCAAAAAGGGGGAGATTGTTGGAAACAATTGAATTAAAAATATCCAAACCATGTGTTTTGATGATTAACAATACAATTTTGAGTAAACTTTAGCTACTAATATGTTTTGTGCAGTGTTTAAGGATATAAAAATGAAATATGCAAAGTATGACAGATAAAGTTGATCTCCAAGTCGACTCAGATATCGACTTAGGCCAAGTCGATCCCCAAGTAGACTCCAGCAGCGACTTCAAGAGTTGATTTTTAGACAGCGTTGAAATTGAAGACCAAGAGCTGCTGAAGTTGCAGATGAAGTCGACTCCACTCGCGACTTGGGCGAAGTCACAGACCAAGTCGACTCCTACATCGACTTCACAGGACACTTTCCTTCCAGCGTTGAAACTGGTGAGCAGAACTGCCGAAGTCGCAGATGAAGTTGACTCCACTTGCGACTTGGGTGAAGTCGCAAGCAAAGTCGACTCCAGCATCAACTTCAGATGGGCAGTGCAGATTTTCAAAATTTCAAGTCGAAGGCCAAGTCGACTTCAAGATAGACTTGAGTCAAATTGAAGATGAAGTCAGCTTAAACTTTTCAACTTAGAGTATATAAAGATTAAATCCAAGTCCAAAGCAAACAGGATACATGAATCCAACAATTCAAATTGAAACTGGACTTATTCATGCATACAAAGATTCAAGTGTTTCAAGCTCTAGACTTAAAACTAAAGAGATTTTGTACAAGTGAACTCCAAATACTGAAAACCAAAAGAAGAACACCTGTGAAGAAGAAGTTAAGCAAGCAAGAGATAATTCAAGGAAGATTAAGCAGACTTGGCAAGAGAAGGAAGCCAAGTCGCACCCGAAGTCGACTCCAAGATCGACTTGGGGCCAAGTCTCATACCAAGTCGACCTAGATGACAGACTTGGAAATTGAAGAACAGCTGATGTCGCACCCGAAGTCGACTCCAGCATGCGACTTGGGTGAAGTCGCACACGAAGTCGACTCCGCCTGCGACTTGGAGGAATAACGTTCGAATTTTTGAACGTTGGAACATTTATTACGGGCCAACCAACTCTATAACGTTCAAAATTCTCCCTCCTTTATATATAGACACTCAAGCAAACATGAAAACACACAAGTTAAGGCTGAAAAAGAGGAAAGAAGTGCTACTAAGAGTTTTAATCTACTTTTCTCTACAAATTGAGTGATCTATACAATTTCAAAGGAAGAGCAAGTTCAAAGTTGCGGTTCGCTTCAACACGGAACGATTCATTGCATCAACAAACCCTTGCTCAAGCTGAACCTTGCTACAGAAATCAGTAAAGTGTAGATTTCATTTATTTTTATCCAATTATTTTGTTTTGGGTGCTTGGTCTGTCTTTGGTGTTTCAAACCAAGCTATAGCAAAATAGCGGTGTGATTGGAGTGGAACTTGTCACCTACTTGTGCTATTTGTTGTATACGCCCCCTAGAGCTAGAATCTAGAAGAGAGCAGAGACTCTGTTTGTATATGCCCCATAGAGCTAGAATCTAGAAGAAAGTAGTGACTCTAGTTGTATTTGTGGAATACATAGTGGAACCCAAGTCACAAAGGAGTGTGAGCTTGAAAGAGTGGAGTACGGAAGGTTGCCCGAACCATTATAAATATTGTCTACTGTCTTTCATTTCCGCTTTCATTATCTTATCGCTTTCTATTTGATTCATTAAAGGGGATTAAACTAAACCGGGATAGAATCTATAATTAAAATTTTAAAATTCTTAATTACCCAATTCACCCCTCCCCTCTTAGGTAATTGCCATCAACTCGGGACCAACAATCTCTTTGATTGTTCATGGGTTAGTAGTCGCACTTATACCGACTTTCAATGGCTAATAATAGCCTAGCCTCCTTATCTAGTTTTAATGAGATTTCATGTCATGCTTATGTAGTTATTTATACCTATTTTGTGTGACGGTGATCATTGGGTTGCAATGGCCTACGACATGCGCTGTGCTGAGGCGCGTTTCCTAGATCCGTGCTTTAACAAAACGACAGATCACTTCAAGGTGGTATATGGACCCATGGTCAGTGTTTGTTGAATTATTTCGCCATATATATTTCAGTAAATGTAGAACTATACATGAGATTCCTTTTCTGGTGACTCACTTTATCTCTCAGGCGGATATGCTAAGGAAATTAAAATTCAAGTATAATGATCGTCGCAGCCCTCTGTTCTTTAAAAAGGTTTGTGTCACAGGAACCAATTGTGCCCCTAGGTGAGTAAGTTGTGATTTACTGGCTGTGTTACATTTAAGATTATTTCTTACTTTCACATTTCTTATTAACTACCATTCACAAATTTGCATATTTCAATTATGCAGGTGTGATTGTCATAGTCTTATTCTTATGCTCATGGAGAGGTATACAGGCGAGTATTCAGTGCCTCTCGATCCGGTGAGCAAACATGTACACTTTTTGGAAGCCTTGTATTTCTTAAATCAATGATATTTTAATATCTTTTGCATTTCTCCAGCGTATGGCTCCTCTCTTTCGGCATCACATTGCGAAGACAATTTTAAGTGACAAATACAACATGCACGCAATATCCATAAGGATAGCCAGTAATACTTGGTCTCAAGGAGGTGTCGTCTAGACAACGTATACACTTTTTGGATGTCTTTTGATGAAGAAATGACTAATATTTACAAATGAATATATGTACCAGCACTAGTGTCAAGTGAAGCTACTTTAATTTGTCAATCTAATTTCCTACTGCAGCTCTATACATAACATCTGAACAAATTATATATGTAGTACAACTTTTACTATTTTTTGAGGCATGTATTTATTCACTAACTGTTTGAAAGGTAATGGTATTTTCAATGCATATACACATAGATGTTTACAAATTTCAAATCAATTAATACGCCTATTACTAAATTGGTATAACTTGATTTAAGTATTAAATACACGTTGATGAAATAAGTATATATAGAAAAAAGCAAAAAAATAAGTGATGTCAATGGAATTTTAAAAGTTTACAAGATGAGGTATGTGCTTAGCTCGCATAAACAAAACTTTTCAACATATGATGTCTTCATTGTGCACGATAATAAATAATACTTGGGGTGTCTGTACGAATCGTCATTATCGCTCACAGTGAAAATTTCTAAGAATCTAGCGTGTGCAGAAACCATATTTGTTGATAGAAATTAATAAGCGTTGTCAAGAGTTGTAATAATTTGGGGCGACGCCTATATCTGACTGATCATTAATCACGGGGTACTCCTGTTGCATACATGCATTTGCAGCAAATGATAATTTTGTCATCATGATATATGTGAGGGCAATAGTTCATTCATGTACTGTGCATCAAATATATTTGGTTAATTCATCAATCATAAAGGCATACATTATGTGAAATGCGCTAAATAGTTCATGTGTACAGTATGTGGTACATGGTCAATTGTATGTCAACATGCCAAATTTAAGGTGATAAACTTTTGAGTCCAACTCTGTCATACATGTCACAACATATTTAAGTATGCTTAACATGATGAAGGCAAACATCTGTACATTCAAATCTGGAAGGTGAACATGTTCATATAAAAAATTAAGTGTTAATCCTTAACGACCTTCGTCTGTTGTTCCGATATGCCATCTGCATAACTTGGTTCCTTACTTTGTTATGTGGGCTATCTAACATTCGAGCGTTAATTACTTGCCGTGTCGCATCAATATCTGCCTGCATTGATGAGAAGAGCAAAAACAGTCACAAAGTAATCGAGTGCTCCAGGAAAATATGAGTTGAAATAGAAATATGTGGCCCACCTTTTGTGCCTACCAATAATAATTTTACCTTGTTCCCGAGGCTTTGTTGCCATCGTGCCAAACAACATATGTTTAGAATGGTTTGTATCAATCTTGCACATGAATATAAGCTAATATTACTGATACCAAAATATAATTACGTATACAGTCCATCTTACCTGACTATAACGTAGTGTTCCTAGTTCATTAAAATACGACACGTTGCACATGCAGAATATGCCACAGTCAAAACTGCAATAATAGATATATGAATGTCACATAACTTATGAGTTAAGAGTCTTACACTGTTTTCAATAATTTATTCTAATCAACATACTACTAAGAAAATATATACGTAGGTGACTTCGGAATTTGGAGAAATACTAAATATATATCGAGGTGCAACCTATATTCCCAACCACATAAACTCCAATAACATTATTGTGTAGTACTCACGAGTTAGCCTGTAATGGTAGATCAATGGTGGATGTCCGCTCATATAATGAGAAATCCTCTGTATTCCCAATGCTTGAGAACAAACCAGTCAAAGCAAAAACCTACCATAATAGAACAAAGGTTCATATGCATTTTTCAGCTTATATTGTGGTTTTTTGGAGAAATAAAAAAAATCATAAATGAGCAGTATTGTAATCATACCAGTCAGGGAGCCATAAAATCGTCCCGTTCGCAATTAGAAAACTTTATCGAGTCCATGTAATATATACACTTTTGTTTCATGTCAACTACATCTGCGATCCAATGATCTTCATGGAAAATTGGGAAGAGGACCTATTGAAGAAAAATTTCTAAGTGAAAATCATAAACATGACATGTCATCGGCAATTGCGAAAAAGAGTAAGTGTGTTAAAATTCTTCGATATCCTAACCCAGTTAGCAGTTGGGAGATGCAAAGTGTTCACTTCGTCCTTTAATATGTCGATTGGAACATCATCCTCTCGAAGCATGTATCTCTACAAAATGGGAGCATGATCATGCGATGCATCATATTGAGTCAGTGATATTGATGATGCATGGGAATGTACAGATAGATAGACATTTTAGCGCAGTTAAAATTAATATACCGCAAATCTAGAGTCCATATAATATCGACCCAGTGGACTAGCCCTTTTCTCTGCCTGTTGTCACATTAGGAGGCTGGTGTATGCGTCAAAAACCTTCAATCACCAAAAACAATGCAAACTGTCAATCATGTTTAAAGAAATAAACACCCAATTCAGAAGGATGTCATAGGAAGAATGCAGTCAAACAAATAAATATATATAAATAACTTACATAAGTGGGCACCTTTTGTGAAGGTACTAACTGCGGAGGTACTATGAGTAACAAGAAATGGACCCATGGAAAAGACGTATTCACTGATAAATGAATAACGTTTGTAAGTATTTATACATTGATAATGTAAAACATGAGAAAAAAAGATAGATATGCAATATGAGCATTAGTAGAAACCTCTTTTCCTCGTCGCAGTCGAATGCAAAATTTACAAGCCTATTCTTAGCGTTGTTCAAATTTTGTATCCAAGGGGCAGAGCGATCTGTCTCTCTGGTCACAAGCTGCGGCCATACAGTTGGAGTAATTAAATGAAATGTACATGGACATTAAGACACTACTACCGTGAAAATTATTTCATCTGAAAATATAGAGGACGGCACAAAATAAAACAGTTATCACATATCCAAGTACGTAGATTTTGAAGTACTAAACAATGACTGAACCTGGTTTCCTATGCCGATGCGATCATCCATTGTACGTGACCGCTTGCGTGCACCAATTGAGGTATAGGGACTGATCAATTGGCTGACTTCTTCTTTGTTCGTTGCCCATGACCTAATGACTGCAGCTGGTTTCCCTCATGCTCAGCTATCCCTAGGCTTTTGTTATCCTCTTCGACCATTATAACCTCTGGCTCTGCGCCATGGACAGCAAAGCGTGCCTCCTTTTCGTCGGACAGACTGCGCGATTGCTCCTTGTCCTCCTTGGGTTGAGATGTAGAAGGCTCCCCAGCTCCTGAAAAAACACTAGAGGGCGCGAATGGAGTATCCTTTGTTCCAAAGCCTTGTAGGACAGTCTGCTCAGCCCCGACCAAGCCCTCCTGCATGTACATACAATTAAATAATTTTTTTACAATAATCCAGACACTATATACCATCTTGAGTATGTTGTTCTCATACCTGTTGTAATCGATCTGGATATAGCATCATGAGAGCTGCCCACGACCGGTCCATTCGGAGGAATAATTCTTTCAATGTCTATCAAGAAATTTAAAATGTTAACTTTTCATTTAATATACACATTTACCTTAGGTAGATGAACCAAATGACCAAAGGAAGCTACACATAACATCAACAACAGTGCGAGTGATATCACCACTTACCTTTATAGCAGTGCGAGTGGTGTCACCACTTAGATCAGCAACATCTGCAGAGGCCTGTGTCTTCTGTCCATTCCAATGTTTATAGTAAACTTATTAGAAAGATGACCCACAATAATAGCTATTTTCATGGTAATGACAAGTTGTCAACTAGGTTCATACCATAACAACGTTTGATAACTCATCAACCTTTGCACTTAACCGCTTCATGTCTATCTCCAGCTCGACTTTGCAAGTTGCTTCTGACGTAGTAGTCTTAGCGTCGATACTACCTGTCTGTTCCCAAGTGCGTGATTCCTCATAGAGGGTAGGTCAATCATAATCGAGGTACTCATCTTCTTTTGTTGGAGCTTGGTTTTTTCCTCCTTCATTGTTAAATAAAGTACATTTTGGTCCCCTTTGTGTCAGATGTAGCACCCTTTGGTTGGTGACTAGTGTGTCGACCCAGCAATGGACAATTGGGACGCTCATGGCCGGATGACTCAGCCATTGACTGGAAATGAGTGGCATCCTCTCATTCACATTGCATATGATCCTCTCTTTCAAAGGGGTCCGATCCCTCATCAACTAGTGGTGCTTTTCCTTTGAAAACTTCTTTCGCAGGAATGGAAGAATCCACGAGTTGGTGAAGTTGTACATCCATAACATTCAACACTATTTCGGCATTCACCTATTAAAGTAATACATTTCAACTTGTCATTCTCCGAATTTGAATCCATAAATATTCGGTAAGGACATTCATATGGATTTGGTTTGCTAAGTTTAAAAATCACGTACCTGAGCATTTTCATATCCTATGGACCTCAATTTTTCATCAATCTCAGAGGTTCGTTCATCATCCCAATAGTTAATCAGAGGTAGGGCAACATGCGCCCCAGCTGGTGATAGCGCATCATGTGCAGCATGAGCAAAGAACCATACCTTTAAACACACTGACAAAGTTCAATGATCATGTGAATCCAAAAAAAAATTATATTACAACTTTTATAAGACTCCAATATGCACCAACCTGTAAGAGCGCAACACAACATTCAGCAGTTTGCTTGCTTTTCTTAATGTAGGACTTAAGCACCTTGTTCATGATATCTAGTACATGACGGCCCCAAGCATACCTATGAATGCCAGTTGGATCTATGACATGATGTAAATAAAAATCTTAAGTTCCGCCATTTGAAATGGGGCATAAAAATGTGCCGATCACCCATAGCGTAAAGGCCTGTCGAAATTCATCGTCGCATCGACCCTCTCGTATTACAGGAAGGAAGCGATTGACATGCAGTACGCTTGTCTTCTTTGTTAATTCATATTTATCGCGAAGAGCTTGAGCACTCGTACGAGATTTGAGGGGCTCCACTGATTCGCCGCGGGTAGAGAGTCCTAGAATAAACTCCATGTCACACTCCATCACGGAGAAGACACCATCGTTGAACTTGAACATGCATGTGTGGACATCATATTTATCCACGAGTCATCGAATCAACTGAGGGCAATACTTACTACACTCCAAGGATAAAAGTCCTCCAAATCCGAGAGTTTTTACAACAACACATTCATCTTCTGACAGCTCATGTACTATAGTATGCATCGCTTTCAGGCTACACGATGACTCTAATCTTTTCTCCTAGGCTTAGGTGTGACCCCACCATCTCCTTCCATATTCAACCTGATCTGAAATCTTCTACCTGTGCAAAATAAAAAACAAGAGGATGTAGTGAAAATATGAAGCTGTAGTCAAACACTAGGCAGACGAGAATAAGATTACGCAAATGAATGTGACAGTGATATAGCATACATCACAGTTGAATGCCTGACTACATCATTTAGGCAAATTAATAAATGATATTACGATGCCAGCAGTTGTATAACAATATTCATGAATAACACAGGCAGTTTACGTAGTCGATCGTTTATATTGACCTACTTACTTACATAATATCGATATTAGTCTATTTCACCAAAAAAACAACATTCAGAAAATAAAATCAAGCATTGATACAAAATTTGACTCATTCATTCATTATGTATCTTTTGCTTCAAACGACGTTGCATCGTGCTCCCTTCCGGTCGGCCTTTTCCTCGCCGAAGAGGGGGTTCTTGAGGTCTTCACTAGAATAATCTCCATCCATATCCATAGCATCATCTGCACCTTTGTTAGGAGTAATAACAGGATTACCATCAGACACCTTAATCATATATTGAACCTCATTCAACAGTTGTTCTGCCTGATGATAAGCATGGTGAGGAATATGTCTTTTGCCCACTACTAACATATGAATGTGACGGAAACATGCCATGATGTGTTGCAATTTGGGCAACACAATGCCTCTTCTAGGGTCTCTACACATATGATGAAAAATGAAGCTGGGAGGTATCTCTTGCATATGCAGCGTTCACATCAAAGTGAATAAATGTCGACAAATAATTTCAGTTGACTCCCACATCAAACACGTGCACGTCCCAAAGTTGAGAAGAATATTGAACTCAATTATGCATCCTTCACGATGTTTGCTTGGATTATTCACTTCATAAATGATGTTCTCCTCATCTGCCCCGAGCTCCGTTGTATTGTATGCATTACTTTCCCACATCTGAACTTGTGTGTCTCTATAAAATTCATATGTGTATTATTCAAAAATGCTCTTTTCCATAGTCATTGATGTCTTAGGCACAAAAGGGCACTCGCGGGTTCTTTTATCTTCCAACACCTTATCTTGACGACGCATGGTTAAAAGTTTGTCGAATTGTTTCACAAAATCTAGTAGACAATTATGTCGAGTTATATATCCATCCAAAATTGAATGAAAGGTCTCGCTTCTTTGATTAGTGTACATGCCCATGAATTGAGTACTACTCTGAAATAGAGGAACCCACTTTTCTCGTATGTCATTCAAAGAAGATAACCAGATATTGCTTTGTAGTCTATATGATTGAAGGAATCGTGGCCACCGCACTTTAAATTCATATATGTTACCTATCTGGTATATTAGCTGCTCAAATTCAACTTTCAACTTGAACTGTTCATTGTAGACACCTCTTAACTTTTCATGGATCTTCCATAAGATATGCCACAAAAAGAATTTATGGACTGCTTTGGGAAAGACAGCAGCAATTGCTGATGTAATGGATGCATCTTGATCTGTGATAATTGCCACTGGACTATCCCCTCCGACCGCAACCTTGAATTGATTGAATAACCATGTATATGATTCAAAAGACTCATTGCTCATGAGTGCACAACCGAAGACAATGGTTTGTTTATGGTGATTCATTCCGATGAATGGTGAGAACGAGATCTTGTACCGGTTCGTTCTGTATGTCGTATCGAAGCAAAGAATGTCGTTGAATACTTTAAAATCAACTCTAGATCTTCCATTAGCCCAAAATATGTGAGTTAGTTGACCCTTTTCATTCCTTATATCGGCAACAAACAAAGTAGGATCTGCATGTTGCTTCGCCAGTAAATAGTCCAACATGCATTGTGCATCACGCTCGATGATTCTTTTGCGAGACCGACACATGCAGTTCTTGACATTAGTACGAGTGAAGTTTTTCCCGACACCACGCCGTTCGATAGCAGCAGCCAAGTCATATGCTTTAGAAGAATGGTCCTACAGTCATCTAAGAGACGACGGGTGTCTTGGTCGACCTTTCTGTGTGATCTAAGATACAAAGATTCCTCCACAGTCGCTAGAGGATGACAGTGTTGATCGACAAAACAGACGACTAGCCAGGACCCTTCCCTCTTATGTGACACGATCATTTCTGCAGCACATCGTACTCAATTCGATTGGCGTCGTTTGCCTGCTTTACGCACTAACTGTCCATTGGAGTCGTTGCAATGTACACTTCTAGAATAACCCTCCCTAGAGCATACAAATCGTCTCCAAACCACATCACCGGTAGATGAGAGAATACAACGCTGATCCTTGCGGATGCTAAATCCCATCTGTGAGCCATATAAATCGTAGCATTCCCATGCCCGGTCTTCACATTCAAACTCTTGGCCTACACATGGTTTGATCTGGTGCAATTCTTTAAGAGTTGAGGCATGAGGACCACGACCCACTCAATTTGATGATTTTACAGTAAAATGAGGAAAATATGATCAAATAAACCTAGAACATTCCATGGAGGATTTAGTGCGAAATGGTCGTCAAACTTGAAAATAAGCAAATTGGGTGTAGAATTGGCATAAGATATCTAATGATCGGGAGGCAAAGGATTTAAGGAATACAAAAATGATGTTTTGAAAAGTTTAAAGAAGTAAAAATAGTAATCAACAAGTTCCTTGACATTTACAAGAAGTTTCGGCACGATTTGGGGCGAAACGGGCATAAAACGGAGCAAAACAGGTGAAATCTTCAAAGTGAATGAGAGGACTAGAGACCCACACGATTTAAACTATGTTAACACCTGGAGATGTGCAATTCTATGCACAGTTGAGCCATTTTGTGCAAGTTTGAGTTGTTTCACTCAAGTTTTGTTTGGAGCTCTATATATGTAGCGCCCCGAACCGAGGCGTCACATTTGTCCTTACTCCGGGATCTTATCGATTGGTAAGTGTGAATCAGGATTGTTGCCCTGATCACGCGGCGGGTACTTAATTGGATCTCGTCCAATTTTTTTTTTTCATTTCTTTTTCTTTCATCATATAAACATATACTCATCATCATTCATAATGGACTTATCATAAATCATCAACTTCTCATATTATTCATCACTTCATAATTTCATACAACCTATGTCTTTTTCATCATATCCTATTAGGGAATCTATTCATACAAAAATCTACTAACCTTTGTAGATTTCTCTTTTCCTTTAGCAACACATGTCCTTCATTTCTTGGCTTTCCCTACACCTGTCTGAGGTTGGGAAAACAAAACATGAGTCGAAACTCAATAAGCAAGCATTTTTCATTTTAAATGCATTCCTCTCCATTCAATAGAAGACACTTACCAAGTGATCAACTACCAACGGAATAGAAACTTTTTCGTAAACCATATTTCGAAACCTTTCATAAACCATTCATGTAAATCATTCGTAAATGCATTTCTCTCCATTCGATAGGAGACACTTAGCAAGTGATCAACTATCAATGGAATAGAAATCTTTTCATAAACATTGGATGTGTAAATGCTTCCTTTCCACTCCTGACATAAACCTTCGTGTGCGGGTACGCTAGCTCAGGGAACATCTCACATAACATAGTCCAATACACCGGCTGTCTCTGACTTGGCCTCATCAAGGGGAACCTCTCTTCCTCTTGACGCCTACATGGTTCCTACATGCATGACTCTTGATTTCCCCAGCGTTATATACCTCTTACACCAGGTAACTTGCCATTCTCATGTAGAGAATTATTTGCATCATCCCTTAAAAATATCTTTTCAAATCCATCTGTGCAAATACTTTCTTTCCATTCCTGACATAAACCTTTGTGTGTGGGTACGCTAGCCCAGGGAACATCTCACATAGCATGGTCCAATACGCCGGCTGTCTCCGACTTGGCCTCATCAAGGGGAACCTCTCTTCCTCTTGACGCCTACATGGTTCCTACATGCATGACTTTTGATTTTCTCGGCATTATATACCTCTTACACCAGGTGACTTGTCATTCTTATGTAGAGAATTATTTGCACCGTTCATTTAAAAACATCATTTCAAATCCATGCTTTTCTTTTCAATCCATGTATGAAAATGCAATGCATTCATTTACACGTAACATTCCTTTGCCTCCACCTCTGGGGAGGACGCCGTCGGCACACAGCCCATACGACTTGGCAATAGTGAAGGGGGACCCTCTGATCCGCTTTCTACCTCCACCAAAGCCTCTTCCTTATATATCATACATGTGCACATGTCCATGAATATCACATAATATCAATATGCCGGCATGACTTTTCATAAAAACTTATAAACATGCATCATTTGAAAACATTATAGGAATGACCACCCTTAAACACATTTCATAAATACTTGAGAATAAAACATATTTTCAAAGTTGTGCTTGCTTACAAATCATCATTTTCAAAAGGATTGCTTGCTTACAATGAAGTAATAAAATCATATTTTAAAAAAGTTTGCTTGCTTACAAATCATCATTTTCAAAAGGATTGCTTGCTTACAATGAAACAATAAAATCACATTTTAGAAAGCTTGCTTGCTTACCTTTGCTTTGCTTCAACCTGACTCCTTTATCCTTTCCTTTCATTTTCCTATACAAGGAAATTGGATATTTTATCCATCTATTCCATGTCTTAGCTTGCTTTCCATGCATGCTTTACGATCGCATATTACCTCATTTTCATAGAGGTTTTCCTTTTATAAATACTTGGTCATTACTCATTTATATGAATTTTTATCCATAAATCCTTTAAAAATTCCATCCATATATCCTCATAAATATACAAAAATAAATCTCAATTTTTTCCCAAAACATGCTGTTCACTGTTCATAATTACTGTTCATGTCACTGTAGCAGATTACTGTTCATAATCACTGTTCACGATACTGTTCACCCCCGAGGTTACTGTTCACAGCACGTGGGTTACTGTTCATGAGTTCCAAAAATTGACATTTTTCCCAAAAATAAAAAATACCATAACATAGCTTATGCTTCGTATATCATGGAAAATTTCATACATTTTGAATTTATTATCATTTACTTGGTTAAATAAATCATTTTCTCCATGTACTAAAAATCAACATAAATTCACTTAAGCATAATCCTTAATTCCAAAAATCACGAAATTAATATATCATCATTCCAACATCATATTTATCATATTTATATATTCCAAATCATCATTTATCAATTTTGGAGCATTATTTTCACATATCATATACTATCTTCCCGAATGCTCCATCTTTGCTCCAAATTTTCGATGTTTCGGCATGATTCCAATTAAGCATTATAAATTTACTTATTTTCTCATGATTAGGAATTATCTAAGCATGGTTTTACCCTACTTAACATCCAAAAGAAATTTGGGAAGAAATCACTTACCCGAAGTGAAGATATCCCACTTTTTCTCGCACTTTTTCTCTCTAACTTCCTCCTTTTCTTTCTCCTCAAGGCTAAAACGTGGTGGGGGTGAAAAAATGCTCAAATGGAGCTGGGATGAAGTGCCTTGGACGTTCACCCCTGCCCCCTATTTATACTTTTTGATTTTTCATCAAATTGGAATTTACCCCCCTTGCTTGAGGTATTAAATTATAAATGTATTTTTTTCTAATTTCCAAAAGGTGCATGGAGCCTTGTGCAGCCCACCCTAGGCCTGCTCCAGCCCCCCTATTGCAGCTCTATTTTTCTAGCTTTTTTATTTATTAAAATTTATTTATTTTAAGCAAATTAAATCCTAGCCGTTGGTTCTTGATGAGGATGATCATGGGCCATTGGATCATGCCCCAAAAGTCCATGCTCCAGCAGAAATTGCAGGCTTTGCATTAATTTTATTTAATTAAAATTAATCAAAGTCAAATGCCATTAATGAAAAAGTAAAGTTACTTTTTCCCTTTTCAAATGACATTTAATCTTGACCCTTAATTCATGATCCTTGATTAATCTTGGACCATTCATCATATCCATCATCATATCTTGGCCACCCATAAAAAATTTCATCTTGATCCGATGTCCGGATTGCAAGATATGAATTTTTCTTCATTTTCTTCAAAAATCAATTAAAAATCCGAAAATACTAAATAAATCAAAAAGTTGCTATTTTGTCCTTTTGTGGGAAGCTTCCTTTTTTGTCTTTTTGTGATTAAGTTAATCCAAAGTGATTAACTTAACATATTTTTTAATCCCACGTTTACTATTCACATTTCACTATTCACGTGCACTATGCACTATTCATCCGAATTTCATAATTAATTATTTTAACATCTATTCCCATATATTTTTCATACTCATGAATATATATTAATATATTATCTAGAGTTTACAACCCCAGGGTTTCATACATGTATCTAAGATCGGGGTTTCACAATATAACCCTTGTTTTGTATGTCCCAACACATCCTAGAGCGTGGCTAGAGCTTGAAGTGAAGTCCGGGAGTCAAGTGAAGGCGAGGAGCACAAGGCAAGGAGTGGGACGGTTAGTGCTCCAAAGCGGTCAAGATACCATCGGGGCTTCTGATAAAAAAGATTTCTTTTCTTTCTTTTCTTTGTTTTTAATAGCTGTTCTAGATAGATTATATAAACAATATTGTTTTGGATTTTATTTTAAACATACTTGGCTAAGCCCTTAATCTAGAGCGAGAGATGTAGCATATGTATAATTTAGCAAAAATTGTGGTTATGGTTTATTTATGATGGATATCAATTATTAATTTAATATCTTGTATTCTTAATGCTTGTTTAATGCATGGGCCTGTATCATGACATGATCCTATATATTAGGTGATAGAACCAAAAGGTGAAAATCTAATATAGGATGATCAAGATGTTAAACTTGAAAATCTAAGATCATGAAAATAGGCATGATTATCTTGAGAAATCCCATGAACTTCTGCTGAACTTAATAGATTCTAATTAACTTAATATCATGAAAATAGGTGATTAAGAAGATTAGGATATACTTTGTCGGTTTCAAAAGAAGGTGTAAGGATAAAATAGGGATAGTTCTCCTTTAATAATTAATATCTGAATTAAACAGCCATATCACGTATCTGTTGCAGTTGTTGCATGTGAAAACCAGAAACCTAAATACTTTTCTTCTAATTTCTATTCTATACTCTGCACTTCTATTTTCTCTCCATTCTGTCTTCCTTATTTGACATTTTCTCATATCCAATCCTCGTTTGCTTAATCATCAAAGTGGTTTAAAAGCAACATTCTAAGTTCTGAATTTCCTATGGGAATGATATTTATATACTGCAATCTACAACCATATACTTGCAGTGAGAAAGCGAACAATTAGTGGTAAAGAAGTTGTACATCCACCACCATCATGCAAGCCTCCTTCATCCTTCCCGCAAAAACAGATACAAGCCAAACTATAAGTGTTTAGGAAGTTCATCTCGATATTAAAAAATTTATTCATCAATGTTCCATTCATCAACATGCTATCACAGATGCCGACATATGTCACATTTTTGAAAGAAATATTGCTAAAAAAGTACAAACCTTAGGAGCACAGGACGATAGCACTTATTGAAGAGTGTAGTACGTTATTGCAAAATAATTCACCACGAAAGCTCAATGATTTAGGAAGTTTTTTTTTATCTCTTGTCTTCTTAGTGATGTGCAAGTAGACAAGACTTTGTGTGACCTTGGAGCTAGTATAAGCCTAATCCCTCTCTCCATCTACAAAAATTGAAGATTGGTCACCCTAAGCCCACCACAATGATGTTGCAACTCACTGACTGCTCCATCAAACATACTATGGGCATCATGGAAGATGTGCCAGTAAAGGTTGGAAAATATTTCATTCCCATGTATTTTGTGATGTTTGACATAGAGGAAGATCATCAGACCCCAATCATAGTAGGAAGGCCATTCTTACCAATAGTCAGCACCATCATAGACATGAAACATGGAAAACTTACATTAATAGTTGAAGACAAAAATGTAGAGCTCAACTTAATCTCATAATCAAACAACTCCTCTCTTTAGAAATCTTATGCGCGGATTGACATGATCAACAAGGTAACAAACAAAGGTACTTCAAGCAACCAAACTGAGATGTACATAAGCAAAAGAGAAATTGCGAAAAACTTAAGTTAAGAAGCAGCTGAATCTGTGGAAACATCTGAAAGCGGGAGGTTAAAACAATTAAAATTTAACAAACAAAAGCAAGAGGACAAATCAGTAACAAACCCTTCTTCTTCTTTTCATTCTCTTAAAAATAATTATAATGGTTCACTGGTAGGGAAAATTCTCAGGCAAATATCGAGGCTAGTGTGCAAAAGCTGGAGTCGGTTGATGCAAGGGGATCAAACTGACATTGGGCTGATGACGTTAAACCAAGCACTTCTCGGGAGGCAACTCGAGCTTTTTCTTTTACTTTTAGGGGAGTTTTTAGATTTCTTTTCCTTTTAGTTTTTTATTTTAGAAGTTTGATACTTTTTAATTTGGAACTTTATTGATTACTTCAAAGAGCCTACCTAGAAAGGAAGCAACATGGGATGAGGATTAAGTTCAACTCACTAAAATACGGAAGTTAACATCTTACATTCTTTACAACTCCTTGCTTAATTTTGATATATATATTTTTTACATTGAGGACATTGTCAATTTCCAGTTTGGAGGTAATGCATTATATTATTTTTTCTAACTATTTCTTTACTACCCTGATAATTACATTGATTAAACCTTGCATTCAAATTTTGCCACATTTTGAAAAAATGTTTGCTAATTTTTGATAATTTTTACACGAATCTAAACACTAGATTGATTGAGACTCCACTTTGAACTCTTGTGAGGCCTACAAGCAAACCTTATTTGAAATTTCAAAATCTTTGAGTTAGGCAAATAATTGAACCCTAGTGAGATGTTAATTTGTTTTTGAACATATACTTGTTGAAAATACTTAGATTTTTTGTCTTGAATCACTTGATGAAACTGATAGACCAAGGAACTAATTCTGCTTTCTTTAAAGTTAGAGTAATCCTCTTTAATCTGTCAAGGTTGTTTCCATTACACATAATTAATTATTTAATAAAAGGGTAGTTTTTTCCATAAGCATGAAAATCTTATTCTGGTTGAAGAATTTTCAAAGTTAAATTCAACTGGACCTGTTCATGGACATGATTATGGCCTTCATATTTCTAATGAACTTATATTTGAGAGCGTAACTGTTGTTTACTCTTGTTGAGCTGGGATGTAAATTTTTCTTCTCTATCCCTCAATTCCCACTTAATTGAATCAACTTTGAATATAAATTATGAGCTGAAAAGTATAATGGGAATATGGTTTCACCACTTGTCTTGTGCGAATGATGAAAATGACTTCCTAGATACCCTAAAATATGGTGAGGAAAATTATTGTCGGACTTGATTTTAAAAAAAGAGGGAAAAAATATGTTAAACCAAGAGTAAGAGCAGACTGAAAAAAATATTAGAAGTACTAAGCGTGGGGTGACATTATTTCTTGTCACATAATGAGGCTCAAAATAATGTGGAGATGGTTCAATTTTTGAAAAATTTTAAAATTTTAACTCGTGTATTAAACTAAACGTTGTCATATTGAGTCCTTATGATCCTATGAATTGGTTAATTAAGTTGGTAGAGAAAATTCAGATGCAAGAATTTGAGAAAATGTATATGAGGTAATTTGACTGATATTTTTCTGAATAACTACCATTAACTGAATTGTTGAATGTATATATTGAAAAATCAAATACAAAGGGGAGGAACCTAATAATTTGGAGTTTATTGCGGAAATTTTTGAACTCTTAATGATTGAAAATGAAATAAGTGACAATGTGTACGGTATGGATTGAGTAAGAAGAGATTTTTGACTAGGGTCCTTAATAAGTGTTTAAATTTTTTTATCTAACATCCTCACAAGTTCTTCATTTGCTTTTTGCTCAAAGCTTTTGAAATTTCAAAATCTATTCTTTGAATTCTTCTATATTTTCTTGAGGATAAGCAAAAGTTCAAGTGTGAGGGTATTTAATAATTGTTAAATAGTATATATTTTGTGGGTATTTTATGTTAATTTGGTGGGTAAATATTTGAGTTTATTGTGAAATTTGTTTTAAAATATAATTTTTCAATAATTGGGTATTAAACCTTAATTTCAAGTAATTTAAATATTTTTTGTAATCTTTTGGCTTGAAATTAAATTTTATTTGTTGTCACAAAATCAAATGTGCCTAATATATTTTTATTGTTGCAGTAATTACTTCAAGTAATTTTTAACAGATTAACCACATATTTATTAATTTGATGAATTAATAAGTTAAAATTTTATTTTACACAGGTCAACATGTCATCCATCTAATGCATCTATCCATACCTTTTAATCCAAGCCAAATGCATCAAAGCTAGAATCCAATTGTTCATCACCGCCCAAGCGAGATCTAAATTGTTCATATTTTCATAAAAAAATCCTGGACTTCCATTTCTTTTTATCCCATGCAATAGTCATCCAAAGAAACCATGCTTGAAATTCAATTCCTTACAATCACATCCATTCGCTCATATGAATTCTTGATCAGTTACAAATTTTTGATACAATTCATTTTTTCACGCCTATTATTTTGATAAAATTGCAATTGCCTAATGCTTTTATGTGCAATCTTTTAAATTTATTATTATTTCATAAATTTTTTTAAAATTACTTGGGGATGGTTATTGATTTGTTGAGATTATTTAGGAATAAGTTCAAAACATTTCAATGGTTTAGATTGATAAAAACAAAGACTGCAGGAGCACTAGTATGTCTTGTTGGTCTCACGTTTATGGTAAAACTCAAGAGATGAGGGGTGAATTGGGTTCTTAAAATATCTTTGGTACTTTAATTATAAACTCCTTTGTTGATTAATCCCCTGTGACGAAACGTGCTAAGAGATAAAATAAGAGGGTGTCAATAGAATACAAAATGCAAGCAATCGAACACACAAGAGACAACAATATACAGTGGTCCGGGAAACCTTTCCTACTTCACTCATCCAAGCACATACCACTTGTGTCTTAGGTTTCATTATTGTATATTCAATAAAATCTAAAGCACCCGCTCTCTTCTAAATTCTAAATCTAGTATACAATAATCACTTGTTAGTGAGACTAACTCCAGCTAACTAAGTTTAATTCGTTGGTGAAACAAACTCAAACCAATCAAGCAAAACCTGTTAGTGAGAAAAACTCAAACTAACACCTTATTTTGCTTTTTCTTGAATCTGATCTCCAACACTGATCCAAGGCAACAACACAAAATAAAATAGACAAAAAAATTACACTTTACAACGTGCAATTGTTAAGTCACTTTTATACTATTTATTTTGGATAATAATTCTACAAAAATTTGAGTGTTTAAGATGATTTGAATTTTATTTTGATTAATTAAATCTTAATTTTGTGTAAACACTCACAATTGATCCAATTTGAGGTAGAGTCGAAAAATACGTGCAAATTCAGGGACCAAATCATACAAAAATAACAAATTTTGACATAAAAAATGAGCTCAACTAGGCAAGCCCTAGTTGCCACGTTGACAGGATTGAAAAATTCTTTTCATTGATATATTGTGGCTCTTGTAAGTCCTTTCGGATCAAAAGTTATGAGCAATTGAAAATGGTCCGTTCGTTTCGACACAATGTGTGTCTATTTCAAGAAATTCAAAACTCAAGGACCAAGATCACATTTGACTTGACGATTTTGAAAGGTTAAAAGGAGAAAAATCAAGGATTAAATCAACCTGTCGGGGAAGTTTCAATGCGATTCAGGTCTAAATGGGTAGCAAAACTTCACAAATGAAGCAAAATGCATTTAACCAGAGACCAACATGGCCTAAGTTGTGTTGAATTGGTCTAAACACGGCCTAGGCTTTGTTTTGGGTGTGTTAAACATGGCTTTGGCTATGGTCAAGCAAGGGAAATACGACCCACGTCGTATTTGCAAGTGCTCACCTTTTCTCTATATAAACACTCCTTGGAAATGTCCCAAATCATCTCAGAACATCCTTGGAGCTAGGGTTGAGATCCGGGAGCGAGAGGAGTGAAGAGCACGAGACGAGAAGTGAGTTGGTGAGTTGCTTGGAGCGGTCAAGATATCATTGGAGCTTACAATTAATAAGCTTTCTCTTTCTTTCTTTCTTTTTATTTTAATTGTCTTGTTTGTGATGGATATTGAATACAATATTATTTTGTGTTTGATTTTGATTATAAACATGCTAGGCTAAATTTATTATTTAGGGTTTAGGATGTAGCATGTGTCCAATGTAGTGCATATTGTGGTTTAATTATTTAAGGTATTTTATGTTAATTTAATATCTTGTGATCTCAATGCTTGTTAGGTATATGGTACCACATTTCGACATGATTTCATATCTTAGGTGATGGAACCGAAAAGTGGAAGTCGGATATATGATAATCAAGATATTAAACCAGAAAAATCTAAAACTATGAAAATAGACATGATGACCTTAAGGAATCCCATGAACTTTCACAAAACTTAATAGATTCTAATTGACTTAATCTCATAAAAATAAGTAGTTAAGAAGATTAGGGTACGCCTTGTATATTTTGAAAGAAGGTGGAAGGATAATATATTGATAGTTCTCCTTTAACATATAATATTCATATTAAATAAATAATCCATGTATTTGTTGTAGATGACATATGTGAAACCCTAGATCCTAAGTACTCGTATCTCTTAACTTATAATTCTCCTTCCACATCCTTTTGATCAACTCTGGTTATTTTACTCTTTCTATGTTTGTGGTAAGTGTTTAAAAACAACGTCTTAAGTCCCGAATTTTCTATAGAACAATATTTTATAGACTACAATTTACGACTTGTGCATTTGCGATGAGATTGTGAAAAAGTATTTTAGCATCGTTACTGGAAATTTAGTGTTATTTAGGACTTTGAATTTAAACACTTTTTTCTTTCTCTTTCTTTCTTTCTTCTTCTATTCTATCTCTCTTTGTATATTCTCTTCTTTTATTTTTTCTTTTTCTGGAAGTTATTTGATGATATATTATAAGCAGTGGTATGATGATAGAATAGGTGCTAAACCTTTTCATAATGATAGGATGGCCCAAATTGAATTGTTATCAAGAAAGTTAGATTTGTTGATTATGAGAGAATGTAGGCCAAATTCATATGGAGAGGAGACTTCAATAATAAAAGCATCATATAAACAATACTGGGGATATGGACAGTAAAATTTTTATAACCATGACAACCCCTACTTTGTTCAAAACCATTGCTCAAATACTTACTATGACGATGATGTTGGTCCCGGGTTAATGACAATTACCCAAAAGGGGAGGGGTGAATTGGGTATTTAAAATTTTTCAACTTAAACTGAAACTTTACCCCAGATTAATTCAGTCCCCTTTAATGAAACAAATGGAAAGCAATAAGATAATGAAAGCGAAAATAGAAATCAATGAACAAGATTTATAGTGGTATGGGCAACCTTCTCTACTCTACTCTTCCAAGCTTACACCCCTTGTGACTTGGGTTCTACTATGTATTCCGTGAATACAACTAGAGCCTCCGTTCACTTCTAGATTCCAGCTCTAAGGGGCATATACAACATACAGCACAAGTAGGTGACGAGTCCCGACTCCAGTCATAACACTACTTTGCTATCACTTGGTTTGAAATACCAAAATCAAACCAAGTATCAAAACCAAATAACAAATGAAAATAAAGAATCTACATTTTATAGATTTGCGTAGGCAAGTTTCAGCTCGAGGAAGAACTTGTAGAAGTAACAAGTTGATCGACGTTGGAGTATGCAGCAAGTTGAAGCTCGTTCTTCCTTCAAAACATGTATAGATCACTCAAAGGTAGAAGAAAGTGAAATATAGACCTTAGTAGCTTCTCTTTCCTCTTTTTCTGCTCAATCTTACTTGCTTTCACGTTCACTTGAGTGTCTATATATAATGGAGGGAGAGACTTGAACGTCAGAGAGTTGGTTGGCGCATAATAAATGCGCCAACGTTCAAATTTTTGAATGTTGCGACCCAAGTCGCAGGTGGAGTCGACTTCGTGTGCGACTTCGCCCAAGTCGCAGACTGGAGTCGACTTCGGGTGCGACTTCAGGTGTATGTAGGCAGCTTGAGTTTCTCTGCAGGTCAACTTGGTCTTGGTCTTGACCCAAGTCACATGTGGAGTCGACTTTGGGTGTGACTTCGGATTCCTCCAATTTTCAAGTCTATTCTTTAGGTCGACTTGGACTGGGACTTGACCCAAGTCGCTGCTGGAGTCAACTTCGGTTGCGACTTGACTTTCTTATCTTGCCAAGTGAACTTAAATTCCTTTGAAATGATTTTTCTTGCTTAAGTTCTTTCAACTTAATTGTTCTTCCACTGTTTTACAGTACTTGGAACTGTGTATGATTATTTTAACTTTAAACCATTTGACTCCATATCTTTGAATTCTTGAATACTTGAGTCTTGGAGTGCATAAAGATGTCCAAATGATAGTTCTTGATCTGAATTGATGAATTCATGCAGCTTTGCTTACTTTGGACTTGTTTTAATCTTCATTTGATCCAAGTCGAAAGCTTGAGTCAACTTGGTCTTCAACTTCACTCAAGTCGAACATCAAGTCAACTTGGTCTTCAACTACACTCAAGTCGAACATCAAGTCGACTTGGTCTGCGACTTTGCTCTTCAAGTTTTGTGCTATTAGTCTGAAGTCGATACTGGAGTCGACTTGATCTGCGACTTCACCCAAGTTGCATATGGAGTCGACTTTGTTTGTGACTTCGGCAGCTCTTGGTCCTCAATTTCAACGCTGGACAAAAAACAGCCCTCGAAGTCGCTGCTGGAGTCGACTTGTCCTAAGTCGATGCCTGAGTCCACTTGGGCATCGACTTGTCCTGTCATGCTTCATATTTTTCATTTTTATGTCCTTAAACATTTCACAAAATATATAAGTAGTTAAAACTTACTCAAATTGAGTTGTTAATCATCAAAACGTATACTTTGTATATTTTGCTTTTAATTTCAACACTTGTTTCCAACAATCGCCCCCTTTTTGATGATTGACAAAACTGATTTGAGTATATACCTTTCAATATTTTTAAAACATACCATTTTATTTTGTTTTGATATTTTTAGGATGATTATAGGTCATTTGCCTTTTGAATTGTCATACATATTCCATTTTCAACATTTGTATATGTTATCTCCAATAATTTCTTAAATCACAAGTTGAATCCATTCATACAATCATTCAAACAACCATTTCAATTTTATATACAAATAGAACACAAGTAATCAGAGCATAATACAAATAATCAGAGCATAAGTATAAACTTTTCATAAGCAAATTTTTTCATAAATAAGCTTTTCATATATGATCAAAAATGTTTCATACAAGTTTCAAAAGAAAATTAAAACCTATATACAAGCTACCTAACCCAAAATCCTAAAAACTAAACCAAAAACAAACTCAACTATTCTCCCCCTTTTTGTCAATAGATCAAATAGGGGTCGACTTGCTGAGATTTGGCATATATAAATGCCGATATGGGATATAGAGTGGATTGGAGAGCAGGAGTAGGTCGGATGGGTCTAACATGGGCCGATGAGTAAAAAGATGATACGGGCCCTACAGTCGGATCTCGTCGTACTGACTCGGTGTCAAATGGATCCAACTTGGGTATGGGTTGATTCCTGTTGCTTCTGGATGCCAAATGATACCGAATCGTCCTAAGCTCCTGATCAATGTGGTCCTGTCTCGAATGCATGTCCATGATGGCGGTGAGGACCCCGGTGATCTGAGATGTCAATCGGTCTTCTATCTGCTCCAGGTGCTCTCGGATGGCATTCACCGAGTTATCCCATGATGGTGGTCAAGGTGCGAGGTCTGGGATCTCGGAACCATGAGGTGAACATGACCCATGGGAATGTGGTGGAGCGGGTTGCTCTTCTTGTGATGGCGGGGGCTGTTCCTCCTGAACCTGTGCACCTCCGGCTTCTTTTGGAGCTAGTACACCCATCCTTTCTTGGATCCGCTCTGCCCTGAATTGATCTACATTGATCTTCATTCTTTGGAGTAAGGCTTTGTTGATCACGTTCGTCGGCTTCAACACCTCGAATGGCTCACCTTCTATATCCACCTCAAAGTGCTCCAAGATCTTAGTGATCCATGTCCCGTAAGGTAAAACCCCTCGTGGGTTGTCCTTTCTGGAGGCCAGGGCTTCTAGGAAAAGTTGCGGGAGACTGACTTTGACTCGATTAACGACTTTCCAAAGAATTTCCGCCTCTTGCAGGTTCACCTAATTTCTGCCACAGCCCTTGGGATAGATGCAGTGGGCGATTAGCAACCTCAGAACCCTTAGCCTTGGGGATAAATCCATGTAATGTAAAGTTTTGACCCCGGGATGATATTTATCGCTCCTGGTGAGCTGATTATAAATTTGGGTGAGAGACAGATCTGCAGGTAGCCGTTCCTCATCATAAGGGACATCTAGGATTCGTCCCACCTTCCTAATAGCTTGATCTAGGCTTGGGGCCCCTCTTGATCCCAAAAACATTTCAACTCCTTAAGCAAACGTGCTAAACTACTGATCATCCCATAAATAATAGAAAATCCTTGTGAGATCAGGATACACTCTATCATCTGATTTTAGCAATCTAGTCCATCCTTGGAAATCCAATAGCTCCTCAATTTCAAACTCATAATCACTTAAGAATTTGAAATCTATGATCTTGGGAATGAATATCTTATGATTGTAGAAACTTTTGTAGAACCGACTGTGCTGTAACTTGGTCTTGAAATATGTTGTCAGAATTTTCAAGACCTGCCATTTCATGGTTGGGGTTCCCCTTCTTCTAGCCCCAGTTTCAGTGCTTTGGGAAGTTTGTGGTTCCTCTTCCCTAGGAGCAGTGGTTGATGCAATCCTGGCTTGGAATCAAACCCGACGGCTGGTAGAAGACGACGGTTCTTCCCGGGCATGCTTTGAGGGAGTCCGTTGCCTCCTGAGGACTTCCTATTCGACTTGGGAGTCAGATGGTCTGGGAACGGGCCATTTGGATGGCTTGGATACAGCTAGTTTGGGAAATTTAGACTTGGGTGCCATTGGATTTGATCTTTGTAATGGGATTTTCAAAATGAGATTATGAGAGAAGAAAAAGGAGATAAAGATGGAATGCAGAAAGGCTGGGAGAGAAAAAGAGAGCCGGAAAGAGAAAACAGAAAGGGATCGAGCAGTGAGAGAGACAGGGAAAGAGAAAGCAGAGAGAGATTGAGAGAAAGAGTGCAAGTTCGGAGAGAAAAACTCGAGCAGGAGAGGGAAAAATGAGAAACAGAGAGAGAGAAAGTTGTCGGAGAGAGAAGAGAGGAGAGAGAGAGAGAGGCAATGCTGGAAGAGAGGCAGACTACCGGAGAAGAGAGAGAGGGAGAGGAAACGAGAGAGGGCTCGTGCGGGAGAGACGGAGTCCAAAGAAGAAAAATGGTGGAGAGATTAATGGAGAGAGGAAATCGGCGCGAGAGAAATGAGAAGGAAGAAAGGATGAAGGAAAGAAGAAGAAGAAGAGAGGAAGAAGCCCGACGGTCGCGCACCTGGAGTCGACTCACCCTAATCGAAGTCAACTTCGCCCCTGCGGAGTCGACTTCGCCTACCTGGAGTCGACTTCATCAGAGTCGACTTGGCCTATCGACTTGGACTTTTCTAAGTTCATTTCTCCTATCTAATTATTCCTAATTTAGCTCAATCATCCCCATATCATTTCTAATTTTGTAAAAAGATTCTTTTGCTAAAAGTTTGGTGAAAATATCTGCAATCTGATCCTCGGTTTTCACATATTCCAAACAAACATTATGATTTTCAACATGTTCATAGATAAAATGATGTCTTATATCTATATGTTTGGTTCTAGAATGTAATACAGAACTTTTAGTTAAACAAATTGCACTTGTATTATCACATCTAATTGGAATATTATAATAATCAACACCATACTCTTTTAGTTGTTGTTTCATCCAAAGTAGTTGGGCACAACAGCTCCCGACGGCTATATATTCGACTTCCACTGTAGATAGAGCAATACTAGTTTGTTTCCTTGAATACCATAAAACCAACATGTTACCAAAGAATTGACACGTTCCATTAGTACTTTTTCTATCTACTTTGTATCCAGCAAAATCAGCATCCGAGTATCCAATTAAATCAAAAGTTGACTCCTTTGGATACCAAAGTCCAAGATTAGTTTTATTTATCAAATATTTTTTAAAAAAATTTGCAGCCATTAAATCTGATTCTTTAGGACATGATTGAAATCTGAAACACATGCAAACACTGAATAGAATATCGGATCTAGAAGCAGTTAAATATAACAAAGATCCTATCATGCTTATTTACAACTTTTGTTCGACACATTTACTGTTTTCATCTGTGTCGATCTTGATTGTTGAACTCATTTGAGTGTTTCCTCCCTTGCTAGTTTGCATTTCGAATTTTTTTAGCATTTCTTTGATATACTTGGACTGATTTATAAATATCCCTTTGGCTTGTTGCTTGATTTGCAGTCTAAGGAAGAAATTTAATTCTTCCATCATGCTCATTTCGAATTTGCTCTGCATAGTCCTTTCCTTCGTAGAATTTTCGTGCTTAGGCTCGGCTTCCTCTTGTTGCTCTTGTTGTTTTGCTTTTGAATTCTTTGATGTATCATCTGCATCACTTAATTCATCCTCCTTTTTCAGAGTTTGGTTAAATTCATCAAAAATAACATATATTGGTTCTTTTACTATTTGATTTCTTTTGTCGAAAATTCTATATGCTCTGCTATTCGATGAAGAACCAAGGAAAATTGCCTCATAACTTTTGGCATCTAATTTTTCCAAATTAGTTTTTCCATTGTTTAACACATAACAAGTACATCAAAAAGTATGGAAATATGATATGTTTGGTTTTCCGCCTTTCCAAAGTTCATATGGAGTCTTTTTCAAAATTGCTCTAATAGTACCTTGGTTTAATACATGACAAGTTGTACTTACAGCTTTACCCCAAAATCTTTTGGATAATTTACTCTCATTTAGCATAGTTCTAGCCATTTCTTGTATTGTCTAATTTTTCTTTCAACAACTCCATTTTGTTGAGTTCTTGATGCAGAAAATGTATGCTGAATTCCTTTTTCGTTGCAAAATTCTATGAATCGTTTATTTTCAAATTCACCACCATGATCACTTCTAATGGAAATAATTGAACTTTATTTTTTATTTTACACCAAATTTGAAAGCATGACAAACATATAAAATGTCTCATCTTTGCTAGCTAAGAGTATAATCTAAATAAACCTTGAAAAATTATTAATAATTACAAATACATACTTTTTCTCATCAAGAGTTAAAATGTCCGATGGTCCATAAAGATCCATATGCAATAGTTCAAGTGGTCTAGTTGTTGAAATTTCCTTTTTAGTGGAAAATGGCATTTTGGGTTGTTTAGATAATTGACAAGCCTTGCAAATCTTATCCTTGTCATATTTAAGCTTTGGTAACCCTTATACTAGACTCTTTTTCTATAATATTTTAATATTTGACATATTTATATGTCCAAGCCTTGTATGTCATACCCATGGATCATTTTCTATGGCTATTAGACATTTTTCCTCAAGTTCATCTAGGCAAACCAAATATACATTTTCATGTCTTTTGCCACTAAATACTATGTATTCATCATCAAATACATTGCAAATAGAGGATTCAAATAAAACTTTATATCTTTTATCGCATAATTGACTAATACTCATTAGGTTGTGTTTGAATCCTTCAACAAATAGTACGTCTTCAATACATGCATTTGAAATTTCATAAACAGTTTCTTTACCTTTTATTTTACCTTTTTCATTATTTCCAAAAGCAATTATTCCTTCGTTGCACGGGTTGATCTTATGGAATAGTCATTTTTCTCCTGTCATGTGTCTTAAGCAGCTACTATCCATAAACCATATGTTATTGGCCTTTGCTCTAAGACAAACCTGTAAAAGTAAAGTCAAGTGGAGTTCATCCTTTTGGTACCCATTTTATGGGTCCATTTGGGTTAGTTATCCATTGAAATCTACGTTGATCTTCCTTCGAAGCCATAAATCCAATGCTTTTGGGCATTCAAACCAATTTTGCACCAAGATTTTGTAATTTTCTCAATTTGCATTGAAATGCCTTGTGTTCCATCTTGTTGCAAAAATTACACGCTCCTAGGAGTCTAGGAGTGGGAAGCCATTTGGTAATTGATTCTCCAGTTGGTCTTTTGGTCCAAACTACATAATTTGATTTTGGTTTAGCATGAATGAGTTTGGCATTGTTCTTTGGAGCATTAGATTTGCCTTGCTCAAATGTGGTATACCCAAGTCCTTTCTTGCTATTTTGGGTGGTCATTTTCAAAAATATTTTGACACTTTCTCCAGGATTAGAAAACTTAGCAAGCAATTCATTTAATGATTCATTTTCCTTTTTGAGTTTTTCTAACTCATTTATCAAGGTATTCCTTTCATTTTTCATTTGATCAACCTTTTCAGCAATTTTACCGTTCACAATTATTACTGCATCACATTGTCTTTTCTTTATTGTGAACTTGTTTCCTAATTTCTTTATTTTCTCATATAATGAATCATAGGCTTGTTGAAGTTCTTCTAATTTAGCACATTTGATGCATTCATTTGTAGAGGTGAAAATTGAAAAGATTTTTGTTTTGAGGTTACCTCTTGACTACTTGAGCAGTTTGTTGAAGCAGCTTGATCTTCCAAGATTTTCGTCGCTGTAAGACATATGTCGGAATTTGCCATGCAACAAATTCTTGGGCAATCCGTTTCATTTTCTTTACTTGAAAAGTTGCATGTCGTAGATTCTTCTTTGTTTACATACACGCTTCTTCCTTTGATTCTTTGAAATTTTCTGTCGTCGCCTCGATTTTTTCTTTGCTCCTTTCCTTTAGTCTCCTCGGGCGTTGGGCATTGGGCTTGCATATGCCCCGTACCGTCACACCAGTAACATTTTGTTGTCTCTTTCTTTTTCTCTTTAGAATTTCTTTCTTTAAAGTTTTTGAAATTTCTTCCTTTTCTTACAAATTTTTTGAATCGTTTTGTAAGTAAAGCAATTTCATCGTCGTTTTGTGGTGACGAGGTGGAGTCATCTGAATCTTGTGCCGCTTTCAAGGCGATGACTCTCTTGCCTTTGTGGTGATCTTCATTTCTTTTCTTGATTAACTCATGTGACATTAATAAGCTAATGAGATCTTCTAACTTCAATGTATTTAGGTCTTTGGCTTCTTCTATTGCAGTAATCTTTGGAGTCCAAGATTCCGATAGAGCTTTTAGAATCTTCATGACTTGTTTAGCTTCTGAGATAGCTTTTCCAAGACCTTTCAAAGCATTAGTAATTTTAGAGAATCTAGCAAACATTTCAAAAATATTCTCAGTATCCAACATTTTAAAACTTTTCAATTCTCCAATCAAAATATTTCTTCTTGTCCCTTGGACCTGAGAAGTACCTTCATAGATAGATGTTAATGTATCCCATATCTCTTTGGCGGTCAAACAAGAGGATACTCTATCATATTCAGAGGCAGTAAGAGCGCAAAATAATGAATTCATAGTCTTAGCGTTGTTCTTAACAATTTTTACTTCCTCATCGGTCCATTTGGAAGCTTTTCCATCAGTAGGCAGGGTCACACCGTCTTGGATTGAAATCGAAGAGTCCATATCTGTAGCCATGATAAGTTGTTTCATACGTAGCTTCCAGTAACCAAAATTGTTCCCATCAAACAAATGTGGCTTAGTAAAAGATTGGCCTTCGGCAAATGCGAGAACGGAAGTAGATTGGGATGTCATGTCAAAAGATCTCTTTGGTTTAAACTCAAAGACCTGCTCTGATACCACTTGTTGGTCTCGAGTTAATGGCAATTACCCAAGAGGGGAGGGGTGAATCGGGTATTTAAAATTTTTCAACTTAAACTGAAACTTTACCCCAGATTAATTCAGTCCCCTTTAATGAAACAAATGGAAAGCAATAAGATAATGAAAGCAAAAATAAAAATCAATTGAAAATATTTATAGTGGTTCGGGCAACCTTCCCTACTCCACTCTTCCAAGCTTACACCTCTTGTGACTTGGGTTCCACTATGTATTCCGCGAATACAACTAGAGCCTTCGCTCTCTTCTAGATTCCAGCACTAGGGGGCATATACAATATACAACACAAGTAGGTGATGAGTCCCAACTCCAGTCACAACACTATTTGGCTATCACTTGGTTTGAAACACCAAAATCAAACAAAGTATCAAAATCGAATAACAAATGAAAATAAAGAATCTACACTTTACAAATTTGTGTAGGCATGTTTCAGCTCGAGGAAGAACTTGTAGAAGTAACAAGTTGATCGACGTTGGAGTATGCAGCAAGTTGAAGCTCGTTCTTCCTTCAAAACGTGTATAAATCACTCAAAGGTAGAAGAAAGTGGAATATAGACGTTAGTAGCTTCTCTTTCCTCTTTTTCTGCTCAATCTTATTTGCTTTCATGTTCACTTGAGTGTCTATATATAATGGAGGGAGAGATTTGAACGTTGGAGAGTTGGTTAGCGCGTAAAAAATGTGCCAACATTCAAATTTTCGAACGTCGCGACCCAAGTCATAGGTGGAGTCAACTTCGGGTGCGACTTCAGGTGTATATAGGCAGCTTGAGTTCCTCCTCAGGTCGACTTGGTCTTGGTCTTGACCCAAGTCGCATGTGGAGTCAACTTCGGCTGCGACTTCGGATTCCTCCAATATTCAAGTCTATTCTTTAGGTCGACTTGGACTGGGACTTGACCCAAGTCGCTGCTGGAGTCAACTTCGGTTGCGACTTGACTTTCTTATCTTGCCAAGTGAACTTAAATTCCTTTGAAATGATTTTGCTTGCTTAAGTTCTTTCAACTTAATTGTTCTTCCACTGTTTTACAGTACTTGGAACTGTGTATGATTATTTTAACTTGAAACCATTTGACTCCATGTCTTTGAATTCTTGAATACTTGAGTCTTGGAGTGCATAAAGATGTCCAAATGATAGTTCTTGATCTGAATTGATGAATTCATGCAGCTTTGCTTACTTTGGATTTGTTTTAATCTTCATTTGATCCAAGTCGAAAGCTTGAGTCGACTTGGTCTTCAACTACTCTCAAGTCGAACATCAAGTCGACTTGGTCTGCGACTTTGCTCTTCAAGTTTTGTGCTGTTAGTCTGAAGTCAATGCTAGAGTCTACTTGATCTGTGACTTCACCCAAGTCGCATGTGGAGTCGACTTCGTTTGCGACTTCAGTAGCTCTTGGTCCCCAATTTCAACGCTGGACAAAAAATAACCCTTGAAGTCGCTGCGAGAATTGACTTGGGAATTGACTTGGCTTAAGTCGGTGCCTGAGTCGACCTGGGCATTGACTTGTCCTGTCATGCTTCATATTTTTCATTTTTATATCCTTAAACATTGTACAAAATATATTAGTAGCTAAAACTTACTCAAATTAAGTTGTTAATCATCAAAACATATAGTTTGGATATTTTTCTTTTAATTTCAACACTTGTTTCCAACAAATGAGCCTACACATTTAATTTTTTCTTGGTCTAATAATCATACTTTTATATATGAACAAAACTATTTTCCACCTCAACAACATGGCTTAAATTTTGAAAATAGGTTGAAAATTTTTTCTTCACAACAACCAATAATTCCACCATAACTTGAAGAATTCTTGTTAAAGTACATTATTACAATGAATCAAGAACTTGATCAAATGAAGGAGCATTTTCTGATTCAATGAGAAAAAGTCGCACAACAAGCTAGCCATCTAAATAAGAACTCTGATGAACCTCCTAATCAAGCATGCATGGACTCTATGAATTTTGACGATGATTATGATGAAATCATCTCAATTAATAAAGATCAAACAGAGGATGACATGCATGTCGATGAACAAGTGTAGATTCCAAACTAGACATATCATAAAGTCATTCTAAATGATGAGGATCAAATGAAGGATAAGGTATAGGATGATGACAAAGATCAAAGTCCAAATCAGCCAAATCCTAAGGAAGTTCAAGATAAAAGCAATGAAAAAGAGATGATGATTAAACCATCTGAGGAAGTAAAGACAGAAAAGTCATTTATATCATCTGAGCTACACAAGTCATTGTTTGTTTTTCCATATAGAATAGTTGAATAGTGCATAAATCCTAAAGAGATGGATATTAATAATCATAAATTTAGGAAACTTTGTGTCTCATTTTATTTTGAACCCTATTTAGATACTAGCAGCATCCATAATTTGGTAGAAAACTATAACAAAATGCTACTACAGAAAGAATTGTTGGACATCACGTCTGGTGATAGTACTAGTTTCACATGTATGTGGAATTCAACACAAAAGAACTTAGAGAAAAACCTGCTTGAACTTGTATTTAAAAGATTGGGTGTTGGTTAATGTAATTTCAATCAGTTTGGCAGAAGACATTAAACTTAGAACTACTTGAGAGGCTACTTAGGATTTAGTTAGGAAAGTTTTAGTTTCTTTCTACTATTTTTATTTTTATTTTTAGGATCTTAATGCTTTTTGATTTCGAGTTTTCATTTGGTGTTTTGTAGGAACTCGCTCTGGAAGAATGCAATCTAAAAATCTCAGTGCTCAAACACAGAAGTTAACATCTAAACTTCTGAAAATTACTTGCTTAAGTTTAATATATAAGTTTGGTTGAATAAATTGTCCTTGACATTGAGGACAATGTCAGTTTCAAGTATGGGGGTGAATGCATTGTATTATCTTTTTAATTACCCCCTCTAATTGCTTTGAAAGACTATTACGATGGATTTTGTGAACTTTTGGCATTAATTTTTTTGTAAAATTTTTGAAATTTTGTGTGCATGATAGTTGACTTTGGATTGATTTAGACCCATTTTGAACTTTTATTGTCCTTTAAGTAAACCACAATTCGGATTTCAAAAACTATGAGTTATGCAATTATTTGAAATCTAATGAGATATTGGATTTATTTTTGAGAATGTACTTATTGAAAATACTCATATTTATGTCCTGAATCACTTGATGAAATTGATATATCAAGGTACCAATTCCATTTTCTTTCAAACTTAGTGTAATTCTCTTCAATTTATCAAGGTTATTTCCAATACACACAATTAGTTAATCGAAGAGGTAGTTTTTCCTTTGTACATGAAAATTCGATACTAAAATCCCATACTGGTTAAAGGATTTTCATAGCTAATACTCGACTTCACTTGTTTATGGAACATGATTAAGGGATTCACTTGCTCAACGAGCCTATTTCTGAAAATATTACTATTATTCACCCATTTGAGCTTAAAATTTCTCTCTAATCATTAATTCCCACTTTTGAATTGAATCGACTTAAATTTGAATATGGAGCTAAAAAGAATAATGGAAATGAGGTCAACCACATGACTTGTGCAATGATGAAAATGAATTCCTAATAATGAGGGAAGTTGTTTGTAAAAATAATCCCTAGATATCTTGAAATATGGTGAGAAAAGTTATTGTTGTACTTGGTTTGAAAAAATAAAAAATTACTAAACCATGGGTAAGAGGAAACTTTAAAAAATAATAATGCACTAAATGTAAGGGTGATTTTATTTCCTTATGATTGATTGTGAACGATCCGAGACGTCTAATGTGTATCATAATCATCATAAATGATAAGAGGTAATGTATGCCCAAATTTGGAATAATGAACTAGATTTATCAAAAAATTATAACTAAAAAAATGAAGTAATTTAGCTTGTTTTACTAATTTTATAGATTTTATTGATTTTACAAATTGTATGGATCTTACATATTTTATGCAATTAATGGGGATGATGAGTTGTATAGGTTATCTATCTTCGTTTTTTTTTCTTAATGCATTTTACAGGTTATTCAAGTATGACAGAAAATATGCATGCATAATTTACAATTTTTGGATATTTTATAGAAGTCATTTAAAGGCATAGAAAAGTTATATAGTTTTGACACTTTAGATAACATTGATGATGTTTCATTTTCATAGATTATATGAGCACTGTAGATTTTCCATAATGCTAGAAAATCATGAACTCATATCTACATATTTTATAATTTTTACAAGTGATTCAAATTCTAATAAACTGATCTGATGGATTTTATAGATTATTCATACAATCTATATTGAACATATTATCTCAAGGTGTAACACAAAAATTATAAAAAATATTAAATAATAAATTTCAAAAGCTTATTAAAATTTTGTTAAATTCTTAGATTGTATAATTTCGTTAATATGTTTAATGTACTCAATAACTTTAATTTCCATTTTCACCTATTGAATAACTACAAAATAAGCTCTATACATTATAATTTTATAGATTAAACTCTTATAGTTTATTTTTAATCATAATGAAGCTTATTTTATATAGATTATTTGTCATAAAATAATTCAATAATGATAATTTATCTTAAATTTCACAAAAAATTATGGTAAAATTGAAAGTAGATTTATAAGACATGTAATTATATTTTTAACATGGGTGGTATCAAAATTTTTAAGCACAAAATAAATTAATTGCATAGATTTTATTGAATTATAATAAAAAAGAAAATAGTGTAATATCCACATAAGAATATTATTTTACTAGTAATTTAGATTATATAAGTAAAGTAATTTTGTTTTTTAACAAAAGTAGTATCAAAATTGTAAAACACTAAAAAGTTACTTGCAAAAATTTTGTTCAGTACCTCATGTTATTTACCACACAATGTAATCACATTTTATTATACAACTGCTTTATTTTCCATCATTTCTTCACAATTTTTTATATAACTATTATATTTTTCAATTATTACCCCTATCGTGTCATGTCATTTTCTTTTAAATCTATTACACAAAACACTTTAAATATTATTACTTCCCAAACTAAATGTACTTAATATTACAAAATGAACTCAAGTGAAAATATTATTGAATTGTAAGTCTAGGTGAGAATATTATTTTACGAGTAATTTTAATTATTTGTATTAGAAGTATTTTATTTTTTAAAATGTCTTGTCCCAAAATTATTGTTATTTGTAAACTAATTTTTGAAGATATTAGAAACTAAAATTTTTGTTATTATTTAGAAAATAAATTTTTTATTGCCAAAAGATTAGTTGTATTTGCTCATCAAGTTGTCAAAGAAATGACTATATTTACCAAAAGTCTAGTTAAAAAATTAGCCGCATTTACCGAATGAATTAATGAACATAATGTTTTTAATTTTTAACATGGTTGGTCTTAAAATTATTAATTGCTTAATAAGTTACGCAACATATTTTGTTGTCGACCTATAAAATAAGAGTAATTCCAAAGAAATTTGTATAATATCCAAGTAAGAATTAAATAAAAGGTAATATTAATTATTCATCCCATTAGTAATTTATTTATCATTATCAAAATCACTAAACACCAAATAAATTAGTTGGTCAAATTGTATTTGTCACCCCATTTTATTGACCAGAAAATAATTATAATCAAGACGAAAATAGTGTAATACCCATGAGAGAACATTATTTAACAAGTAATATTAATTATTTGCTCGAAAAATAATTTATTCTTGGTAGGGGTCATAACAAAATTTTTAAGCACCGAATAAATTAGTTAAGCAAATTTTGTTCAGTTACAAGTATGGCTGACCCAAAAGTAATTTTAGTCAAGAAAATAATGTTAAGTTCATGAGAACATTAGTAATTTCGATTATGCAGCTAAAGTAATTTTATTTTTAACAAGGATAATAAATAATGTAAATTTAAATTAACTAAAATGAAAACAGCAGAAATAAAATAAAATGAAAAAGTATCATAAAAAACAAACTAAAAGAACAAAAGTAAGAAAAAATTTGTTCCTTAGAGAGCTCAATTTATATTAATTTTCTTTAAATTATTTTGCAGCTCCATAGATAAATCGTTTTGACACACTAGGGGATTGTTACAACTTAACGCGCTCGATAAAGATTGATACGTAAAGGGGAAAAAAAAATCTTCCATGGAAAAATTATTTCATTTGAAAGTCAAATTACCTTTGAAAATGTGACACGCGGACTAAAAAACCTCGTTATACATGATTAATCATTAAAACGAGAAGAGAATATTATAAAAATTAGCATAAGAATATCTTTACTTCTTTTGTGCTGCTCTAAATAAAATATTATACATGTTGTTGGTCTCGAGTTAATGGCCAATACCCAAGAGGGGAGGGGTGAATTGGGTAATTAAAAATTTTCAACTTAAACAGAAACTTTACCCCGGATTAATCCAGTCCCCTTTATGAAGAAACAAAATGGAAAGCAATATAGTGTTGAGAGCAGAAATAAAAATCAACAAGCAAGATATTTATAGTGGTTCGGGCAACCTCCCTACTCCACTCTTCCAAGCTCACACCTCTTGTGACTTGGGTTCCACTATTGTATTTCACAAATACAACTAGATCCACTGCTCTCTTCTAGATTCCAGCTCTAGGGGGCATCAACAATTCACAGCATAAGTAGGTGACGAGTTCCACTCCAGTCACACACTACTTTGCTTACACTTGATCTTAGTTACCCAAACTAAATCAAGTTCAATACAACAAGTAAAAGTAAAAGAAAGTTTCTACACGTTACTGTTGTGTAGAGACGGATTTGGCGCAAAGAAGAACTTGTACAACAGTGTTGATGATTCAATAAGAAGCTCTTGCCAGTTTGAACTCGGAGTTCTTCTTCTTTATGATGGCTTGATCACTTAATGCTCTTGAAGATGGGAGTTATGCACACTTAATGAATTCTCAGCTACCCTCCTTGTTCATATTGAATGCCTTTTATAATTGTGAAGGGAATCCGAACGTTTGGAGGTAGGTGGCGCGCATTTAATGCGCCAACGTTCGAAAATTTTCCGACCGTTGCGACCCAAGTCGCAAGTGGAGTCGACTTCGGGTGCGACTTCACTCAAGTCGCAGATAGAGTCGACTTCGGGTGCGACTTCGCCTGTTCGCAGCTTCTTCAAGTTCCAGACCCAAGTCGCAGGTGAAGTCAACTTCGGGTGCGACTTCACTCCTTCAGCTTGCTAGTTGAACTTGAAGTTCTTGGAATGCCCTGCTTGCTTGAATCTCTTCATGTTTGGTTGTTCTTTCTTTGATTATACTTAAGATTCTTTAATTCTTCTATCTTAAAGCACATTTGACTCCATGTCTTGAGAGAGGTCCAAATGTATAATTTCGATTGTCCATGAAAATATGCAACTTTGCTTGCTCTGGACTTCATTTGATTGTTTGAGTTGTCTTGATCTTCATCTCCATTCAAATCTTTTATTTCAGCAATTTCCGCACTAAAGTCGAAGCTGGAGTCGACTTGGTCTGGAACTTCACTCAAGTCGCAAGCGGAGTCGACTTGGGATGCGACTTCGGCAATTCTCGTTCTCGATTTCTACTCTGGAAGGAAATGACGTTTGAAGTCGATGCTGGAGTCGACTTGGTCTGCGACTTCACCCAAGTCGCAAGCGGAGTCGACTTGGGATGCGACTTCGGCACCTCTCATTCTCGATTTCAACTCTGGAAGGAAATGACGTCTTGAAGTCGCTTCTTGAGTCGACTTGGGGATCGACTTGGCCTAAGTCGAAGCCTGAGTCGACTTGAAAATCGACTTGACTTGTCATGCTTCATTTTCTTCACTTGTATATCCTTTAATCATTTCCTCAAACACGTTAGTAACCAAAACTTACTCAAATTGATTTGTTAATCATCAAAACATTGACTTGGCTTATTTTCCACATGTTTCCAACACATGTTTCCTGACGTCATCTGAGCCAATGGAGAAAATGGCACTACGAATCATTGAATAATACATTCATTTGTAGACAACCATGACTACAATATCAAATTCAAAGGTAGTGTTAATCACTTCTCTCCATAGCATCTTGAATTTTAACCATAGCTTAGGCAACAGGAAAGACATAATTCATTTAGTGAAATCATAGTGGAAAAGATGAATCCATGCCATCTTGCTAATGCCATCTTGCTATGTACTTGACAATATCTAAAGGTAAACTATGATAACCATTAGAAGAAACATAGTTGTCAGATGTGCAAGGTGCATTAAGGCACAAGAGGGTCCTGGGGCCTCGGCGCAAGGTGCATATTCAAGGCACGGGCCTGACTGAAGCAAAGCGCACCTTATATAAAATTTATCTAAAAAATAGTAATGCCTAGAAGGCTAAAACTAGTGAGTAAGAAAATAATATTAACATTGTAAGAATTAAACAATGCATGCCTACAATTATTAAGAACAAAAAATAATTCATGCCTATCATACAAAGTAATATAATCATAAATCTCAATTCAACATAGAAATACAATTTCTCATAAAAAACACAATATTATGATTCAAAAGTGCGTTAGATTCATAATACAAAAGAAATAAAGGTTCATCACTCATAAAAAATAGCAGCATAATGAGAAGCAACAGCATAAAAAAATAGTAGCATACAGCAACATAAAAATGAATAAAAAAGCAACAGCAACAGCAACAGCATAAACATCAGCAGCATAAAAATGAATTAAAAAAACGTCAACAACGGCGACATAAATAGAAGCATCAACAACAACATAAACTTCAGCAGCAACATAAAAATGTATTTAAAAAAGCAGCAGGATAAAAATGAATATAAAAAAAGAAAAAGGGGATGTAGTCGACTGTTGCAGCAAGGAAAAGAAGAATCAGAAGAAAAAATAGGATGAAGAAGAAGGGAAAAACCAGAGGCCGCAGTTGGTTAAGGTGGGAAAAAAGGATGTTTGTGCGGGAAGAAGAAAAATGACGAGGAGGAGGTGGAAACGAAGAACCCGTAAGCAGCAGTGCAACTTTTCCTTAAGCTTTTCTTCTCTCCGACCGGTAGCTCCGAATCTCCAATCGATAGGCAGCAGCAGATTTTCATTTTCCTTTTTTTTCTTTCTTCGTTTTCCCTCTTTTTTTCTTTTTTCTTTTAGCAGGAGATGGTGCCTTAAGAAAGGGTCACTGCTTGCTAGCTTTTATAATTTTATATGAGATTTGGGGTGTGTTTGGTAACAACGAAAAGTTGTCAAGTTAAAACTTTTCAAGCTAAAACTTTTCACTCTCCACAACTACTCTATTTTTTAATCATTTTTTCACATTTTTCTATACAACTACCCTACTTTTCAATCATTTCTACACAACTACCAACACAACTAACCTATATATTTCAACTTTATCATATTTATTCATCATCATTACCCCTATCATATCACATCATTTGATAACTTCTCATCTCTACAAATTTTCATCAAAAGTTTTATCCATTCCCAAACACACCCTCAATTTTCTCCGATCGGTCGTTCAGACACTATTCCTCCGACCATCGATAGCAGCCGTCGGAGGATGCACGACATTTTCGGACTGTTGGATCGCGAGGGCGCAGAGACAGCGCATTCAATGCTGGAAAATTTCAGTCCAGCCCCTGTCACTGGGAGATTTTGCCCACTCCCGCACCTCTCTCTCTCTCCCCTTGCCCGACCCCGCACATCTCTCTCTCCCCCACACCTCTCCTCCCTCTCCCACACCTCTCTCTCTCCCCAGCACCTCTGTCTATCCGTCCCTCTCCCGCACCTCTCTCTCCCCCTGCTCGGTTCCGCTCGGTTCCTCTCTCCTCCCTCATCTGTGACAGCGCCATCGACAGCGGCATCCTCACCGGCAGCGGCACCATCCATGATCCGGCAGGTTTGATATAAATTAATTTTTAAATCTTGAAAATGAAGGATGGCGACGGGACGATTGAGCCGACCAAATGCCAATGTCATAGACCCTCTCACAAATGTCAGTCAGATTCATTTGGAAGTTGAAGCATTGTTTGTTTGAACCTAAAAGAGTTTTTAAGGTTTCTTCGGAAAAAAAGAGAGATATTTTAAGGTGGGTGCGTAATCAGTAATTAGGCAGCAAAGGGACATCTTCCAAACCGCTCCCATGAAGTGTATGTGATCATCTGCCAAAATCAAAAGCAAAGGGACCCACTTCTTGCTTGTTACGCTCAAAAGGCTAGACGAGACAACAACACCTGCAGCAACTGCTTGTTGTGCTCAAAAAGCTAATACCAAAAGTCAAACTGTCCTCTCAGCAATTCCTTATCAGCCTGTTCGAAACACATCCATATATGCAAGCAATTAATCAAGTTCTTCATATTAGCCTAACAAGATTTGCATGTATTGATGACAAAAGTACAAAAAAAGAGACAAGACACGTAGAAAACAAAACAGAACCGTTCTCAATGGTTAAAAGAAAATTCATACAAACACAGAATAAATTTTCCAAATAGAGGTAAAGCTGTTACAGGAAGAAATCTTGAGTTGGAAATACTACAATCACAAGTATACCACTCTCCAAAATCAACAAATACGAAGAAAACAAAAAAGATGGACAAGAAGATAGCCATCTTTCCCAGTCAAATGCAAATATAGGCCCCACTGGCATACATATGAAACAGTCCACTGCCAAGGCTGCTAATCCGAGAACCCTGCATCACAACCCGCTTGACACCAAGCACAATATCAAATCTGAAAGAGAATTCTATCTCTTTCCCACCTGCTTGCTTTGGCGGCAGTGTTTTCAAATATACTAACCCGTGCAATCCTACTCTAGCAAGCAATGATTCCCGGAACTCCATGCTGATCTCTTCAGCAATGTACATTTCTAGGCCCTTCATTTCAGGTGCTTTCTTTACTAGAATATTCTCAAGTGAGTCAGGAGCACCACCAGTGGAAACATCTGCCGCCGCCGGTTGATCTGATTGCAGCAATTCTAGCCCGCTAAGACCCTGTATTGCAACAGGCTTTGTGGAACCAACAAATTCTGATGCATCCAAGCCTCCACCAAATGCATTATCAAGCCCTTCAAAGGCTTCTGACAGTGTAGCCTCCTCATTGCTAAAATTGCAATCGTATTTTTACATCAAACGAAATTTTCCCACTTCGTCTTTGCCATCACTCCTAGTCATTACTCACCACTCCCCAGTGTTTGTCCCTCTCCGCACCTGACCATGCCAACGAATCACTGAAAAACCGACACCGAATTCTGATATGCATGGATGTGTTTATGGCAACAGATACTTGTACATGAATGGATGCCATGATTTTTCTTGGATCGATGGATCGAAGGAAAGAAGAAGACAACGTTGTCATAGCTGTCTCTTTACAATCGCCCAGCGGCGACCTTCCGAGCACCAATCGTAACCGTCCAATGTCCTCCTCTTGCCATTCCGATCCGCCGTCCGTCGTAACCACACTGGATCGTTAAATAGCCATTATGACCATCTGCTTACACATATCTAACAAGAAAGGAGGTCGTCTCATTCCTGTTGTTGACGAAATCCATTATTGTTAGCTACTATCGTCTTCCTTCCTCGTGATAGGAAACTCATCCGTCATTACTACCTCCTCCTCTGTAGCACTGGAGTCTGATCGATGAATGGATGGTCGCCGCGGCTGGCAGCCGCAAGTTCACAGCCATGGCCATTTGGAAAGATCTTGTATGGTGCTCTCGTGGTACTCCGGAACCGAGCAAGGGGAGAGAGAGAGAGGTGCGGGAGAGGGACAGATAGACAGAGGTGCGGGGGAGAGACAGAGAGAGAGAGAGAGGAGTGGGAGAGAGAGGGAGAGAGAGAGGTGCGGGAGAGGGACGAAGAGAGAGAGAGGTGCGGGGGAGAGAGGGAGAGAGAGAGAGGTGCAGGAGAGGGATGCCATTGTCGATGCTGTTGTCGCAGATGAGGGAGGAGAGAGGAACCGAGCGGAACCGAGCAGGGGGAAGAGAGAGAGGTGCGGGGGGGGAGAGAGAGAGAGAGAGAGAGAGAGGTGTGGAGGAGGGAGGAGAGGTGCGGGAGAGGGAGAGGGAGAGGTACGGGTCGGGCAAGGGGAGAGAGAGAGGTGCGGGGTCGGGCAAGGGGAGGGAGAGAGAGAGAGGTGTGCGGAAGTGGGCAAAATCTCCCACTGACAGGGGCTGGACCGAAATTTTCCAGCATTGAATGCGCTGTCTCTGTGCCCTCCTGCACCCCTCACGATCCAACGGTCCGAAAACGCCACACATTCTCCGACGGCTGCGATCGATGGTTGGAGGAATAGCGTCCGAACGACTGGTCGGAGAAGATCAAATCTCATTTTATATTTACCACATTTTTTCAGTTTTCTTTTTAAAAAATCGACCACATGGCTCCTTTTATGAAGCGCTGGAAGCGCACGCCCGGGGACTTGCACCAGTTGAAGCTGCGCGCCTTGCTATACCTACAAGAACACTCCCTGCGCCTTGCGCCTAGGCGTGTGCCCAGGCGCGCCTTTGACAACTATGAGAAGAAATACACTTTGTTAAAATACCTAAAGCTAAATCTTCACCTATAGCATGAGCTTCTCCTGATAATTCCTTTACAAATATTGCACTTCTATTGCTGCTTGCCCAATGTCCAGAATGTGTGGCAATAGTTCTTGCAAAACAAAGCAAATGATCATCAAATAGGAAACATCATCTCTGTTAGCAAAAACCAATATTGCCCTTGAGACATGAGTGCTGGTGATTTTGTCAATGGTAGATCGGCATTAAAATTTCTTACAATAAAAATTTCAATGTAAATATTGGAGCATAACAACATGCCGTTTATCTCAATTATGAAATTGGCATCGAAAGTACCCAAGGATCAACAATTCTTCCATCAAAGATTTAGGGAAGCTGAATAATTTGAAAAAGCAAGAACAGTATCGATCTTGGTTTAAAATAAAACAGATGTTAGACATAGAGACAGTCTAATATCTAGACATTGTGAATTAACAATTTAAGTTGGAGAAGACAATTTCTCAAAAAAGGACTAGCATACCATTGAAAAAAGCCACCGAAAAGGACTGCCTAGCAAGAGATATACCAGAAAATTCATCGGGGTGGTTGAACTATTTAACCAACTCGAAAAATTATAGAACTTGGAATAATTAAAGTACTATATATAGTTAAGAAATGATCTAAGTTTTAGAGCAATATGAGTTGGCATAATCTATCTAAGTGAAACCCACAATGTGTAAAATAAATTTTAAAAATCATAAAAGGTAGTCACGCAGTTAACCGTATGAGATCAACCTCCTCTCAATAATTCTAAAATAAACTTTATGCATTTGTAATTTTGCAGACTAAATTAAAGAGGGATACCGCATGGGACCCTCCATGCATCTAGGCCGTAGGATCCCCCACAAATATCTTTTTGTTTTTTCAAAAATGTGTAGAGTTGGGTATATTTAACTTGTAAATCAAGTTTTGTCATTTTTAGATGATTTTAAGTATTTTTTATTTTTAAACACAGTGACATTTTTCGTAATTTTTTACTCAGAAATTACGAAAAATGTCACTGTGTTTAAAAATAAAAATAATTAAAATCATCCAAGAATAGTAAAACTTGGTTTATAGGTTAAATACACTTAGTTCTATATATTTATAAAAAGATCAAAAAAAGGTCCCACACAGCCGGCCACATCGGATAATTCATCTAAATAAAATTCTATAGATATAACATACAACATGATCTATTTTTTTTTTAATTGTCACATATAGACTAGCAACCATTGTTAAGAAAATTAATTTTCAAATTATTAGAAAAGAAAGCTTTGTTGTTATTTCTTATTGTTCCCATTATGCTTATAGGTTGAAATTATGACAAAAAAACTGATGATAAAATTAAAGATTTGATAAAAATAATTAATAAGAATAACATTAAAAATAATAATGCATTTATAATTTATATTACTTCACACAAAATTAATACACTATTATGACAAATACACGAAAGGAATCTAAACCCATATGAAATATTCATATAAATATCTATCAATTATAACAAATCCAACAAAATTTTATAGCTCATCATCTTGGTGAACCCAAGCTTGCAAGTGCTTCTTGGAGTTTTCAATTATCGGCAAAAATTTTAAGAACAGATTTATCAATCCAACATGCACAAATAAAAAGAAAGAATATCTTATAACTGAAGATTTTAACTAGAAAAAATATCTAGAGACTCGATACTAACACTTTCAAGAAAGTTAAAAATTTTATCGTGATCATTGATGTTGAATCATGAACACATAAAAAAAGATAACTGCCTTATCAAAGCAAAATTTGAGGGAGAAAGATACATTTTTTGAAGTTCCATTATGTACACAACAAATATGATAAATTGATAACAACCATAAATAAGCCATGAATCATTGTTCACCACTCAAGAACTTGCTCAAAAACATAACATTTTATTTCTAAAGGGTGATCAGTGAAACTATCATTGTTCACAGACTGTTATTCTAGCACTATTAATTAAACTTGATTCTGGATGATATAATTCCTTAATGTCCTATTTTACACTTGATAAAGCAGAATCCAAACTCAAATGTTGGAAATTACAATAAGAAAGAAGGGGTAAGAGAATTATCTCAAAAATATTGAAAAGTCTTCCTCTTAAATTTGACCATGTGGTGGCTACTATAGAAGAATTAAAAGATTTATCTTTGCTTTTCTTAGTTGAATTAATGAGTTCTCTTGAAGCCCATGAGGAAATAATGCATAGATTTTCAAAACAACCACCGGAGCAGACCTTCTTGTCAAAATTAAATATTTTAAAAAGGGATGGAGAAAATAAGTCAAGAAAAAGGGGAAATATTCATGGAGCTCATTTTCAAAAAAGGCTGCCAAACAACCGTGGCAGGGGAAGAGAAAGATTCCAAAATGAGAAAATAAAAAAACTCTAAATTCTCCTCTTATTGTAAGTCATGCAATAAAAGTGGTCATAACACAAATAATCGCCAATGTAAGTGCATGAGATGCAAGATGGTCACTCATTTTGATAAAAATTGCTGATATAAGTAAGAGACAAATTATTCAGAAAATAATTGCTCAAATAATCCAGTATTTATCTCCTATTTAAATCTTAAAAAAGAGTCGCATGATGTCACTTAAAAGACATTATTGTTATTTCATAGAAAATTGCAATTGTGCCCAAACGGAAGGGAAATATTTGTAATTTTGATAAACTTAAGTGCATGTTACAAATGATACGAGATTATTGGATTGAATCTGTATCATCATTCCCAATACAGCTTTTCAATTCCCAATATGGCTTTTTCAATTTCTAATACAACTAACCCATTCTTAATATAAATTTACTAGATCTCACTACACATCATTATATTCTTATCCTAGATACATATTCGATTCAAGAATCTCATATCATTTAGAACACGCTCCGAAATCACAAATCTAAAAATCGTTGATGAAAATTTTGGAGGATTGCTGTGCGGTAAAAAATAAAAAAATTAGGAAGAATCATTTCTTCGGATGAAGAATGGTGGCAACGTACTTCACTCCACAACAATCTACTAAAGCAATGTACCGCTGTTGGCATCCTACGAGGGATCTCCGATATGAACTTACTAAAGCAAAGTATCGCCGCTGGCGAATGTCAGAGTTGTGACTGTGATTGAGTGTAATATCAATTGTTATAAAATAAATACCAAAAAAAAAAAAAATGCCCCTCGTGGTACCCTATCGACAAAGAATTACTCAAGCAACTAGCGTTTGCCATCAGGCTTTTTTTTTTTTTTTTTGAAAATAGCCATCAGACTACTTTTTTAGCCGCCTTGATCTTAGTTTATGCATATTTTCTTTATTTAAATTATAATATTTCAAAGCTAAAAATAATCATAATTGATTATTGATTAATACTTTAAATTTTACCAAAGCTTTAATTGAAATGGTTTTTGTGAACGTTAATAAATATTGATAGTAAAATAAATTAAAATGATTTTAGTGAACGTTAGAAGTATCTAGATCAAAATTTGTAATGATAATGTTAAATACAAATAATAAAAAATCTTTAAAATTTTATAATATTGAAGTTGTTGTAATTTTATTAAATAATTTTTATTCTTTTGAATAAGTAAATTAAATCTGCCATCATGAAATTTACCATGATTATTTCTCATTCATAAAAATATGTAAATATTGAAAATATTAATAAATAGACTTAGGAACATATAAATAAAAATTATAATGAGTTAAGCTTAACCCTGTACAAATCAACCCAAGTTGCACTTGTACTATTATCTAACAAAAAATATAACAAATACACAATGTCCTAGTGATAATATTTTTCCCTAGTATTAACATAATGCGTCATTTTTTATTTCTAACTAAGTATATTAATCTTATTCTTATTTTCAAAGGTAAATTTTTTTAATAAATTAGAAACAATCGTCATGCTTAACATCATTTATTTAATTACAATGAAAATTATTTAATATAAATTATGAAACTTTGATATTGGTAAAAATATTTTAGAATATTTTTTACTTTTATTAATATTATTTGTTAGAAAGTTTTATCTGCATACTTTTTAAAGTTTTCAAAATCCATACCGCAATGTTTCATTTTTAAGATTTACTATTAGTTTAACGCATATTTTTAATTTCAACTAATAACTAAGATTTTTACACAATTCTAAAGCATTTAGGCAAAAAATTCAATGAGTGGTAATAAAGAAAAATTCTAAAACTGCTGCAATCCTAACAATTTTTAAGTTTTTGAAATTTTTTATTTGATAAAATAAAAATAGTAACATACATAAAATAAGAATGTTTTGTATAAGTGAAATATAAAAATTTAAATTGAACTGCGGAATCCTTTTTTTCCTTTTTTGTATTTGTATATTTACGATGATCTTAATATCTACTGCAAGAAAGCTCGGAGGACATTCTTATAAATTTAAATGGAGATACATTGCACCAATCTATTTTTGGAGACACATTGCTCGTGTCTATTCTAGGGAGAGACTGTGCCCGACAGAAGATTGGATCCCCCAACTCGCTCGTTAGGAGCAAAAAACATTAACAATCGGTAAGACTCGGTTGGCATTTTTCCTTATTTTTTTTGGGACACGTGGTTTGATGAATTTTTTGTGGGATTGTAGATGAGTGTGGAGTCGAAAATAAAATATTTTGATAATTGTATGATCAATTTAAAATTATAAGGGTAAAGTTAGAATAATTAAAATCATTGAAAAAAATGAAAATATAGAGATAAAAGTGAAAAAATATAATTACCGGTTGATTAATCATTGATTTCAAAAATCGTGCCGCAGCATCTCCCCATTCCACCCCATGCATGCCTATTAATAAGGAATGTTTGGTAATGTTTGTTCCTGTGGGATTGTGAGATGGAGTGGAAAATTAAAAATTAAAAATTTTGAGATTTGTGTGATTGCTATGAAATAAAAGAGATCAAATTGAAATAAATAGAGTTATTGAAGTATAGTAGAAAGGAAGAATAATTGGAAAGTAAAGATAAAAATTAAAGAAAAGGTTATTAAAGTATTAAATCATTTATGAGAAAATGAAAAATGTCCCCTAAAGATCCTTTGATTGGTGGAAGAATGTGATGAATGACAATGGTTTCTTGTTTGGCGAAGAATCAAGGGCATGTTTGGTATTTAACAAGAACGGAATGACATATGGTAATATATTGGAATGGGTAGCCACCCTACTCCTCCTGGTGCTGCCAAGGCTGAGTTTGACATGATAGTCGCTCGCACTTGCCTTGAGCAGTGGGAAAATTTTGAGTATATTATGGGAATGTAGCAACTGGTGGGATTTTGGGACCCCATCGTATGCTCCCGGAAGCACGGGCGCATACAGCTATTTTTTTAATTTTTTTGAAATTTTTTTTACAATATTGTTAATCTATGTGTATTTAATATGTATATAAATTTTTACTATTTATGGAGTATTTTATATATTTATTTTTTATTTTTGAAAATCAATGGCATTTTAGATAATTTTAAATTACCTAAAATGCCACTGATTTTCAAAAATAAAAAATAAAAATCTAAAATACTCCAAAATTGGTAAAAATTTATAAATATGTTAAATACACTTATATTAATAGTTTTATAAAAAAAAATTTCAAAAAAAAAAAAGTATATACGCCTAGGAGTATGCAACACTGTATGCTCACAGGAGCATACGATCTGCCTCCGGGAGTGTAATAAATGCTCAACATTTCACAACAACAAGCATCTAAATGTCTTGGGACCATCAATGACCATGCGGTTTGGGTAGATTCATGGGTTTATCTATGCATGCGTAGATAGAATGTGAACAGGTTGGTTGCCTAATGTTAATTGGGAAAATTAAAATTTAAGGGCACAATTTTTAGTTATTTTTCAAATTTTAAAAAAGACAATTACTAACGCTCAACTTCACATGGATCCCGTCATGATTTTATGTCATTTATTTTAAGGGGACAGCAATTACTATGCTAGTTTCTATTATTTATGTAAAATAATTTTTCAACAAATTAGAAAATGTAAATAGCAAAAAGTTTCTACAAATTTAAAATTGATGGAGAATAGGTCCCACTGCACATATCATGTAAAATCTCATTTTGATGATTACTTGTGAAAATCATAAAAACCAAATGCAGCATTTATGTACCAAAAATTTAAGTGAATAAAGAAGTTTCTTTACAAATATCTAAATCCTACATATCCATTTTATTTTCTAACAACAATAACAAGAAATTACTAGCAATGGGTGTCCACACGTGACATAAGATTAGTCCATCATACATGCAAAATACTATTATACTACATTGTTACCACATGCTTTACAGTCACATAAATAGATAATTTTGTCCTCATTCCCTCTAATACAACTCGCTCAATCACATATGTTAATTGCTACATGAATCTTCTCATTCTTTTCTGTTGTGCAAACATATTTTTAATACGCATCTATAACGGACTCTTGATCAGGAAAGGATTAAAAACAAGCACCTGGATATTGATTTACCTGTGCATGGGCCTTCAGCCATGAGGCATAGATATCAGGTGCATGTCCAATGAAAACAACATATACACGTGGCATTGGAAAGCCTATGAAAAAAACATATCAACCAGGAATATAGTGACATATATTAAGCACTATTGGAAACAGAAGACAATAATTACTAATCAACAATCATATTTAAAAAAAAACTCGAAGGTATACAAGCGACAATCTCATACATCATCTTCACCAACAGAATGGAGTAAAAGCAAATATATAAATGATATAAATAAGTTCACCACTAAGGGAAAAATTATCAATGAATTTTTGGGCCAGCGAGGCTAGAAATTAGTCAAAATGTGACACACAAATTGTGACCGTCGCTCTATAGTAGGCATACTGAGAAAGCCTATTGTATTTTTGAGGATATTTACCAAAGTAAATGACCATTTAGTTGCCTTCACGAAGAGACAGAAAGTTCCCATAGGAGTTTCATAGCTCCCCTATACTCAAGGGAGTTTATTCACTGGATCAGGTTGTCGATCTACTATTTCGGCCATCGCACCTGCCACCTACTCTAACGGTGTTGGGGGCTTCTTGCATAAATTCTGCAGTTGTCAATTTGGTGATCATGCGGAAGTCCTCATTGAAGATGATGAACTTCCTTCCTCTAGGGATGCAGGGTCCTCATTTAGATAGAAGCCTTCTTCCATAATCGGCACATCTATGTGAGCACATTGACGACGTATTTTCCTACGCACGCTATTGGCATGGAGACCGTTTGATGCATCTGACTTGTAGATCTCATCCAAGTCTTCACAACTATATAGTTAGGACTTATCTCAAAGATCTACTATCTTGGAGTCAGACTGAAATCATAAGTATAAAGTGAGACGAAATTAAGAAGTTCATATACAAAGCCTGCAGATACTTCAAAATGACTATGAAAAAACTAATTGCCTCCAAAAATTAGGTCATCCTAAAGGTGTGGGGGCCATCAAACATCATGGTAGACTCATTCCATCCCATACAAATCTTATCCATGACTTTTGCCCAGTGTTTGTAAATATCCCTAAAGTGACGCTACCTGTTACGGATTCATTCCCACCTAAGAGGAACATCCAGGATGTGGCTCAGTTCATTACTTAGATGTAATACAAATTGCTATAACTTTTCTCAAGGTCTCGCCATAAAGGTCTCAACTTGTCTATGCTCTATGAGGGGCTTGAATGAGCCTTCATCGTGTTCCTCTGCCCAACGAAAGTTCTCTTGACTACACTATCTGGTACTTGCCTCATTACTACTTCTTGAGCCATGATGTGATCCACTACCTATGGGCTTGCTCATCATTGGGTCCATAGGAAATATATCTGTGTAGTACTACAAATAACGACGTGCAATGCCATGATACGATTGAGATATATTTGATAATAACAATTGTTAAGAACAGAAAAGCTAGATAAGATTGGCTAAGGCACACTACATTCGAGTTATACCATATAGAATCACCTTGCAATCACAAGACGTATAAAGATATGCAAAAATAAAGATAGCACACATAAGAGTTTAGGAAAATGCACCAAATAAATACTCCAGCTTGATTCGTATTGGAGTTTTGTTAGTGTCAAATGACAAGCAATGATGTATCCAATTTACAAATTACAAGTTTTAAATACATAAACATAATCGATGCTTCCTGTGTAGAACATGGCCATAAATGCTATGTATATCTATGGAAATCAGCCCACATTTATTGGGTGAAATCATCATGGAAGTCCTTCTAAAATTGTAATTCTTCCACTAAGAAACACCTAAGCATGGTTGCCTCATTGTCCTCGATCTCCTCATTAGCCAAATTCACTCCATTGTCCATCTCCAATTGTAGCCCTTCTAGCAATTTCAATGCATCTACCACAGTGATGTAGTTATTGAGGATGGTACAACCTATTATGATATTTATTCAGACTTTGTAGGGGTACCTTGTGGTTGTTTTTAATATGGGAAATTAACCTTACACATTCCAAACAATCTCTTAAAATGGGCTCTCAACTTTGCACACTTGTAGTTAAATAATTCCTCAAAACTTTGCGGTATTTGGCTCCTTTGATACTCCTGCAAATGATAATGAACACCCTTGTATAGTGCCATGAAGCCTAGACAATGCGAGCATTTCAAACCAACAAGATAGTAAGACCCTATATGTCCAAATGAGCATGTGACATCTATGGTTAGCAATATTTCATAATTTTTGAAGGTTTATCTTGCAATCAATGGGTTTGAAGGTGCACTTGATGGAACTTTAAATGGATCCTGAAGGTCATCTATTGCAACTTGAAGGACCTTACTATCATGAGCTTGACTCTCCCAACTAAAATATATGTACATGAATTTCAAGTTGAAATTGCATGCAGCAAGAACATTTTGAGTCAGTTTCCTCTATCTATTCCGCAAAGTTGTATTAGGACCTGGTGCCGACATTGTAGGAATGTGGGTACCATTAAGAGCTCCTACACATCCCTATGAAAGTTTGGTTGATAGGTTAGTTCAATAAATATAAAACTAACGGAGTGTATAAGGTAAGATTGATGCAACACAAACCTAAAAATAATTCAATGCAGTAGAGCTAGCCACTATCTTAGGGTGCATAATATCTATCAATTAGCTTCAAAAACTTTTGTATAGAGATTGAGTATAGCATACAGGCACATATGAAAATGTCGATGAACAATCTCACCGAATCAACAGAAGTAACCACCCATGCTTCGATTTCTCACGTTATGAGATAACACATGTAAAAACATTGTCATTTGGTCCTCCATAAATAGATATCGAGTGCCCCTCAAACCACTGATTTATTTAACTTTCTTACACAATTAGGTGAATATAATTGTGCTCAATCTAATCTGGTTTTTACACACTGTATCCTCGTACCCAATCATATTATCTATGAATAGTAGTCGAAGCTCTCCACAATTTCTTTTGGAATAATCATCCTTCTCATTCTTTTCTATTTTATCAATAATTGCGACCACTACTCCAACTATTAAGGTATTTTCAATGCTATAGTTATTACTGATGCTGGTATGGTGACGAGGTTCATCAATGAAGTTGGAATTTGTTTTGTCATAATGATCCATGTCTGTACGCATAAAGCTAAATAACGTTTGTAATTTATTACCCAAACAAATATTGTAAAATATAAAATAGGTGACAAAGTTCTACATATATAAAATATAGAACGTTAAATGAGAGAACAAAAGCACTAAAAAATGTCCATGAAACCAGTCATCACAAAGCAAAAGCAACCATTTCTCAATCAAAACAGAGAACAATAACAACCCACAGACTGAAATTCTCGGATAACTCCCTAAATCAGGGCTAATGAAATGTTCAAACTACTTAAATAGCCATACCCTTAAACACTAAAAATTCTCACCTCATATTTCCTTTTCCGAAATCTATACTGATAACTGACCAGTCGAAGACAAGGGCAGAAATGAATGAATGATGGTAGTCATGCTCAGCTCTTTCCAGTAGGGCTACTTTAACAACAACATGAATTTGGTGCATGCAAACACCATTGGTTCCATGATTTGAATCATTGAAATGATGGTGCTAGTCATAATGAAGAACTCCTTGTTGATGATCTGTGTAATCGATTTCTAATGCTTAGCCAATGATACTGTTGACCATGTGTTCATTAGCCATGCTTGATATGGAATTTCATATTTGTTTACAGTTTTTGACTGGCTATCAATAATAAAATTTGTCCCCTTATATCTTATTAAATTGCATTTGGAATCTCCTAAATCCTTTAATTCTATGCGGTTTTGTAAATACAGTAGTAGGTTTTAAATGCTTAGATGAAAGGGAAGGTTCTCTCTCTCTCTTTCAAGTAGAGTGGACGAGAGAAAGGAAGGCAGCAAAATTCCTCACCCTTCCATTCAAAGCAGTCATTCTTTGAAGGATTCCAGCGACAACAACAAGACCCAAAATTGTAAAACATCCCAAGAATCGACAGTTGGTAGATTTTATTTGTTTTTCTTTTCATCTTTTCAAAACAGGTGTCACGCTATTCAAAAATCAGGTAGGAAAAATACGCAGGCATTTTGAGCTTTACAACAGATTTTCAAAAAATCATCGCACATTTAGGAATTTCGAGCACCAGACAATCATTATCAAATGGAAAACCCACCCAAATAAAAGAGAAAAAAAACTGCACGAGTCATGAAGAATCAATTGCTACAGAGCAGAGCACGCATAGAAACCCTCCTAGAAAGATTATTGTGCAGGAGGATGGGGAGAATGTTCGTCAATGAAACCCTGAGACCAATATAAACCCACTGCGAGAGAAAACAGAAACAAAATCATGAGGACAGCATGTTTATATACCTTTATCAAAAGAGGCGGGTGCGCGTGAAAACATTTGCATTTTTGGGTAAAATGAAAATAAGAGCAGTATGTTAATTTCTTACTGTGAGATTATGATTCAGAGTAAAGTGTGAGTACGGGTTGGTGAGATTAGTTATAGTAAATTGTTGTGCATGTTTAACTGTGGTCAATCATATGTTTTTATTAAACTATTATAAATGATGAATGATCCAAGACGTTAAAGTGTATCATAATTATTATAAATGGTAATTGATAATGTATGCCTAAATTTTGGAACTATAGATTGGATTTATTAAAAAAACAAATCTAAACGAATGATATAATTTAGCTTGTTTGACTGATTTTGTGGATTTTATAGATTGTACAGATTTTACCATTTTCATGCAATTCATATGAGGATGATGAGTTGTACTAGTTATCTTTATTCTTTTTTTCTAATGTCTGACTCATCATAGGAGCGTGCACCAGAGCTTCTTCGGATGATTTTGCCCTGAGATCATTGCTCTGAAGATCGTCTAAAAGAGGAATGAAGCAAATGAACTTTTGTGCTTTGCTCTAAAATACGATGTCTTCATGAACCTTTTGTGATTTTTTCTCTTTTTCATTACGTTGGTTTTAGGAGATTTTCATTGACAAACACTCTCTCAATCCCTACTTCCGCATGGTCATTTTTTAGAGGGTTTCTATGCATGCTCTGCTCTGAAATTAATGAGTCTTTATGACCTATCAGCGGTTTTTTATATCTTTTATTTGGGTGTGTTATTCATGTGCTTGAGGTTTAGCTCTGTGGAACTCAATTTCCGCTGTTGATATGGGTCAAAGTCACACTTGATATTTGAAAACCTGGGAGTGCAGCTTGTGGTGTTAATTGATGAGCAAATGCTTGAGATTCCTGGATATGCCATAATCTATGAAAATCTGCTTTAGAGCTCTGCTAGCCTGCGTATTTTCGATTTCTAATTATTCAAATGCATGAGGCATATTATGAGAAGATTTATAGGAAAATAAATAAAATCTACAAATTGTGGATTCCTAGGACTTTTTTATTCTGGGTCTTGCTGTTCTCAATGGGTTTCTTCGAATAGCAACAATTACTACATTGATAGGTGAGGAAGCTTCAAGTCTTTCTTTCCCTCTTCCACTGGACTTTTTCAGAGAATTTGAGAATCTAGGTTGTTATTGTTCTCTATGTTGACTGCAAAAGGGCAGCTTTTGATTTGCAGAGACTGGTTTGAGGGACATTTTCAAGGACTCTTAATCAATGGACGTGCGGTACACCCAGGTGCATTTCACCTATTTATTATTTTATTTTTTTGAAATTTTTTTAATAAGTTGTTAATTTATGTGTATTTAACTATGAATTATGAAAATTCCATTGATTTTAAAAAATCAAAAATAAATATCTAAAAGTATCCAATAGTAAAAATTGATACACATGTTAAATATATTTAAATTAACAGTTGTATAAAAAAAATTTAAAAAAAATATAAAAAGATAGGTTTTTGCATCCGGGTGCACTGAAGTTCAATGCACCCAGATGTACTATATCACAATTCCTTAATCAATATTTTGACCCCTATTTTTTTAGTAGTGTTGTTTGCTCCTTGACTCCTTTCTTAATTTCAACCTGAGGTCTTTGTTTCCACCTTGCTAATTTCTGATCTTGTTTTTTTCCCCTCACCTACTTTTTCCAATCATTTATACTTTCATACTATAAGATTGTTTCTTACCTCTGGATTTTTTGGGGGTCTTACTTAATTAGATATGAAACTGGTAATTCGCTTGATTGAAATTTTCAGAGCCACAATTTCCGTGTTTGTTTTTCAAAGGCATGTGGCATATTATGAGAAGTCTGTTTTTGAACCTAGAATCTAAGTTTTCAAAGATTTCAAAATGTTGTTATTTTTTCTTTCATAAAACAAAATCGTAGAGATGATGATTATTGGAAAAATTTCCACTAATGCAACTATCATCTTACTATGATAACAAGATAGTGGTGTGAGAAAGTTAGATAAATCAGTGGTTTGAGTCAGACCCGATACCTTACCATAGAGCACCAAATGGTGATGTTTTTACATATGCTATCTCATAAAGTGAGAACCAAGTATGGGAGTTACTTTTGTCAATTAAGTGAGACTATGCATTGACATTTTCATAGGTGCCTGTATGCTGTACTCAATCTCCATATAGTAGTTTTTGAAGCTTCAATGGATACTATGCACCCTAAGATAGTAACTAACCCTATTATATCAAATTATTTTCAAGTTCATGCCGAATTAATCCCACTTTATATACACCTTTGGTCCTATATCTATTGACTTAACCTATCAGCAATACTTACATAGGGGTGTATAGCAGCTCTTGATGGTATTTGTATTCCTGTCACACTGTCACTAGGTCCTAATACAGCTTGATGGAATAGATATAGAAAGTTGACTCAAAATGTTTTTTTTCATAGCCATGTATTTCTTTTCATTAACATGTTTTACCAGCGAGGAATCATCAAAATGAGATTTTAAATTATATGTGTGGTGTAATGTTTTCTCCACCAATTTTAAACTTGTGAATATTTTTTTGTTATTTATATATTATGATTTGCTAAGAATATAATTTACGTAATTTGTGAAATCCAGCATGGTCACCTTTTTCGTAAGCCATGCATATTTTTTCACTAACATGTCTTACGAGCGAGGAATCATCAAAATGAGATTTTAAATTATATGTGTGGTGCAATGTTTTCTCCACCAATTTTAACCTTGTGGATATTTTTTTGTTATTTATATATTATGATTTGCTAAGAATATAATTTATGTAATTTATGAAATCCAGCGTAGTCACCTTTTTCATAAGCCATGTAATATTTTTAATTAATATGCTTTACTGGCAAGGAATTATCAAAATCAGATTTTAAATTATGTGTAGTGGGTATCTTTTCTTCACCGATTTTAAACTTGTGGATATTTTTTGTTATTTACATAGTTAAGATTTGCTACAAAGATAATTTATGAAATCCAGCGTAGTCACTTTTTTTCATAAGCCCTGTATTTTTTAAATTAACATGCTTTACCATCGTTTTTTGACATGTATATTTGCATATGAAACATGATTTAAGATGCAAACTGATGAAACAAATTATTTTCTTTTTTCACCACAGATCCCATGCGGCCCTATGGGTTGGTTGAAAAATATTTTTTTTTATTTTTGAAATTTTTGTAACAGATGTATGGCCCTATCCAGATCTTTCATTATGTGAAAGTCAATATAAAATACTGAGCAAATTTTAAAAGTTTTCTAAATTCACATGATGAAAAATCTTATCATTAACTTATTTCTTAAAAATAAATAATAAAAAAAATCAACCGCATGCAAGCTATATAGGATTCTGATCCTATGCTCCCGGGAGCATGCAGTATTGCATGCTCCCGGGCACATACACCTATTTTTTTATTTTTTTGAAATTTTTTTCATAAACTTGTTAACCCAAGTGTATTTAACATTTGTATCAATTTTTACCATTTTTGGAGATTTTTAGATATTTATTTCGGGTTTTTAAAAATCAGTGCTCCAAAAATGGTAAAAAGTTACACACAGATTAAATACACTTGGATTAACAAGTTTATGAAAAAATTTTCAAAAAAAATAAAAAAATAGGTGTATGTGCCCGGGAGCATGCAGCACCGCATGCTCCCGGGAGCATAGGATTAATTATTCTCTCAATATTTTAATTATTTTTTACATCTTTAAATACAAATATCTTATTTTAATTTTATTATTTTTACCCTTATCAATATACCTATTATATCACTTCATTCTTTTTTGCTTTTAAAATTTTTTTTTTTCATCCATACTTCTACACTTTTACTTTTACCCAGTAGTGACCCGAAATGCTAAAAAAAAGAAAGGCAATCATGTCTCAAAATTACAGAATTTCTTTAATCGGAAGGCCTACCTAAATTCCGAACTGAGTGCAAAGACAAATAAATAATCATGTAGGCACGTGGAAAGTATTTTTTTATTAGTATTATATACATTATGAAATCTTATATTATAAATCAGGTATATTTACAACCTTTACTATTTCGAAGAATGTTTTTTAAATACCCATGAACATTTGTAAACCTCCTAACTTAGGGAGAGAAGTTTTTACTCCTAATAATTGAAAATTTGGAACTCCATATTTCCTTACCCATAGGGCTCTGGCGTTACGCACACAAGGCTGGTGGCCTAGAAAGCATTAACAGAAAAGCAATCTACACCTTTTACGGTAGCCGACTACAGCAGTCCAATGTTTGTTGTTTCTGATGAGCGGCTGAAGAAATCCCACAGCTTCCACGTTTTTAAACGCTGCTAAGCATCCCCAACAATGGGACGAATGACAGACGGCAGAGGATTAGCGTCGGCGCAAATTGACAAAGCAAGTGTTGCTGGTCCGCTTCATGACGCGCATCGCCGAAAGCAGGATTTTTTGCTTGTTGATCCTCCTATTCCAACTCGTGAGCGAGTTTCGAACCGATGCATCCAGGTGCATGAACTTCGTTGCTGTTTGCTGTGACGGCTTGAACAGAAAATCAAAATTTTTGCCTTAAATTTTGGTCCAAGTCATTTAAAAACTGCAGCATCTTTCAATATATTAAATAAAATCATTTCAATAAGGTAACCAGACTTGCATTAGTACATCCAAGTAATCATGTTCATAGAGTTATTACAATGATGTCCACATCAATAAAAATATTTACATCCAAATCAAGACATTTATTACATAAAATAAAAAAAATTAGATAAATTCATCACGCTAGCACCATCTTACTGGTCACCATCCATTGGGTCATCTGAGAGTCAGAGGAAAAAGGTAAGTTCACAAGAACTTAGCAAGTGAGATAATGTCATATAATTAAGATCATAAGAATATATCATCTTCTCTCAATTACTCAATTCTTTAAGTCTCAATACATCTTATATGTCATCATCTTTCCTAGAAGTACTCACTTTTAAGTTTAGAGACTACCCAAAGGATTTATAACCTTAAATCCCTTAAGATACTCTTTGTGGCGCCCCAAATTGATACGTCACTTCCTTACCTCAAGACCCTATTGATTGGTAAATGTGAATCAGGATTGTTGCCCTGATCACGCGGCGGGTTTTTAATTAGATTTTCTCTAAAAAAAAAATTTCTTTTTCGATTCATTCCATTTATCTATCATCATTCATTTCATTCTGCACTGCATCTTTCATCATACAAGCACCATTACACTTGTAATACATTTCATATTTTATTTACAGCATCTCATCATGCTTTTCTACAGTAAAAGTCTCTTTGACTAAATCATCACATTTTACATTCATACATCTATACATTCAATCATTGAATCACATAGAACTTAAAATTCTAATTAAGTTCACATACACATTAACATACCTTAGCATATCTATGTTTTCCCATTCCTTATAGTCTACCTAGCTATCACCTCGTGTCTTACTTCATTGCTCAGATTTGCATTTTCTTGAGTTTCCCGGTATCTGTCTAAGGTTTGGGAAAACAAAATGTGAGTGACAACTCAGTAAGCAAGCATTTTATCTTTTAGGGCAAGACTTCCTTGAAAATCATTTCATTAAACATCTTGAACACCTTTTTCTTAAGGACATTTATATGTCCTAAAATATTATCATGAAATCCTTTGTTCATGAGGACAATTCTATGTCTTTGAATATTATCATAAAACATTCATTCTTAAAAATCATTTACAAGCCACCTCTGGGCTTGTTAAGGCAAAACATCCATATTTTACCCTCTTCAATTAATTTCCTTTTGTCTTGAGTGAACATTTCTAATGTTCCAAAATATTTACATAAAACCATCTTTTGCCAGTGGACGTTTTATGTCCAAAATATTTTTTTCTCATAAATCTGTTGGCAAAGAAGGACATTCTCATGTCTTAGGGGCTGTTTGGCAAGGAGTAAAACTCACACCATTTTATAAAACTTTTCACGGGATGGTCTTCAACACAAAAACCGGTCTATTCAATCAGTCATCCCGACGATAGCCCCTGACCATCCCGTACCGTTGCAGAAGCCGGACATTCCTTGGGTGGCTGAGATGATGTTATTCTTGGCATGAACAAATGCTCAGCTCGTCCACCTGCGGACGTGGCTGCTGTTTGCAGCGCTGCAGCATGCTTTGGCGGCTTCACTGCCTTCTCTATTTTGACCGCAATTTTGACCGCCTGTACTCAACGACATAGTTAATGCACGCACTGTAACGGAGGAAATTGATGGTTGACGTGTTTCAAAGCTTAAAACATGTCAAAAACTTTTAACCCATGCCAAACAGCCCCTTAAAACATTATTTACACAAGCCTTTCTCGGCAAAGGAAATTTTTATGTCCAAGAACATTTTTCATCATAAAATTCTTTAGCCAAGACATTTAATGTCTCAAACATTTTTGACATATCTTTCTTTGGCAATGGACATTCATATGTCCTAAAACACTTTTTTGGAATTGAACATTCTCATGTCCAGAACCAAGTTTGAAATAAATCTTTTTCATAATTCCCATCTTGGGGCTTGTTTATAGCAAACAAGGTAATTAAATACATAAACCATTTTCATAAATACATTTGCATAAAAACGTTTCCTTTCATCCTTATTATTTTCACTTTTGTGTAAAAAAATACCCTTTTTTTAGGGTAACAATGTCATAAAAATTCCTTTAGGATAATTTTTATAAAAATATGGTTTCATGTCCCAATCTTTGGGCTTTTCAAAAGCAAAACATAAGCAAATGCATTTCTCTCTATCCAGTAGTGACACTTAGCAAGTGATCACTCTACCTTTTGGAAGAGAATCCTTAATAGCACACTAACTAGGTGGCTATTTTCTTTATTCTGCTCCCATCTCAGGGAGGGTGCCGCTGGCCTCCTGCCATCCTTTAGCGACTTGGCCATAAATAGAGTAGGCCCCGGCCATCCCGACCGTACTCTACAACCGGCCTATTCCTTGTACTGGTGCACCATACATTATCCTGATGGACCGCAATCCGTTTGGTTTAAAGAACCACAGACCGCAGCCCGTGTCCTTTTAAACCGGGATCACAGACCGCAGTCTGCATCCATACTCGAAAAACATTATAGACCGAAGTCTATATTTTTCAAAAATCATTTTTGAAAAAAAACATCACAGACCGCAGTCCGTGTCAACTTGTAAAGTGAGTGCACCCACTTTTAAACAAGTTGTCATTTGAAATCTAAATTTCGGATGACCATCCTTAAATTCTTTTAAAAGAATTTGAGTAAAATATTTTGACAATCCTTTAAAATGTTTGAAAAACAATACTTCTTAAAACCCTTATGAAAGAACATCAAAGCTGTTAGATTTTCAAAGATAAACCATGTGTATATATATATTTTTTTTCTAGTATTTTTCTTGGTTTTCATTTTAGGATCTTTTGCTTACAAAAGTTATGCAATTATACCACCCCCTTCTCCACAACCTAAAATTATATTATTTTCCACATATCTATTATACTACTGTTTACATAAAGGGGAATTGCATAGTCTTTTGCATGTCATTTAACAACCTGAAATTAAACCATTTTATGAAATCACTTATTAGGTTGGTTATCCTTAAATCTCTTTCAACAATATTCGTATAAACATTTTTGAAAACATTTTTCTCATAGATTTCCTTATCTAAAGGAAATCAAAACTTTTCGAATATCATTTCAAAACATACGGACTATGTCTAAAATATCATTTATAATTAAATATCTTGACATAGAAAATTAATCTTTCTCTTTTATAATCTTAATCATTTATTGTAAAACATCATAAGAGAAATTCAAAAGTTATTTACATTTGTTGTTTTGTGAAAAAGGACAAAATTCCTTTTTTCTTATAAAATACCTTTGAAACAACATCTTAAAGAACATGCTTACTTAAAAGCAAATTCCTTAAAAACATCAACATAAAACACAAAATCTTTTAAAATTATATTCATGGAGAACTTGCTTACTCATAAGCAATTTCTCAAATCCATTAACACATAGCATTCCCAACATTGGCAACACTTGAGATAAATTATTTATCATAAACAGTGCTGCTTGCTTCCCATGAAGCAAACCCTAAGACTTTTCGTTAAAGTCATCATTTTCCAAAACTTGTTCTTGCCCTCTTGTAAAATATTCATAAAAATATCGACATGTCATCATTTCATAACATAAGGAAAAATCAATAATTTGAAAAGTTCGATTGCTTACCTGAGATCACCATCATCCTTTTCTTCTATTCTTTTCCTTACCTTTGCCTAGATAAATGAAAATAATATTTCATTTATTCACATCAACTTCAAATACATAAATCCCTTAGATTTTCCAACCTACATAAATTCATTTGGACTTGGCTTGACCCACTTGTCCTTCAAGTCGGGTACTCATACTTAGCACATAGCCTATACATATAAAATCATCCATTCATTCATTTTAATACCCTTATGTAGGGTAAACTTACGTAAATATAATAATCACTCATTAAATCATTATTAGGAAGTTCATTACATCCATTTATAATTTTTAACATATTTTCCATTTATTACTCATCGGTGCTCATTTTAAGCACTTAATTAATAACATATGCATCATATAATAATCTCAAAATTTGAGATTATCATTATTTATCAAAACAGTAACCTAATCCACATTTTTCATCATAATTTCATGCATTTTCGCACTTTACCCCTTTACATAATCCATTTAACATTTTCAACATCAAAACATGAAAATCGGGTCTTATACATAACCCTAAATTCCATCCTTTCTAAACCTCACCTTTAATAGGTTAAATCCTTATAATCACTTATGATACTTGTTTATATCCCATTATAGGTTAAATTCCATTACAAAAATCTGAAATTTAACATTTATCTTAATTTATTACTTAAGCTGTCCATAATGCTGAATTCAGGCACACTGAATTCTCAAAATCTTGAATTAATATCAAATTAACTATTTTTGATCTTAAATTTCTATAATGCTTTAATAAATACATGAATTAATCAAAATAAATATTTTCAACATGAAATATTTATTATTTCTATTTATTTTGGTATTTTTACTCTGCTGGACAGCAGCACCCCTTTTCAGACAGTCCAAATCATGTTAATTATGGGGTATATTTATACCCATCAAAACTTAATTTTTATTTTTTTCGTGTAATCCTCAATATATCTTATATATTATGTAAAATTTTCATCCCCAAATTACTTGTATAAAAATTATTAAAAATCATTGGATACTGCTGATCCTGACACTCGTTCAACCCTGTTCAGGTTGATTTTCTCGGATTTCCAACATGCTTATCCTTTTGAGCTGAAAATTTTTTCGTTCCTTAATCATCATATAATGAGTCTTTCTACAAATTTTTATGATAAAATTTTTTCATTTACTATTTCTTCCATATTTTTCTTTCCTAGTTCAGATTTACTACACATAAGTGTAGATTCAATGATATGGGCTGTTTAATCTCCAAATTAAACTTTATAAATCAACTTATATAATTCATATAATCATGAATCATCATATAATCATGATTAGACATCAAAACAGCAACATCACATAGGATTTAAGAAAATTCCATTTATGATTTTCAACCCAAAATCAAAGGGTATACTTAATTGGAATTGAATCAACTTGAACTTCATTTTTCCTAGCTTGGTTCCTCTTCTTTCTTCTCATTTTTCCTTCTCTTTTTCTCCTCTTTTTCTCCCCCTCATGCTGCTGGAAAATGGGGACGTGAAGGGCTGCTGGAAAATGGGTTTGCTCCTTAGCATTTTCTCTCTCCTCCCCCTTAAATCAAATGGACGTGTACTTGGAGCAAAAGCTGGATTTTCCAGCTTGTGGGCCCCACTTTTTTCTTTATTTAAAGCATGATTAAGAAATGCTTATCCCTTATTGCTAACATGGAAAAATGTGGTCCATTTAAATTAGCAAATTATTTTTAATAAATCCATTAAAATCCACATCATTAATGGACAAAATCTGTCCACAAGATGTAACGTCCATTTCAGCTGCTGTTTGCCATTTTTTTCCACGAATTTTTACTTCAATTTATGGCTAATTAACTACCCTAGGTAGTAGCCTAATTAGGGGACCATTTATCTTATTAAAAATAATAATAAAAAATCACATTTGCAGCCTTTGAATGTGTGAAACCCTAACCTAAGCAGGGTCCAATGTATGCCTTGGACCTATATATATGATTAAATGGAATTTTTGGATAATTTTAAGATTTTATGATATTTTACAATTAGGGTTTAATTAAGAAGGGTGATTAAATATTTAATCGCCGGAGCCCAATATGAGTCAAGGTGACTAAAGGAGCATAATGAGGATTGAAACATGCTAATGTGGCATGAATTTTTAGTTTAATTTCCATGATTTAATTAATGGAGATTAAAATGAAATTATGGAATTATGTTGGAAAATACTAGAAAATTCATAACTCAACGCCCGTAAGGAGGATTCAAGTGAAATTTGAGATGGAAGTTGATGATGTTGGGATTGATATTATGAAATTATTGGGTTATGAAAATCCTTGATGAAATTGGATTAATGATTTATTAATCATATTTCAATTTCAACCGTTAACTTTAAACGGCGATAACGGGAGCTAGGAAAATCGGATTGAGATGAAATTTGAAACGGTTGAATGAAATTATGAGATGTTTATTTTGGATGGCTTGAATTAAGCTTGAAATTTTGGGAAAATACCTGAATTGAAAAAGGTGAGCATGATTGACTAATGCACCTCCAAAGTACTCTACATTTAATGCTAGAGTACAAAGCATGAGTGCATGAATTTAATGACATTTGAGGTGTCAAGTGCAGGCCATTTCTAAGGTATTTCATGCATTAATATAAAATGCAAATATCCAAATAAAATCCCAGCAATGAATGTTCATAATTAATGAAGCTATGAGTGCTCAAAAAGAGCATAAGAGATATGGATGTCCAAGTGATGATATTGTTGGATTTTTGAGAAATTTTTATTTTATAAATGATGTATATATATAGCTGACATGTTGGGATATATAAATAATCATTTAATTATGTGAAAAAAATCCAAGGAAATTCGTGATTTGCAGCTGCCATGAAAAGTGGAAAAATGGACAGCTTATGTATGCAAATGACATCCCATGTTTGATGCTGCTGTAATAGTTTTTCATAATTTTTTTAACACCAAATTAATACATGAATTAAGGGGTAATTAGGTGTATAAATTACCCACATTTTGGAATTTTAAAAATGGAGAAAAATGGCTGGAAAAATGGACAGCAGCTGGACATTATGGTGGAAGCAGATTTACGGTCAAGATGTAAACAGATTTTTTGAATTTTAAAAATAGCAAAATGCAATTTTATGTGGCTGTGAGTTCACCAGCACATAAAGGGGATAGTCATGCATTCAATGGTGTGGAAAATGCCCAGCAAGTGGGGCCCACAGCTGGAGAAAATCCAGCCCTACCAAGGAGTGCACGTTCACATGAGAGAGAGCCCTTGGAAATTTCCAAGTGCTGAAATTCTTCTTCCCCAAGCAACAGCAGCTCACGTCCAGCCATGCCCAGCAAGGAGAAGAGAAAACCAAGGGAAAAGAAAGGAGAAAAGGAGAGATTACCCATTTAATCAAGTAAGTATATGATTATTTGATTTTATGCATCAAATCTGGAAATTATATGATCTTGAAAACTAAAATATGGACGAAACATTAAATGGATGAATTTTAGCATGAAATTTTTTGATAATAATTATTATGTGGTTATTAAGTAACTACCCAATTTTCAGCTTAAAATAATAAGTATGTTACAAATTAAAAATCCGAGAAAATTAGCCCAAACAGGGTAAAAAGGGTGACAGGATCAGCTGTAGAAAATTATTTTTAATAATTTTTTTACAAGTATTTTTAGGCTCAATATTTTACAGAATATACAAAAAATATTTAGGATAATAATAAAAAATTAAAAATTAAGTTTTGATGGGTATAAATATACCCCATAAATAACGTCATTCAGGATATCTGGAAATGGATTTTACTGTTCAGCAAGGTAAAAATGCCTAAATAAATATGTAATGTCAATATTTCGTGATAAAAATTTTATGAAAGTTAATTAATGAAGTTATTAAGTTATGGTAGAAATTTCAGATCAAAAATACATGATTTGATATTAATTCAAGATTTTAAGATTTCAGTACGCTTGATTTCAGCATATGTGGATAGTTTGAGAAAAAAATTAAAAAGAAATATGAAACCTATGTAGAAATGATCCAAATTGATATATGTGTTAAATACTTAAATATTGATTAATAAATTGTGATTATATACTGAAATTTCGGATTTATATAATTTCCTAAAGCTATGTGTCAAAAGACACGTTAAACGGGTGAAAAGTGGGTTCCAAACTAGCTGTTTTGGAAAGCTATGACAAGTGGATTTAAACCCCATAAAAATGCCCTAAATGCAATTTTAATTAAGGGTAATTAACCTTCTGAAATATGGATTAAACCTCTGACTTAGAAAAATTTATGAAATCCATTATGTATATGTTGCCAAATGGGCATATGTGAAGGAATAGATATGCAAGGGTGATCAATAACTTGTGAAATTTACTTTTGTGAAAAAATGCATGAAAATATGATATATTTCATGATTATATATCTTTTTAGAACTTCATGAAGTTAATTTTTAATTTTGGAATTATGTAATGAAGCCTAAGGCGATAACGGGCGCTCAAAACGGGCACCGATGTATGAATTTTGGAAAAAATATGAAAAGTGGTAAATGAAGGTTAATGAACCTATATATGATTATTGATGGATGAATATTATATGGTTGAATGGATACCCTATTTATGGGGTTATATATGTTATGTGTTAGCCAATGAAATGCATAAAAATGTGCTATTTATGTTTAATGACTTGAGAAGACAAACGAAGGATATATGTTAATGAAAATGGGTTGGAAAAATAAATGGAATGCAATGACAAGAAATATATAAAAAATCATATTATGTTCATGTAGGCAAGGAAAAGAATGGAAGAAAAAGGGATTATGGCGATCTCACGTAAGCAAGCAAACTTTCTAAAATGTCATTTTCTTTCTATGTGATCGATATGATTGAATTGTTTATGTTTATGTTTATGTTTTAACAAATGGGCAAGCACAAGTTTTGAATATGACGGCTTTAATGCAAAACCATAAGTTTTGAAAAATGATGACTTTAATGAAAAGTCTTAAGGTTTGCTTCATGGGAAGCAAGCGACACTTCTTAAGATAAATAATTTATCCTAAGTGTTGCCAAGGATGGAAATGCTTCATGTTAATGAATTTGAGAAATTTTGCTTATGAGTAAGCAAGTTCTCCATGCTACTGTTTTTTTAAGGATTTCATGTTTGATATCGATGGTTTTAAGGATTTTCTTTTAAGCAAGCAAGTTCTATATGATATTGTTAAACAGTATTTTATAAGAAAAAGGGAATTTTACCCTTTTTCACAAAATATTGATTGTAAATGAATTTTGAGTTATTTTTACAATAACTCGTGATAAACAATGATGAAAAAGATTTGTTTTATTAGGTCAAGATAATTAAATAATAAACGATATTTTGGACATAGTCCATATGTTTTGAAATGATGTTCGAAAAGTTTTGATTTCCTTTAGATAAGGAAATCTATGTTAAAAATGTTGGAAAAATATTTATACGGATGTGTTAAAAAGGAATTTACGGATGACCAACCTCCTATGATTGATTTCATAAAATGGTTTGATTTCAGATTACTTAATGGCATGCAAAAGACTGTGCAATTTTCCTTTATGTAAAAATGATTGATATGTGGATAATTATTAATTTTTAGGTTATGGACAAGGGGATAACATAATTGCATAACTTTTGTAAACAAAAGGTCTTGAAATAGAAACCAAGAAAATTTTAGAGAAAAATATGATTTATTTATGAAAATCCAAAGGATTTGAAATTCTTTTGATTAAAAGGATTTTAAGATGTATGGTTTCTCATACGTTTCAAATGTTTATCGAAATATTTTACTCAAAAAGTTTTTAAAAGAATTTAAGGAAGGTCATCCTAAAACTAGATTTCAAATAACAACTTGTTAAAGTGAGTGCACTCGCTTACAAGTTGACACGGACTACAGTCTGTGATGTGTTTTTGAAAATAATTGTTAAATATAGACTTCGGTCTAAGATTTCTGTGCATATGGATGCAGGCTGCGGTCTGTGGTCCCGGTTTAAAAGAACATGGGCTGCGGTCTGTGGTTCTTCAAACTAAAATGGACTGCGGTCCGTCAGGATAACGTACGGTGCACCGGTACAAGGAATAGGCTGGTTGTAGAGCATGGTTGGGATGACCGGGGCCCACTCTACATATGGCCAAGTCGCTAAGGGATGGTAGGAGTGCTAGCGGCGCCCTACCTAAGATGGGAACAGGATAAATAAACAGCCGCTGGGCTAGCGTGCTATTAAGGATTCTCTTCCAAAAGGTAGCATGATCACTTGCTAAGTGTCACTACTAGATGGAGAGAAATGCATTTGCTTATGTTTTATTTCTAAAAAGCCCAAAGATTGGGTCATGAAAATATGATTTTATGAAAGTATCCTAAAGGGATTTTTATGAAATGGTTACCCTAAAAGACAGGGTGTTTTACACAAAAGTGTAAATAATGAGGATAAAAGAAAATATTTTTATGCAAATGCAGTTATGAAAATGATTTATGTATTTTGATTGCCTTGTTTGCTATAAACAAGCCCCGAGATGGGAATTATGAAAAAGATTTATGTGAAACGTGGATTGGACATAGGAATGACCATTTCTAAAAAAGCCTAAATGAAGAATGCTTATAGACATAAGAATGTCCACTTCTAAAGAGTCTAAACGATAAGGTTTATGGACATGAGAATGCCCAATGTTAATGTGTTTAAATAAAAAGTGTTTTAGGGCATATGAATGTCCATTGCCAAAGAAAGCTATATGAAAATTGTTTTGAGACATAAAATGTCTCCTAGCTAAAGGACTTTATGATGGGCTTATGTTAATGATGTTTTGAGACATAAAATGTCTCTTGGCTAAAGAATTTTATGATGGTTTATGTTAATGACATTTTGAGACTTGAGATGTCTCCTTTGCCTAAGTATTTATGTTGTTTTGGACGTAAAATGTCTACGGCAACCGATGATTTCATGTAATGACTATGAAGATTAAAGAGAACTCATCATCAAAGGTAAAATGTGTATGTTTTACCTAAACAAGCCCGGGCATGGCTTGTAAATGATTTTAAGAATAAATATTTTATGAAAACATTCAAGGACATAGAATTGTCCTCATAAACAAAGGATTTCATGATGGTATTTTAGGACATATACATATCCTCAGGAACAAGGTATTCCCGATGTTTATGAAAAAGGTTTTCAAGAAGCCTTGCCCTAAAGATAAAATGCTTGCTTACTGAGTTGTCACTCACGTTTTATTTTTCCAACCCATAGATAGGTGAAAGAAGAGATCTGGCAAAGGAACAGGAGTCATCCATTGAAGAAATGGAAAGTTATGATAAGTTTCATGTGCTAAGGTAAGATAATGTCTATGTGAACTTAATTAGAATTTTAAGTTCTATATATGATTCAAAGATTGAATGTATGAATGTATGGATGTATGAATTGTAAAATGTAATGCTTAAGTCAAGGAAACTTTCACTGTAGAAAGGCATGAAAAGATGCTATGAGTTTGTGCATATGAACTTAGTTAGAATTCTAAGTTCCATGTGAATCAAGGACTGAATGTATGCAAGTATGATATGTACAATGATTGAGTGTATAATGAAAGGCATGTAAAGATTCTATGAATGAAATGATGAATTTTATTACCAGTGAAATGACACAATGTGTGATGATTGTCATGTCAAGATTATGAATGATGACAGATGAATAATCGAAAAAAAAATTTGGATGCATTCCAATTAAGAACCCGCCGCGTGATCAGGGCAACAATCCTGATTCACATTTACCAATCGATAGATCTTGAGGTAAGGAAGTGACGTCTCGGTTCGGGGCGCCACAGAACGTGCACCTCCCTTCCTTCATGTAGCTGTCCACTTGGGTGGGGGTCCACTTGCAGCAGCTTTTGCACGATTTTTTCACCTAATTTTTACTTTAATTAATGGGTGTTTAATCACCCTAGGTAACTAGCTTAATTAGGGGTCAATTTAGCTATTAAAAAATCATTAAAAATCACAAAAAGCCACTTGAACGTGACCTTTCCATTGCTCCCATATTGTTGTCCACATCCATATGCCTTGGTGTTTTGGCATTTTGTGCCATAAAATTCATCCTAAATTAACGCCATTAACCACCCTTGTCATGTATCTCACTTAATTACATATTTTGTAATTTTAAAAAATCAAAATTCCATGTAAACAACCCATTTGGACGTCCATTTCATGTCACTTATATCAAGCTCTTTTGAGCTAATCCATTTGCCACTAAATCATGTTATTAATCACTTGATTTTATCATGAATTTTTTCAATTAAAGTAATTCATAAAATTCATGTGTAATTACCTCCTTTTGACACCTCATTTATACCATTAATCATATAGTTAATCACCTTACTTTAACACAAACACAAGCTTACATTTTTGGTGCATAAAAATCAATAATTATATACCCATTTTCGTGCAACCTATATCCCATCATCATTTGCTTAATCCAATCCTCTTATTGCATAGATCTCATAATTTTAACTGTTCGTTTCAAATTTCGTCTCAAACCGACTTTTATAGCTCAATTATGATCATTTGAATCCATCTTTGGATTTTGACGGTGATGATTAATTTTCACCCTAATTTCATCAATATTTTCATAATCCAATCTTTCCATATGATTATGTACAAAATTATGTACTTACTTTTCAATTTTCAACTTAATCCGCCTTCCCGGCGTCAAGTTATGTATTTTCTAGCATTTGCTACTTTAACTGCATAATTAGCATCATGATCTCTATTAATTAAATCATAATATATAAGGTAATTATCCTCAATATATCAAAATTTCTTAATTCTCATTAAGCTTCTTTAATCACATTGACCCATATCGGCTTATATTGATCATTCATAATCACTTGCCTTAATTGAAATAAATCGTCAATATCGCAATTGGAAATCATTCATAGTTTCACTAAATTATACTTGATTCATATTTATATGCCAATTGCATATAAATAAACCTTACTTGGGTCCGGATTTCACACTCTTATAACCACAAAACTCAAAATTTTAGGTCTTATTTGGCTAATCTAGTCCTTTCATCGAACTCAAAATGTTCAAATCCATAAGAAGCAACCCTTGCATAACTCAAATTGGACCTCTAGAGCTCAATTTACATCAACTTGAAGATGGACGCGTCAAATGGTGCCACATGTCCCTTGCCGCCGGCAAGTTGGGCTTCTTGGTCCCGAGTTAATGGCAAAACCCAAGAGGGTTTTTATAAAATTCTTTGGTAAATTAAAAAATTAACCCCTTGAAAGCTTAATCCCCTTGATTGAAATAAATAGAGAGTAATGAGATAATGAAAGCAATAAAGTAAAACAGTAGGCAAGATTTATAGTGGTTCGAGCAACCTTTCCCTACTCCACTCTTCCAAGCTCACACACCGTTGTGACTTGGGTTCCACTATGTATTCCGCGAATACACTTAGAGTCTCCGCTCTCTTATAGATTCTAGCTCTAGGGGGCATATACAATAAGAGTCTATGGTCTCTTCTAGATTCTAGCTCTAGGGGGCTTATACAATTGACATAAGTAGATGATGAGTTACACTCCAATCACAACTCTACTTGCAACGTCTTGGTTTGTTACACCAAACTCAAACCAAGCACCAAGAACAAACAATAATATGAAAAATAAGGAAGATCTACACTTTACTGAGTTGTGTAGGCAAGTTTCAGCTTGAGGAAGAATCTGTAGAAGCAACCGGTTGTGTTTCGTTGAAGCTACTTGCGACTTTGAAGCTCGTTCTTCCTTTGAAAGTGTATAGATCACTCAAGTTTAGATAAAAGCAAATAGGAGCTCTTGCTTGCACTTCTTTTCTCTCTTTAGACTCTGTATTGTGTGTTTCCACATTTGCTTGAGTGTCTATATATAGAGGAGGGAAGATTTTAAACGTTATACAAGTGGTTGGCGCGCAATAAATGTTCCAACGTTCAAAAATTCGAACGTTACTTTCCCAAGTCGCAGGTGGAGTCGACTTCATCTGCGACTTCGCCCAAGTCGCATGCTGGAGTCGACTTCGTGTGCGACTTCGGCAGTTCTGCAGTTTCAAAGTCTGAGTTCTGGGTCGACTTGGTTTCAGACTTGACCTCAAGTCGATCTTGGAGTCGACTTGGGGTGCGACTTGACCAGTCCTTGTGCCGAATCAGTTTGATCATTGTTTGATTTTCCTCTAGCTTGCTTAGTTTCTTTCCTTTAATTATTTTCATTCTGGATTGGCTTCATATTTTGTAAACCTTGTGAATCTTGAAGAGCTTGAAAATTTGTATGCACCTTGCTTGCTTAGTTTTGTATTAGTCTTCATCTTGAAAATGAGCTTGAACTTGTGTCTTGAACTTTGAAAACCTCAAGTCGATCTTGGGGTCGACTTCGTCTGCGACTTTGCCCAAGTCGCAAACCGGAGTCGACTTCGACTGCGACTTCGGAATGTTCTGTCCCAAAATCAACTCTGGAAGGAACTGTGCATCTCCAAGTCGATGCTAGAGTCGACTTCGTCTGCGACTTGGCTTCCAAGTTGCAAGTGGAGTCGACTTGGCCTGCGACTTCAGCTGCTCTCCTTCCAATTTCAACTCTGGCCATGAGGTTTCGTTTGAGGTCGAAGGTGGAGTCGACTTTGGGATCGACTTCACCCTAAGTCGAAGTCCAAGTCGACTTGGGAATCGACTTGGCTGATTTCATTCATTAAGACATTCAACATAATCATTAGTAATCACTTTATACTCAAATTTGACTTTGTTAATCATCAAAACTCATGCTTTGGTCAATTTTGTTTTGTTTTAAACATTATTTCCAACAATCTCTCCCTTTTTGATGATTGACAAAACTAATTTGAGTTTGTACCTTTTAAGAAAATCACATTCATATAGTTTCCAAAACAAATCATCACAATATCTTTCAAACAAAGTATAACATGCATGAAACGAATATTAGAACATACAACAAGTTTCATAGAACATAAATCAAGTTTCATATTATCATGATTCATACAAATTACAATGTAAAGCAAAAGTAAAACCTAAATACAAGCTACCCAACCCAAAATGTTCTAAAGCCTATGCTATGTACTCAAAAAAACTCTATCCTATCTCCCCCTTTTTGTCAACCTTCAAAAATGGCTCAATTACCAAGGATTTGGTGAATTGAAATTTGGAAATGGGATATGAAGATTGAATCGGTTTGATGGGTCGAACATGAGCTGATGAGTAAAATAAAGAGACAGGTGCGGGAGTTGGATCTCGATGAACTGATCCGGATTCAAATGGATCAAGTTCAGGTATGGGCTGATTTCGGTGTCGCCCAGATGCGAGATAATATCGAATGGTACGCATTTCCCGATCGATACGATCTTGTCGGGAATGCATATCCATGATAGCTGTGAGGACCCCGGAGACGAGACTTGTGATTCTATTCTCTTGTTGACCCATTTCTTCTCGTAGGGCAGCTATCTCATCTCGAATAGTCTGTAAACTGGTCTCCTGGGATGAAGGTTGAGGTGCCGGATCTGGAATGGATGATCCGTGTGGAGAGAAGGATCCATGCGACATAGGAGAGGCGGGCTCCTCATGAATATCCTGTGGTGGAGCAGGTGGTGCTTCTGGAGGCTGCTCCCCCTCAGTATGTGCTCGTCCTTCTTCAGGAGCCTCTGCTTCGGCCCTGAGTTCATGCACATTGATCTTCATTCTCTGGATCAATGCCTTGTTGATCGCATTAGTGGATTTCAGTACTTCAAAGGGCTCGCCTTCAATATCCACTTCAAAATGCTCAAATATCTTCGTGATCCAGGTGCCGTAGGGTAGAACACCCCGTGGATTGTCGTTTCTGCAGCAGAGAGCTTCTATGAACAAACGAGGAAGGCTTACTTTGACCCGATTTATAATTTTCCATAGAATCCCGGCTTCTTGAGGATTCAACTGATTTCTTCCTCCGCCTTTGGGATAGATGCAATAAGCTATTAGCAGGCGTAGAACCCGCAGCCTTGGGGACAGATCCATGTAGTGTAAAAACTTGATCCCGGGATGATATTTGTTGCTCCGAGTGAGCTGATTGTATATCTGATCAAGTGAAAGATTTGCAGGAAGCGGCTCATCTACATGTGGTACCTCAAGTATCTGTCCGATATTGATCATAGCTCCTTCCAAACTTGGAGTTACTCTACTTCCAAAGAACATGCTAACTCCTTTTACGAAGCTGCTGTAATATTCCTCATCTCATAGGTAATAGAAGATCCTGGTTAGATCTGGATAGACCCTTTCATCTTCCTTTAGTAGCTTGGTCCAACCTTGAAATTCCAAAAGATCTTCTATATCCGACCCATAATCTTTAAGAAACTTGAAATCAATGATCTTAGGGATGAATACCTTCCGTTCGTAGAAGTGCTTGTAGAACCGACTGTGCTGGAGTTTGGTTTTGAAATACGTAGTCGGCATCTTTAGTACTTGGGCTTTTGCAGCAATATTGCCTCTTCTTCTTGCCCCAGATTGGGTGCTTTGTGAGGTTTGGGCTTGTTCCTCACGACCTGCTGTAGTTGATGGTGTTTCTATTTGAAAACGCACTCGTCGGCCAATGGAAGTAGATGGTTCTTCCCGGGCACGCTTTGAGGATGTGCGTTGTCTCCTGGGCACTTCATCGTCGGTTTGAGATGTAGATTGTCTGGGAACAGGTTTGAGGGATGGTTTTGAGATCGCTAGCTTGGGAGGTCTGGGCTTTGGAGCCATTGATTCAGGAATTTAGAGAGATATAGAGAGAAGCTTTGAGACTGAAAAAGAGAGCAGATAGAATGGAAGAATTGATACCACTAGGCAGAGACAGTGTAAGAGAGAGAGGGAGAGAGAAAAAGATAGAACAGAGGGAGGAGAGAGAAAAGATAGAACAGAGAGGGAGAGAGATTGAAGAGAGGGACATGAATGAGAATGAAGAGAAAAATGTCGGAGTTGCAGAAAATAGAGAGAGAAGAACGGAGAGGAAGTGGCGGTCGCCGGAGAAAGAGAGAGAGAGATGCTGGAAATGAAGGCAAGAAAATGCCCGATAGAAAATGGCCGAAGAATCGCTGGAGAATCAGAGAGGGAAAACAAGAATCGCTGGAGAAGAAGAATTTCTGGAAAGAGGAAGACGTCGGGAAAATGAGAAGAAAAAGAAAGAAGAAAGAAGAAAAGAGAGGAGAAGTCGGACGGTCGTGCGCGGAATCGACTTCCACCCAGTAGAGTAGACTTCGCCTTAGAGGCGGAGTCGACTTCACTTTCCCAGGTCAACTTCACTGAAGTCGACTTAGCTCCCATGGAGTCGACTTGACTTATGATTTTTCAGATTTGATTTTCCTGTATAATTTTCCTTAATTTAACTCTATCATCCCCATATCATTTCTAATTTTATCAAATGATTCCTTTGCTAATTGCTTAGTAAAGATATCAGCAATTTGATTATCAGTTTTTACATATTCTAAACAAATATCATGATTTTCAATATGTTCTCGAATAAAATGATGTCTTACATCTATATGCTTGGTTCTTGAATGCAATACTGGATTCTTTGTCAAACATATAGCACTTGTGTTGTCACATCTAATAGGAATATTGTAATAATCAATGCCATAATCTTTTAATTGTTGTTTCATCCAAAGTAGTTGGACACAACAGCTTCCGGTGGCTATATATTCGGCTTCTGCAGTAGATAGAGCAACACTGGTTTGTTTCCTTGAATACCATGAAACCAACATATTTCCAAGAAATTGACGGGTTCCACTAGTACTTTTTCTATCTACTTTGTAACCGGCAAAATCCGCATCCGAATAGCCGATTAAGTCAAATGTTGACCCCTTTGGATACCATAGTCCTAGATTAGTAGTATTTATCAAATATTTAAAAATTCTTTTTACAGCCAATAGATGTGATTCTTTGGGGTATGCTTGGAATCTAGAACACATACAAACACTAAACAAAATATCTGGTCTAGAAGCAGTTAAATACAACAATGATCCTATCATACTTCTATAAAGCTTTTGATCGATACATTTACCGTTTTCGTCTGTGTCGATCTTGATTGTAGAACTCATTGGAGTATTTTCTCCTTTTGTAGTTTGCATTCCAAATTTCTTTAGCATTTCTTTGACGTACTTGGATTGATTTAAGAATATCCTGTCGTTTTGTTGCTTGATTTGTAGTCCAAGGAAGAAATTTAGTTCTCCCATCATGCTCATTTCAAATTCGTTCTGCATGATCTTAGAAAATTCTTGGCATAAAGTTTCATCAGTAGCTCCAAATATTATATCATCTACATAAATTTGTACAATCAAAATATTTCTACTTTTATATTTAATGAACAAAGTAGTATCAACTTTCCCTCTTTGAAACTCATGATCAATCAAAAATCTGTTTAACCTTTCATACCAAGCTCTTGGGGCTTATTTTAGTCCATATAATGCTTTAGTCAGCTTAAAAACATATTTAGATTGATCCTTTTCTTCAAATCCAGGGGGTTGTTCAACGTATACTTCTTCATTCAAGTAACCATTCAAAAATGCACTTTTTACATCCATTTGAAACAATTTGAAATTCATGTGAGAAGCAAATGCTAGTAAGATGCGTATGGCTTCTAATCTAGCCACAGGTGCATATGATTCTTCAAAATCAATCCCTTCTTCCTGGGAATACCCTTTGGCTACTAATCTAGCCTTGTTTCTAATTACAAGTCCGCTTTCATCCAATTTTTTCATAAATATCCATTTGGTACCAATAATGGTATAACCATTTGGTCTAGGAACTAAATGTCATACATCATTTCTTTCAAATTGATTTAGCTCTTCTTGCATTGCAATAACCCAGCTTTCATCATTAAGAGCTTGTTCAATAGTGGTTGGTTCAATTTTTGACACAAATGCATATTGTCCACAAATATTTTGCTTTGATCTCCTAGTTTTTACTCCTTCATAAACATTTCCAATGACTTGCTCAATTGGATGGGCATTTTTGAACTTTAAATCAGTTGGAGGTTTATAAGAATCATTACCTTTACTTACCTCTTCCTCCATGGAGTTTTCTGGCTTGAGCTCAATTTCCTTTGGTTGTTCTTGTTGTTTTTCTTTTGTATCATCTGCATCACTTAATTCATCTTCCTTTCTCGGAGTTTGATTAAATTCATCAAAGACAACATGTATTGACTCTTTTATTGTTTGATGTCTTTTGTTGAAAATTCTATATGTTTTGCTATTTGATGAATAACCCAAGAAAATAGCTTCATCGCTTTTGGCATCTAGTTTTCCCAGATTTGTTTTACCATTGTTTAGCACATAACAAGTACATCCAAAAGTATGAAAATATGATATGTTTGGTTTCCTGCCTTTTCAAAGTTCATATGGGGTCTTTTTCAATATAGCTCTAATGGTAACTCGGTTTAATACATGATAGGCTGTACTTACAGCTTCACCCCAAAATCTCTTGGACAATTTACTCTCATTTAGCATGGTCCTAGCTATTTCTTAAATTGTCCGGTTTTTCCTTTCAACAACTCCATTTTGTTGAGGAGTTCTTGGTGCATAAAATGTATGGTGAATTCCTTTTTCATTGCAAAATTCTATGAATCGAGTATTTTCAAATTCACCACCATGGTCAATTCTAATGGAAATGATTGAACTTTGTTTTTCATTTTGCACCAAATTTGAAAACGAGACAAACATTGAAAATGCTTCATCTTTGCTAACTAAGAGTATAATCCAAGTAAATCTAGAAAAGTCATCCACGATTACATATACATATTTTTTCCCACCAAGAGTTAAAATGTCTGATGGCCCATAAAGATCCATATGTAGTAATTCAAGTGGTCTAGTTGTTGAGATTTCCTGTTTGGTCAAAAATGGCATTTTCGGTTGTTTAGATAGTTGGCAGGCTTTACAAATCTTATCTTTGTCATATTTGAGCTTTGGTAAGCCTTGTACCAAATTCTTTTTCCATAAGGTTCTAATATTTGACATATTTATATGCCCAAGCCTTGCATGTCATTTCTATGGATCTTTTTCTATGGCTATTAGACATTTTCCTTCTAAGTCATCAAGGCAAACCAAATATACATTTCCATGTCTTTTGCCACTAAAAATTATGCGCTCGTCATCATCAATAACATTACATATAGAGGATTCAAATACAACTTTATATCCTTTATCACACAGTTGACTAATACTCATTAGGTTGTGTTTGAGTCCTTCAACAAATAGAACATTTTCAATACATGCATTTGAAATACCATAGACATTTCCTTTACCTTTTATTTTACCTTTTTCGTTATTTCTAAAAGCTACTGTTCCTTCATCACATGGGTTGATCTTGTGAAATAATCTTTTTTCTCCTGTCATATGTCTTGAGCAACCGCTATCCATAAACCATACGTTATTGGCCTTAGCTTTAAGACATACCTCTTGACTACTTGTGCAGTCCGTTGAAGTAGCTTGATCCTCCAAGGTTTCCGTGGCTGCAAAGCATATGTCGGTATTTGCTATGCAACAAATTCTCGCGCAATCTGCTTCGCATTCTTCACTTGAGGAGCTATTTGTTGTAGATTCTTCTTCATTCACGTACATGCCTCTTCCTTTGTTTCTTTGAAATCTTTTGTTGTCGCCTCGATCTTTTCTTTGCTCCTTTGCCTTGTTTTCTTCGAGTGTTGGACATTGGGCTTGCATGTGTCCTGAACCGCCACATCGGTAGCATTTTGTTGTTTCTTTCCTTTACTCTTTGGAGTTTTTTTATTTAAAATTTCTGAAATTTCTGCCTTTCCTTACAAATTTTCTAAATCGTTTTGTGAGTAAGGCAATTTCATCGTCATTTTGTGAAGATGAGGTGTCGTCCGAGTCTTGTGCGGCTCTCAAGGCAATGACTCTTTTGCCTTTGTGATGATCTTCGTTTCTTTTCTTGATCAACTCATGTGACATTAAGGAGCTAATAAGATTTTTCAACTTTAACGTGTTAAGATCCTTGGTTTCTTCTATTGCCGTAATCTTTGGAGTCCAAGATTCCGGTAGAGCCCTTAGAATCTTCATAACCTGTTCAGATTCAGATATAGCCTTTCCAAGACCTTTCAAAGCATTAGTAATTTTTGAGAATCTAGCAAACATTTCAGAAATATTTTCTGTTTCTAATATCCTAAAATTTTCCAATTTTCCAATCAAAATGTTTCTTCTCGTCCCTTTGGACTTGAGAAGTTCCTTCATAGATGGAGGTGAATGTATCCCATATCTCTTTGGCAGTTAAACAAGAGGATACTCTATCATATTCGGATGTCGTAAGAGCACAAAACAGTGAATTCATAGCTTTGGCATTGCTCTTCACGATTCTTACTTCCTCATCGGTCCATTTAGAAGTTTTTTCATCATTGGGCAAGGTCACACCATCTTGAATCGCAATCCAAGAATCCATATCAGTAGTCATGATGAGTTGTTTCATTCGTAGCTTCCAATATCCAAAATTGTTCCCATCAAACAATGGTGGCCTAGTAAAGGATTGGCCTTCGGCAAATGCGGGAACGGAAGTAGATTGGGATGCCATGTCAATAAGATCTCTTTGGTAAGCTCAAAGACCTGCTCTGATACCACTTGTTGGTCCCGAGTTAATAGCAAAACCCAAGAGGGGAGGGGTGAATTGGGTTCTTATAAAATTCTTTGGTAAATTAAAAACTTAACCCCTTGAAAACTTAATCCCCTTGATTGAAACAAATAGAGAGTAATGAGATAATGAAAGCAATAAAGTAAAACAGTAGGCAAGATTTATAGTGGTTCGGGCAACCTTTCCCTACTCCACTCTTTCAAGCTCACACACCGTTGTGACTTGGGTTCCACTATGTATTCCGCGAATACACTTAGAGTCTCCGCTCTCTTATAGATTCTAGCTCTAGGGGGCATATACAATAAGAGCCTATGCTCTCTTCTAGATTCTAGCTCTAAGGGGCTTATACAATTGACACAAGTAGATGATGAGTTACACTCCAATCACAACTCTACTTGCAACGTCTTGGTTTGTTACACCAAACTCAAACCAAGCACCAAGAACAAACAATAATATGAAAAATAAGGAAGATCTACACTTTACTGAGTTGTGTAGGCAAGTTTCAGCTTGAGGAAGAATCTGTAGAAGCAACCGGTTGTGTTTCGTTGAAGCTACTTGCGACTTTGAAGCTCGTTCTTCCTTTGAAAGTGTATAGATCACTCAAGTTTAGAGAAAAGCAAATAGGAGCTCTTGTTTGCACTTCTTTTCTCTCTTTAGACTCTGTATTGTGTGTTTCCACATTTGCTTGAGTCTCTATATATAGAGGAGGGAAGATTTTGAACGTTATACAAGTGGTTGGCGCGCAATAAATGTTCCAACGTTTGAAAATTCGAACGTTACTTTCCCAAGTCGCAGGTGGAGTCGACTTCGTCTGCGACTTCGCCCAAGTCGCATGCTGGAGTCGACTTCGTGTGCGACTTCGGCAGTTCTGCAGTTTCAAAGTCTGAGTTCTGGGTCGACTTGGTTTCAAACTTAACCTCAAGTCGATCTTGGAGTCAACTTGGGGTGCGACTTGACCAGTCCTTGTGCCGAATCAGTTTGATCCTTGTTTGATTTTCCTCTAGCTTGCTTAGTTTCTTTCCTTTAATTATTTTCATTCTGGATTGGCTTCATATTTTGTAAACCTTGTGAATCTTGAAGAGCTTGAAAATTTGTATGCACCTTGCTTGCTTAGTTTTGTATTAGTCTTCATCTTGAAAATGAGCTTGAACTTGTGTCTTGAACTTTGAAAACCTCAAGTCGATCTTGGGGTCGACTTCGTCTGCGACTTCGCCCAAGTCGCAAACCGGAGTCGACTTCGACTGCGACTTCGGAATGTTCTGTCCCAAAATCAACTCTGGAAGGAACTGTGCATCTCCAAGTCGATGCCGGAGTCGACTTCGTCTGCGACTTGGCTTCCAAGTCGCAAGTGGAGTCGACTTGGCCTACGACTTCAGTTGCTCTCCTTCCAATTTCAACTCTGGCCATGAGGTTTCGTTTGAGGTCGAAGGTGGAGTCGACTTTGGGATCGACTTCACCCTAAGTCGAAGTCCAAGTCAACTTGGGAATCGACTTGGCTGATTTCATTCATTAAGACATTCAACATAATCATTAGTAATCACTTTATACTCAAATTTGACTTTGTTAATCATCAAAACTCATGCTTTGGTCAATTTTATTTTGTTTTAAACATTGTTTCCAACAGGACTCACCGCATGTGATCCGGCCTAACTAGGCTTCCTGGTGGGCCGCGTTTTGGGCTTCACTGCATGGGCCTCTGCCTGGGTTTCAGCTTTGGACTTTAAGCCCTAGGATGGCTAACTGGATCATCCTCCTCAGACCCATCTCAACAGTTGGGTTTGTTTGTTGCTAGGCTTAGCCTGGATCCGGCCCAGTCTCGGAAACCCGCTTTCAACTTCTAAAAATTACAAATCCTCCTGGTATCTCTTGATTTTACAAAAAGTCCATGACCTCTATGTTGTAATAGAAGACCTTGAGGATCCATTTAAAGTTCCAACAAGTGTACTTACTAACCATTTGAATGGAAGACAACTTTCAAAATTTGTAAAATGTTGCGAACCATAGATGTTACATGCTAATGTGGACTTACAGGGTCTCACTATTTTTTTTATTTTGGATACCCGCATTGTCCAAGCTTCATGACACCATACAAGAGTATTCATTATCATTTGCAGGAGTATCAAAGGAGCCAAATGCCTCAAAATTTTGAGGAATTATTTAATTACAGACATGCGAAGTGGATAGCTCATATTGAAATACTGTTTGGAATATATGAGGGTTGATTTCCCACATTAAAAACTACCACAAAGTACCCATACACAGTCCAAACAAATATCATAACAGCTCGTGTTATCCTCAGTAATTGCATCACTGTGGTAGATGGTCTGAAAATGCCAGAAGAGCTACAAAGAGAGGTGCACATTACGATGAATTTGGCTAATGAGGAAGTCGAGGATGACGACCCAATCGTGATTAAGGGTTTCTTAGTGGGGTAATTACAAGCTTAGAAGGACTTCTGTGGTGATATTACCCAAGAAATGTAGGCTCTGTTTCATAGGGATTTTTAGCAATTGTGGTCATGTTCTACATAGGAAGTCTTGATTATGTTTAACTATTTTAAACTTATAGTTTATTTATTGGATACATCACTATTTTTATTTTGATACTAAAGAAGCTGTAATATGAATTGGGGTAGATTATTTATTTGGTACATTTCCCTAAAATCTCATATCTACTATCTTTATTTTTGTATTTCCTTATATATCTTGTGATCGAAAGGTGATACTATCTGATATAACTTCTATTTAGTGCGCCTTAGAAAATTTGTGCAACTTTCTCATTTTCAACCTTTGTTGTTATGAAATATACCTAAATAGTCTTGTGTTGCTTCATGTCGATATTTGTAGTACTCACAAATATAGTTGCTATGGACTCGACGATGAGTGGATGCATGGGTAGTGAATCACAGCGTGCCTAACAAAGTACTAACGATGCGTATACCCAATATTTTAGTGAAGGAAACTTTCGCTAGAGAAATGAACATGATAGGAGGCTAATTAGACTCCTCATAGAGCATAAACAAGTTGGGCGCATTTACTGTCAGACCTTGCAAAAAGATGTAGCAATTCATATCATGTCAAGACTAAATAATGAAGTAGGCCACATCCTGGTTGTTCCCTTTAAATGGGAACAAATCCACTATAAGGTGGCATCACTCAAGGTATATCTATAGACACTAGGCAAAAGTCATGGACAAGACTCGCGCGGGGTGGAATGAATCTATCATAACGTTCGATGGGCCTCCACATCTTTGGGATGACCTACTTGTAGTAAACAAATAGCTTTTCTAAAGTCCTTTTGAATTTGCTGCAGACTTTGTATATTTTATTCTTCTTATCGACTAATTTTATTCTCGTGCTTTCAGTCCAAGACAGATGCATCGACTAGTGTCCATGAAAGTGAGGTGCATAAGGCATTACATCATCAATGCGCTCACATAGAGGATGTCATGATTAGCGAAGAAGACTTGGAACTAAATAATAAAATAAATAGCCTTCTTTCAAAAAGGAAGGAACTCCATCATCTTTGATGAGAACTTTCGCACGATCATCGTCTCGACAAACCATAGAATTTAAGTAGAAAGCCCCCAACACTATTAGAGCAGGTGGCTGGTGCTATGGCCAGATAGCAGATCGACAGGTCGATCTAGTGATCGAGCAGGTTCACGTAAACTCTCGTGAGTATAGGGATTCTATGCAACTCCTATTATGGTCATTTACTTTGGTAAACATCCTCAAAATACAATAGATTTTCTTAGTAAGCCTATTATGGAGTGACGATTACGATTCGTGTCTCATTTTGGCTAATTTCTAGCCATGCAAGCCCAAAAATTCATCAACAAATTTTCTTCCTTATTAGTGAATGTATTTATGTCATTCGACTTCATGTGTTTGCTTTTTCTTTGATCTGGTGGTGAAAATGATGTACGATATTGTTACATGTATAACTTTTAGTCCTTGTTTTACATATGATGTCACTGATTAGCAATCATCATCTTTCATCTTTAGTAATGTTTGATACATGTCATTATACTCATGGTTGATATGTTTTTTCATAGGTTTGCCAATGCCACATGTTTATGTTGAATTCGTTGGTCGTGCATCTAGTATCTATGTCTCATGGCCGAAGGCCCATGCACAAGTAAACATTACTCAGGTGCTTGTTTTCAATCCTTTCTTGATTGAGAGTCCACAATGGATGTGTATCAAAAATACTTTGGCATGGGAAAGTTGAATGAGAAGACACCGGTAGTAATTTTTTTTTATGACGACACCTGTAGTAATTAATATATGTGATTGTATGAGTTGTGTTGGAGGGAATAACAACAAATATTATCAATTTCTGTGACTATAAAACATGTGGTAAAAGGGTAGTGTAATAGTATCTAGCAAGTATGATGGACTAATCTTATGTTGCATGTGGACACTTGCAATATTAATATCGTGTTATTCCAATTAGCAGTTAGACAATGCAATGATGAGTAGGATTTTGATATTTGTAGGGGACATTTCTTTATTTACTTAAACATTTGATAAATAATTATTGTACCATTTTAAATGTATTAACCAAATAATTAATTAAAAAAATTAGCTATATAGTTACAAAAAAATGATTTTTTGAGACAATTTAGATGAAATTATCTTTGTAGACTCATTACGTAGTAATTTTGCAAGGATTCAATCAAATTGGTAGTTTACATAATTTGCACCATATCGCAAAATTATATCAATCTAATATCAATGGAATCTTTACTAAATAATAAATATAAAAAAATTACATTTATCATATATGAAATTATATTCAATAAATTTTTTAAAAAAATTTTGTGGATTGATTTATACAAAGTACACATGAATAACATTTGGAATTACGTGAATTATTCTGCGTATATTTTTTTACAATTTAAACAAACGGATATATCATTAACATTCTTCCGTTATATATTTTATACTTGTCATGCATTTTACTTTTATAATTTTCACTAGAAATCATGAAAATGAGATTTTAGTTTATACGTGCGGTGGATCTTTTCTCCACCAATTTTAAACTTGTGGATATTTTTTGTTATTTACATATTTATGATTTGCTAAAAATATAATTTACGTAATTTGTGAAATCCAGCATAGTCACCTTTTTCGTAAGCCGTGTATTTTTTTTCATTAACATGCCTTGCCAGCGAGGAATCATCAAAATGAGATTTTAAATTATATGTGTGGTGCAATGTTTTCTCCACCAATTTTAAACTTGTGGATATTTTTTTGTTATTTATATATTATGATTTGCTAAGAATATAATTTATGTAATTTATGAAATCCAGCGTAGTCACTTTTTCATAAGCCATGTAATATTTTTAATTAATATGCTTTACTGGACAGGAATTATCAAAATCAGATTTTAAATTATGTGTAGTGGGTATCTTTTCTTCACCGATTTTAGACTTGTCGATATTTTTTGTTATTTACATAGTTAAGATTTGCTGCAAATATAATTTATGAAATCCAGCGTAGTCACTTTTTTTCATAAGCCCTGTATTTTTTAAATTAACATGCTTTGCCATCGTTTTTTGACATGTATATTTGCATATGAAACATGATTTAAGATGCAAAATGATGAAACAAATTATTTTCTTTTTTCACCACAGATCCCATGCGGCCCTATGGGTTGGTTGAAAAATACTTTTTTTTTTTTTTTTTGAAATTTTTGTAACAGATGTATGGCCCTATCCAGATCTTTCATTATGTGAAAGTCAAAATAAAATACTGAGAAAATTTTAAAAGTTTTCGAAATTCACGTGATGAAAAATCTTATCATTAACCTATTTCTTAAAAATAAATAAACAAAATCAACCGCACTATTGCGTGCAGGCTATATATGTGTAGCCACCCTTTTATTTTGAACATTCTTTTTACATGTCGGCAAACATAGCTTAATTACTTCTATAAATTTGTACAAATTTTTATTGAAATAAAAACAAAAATCCAATAAGAGTACGTTTGATAACATGTAAATGTTTTCTAAAAATTTATTTTTCTTATATGATATAATTTGATATCTTGACTACCTACTTAGCTTATCTCCTTATTATTCTCTCAATATTTTAATTATTTTTTACATCTTTAAATACAATTATCTTATTTTAATTTTATTATTTTTACCCTTATCAATATACCTATTATATCACTTCATTCTTTTTTGCTTTTTTAAATTTTTTTTTCGTCTATACTTCTACACTTTTACTTTTACCCGGTAGTGACCCGGAATGCTAAAAAAAAAAGGCAATCATGTCTCAAAATTACAGAATTTTTTAATTGGAAGGCCTACCTAAATTCTGAACTGAGTGCAAAGACAAATAAATAATCATGTAGGCACGCGGAAAGTATTTTTTTTATTAGTATTATATATATTATGACATCTGACATTATAAATTAGGTATATTCGCAACCTTTACTATTTCGTAGAATATTTTATAAATATCCATGAACATTTGTAAACACCCTAACTTAGGGAGAGAAGTTTTTTTTACCCCTAATAATTGAAAAATTGGAACTCCATATTTCCTTACCCATAGGGCTCTGGCGTTAAGCACACAAGGCTGGTGGCCTAGAAAGCACTGACAGAAAAGCAATCTACACTTTTTACGGTGGCCGACCACAGCACGGCTTCCAATGTTTGTTGTTTCTGATGAGCTGTTTTCCTTTTTTTGAGAATGAGGGGACCTAGGGGATTTTCATCAGTCCCAGCTTCGGCACTTTCATGGTCAACCCCACACGTAACTTTCTTTTCCCTGCTAAGCGTTTAACGCGCCTTAGCCGCCGGCTGAAGAAATCCCACAGCTTCCACGTTTTCAAACGCTGGCAAACATCCCATGTATTTGCCTGAGAACCGATAAGCGCACACAACTATACAAGTATACAACCTGCTTAGGCACCGAATCTCCACCACCACCGTCACCACCATGACAGCGCTGATGTCCCCGAGATGGCTCGGAGGAGCGGGATTCTTTCTCGTAATCATACTCTCGCTTTTCCTTTTCCTTGGGAACAGTGGTGCGACTGTCGACAACCCCACACTAAGCTGCTCTCCTTCTCATCCTCTGCGGAGAGCCAGCCAAAGCCCATGTCATTGTGACCGTCTCTGGCTTGCTCTTACTCGGAAGAGAAAGGCTAAATTTTATTCTCATCATGACGGCCTTTCATCAAATCCATGGGAAAAGGCTCCTCCTATGAATCCCCCGCCTCCTCGGGGAGCAATATTAGTTGGTAGGAATCTGCAAGTGTTGAACGTGTTGGATGCGAAGAAGACGCAGTTGTATCAATATGGTTGGTCTTGCCTTGGCCTTAGGAACACCGCTGCAACTTTCAATCACCAAATACCAAGCTGCTCTCCTCCTCATCCTTTGCCAGGAGACCGCCGAAGCCCATTCCATTTCCAACGTCTCGGGCTTGTTCTCAGCCGGAAAGGAAAGCCAAAATTTTATTCTCATCATCGTGACGGCCTTTCGTCAAATCCATGTGAAAAAAGCACCTCATTTCCTCGCGGAGAAAAGTTAGCTGGGAGGAATTTGCAAGTGCTGAACATGTTGGATGCGAAGAAGATGCAGCGGTACCAGAACGACTGTTATTCCCATTTCCTTGGGAACACTGCTGAGACCGTCAATCGCCACATATCATGCTGCTCTCTGCCTCGTCTTCTGCCAGGAGACCGCCAAAGCCCATGCCGTTTCCAATGTCTCCGGCTTGCTCTCAACCAGAAGGGAAAGCCGAAATTTTATTCTCATCATCATGACGGCCTTTCATCAAATCCATGTGAAAAAGCTCCTCCTACAAATCCTCCGCCTCCCCCACCTCCTTCTCCTCGAGGAGCAAAGTTAGCTGGGAGGAATTTGCAAGTGCCGAACTTGTTGGATGCAAAGAAGAAGCAGCGGTACCAGTATGGCTCTTGTTCATTTTTCCTTGGGACCGCTGCAACTATCACTTGCCACATATCATGCTGCTCTCCTCCTCATCTTCTGCCAGGAGACCGCCAAAGCCTGTGCCATTTCCAATGTCTCGGGCTTGCTCTCAGCCGGAAGGGAAAGTCGAAATTTTATTCTCATCATCATGACGACCTTTCATCAAATCCATGTGAAAAGGCACCACCTACGAATCCTCCACCTCCCCTACCTCCTCCTCAAGGAGCAATATTAGCTGGTAGGACTCTGCATGGACTGTTGGATGCAAAGAAGACGCATTTGTATCCCTATGGCTGGTATTCCCTTCTCCTTAGGAACACAGCTGCAACTATCAATCACCGCACACCAAGCTGCTTTCCTCATCCTCTGCCAGGAGACCGCCAAAACCCATGCCACTTCCACCCTCTCAGGCTTGCTCTCAATCGGAAGGGAAAGCGAAAATTTTATTCTCATCACGACGGACTTTTGTCAAATCCATGCGAAAAAGCACCTCCTACGAATCCTCCACCTCCTCCTCAGCGAGCAATATTAGTTGGTGGTAATCTGCATGTGAAGAATGTGTTCGACTCGAAGAAGATGAAATGGTATCACTACTTCAAGGGCATCAACATCTTCCTCTGGGGCATCTACTGCACCATCCCTGCCATCATCGCCTCTCTCTCTTTCTCCGCTTGCGGATTAGCGACTACCCCCTCTTTGCGAACATCATGTGTAACACGTGGGTCAAAGTTGAGAATGCCATAATAAATAAATGCAAAACTGTATAAACTTAACTAATACATTTCAAGTTTATTTCCCATAGAGTCATTATACATATTTAATGTCCGTCGTCAATACAAGTAAGCATTATAAGGATATTTCAATAAAATCTAAATGTCTTTGTCCTTTGCTCTGTTAGCTTTATACTTTTTTATATTGATAGAGGCTCTAGTTTAGCATTGTATTCATGTATTTCCGTTGAAAATAAAATTTTGTGAACTAAAAGCTCAGCAAGTAAATTTTTTTAATTCATTTTGCAATCATTTTAATTTTTCAAAAACAAACATAAAATCTATATTATCTTTTATGCACAACAAACTCTAATTAATAAAAATTAAATAGCTTTACGCATGTGCATGCATATGTCTATTTTAAATTATGTATTCACACTATAGGCATTGTCATCTACTTGTGCTCGCGTGTCGCCGTGCTATACATTCTTTAGCTAATTCATCTTCTTCTTTAATCCTGAGGTTGCTACATAAGTACTACTTTACTGTTTGGCGGCAAACCTAATATGAAAATATACATCATTCTTGTACATTTTGACCATTTTAAGTACTTAGATTCACTACTTAACATAATTTGAAATAATCATGCTCATACTTAAATAAATCAACTTGAAAGAAAGTTCCAAACTCATAAATAATCATATTTCATAATGAATCATAATATTCAACATAGTATATTCAAATTCACACATTGTTAACAGTTTATTTACCTCTAAGTAAGCTTTAAAACTCTTTGTTTCTAATATCTTAGAGTAGCCTCAAGTCTTTCTCCTTAACTTTTATCATAATGTGTTCATTATTACACATTGTTTTACATAATTACTATTTAAAGCTTTATTTATGAATTTTTCAAAATTTCTCATAATTTTATTTAGTCAAAATTCATTTTTCTTTTTTCTTGTATTATTCCTCTTCAGAATAATTTTATTTCTTATTATTTGCAAGAAAATATAAATTTGATCTTTAAATAATTACTTTTACTGTTCATGATTTTTCGTAATTTTTTCCATTTTTTCCGTTTATTTTTATAGCATCACACTTTTAAATAATTTTATTTCTTATATTTTTATGAAAAATTATAAGTTTAAACTTATTTAAGATTTTAAATATTGACTTTAATTTTCTGGGTATTTTTCATCATTTTTCTACTTTTATTATTTTCTTGGCCGGCCGATCGTCGATGCCAGCACTTGTTTGCCGGTAGGCTACCATTGGTGGCTATGTTGTGGCTGGGTGCAATTTCTGTAATTTGAGCTTAGTTTTTGTGGGCTTGAGACTAGTAAACTTGGCTTTTAGGCTTTCTGGTTCATTGGGCCTAGCAAGATGAGCTTAGCCCATTAGTTCATAAACTTTATTTATTTAATTATTTTTAGTCTGTACTCTCTGACTAGAATAGTTTAGATCTCTCAATATAAGTATCTGTTTGATGTGAAATTTTAAAAACTAGCTTCTAAAATTGTTCTCATTAATCTGGATGGTCCATTTCTTAACATAATGTCTCTATCATTAGATTTAACATAAGAGGTTTAATAAAGGGTTAAAATTAAATATTACTTCAAATAACTATCTAAAATAATTTTTAACAAAATTCATCCATCATACACACTGTAAAATTTCTTAAAGAGTATTTATAGTGGTTCATATTAGTATTTTTAAATCTGTATTTTCTTATAATTTTTTTTTTGTGTTTTACTCTTAAAATACATAATCTCTACTCCAATTTATTTGTAAAAATTACTATATATGAAAATCCATAACTCTAATCAAGTTGAAATTTTGTAGAGAGGCTAAACAAATGACTATCTTGTTATTGTACAGTCACAATTCTCTAATCATGCCCCAAAATATGTTTATTTCATCATATTGCATTTTTTACTATTTATTTGCTACCATTCTTTGAAATAAATAAAATTACAATACAAAAAACTTCAACAACACTCTTGCTACCTATTAACTATGCTAGAAATATCATGAATAGCTTGGATCTAAGATATAAATTGCATGTATTGTGAAATTAATGAGATAAAAAAATATACTACGCAGCATACCTTCAAAACTACTCCCTACTTCTTCCTTCTTCCGCTGATTTCTTTCCTTTAAACCAAGCAAACCCACCTTACGTTTTCACTCATTTTATAATAATGGCTGCTAAATGGTTGGGAATAAATGCAATTCCACCCATTTTTATTTATTTATTTATTTATTTAAAACGCCTCTCCCTTAAAGCACGATGGTCGTGACATCATGTCTAGCTAACAGGACTGCTCTGTGGGCCTTTGTGTGGACGCTGTCTGATGGGCGCTAGTGATAAGTTGGTCAAGAGGGTGTTTATGAAGAATTATGATCTTGTGAAGCCGGTCGCATGGGAGAGGAAAATAAAATCACCCTACGGAGCCGTTGGATGGGGCGGAAGCCATCTAGCCCGTCGAGGAGCAACGCTTGCTTCTTCTAACGCCTAACAAGGTCTTTTTGCCCACAGGCCCCTCTGCCACCTGCAGGAAAATTCCAGCCAAGCCCCGCCCCCCGCACGACACCTCTCTCTCTCTCTCTCCTCCATTTCGTCTATCTTCGTTCCTGCTCCTCCCTTTCGTCTCTCTCTCTCTCTCTCCTCTCGATCTCGCACACTCTCTCTCTTCCCCTTTTCCTCGCATTCTCCCGCGCTCTCATCTCCCTCGGCAGATCTCCCTCCTCCCTCTTCCCCTCCGGTTTCTAGGGGTAGCAGCGGCAGCGGCAGCAGCACCCTCTCTCTCTCTCTCTCTCTCTCTCTCTCCCTCCTCTTGCCCGTCTCCTCCCCTCGCTCCCATCTCTCTCAACGCCTCCTTGTCACTCTCCACTCCTCCCCTAACCTCCATGCGTCCGCTCCCTCTCCGGCGGCTCCAGCGGCATCCCGCATCTCCCTTCTCGCCCGCATTGTCACCTGCAGCCAGGAGAAGCAGGAGATGACCCGCGCCTGCATCTCTCTCACTCTCTGCTCCTCCCCTACCTCCTGACTCTCTCCTCACTGAAGCACCTGAAACCACCCTTAGTGTAGCTGGAGTCGAGATTGGTTTCTTCTCAGCCGATTCATTGGTTGTTGTAATTCTATCGATCACCGGACAGGAATGCATGCATCTGATTGATCATTGGATTCTTGACATCTAGAATCTTGATAGATGTGATTCTGAAGAAAACATTACAAGACACTTTTTTTATACATTTTGTTTTCTGAATTCCAATCCTATGCTGCTGGAATGTTGGTGGCGCGAAGCGATATTGCTGTGTGAGATGAAACTGATGGGCTTCTATGTTACTGCCCTAACCATATGATTTTTCGAACATCTTGCCATTCTGTCAGTGGCTAGTGGTGACAGATTGGAGGCATGGTTGCAGATCTCTGCCTCCTGCACGTGGAATCCTGTTCTCAATGCATTCTTGCACTTCTTGAGGCCTAGGTTGATACATTTCTATCCAATTATGTGTGTGCAGTTGTCGTGTGACTTGTTTAATGGATGTTCATTTTGGCAAGAAGTAATCACAGCAAAGGATTTAGCTTCTCAGGCAGATGTCCGTCTTATGGCTTCGATGTACTTCAAGAATAGCATTAGTCGCTACTGGAGAAATTGGCGGGATTCCCCGTAAGTTCTATATTTCTCTTCTTGTGCCTTCTTTATTGTATTTCTTGTTGGCTTTATTTTATAGAAGTAGAGAACGCAACTGAGGCTTGGACCTTAAATAGCTCACACACATACAGATGCAGGTCTTCTAGTTGGAACAATTTGGGGATCAATAACTCATACACATAGAGATGCAGTTTTGCTAGTTGGAATAATTTGAGGATCTAAATTTCTCTTTGCTATCACATTGAAGGGAAGAGAATTATCAGGTTAGCATTGTGATTGATTATTTTTTATGGTGGATAATTCTGTTGGTTTTTGGTAATTGTATTTATAGGTCATGTTATCAATCCTGAATATTCATTTCTCATATTGGAAACTGTAATTGAGTTGAATCACTGCCATTCAACCTAATACGAAATGGGAATGTTGAAACCTGCCTAAAATCAGGAAGTATCATGCAGCCTTGATATAGAAAGTGAATTAAAATTTGTCTCGGACATAGTTGGAACTAGGAGGTGTTTTGCCTTTTTAGGGTTCACAAAATGTTTTCATTGCAGAATTCCTGACTCCTGAGTGTAGGTGCAGTGCTTTGAGAGTGGTCACTGGTCTCAGCTGGTGAGCAGAACTAGATTGTCTACTTTTTGGGCACTGAAATTTGAGCCAAAAACTAGCTTAAACAATTAACTAGAAGTAATAGCTGTGTTAGTCCCAACTGCAATTCTCGTTTGGTTTGCTGATACCTGATGCATATAACTGTAGGGCCTAAGCAATGTTTTGGTCTTTTAAGTTTTTCCCATTGCAGTATTCCTGACTCCTGACTGTAGGTGCATTGCTTTGAGAGTGGTCACTGGTGTCAACTGATGAGCAGAACTAGATTGGTCTACTTTTTGAGCACCGAATTGCAAGCTGAAAACTAGCTTAGACAGTTAACTAAAAGTAATAGCTGTGTCTGTCCCAACTACAATTCTTCTTCAGTTTGCTGATATCTTACGGAATTAAGTATTCAGTTATGACCATTCTTCTTCGATTTGCTGATATCTTACGGAATTAAAGATCTGTGAATTGTTTTGCTAAACCACCTTAGAAATTCTTGAAATTTCAAGTTAGACATTCAAATTCTTTGATTTTCGAATGAAGAAGTGGTGGAATTTTTCGCATTTCATGTTTGCATGAGTTGGATCTTTGCTCAGGCCGAAAATTTGGAATGTGGTGGCATTTGGACTAAAGTTTTCTCTTCTTTGTTAAATAGATTGTTGGGTTTGTTATTGGATTGATCACTCCAATTAGGAAGGCATTTATTGGAGAAAATGCTCCTCTCTGGGCAATCGAGGACTCCTGTTTTATTGAGGTGAACGAACTTTTTTCCTCAAAATATGAAATGCAAATCTGTACCTAACACCATGCCTGAAGCAGTTAATGCTCTAACCTGTGTTATTCTTAAGAATCCAGTCTTTCAATTTCCTTAAAATTTTTCTTTTTCTTATGTGCCATTTTGATCTTTCAGAACACCTTTACTAAAAGAGTTATAATTTGTTTTCATGACACCCATGTCTTATTTTTCAGAAGTAGTTGAAGATGTGGACTTGTTGATCAGGAGTGCTGAGAGTTGTTTAGAAGCTGATGTGAATATGATCATGATTGATGCAGATGATGTTTGCAAATATGTAGATCACTTATAAATATGTATTTCATGCTAGAATGCTTCATAAACTGTTGTCGCCTTCTGTATAAGACAATTCAGACTTGACCTAATAATGCTTCACATCTAATCAGCGCTGTCACCTGGCTCGTGTCAGAAGAAGTCATAAATTCAGTGAAAATAAGGAAAACCCTCTGAGATTTGCAGCATTGTCCAGGATGAAAGTTTGGAAATATTGTCCAAGTTGTAGCACAAAGTGCTTTATAAATTGTCAATGGTGGAAGTTATAGAATCTATTTTAGTTTGTAATAGATTTCCACAATGTAAGATTAGATTTGTTTTTGTTTGTATTTAAGAATGTTACTGAAGGTGACTCTTGGATTTTCTCCATGTATTTCGTTCAATGAAGTTTGTAAGAAGTGGAGTTATTCACTTGGAAATTAGATTTGTTTTTTGTTTGTATTCAAGAATGTGATTTGAAAGTGACTCTTGGATTTATCCATATATGTGGTTCAGCAATGCAAAAAATAAAATATACTCCATGTATAAAAATGCAAAAAATTCCAAAAAAATGCAGAAAATGTGGAAAACCTATTGTAATATATTATTCATGCATAAAATCATTCTTGTGAATTAAATTTGCATTTCCATAACTTCCAGAAATGCAGAAAATACAATCTACACCATGTTTAAATTTGCAAAAAATCTCTAAAAATGCGGAAAATGTAGAAAGCCTATTGTAATATATTATTCATCCATAAAACCATTCCTGTGAATTAAATTTGCATTTCCATAACCTCCAGAAATGCAGAAAATACGATCTACACCATGTTTAAATTTGTAAAAAATCCTTAAAAATGTAGAAAATGTGGAAAACCTGTTGTAATATATTATTCATCCATAAAACCATTCTTGTGAATTAAATTTGCATTTTCATAACCTCCAAAAATGCAGAAAATACGATCTACACCATGTTTAAATTTGCAAAAAATCCCTAAAAATGCGAAAAATGTGGAAAACCTGTTGTAATATATTATTCATCCATAAAACCATTCATGTGAATTAAATTTGCATTTCCATAACCTCCAAAAATGTAGAAAATATTATCTACACCCTATTTAAATTTGCAAAAAATCCCTAAAAAATGCGGAAAATGTGGAAAACCTGTTGCAATCTATCATTCATGCATAAAACTATTCCTGAAAATAAAATCTACTCCATGTTTAAATTTGCCAAAAATCCACACTTTAGACAATTTCAGTCTCCAAACATAGTTACTGCAAGTCAGACAATTACATTTTCACACTGAAAACATGTGTTCTAAATATTCGGAAAATCTAATACATCATAGAGAGCAAAACAACACCAACTAGACTAATTAAAATTCCAAGGGCTATCTTCATCTTCAACAGCTCCAACTCTCTCCTCTCTAGTGCGCATTTTAAATCCATGTCCCTCTTCACTGCTGCATCCCTTGTTATATTTCACCTTTCAATTCTTGTACTACAGTCTTTTGCATCTGCTTCATTTTATCTTTTTTCGCAGTGTGTATCTCCCTTAGATCTGATACACAACGTAAGATTTCTCCCATATCAGCCACCAATTGCTCATAGTCGTAAGGGACAAGTTCGCCTTCAGAGTGCAGCTTGCTTCCGCTTTCCTACTGTGATAAATTTGGACTCTTCAAAGCAGAAGTAGATGACTCATCCACCCATCTGAAATATTTGCAGCACTTTGAAGGATCTGTAAAAAAATGACATATGATCGAAACTGCAATTTCAAAAACTTTAAAAGGTCATAAACTTTAACAGGTATATTATCATTAAGAAGAATACATACTCTATAGTGTGGACATCGCAGAAAATGACGGCCAGGGTTCTTTTTTGTATGTGATGTCAATATAACAGCTGCAGAGCCACAATAACAGTTATATGTCATCTTACTTATGCCCACCTGTGCAACAGAAGAAAACAAGAATGGTAATTAGATTAGAGTGACTTATTTGTACTTTTTTTACAATAATTGAGGAAATTCTCTTCGTATAAACGTAAAAGCAGGAAACATTTTCATGTAGGGAAGTTGATATGAATACCTCGCAATCCTTGGCCTCACCCCATGTAAATGCATGCATCATTAATAGATTCAGATCGAAATGATGTAGTTGGAACATTGAATGCAGGACAATTACGTTTATCATGACCAACAACAAGTTTATTACATCCACTGCATTGTTTTAATCAACCACGTATCTATTCAATTGCTCCCTTAAAGTGCTTCGATGATCTTCCCTTTCTCAGTGAGATATGTGGTTTGTCAATGCTAAAGGCTTGAGAACTTTGTGAAGGAAATACACCACTCGTGATTCCTAGTGCTTCAACATCCGTGGACTTTCGGCCAGTAACATTCATGTTGAAATTATCACTTGCAACTGCAACAGTCGGACCTCCACTGACATCTACTCCATCCAATCTATTTGCCTCCGCGGGTCGTGGCTGTTTCGGTATTGCATCAAGTTCAGCAAGCATGGTCTTCATAAGACCCTTCACTATTTAAAATGTCTCCGGGTTGTGTAATGCCTCGTGCCTAACATGAGTCCACCACTTTGAGGGTGTGTGAGTACGAACGGCTAGAGATTTCCTATATTCATTATCACTTGGTGTGGATCCATAAATGTATTGGGACTTTGCAGATTGCGTCCAACGTGACAACACGTGACATGGTGGCATACACTTCATTTTACGGAATCGAAACATGGCAATGATGTGCTTGCAAATGATACCAAAAGATTCAAATTTCATGCATGGACAAGCAGCCACTAACTCCTCCATATTCCATATGACACAATTTTATGCTTTCCATTGTCATCCACTTCGCTATGTTGCACTCGCCATCGTTGTATTGTTCCATCTCCTTCCATCCTTTCTGCAATATACATAAGACTTTGCTCTAACTCTTTCTGGAAAATTACAAAAACATTCCACGTATATAGCTTTGCCATTTGAGCTTCAATAGTTAATACAGTTTTCAACAAGGGCACGCCATGCAATGTACGGAAATCAGCCTCTCCTTCAGCCTCACGTTTCCGTTCAAGTGCTTTATCATATCCATGAGCAAAATTAATTAGATTTGACTTGTGGTTTACAAACTCATCAAAAAATGCATTCATACCTTCACTTTAGGTTGTCCTCATACCAGCAAAGAAGATTTTCTTCATGAATGTAGGAATTCACTTCTCACGAATTTCATACATGTGTTGCAACCAAGAGTTGTCATGTAGATCGAATTCAGCTATCATAACTTGCTAGGACTCTTCAAATTCTTCTTTAGTTTCTGTACCATACAAACAATGATTCCACTTTGCCTTAAAAGTAGGATGCTGGTGAATAACATGGGACAACTTCTCTGGTTACTTTCTACATATATGTCATAAGCATAGGAGGTGAGTAGAGTTAGGAAAAACAGAGGCTATTGCTGCTTCAATGGCTGCATCTTAATCTGTGATAATAGTTTTTGGATGAACTCCACCCATTGCATCCACCAATGTCTGAAACAACCACTTAAAGTCTTCGATTGTCTCATCGAACAGCAAACCTGCTCCTAACAATATAGACTGATTGTGATGATTGACACCTACAAATGGCCCAAATGGCATATCATACTCATTAGTCTTGTATGTCGTGTTGAAGCACACAACGTCGCCAAAAACCATGCAATCTTCCTTAAATTTCCCTTCAATCCAAAAGCACGAGGTCAATCTTATTTCCTCATCAATTTGAATTTCGTATGAGAACTGAGGATCCTCCTGGCTCTTTCCTTGAAAATAGCACAGTAGAGTATTTGCATCACTACCGAACATTGTTTGACGCCTTCTCCTTAGTGCATTTCTAGCATCCCTTTCTGAAAAATGAAGATGAGAAGGACCTCCCGCTTCATGCTGCATAAATGTCATAGATCGTATCATGCCAACCCCGGATGCTTTTAATGTTGTAATGAGATTTAGATCATCTTCCATGAATTTTTTATGTGACCGCAACTTGCGAGTTTTTGTTGGGGTACATAGCAAATGATTATGACTCTCAATGAACTGTGACACATGATAAACATTATTTTGTTGGCTGAGGTTCACATACAACTTAGCAGGACATGAACAACGACTTATAAACCCACTTTTGGTGGCTCGTCTGTCCTGCGCATTGCCAACTCTAGAGCACCTTAAAATACGTCTCGAGATTTCGTTAGATTTTAACTTGCGGTTGGCATCCTTTCTAATACTAAACACACAATGTCATACATAGCGATTATAAAACTCATAGGCTGCATCTACAGAGGTAAAAATCATGCCAATTCTTGGCCTCATCTCAGATGGAGCAATGGTGGTGAACAAACCGGTTATTTCCTGTACATCATTGGAGTTTACATCTGGACTACCAACTTCCTCTTCTTCTAACTCATTCCGTAATTCATCCATTCTCACCTTTTTAATTAGAGCAGGTTCTGCCTCATTAGTTGGTTGAAGTTGCATTGCAGTTGACTCATTTGGATGTAGCATTTGCATATTCATATCAACTCCCAAATTTCTATCCATGCTAAATAAAGTCTAATATTCTTTCAACAAACCTCAATCTACGATGAAACAAAGACTACTTAATGTAAGATATGAATCACTAAATATTTATGGAATTCCTGATCTCTTTCAGGCATGCAGTTACTTTCACAGCTTAAGCTGTTCCTCAGTAGTGCTGCAGGTAGATCAGTTGTCTTAAAGCTTAGCTAGTCACAACTAAGGAGACTGACATCCGTTACCAATCAAGCATCATCCATTTATAAACACAACCAATCAATAGTCGCTAGCAAATAAGGTAAAATGCAACATAACATGCCAATAGAAAAATGCTGCTGTGTGCTCTCTTCTAAAATATTGAAATCTTGAGATAATTAGAAAAGTAACTCAGAAAGGATTTCTTAAATAGAGCCAACTGATTCCAATGAATACATTTAAAGCCCATCGTAGCTAATTATATCAAAAAGACAAAAATGCCCTTAAAAAGTTAAAGAGAATTCTTCATTTTTACATTTATATTATTCGTCCATGCATTCAATAATTGCCATAAATGATAAGTAAGCATATTATGTAACTGATCCGTTTTAAAAAAATATATAAATAAAATTAATATAAAACTATGATATAATCTTTTTATTTGAGTGTTATTTTTTAATAATTATTTCTTTTGTTAAGATATTTATTTTAATCATTTAGGTAAAATAAAGGTGGTAAATCGTTTAGAAAATTGTCTCGATAATTACTTCAAAAATGCTTAATTTTTATTTTTATTCTTATTTTTTTGATGAGAAGCAACCCTAATATTTATTTTTATTTTTATTTTTTTGATGAGAAGCAACCCTAATATTAAACTGTGCATGTAATGGGAAATGCCGTTTATTCTCTACCTTTGTCTACGTTTAAGCCTTTACTTGAGACAATTTTCTTTGAATACTATCTAAGTGACAGCAACTAACACGATAAATAAACTAGATTTAAGCCTTTATCCCTGAATATTAAAAACCCAAAAAAGACATTTGCATAAAGGCAATGTGGTTATGTTAGGCAGACTTCCTGAAGCAAGTGATTTCACGGCAACTAAGACCTCCTGAAGCAAGTGATTTCATGGCAACTACATTAGACACGTTTGAAAACAACTCTTTCAATCATTCATTATTATGCTATAAAATAATCATGTGCTATTCTTTAATCATGGGCCCAAGAAACATGAATATTCTCAATTCATGTCAGTGTACATTCAAATGGTTTCCCACCTAAATAAGACGGTGTCGCTGGAGCCGGTGGTGCCGCCGCTGCTTCTGGAGTCGGTGGTTGCACCGCTACCGCTGGAGCCGGTGCCTCTGCTGCCGCTGGAAGACAAAGCTAGAGACGATGTCGTTGCCGCTGCCGCTGGAAATCGGAGCTGGAGAGGGTGCTGCTACCCCTGGAAACTGGAGGGGAAGAGGAAGGATGGAGATCTGCCCAAGGAGATGAGAGCGCGCGAGAATGCGAGGCAAAGGGGAAGAGAGAGTGTGCGAGAGAGAGAGGAGAGAGAGAGAGAGAGACGAAAGGGAGGAGCAGGAAAGAAGATAAATGAAAGGGAGAAGAGAGAGAGGGAGGTGTCGCGCGAGGGGGCGGGGCTTGGCTGGAATTTTCCTGCAGGTGGCAGAGGGGCCTGTGGGCAAAAAGACCTTGTCAGGCGCCAAAAGAAGCAGGCGTTGCTCCTCGACGGCTCCCGTGTGACCGACTTCACAAGATCATAATTCGTTTATGATAGCTTGGCAATAATTGTATAAAAATAAGACCACCAAGAACCTTTTTGTTCTCTTCACTCCACTCGATTTCACATCCCTTTCATAATTTTTTTTTTAATATTTTCTTATAAAATTTTCAAATTTGGGAAACCCTCCAATCCGTAGAACGAGCGATATTAATAGGAACGAAATTTTTGTTTTTTTTTTCTAACTTTTAATCATTATTCTTATTATATATATTACTCAAAATTTTTATATAATTTCCGCTCCAGTTTTAGAAATTAACATCTATTTTTTACTTTATCTAAATGGACCCAAAAAAATGCAAAGTGGCACTCTTGGGTATGCCTGGATGTCCCCATTCACGTGGACACGAATTTGAGTTGGGTCAAAAATGGTGGGTTGAAGAAGTCGTTCATGAAATTTATCAATCGTGATCGATTTTTATTTGAAAATGCACAATATCACTGTTGCGTGCGCGCCTGAATTTGTCCATCTATACTGAAATTAGTTGGAACTTTTTTAAAATGCTGGGTTGAAAAATCATTCGTAAGTCCAGATCGCAGCATCCGTCTCCGGCACCTGAGCCCCAGAGCTGCCATCTAACCGAGGAGGAAAAGATGAGAGGGGGAATTTGGGATGTGGAGTTGTCCAGCGCATTTTTTCCAACTTCCATCTTGCCCATCTCAATCTCAGCCGTTGGATGACATTCAACGGTGAAGATTAAACCCTTCCTTTTTGGAAAACTGGGTCTCTCGGGCGAAACTAAGCAGCCCACAGCCAGTATTTTGAAAATGGGACGGTGCAACAATACCGTCCAATTTGTGGGTTATTCGCATTTTAAATTTTCTAATTTTGTCTATTGCATTTTAAGCTCCAAATTTTAGCGGTTTGCATTTTAAACCGTGGAAATTTTGATTTCTTTGCATTTCAAAAATACTGCTGTTAACTCATGTAAAATGTCACCAACCGAGGCTAGCTTGGTTGGTCGCTGTCAGTGGCGCAAATGTGCGCGGGCAGCGGGTGGAGCTTCGAATCGCGCTCAGACTTCGGGCGGAAAAATATACGTGGGAGCAAAAAGTGGTCTCCCGAATGGATGGAGTGTGGGAGCAGGTGGTCTCTCGGGTGGTTGTTGGAAGCTGTGTCTTCCTTATTCTTTCGTGGAGCTGTGTCTCCATATTTCTTTGGGAATATGTGTCTCTTACATTTGTAAGAATGTCTCAGATCTTCAAGTATAATATGTATTGAGATATATGTAATTGTACCAATCAAAAAAAAAAAAAAAAACTCATGTAAAATGTCATAAATACCCTCACATGCTATAGTTGTAAAATGGGCTGCATGTACGTGAGTTTCTGTAATCCGCTGGACTACCAAAAGTTTCTAATTATCTTCTCGATCATGTTCCAGCCATGGCTTCCAAGGGAGAAACCCCATCATGCCTCATCTCCTCCAAAGCCGGCCAAATCAAGTGAAAAAGAAAGCTAAACAGGCAAATTTTTCTATGGATGACATATCCTTCAGGACCGAGCAATAGATGACATGAAAATCCCCATCTTGGAATTCCCTGTATTTTAAGATCCGGCCATCTAGGCAGGTGATCTACAGATTAGATTAGTAAAATAAAATGAAGCTCTAAACCTCCTAATCTGCCGTCGTCATCATCTTAATATAGTATAATCGTGGCTCACTTGCAATAACACAATAGAAATGAACGGGCATGATTTTTTGCAGCATGCATGCAGTCCATCAAAGGTAATATTATTTTTGGCCATTCAAAAATTGTAGCCAATCCTAAATTTAGCAATAAGCAAGATTATCCATGCCGCTGAGAATTTTTTTGCTCCAGAAAACTTGAAAATTTCGGACGTCATGACATGAAAAACATTCCAGTAGCCGTTAGTTTAATTGACTTGAATGGTTTCAATCATCAATTCAAAGGCGTGCATTGTCTGCAATTTTTAAAACAGGAAAGCAACGGATTCAATCTCTTTTTCCACCACCTCCCAGCACAAGTCCACGACGTACTACTGGAGAGTGCACTAACAATGGATGTGGGTAATCATTCAACAGATTCCCAAGTAGAATACTTCATTGAATTTGCTTGCAGAAAATTCCAAGGTAAAGATGGGAAAATGTTCTTGGAAGAGTGGAATAGGGAGTATTGTCCCAAATTACTATAATCTCTTACATTTGTTTTGCTTGCTCTTCTTGCTATCTCATTATCTATGTTTTTCATTCAAGGGGACTCCGTTTACAAAGGGAGTTACAACTAATACACCAAAATATTTTAATAACTCAATTCACTCATTCCCTCTCGGATTTTGCTATAAACTCAGGATCAACATAAACTTCACAAATAACGATGGCAGATCGTGATAATCCTGACCCACCACAACAACAACATATAGAAGACTAGGCGAAAAATAATGACCCACCGAGAAAGATAACTCTAAGCGACCGAAGCCGTCCAAATCATAGAGGCTTCAAGTCTTGCATCGTTGAACCAGATCTTGGAGTATAAAATTTTGAATTCGGCTTAAGGCTTATTTAGATGATTCAATAAGCCCAATTCACAAAGTTTCATTATGAAAGTCCCGATGTGCACATCGCCAAATTCTTGTAGCTTTGCGACACAATCAAGGCATAGGGCTTCTTGAGGGATGAGATTCGTCTCTAGCTCTTTTCTTTTTCTTTGCGTGACAGAGGAAGCGAGTAGTTTTTTTCTTTGCCACCTGACTCCTTCACCATGTGGGATGAGCTTTTGATAATTCTAAAAATTTTCATTTAATTTCATGTTAAATTCGCATAATTAAAAATGAAAATGTTAATTAAATACATGTTTTAAGTGGAATTTCATGAAAATCATATTTTTAATAGAATATTTGATTTTGCTATAAAAATGGGTCATTTTGCAACATTCTTGAAAATATAAAATTATGACTCAATTTTAATGTTGAAATGTGTATTAGCTTATTAATATAATTTGGGCAAATTTATAAAATCATTTAATTGGAAAAATCATAAATATATAACTATAATTATATGTAAAAATATGGGGAATAAAGTAGACTATCATATTTAGATGAATTAAAATTAGGATGACAATACCGAAATTATTTACAATTTAATAGTTAGATTCGTATTTAAATACATCGCAGGGGCACCGGATTTTCGTGCACCACCGGAGCACCTGTTATGGTGCTCCATCTTCCCCAAAACAGTCATGGCAGCACCGTCTTCTCCAAGCCGCGGCAGCAGAACCGAACAGTCCCGGAAACCATACGGCAACCCCTCCTCTATTCCAGCCGACCCCATCTCTAAACCATACGGCGCTGCACCTGTAGTGATCCAGCTCGTCTTCTCCAACCAGAAAATCCCGACCATGGCACCCATCTTGCCCGAACTGTCTAAAGCAACCATCTCCATTTTTTTTCAGCATCACCAGGTCGCGAAAGACAATTGGCAGCTTTGCCACCATCAATTCGGCCAGCCCACCAACTAAATGCAAACAATTGCCGCAGCCCCTTCCTCAACCGGCCAGGAAAATCCTGCAATTGCAGTAGCTCCCTTTTCCAGCCTCGCATCCATGAATCTAGCAGCATAGTCTCCTGATTTTTGGTCCAACATCCATGCATCAAATCTTATCTTGCTTAGCTCAAGCCCGCATAGAAATCAACCCAACCAGCAACAGCCCTCGAACACCAGCTCGCAACTGAAATTAGCGGCAGCACCGGCTCTCCCATTTGCATGAAAAACACATAAGCAACTCGAAAATCAATTCCGGCCAACAGCATCTCCGGTCGTTAGCAGGCGAGTAGTTTTTTCCATCAAAACTGACAACCAAGGCAGCAACCTCACTCAGCACCGCTACAATCTCCTTCATTTCTAGTTCCGTGACCCAACTCTGCATAACAATCTGCTGCATTGTCTTCCCTTTCCATACTCGACGCTCCAGAATTTTCCCCAAATCCGGCAGCATGCGCAGCAAGGCAATCCAACTGAGCACCCATGATTTCAGTGGTTGTCAGTTCGACCTCCTAGCAGAAAATCCAGCCGCGAGCAAACCGCCATTATACTGACATCAACCCGTCTGGGCATCAATTTCAGCCATGAAAATTAAAAGCCCCATATCTGGTTCGTTCTTTGCCTCACCATCAGCAGCTATCCTCTTCACGAGCCAACAACAGCAAAATTCGAAATTGGGAGGATGTAAACATTGCAACAAAGCAAAAACGCCCAAAATCCAGCGAAGATTCAATTTGTGGTCGGCCATCAATCTGCAAAACAAACATTCCCAAACACAACCGCTTCCATTCCAAAAATTGAAATCCAACCGCAGTAATTTTAGCAGCTCTATTTCTGCCTGGCTATAAGACTCCGCAAGAGCCGGTGACCACTAAAACCATCGATCTCCGGTTGTCTTCATTTCCACTTGAATGGCAGCAAACTGCAGATCGTCTAATCAAGCAACTCAGGCAACCCCAGAGCAGCCATAACAACTGAGAGGCAGCGTGTAGATGAACAAACGGGCGGGCGACGAAGCAAGGAATCCCACGTCGGATTCCACGAGGGAAGGAGGGCCCCTCACAAATCTATAAAAGGAGCCCTTCACTCATCCCAAAAAGACCCCATACCCCACACACAACCCCTTGGGTGGGACCCATTTTGTGAGACCCCGTAGCAAGTGGGTGGGACCCATTTTGTGGGACCCGTAGCGAGGAGGTGGGGCCAAGCAATAAAATTTTCTATTACGTGGAGATTTTGCTCTCCATATTCGGGTAATGTAATTTTTATGCTTTGTAGTTATTACTTTTTAATTTGTAGTTTTAATTTTTAGATTAGATTTACTGCTTTATGCTTTGTAATTTTTAGATTAAATTTAATGTAATTCTCTTTCCTACTTTAATAGTTGAATTTCATAGCTTTTATTGCTTTCTTAGAATAGTTTTAATTAAGTTGTTAGCTAATTTCTTTTAGCTCCTTGTCTCCCTTTCTTTTCTCTCCAATTTCTTCTATTTTCTCTTTTTTTCTCTCTTTTTTTCTCTCTTCTTCTCTCTCTCTCTAACGTCTCTCTCTCCTCTCTCTTAATTTCTTTCCTTTTCTTTCTCTCTCTTCTTTTCTCTTTCTTCTTTCTCTCTCTAATTTCTTCCATTTTCTCTTTTCTTTTATCTCTCCAACGTCTCTCTCCAACGTCTCTCTTCTCTCTTCTCTCTTTCTCTTTCTCTCTCTTCTCTATACCCTCTCTTTCTCTTAAAAATAATTCAAAACTACATCGCCTCTCTGTGGATTCGACCCGACTCACCGTTATTCTACACTATCACCCGTATAGTGATAGCTTTAATGTGTTTCGGTTAATTTTAATTAAACTGGTGATCACAGTGCTCTTAACGACAAGCACTTGGTTCGCATCAGCTTTCCACAGCCTTCTTGGACAAATATTTTTCACCTACCAAAATCTAGAGGATTAAGGACGAGACCAATCAATTCATTCAGAAAGATGGCTAATCTTTGTACAAAGCATGGGAGCATTTGAAAGACTTGCAATGTCAATGTCCCCATCATGGTATTTCACAAGAGGACATACTTCAGAATTTCTATAATAACCTCGATTAAGCAATATGTAATTTAATAAACTCATTAACTAGTGGACGATTCATGGGGCTAACTGACACTAAGACCCTTGAATTACTTGACAATGTGGTTCTTCAATACTTCCAATATGGTGACATTCTCAATACTTCATGACAGGGAGGAACATCTGATAATGAAGCTATTAATTTGTTAGCATGAAGATTTAATCACCTATGGCAAGAAAGAAGACCAGAAAATAGTCACAACAACGAAAGCTCGTCAACTCACATCTCTTGTGAAATCTATTGTGTTTCTCACTGCACTACGAAGTGCAATTTCTACATTTAGGAGACTACCATAGAATAGATAAATGTGGTAAATAATTCCACTTTTAACACTTATAGAAACCCATACTCGAATATATACAACCCTGGATGGAGAAACTACCTAAATTTCTTTTTATGGTCTAATCAACAACCAATATCTGAAAACTTTGCCCGTACCAATAGTCCATCTAACCTTTAGTAAAAGAACCCAAATTCCCTTCCTTATCAAAATTAGATGGCTTTGATTCCACTACAAAAATCAAACATTGAATCCCTCAGGGAAAACCTTATCTTATCACATAAGGGAATAAAAAAGCTGATGATACAACAACTTCAAACACAAGGGCAAAGAATCGTACCATTGGCAACAAACTTTGAATAAAGAATTGAGTAATTGCAGACTCGCACTAAGATGCTTGAGAATCAAATTGCTCAACAAGCATCCAATATATCCTATAAGAATCAAGGTAAACTCCCTAGTAAACCTAAAGTTAATTAAAGGGAGGAAGTGAATGAGATTACTCTTAGAAGTGGAAAGCAGCTCAATCCAACACCAATGAAAGAAAATGAAGCTAGCAACCAACTTGATCATGAAAAGAAGCAAGGTGGGGAGTTTCAACAAAAATCAGCACCTGAGGTGGAGAAGCCCTATATCCCACCTCCACTATACTAGCCACCCTTACACTTCCTACAGAGACAAAGACAGACCAAACTATAGAAGCAATTCAAGAAATTCATTTCAACACAAAAGAACTTGTCTATCAATGTGGCGTTCACTAACATGTTATTTTAGATGCTAACATATGCTAAATTCTTGAAGGAAATTCTATCTAACAAGTGCAAACTCGAAGAGTATGGAACTGTTGCCCTTACTAAGGAGTGCATGCTATTCTGCAAAATAAGTTTCCACAAAAACTCAAGGATCTAAGGAGTTTCTCTATACCCTATGCCCTTGGCAACATGAAAATCAACAAAGCGCTTTTTGATCTTAGGGAAAACGTGACCTTAATTTCTCTTTCAATCTACATCTACAAGAAGTTGAATATGGGGATCCAAAACCTATATCAATGGCATTACAACTTGCAGACTGCTCCATCGAATGTCTAGTTGGCATCATCGAAGATGTACTGTTGAAGATCAAGAAGCTATTATTCCTATTAATTTCATTTTGCTTGACATAGAAGAGGATTGAAATATTTCTATCATTCTGGGAAGAACATTCTTTGCAATAACTAGAGCTCTAATTGATGTGAAGAATGGATGACTCAATTCAAACATTAGAGATGAGAATGTGGAATTCAACTCTACTCAGCCATGAAAAGCCCTTCCTTCGATGATTATTATTACAGGTCGACGTGATTAAAGAAGCACTAGCTAAAGGAACTGAAGTCAACCAAATAAAAGCGTGCATAACCAAAGAAGGAATCACTAAGATTTTAGATCAAAAAGTTGCTACACCACGAAAAAGTTCTTAAGCAAATTTAGAGGCTAGTTCAAAATGCAAAGTGCATGCAAATCTAGCAGTAAGAAGAAGAAGTAGATAGATGCAAAAGTTGGAGTTGGTTGAATCACTTTGATTTACAGTCAAGCTGAAGACTATAAACTAAATGTTGTTTGGGAGGCAACTAATATTTATTTTAGGGAAGTATTAGTTCATTTTATTGTTTATATTTTTTAGGATTTTGATACTTGTTGATGTGGAGTCTTCGTGTGGTGTTTTGTAGGAACTCGCTCGGGATGAATACAGTTCAAAAGCTTCAACAAATTAAAAGGGAAGTTAACTTGTACTTTATTGAAAACACTTGTTTAGGATTTGTTTCATTTGATATTTAATTCTGGGATTAAAAAGGGGACATTGACTTGTTATAAACATTGAGAACAATGCCGATTTTAAGTGTATGTGTGAATGCAATGCATTATGATTTCAATTGAAAATATCGGATTCACTAGAGCTAAAATTTGATCAATTTTGCATTGGCAAATTAGCATATGTTGAAATTTTACCCCATATTGAATCTTTTGTGAACTTTAGAGCAAACCATAATAAGGATACAAAGTTTATCAAGTAAAAAAAAGTAAAAATTTGAAACTTTTTGCAAATTTTAATAACCGAAAAATAAAAATGATGCTTTATAGGCTTGTTAAGTTGATAACTATGCATGTATGTGTCAAATTAATTCTTACTTCTATTATAAATTATTGAATGAGATCTGCATTTGCATGTGTGAAAATGAATTCTTCTTCCCTTTGTTTTAGAGCACATCTCTTGGACTTATTAAATTGAATCTATAACACACATGAGAATGGATATGACAGAGGGAATTCTTTGAATTTTTAAATTATTTTTTGTGAACTACTTGTCGTTCCATACTTTGGGCTCAATACTTACTACTTTCTTTACTTTGATATTCCAGTTCTGAAATTGAATCATCTTTAAATATCTCTTTTGAGATGAAAACTAAAAAAAGAAGCAAGGTATTTGAATAATAAAGCATAACAAATATTTTTTGGGCTTCCTTAGAATCTTGAAATATGGCGAGGAAAGTGAGCCAAACTTGGTGAAAAAAAAAAGAAAAAGAAACCAAGGGTAATAGTATGCTTGTTTAAAGAAAGAAAAAATAAATGTGAGGGTTGTACATAAGAGACTCAACTTATTCTAAACATGGTTCTGACTTGAATTCTATTTTTTTTTACCTAGACTTAATGAATTTGATCATTACATTTATACCAATAAAAGACCTCTTGATCATTTAATTATGTGTGCTATGTTAGTGGAGGTGAAATAGACTAGGAAACTTAGGAGTTTCTAATTCTTAGGGTTGAATCATAGAAATGCATGTGGGTCAAGTTGAGTAACTAAAATGTTAAGGGTTGTTTGATAACTACATGTCGAGAATTATGTTTAATATTTTTACAAAGCCACCTGACATTTAATTATTATGTTCTTGAGATCTGACATGATTAAGTGATTTTGCATTATTTGAAAACTTTTGAATTTAAAATTTAATTTATATTGTGTGGAATCATTTATTATTTGCTTGAAGACAATCAGAAGATCAAGCGTGAAAGAATTTGTTAAGTTATTTTCATACTATATATTTAGAATGATAATTGGATGCGAATGTGAGTGATTAAGATGATTTGAAATATATTTTGATTGATTTAGCTTTTTTAGCACAAAACACTCTTGATGCTATATGCAAAATTAGGAAAAATTGGAGGAAAACTTGTGCAATTCTTGAAGAGTTGAATCACAAGGACCAAGACCCATTCAAATTAATGATTTAGATGATTCAAAAAAGAGGCAAAATAGTGATTAAGATGGGCTAAAAAATGTTTCACCTAGCGCCTAAATTTTTTTTAGATTTTGTACAAAAACAGAAAAAAAAAATAAAGAAAATTTGACTGAGCCAGAAACCAACACACCCCAAGTCGTGTTGGGTGCTAAAGTTGTGCAATTCATGCGCAGAACGGACTATATGCCCAAGTGCTTATGGAATCTCTTCATAAACACCTCTTGGGAACGTCCTAAGGATCATAGAACATGTCTTAAGATAGGTTTGAGGTCCATGAGTGAGAGAAAGCAAAGAGCACAAGGTGAGAAATGAGGCGGCGAGTTGCGTAATGCGTTCAAGACACCATTGAAGCTTCCAATCAAAAGCTTTTCTTTTCTTCTTTCCTTTGATTTAATTTATCTTGTTTAAGATGGATTTCAGATACAATATTATTTTATGTTTGGATTTGATCTTTTGCTTATTCCTTGTTCTAATCCCAAATTAATTTCCACCCCTTTCACATAGGTATTCAGGTATTCTTGATCTCATAAATAGTAGAACAACTTAGTCAGGTCTGGGTAAATTTTTTCATCCTTTATTAACAAACCAGCCCATCCTTGATAATCTAGTAATTCCTCGATACCAAATTCATACTCATGCAGAAACTTGAAATCAATGATTTTTAGTAGGAAAGTCTTCCTTTCATAGAAATGTCTGTAAATCTGTTGCGTTGACGCTTAGTCCTAAAGTATTCCACTGGCATTTTGAGGACTTGCCCCCTTGGAACTGGGGTACCTTTCCGTTTTTCAATAACTTCCATACTATCACTGGATTCTAAGTTTCCTTCCTCTCTGGGTGCAGAAGTGGAGGGATTACCTTCTCAAAAATGGACCTAACAACCCATGGATGTCGTTGCCTCTTCCCTAGCTTGCTTGGATGGTGTTCGTTGCCTTCTAGGTACATCTTCCCCTATATTTGATTTTGATGGTCAAGAAACGGGAAGTTTGCTAGGTTTCGATATGCCCTTAGGTGCATTGTTTATGGAGGCAATGGAAAGTTCGAGATTTGATAAGGACCTTGAGGAGATGGAAATGAAAATGATATGAAAGTTCCGAGCTTGATTTTGAGAAAAGGATTTACAAATTTGAGGAGAGTGAAAAGACTTTCTGCTTATGAGGGGAAACAAAAAAGAAAGAGAGAATGGAGAGTCAATTGCACCGTGCAAGCCTAAATGGAGACTAGCCGAACCGTCACTCGCAGAGTCAACTTCAAACCCTAAGTCGAGTTCGAAGTCGACTTGGGATGAGTGGAGTCGACTTTGCTCCTCAACCCAAGTATCAAAGCATGTACTATTTCCTACCCCTTTTTCTATTTATTTAATCAAGTCATAACAATATAGACATTAGAAAAAAATATTTCCGACTTTATAAATCAATATCAAGCATACCCATTTCATTTTTAATTTTATAAAATGATTCTTTTGCTAATGGTTTAGTGAAAATATCAGCAATTTAATTTTTTGTTTTAATATATTCTAGACAAATATCATGATTTTCAACATGTTCTCTAATGAAATGATGTCTCACATCTATATATTTGATTCTAGAGTATAGTATGAGATTTTTAGTTAAGCATATTGCACTTGTATTATCACATCTAATTGATATGTCCTTGTAATCTATCTCGTAATCTCTAAGTTGTTGCCTCATCCAAAGTAATTGGGCACAACAGCTCCCGACAATTATGTTTTCGGCTTCTGTAGTAGATAAAACAACACTAATTTATTTTCTTGAAAACTATGAAACCATCATGTTTTCAAGGAATTGACATGTTCCGCTAGTGCTTTTCCTATCTACTTTGTAACCGGCAAAATCCGCATCCGAATAGTCGATTAGATCAAATGTTGAACCCTTAGGGTACCATATTCCTAGATTAGTAGTGTCAATTAGATATCTAAAGATTCTTTTTACAACTGCTAAATATGATTCTTTTGGACATGATTAAAATCTAGAACACATGCAAACACTAAATAATATGTCTGGTCTAGATTCAGTCAAATACAATAAAGATCCTAGCATACTTCTATACAACTTTTGTTTAACTATTTTACCTCTTTCATCCTTGTCAATTTTGATAGTCGAGCTCATGGGTGTATTTGCTCCTTTGCTATTTTGCATTCCAAACTTCTTAAGTATTTCTTTGACATATTTAGACTGATTGATGAAGATACCTTCACTTAATTGCTTAATTTGCAGCCCAAGGAAGAAGTTTAGCTCGCCCATCATGCTCGTCTCAAATTCATTCCGAATGAGCTTAGAAATTTTTTGACATAGAATTTCATTAGTAGCACCAAATATAATGTCATCAATATAAATTTGAACAATTAATATATCTTTTTCTTTGTACTTGATAAATAGGGTGGTGTCAACCTTTCCTCTTAGAATGTCATGATCAATCAAATTTTTTTTTAATCTCTTATACCAAGCTCTTGGAGCTTGTTTTAATCCATACAAAGCTTTGGTTAACTTAAAAATAAATTTTGATTGATCTTTTTCTTCAAAACTAGGAGGTTATTTGACATATACCTCTTCATTTAGGTATCTATACAAAAATACATTTTTTACATCCATTTGAACCAGTTTTAAATCCATGTGAGATGCAAAGGCTAGTAGGATGCGTATTGCTTCTAATCTGGCCATTGGAGCATATGATTCTTCAAAATCAATTTCTTCCTCTTGTGAATACCCTTTAGCCACAAGTCTAGCTTTGTTTCTTTCCGCAAGTCCACTTTCATCTAATTTATTTCTAAAAACCTGTTTGGTACCAATAACCGTGCAATCTTTGGGTCTAGGAACTACTGTCATACTTGGTTCATTTCAAATTGATTTATCTTTTCTTGCATTGTCATAATCCAATTTTTGTCATTAAGAGCTTGATCAACTAAATTTGGCTCTATTTTAGATATAAAAGAAAATATCCACAATATAATGTCTAGAGCCTCTAGTCCTTACACCTTCATACATATTACTAATTACTTGCTCAATTAGATGATCGTTTTTGAATTTCAAATCCTTTGGAGGTTTGTGTGAGTTATTAACTTCACTTACCTTTCTCGTTCGGGGATTACTCTTGCTTTGATTCTAATCCTCATTGCTTTTCCATATGTAGCTTTTCGAGATTCTTTGGTATGTTATTTGCATCTCTTAGCTCATCCTCCTTGGAAATTGGATTAAATTCATCAAATACAACATGAACGGATTCTTCTACTATTTGAATTTTTAGTTAAAAACTCTATATGCTTTACTATTTGATGAATATTCAAAAAATATTGCCTCATCACTTTTGACATCTAATTTTTCTAAGTTTATTTTTCTATTATTCGAAATATAGTAAATACAACCAAAAGCATGAAAGTATGAAATATTTAATTTTTTACATTTCCATAACTCAGATGGGGTCTTTTTCAAGATTGCTCTTATGGTAACTCGATTTAGTACATGACATGTTGTATTTACAGCTTCTTCTAAAAAAAATTTGGATAATTTACTTTCATTCAACATAGTTCTAGTCATCTCTTGTATTGTTCTATTTTTCCTTTCAACTACCCCATTTTGTTGGGGAGTCCTTAGTGCAGAAAATGTATGATGAATCCCTTTCTTATTACAAAATTCTGTAAATTGTTTATTTTCGAATTTACCACCATGATCACTTCTAATGGATATGATTGTATTTTTCTTTTCATTTTACACCAAATTTGAGAAAGTGACAAATATTGAGAAGACTTCATCTTTACTTACTAAAAGTATTATCCATGTGAATCTTGAAAAATCATCGACAATAACAAAAACATACTTTTCCCTTCAAGAGTCAATATGTCGAATGACCCATATAGATCCATGTGTAATAGTTCAAGTGGTCTTGATGTTGAAATTTCATTTTTGGAGGAAAATGACATTTTAGGCTACTTGGACAATTGGCATGCTTTGCAAATTTTATCTTTGTCATATTTTTGGAAGAAAATGACATTTTAGGCTGCTTCAACCAGGCTCTTTTTCCACAAGGTCTTAATATTTGACATATTTATGTGTCCAAGTCTTTTATACCAAACTCATGGATCATTATCAATGGCTATAAGACATTGTTCATCCAGTTTATTAAGGGAAACCAAATATATATTTTCATGTCTTTTGCCACTAAAAATTATGTAATCTCCATCAAAGATATTGCATATAGAAGATTTAAACACAACTTTGTAGCCTTTGTCACATAATTGACTAATGTTCATTAGATTATGTTTAAGTCCTTCAACAAATAGCACATTCTCAATATATGCATTTGAAATACCATAAATATTTTTCTTATCTTTTATTTTACCTTTTTCATTGTTTCCAAATACAACAGTTCTTTCATTACATGGTTTGATATTATGAAATAGTCATTTGTCTCCTGTTATGTGTCTTGAGTAACCACTGTCCATGAACCATACGTTGCTGGCTTTTGCTTTAAGACATACTTGTAAAATATTTCACATAGAGCTTATCTCTTTGGTACCCATTTTATGAGTTCATTTGGGTTAGTGAGTCATTGGAGTCTATGTTGCTCTACTTTGGAAGACACAAATCCAATGCTTTTTGGTACCTAAACTAATTTGACACCTTGGTCATGTAATTTCTTTATTCTACATTGATAAATTTTATGACCCAAGTTGTTACAGAAATTGCAGTCTTGGAGTATGGCTCCATGTAATATGTGGCTCCCAAGTTGGCATTTTTGTCCAAGCAACATAATTCACTCTTAGTTATGAAAAAGTATTGTTTTGGCTTGACTTTTGTCTAATTTTGAAACACTTGATTTACTGCTTTCATCTTGCTCAAATGTGGAATACCCAAGTCCCCTTTTGTTGTTTCGGGTAGTCATATTTAAAAACATCTTTACATTTTCTTCTGGGTTAGAGAATTTGGCTAATGATTCATTTTCTTTCTTTAGCCTTTCAACTTTGTCTGTCAAGACATTTTCTCATCTGCTAAGCGGCTAACTCTTTCGGCTAATTTTCCATTCACAATGATAATTAAGTCACATTGTCTTTTCTTAAGTGTGAATTTACTACCTAGCTTCTTGCTTTCATCATACAATGAATCATACGCTTGTTGCAATTCATCTAACTCAGCACATTTGAGACAATCATGAGTAGAGGAGTAAGTAGACTTGGTATTAGAGTGATTGAGTTTGGAGGTTACCTCTTTACTGCTTGTGCAATTTGTTGATGCGGTTTGTCCATCTATTACTTCAGTTGCAGTGAGGCAGATTATATTATTTTCTTCCTCAATCCTTGCCATGTAACATATTCGAGCACAATTTGCTGTCTCATTGTCTTCATTTGATGAGCTGCTCGTTGTAGATGTTTCCTCATTTATATACATTCCTCTCCCCTTTGACTTCTGAAATTTTCTATTTTCGTTTTTGTCTTTCTTCTCTTGTCATTCTTTTGATTTGCTTTCTTCTGGTGTAAGACATTGGACTTGTATATGTCTCACTCCATCACACCTATGGCATTTAGTCATTTTCTTCTTCTTTTCCTTTCTATTTCTCTCCTTAAATCCCTTAAAGTTCTTTCCTTTTCTTACGAACTTTCTGAATTTTCTAGTAAGCAAAGCAATCTCTTTGTCATCGTTCTGAGAAGATGAGGTGGACTCATTGGAGTTCTGCATAGCTTTCAAAGCGAAACACATTTTTCCTTTGTGATGTTCCTCATTCCTTTTCTTTATTAATTCATGAGATATAAGAGAACTGATAAGATCTTCCAGCTTTAATGTGTTTGGATCCTTTTCTTTTTCAATAGCTGTGATCTTTGGGGCTCATGACTCGTGTAGAGCTCTTAGGATCTTCATGACCTGTTTAAATTCAGAAATTACTTTTCTAAGGCCTTTTAATTGATTAGTAATCTTGAAAAATCTTGCAAATATTTCAGATATATTTTTAGTATCTAGCATTTTAAAATCTTTTAGTTCTCTAATCAATATATTTCTTCTTGTCCCCTGGACTTGAGAAGTTTCCTCATATATTGATGTTAGTGTATCCCATATTTTTTTGGCTGTTTGACAAGAGGATACTCTATCATACTCTACAACAATTAAGGCACAAAAGAGGAGTTTCATTGCCTTGGCATTGCTCTTTACAGTTCTAACTTCTTCCTTAGTCCATTCGGAGGCTCTTTCGCCAATTGGTAGAGTAACTCCGTCTTAGATAGCAATCCAAGAGTCCATATCAGTAGCCATAATAAGTTGTTCAATTCTCAACTTCCAGTAACCGAAGTTACTTCCATCAAATAGTGGTGGCCTAGTAAATGACTGGCCTTCAACAAAATCAAGAGTGGAAGTTGATTGGGATGCCATTTTGAATAAGATCTCTTTGGTAGAAACTCAAAGACTTGCTCTGATACCGCTTGTTGGTTCCGAGTTTGTGGTAAAACCCAAGAGGGCAGGAGTGAATTGGGTTCTTGAAAAATTCTTCGTTAATTAGAAACTTAACCCCTTCAGAGTTTTAACCCCCTCAAATGAAAAATGTGAAATATAAAAGTAATCAAAATAAACTCAAGAAATTATAGTGGTTCGGGACAATCCTCCCTACTCCACTCCTCCAAAAACACACCTTAATGTCTTAGGTTCTACTAAAAAAAATAGCAATACAACAGAGCCCTTGCTCTCTTCTACATTCTAGCTCTAAAGGGCCTTATACAGACTTAACACAAGTAGGTGACGAGTTACACTCCAGTCACACGCTACTTTGCCTTCACTTGGTCTTAGTCTCCAATACTAAACCAAGTGGAACACAGATGATTAATAAAGAGAAAATGATACTATACTTTACAGATGTGTGCAAACCAGATTTCTACGCAGAGAAGAACTTGTAGAAGGAGTTAATGATGGAGAAGTTCAGCATTTGCAATTTGTCACTGAGTTCTTCTTGAAAACTTTCTTTTAGATCACATAAATGCTTGAGAATAAAGATCAATCAATGCTTTCTCTGTACCCTTTCCCATTCATTTGAAGTGCCTTAAATATGGGAGAGCAAATTCGAACGTTTGGAGGTAGGCGGTATGCATTTAATGCGCCAACATTCAAATTTTTTTGCTCGTTGCGACTCAAGTCGCACTTGGAATCGACTTGGGTTGCGACTTCATTCAAGTCGCAAACTGGAGTTGACTTTGGATGAGACTTTATTGAAGTTGCAGACTGGAGTCAACTTGGGTTGCTACTTCGGTCGTCAGTTCTTCAGTCAGGTTCCAGACTTGAGTTGACTTGATCTCAGACTTGACCTAAGTCGCTGGTGAGGTTGACTTGGGTTGCGACTTCACCAGCTATTTGATTTCTTGGAACTTTGACATAACGTGATCTTTATTTGCTTGTTTGTCTTTCTTTGTTTCTTCATAATTTGTACTTATAAATTTTCATTTGTATTTGAGGTCTATTCATTCTTCTTGATACTTGAGCTCGGTCAATCTCTCTTGAGCATTCAATAAAAACTTAATGTAACTTTGGCTTAAGCTTGTTATTCTTCCATGATTTGGACTTCATATTTCTGAGTATAGTATAGTGTTTAGGATCAACTTGATTTACTATTCCATTCAAGTCAAGGGTCTGAGTCGACTTCTGGTGCGATTTTACCCAAGTCGCATGACGAGGTTGACTTGGAATGCTACTTGACACTGTCAGCTTCAACTCTAATCGCTAAAGATATCCTAAGTCGCTGATGGAGTCAACTTGGTGTTGCGACTTCACCTAAGTTGCATGCGAAGTTGACTTCGGTTGCGACTTCGTCTGCTCAAATATCCATATTTCAACGCTGTCAAAAAATGAGGCCTCGAATTCGATGCTAAAGTCAACTTCGGTATCGACTTCACGTAAGTCGATGCTTGAGTCGACTTAGCCTGTGACTTGACCTACCAAGCTTTTGATCTTTGAATTTTGTAATCCTTGAAAATAGTTAATACCTCATTAGTACCTTGATATTACTCAAATTGAGTTGTTAATCATCAAAACATGGATTGTGCTTAATTTGTCATATGTTTACAACACCATGCACCTAAGTAAAACAAGATCGATAATCACATAACCTAATCAAGATTACACAGGATTAATAGGTATATTCCTATCCATATCGTAGTTGTCAAAGGTGCGCCAAGCGTGCTTAGGAGCAGGGTATGTGCCTACACATGTCGCAAGGTGCATGGCTTCGAGAAGGCTCCACGAGGTGCACACCTATGCTCCAAGCACAAGTCCCACGCCTGTGGGCTTTATCCATGTGTGGGCTAACATTTTTTTCTCTTTCACGTAAATGAAAAAATAGAGAAACATATAAAAGGCTATGATTTAACCATTTGGGGCTGCCGACTTCTCGTTCTTCTCCTCTCCTTTCCTGCTTTCTTTTTCATTTTCCCTCTTTCTTGTTAGATTGCAGGAGAAGCTGCCGGAGAAGACCAAAGAGAAGTTGCTGGTTAGAGGAGAAAGTTAGCTATAGCTTTTGCTGGTTGGAGGAGGAGAATGGCCACTTGGAGGATAATTGCTGTTACTTGGAGCCAGAGGAGAAGAACGACTTGGAGAAAAGCCATTACTACCTGCTACTGCTTAGAGGAGAAGAATGACTTGAGCAAGTCGTTGCTGCCCGCTGCTGCTTAGAGGAGAGGAGTCGATGCTGCTGCTCACGCATCACGCACATGACACGCCAAGATGCCTCCTTTTTCTTCTTCTTGATCGGGTACCCTGTTCCTCCTATTCCTTCACTCCTTGTGTCGTCTTTTCCCCTTTTTCCTATTATTTTCTTTTCCTCTAATCGGCTTCTCCAGTCGAGTAGTGGGTGTGGGCCATGTTGCCGTATATGTGGGTCCATTCAACCAATGCCAACTACCATATGATCCTGCTTCTTCCTTATTTTTTAAGCGATGGTTATGTCACTTATTATGTTACTGCTTATACATTATTATGCATGTGTGATGTTGTTTTTAATTCGATAAATAACTTGATGTTGTTTCCATATGCGTTGTTTTTTATTTTGATATTATGATGTTATTATTAACTTAAATCATTTATTTTAATAAATTGTTGCTATTGTTACTATGTGCCATTTTACCTATTGGAAATTGAATTGTTGTTTGACTATTTTAACTTCATTAAGTGTTGTTGTTGCTGTTATGTGCCTATTGAAATGGAATTATGTTTAGTTGTTTTAAGTTTGAAATTTTAACTTCATTAATTAATTAAAGTGTTGCTGCCATTAATTCTATCTCGCATTCTCATGTTAAAAAATTTTCTTGTTGCTACTATGACCTTTTACTCAAATATTTTGAACTTTTGCTTGTTGCCATTAAAATATCTTTTTGTCAATAGATACTTGTTAATATATCACTATGAGTAATGAAAAGAAGGACCCAGCTTGAAAGTACTCGACTTTAAAAGATCAAAGGATGTAAATTCGATTACATGCAATTTTTGCGAGAAGGTGATAAAAGGAGGTATTTATCAAGCTAAGAAACACCTAGTAGGAGGATTTAGGAATGATACTACTTGCAAAAATTGCCCAGATCAGTGAGAGAGGAATTAAAAGAGTACATGATGAGAAAGAAGGAAGAAAAAGAGCAAATAAATTTGATTTTCGATTTTGATTCATACGAATTTGAAGAAGAAGAAGAAGAAGATGGTGCTTTTGTTGAAAGTAGTGGCAAAAGAGCAACATCACCTAGTTTTGACAGCAAAACATCATCATTAACTCCAAAGAAGCCAAAATAAAAGGACCTATGGACACATTTTGCACACTTGATCTAGACAAAGAAGTAGAGAGACAGAAAGCAGAAAAGGGCAAGCAAACTACTATTAATGATGCATACAAGAAAGAGACAAGGGAGTGTGCATGCGAGCAGATTTGCAAATTGATGTATGATGTAGATATTCCTTTAATGTAATTAAATTTGATAGTTTTGTGGCAGTTGTGGAAGCAATTGGGCAATTTGGCCCTGAAATGAAGCTCTCTTCTTATCATGAAGCAAGGGTCACTTTTTTGAATAAAGAGTTGGAAATCACAAATAACTTGATGAAAGACTACAAGGCAAAATAGGCTAGAAATGGATGCTTTATTATGATAGATGGGTGGAAGGATAAAAGAGAAAGAACTCTAATTAATTTCTTGGTGAATTACTCTAAGGGGACGATGTTTTTGGAATGCATAGATGCTTCGTCCTATGCCAAGACTGGTCAAAAGATGTTTGAGTTATTAGATAAATTCGTGGAAAAAATTGGAGAAGAAAATGTGGTTCAAGTCATCACAGATAGTGCATCTAATAATGTGAGGTAGATAAAATATAATTTCTTATTTAAATTTATTTTTGTGCTATTTTGATGACTATTTTAATAGTTTTTCTAATGTATGTTTGAATTAATGTGTTTATGAAGGTCGTTGGAGGTCGAATATCCTCATTTATATTGGACGCTATGTGCCGCTCATTGCATAAGTCTAATGTTGGAGAATATTTGGAGGATAAAAGAATTTTACACAACAATGAAGAATGCAGTTGCATTGAGTGGTTATATATATAATCATTCAAATGTATTGAATTTGATGAGGATATTCACAGGAAAAAAAGAGTTGCTTCGGCAAGCAAAGATAAAATTTGCAACTACTTTCATTACATTTTCAGGCATTCACCGTCAAAAGAATAATTTGAGAAAAATATTTACTTCCGAAGAATGGACCACAAGTAAGTGGGCAAGGATTGCATAAATTGTTATGAATCTTTTTTGGAACCATGTTGAAAATTCATTTAAGGTTGCAGGTCCTCTTGTTCAAGTCTTGCGGTAGGTGGATGGGGAGAGGAAGCCTCCAATGGGATATATTTATGAGGCAATGAAGAGGGCTAAAACTGCAATTGTGAAATCTTCTCAAGATAATGAAGGTAAATATAAAGATATCTTCACTATTATTGATAGGAGGTAGAATGCTCAACTTTATCGCCCATTGCATGCAGCTGCTTACTTTTTGAATCCAGAATACTTCTATTCAAATCTTGAAATTGAATCAGATGAAAGGGTGGTGACGGGTTTATATATGTGTATTTCAATATTGATACGTGATTCAGCTATTCAAGATAAAATTTTAAATGAGTTGACATTATATAAGAAAGTCGAGGGTCTTTTCGGGATGAACATGGCTATAAGGCACAAAACTACTAAGGCACTAGGTGCTCATATATCTATAATATATTCATAAATTAAAATTTATTTATTTATTGAGTTATTTAAAAATCACTTTTAACAATTTACTTTTAGCAACTAATTGGTAGGGTTGCTATGGTGCTTCAAGTCCAAACTTACAGAAGTTTGCGCAAAAAGTTCTAAGTTTAACTTGTAGCTCTTCTGGATGCGAAAGAAATTTGAGCGTATTTGAAAATATAAGTTAAAAAAGTACTTAAGATTTAAATATTAAGTTACTTATAGCTCTTCATTCTTATTTATTTTTATATATTGTTACAGCTTCACAGTAAAAAAAGAAATAAATTAGAGCAAGCTCGTTTAAATGACTTAGTGTTTATCAAGCATAATAGAGCATTAAGATGAAAATACAAGTCTTGTGATACCATTGATCCAATTACATTGAAAGATATTGATGATAGCAATGAATGACTGATTGAAAATAGGAAGGGATATTCAGATGTAGAAGATGACTATGATTTTATACATGATTCTCTATTAAGGGATGACATGGCTAGAGTTGGTGTGGAGGAGCCAGCTCGTCTTGTTAGATCAACTTCTGCATAAAGAAAGTTTAGAATTCTTTTCATCATCTTCTTCAGTAAATCCAATACCAATAGAAGATGAAGACTCAAAAGAAGAAGATGTTGAAGGATATAAATCTAATGATGATGGAAGTGATGAGCCACTTTCTTGATGATGATTTGTAGTTTTTAAACTTCCTTTTGGAATTTTCAGTGTTTGAACTTCAGCTTAATGTTGTTATTTTTTTATGACTGGTAAACTTTGAATTTTTTATCCACTATAAATCTAATCACATTCAAAATCATATTACTATGTTGAAATGTGATTTACGATTGTTGTATGGTAGGTTTGAATTGCTTTTTTGTTCTTGATAATTTCAGGTATGCATTTGTTTGACTTTTAGAATATTAATATTATGTTCTTATTCACCAGTTTTAGACATTACTATTTTCAGATAATTTTATATAAGGTGCGCCATGCTTCGGTCAGGCATGCGCCTTGAATGTGTGCCTTGCGCTTAGGCCTCAGTACCGCCTTAATGCCTTAGTGCGCCTTGCACCTCTGACAACTATGATCCATATTAACATCCAACTCAACACAGCATTTGGAAACCTGTGCCTTATATATAAATCTCATTCAAATCTCATTTTTCAAGTATGAATCTGAATATTTAATCAATCTACAAGTTTAAAAAACTTGTAAATGCATTAAACACGATATATAAGGGTAATCTCAAGCAACATAAGTTAAAGCACAACTAAGTTTCATTCAAGCACAAGAAAATAAATAACATAGTCTATGATATCAAATCCTACATATCTCTCACCATAGGAAAATTCAGCCCATAAACATGACTTTAAATCTTTTAAAAATTAACTTTACAATTATCACAAGGAAGGAGAATAATAAAAATAAGAAGAGAAATGAGAAAAGGAGATGAAACTCTATAGAATTCTAGTGAATAGCTTATTGTCCACTTGCTCCTATCTTTGCCTTAAAATTCTTGCTCTTCTCCTCCTTTCTTAGCAGCTACGATCTCTAAAAGTTCTATTCTTGAAACTTTAAAAGAGATATTTATATTCCATAGCATTTGGACTTCACACATGACCTTCATGGCCATGGTCGCCAAACCCTTGGCCGCAACCATGCCGCTCCTGGATAGCATTGACAACTCATCTCCTTTATTAGGTGGAATAGTGGCCATGGCCACAGGTATGATAGAGCCAAATTTTTTGACAACTTCAAGTGATTTCTTCTCATTTCATCCTCTTTTTTTCTTGAACTTGCATGGGAATTGCCCTCTTTTTCTATAATAAAAAATAAAAATAAGTAAATGCATTTTTAAATAATTAAGTGAAATTAAAACAACCAAAATGAGATGAATTTTAACTAGATGCAACCTAAATGTTGAAAACCATGCAAGATGCAAGAATTACATAAATGATAAAAACTAATCCAAAACCTATGCAAATTTATATGTTTCTCTTGAACTAGCATTTCAAATTAGTGCAAAATGAGTGTCGATAACTCTATTTTTATAGAATTATTGGGCGGCGCATTACTTGAAGCTTTCCAATCAATAAGTTTTCCTTTCTTTCTCTCTTTTGATTTAATTTATTTTTTTGAGACGGATTTGAGATATAATATTATTTTAAGTTTGGATTTGATCTTAAACATGCTAGATTAAACATTTAATCTAGAGTTTAGATGTACATGTGCATAATATAGCGGATAATGTGGTTTTGATTTATTTATGAAGGATATTGGTTGTTAATTTATTGTCTTGTATTTTTTATGCTTGCTTTATGCATGGGCCCACATTATAGCATGATTTCATATATTAGATGATGGAACCGAAAGGTGAACATTTAATATATGATAATCAAGATGTTAAACCTAAAAATCTAAAACGTTGAGAATAGGTCTGTTGACCTTGAAGAATTTCATAAAATTTCATAGAACTCAATGAATTCTAATTGACTTAATTCCAGAAGAATAGGTAGTTAAGAAGATTAGAATACACTTTTTAGGTTTCGAGAGAAGGTAAAAGGATAATTTAGAAATAGTTATCCTCTCACAGTTAATATCCGAGTTAAATAATCAATTCATATATCTATTGTAGTTGTTACAAGTGAAACACTAGACCCTAAGTACTTTTATCTCTTGATTTTTAAATCCTCACTCTACACTTTTAAGATTCACTTTCTTTCTTTGTCATTCTATCTTTTACTCTACTACTCTACTTTATTCTCCCAGTGTTGATATAAATATTTAAAAATAATATTTTGAGTCTCGAATTCCCTATGAGATCAATATTTTGAATACTACAATTTTGACCCATGCACTAACAAAAGCACAACAAGCTTTTGATTTGTAGTAGAAAGATGAGCAATAAATCTTTTCACGGTTAGATTTTAGGGCTTGACTTGAAATCTTTTTATAAGTATCCTTTAATTCCTATAACTAGAAAGGTAAGAGTTCATTAATTTGCTTAGCTAACCCTCTTAACTCTACTTGGCGAGATATTCAAAAGCTTGAGGAAAATATGGCCACATGGAGGTAGGTGATGCATATTTAATACACCAATGTTTGAATGTTCATGGCTGTTATGATTGAAGTAACAAGTGGGGTTAACTTAGCATTGGATTTCACCCAAGTTGCAACTGAGGTTGACTTAGCTATTGGCTTCAGTTTACTTTTTTCTTCCAACAAGGTCTTTTTTCTTGTATGCATTTCAAGTCATAAGTGTAGTTAGCTTTAAGTGCAACTTCACCCAAGTCACGATTAAGGTCAACTTGGCTATTGACCTCAAATTAATTTTTAACCATAGGTAAAAATAAATATATATAATAATAAAATATATTATTATATGTGGCTGTTAGGTGGAGGGGATAAGAAAAATTTTTGGCAGCATGCGAATAATGGAGGCATGGGCTTGGCAGGTTGATTGATGCGGGCCTTTTAATACAATAAGGGAAGGAGTGAACATAGGGAGAAACATTGGAGAGAAGGGTGTGACGCGCTGGGTTGGGATCCAGAACAAGTTGCAAATCGGAAGTTTTCATTCAAAAAATCCCTCTGTGGGTATGCTGATTAGGTAAGTAGAAATTTATATGCATCCTTGTGAAAGAATGAATGAGAATTTTAAGATCTTGTTAAATTCATCCACTTTTCCAAACTCGATAGATTTGTTATTATTCATGAAATTGGAAATACATTTATAATCTATATTGGACAAGCAACTCAAATATATTCCAGATGAAAATTGGAAACCCAGGCAAAGTTGCCAAAACCCACTAGCAACTTACAATGAGAAAGAAAACCTATGTTCGCAATCTCACCGCAAGTGCATGGGTCGTAGATTGTAGCGTATAAATTATCGATCCATAGGGAATTCAGAACTATAAACTTTGCTTTTAAACACTTTTGTGTCAAATATAAAGAGAGTAATAAAATGAAAAAAAAGTAGAAAAGTGGAAAGAGAGAATAAAATTGAAAACTATAACGAGTAGTAGAAAACAAGGATGTGAGTATCTAGGGTCTAGGATTTCACATGCGTCTTTTGCTACGAGTAGTGGTATAATTATTTAATCCGGATATTATTTATTAAAAGAGAACAAACCTTAATTTATCTTTACACCTTATTTCGAAACCTACAAAGCGTACCATAATTTTCTTAACCACCTATTTTCATGAAATTAAATTAACTAGAATCCATTAAGTTTTGTGACTTGTTTATAAAATTCCTCAAGGTCATCGTGGTCTTAGATTTTCAGGTTTAACATCTTAATTATCGTATATTAGATTTCCACCTTTCGGTTCCATCACTTAATATATGAAATCATGCCAAAGTACAGACTCATGTACAAAGCAAGCATTAAAAATATAAGATATTAAATTAACAACAACATTCATTATAAATAAATTAAAACTACACATCACGCTACATTGTACGCATGTTATATCCTAAATCCTAGATTTAGGGCTTAGCCGAGCATATTTAAGTCCAAAATAAAGTTAAAATTCAAACTCATCTTAAATAAGGCAATTAAAATTAAAAAGGAAAAGAGATAGAAAAGTTTATTAGTTGGAAGCCCTGATCATGTGTCAACTGCTCCACTTAACTAGCTGGTCTGCCTCTTACCTCGTGCTCTCCATCTCCTCTTCACCCCTTGCTTTCTCTCTCTCAATTTTCTCTCCTATTTTCTGTCGTGTAATTCTCTTCTCTATTATTTTTTTTCTCCTTCTGTGGTCCAACCTACCCTTTTTATAGCACCAAAACAAATTGGGCAAATAGAAATTGCGGCAGGAATTTGTGCTGAGTTTGGATTGTGTAAGGTAGATGGGCCCATCTTTATTGAACGACTGAATAAAGCATTGGCAGTACCTTGATTTGATTGAAGACTTGGACGCCAACATGAAATTGAATTTGTTAATTGCTGGATAGATTATCATAAGCAGTGGACTTTCTGGACTTCAGATTTGCGCAAAATTTTAACGGCTCAGATTAATGCTAAGGGCGGTGGCTGAATTGAGCTAATTTTCTGGACGGTTGCAGCTTGTACACTTGTTGATCTGCATGAATTCCTTGAGGCCCACTGTTTGGACGTGGTCTACTTGGCTGGGCAGAAATTTTGGACGGTCTGAATGGATTATTTCTGGATGCATTGTGATTGATGATTTTCTGAGCATTAATTTCTAATAGGCAGCTGATCACTACTGTTGACATTCTTGGACAGCTTGGACGTTGCTTGATCATGGCTGAAATTTTAAATTAATTGAACGGCTTGATTTTGCTAGAACGAACGGCTGAGATTAATTCAACATATCTGGACGGTCAGCCTGCTTGGACGGTGATTGCTTGGCTGGAATTTCCAGCCATTAATTTCTGGACACGAAATGCTTAAGTCTGATGAATGGCACTGATCTGCTTGGTTTGGCTGGAAGGTGCTGAATTGATGTAGGTGTGAACGGAACTTTGATTTAGCATGGATTGCTGCTGCATTTGGAGCCGCTGATTTGGCTAGATATTATAATCGAAAATAGCTGGATGGTCTTGAATTAATCTGCATGGATTGGACGCTAATATCTGGACAGCATGATGGACGGCTGGGATTTAGCTTGCTAGATTTTTGACGTGCCAAAAATCCGATGGGCCCCATTGAAATGAACGGTTTGATGGTTTGCATGCTAACTTCCATAAAACAAAGATTTAAATTATTAACTCGTCTAATAAACATGTGATAAATTGAAATTATTTGAAGCCCAAAATAATTATTTTAACATCAAACATATTTAATTTTATAGCAACAAATAAAAATATAATTTCAAGCCAAAAGATTATAAAATTTATTTAAATAACTTGAAATTAATATTTAATGCCTAAATGTTGCAAAATCACATTTCAAAGAAAATTTCACACCAAAATCAATTAATTACGCACCAAATTAGTATAAAATACCCGCAAATATATTATTAATTTTCAATTATCAACCTGCCCTAATTTTGGGTTTTGGGGGAGTTTTTACAGAAAACCCCCATGCAGTTCATAAATTTTCAAAACGACCATAACATGTTATAAAAATTGAAAATTGATTCTCAAAGGTAATATTATTCAAAACCCATATGTTTTAATTGGAATTAAATGAAATCTTATTGAGAAGAAATTGTAAAAAGCCCCTTCGAATCATAGTTTTTATTTTTCAAGAAAGCCCTAATTCTAGAAAATTAGAGAAAATCCAAAGCTAATTGTAATCTTTAAGGTGAAATTACTGAGATGAATATTACCAAAAAAACCCCTAAATTCTTTGTTGAATTACATAAGAAATTCCTTTAAAATTTTTACAGAAAACCCCTAAAAATTTTACATGATCACCCCCTCCTCTTCCCTTCACGAACTAGGCTGGGCTCACACCAAGCTTAGCCTATTCACAGCCTAGTTCCAGTTGACATGCTCAAATGTGACTGAGCCTAGAAGATTTGTTGGCTCCAGAGATTAGCCCAGGTGAGTGGCTCAACGAACGGCTCATGCAAACGGCCAAGGCTCGTGGCTTAGGCACTTGGCCTAAGCGACCACCGGTTACCATCGACACATGGCACCCCACAAACTGTCCAAATTTATTTGACCATATCTTGGCCTCATGATGTCTAATTTTAATGATTCAACTATTGATTTCTAATTTTTAGATGTTCCGAATCCATTAGACAATTTGGATTAGCCATATGAGATTAATATCAAGAGTTATTGAAGAGCATATGTTAATCATTTAGATTTCACTTGAGCATGGCTCACTAAGATGATAATAAGTACTCCTAAACACTAAACTTAGTTTGTAACATTGATTTTGTCCGAGACAAAGTAATAGAAGTTGATAAAAATAGATTTTCAAGATATCCAAGTTGGATATCATTTCCGGCATATTTTCCTTAGTAAAACGAATTTGCTAAGTGTGGTGGAATACATGCAAGTAGAATTATTACCATTGTAGTGTATTAGTACTACTTGAGAATGATTTCATGGTGCCTTGTTGGTTTATAAGTAGGTCCTAAGATTTGCCGGAAGGCTACTTGACATAAAACATATACGTAGAAATTGAAAATGCAAATGTGTGAGACTTAGTCTATTTAAAGTTGGTTTGCTTATAGGTTTTAGGCTTAGTTAAAAGGTTAACCAATGTGTGATATGAAGGTAGATCCTAGGCATCATTGGAATGCCACTTCTTAATTGCGGAGTGATTTTCAAGTAGGTCCTAGGCGTTGTTGGAAGGCTATTCAGTGTGTGATTATAAGGTAAATCCTAAGCTTTACTTGAAGGTTACTCGATATCAACTACACACATCAAGTCAATGAATTTGTTTGCATCTTCCATATCAAATGAAGACATTTAAAATATCACTTATTCTCTACTATCTATCTAGCTGTGATGTTTAATTATGAATGCTATGGTGGGATAATAAATAAATTTTTGCTTGCTAAGTTCTTAGGAACTTAGCCCACATTGATTTTTTTTATTCTTGTTAATAATGCAGGTCCATCAGGTTCGTAGATGCATGACAAATGGGTTAAGCATAGACTCTAAGAATAGAATAAAGTAGTTTTACCTTCTTTACTTTGAAATATTATACTTAGACTTTTATTGTGAGTTTATAATAATTCTTATGTAGATTTTGTGGATGAAACCTATTTATAATATTCATGTATGAATTGTAAGTTACTTATCAAATGTCATCTAGGTATGATTAAAAGGTCCTGCTGTGGGCTAGCCCAAGACATTGCCTCAGGTTGGGGTTGTGACACTAGCACGTCTTCTTTCTTATTTATCTTTCAAGTAATAAGTAGAGTCAACTTTGAATGTGACTTCAACTTGAGTTTTCTTCGTATCGACTTCTTTCCTCTTGAGTTCCTTCTTAAGTCGTAAGTGAGGTCGACTTCATTTGCCACTTCACCCAATGTGAGGACCAAGTGTGTATATATATATATAGAGGAGTGATTCTATTAGCCCGGGCTAAGTAAATGGCCCACTTAGCCCACCTCAAAAAACCTATTTAAAACAAATTTTTTTTGCTTTTTTTTTCATGTACTTGTTTATCTAAGTGTATTTAACATATAGACCAAGTTTTACCATTTTTGAATATGTTTATCTATTTTTTTGAGATTTTCAAACATCTATATGTATATATGCATTTAAAATACCCTTATTTTCAAAAATCTAAAAAAAATATATGCACATTTCCAAAAATGGTAAAACTTGGTATATATGTTAAATACACTTAGATAAACAAGTGTATGAAGAAAAAAATAAAAAAAATTGTTTTAAATAGGTTTTTTGAGGTGGGCTAATTGGGCTATTTACTTAGCCCGGGCTAATAGAATCACTCCTCATATATATATATTTATATATGTAATCTTTCTCTTGCCATGAGGTAATTTGTAAATATCACTAGTACTTAATGATATTATTGTTGTGTATGCTATATATAGATTTGGCACTTGGGGGACGTGTAGTATATGCAAGCATGCATTAAACTCTTCGCATGTCCGGTTGTATAGGGCACCATTCATGAGCATATCCGAATAGGTATGAGTTGTGCATTGGCATGTTTGGTGGTTGCATTTGGGTATAGTATAATTTGTTGAGTATTGATTTAGATGTGTATGATTGAGGCATTATTTGAGACACTATAATTGTTGTGAACCTTCGTAGAATAGGTGCAGGGTTCAACCTGCCTGATCAGGTCTCGGAGGTGAAGGGGGTAGTGCCTCCAGAGAAATTTTTAATTGATTAAATGGTATGGGTGAAAAGGTTAGTGGCAAATCAGTAACTGGGCCCGACCCATGTTGGCAAAGGTCATAACACCCTAAGGGTGCGCGCGACCATCCTCATTTCCTTCTTCTTCTCCTTTCTGCCCATTCTCCCTTCCTTGTCATCATCTCACTAGCGATTGAATTGACCCTAATCTTTCTCGAAATCTAGCCAAACTACATCAAAAATTGTTGGTCCGCATCAAGGAAGTTTGCAAATCCCAAAAGCTTGAGTCCATGGTTGCCGATTTTGGGAGAAATCATGATTAAGGTAAGTAGATGTCTCTTTTTTCTAAATTAGTTGTGGAATCTTATCTTAATCGTGGTATAAGACTAGTAGGAAAAGGAGTAAGTCCAATAACTTCGTGGCTTGAGGCACTTACGGTCCCTAATGATTTAGGGTTAGCGGGAACCACTGGAAACTCGATATTGCTGAGAGAGATTTCTGAAATAGTTGATGGATAAGCATTCTTGCCGCCTTCACAAACAATATTGTTGAATGGGTTCAACTAGAGTTTCTTTCCTATGCCTGTCATGTGTTCGATGAAATGCTTATGTGTAACAGTGAGTATTCTAAATTTAAAGCTAACACTATGGATTTACTGATACTATTTGCGTGGCTTGTAACACTTAATCTTATGTATGTTGGATGATGTACTATTTGAGATAAATGGTTGTAATAGACAGTTTAATGCATGTGTATGATTATGAGTAATTGTATCACATAACTTTTAACGTAATTGGTATATGCATGAGTTGTTTAGCTAAAAAATATTGTTCATGGGCCTTTATTGACATGAGAAAAAAGGGTTGTTCATGACCCTTGATTGACATGAAAAAAGGATTATTCATGGCTCTTGGTTGACATGAGGAGTGAATTATGCATGGTCCATTAGGGACAAGTAATTATATGCATACGATCCTGGGTATGAGTGTTGGTCTCTTATATTTTGCATAGTCATTCATGATTTGTCTTACTATATTTATGTCATGACATGTGTATTAAGAATCTTATTTATATCTACTTCATCTAACTGTTATCTACTTACTGAGTCTGTTAGACTCACATGATTTATTGTTTTGCCTTTAGATCACAAACTAGGTGAGACACCTCAAGATGGAGCTGAAGGAGAACATAACCCTATGACTTGACCAGTAGACTAGGGCTAACTTTTTGTTATTATGGACTTTTGCTTTTGTCAATACTAATAAATGTTCATGCTTACTTAGTTGATCTCACTATGTTATACTTCTTATATTCAACATTTCAAACTTGCTTGTAATATATGTGAATACATATGATAATTTTTTAAGATGCCACGTTGTATGAGATTTTCCTTACTATATGGATGTCTTTGTGGCATAAGAATGCAAATGTATGAATTTAGAGCTGAATGTTATATTTTAGGGTGGAAATTGAGATATTTATGAATAACAGGTTATGTATCCCACACCACCCTTGTAATTACAGAGAGATGCTACCAAATTTTTCTTAGATTAAGTGGTACCCGTTAACTAGTCATTAGGGATGTCTAAGGAACGGGCCGTTACACCCAAGTCACAGATAATAAGTCCCAAATAAGGCCAACTTTGGTTGTAACTTCAATTTCACTTGACTTCCTGTTTCCAATAGTGCCTTCAAAAACTCGTCTGAGATTGCTTTTAGAGTCGACTTGGCCTGCGAAATTACCTAAGTCACATGGTGAAGTTAACTTATTATGCAACTTTAGTTGTTGCACTATATTTTGAACTTTGGATTTTTATCTTACTCAAACTTAAAACAAACCATTGTTAGTAGTTTTATTTCATTTCAATTAAGTTGTTAATTATCAAAATTATCATTGATTTATAATTTTCCATATTTGAGTTCATAAGTTTCGTACAAGTAACTAAAGGAACATCGACCCAACTCATCAATATAGACAAAGTCACTTCATTAAATTAAATTCAGCCAGCCTATTCCTACTCTTTCATAATTTCTAATAGATAATTGAGAGAACACTAATGCAACTCATTGATGCAAAATGAGGTCACTTCATTGAGTTAAATGTAGCTCTTTCATGGTTTCTCATGATCAATTGAAAAAACATAGCTTTTTTTACCAAACCTATCTGGTTCCCATTAAACTCATTAAGTTGGCTTCTCTTTTCTAAATTTAGTCCATCTATTCCCACTCTTTCACAATTTCTCATGGGTGATCAAGAGAACACAGTTTTTTTACTAAACCAATATGGTCCCTCTTAAACCTATTCAATTTGATTCTCCTTCTATGAAAACCCTAGTTTGAATTATCATGTCTAATTTTGGAATCTTTATCATGCATTGTATTTTCATTTTAATCAATAGATTTCCTCCATTTTTGGGGTTATGGTCATTTGATTAGGGATATGAACTTGTAATCTTCTAAGTAAAACAAAGTATACTGTAATGAAAAGCAAGAGATGAACAATGCCAATGCTTTTTTATTGTTTAACAAAGTGCAAATGCATGAGGTTCTTCATGAAAATATATTTTTTAATATTATGGATTATGAAGGCTTTCAATCCAGTTGATAGTTTATATTCCATGAAAAATAGCTGATATTTTATATTTTTTATAACAGTTGATATTTTATATTTAAGCTAAAAGGTAACTTATAATTATTTAATGGAGCTAAAAATAAAATAAAAATAGAAAAATAAATTGGGTACAAGTTGCATTATTTATAAAAGCAAAGCCCTAATAATATATCAGCATAGTTACATAGGCTCATAATAATTTTTCTACACACTTATGAATGTGATATAGAGGTCTTGATTTTCCATAAAGTTTCAAAGATATCTATTAGCATTTACATTTAAAGCTTTAACATGAATAGTTTAAATATGAGCACTAATTTAACAATCTTATTATTATTATTATTATTATTATTATTATTATTATGGATTTTTGCATCGATACCTATAAGGTTTGGTCAAAATTGTAAGCATTTAACAATCCATAATTAAATCCCACATCAAAAAGGAGAGAGAGTTCCTACGAGTTTATAAGTGGAACTAAACTTAAACATGGTGTGAAACATTTTAAAATCATATGACTAAGCCGTCAAACAAAAATGAATAATATTACACGGTAAGACCTATAATCTATAGGCCTAGGATCATTTTTAGGTTTAAGCATCACATATAGTATCAGAGAAGGCCCCCTTTAGTAAATGAGAGGCAGAGGCCCAAAGTTGAGATAAGTGAGCAAAGGCCCAGACTGCCTAGAGTTGAGTTAGGTGGGTTGAGACACAACGTTGATTTGAGTAGTGGTTTGAGGGCGACCAAGTGAAAGCTAGTGGGCTTGTAACTGTTCAGAACCGAATCCTACATCAAAAAAGGAAAAGAGTTCCTATGAGTTGATAAGTGGGTCTAAACTTAAACATGATGCGACGTATTATAAAATTATATAGTCAAGTTGCCAAGCCAGAGCGGACAATATCGTACTAACTATGTGATCTTTAACTCACAGGCTTATGATCATTTTTCTAGATTTGGGCATTACAAAACATGTCATGACTTTTGCAAAATTTGCATTTGTACTAGCAAGGTTCATCAGAAATTGCATATTTGAGCACAAACCATAAACCATTTCAAAAAATGATACAAAAAATATCCTTCTAAAAAAATAGAATTATAAGATACAAGAAAATATCTTTTTTTGATAAAGATGCAAGAAAATGTCTTAAAATAGAAAAATAATTTTTGTATTTAAAGATATTTTCATGCATTTCATAGTTTTATTTAAATATATTGATATTTTTCTTTATTTTTAAAAAGGATTTAGGATTTATAGGTAGGCATGCAATCTTAGGAAACCTTGTTAGGTACATATGCAAATTTTATAAAATTCGTGACACACTTGCAATTTTGACCAAACTTTGTAGATATCAATAAAAAATCCTTTATTATTATTACTACTACTACTACTACTTTCGCCCTCTTAAAATATGTTATGATCAATGGTGCAATCATACTAAAAATTCAAAATTTAATTAATTGACATTGGTTGAACTCGCTCAATTAATGAATTGGCTTCTCCTTCTGAATTTCTCCTAGTAGTAGGATTGTGTTCTGCTTTTCATTTCGTTTCTGATTGGATCTGCCATTTTTATATGAAAAGATAGAGCAGGGTAAGGGACAAGCCAAAAACATTTATCTTGCCTACTCAATATACTTCATTCTTAAAAAATTCTAAATTAAGCTTGAAATAACTAACTAATAGTAAACACATTAATTCCACTTATCTTACCATCCACATTACTACTTCAACATCTAAATTACGTTACAGTAACAACGTTAATACAGACACAAACAAGCATTTCACAACTTCAAATAGAAAAGTGCACCACCCCCATTCCGTGTGGGGTGGGCCTCCTTTTGGACCCACATATACCATGGGTCTCACTAATATTTATGCATCCAGCATCAACATCATCAGATTTCAAAATTCAACATTTGGGGCATATCAGATCCACCCAAGATCTCTGCCTTTTAATCGTTGCATATATGCATGCATGCGTGCAGGAGGAGGTGTACGTACAAAATATATACATGCAGCGGATGTATTTATTCATTTTGTTTTTGTTGGTGTTTTGTAATTTTCTCAGCAACCCATGACTTGGCTGCGTTTCAGCACAGGCTTCTTCTCCACCACCGTGCCGTCGTTGCCTGCCAGCGCCCTGTACTTGTCCTTCCTCGTGAAGCTGGTGCACTCGTAGGAGAGGCTGGCAGCTATCACCCTCTGGATGTAGTTGGCCACCTCGTGGCTCGTCTTCCCCCCTCCCATGCACGTCAGCTCCTGCGGCAGCTTGTTCAGGAACGTCACCTCATACGCCGGGCTTGGATTCATGAAGAAGTAGAAGGGGTCCATCCCCTTCCACCCCCTCGCCGTTGTCCCGTGGAACATGCTCATCCGGTTCGCCATCGCTACGGGCACGATCTGGTCCGTCAGCTCCGCAAACAGCGCCGAGAAACGCAGTAGGAACGGCTCCCGGCATGTCGTTCCCTCCGGGCAGATCACTAGGTCCCCTTCCTCCAGCAGCTTCTTGATCATTGCTGCGTCCGTCGCTCGGTCGCGGCTCAGCCGGACAGTCTTGATGGGGGAGAGGAACTCCGAGAGGCGGGAAACGGAGTAGGTGACAGCAGCGATGGGGCGGCCCAGGGCAGTGGAGAGAAAGATGGGGTCGAGGAGGGTGCGGTGGGAGCAGATGAAGAGGACACCTGACTGGCCGGCTGACTTCTTTGCTGGGGGCGGCGGGGTACCCCGGACGGTGACGCGGACGCCCAGCGCCCAGAAGGCGTAGTACACCATAGACATGGGGAGGAGGGCGCCGGCGGAGATGCGGAGGCAGGCAAGGAGGAAGCCGACGGGGATCCAGAGGATGGTGAGCAGCGCTGTCACCGGCGTCGGCTTATGAACCAACCGGCCGTCGTGGAAGACGATGGGCTTTGGCAGCTTCTCGCGGCTCACTGCCTCCACCTCCGGCTTCGCCGGGACTATGTAGCTTTGCTGTGTCCACGTACATGCATATATAATAATTAATTTCAAAGCACGACGTCTTTAAAAAAAATTGGATGAAGAATACAAAATTATGTTTTAATAAATTCTACAAGAAAATTGCTATATTTTTTTTATTGAGTACATAAATTACAATACTCTCTAGATGTTACACAGAAGCTACAAGAGCTATATAAGCTCTCACTGTATTTTTCTTGGAGACTCACTGCTCCATTGGAATTCTCGGAGACCGGCGCTCCATTTATTTATTTTTCAAATTGAAGGCAGCCCTCCACAACGCCAGTGTCCAAATTTGAACCACGACAACTAAACGTGCCTGCGTCCCTACCCAATCGGATGACATGCCAGCCCAACCCGGATGGCATCCAGGTGGTAGAAAATTGATTTTTGGGTCACTTCAGAATATGAGCACAAGTTATACATTTACAGACTCCTCACTCCGCTTTTGTAAAAATTGTAAATATGATATATATTCTCGGTAATCTTTTCAATGTTTATGAATATCTATTTCGCTACGGATATTATATATGGCAAAACTGACAACCAAAACCACCAAAAATATTTGGTTTTGGGTATAAATTGTAGTCGTGTTTTGAAGTAATTCTTGATCTTTTATATTCCTTCCGGAAAAGAATATTAATTCAGTTATTTGATTAATGTTTGAAATCTGTTATTATGTGGAAGGAATTAGCACTCCAAAAGGGCCAGGTCAAAAAACAAGAAAAAACAACTAATCATTTTAATTTAATAAAACATTCATTTCAAAGTTTTTAAAATTATTATTCTATATTTTCTTTTGAGGGGTTATTATTCTATATTTTAAAATTTATGTCCTCAGGCCCCATTTATTAACAATAAAAAAGTAAAAAATTACTGATTTTCTACACCCTTTTGACATGATACAATATTTCAATTCTTTTTTATCTAAAACATTTTAACTATTTAATTATCCAATTATTTTATTATTTTGTTTATATTTATGTTTTTTATGTCTTTACATGCAACTATGTATTCATTTTATCTTTATTTTTTTACTCCCAATTATTTTTATTTTTATTTTTATTTTTATTTATTTTTATTTTTTTGATTACACGTAGACTATGGAGCACTTGCTCCACCCGGGATGATTTGATACCGGTTCATGGGCATGAAAAGCCCGCGTGACTACCACGGCGCCAACAGCGCTGGTGTCTTACTCCCAATTATTATTTCTATTATATCATATTACTCTCTCATTTTCAAAAATTTTCAAATATATCACTTTCATACACTTCCCATCTTCTTTCACCCAGCGGCCAACCAACAGCGGTTGAAGGCGAAGAACTTGCAACCCATGTGGGACATCCGCGTACATATTACAATGTTAGGTTTGAAAGTCATGTGCCATGTCAACGCACCATTAACACACACTAGCACATGACCATCCACAGTTATCGGAGGACTTGCGCGCGTTTGGTTTTTTCCTCTTTTTCTCTTTTCTATTTCGACTAATTTGCTACTCATGTGAACCTGGCTTCGGCCAAGGTTAGTTTTATCGTTCTAGCACATTTTAATGTGGTTTAGGATTTTATGACGATGTAATAGAAAATTTTGCTGCATATTACTTTTTTTTTTTCAAATTTTCAATTTTTATCAAGAAAGATTTATTTTTGTTTTGCAAAAAAGCCAGCTTTATTTGTAAAAACACTTATTATCATAATTACGCCATGATATATTCTTATGTCTTGGGATACGTTTGGTATTTTAAGAGAAATGAGAAAAAAAGATTTTTAAAGAATTTAGGGAAAAATTAGAGATAAAAATATAATATGATAGGATTAATGATAAAGAGTAAAGGAAAATATGATAGTTGTATAAAAAATATAAAAAATAATTAAAAAGCCAAATGATCATTTTAGACCTTATCTAAAACCAGTTCAAAAATATATTTTAAAACTTAAAATTATTTTATGAAATTATTAATCTAAATCAAGTTTTACAATTTTTAGAAATATGTATATATTTGTTTTATTTAAACATGGGAGTGTCTTAGTCATGTTTCAAAAAGTAAAAATAACTAAAATAGCCCTAGATGTAGAAATTCAAAATAAACATATGCGTATATCCAAAATTAATAAAATTTGATTTATAAATTGAATATATCTAAATTATTAATTTTTTAAAAAATTAAAGAAATATATATCTTAGAAAAATCTGAAATGAAGTTATTTCATACACGTCTGAAATGACTAGGCCTTTTAGAAAATAGTATAGTTAGTAGTTAATATGATGTAATAGAAAAATGTTGCGTTAGATTAAAAAAAGAAAGTGTAGAAAGCGGAATAAAAGTTTTGAAAAAAAAATTCGCTTTTTTTTTTTTTTTTCGTTTATGAAACACGCCGTTACGCTCTCAGATTTTCCTGACGAAGTGCTTTTATTGGAAAGCCTAAGGGCTTTGCAAACAAAGTTCATGATCCAGAGAATTTTTGCAAAATTAATAATTATAAAATAAAATATCCTTTCAAAATTTAAAAATCCATAATTTAAATGCAAACGGCTTTTTACAAAACGAAAAAAATTTTATGTAATTGGTCTTAATCAACTAATCATGCTATCTTGTGATACCATTTTTTTTAAAAAAGTAAAATTTTATACGATTTCTAGAAAAATTTTATAAGTTAAACTAAGCTAGCAAAGAAGTTCCGAATATCATCATGACATGATATATATCCTCCGTTTCTCCTGATTGGTTGGACATCCTAATTTCATGCATGAACGAAAATCGCAAAGAATGTTAGGTTAGAGTTACGACTTGGGGAAGTTGTCTGCCATTTTTGAAAGCAACGTCTAAGGACGTGGACCGAATATTGCATTCCTTCGCTTATTATATTCGATAGGTTCTTAAAGGAGTGATTATATACACTATAATGTCTTTTAGGCTAAAATATAATATTCATTTGTTTTATTTTATTTTTACTTTTGTTTGATTTTTCTTCATAAATATGTTTTCCTAATTGTATTTAATTTAATTTATATATCAAGTTTTGCTATTTTATAATACTTTCACATATATATTTTTTATTTTTTAAAAATCAAGCTTTTCAAGAAGTGGAAATGACTTAAATGTCCTTGAAATTGATGATTTTTTAAAAATTAAAATAAATATATCAAAGTATTGTAAAATGGAAAAACTTGATATATAGATTAAATACAATTAGGTAAACATATTTATGAAGAAAAATCAAATAAAAGTAAAAAATAAATGAATGTTATAGTTTAGCTTAAAATACATGGTAGTGTATATAATCATGCTCCATTCTTAAATCTACAATTGAAGGTTGCGCGAAGAATGGTCCACTGTGCTTCCCTAACAAATGACTATTGAAACCAAAGGGGCTAGGGTGGTATAGATGCCTTCAACCTCGTACCTGATCTAATTTAATTAAGGCAATCTCATCCCTTCATTCATACACCAGTGCTTGATTATAACTTATAAGGTCTTGTTTGACCCTTGTAGCTTCTGAATTTAACATGAGTTATTTGCACTTTTACCCCCCGGTGTTTCCCCTAATTATAGCTTTACCAATGCTGTTAAAAAATTTACACAGGCTCACTATTGTGTAACCAGGTTGCATAGAAGTGGTTTCATCAACTCTATCAAAATTTTAAATTTTGATGTTTGATAGAAAATTCAATTTATTCATTATATTTAACATCATTTTTTAAGTTACAAGACTAAGTTTCAATCAAATTTAATATTTGCATCGACCATATTTGCTCAAAAATAGATATACTTATATGTAAATTAGGGAAAATGTTTAAATCTACTTAGATATGTATTAAAATATAGTAATACTTTATACAATCATTTATCTATATAATAATGATATTTTAGATAGTTTAAGGGTTGAACATAGTATTTAAAATTAATATTTAATATTTAATTATTTTGTTATGCTTATTTACGTATTTGTAGATGAGCTCCTATCAACGTTTTGCAAAAATTGCTTATAAATTTTAAACCAACGCCAGTGCATTTTCTGGAAAACTGACGTGAATACATGAACTAATAATTGATCACCCTATTATATAATTAATTATACTAAAATAAGCAGAAAATTTATATAATTAATCTGTATGTGATACCGGTGGTCCGTTATCAACCATGAATTTACTATCTACACAAAGTTTAATGGTGTTGGTATAAAAAAAAATAAGGTTTGTGAACAAGTCGTTATTATATTATAAATTATTTTGAAAATGTCGGTGAAAGGATAATTCAAGATAAAATTCGTGAACAAAACTGCGAATAACGCGTTTAGAATTTTAGTTTTTCGTAATAAAGCAAATTTCTTACTTGGCAAAGCGACATGAAGGCAAAGTCAGTCTTTCTATCGCCGAGCCCCACCTCCGGCGACTTGTCACCAAAGGTCTCCTGCAGCGCCGACGCCTTTCTCCTCCCGACGAGAACCCCGGGGTGGCGGACGAACCCGGTGGCCCGCCCTCTGTAGGTTGCAATCTCCGTTCCCACCACTATGTCGGCCCCCAAGTACTCCTTGAGGAACGTCTCTACCATGATCCTGGGGTTGGCCGTGAGCACGCAGCGGCTGCCGCAGGCGGAGAACACCCGCCACGATTCAGGGTGGAGGTCCGTGGAGTAGAACTTGGGCAGCACAGCGCGCGCCACCGACTCGATGTCGCTCACCTTCATTCCCGCCAGCGTGGCGAAGATGAGGACCTGGATGCCGGCAGACTCGGAGATGAAGTAGTAGAGGAGGCCGGCGAGGGGGGAAGCAAGAAGCAGGAAGGCGAGGCGGAGGACGCCGCCCACTTCGAAGGCGACAAGAGCGAAATAAGGGAAGGAGCTGCGGCCGCGGACGAGGGTGCCGTCCATGTCTGCCACCACGGCGTGCTTCTCACGCCCAATGGACTGACATTTGTCGACGGATTCAAAACGAGGAGGAGGAGGAGGAGCATGGTGGGAGGCCATGAGGCGGAGGCGTCCAAGGAGGTGGTGGGCAGGTAGGTGAGACTACGTATGCGCGTTGGTGGCGGTTGAGAGGATTTGATTAGTGGAGGTTGGGTATATATAGCGGTTTACATGGGAGGGAGGCCCCACGTGGAATAAATAAATGGAAAGGTGGAGGGAGGACGGGGGAAGAGAGTAAGATGTGGGAAGCAAGGAAGGAAGGAGAAAGATGACAGGAAAGGGTGTTTACAACATCAAGGGATTGAATGGTGGCGCCGAGATTTCCAAAACGACGGAGACATGTAGATGGAGCTTGGAGAGTAGGGGGAGGCTTTGGTTTCACCGCATGCAGGGGGTGGGGTGCGTATTTTGGGTACGTTGAGCTCATCGCCTGTGCATGTCGTTTCTCACCCCTTCTCTCGCCGAGCTTCGGAAATATGGCAAGGCCAAGAGCCGCTGGCTCGTCGTGGCCCCGCTGGGTCCTTGGCTAGTATCCAAAAGGACCAAAACGACGGTCTGACGACTGCGACATCTAATGGCCAAAATACCACCAGCGGCATGTTTGCGTTCTCGGGAAGCATCAAACAAAAAGTTACCTACTGCTGATAATAATTATTTTTAGGAATCAATCGAACTGTGAATTGAACTGCTTTTATGTTTTGTTTAGGTTGAATCGGTGCAATTATTGATTTAAACTATTTTCAACTGTGATGTTAATAATAAAGTAATCATAAAATGATAGCTTTATAATTTCTTCTAAATTTATCTAAACTATTAAATAATTATATATATTACCACATTTTATAAGCATAAAATAAAATATATTCCACTTCTATGTAATCGGATTACATAAAATTAATTTGATATAACTCTTTAAAATTTAAGATTTTAATGCTTGATGGAAAATCTAATCCATTTATTTTATTTAATATTATTTATTTAGTTATAATACTAAGTTTCATCCAAATTAAATATATGCATCGGCTATTTTCTCAAAAATAAGTATATTTACGTGTAAATTAGGAAAAATACTTAGATCTATTCACATATGTATTGGAATGGAGCAATACTTTATAAAATCATTTATCTTTATATTAATGATATTTAAGATGGTTTAGATGTTAAAAATATTACTTCAAATTTTATGTAGTATTAAATTATTTTATTATATTGATTTTATATGATTATAGATGGGGTCATATAGAATGATATTTGACAAATGAAAGAGTTTTTGTAATAATATAAATAATACTAAATATAATAGATAAAATATATTTTTTATTAACCATTTAAACGTTGAAAATGAAAAGAGTTATATATAAAGGAGATTTGATAGAAACATTTCTATTCAATAAAAGCATAAACTAAAGAAAACTATTTTGCATACTGACCATAGGAATGTAATATTTAGATTGGTTGAAGACGAGGAAAAAAGTGCATGGGAAAAGTTTGTGTCCTGCTTTTCTATTTATTTCGAATAATGTAAATTGGTCGAAGACAGAGAAACTGAGACGAGGGCAAAAGTACATGGTAAAAGTTTGTGTCATAAATTTCTACTTTTTTTAATGGTAAGACTTTCTACTTTTTTGGGTGCACTCTTTAATGTTTCAGGAGACCGGACCGACCACTTTATACGGTCCGAACCACTGGTTTAACAGATTTTAAACAGATTCTATTTTTGTTCTTAGAAATTTTACGCAAACCGGACCGGAGGATCAGTGGTTCATCGTCTGACCACTCAGCCCCATCCGTCTACAAAACACTAGGGGTGTTAACGGATCGGGTTGAACGGGTTGGAGTTTAATCCTAAACCTAATCCATTTAATATATCTCAACCCTAATCCGTTTATTAATCCATTTAAAAAACTTCAACCCTAACCCATTTACAACCCATTTAATAAACGGGTTAACGGGTTGTTAGCGGGTTGTGTTTGTTACTAATTTTCATGCTAAAAATCTTTAATGAAGTCTATAAATTTAAATAAATTAAATAATTCGAAACTAACATACCTGAATTTAATTTATTTTGGCTTGAAAACATCAGCTACAATCTCAAGTCATCTCTTTAATGTCAATTCCTGTTATAAATATTACATATATATATTAAATATATTATATTAAATATATTATATTAAATGAGTTATACGGGTTGAACGGGTTAAATAAACGGGTTGGACGGGTTGCGAAGCCTCAACCCTAATCCGTTTATTTAATTAAATGGTTGAACGGATTGGCGGATCATAACTCATTTATTCAAAAATCTCAACCCAAACCCATTTATTAACGGGTTGAACGAGCGGGTTAACGGGTTGACCATGACCATTAACACCCCTACAAAACACTGGTTTCAAGATGCGGCCACTGTCAAAATAATAATAAAAAAAAAGCGGCCAAATACAATTAAATTTTTGAAAATAGCCAGCAGCGAAGGACTAACCCTAGCTAAGAGAGAACCAACGGCTAAATACCGAATGATCATCTACAACTGTCATCTATTACGCTCATAATACTTAATTTTTTAAATTATCTAAAAAGTTTTAATAAAATTATTAATCTAAGGATATATTAACTATAAAAGAAACTATATCATTTTTTGAGATATGTATATATTTATTTTCTATTTTAGATGTAATGATATTATGGTCATTTTCACTCTTATAAAAGTATATGAAAATGACCACAATATCTATGTTTGAAAATACAAAATAAATGTATATTCAAAAATACTAAAATTTAATTTATAGATAATATACATCTAAATTAACAGTCTTATTATAGAATTTTGAAAAAGTAAAAAATAGTATTTCTAACAAGTCTGAAATGAGAAGACCTCAGCCCCGCTACATAGTCGCTGACCCTCATAATTTGCGGTACGGCCAACCAATCGCTGCTGCCAGTATAAACTATGAAGTCAGTGCTGCCGGCGCGGGAGAGTGCCGTCCCGCTGCGTGCCTCTGTCCCGTGCTCCACGTTCGACTGGTACGTGCTACACACGAGAACGCAGCGTGTCAAGCGGGTCTTGCGCCTTTTGCACGCAACGCACGAACGATTGCTATTTTCGATTCGTCTGTCTACGTCATTCTCCCCAACGATTAATTTTCAAATGCCCAAAAATGTGATGAAATTTTTAAATGAAAATTTTTTAATATAAAAATTTTTAAAATAAAAAATAATATGATATAAAAGTTTTAGTTATAATATGGAGTTATTTTCAAATATACTAATTATGTTTGACCTTAATCAAAAATATACCAATTATGTTTCAAAAATCTCAAATATACCAGATACGTTTGCTTATAATTTCAAAAATGATCACTTTGTTATAGATCTTAATAAACACTGTTAGTCTATTTGTAAAATTACTAATATGTCAATCAAATTTAAGATTGGATTCAAAATTTTGAATATAATAACTCATTGCTACCCTAATTGCACAAGAGTTTTAAATATGAAGAACTCTAATTTTATTTCCATTTCATTTTATTTCATCTTTTATTATTTTACACCAGAGATATTTTTGGCATTTAGGAAATCGTAACTAACATTTAAACGGATAACAGGTAACTTACTTAACGACTTTTAAAAGAGTGAGTATTTTTGGAAATATATGCAAACATAATGGGTATATCTAGGATTTCTTAAACACAGTGGGTATATCTGAGATTAGGATTAAACGTAATGAGTATATTTGGAAAAAAAAAACCCTATAATATGGTTAGTTGGGTAGAAATAATTTAAAATTAAAATATTTGTATAAAAAAAATAAAAAAATAGGATAATAATGGAGAAAGAAAAATTTTTAATTAAAAAAATTTTAATTTGAAAACTTTTATATGATTCCGAACATGCCCAAAAAGTATGTTTGACATGATGAAAAAACTTTTGTAAGAAAAGCTTTTTTTTGTATAAAAAATCTTAAAATATGAGAAAATAATGTAATATAATAGATTCAAATGATGAAGAATAAAAATAATAAAGTTGAAATAGATATGTTAGTTATATGGATAGTTGTGTAGAAATTATTGAAAAATGCGTAAAAATGATTAAAAAGTTGGGTAGTTGTATATATAAATATGAAAAATAATTTAAATAGAATAGTTGTAGAGATTGAAAATTTTTAAATTTAAGAGAAATTTTTAAATTTAAGAGTTTTCAGTATAAACAAACACACCTAAAAGTCAAGAATTTTCTTTGCAAAAACACCTTTTTATCGTTTTTGCATAAGTTGTTAGCGAAAGTTAAGTTCTGATTAGTTAAAACTTACTTTAAAGTCCTGTCGAAAAGTAAAAAATGAACAGAGAAGTTTTTTTTTGCAAGAAAATTGAAATTTAGTTTTTTGGGTAAAATCTATTATTTATAGATAAATAGCTAAACCGTAAAAAGATATAATGAAAATTGCAAAAACCTCTAAATACGATGAAAGAATAAGTAGCAGATTGGGTTGGCTGCTGAGAAATTCATTTTAGCAGCCGTGATTTGCAACGAAAAATACCATCAGCAAACAAAAATTTTGGTTTCATTATATGCAATGAATGTGTGGTTGCACATCACGACTATAGGCTTTACGTCAAATAGTCTTTATTCCCTTGCCGCTTTTGCCAAAGCTTGTCTCAAATAATGTCAACTATAAGAGTCTATTTCGTAATTAGAAAATCATAAACAAATAAGAAAAATGACATAACGTGAGAGAGTTATTACTAGAAGGAAAGAGATAAGGATTAAATAGATTAGATAGTTGTATAAAAAAATATAAAATAACAATAAAAACATAGATACTAATTAAAATAGACATGTTAAGAGGTTAAGGTTTTGCTATAATTACATCGAAACGGGTGTATAAAGTGGTCTCTCTTATTACAAAATGGATCCTAAATGAAAATTTTGGCCTAATACCACTGCAACGAAATAAACAATTTCCTTCAAGTATAGACCATAAAACATTTCAACATATCTTTGACTTCTTAGTTAAAAATGAATTTTTTTTGTAGATGTGGTACATGAATGAAATGCTCCAATGGAGATTATATATTGTTCGCACTCTCACCGCAAGTACACAGGTCGTAGATTGTAGTATATAAATTATCAATCCTTAGAAAATTTGGGACTAGAAATTTTACTTTTAAACATTTTTGTGTCGAATGCCAAGAGAATATAGTGAATAAAATAGAAAAATGGGAAGAAAAATAAAATTAAAAACTAGAATGAGCAGTAGAAAATAGGGGTGCGAGTACCTAAGGTTTAGGATTTCACATGCCACTTTTGTAACGGGTAGTGATTTAATTATTTAATCCAGATATTATTTGTTAAAGGAGAACAAATCCTAATTTATCCTTGCACTTTCTCTCGAAACCTACAAGGTGTACCCTAATTTTTTTAACCACATATTTTCATGGGATTAAGTTAATTATAATCCATTAAGTTCTGTTGTTGTTCAAGAAATTTGTTAAATTCATCATGAATATTCTCGTTGTTTTAGATTTTTAGGTTTAATATCTTGATTATCATATATTAGATTTCCACCTCTCGGTTTCATCACCTAATATATGGAATCATGCCAAAGTACGAGCCTATATAAAAAGCAAGCATTAAAATCGTAGGATATTAAATTAATAACAATTTCTATCATAAATAAATTAAAATCACACATCACGCTACATTGTACACAAGCTACATCTTAAACCCTAGATTTAGGTTTAGCCGAGCATGTTTAAGTTTAAAATAAAATTAAAATTCAAATCCATATCAAACAAGACAATTAAAATTAAAAAGGGAAAAGATAGAAATGCTCATTGGTTTGGAGCCCCCAATGGTGTATCGGCCGCTCCACGAAACTCGTCGGTCGGCCTCTTGCCCATGCTCTCCTCCTTGCTCTTTTTTTTTTTTTTTTCTCTCTCTCTCTTGCTAAACTTCTCTCCTCAAATTCTGCTCTCTCTCTTGATTTCTTTTTTTTTTTTTTTGATAAAATGGGTATACTCAATCCCTAACCCCTTTCGATGTGGAAGGGGTTATGAATGGAGTAATCCAAGCAATTCATTGCCAAAAAAGTATCTGTACAGATATTCCAAAAAATGGCTTGGGGGGGTTACCCCACCAAAGCTGGTGGTCAGACGCCGAAACGGACACCAAATCGGCTAAAGAGTGCGCAACAACATTACCTTGCCGCAATACATGATGGACCGAATAAAAAACATTAGCAAGTATAATCGATCTAGCCTCATCAACAACAAAGCCCACGGGAGATGAAATGTGATGCGGATTAGCCAAAAAACTGCAAAGGTTGAGGGAGTCAGTCTCAAAGAGGACATGTTTGAGATTTAGTTGGAGAGCCCACTTAAGTCCCAAGAGGAAGGCAGTAGCTTCCATGAAGAGTGGATCCCTGCACGCTCTGCGCTTCCACCCGCACGCCGCAATAAACGAGCCCCCCGAGTCTCTGATGACAGCAGCACAGCCAAACACGTTCATCTCCCTCCTACACCTAGCATCAACATTGATCTTCACATACCCCGGTGGCGGCCTAACCCAGCGGGGCACCAATGATCTATCCAGCAACCCAGACGGAAGAAGCGCTTTGGCCGCCCCATGATGATAACGAAATTCCACACACCAAGTCAACGAGTCCAGGAAGTTAGGGCGGGATCCCTCCTCATTGAAAACGTTACGTAGAAACCAGACTCTCCAACAGCAAAGAATAAATAGACTTTGTGTGTAAAAAATCCCCTAATTCTGCCATCCATTCCCCTTTTCATGCGTAATTTACTTTGCTAATGGGATTCGTGCTTGGCCTGGATTGCGTGATGCTTGTCTGCCCAATTTGTATCCATCGTGGGCAGCTGCTTTGAACGCCTGAATGAGATTGGATGGCCTGAATTAAATGGAGGCTGAAATTTCTAGTGCTGATTTGCTACATTTGGACGGGCAGTGGTAATCTACTTGCTCATTGGATGGCTGAAAATATTTGGTGCATGCAGTTGAATTTCTAGCCGTTGGATGGATGTCTGAAATTTTATGCATCCAATTTCAGATGGATGGGCAGTGGAGATTTAGGATTAATTGGACGGCAGATTTGATTTCGGTTTTTGTTTTTGAAATGGACGGCTGATGGTTGACGTGTACAGCTACATGCTAAGGGTGGTGGACGCATCTGGACGGTGATGATCTTACATGGTTTTGAAAAAGACAATCCGGACGGTTGATTTATGTGGACAGCTTGGAACAATATGGACGGTGCACTGGATGGCTGGATTTAAATGGACGATCCAGATTTCATGATCTGCACGATCAGAATTAAACGGCTAAGATTTGCTGTCTTTTCGGTGAAGATTGGTTTGAGCGGTGGATTAAACGGTGGGCTAAATGGCAGCATGATGAATGGACGGCTGGGATTTTTCTGGAAGTCAAATGGAAAATTTTTTGGCCATTGATTTTCAGAGAAAGGATTAAATGGATGGTGGAATATCAGCTTGGATTTTCTGGACGTGACTGATGCATTAAATGGACGGCTGAATGCATTAGATGTACGATGCAGATCTTTGCTGAATGGTTGAAAATAATCTGGTCGGTGGCAGGTTGGATGCATTTGAAATTGACGGTTCAGCTTTATGGTTGGACGTGATCTTTGTCGGGCCCACTTGAAAATTTGCAAACCTGCATAAAAATATTTAAGCCAAATTATTTGCCCAGCAAATTAATAAATAGGTGATAAAGATATTCAAATTCCAATTGTTCATACACGTTAATAAAACATATCAAGCACAATTGATTTTGTGGCAACAAATAAAAAAATATAATTTCAAGTTAAAAGATCACTAAAATTATTTAAATCACTTGAAATAAATATTTACTACCCAATTGTTGGAAATAAACATTTTAAATCAAATCTTACATTAAACTCAAAGATTTACCCACCAAATTAGTATAAAATACCTACAAATATATTATTAATTTTTCAATTATCAAATACCCCTACACTTGAACTTTTGTTTATCCTCAAACAAATATATCAAAGGGTTCAAGAAATAGTTGTGAAATTTCAAAACTTTGAGCAAAAAGCAAATGTGATTGCGGAATTAGTGAATGTTAAATAAAAAATTTTAAACATGACACTTATTAAAAAAAACTTTGGTAAAAAATTCTTTCTTACTCAATTCATGTTGTATACACTGTCATCTACTCTACTTTCAATCATTAAAAGTTCAAAAACTTCTGCAATAAATTCCTAATTATCAGAAATCTTCCCCTTTTATCTGGTTATTTCATACACACATTTAATAATTTAAGTAATGGAGTAATGCAGAAAATATCAGTCAAATTACTTCATATACACCTTATCAAATTTTTACATTTAAATTTTCTTTACAAACTCAATTAGCCAATTCATAGGATCATAAGGACTTAGTAAGACAATGATTAGGTTTCGCACAAGAAATAAAATTTCAAAATTTTTCAAAAATTAGACCGTCTCCACATGACTTGAGCCTCATTTTACAACATGTTCGGATTTAAACACCTTTAAAGTTCAATGCTTGTCTTACAATTGTCCTCCATAATAATCCTGTGCATGCATAGAGAATGACTAATACTAGGTAGGTCATTAATGCAGTAGCCAATTGTATTCCGATGTTTTCTTAGTTCAATTAACAATTCATCAGATTGAGATTTGGAAAGATTTGCATTAATTATGACTGGATAAGTAGCATTTGGTCCAAGAAATGCATGCATGAGATTTTTAAGAAGAGGTTTGAGTTTTACCTTTCGTGCTTCTTCCTTTGATTTTGTTGAAGATAGAGGATTGGCGTTCGTGTCTAGTTTCTCGGGAGTTGAGATGGAAGTAAGTGAGATATGAGGGTTTCAATCCAAGAGAACTGCACAAGTAGAAAGTTTGGAGTTATCATTTTCAATAGTTACACCCTGAATGATACATACCTCTATCAGGTCAACTTTTCGATCGGCAAAGGGTCAATGACACGACTTGCAGGCAGGAGCTATCGGTTGATGGGTGCTTTGTTGCTTCTAAAAGGTTGAATTCAACTTTTTCATCTCCAACTATCAGTGAGAGTTGACCATTCTTGACGTCCATGATGGCTCTAGCAGTTGACCATTCCAAGAATGATTGGAATTTCATGGTCCTCTTCCATGTTGAGGACTACAAAGTCTATTAGGATGAACAACTTGTCAACTTTCAAGGGAATGTCTTCAAGAATGCCAACTAGGAATTTGATTGATCGATCAGCCAGTTGGAGAGACATAGAAGTTGGTTTTGGATCGCCCATGTTTAGCAATTTACAGATGGAGAGTGGGATTAGACTTATACTAGCTTCGAGATCATATAGTGCCTTGCTAATCTGAACATTTCCAAGAGCACAAGGAATAGAGAAGCTCCCAGGATCCTTTAGCTTTTTAGATAGCTTGTTCTGCAAGATGATGCTGCACTCCTCAGTGAGTGCAATGGTTCCATACTCCTCGAGATTTCTTTTATTGGACAGTATTTCCTTTAGGAATTTTGCATAGGTTGGCATTTGGAGGAGCATGTCAATGAAAAGCACGTTGAATGACAGGTTTTAGAGAGTGGAGACAAATTTCTGGAACTGCTTTTGGAGCTTAGCCTGTCACTGCCTTGTGGGAAGGGAAGAGGAGGCTGGTAAGGAAGTGGCGAGATGTACAAGTTTTGCACCACTGGTTCGGGTTGTGGCTCATCTTCTTGCTTTTGTTCCTACTCGACCCCCATTTCAGTGTCAATTTGAGGTAGTTGAGGTGGGTCAAGATGCTTTCCACTCTGAAAGGTAACTGACTGCACTTGTTCACGAAGGTATACTTTAGGTTGGCTAGGGAGTTTTTCCTTCTCTATGGGATGAGGTAGTGCATGTTGGGCAATTTGGTTTTCAAGTATTTTGATATGGGTTTTCATTTGGCTCATTTCTTCAAGTAGTATGTCAATCAAGGGATTAGAGGATTCAGTGGGGGTGAGGGCAGGTAACAGACTAAGTTTGGTATGAGGGAGGGTTCAGTGGTTTTCTTAAGAAACTAGGTGGCTTATTGTTTTGAGCATAGTTTTGGGTATTTAACTAGTTTGTCAAAGAGAAATTGGGGTGGTTCCTCCATCTAAGGTTGTAAGTATTTGGGTAAGGGTTATCATAAGTGCAAGTATCATACTGGTTATTGATTGCATTGGCCTGCTCGCTTGTGGTGTCCTGGATAGTAAAACTACACTTAGACATGTAGTGTGAAGCTCTACAGATCTCACAAGAAATTTGTCAAGAAGAAGATGCATTTTGGTCCGTGGGTTTCTACTTCTTTTGCTGCAAAAGTCGATCAAGTTTAGTAATAAGAGAATTCATGGATTCGATATCATATACATTATCTCGCCGAGAGGGTCCTCGGATGTCGCCGTATTGAGAATTGTAAAAAGCTAAGTCATCGAGGAGTTCGAGTTCGAGAGCCTCCTCATCAGTGAGTCGCATGAATCGACCACTAGCGGTTGAATTGACAGCGCTTTGGCTAGGTTGGTCGAATCCATTAAAAAAGCTTTCAATAATATCACCCTGCGAGGTGCCATGATGAGGATACTTGCGTTGCAGATCTTTCATTCTCTACTATGCATCGTAGAGAGTTTCACCATCTTTTTGGACAAACTGATTGATTTTGTCCCTGATTTTCCTGATTTTAGTGGGTTGAAATAGTTTCTCCAAGAAGGCAGTAGAGAGCTCATCTCATGTATTGAAGGTGTCGGGTGACATAGAATAGAACCACTTGCTTGCCCTGTCACGAAGAGAAAACGGGAAAAGCTGAAAATGGATTACCTCTCATGGGATATTTTGTACCTTGATAGTGTTGCACAGCTGCAGGAACTTAGTGATGTGTATGGTCGGGTTTTTCAGAGGGTAGTCTTGCAAATTGGTCCTGTTGAACCATCCAGATAAGCTTGGGATTGAGTTCAAAATTTTTTTACATCAATTTCTAGTTCCACTATGCATGATCGAAATCCTCGAAGGTTTGGGCGGTTCCGATCACTAAGATTTACTCTTCCTGGAAGAGCATTGTTTTTAGCCTGACTTTTCTCCTGCTTTTGATGTGGTGGGTTTGGATTGTTTTCCGCCATGTTGTCTTGAGAAGATTGCTGTTGTTTGTACTCATGAACTCTTCTCCTAAAAGAACGTTCAATCTTAGAATCAGCAACAAAAAGTTTTTCAGCTAGTTGTTTTGTAAAGTTTCGATTATGTGGGTGCATATAAGGATTAACTAGCTAGTTCAGAAAGGATAAAAATAAATAAGAACGAGAGATGAAAAAGAAAATAAATAAATAAATAAGATAAGATAAACATAAAAAAATAAAAATAAAAATAGATAGAGACAAAAGATAGAAAGTAGAAAGAATAAATAAAATAATAATAAAGAAAGAAAAGAACAAAGAAAGTATCTAAAAAATAAAATTTAAAGTAACGCCGAATTCCCCGGCAACGGTGCCAAAATACGTGTTCGCAATCTCACCACAAATACGCGAGTTGTAGATTGTTATATATAAATTATCAATCTTCAGAGAATTCGGGACTATAATTTTTCTTTTAAAATCTTTCGTGTCGAATATGAAGAGAATATAGTGAATAAAATAGAAAAATGGAAAAAAAATAAAATTGAAAACTAGAATGAATAATAGAAAATAAGTGTGCGAGTACCTAAGGTCTAGGATTTCATAAGCGACTTTTGCAACAGGTAGTGGTATAATTATTTAGTCCAGATATTTTTTGTTACAGAAGAACAAACCCTAATTTATTCTGGTACCTTCTCTTGAAATTTACAAGGCGTACAATAATTTTTTAACCACCTATTCTCATGGGATTAAATTAATTAGAATCCTTTAAGTTCTGTGGTTGTTCAAGAAATTACTTAAGGTCATCGTGCCTAGTCTCATTGTCTTAGCTTTTCAGGTTTAATATATTGATTGTCGTATATTATATTTCCACTTCTCGGTTTTATCACCTAATATATAGAATCATGCCAAAGTACGGAGCCATGTATAAAGAAGATTTCCACCTCTCGATTCCCCTTTTTCTCTGCATGTATGGAAAATAAAGAAGATATGTTATTATTTTTTTAATAAAGAGAAAAATGTTGTGAAAAAATAAGAGATTTCATTCCATCCTCATCCCCTTCCCACTAGTGGAAGCGACATATGATACACTAGTGCATAAGTGCATCCTATGCACCCTCTTCCTTCGTTTTCTCCTTGCAATTATACCCTAGCCTTTCCTTCTTTAATTTCTTCTAAAATGCTGGAGTCATTTGATTCCCTGTGAAGCTTTATTTATTATTGTTCATGAATATGTTATTCATGCAAGTAAACGGTCCAAATCATGAAACCTACTGGAAGTCTTACAAAAAATTCCGATTCTCACAATAACTACCGATCGAATAATTGGCCACTCAAGATGTTATGTCGGGTTCTTTGTCATTTTATACGCCACTTAAAGTGGAGCTGATCATGCAGATACTGGATACTGATAATTAGCTGATCTGCTCATATTCCTTGTATTCAATCTCCGTGCAGGCTCGTGTGTCACAACCATCGTACTCTGGTAGGGTGTCTAAAACCTTCCCATGCACCTACTTGTACCTGGCATATAGGCCCCTGAATCTCTTATCCTGATTACATAGCGGTTCACATGATCTAAGCCGTCCATTTTTTTTATTTTTACAAAAATGGGTTTTGACTATCAGAGTTTAGGACCACCAACTCATTCAATTTTGAGTTGGGGTCTAATGTCCGGTCTTGATATGTCATTATTAATGCAATTAAAGCAAAACGCAACAGCTGTATGGAAGTAACAGCTTAATTAAGCAGATTGCGGAAGTCATAAGCACCTTGTCAAATACAAAGCCCTTTTTTCCGAGTCAGAGGGTGGGCAGCGGCAGCGCTAATCCGCTATTTCTTTGGGCGTGATTTCACTGCACGCGTAGTCTCTGTTTCTGGCAGCAGTAAATGTTTTGTGTTCTTTCTCTCCAAACTAGCAATGCCCATATATGAAGAAAAATAGCAGCATGGCCCACTTTAGGCTCTGTTTGGCTAGCAATTACTGGACTCCTCGATGGAGTTCTACAAAAATTACAAATGCCTCTAGTTTTAACTTACTCGAATTAACCAATTTGTCGTCCAAATGGTAATATAATTTATTATAAATCTTACTTCAAAAATCTATAATTGATGCGATAATAATATAGAATTAAAATGTATTTATTGAGGGCATGTTTGGCTATACAAAATACTTTTTATACCAAAAATTTTCACTCTTCACGACTATTTTACTTTTTAATTATTTATTTACATTTTCCTGTACAACTATCGTACTTTTTAATCATTTATATACAATTATTCATGCAATTAATTTAATTATTTTATTGTTAATCTCTTTACTTTCCATCATTACCCTTAATAATCATGTCATTTCGCCGCCGAGGCAAAGTCTTTTTGTTAGGCGACATGTTCAAGCTTTGACACATGACTATAACATCTGTGGTGGAGACCTTTTCTCTAGAAGCCTCTATCGGAGCTTCCACCCATTGAGATTTTAGGATATACTAGTAAAAACAATTAGAATGCTGGTAAGATATTTTTAAAAGATTGTTAGAAACTTGTAAAAATGTCTTGGGAGCTTATTTTAATACTAGTTGAAATGATGTAATATATGAATGCCCATAAAAAAACAAACATGGCATTTCCTCAATTTTCAGAAAAACTTTATGCCAAAAACTTTTAATCTAAAATTTTTATGTAATCTCTTTTATATTTAAAATATGTTTTAAACTCTCTATTTTCATTAAAAATAAAGGATGTTATATTTATGTTATTTTTTATACATTCTCTTTGAGATACAATTTACCCAAATGGATGCTTTGATTTTAAAAATTTTAACAAGCACAATTATAATTTTGTGAAATTTGCAATTATTGCAGGTTTTTTTATAATAAACACAAGAAGCTAGCCACATTAGGTGTTTCATAATTTTCTTTTACTTGTAAAATATAAGCATACTTCTTGGTAAAATAGTAGAAGTTTATAATTCTGGTAAAACAGCAAAATTTTGGCCTGAATTAAATTGCCCCTGATCCTATGCTCCTGGGAGCATTGAGCCTCAATTCTCCCGGCTGCATGTACCTATTTTTTTAAAAAAAAATTTAAATTTTTTTCATGAACTTGTTAACCTAAGTGTATTTAATGTATGTATCAATTGTTACCATTTTGGGGGTATTTTAGATATTTATTTTTGATTTTTAAAAATTAGTGACATTTTAGTAATTTAAAATTACCTAAAATGCCTTTGATTTCAAAAAATAAAAAACAAATATCTAAAATATTGCAAAAATGGTAAAATGTTATATACATATTAAATATATATAGATTAACACTATTGTAAAATTTTTTTTTAAAAAAAAGGTGTATGCGCCCGGGAGCATGCAACACAGCATAGGATCAATGACCGAATTAAATGGAGGCTAAAATTTCTAGCGTTGATTTGCTGCATGATTTTGGACGGGCGGGGGGAACCTGCTTGCTCATTGGACGGCTGAAAATATTCGGTGCATGCAGTTGAATTTGTAGACGATTCAGATTTTCATGATTTGCACGATCAGAATTAAACGGCTAAGATTTGCTGTCTGTTCGGTGAAGATTGGTTTGAGGCTTTGAGCAATGGATTAAATGGTGGGCTAAATGGCAGCATGATGAATGGACGGCTCGGATTTTTCTGGAAGTCAAATGCAAAATTTTCTGGCCATTGATTTTCAGAGAAAAGGTTAAATGAATGGTGGAATTTCAGCTTGGATTTTTTGGACGTGATTGGTGCATTAAATGGACGACCTGGACTCAGCTTGGATGGCTTGGCTGCATTATTTCTGCCCATTGATTAAATGGACGGCTGAATGCATTAGATGGATGATGCAGATCTTTGCTGAGTGGTTGAAAATAATCTGGTCGGTGGCAGCTTGGATGCATTTGAAACGGAGGGTTCAGCTTTATGGTTGGACGTGATCTTTGTGGGGTCCACTTGAAAATTTGTAAACCTGTATAAAAAATATTTAAACCAAATTATTTGCCCAGCAAATTAATAAATAGGTGGTAAAAATTATTTAAATTCCAATTGTTGCAACACGTTAATAAAATATATCAAGCACATGTGATTTTGTGGCAACAAATAAAAAAAATATAATTTCAAGTTAAATGATCACTAAAATTATTTAAATCACTTGAAATAAATATTTACTACCTAATTGTTGCAAACACACATTTTAAATCAAATTTCACATTAAACTCAACGATTTACCCACCAAATTAGTATAAAATAACCGCAAATATATTATTAGTTTTCCAATTATCATATATAAATGGCTTCCATCCTAAAGAATCGGTTCCTACGAAATTTCTAAGGAATTTCTCGGTCTAATATTTTAATCATTTAATTTAGAAAACTCAACCCATTAATTGTATTTGAAACTCTTTGTTTTATCTTCAAATGTAATTATTATTTTAAAAAAGCTTTTAATGGACCACAAAACAAAATAACCAGAAAGTAACGAAAGTGTTTATTTTAGTTGATTTACTCTTTTAAAAGCAAAAACTCCTATTAAAATAATAATTAAGATAACTGGCTAAATAAAAATTTTAAATATGATCCATCAAAAATTTTTAATCTAAGTCTTTTAACTTTCCGCAATGACCATTTTCTATACAACTACTCTATTTTTCAATCATTTCCACAAAACTACCTATGCACTTAAACTATTTATTTTAACTTTATTCTTTTTACTTCTCATTATTACCTATATTGCATCACATCATTTTTTTTCATTTCAAAAACTTTTACAAAAAAAACTTTTCATCAAAAGATTTTCACTTCCCACAAACCCTAAATTTTATAATTTAAGCCCAAAAAGGGCAATATGCGTTTTAAACCCTCTACTTTGCCTATTTGCATTTTAAACCTTATAGTTGTCGTATTAGCATTTTTAAACCTTATGAAGTTTATTTCTTTGCATTCTAGACCCTCAGCCTTAATGATGAAAAAAATCGCTATTAAAATGTTGTAAAATGTCTAAAATGCCCTTCACATTTTAAATCATTTGAACTTTGATTTAAATTCTTTGCCCTCATAGTACTCACAACGTTAAAAAATACTATTAAAATCTTGATTTGCGTTTTAAAACCATGTGAAATTTGGTTTAAAATGCAAATGGCATTTTAGAAATTTTGCAAGATTTTCATAATGATTTTTATGTTGTTAGGGCTGAGGGTCCAAAACGCAAAGGATGAGATGTGAGAGTGTCAATTCATTAATCATCAACAATTAGTGAAAGTATCAATTGGAAAATTCCTTCTCACTCAATTAAACTATGCACACTATTACCTTTTTTACTTTTAGTCATTTAGGAGTTCAAAAATACCATAACAAAAACTCCTAATCTACAAGTATCCTCCCCTTTCTATCTGGTTATTTCAATACATACATTTAACAATTCAATCAGTTAATAATAGTAACACAAAAAATTACAAGTTAAATTACCTCACATACATCTCATCAAATCCTAGCATCAAAATTTCCTCTATTGACTTGCTCAATTAGTTCATATAGTCATAAGGACTTAATAGACAATGATTAGGTTAAGATTAGGCACTAAAAATTTGAATTGAACCGTCTCGACACTAGTTTGAGCCTTTTATGCAAGAAGGAAATAACATCACTACCACACTTAGTGCTTTTATTATTTTTTGAGCTTGTTCTCACCTTTGGTTTAACATTTTTTCTCTTTTTTCTAGAAACCAAGTCCAGTAATAACTCTCCTAACCATATTTTAGGGTATCAAGAGAATTATTTTCATTCAGTGCATAAGTCATGTGGTAAACCTTATCCCCATTATGCTTTTCTGCCCAAAATTTAGATTTAAAGTTGACTTAATTCAAAAAGTTGGAATTAAAGATTAGAAAGAAATTTCAGGCTCCCAAGGGTAAAAAATAACAATTCATTAAAAAATAGGCTTGTTAAATAAAAGAATACCTTAGTTATATTCCACAAACAAGTCAAATTGAGTATTAGCTTTGGAAATCCTTCAACTATAATGAAATTTCCATGTAAATTGAAAAAAACTAATCTTATTTAATTAACCAACTGTGTATTAGAAACAACCTTGATAAATTGGAGAGAATTACTTTAAGTTTAAAAGAAAGCAAAAATATTATCTTGGTATACCAATTTTATTAAGTGATTTAGGATAAAAATATATGTGTTTTCAATAAGTACATGCTCAAAGAAAAATTCAACATCTCACTAGGGTTCAATTATATTCCTAACTCAAAGTATTTGAAATTTCAAGTATGGTTTACTTAAAGAACTTACAAGAGTTCAAAGTGGAGTCTCAATTAGTCCAGTGTTTAGAGTTACGCAAGAATCACCAAAAAAATTTAATTTTTTTAAAAATATGATAAAAATTCAACAAAATTATCAATCCAAGTAATTAATAAAGTAATCAATAAAATAATTAAAGAAATAATACAACGCATTCACCCCTACACTTGAAACTAGCATTTCCTCAATGTTAAGATCTATTCATTCAGTCGAACATATATATATATATATCAATAAGAAAATGTTTTCAATGAAAGTACAATGCTAATATTTATTCATTCAATCAAAGATATATATCAATAAGCAAATATTTTCAATAAAAATTTTCAACTTCGCAATAATTTGATGAGGTTTTCAAACTACATACTCCTTGAGCAAGTTCCAGCAAAACACTATATGAAAATTTCAAATGAAAAAGTATCAAAATTCTAAAAATAAAAATAGAAATATTAATACTCCCCTAATAAATATCTTTTACCGGACTGGTTGAAATTGTATCAACCAACACTTATTCTTTCAAATACAAGTTCATGCAGTTCTTTCTCTAATTTCTGCCATGCAGCATCCCACGTGCTTGTTTTTTTGTTCTTGTATAAAGTTAGATTATCACTAGATGTGAAATCTATCAACTTCTTCTGCAGCATCATCTTATTGTAATTTCATGTCAAATCATTGATACCATTGGTGTCTAAATAGGAGTTTGAATAAAAAGAGATGTAATGTTTTCTGGAATTACGATCATCAATATGCATCTCTTCATGATCTTTGCATTGTTCAATTGCTATTTGCCGAAAAACAAATGATGGTTTATGCAGCTCTAGTGGTATAGGTGACTTCTTGATATTTATTTTGTTGGATGGGCAAACTTTTTTTACTTTCTCAGTATAATGCCCTGACTCGTGGGAGCACATTACAACGTGGAATCTTACTCCAAGAATCTTTAAGTGGTGAAATTTTTTAATGAAACTAAAGTTTCATCTTTATATGAGCGAAAGCTTTACCTAATGTATTGAAAAATTAGTTGGAATTTTTTTTAGAACCTACATGAGTTCCATTTTCTTGACTAAAATGCGGCATCATGTAATCTGTATTTAGGACATTTGAGCAATATGAAACTTGATAATCATTATAACTCTAACATTTTCTACTAAATCACTCACATTTACTTTAATTCATCTAATACATTCCTTATATAATCATACTTCACATGAAAAACTAATTACTATATTTAACATCAATAATAAAATATTAAAATGTAATATTTACTCACAACTATTATAATTATATCCAAGGCTCCCAATAAACCAAAACTATTAAAAATCATACCTTCACTACTTAGCTAGTAGTGAAGGCTATTCTCTATCAAGGGTGTGTTTGTTTAGGGCAAAAAAGTGTCAACTAAAACTTTTCAATCTAAAACTTTTCACTTTCCATAATTACTCTATTTTTTAATTATTTTTTCACATTTTTCTATACAAACTACCCTACTTTTGAATCATTTCTACACAACTACCCATACAACTAACCTATCTATTTTAACTTTATTCCCTTTACTCCTCATCATTACTCCTATTATATCACATCACTTTCTATTGATTTGACAACTTCTACTTCAAAAACTTTTCATCAAAAATTTTACCTCCAACCAAACACACCCCAAGTTTGCATCATCTACGCTCATTGGTTAGTTGAAAGCAATAAGTATAAAATATTCAGTAAGCAAGCATTTAAAAGTAAAAATAATTTGTAAAACTCATTGCATTGTCTGGAAACATAAAATTCTTTAAAAAAATTTCATGTATCAAAATTAAATGAGTACATGCATGTATCATGACTTAGTCCTTGTTCGGTAGATAACACTTACCAAGTGATCATTTACCTGTAACAACTTTTCTAATCTTATAGGATTACCACTTTAAAATCTTATGTGCTTAACAAGGCAATACATGAATCATATACATCCTGCTCAACTCCAGAGGGTACTTAAAATGCCTCTAGCGCCACCCTTAAGACTCGAGGTCAAGTGACTGAGTTCAGTTTCCTCAGAAACATCACCTCCTGTGTCACCCCACATGGTACGTAATGCATACAAGCATACCATAAATTATAATCATTGTGAGAAAATATACATGACATCACGAAACAAACTAGAAATTTTCACTTCAAAGTGTACAATTCAAACACATAAAAGAAAATAGGTTAATAATTCGTTGGCAAATATCATTTCATAAAATGAAAAGGAACGAATTTTCTTATAATAAAATTCTTTTGAAATAAATTTTTGAAAGGCTTGCTTACTTTTTTCCTTTAACTTCCCTCCATCTTTTCTTTATCCTTCCCCAGCATAATCAATAGGAAATAATATCTAAACATATCATTCTCATCATCAAACATGCCAATCTACATGCCTACTTATTTCCTATTTGCCCAATTTTTTATTCACCTTTAATAAGAAACTCAAGTATTCCTTTGCATGAAAATCTTATTTAAATATAATTCATCTTACACTTGCACAAACATCCTATTCTCACTCTAAGACTTCCAAATATAAATTTCATTTTAGATTCACCATAAAATTAGGTCTCACATGTTTTCATAAGCCAAATATGCGCAAAAGTAATCTTTTCTCCACACAAAATCTCAAAATTCATATACTATATGCTATCTTAGTCTTTTAATCATTCTGTAAATGAAATGGTCTTAACACGACTTACATAATTAACGTTTATTGCATTTAATTATTGCATCCATACTTGAAACATAGTATATTCCATTTTCATTTTTTTCCATAAAAACTTACATCTTCAAATAATAAATTTATCTACCACAACTTAGTTCTCATTTACATGTGATGGCATGGTCACATTCCTTGGGTTCCCTCTTACTTACATTGTTTTCCTTTAAAAATCTCAATCATTCAATTCAATTTAACTTTCTAACAACAACTAAGATCGTTTGACTTATTAATTAACAACCTTATTTTAACTCAAAATGTATCTTATTTCTTTCCATTTCATTAAAATATTGATTTAGTCCTTTCAATATGACTTACATACATCAATGAATCATCGCACAGTTGGGCAAATATCTTATTCTCATTTAAGAAATCAACATATGAAATTTGACACACGATATCATAAAATTAAGTTAGTCTTAATCTTATAGATCTTCCATACTTAGAATTTATAAATTTTAATCCGTATCATATCTAAAATTTCATGTATTATAATCTATTAAAGCCTTGTCATCATTTTGTATTAAAAAATACACTTAGATAAAACTCATATATGCATAAATTTTGCATTTAATATCTAAATTAAGATATATGGAATAATAGAGCTTTCACTCGATATATAAATGACGTTTTCATATTCTAAAAACCATTTGAACTTGATATAGCCTTTACAACCTATTTTCCACTTTCCCTAAAAAACATAACCATTCTATCTCAAATACCCATTGAAAATAGCTTAAATAACTTGATATTTAAAACTATAATAACACTTTACTCAACATGTTTATTTTTTCCAATTTCGTAATTTAGTTCATTTTACTCTTAGCTAATTTTCTCACTTGCCCAAAATGCATCATTCATTTCAGTTCGTATTTATTCTCTTTCCATATAAAACTTATGAGTTGATCTAATAAATTTTTTTCCATGACCAAACAACCTGTCGACTAGGTTATTTCACTTAAATCTCAATACTCATTGCTTAACACACACATATAGATTTATATCTCATTATCTAAAAATCAAACTAATCGTAATTGTATAAATATAATATTTAAATACCAAAATTTAATATCTAATCTCATAAACTTAATTTTCCCCAACTTTTCTTTACTTCCATTTATCTAACTTATAATTTATCATTCTATCATCATTCATATGTATTATACTTTTTAATATATTAATTATAACCCACAATATACCATAACCAAATTCATCATATACGTACATTGTGAAATTTAACCTTTATTTAGGCTTACTTCAAATTCCTATATATATATGCATATATATTTTTTTTATAATTACAACTTTTTTTAACCACCCATTTATCACCAATAAACATACATCATGCTTCTAAAATTACAACTAAATTATTTAGGAGCCATCTTTAAACCCAAATTAATCAACTGTACAATGCCCAACTTTGGCTAGTTAGATGAGTGAGTTTTAAGCTTGAAAATTTAAAATTTTTACTTCATTTCATTTTCACATGATTAAAATTCAACAAGTATAATATTTTAAAACAATTCAAATAACTTCTAACCATTCGTATACATTTCATACAACTACTATCCATTCTTTACTATTTTTCCTCATTTATTTAGCATCTAAATTATATAAAAATCATTCCATATACATTAAATTAGAAAGCCCCATTCTTCTTATATGAATTTCACAGTTGTGCATTTTTCAAGAATCACATATATCTAGTTTTAGGCTTTTAATTATAAATATTTTATTCCCTACTATTACTACATAGTTGAAATAATTATATTTAACATTTTTACATCAATTTCACATACTTAGAGCTCATTTGCATAACTGCCCATCATGATCATTATGGCTACATAATTTCAACAGTTTAATGGCTTAAAAATTGCATATTAAAATTCCCTCACCTGATTTATGTAAAAGCCCCATCCCTATATTCATTTTCTTCAACTGTCACACTTTTAGGATTGCATAAAAATCCAAGCCCACATCATAAACACATAATTTAGCATGTAAATTTATAAATTGCACACCCTAGCATGATTCAAACTCATAACTAGAGATTTGGGGGTGAAAGAAAATCAAAACCCTAGCCGAGTAGCTTGAATCCATACATGGATTTAATTTCATTTTCAAATCTACAAGATTCGAGCTTCTTACATGTAAATCCAAATTATAGTAGCAAAAGCCCCATTGTTTTTACATGATTTAGGGAGGAATTTCAAAAAAAATCTCTAAAACTCATCTTCCTTACCTCTGATTGGCAACAGGATGAACGATGGCGGTTGTAGTGGCTACGACAACTTGGGTAGTGGACGCTGGCAACCTCCCTTCCTCCTCTCCTTCCTTCTCTTCTCCTTCTCTTCTTCTATCTTCTTATCCTTCTTCTCTTCTCGTTTTCCTCCTAACACGTTCACTAGAAGGGGATGATGCCCCTTTTGATTTTATCTTTTTCTTTTTGTACTTTGCAAGTACACCATATGGCAAAGTCTACCCTACTATACAAATATATATTCCATATGTTTACATGTTATAAATCATAAAATTAGCAATTTTATGATTTAAACTCATGGTAAGTATTTTGATCATCAAAGCATGGTCATTCATTGATTTAAACAATTTAAACCAATTAACTTATTTAAATAGGATGATTTAACCGCAATTAATTAATATAAAATTAATTAATATACTTTGATAATTTTTTATTCAATAATATCATCTTAAGTCATCATTATTTATTTACTAATTACCTTTTTCTTACTTCATAATTTTACGCCATTAATTTATATTCAATTTTATTAGCCCAAAAATTTTATTTATACATGATACATGCTTAGACCTGTAATTAAAAATTGAGGGTGCTACACTCAGTGCTTTCAGGTTGCATTTCCTTATGATTTTTTTTATTTTGAATTAGCTCTTTATCATCATTCTACACCCCACCCTTCGTATGATTCTCATTATTTAGATTATCTTCATGGTATGTTATGTCTTTAGTCTTTTCTTATTCATCTTTATGCATCTCATTCTCGACTTGATCATTATCACTTGAGATGATTTCATAATAGTTTAAAAAAAAGTCATAGATTCCATACATAATTGACTAGGAGGCTCATTAGAATTCTCATTTGGATGGCTAGATCATTGTGTAACCTACTCTCCTAGTGCTAGAGCACGCTTTGTTTGTTCGACAATTTTTTTTATCAAACTGTTGCAGCTGTTGTTACACTCATTGTTGTATTGCCTTTGTTGTTTAAGAATCTATTTTAAAAGACTGTCAATATAAGGTTCTTTTGGTTGTGCTAAAACTATTGGTGGAATGGTGTTCACAATCTCACCGTAAGTGCACGAGTCGTAGATTGTAGTATATAAATTATCGATCTACAGAGAATTTGAGACTAAAAACTTTTCTTTTAAATACTTTCGTGTCGGATATGAAGAGAATATAGTAAATAAAATGAAATAAAAATTAAAAAAGTGGGAGGAGAAAATAAAATTTAAAATTAGACTGGGTGGTAGAAAACAAGAGTGCGAGTACCTACGGTCTAGGGTTCACATGTGACTTTTGCAATGAGTAGTGATATAATTATTTAATTCAAATATTGTTTGTTAAAGGAGAACAAATCCTAATTATTCTTGCACCTTTTCTTGAAACCTACAAAACATACCCTAATTTTCTTAACCACATATTCTCATGGGGTTAAGTTAATTAGAATTCATTAAGTTATGTGGCTTGTTTATGAAATTTCTCAAGGTTATCATGCCTATTCTCATAGTCTTAGATTTTCAGGTTTAATATCTTGATTATTGTATATTAGATTTTCACCTCTCAGTTCCATCACCTAATATATGGAATTATACTAAAGTACGAGCCCATGTACAAAGCAAGCATTAAAATCACAAGATATTAAAATAATAATAATATCCATCATAAATAAATTAAAACCACAAACCACGCTGCATTGTACACATGCTACATCATAAACCCTAGATTTAAGGCTTAGCCGAGCACGTTTAAGTCCAAAATAAAATTAAAATTCAAAACCATCTTAAACAAGGCAATTAAAATTAAAAAGAAAAAAAGATAGAAAGGCCTATTAGTTTGAAGCCCCCGATGGTGTGTCGGCTACTCCATGCAACTTGTCAGTCCGCTTCTCGCCCGTGCTCTCCTCCTTGCTCTCTCTCTCTCTCAAAATTTCCCTCCTCTCTAATTTTCTGCTCTCTCTAGAATTTTTCTCCCCCCAAAACTCTAGCCATGATCCCTTTATATAGGTAGAGTCCATAGTTACCTATGCCTAATATCTTACACAATCAGAAATTGCATAGGAGGGACTTGTCGTGCATGGGCCGGTGCTACATAATGAGTTTACATGTTGCTGGTCATATGCAATGGACGACTAATATGCAAGATTGCATGGTTGATCATGTGATCTACATGGCGGGGATGGAAGACTAGATTTTGATGCACCTAGTCCTAGATCTTGCTGAAAATAATTAGACGGTTCAGATTTGGTGCTACTTTGACTTGGCCATTGATTTTTTGGTGGGCCCACTTCTTGAATTTGCAAATTGGTAGACCATCATGCTGCATGATTTTTGAATAGCTTGGAACCTTCGATTTCAGTTGGATGGTGCTGATGGATGTATGGATGCTTTCAGACGCTTTGGCACGGCTGGGCGTTGATGATTTTACGAGAGCCACTTGATAATTTGATGAACGGCCTGGATTTGCATGTTAACCTGCGTAAAACAAAGATTTAAATTATTAACTCATCTAATTAATAAACAGGCGATAAATTAAAATTATTTGACACCCAAAATAATTATTTTTAATATGAAACATATTCGATTTCATAACAACAAATAAAAATTATAATTTCAAGCCAAAAGATCATAACATTTATTTAAATAACTTGAAATCAATATTTAATGCCCAAATGTTGCAAAATCATATTTTAAAGCAAATTTCACACCAAACTCAATTAATTACCCACCAAATTAGTATAAAATACGCACAAATATATTATTAAATTCTAATTATCAAATGGAGGGAGAACATATTTTCAACATATTTTCAAAGTTTAATTCATGAGATTGAGGTAGAATGCAGTTTTGCTTAGATTGAAAAGAGGGATTATGTAATTAACAAAAGCTTGAATGTGTAGGCCTATCAAGATTGTGAGTGCTTGAGAAAGAGTATTCGATAAGATAGGGATGGTTATAAAAATTTTGTTACTCATATCCCAAGTCTTACATAAGAAAAGTTTGAATGTGTAGACTTATCAAGATTGTGAGTGTTCGAGAAAGGGTTTTCGACAAGATAGGGATGGTTATAAAAATTTTATTACTCATATCCCAAGTCCCATTGGTTTGGTGTATTTATCATTGAAGTCCCTTCTTCATATGTATTGGTCTGCTATTTCATAATTCTCATGAGATTCCTATCAACCATCCTGTTATCATACCATTGATTATGTTGTGCCATTAAATAACTTCTAGAAAAGAAAACAAAAAGATTTATCTAGAAAGAGAATATATAAAGAGAGATAGAGTAGAAAAAGAAAGAAAGAGAAAGAAAAGAAAAGTGTTTAAATATAAAGCAATGTTATCAGAACCGAACCGGTGATTGAACCGGTAAAGGAACTGGTCTGGTTCGAACTGGTTCAACCGGTTAATCAAACCGGTTTGAACCGGTGACGTCAGCATGACATATTTATGATGTTATAAATATTAAAAATTTTAAAATTTTAAATAAATATATTAATAAAATTATATTTTTATAAATCCTAAATATATATGTTAGATTTTAAGGACAACATTATAAGCACAAAATATGCATGAAAAATTAATAACTAAGTTCTAAAAAATTTGCCTGCAAGATCAACCTGCTTAGGAAACCGGAAATGTCAAGATATCAACGCGGGGAGATACAGATCGGCCGTCCGCGCCGGGAGAGACAGAGATAGAGCTCACGGCGACCGGTGAGGTGGCACGCGCGGAGAGACGACGTGCGGGCAGCGGTCAGCACGGGCGGCGAGAGGCGGGCGGCACGCGCGATAAGGGCGACGGGCTGCGACGTGCGCATCGAGGGCGTCGGCGCCGGGAGAGACAGCGGGCGTCCCGCGAGTCGAGGGCGGCGGCGATGAGCTCATCGAGGGAGGCGGCGTCGGGAGAGACAGAGAGAGGGGACACGGCGTCGGGAGAGACAGAGAGAGGGGACGCGGTGGGCGGCACGCAGCTCGTCGAGGGAGGCGTCGAGGCCGGCGGCAGACGCGGCGGGCGCTTCGGATTCATCAAGGCCGTCGGCGCCTGGAGAGACGGACACTGCTTCGTCCTGTCCGTCGGCGCGCCTGGAGAGATGAACACTGCGGGTTCATCGAGGACGTCCGACCGGGCGAATCCGGTCCGACCGGAATTCCGGTTAGACCGTCGGTTCACCGGTTCGGACGGTTTATTGTTAACGAACCGAACCGTATGTTAACGAACCGGATGCGGGACCGGTTCCCGGTCGGACCGGTCCGACCGGCCGGTCTGGTCCGGTTCTTACAACACTGATAGAAAGTCATAAATAACACCGAATTCCTTGGTAACGGTGACAAAATACTTATTGCAATCTCTCTGCAATTGCACGGGTAGTAGATTATAGTATATAAAATATTATTCTCATAAAGAATCTAGAACTTAAGATTTTGGATTTAAATACTTACATCAAACATAAAGAGAATATAGTAAAAGGAAAAAATGATAAAAGAAAAAAGTTGATCTTAAGAATGTAGAATTGGGATTATAAATCATGGAATGAAAATACCAGAGTCTAAGGTTACATATAGGTCTTCTTCAACAGATAAGTCTTCTGTTTATTTAATTTAAATATTATATATTAAAGGAGAACTAACCCTAAATTATCTTTGCACCTTCTCTCGAAATCTATAAGGCGTAATCCTAATTTTCTTAACCACCTATTCTCATGGGATTAAGTGATTTACAATTCGTTAAGTTCCGCGGTAGTCCATGAAATTTCTTAAGGTCATCATGCCCATTCTCATAATCTTAGATTTTCAGATTTAATATCTTAATCATCGTATATTAAACTTTCACCATTTGATTCATTCACATGTATATGAGAATCATTGCCAAATTGCAAGCTTTCACACCATGCAAACATTAAATCACAAGATATTAAATTAACGCATAATATCCTTCATAAATAATTCAAAACTACAATATCCACTACAGTGCATGTGTGCTATATCCTAAATCCTATATTACGATTTTAGCCTAGCATATTTCTGATAGAATCCAAATATAAAATAAAAGTGTTTCTTAAACCCATCATAAATAAGATAATATAATCAAAAGAAAAGGAATGCTCATTGACTGAAACCTTCAATGGTGTCTTAACAACCCCAAGTAATGCTTTGCCTTGCTTTTTCTCCTCGTGCTCCGTGCCTTCTCTTGCTCCTCGGACATTAACTAAAGCTTAAAGGATGTTCTAACATGCCCTCGAATGTTCTTAAGAGGTGTTTATTTAAAGGTGAGAGGGTACTTGCACAATTGTGAACCGTAGTGTATGTGAACATTGTGCATGAATAGTTCACATGAAAAGTGTTTATGAACAATGCGTATGAGGGCACAAAATGTTTTAGCTTTCTTTAAACACAATTTTTCTTTGAATACAAGTCTTGAATTTGTATCTTAACTCCTCTTTCATTGAGGATTGTCAGTTTTTCTATGTTTTATACCGAAATTGCATGTATTCGTCCTGCTTTGCATAAATTGCTTCAATTGGTGAGTACTTACGTAAAACTACGCATAATTAATTAAAATATGATTCAAATCAACTTAAATACTAAAATTCTCATAGAATTATTATCCAAAATATATAGTATGAAAGTGACTTAACAACCAGCGACATTATTATTATTTAAATTGGGCGTAGGTCTTATAATATGAAATGAAAAGTAAGATAACTTCAAATAGTTATAACTTTTGATCCGAGCAAAATTACAAGAACTCTGAGATATCAATTAAAAGTTCTTTTTGAGCCCAACAATATGACAACTATTATGATTCTAATTTTTTTAATTTCAAATTTTTATTATTTTAGTAAATTCAAGTTTTACTATTTATAATAAATCATGTTTATTTGAAGTTTATGTAATTTTTTTCATAATTCTATTTGCATAGGTTTTCTTAGCACTAGAATTTTTTAAAGCACTTTTATAAAATATGTTATATTCTTTTTATTTTAAAAATAAATATAGAGACTTTGAATAATATTCCAGAAAATTTTCTTATATTTTTGTTGGAGTTTCACTGTTGAAACTCGATTATCAATCTTGAAGGTGTAGCCTTATGCTAATCTTTTTAATACACTTTCCTTATTGTGTTGGTTGATATTAGAACAGGCAATCTTGTCGAATCGAATTGCTAACTATTTACATGTAGAAGGCGACAATTCTCATGGCAAAGATTAGAGAACTAAGACCTTAGGATCTGCAAGATAAGATCATGAGGTGGCATAGAGAGCTCATGAGCAGTGAATTGATTGCAGATTCTGGCATTTCAAATGACAATTTAAAAATTTTGTAAACAGATGCAATGCTTTGAGCATAGATGCTAACAAAGTTAGGATGAGAAAGGCCACGTTCTGAGGATAACTAAGCTCATGGGCAGCCTTTTTGGTAGACCTATTCCTGTATATGGGTATAGATAACAAGTCCATGCGGAAGATTCAGACAAAGAAGAAAGGTATTTTGTGAAATCTAGCAAAAACTGTAATGCCCAATTGCCTAGACATCCTTGTGGCTACTCAACAGGTGCCAAATGAGCTAAAAAAATTTGGTAGCATCTCCCCATAATGTGAAAACGTCTAGTATGGAATACATGACCCATTATTCATAAAAATCTTAATTTCGTTCCAAAATATAGCATATAGCTCTACATTTATACATTTGCATTCTCATACTATGGAGACATTCATATAGTAAGAAAGTCATTATAATTCATCATTACACAACAAAGTAACCCAAAAGATCATATATATGTCCATATAGATTGTAATCAAGTTCAAAATACCCAAGTACAATATGTCTGTCATAGTTTGATTAAACTAAGTAAATTTCTACATTCATTAGCATCAAATAGAAGCATAAAGCCTAAAATAGCTAAGAACACAAGTGTCAATCTAATGAGTTTAGTCTCCAATGTTATGTCCTCCTTCGGTCCATCTCGAGACTCCTCATCTAGCTTGTAATCTAAAGGAAGAATAGAAAAACATGTGAGTCTAAATACACTCAATAAGTAGATAACATTTAATGAAAAAAAGGAAACCATATAAGATTCGTGATGCACATGCCATGACATTGATGTAATGAGACAATTTGTAAGTGATATGTATACTACTGCATATCTTTAACAGGCCATCCATAACCCTCTCTCATGTCAACCAAGGGTCATGAATAACCAGATACAACCACACAACACATTCACATATGGAGTTATATTAAAAGGTCATGTAACGCAATGTGCCTATGATCATACCCTGCTGAACTATCAAATTTGAATTATTTAACTCAATAGTGCATCACTCGATACAAATAAAAATAAGTGCCACAAATCACACACATAACATTAGTAAAATGAATACAAGTTTACATTAAATTTAGCATACTGACTGTCACACAGACATTTCATCGAATACATAGTAGGCGGTAGAAAGAAATTATCTAGTTCTTCATATAGATTTAACCCGTAACATATTATCTATTCTACAAAATCTATGCAACAATCTTTAATTTCTCATGAATCTCGTTAATGTGTTTAATTTCATATTCAACACTTAATTTGAGAGAAAGAAATATCTACTTACCTATATTACAATTTTCCCTAAAATCAATAATTTTAACCTCAAATCTTTGGAAATTTGAGCTGCTTTTGATGCAAACCAATGATCTTTAAGGTGATTTACAATGATCTTGTGGAGATTTAGTGCCAGGACGAGTGTTGAGGAGACAAGAAGGAAGATGAGTTGGAAGGAAAGAGTAAAAAGGGTTGCTCGCTCTTCTTTTAAATGGTCTTAACTCTTGGCCACATAGCCCAACTCATATTCTTTTCCTATCCCACATAATTACATCACTTAAAATTTTCTCTAGTAGTGTTGCCCCCTTGACCCCTATGATGTCTACTTTGTGAGGTTCAAGATAGTCACAATGCCCCACATCAATGATACATGTCTAAATCAATACCCAATAAATTATATTATAATCAAGTTGTGCGGTCACACAAACATACCAATTACAACTCATACTCATTTTAATATGCTAGTGAATAGTATCCCATATAACTCAACATGCCAGGATTCTAATGCATGCATGTATACACTACACATCTTCTAGGTGTCACATCTATGTACATTATACACAACACTAACATAATTATTTAGTGGTATATTCACAAATTACCACATGGTAAGGAAAGAGTTATAATAAAAATACTTAGTCCTCATGAAACCCATATTTAGAAGACATGATTATGATGATAAAAATACCCGTGAATTTAGGCTATTTGTAAATATTTCTTACTTCTATGAGGATCTTAATATTTCTTAGATTGGATTGAAAATGTAGATAATTTTTGGAATATATAGATATTTTGGAAAGAAAATAAGTGAAACTTATGACATTTAGACTTAAAGGTGGAGCTTCTACATTGTGGGAATGTTTGCATCTTAAAAGCGTTTGTGAAAGTAAGACAATAATTCAAACATAGTTGAGCATGAAGCAATTGTTGCATGATAATTTTCTTTGCCTTGGTTATGAAAATATTTTATTATAGCAACACCACTGTTACTATGGGAGTACTTATAAGAAATCCAATAAAACAAAGAAGCTAACTCATGGTATAATTGCACTTATAGTCAGTGCAAAGAGAAGAAGACAACAGAAAAGTAAAAAATAACATATGTGGAGGATGGGCAGAAGTTTGAAATTTCTTATACTATCAAGGAGACAAAGGAAGTACACAATCAAATTGTAAAAAAAGTGTTGATAGATGAAGAGGAGTGGAAGCTAGTAGAGCTCCATAATGTAATCAAGCTATGACTAGTGGAGTTAAAGGAGTTGATGCCAGACTATTTATGGGTCACCACCTGTGAGATATACTCAATATTATGAGTTAGATCTACTTTGAAGAAGGCTAATGAGTAAACATATATAGTGAATTTACCAAATTCATTAGGAATATCCAAAATATTCAATGTAGTAGAATCTACTCACTTAATTCTTTAGATAAACCCTTCTACCCAAATATTCTAGCAAATTTAATGTTGAGTTTTTCTCAAGTAAAGGTGAATGACATAGGACTCCATGCGAACAAAATTTTAGAGTTGGTAGAATTATCAAGATGCAAAATGGTAAGGTCCTTATGTAATAAAAGAGCAAGACAATTTCGAAAAATCATAGCTTTAATTTGGGTAGGGTTATGGGAGACACAAGATATCAATGAAAAGCTATTTTTCGAGCTAGACATCATGACAACTCTGATTTTTATTAACTTTTATTTTTAATCTTTTAGCAATTTTGATTTTTATTATTTTTAGTAAATTCAAAATGAGGAAAAAAAGATAATAAGGCTATCATAAGATTATGCCTTCAAAATTGATAAAGAAGTTTCATCATCGAAACTTAAACACAAAATTTAGATAAATCTCTAGAACATTATTCAAGATCTATTAGTCTTTTGAAATATAAAGAACATAACATATTTATAAAGTTCTCTAACAAACCCTAGAGCTACGAAAGTTCTGAGAAAATAGAATTAGGAAAGAAAATTATGAAAATTGCTAATAAACATAATTGAGTAAAAATAAAAAATACTAAAAATAATAAAATATGAAATTAATAAAAAGTTTATAAGAGTTATCATGAAGTTGGGCTCATAATAGCTTTCTATTAATTTCATGTGGCTTCTAAAGCTTCATGTGGGTTAAAAGTTATAATTATTCAAAGTTGTCTTATTCTTTTGTTGTGTAAGGACCTTTCCACTTTGTATCCTAACAACCCTACCCCTATACAATTTCATCTACTTGATGTCTTGCATCATTTAATTGTGACAAGGTCTTTGATAGTCGAAGAGGAGTAAAAAATGGTAGAGAAATTGATATAATCAAGTTGTTGCAAGCAAAGTTCAAGGAGTTGATGTTAAATGATTTACTTAATGAATCCCTATATATGAGGAATATTCAACATCATAAGTTTGGTCATACTTTGAAGAAGGTCAATGACAAATCATGTATAGTGGATTTGTCAAATATAGTGGGAATCTCTAAAATATTCAATATGGGGTATGTTTGGGAAGTGATAAAATTTTTAGATGAAAAGTTTTTGGTGTAAAAGTTATTGAATGATAGAAATTAAAGAGTAAAATGAAAAAATTTAAAATAGATAGGGCAGTCGTATGAGTAGTTGAGTAAAAATGATTGAAAAATAGGGTGGTTATATAGGAAGATGTGAAGAATAATTAAAAAATATGATAGTTATGGAGAATGAAAAGTTTTATATTGAAAAGTTTTAGGTTGGAAAGTTTTATTTAAAAAAAATACCCATGATGAATATCTTCAAATTTCATTCACTAGAAATTCTTTTATCCAAATGTTTAGACAAACTCAAGGTTATTTTTTCTCAAGTGAAGAAGAAAGACGTAGAACTCTATGCGGATGAAATTTTAGAGTGGGTAGGATTACTAGGACACAAAATGGAAAAGTTTATAAGCAATGAAAGAGCTAGATAATTTTAGATAGTTATAACTCTTGATCCAAGTAGAGTTATGGGAACTACGAGATATTAACGGAAAGTTATTTACAAGCACAACATCATAACAACTCTTATAAATTACTTTTATTAATTTTTACTTTTTGCTATTTTTAGAAAAAATTTATTTTTTACTATTTTTAATAAATTATGTCTATTAGCAATTTTCATAATTTTCTTTCCTAATTCTATTTTCACAAGGTTTTCTTAGTGTCAGGATTTTATTAGAGAACTTCTATAAATATATTATGTTCCTTTTACTTTAGAAGACTAATAGATGATAACTCGCGAAAATGTGAATTATTATGACCCATTTCAGGCTAGTTTTGCATGTTAGTCCAAGAGAATGTGGTTAGCTTGCACTAATTTAGCTTAGTTTTCACTCACTTTGCATTTTAGGAATAATATGTAGTTTTTATGCATTTTTAGTATAAATTAGGCATTTATAGTTCATTTATTTAATTTTAGTTGATTTTGCAGGAAGGACGGGCAACTATCCGCGTGCGAGTGAGTCGAATGAAGAACCGAGCAAAATGAAGAAGCAAGCAGGCTAGCGCCCAGGCGCCAACCAGCGGTGCCTAAGCGCCAACCTATAGCCTTAGCCAGATGTTTCAGCACCTCACACGATGAAACACTTCCAATAAGATGGCGCCTAGGTGCCAACTTGGGCCGCCTAAGCGCTACTTTACTATCATGCAGAGACATCTCGAAAAGCTTCTAAGTCAAGCAGCCTCCAGAGAGTTGGTGCCTAGATGCCACGACGAATCCACACACGTGCATGTTTGCATGTGTGTCGTACGGACTAAGCGCAACTTAAATAGCTACCTAAGGATTCATGCTGGAGGAGCGAGAGCTGACGGAGCATCCGTAAAGAGAAGGAAAAGGACTTTCGTTTCCAGCGCATTTGAAGAAGAGATCCGATCTTGTTAGTGGAAGCTCACGCGATTCAGTTTTTCTTTTTCTCAATCTCTTTCCTTCTCTATGTTTCTAGGAATACTTTCACTCTAGATGTAATGGGAGTTGATGCCATATTCTTGAGCTAAACTTCCATAGATGGGAAGTTGAGATGAATTGACATCTAACTATATTATTTTGGTTCTTTATGATTTAGAAATGAATATTTGATTTGTTGTATGATTGTGCTGTGTGGATTTACCCTTTCATATGTTGTCTAATGCTTTTTACAACATTAGCTACCTTGTAAAATGATTTAATTGCAGGATTCATCCTTGGAAAAGGAAAATCCATGCCAGATCCATATGTAGGACATAGGTTTCTTCTTTTGTTAAGGGGAAATGTTTAATGGATAGAAATATATTGTTAAACCCTATGTAGTTATCAACAAATTATGTACCTATCAATTCCATTTCATTTAATTGCATGGGACATAACAATTGAGTGTTATGTGATTAGCTTTATTGTGTTGGAAGACATATATAAAGATTAGTGAACTTGGACAAGGAAATTCCTGCACAATCTAAAGAAGAGGAACCAATTTGATATAGTTTAGATTCAAGGGTTCCCAACTATCCCATCTGTCATCCCCATTTGATAATTCCTTTTTGGTATTCTAGTTATTCTGTTAAACTCTTCTCTATTTCTTTTATGTATTTTGTATTTTCAACTTCATTTACAAAATCACTTTCTACTCACTGAAAGCAACTGAACTAATTAATAACACTAGTTGGACCATATCATCGTGAGAGTGATACTTCACTCACTCTTTATTACTTGATCGGCACATATACTTGCGTTAAAACGAGCAATTTAATTAGACATGCGCGCAACTCGTCAAGTTTTTGGCGCCGTTGCCGGGAATATTCGGTGCTAACTAAATATTATTAGTTTTATTGCTTTCTTGTATAATTCTGTAATTATAGTTCATTTTACAATTTCTTTAGTTTAGTACTTTCCATCTTATTACAGTTGAACTATTTTTTTGCAGGACTCATTATTTTTGTATGTGCCGAGGCAGGGCTAGTAAGGACACTATTATACCATTTGATCCAGAGCTAGAAAGAACTTATCTGAGAAGATGTCGCAAGAGCAAAAAAGCTAAGAATCAACAGCATACAATGGAGTGCATTAGGAATCAAGATGAAAATATTCATGCAGATCAACATGAAAACTAACGGGTTGAGGTTCCAAATCATCCACCACAAGATGATTTGGAGCAACCTATTTGGGATCTCATTGAGTTGGGGAAAAAAACAGTCCAAACTAGCATTCAACCTCCTCCTGTCAACACCAACAATTTCGAGATCAAACCTGTGGTATTCCAAAAGCTCCAATCTATTGGGCAGTTTAGAGGATTATCTTCTGAAGATCCACACCACCACCTATGCAATTTCTTGCAGATTATGAATACTTTCAAGCAAAATGGAGTCTCCGACGAAGCAATGAGGCTATGGACTTTTCCGTTTTCATTGAGTGATAGAGCTTCATAGTGGTTGGATTCTTTGTCATTGAACTCTGTCAACACCTAGAACGACTTGGCACAGAAGTTTCTTGAAAAATATTTTCCTCCTGCCAAGTTAGCCAAGCTCAGAATGGATATAGTCTCGTTCAAACAATATAGAGAAGAGACTCTATCAGAGTCGTGAGATCGATTCAAAGATTTACTCCGAAAATGCCCACATCATGGAATTCAGCCATTGGTGCAAATTCAAATATTTTATAATGGTCTCTAGGATTCCACCCGTCATATGGTGGATTCGTCATCAAATGGTTTCTACTAAGGAAAAGCTATAGAGAATCGTACACCCTGCTAGAGAATATGGCAGCAAATACATATCAATTGCCATTTAACAGAAGCCGAAGTGGGAGTTTACTCTAATTGGATGTAGTTTCATCTATAAAGGCTCACATCGACGCTTTATCCAGGAAAATCCAAAATCTATCAAGGTCTGCCAATGTCAACGCAGTAGGGCCTTCCACATCGCAATCATCATCAGCAGAATATTGTACGTGGTGTGGAGAATTTGGCCACTCCAATGATCAATATACCTCCAATCTGGAGTCCATTAATTATGTGGGCAACTTCTAGAGAAATCCAGTAAATCCATATGCAAGCAACTATAATCAGGGCTGGAGGAATTATCCAAATTTCTTATGGAATAACTAGGCTAGGCCGAATTAGCCGCCAGGATTCTCGCAGCAGAAATCTCAGCAACAGCCAACCAACCCAGTTCAAATCAACCCACCTCCTCGAGAAGAAAAGAAATCTAATCTAGAAATTTATTTATGCAATTCATGTAATCCCGGATCACAACAAACAGGAACTTGGAAGCACAAATTGGCCAACTTGCTTCAGCTTTAAATAACCGACCTCAAGGTACACTACCAATTGACACTGAACAAAATTCGAAAGGAAAAGGAAAAGAGCAAGTGCAAGCAGTTACATTGCGCAGCGGTAGGCAACTACCAGTCGTAATTCAAACAGAAGCAAAAACTAAAGCTGCTAGTCATCCTATTCATCAGTCACAGGAGGCAGAGGAACCAGAAACAAACCAAAAGAAGCCTGAGGATGAAACAACCACTAATCAAAGGCCTCCTCCGCCATTTCCTCAAAGACTTGCAAAGAACAAAAAGGAGGGCCGGTTCAAAAAGTTCTTGGAGGTATTAAAACAACTGCATATAAATATACCTCTTGTCGAAGCTTTAGAGCAAATACTGAGTTATGCCAAATTCATGAAGGACATTCTGTTGAAGAAAAGGCGGTTGACAGAATTTGAAATGGTGGAATTAACAGAGGAGACTAGTGACATAGTGCAGAGAAAGCTGTTGCCTAAGCTCAAGGATCCAGGGAGCTTTACTATCCCATGTACAATGGAAAACTAATACTTCGGGAGAGATCTATGTGATTTGGGAGCCAGTATAAATCTAATGCACAAATCAATATTCAGAAAGCTGGGTATTGGGGAAGCTCGACCTACGACAGTAATGTTACAACTGGCGGATCGGTCTATAACATATCCGGAGGGTATAATTGAAGATGTTCTGTTCAAAGTAGACAAGTTTATCTTCCCAGCGGACTTTATTATTCTAGATTATGAAGAAGACTAGGACATGCCAATTATCCTAGGTTGGCCTTTCCTTACAACAGGCAAAGCTATAATTGATGTACAAGCTGAGGAGCTAACCATGAAGGTGCAAAACGACCAAGTTAGATTCGGCGTGTTCAAGACGATGCAACTATCAAATGATCCAGAGGAGTGCCTTATGATCAATATGGTGGATTCAGCGGTTCAAGCTGAATTCCAAGTCACCTCTTATAAGGATATTCTGGAAGCATCATTAGTTGGAGAAATCAATGAATCCGACGAAGAATCAATAGAGATGATACGTTACCTGCAACAATCTCCAACTTTTACATGATATCCACAGAAATTTGAGGCGCTGGAGCTCAAATCGGAATCTTTTAAACACTTGAAGCCATCAATTGAAGAGCTGTCTGTTCTGGAGCTGAAACCTCTGCCAAATCATCTAAGATATGTCTACCTAGGAGCTAAATCCTCACTCCCAATTATCATTTCTTCTGCATTAGATTCCGTTCAAGAAGAAAAGTTGCTCAGAGTGCTCAGGAACCATAAAAGGCTATAGGATGGACCATCGTAGACATCAGAGGAATTAGCCCATCTTTCTACATGCATAAAATTCAATTGGAGGAGAATTCCAGGCCGTCCATTGAAGTGCAGAGAAGACTGAATTCCATTATGAAAGAAGTGGTCAAAAAGGAGGTTATCAAATGGCTAGACGCAGACGTTATATATCCAATCTCTGATAGTTCTTAGGTCCGCTCGGTGCAATGTGTCCCGAAGAAAGGTGGAATGACGGTAGTTTCCAACGAGAATAATGAATTAATTCCAACTAGGACAGTTACTGGTTGAAGAGTTTGTATGGACTACCAGAAGCTGAACAAAGCAAACAGGAAAGATCACTTTTCGCTTCCGTATATTAACCAAATGCTTGATAGGTTGGTGGGTTGGGAGTTTTATTATTTTCTGGATGTTTATTAAGGCTACCACTAAATCATAATAGCACCTGAAGACTAAGAGAAGACCACGTTCACATGTCCATATGACACATTCGCATTCAGGAAAATGCCATTTGGCCTATGCAATGCACCAGTAACATTCCAGCATTGTATGATGGTCATCTTTATTGATATGGTGGAAGACTTTCTGGAGGTATTCATAAATGATTTCTTCATATTTGGGAATTCCTATAACGAGTGTCTCGTAAATCTTTCCAAAATGCTTCAGCATTGCAAGGACACGAACTGATTCTCAACTGGAAAAAATGTCATTTTATGGTGCAAGAGGGTACAGTACTTGGGCACTGAGTTTTCAAACAAAAAATTGAAGTCGACAAAGCCAAAACATTGAGACTATCGAGAAACTTCCTCCTTCCATATCAGTCAAAGGTATTGGTAGCTTTCTGAGGCATGCGGGGTTCTACAGAAGGTTTATCAAGGACTTTTCGAAAATCGCCAAGCCGCTATGTACGTTGCTAGAAAAGGACGCGCCATTCGAGTTCAACAATGAATGCATGCAATTGTTCAATGAACTGAAAAAGAGATTGGTATCAGCGTCAATTATTATCTCTCCCAAATAGAACCTCCCTTTTGAATTAATGTACGATGCAAGCGATTATGCATACTTGATAAATAATGTTGTATCAACCTTTCCTCTTTGAAAGTTATGATCAATCAAGAATTTACTTAATCTTTCATACCAAGCTCGTGGAGCTTATTTTAATCCATATGAAGCTTTGGTTAATTTATAAACGTATTTCAATTGATCCTTTTCTTCAAAACCCGGTGGTTGTTCAACATATACTTCCTCATTCAAGTATCCATTCAAAAATGCACTTTTCACATCCATTTGAAACAATTTAAAATCCATGTGAGAAGCAAAAGCTAACAAGATACGTATGGCTTCTAGTCTAGCCACAGGTGCATATGATTCTTCAAAATCTATTCGTTCTTCTTCCCCTCTCCAAACCCTAGCACCTCCATTTTCATCCATTCCTCCTCCATTCTTCTTCCATTTGTCCCCCAATCTTCTCTCCATTTCCTTCCCTTCTTCTTCCATTCCATCTCTCCCCCTCTTCCATCTTTAGATCCACTTCTAATTCCTCCCAAATCAAGCTCTCCACCTCCTAATCCTAAGCCAACTCGTACGTTCCATCTCTACTCTATTTTTCTTCATTTTCATCCCCTATTAACCCCATCTTCTTCCCCGTTTTCGGCCGGCGCCGGATTTTCGAAGACAGTCCATCGGCGCCTAGGCGCCACCCAGCCGCGTCGCAGCACCAGTGCAGAACAGGCCTCAACTTCAAAGTCTCAAAGCAAGCAAATGGGGTAACTCTTCTTGATCTTTGGTCGACTTAATACTCTTGATATCGTGGAATCTTTGCGTGGTTGAATGTGATTTGGTGCATTGGGATTGAATATTTGTGATCGGAAGTGTGGTTGGAAGTGTGGTTTGAAATTATGGATTACGGAGTGGTGGTTGATTTGGATTAGGCTATTGAATTTTGTGGGTTGGCATTGTGTTGGTCTGGTTGATTCATTGGAGATATGGCTTCTTCTTCCTCTGCCAAAAGAAAGAAAACACAAGACCCTGCGGATTTTGATGCCAATTGCTTTGTATCGGCTCAGGCGTTTAAGCGGTATGCAGATTCATTGCAAAAGAGGCACCTGATACCTGAGCGAGGAATAAAGATAGATTCCTTCTCCAATATTTTCATCAATGCACTCAAGGCCTGGGGGTGGAAAAAGTTCATGATACAGCCACAATCGGCTATTATACCAGTTGAGCATGAGCAGGGTCAGGTCAAAGTCAGAGGAAAGATAGTTCCCTTTCATCCCGAAGCAATCAATTCCTTTTATGAGATGCCTAATATTGATCATCCGGATCAATATGAGGAACTGTTGGAGGGAGAAGAAAGGGAAATAACTACGATCACCCGAGCCTACTGTAAAAGACCACCCACATGGAAATCGACGAAAGGACAATTAACATCGTTCAAGCGCGAGGATCTCCGCTATCATGGGAAGATGATGTTTTACTTTATCTCCCCTAGGCTGATGTCGTCTACCCATGTGAGTGAGGTCACCATGTATAAGGCGCTTCTCCGCCACGCCATATACTCAAACTTGCCTATTGATGTGGGGAGATTTTTGTACAATCAGATATGCACCAGTGCACGGGCTCTTACAGGCAGTTACTGGTTCCCGTCGCTTATCACTGGGTTATGCAAGAGAGCAAAAATCCGATAGGAGGCCACAGAAGAGGTATTAAATTGCCAAGCCATCATCGATGACTTATCCTTCCATGTACCATCCTGAGTCTGAACCGCCACCACTCGTCCAACAACACAACCAACGGCTGCTTCCTCGTCTCAACCACTCCCAACTAATGTGAGGTTGACCAACCTAGAGAATATAATGGCAGCCCAAGCCCAATTTTTACAGCAGTCCAATAGGGCTATGGAGGCGCACTTTCGTAGACTCATGGAGGATCGACACATTGATACAACAGCTTACCACCATTCCCGTTGACACCTCCCGAGTTCCAAGCCCGTTTTGGTTAGTCTTCACAGCAGCCGGGTGAAGAAAGTGAGGGCAATGACAACGACTCCTCTGCATTAGACGCCTAGGAGAGTTCCTGTTCTCTCCGTTTTATTTTACTTTTATATTTATTTCTTAGTTTATGATCATTTAGATTTCATGTAGTTTCATGTATTGAGGAGAATGCATCCCTCAAGTTTGGGGGGGTGTATAACTCCTTTTTGTGAGTCTATATTAATGCTAATTATATGTGTTAGTTTGCATATCATGTCAAATTTTGCCTATGAAAATTATTGTGGTTCAATCCATTTTGATGAAACATGTGCAAAGTTGAGAAAAACTTTAACTTGAAAATGATTTCATGAAAAATTGGAAATTCAAGCTAAGGACTATGTGTTAAGGAAAGTTGCAAGTGACGTGTGAATGAATTGAGTGAATTTCATAGTAAATTGTTATAAATTCAATTCCATGCTAATCTTTTCAACTGAAATGATAAGAAGTAAGTTAAATATTTGATAACCATGTGCTTTAAAGAAATAAATGATCTCATAAATGCGTAAATTTTCACAATTTTTTTAATGGGATCTAAAATGGGTTAACTTGTGACAAACTGCGTATATGTCTATTAAATTGCTTGCTTTTAACGCAAGTGTACGTGCTGAATCAAGTAATAAAGAGTGAGTAGAGTATCGTTCCCACGAGAAATTTGTCTAATTGGAATTATTACTCAGTTTAATTGCTTTCGGTGAGTAGAAAATTCTAGGTTCCAAACTTAAAACTAAAATTATCAATGCAAAAAGAAAATAAAAAAGAGTTCACGGAACAACTGGAATACTAAATACAAATTTATCAATTGGGGATGATAGATGGATAGTTCAGAATCCTTAAATCTAAACTATATCGCATTGGTTCCTTTTCATTAGATTGTGCAGGGATTTACTTGTCCAAGTTCAATAATCTTTATATATGTCTTCCAACGCATATAAAGCTAATTATACCTTATTCAATTGCTATGTTCTCATGCCATTAAATAAAGTGAAATTGATAAATTCATAACTTGTTCATTGACTACACAGGGTTTAACGGTATATTCCTATCCATTAAACAAATCCCCTTAACAAAGAGGAAACCTATGCCTATACAGGGATCTAGCAAAAATTTTCCTTTTCAATGATTAATCATGCAATTGAATCATCTTACAAGGTAGCTAATCTTGTAAAAAGCAATAAACCACATATGCAAGGGTAAATTACACACACAATCATATAGAAAATTAAATATTCATTCCTAAAATTTAAAGAACCTATACAATATAGTTAGATATCAATTCATCCTAACTATCTATCTAAAGGAAGTTTAGTTTACAAACATGATATAAAAATCCTTTATATCGATTATAAAAGTATCCAAAAAATCAGAGAAAGAAAAATAGAAAGATGAAGAGAAAATTATTTCTCTGGGAGTTTCCACCAACGGGGTTGAATCTTCTCTTTAATCCGCGCTTTGATCGAATTCGTTCCTTCTCTGGGTGTCTATTCCATCTTCGGCTCTCCCTCCTCGTGCACGAATCCCTAGGTTTTTATTTATAATGGTCGATTTGTGCAACATATGTACAAAAATCCGCACGTACGGATGCATTGTGGAGCCTAAGCGCCAACTCTCTATGTGCTATGTGAAGTAGAAATCATTCTGAATGTTCTGAAGGTTGATGATTTGGTCAAAAACTCTTCTGGAACACTTGTATGATCATGCCATGGCACCTAGGTGCCAACTCCCTGGAAATTTTTATTGCTGGATGTGCTAGAGATACTGGCTAAGGCATGTAGGGTGGCGCCTAGGCACCAGCCCAAATGCCTCTTGACTTGGTTCTGATCTGCGTCTGATTAGCCTACATGCCATAAATGGACTAAAAATGCCTAATTTATACTAAAAATGCATAAAAACTGTATAATGCTCCTAAAATACAAAGTGAGTGAAAATTAAGCTAAATGGATGCAAACTAAGCCTAATCTCTTGGACTAACATGCAAAAATAGTCTAAAATGGGCCATAATAACTCGCATTTTTACGAGTTATCACACCTCCAAACTTAAATATTGCTAGTCCTCGAGCAACACATGAAAACACCATGAATGAATAATCTAAATTTGAAAAATAATACATTATACAAAACAAGGCATGCATTTTCACTCTCAAACCAAGTTACATGTGGATGACAAAATTTTCTAGTACATGATAATAATTCAACATGCTAATCTTCCATTTGATCAGAAGAAACTGATTGAAAAATCGATGAAAAGAGGCGAACCAAAGTTTAAGCTGAACTAACTGGTCAAAGAAAATGGTAATCATTCACTAGATTCAATTTTTACCCAACTGTACATTCTTCCCCCCCCCCAACTTATTGCAAAACTCTCCTCACCATATTTCAGGATATCTGGAGATCTATTTTTTTTGCTCCCCTCACCATATTTCAGGGTATCTGGGAAGAAATTTGATTTTAAAGCATTATTACTATGATTTTCCTTTGCTTTTTTACGCGAACCTTGACATTTGTTGATGCCAAGTCCCAGTTAATCAGCTTAGGTCAATCACCCCTTTTTATTATTCTGATATCTTGGTAAGGGTAAAGAACATGCCTGTGTAATTTTTGTGAAGTATTACCATTTCTGAATCCATTAATCCCCTTAAAGTACTTGGTTAGCATTCATTTAACTCAGTTCTCATCATGTCAGTTTGGAAGATTGACATATAATAATGTACTATGAAATCCTTTTAATTCTTTCACATGTAATTTGCAACTTGCTTTTATACATGGTCCTTAATCTGAATTGCCCATTTTTCATTAATTCAATTTCAAGTCAACATTTTTTCACAACCTTGCACATTTTCAATAAGATGGATTGAACAAAGATAACTTTCATTAGCATAAGTTGACATAATATGCAATCTAAACAAAATATGAAAAACGAACTTATGGTTGAAAATTATACACCCCCCAAACTTGAGAGATGCATTGTCCTCAATGCATGATGACCTAGGATGACCTAATAAACAAAATATAAAGTAAAATAAAATAAAAATAAATAAAAAATGGAAAGGACCGGGACTCCCTCATGAATTGAACTCGATGGCGTCCTCGTCCTCACTGTCGCTGTGCTGCGGCTGGGATGACTGGCCGAAGCAGGCTCGGAACTCTGGGGGCATCGATGGGAAGGGCGAGAGAGTCGAGGCATCAATGTGGCGATCCTCCATCAACCATCAGAAATGGGCCTCCATTGCCCTATTGGACTACTGCATAAACTTGGCCTGAGTTGCTATCAGGTTCTCCATGTTGGTCAGTCGCTTGCTGGTAGTCAGTGGTTGAGAGGAGGGTCCTGCTGATGGTGCTACCTTAGGGCGAGTCGTAGTGGATCAGACTTGTGGCTGGGTGCGGTAGGAGAGGTCGTCGATAATCGCCTGGCAATTCAAGACTTCCTCCGTCGGCTCCCATCTGACTCTCACCCTCTTGCAAAGCCCGATGATGAGGGATGGAAAGTAGTAACTGCCCTGGGGTGCTGTAGCACTAGCGCAGATCTGATGGTAGATCAGCCTCCCCACGTCGATCGTCATCCTGCTATATGTGGCATAAAGCAGGATTGCACTATCCATCGTCACCTCACTGATATGCATCGACGACATCATCCGGGCTGAGACAAAGCGGAAGAACATCCACCCGTCATACATCATATCACTGCGCTTGAAGGACGTGACTTGTCCTCCCGTTGACTTCCACATCGGACGCCTTTCGCAGAGATGCATAGTAAAGGAGTTGATGTCTCGGTCTTCTCCCTCTAGAAAATCCTCGTACTGGTCTCGGCGATCAAAAGAACACAACCCATAGAAGGAGTTGATCATCTCAGCATGAAATGGGACGATCTTGCCTTTAACCTTAATGTTGGTCTCGAGTTTATGGCTATTACCCAAGAGGGAAGGGGTGAATTGGGTACTTTGAAAGTTTTACTTAAACGAAAAAATTTCTTTTTGAATTTAATCCCCTTAATGAAACAAATGAATAATATGGAGATTAATAAAGCAATAGAATCAGAAATGCAAACCACAACACTAGATAAGGGTTTTATAGTGGTTCGGGCGACCTCCCCTACTCCACTCTTCCAAGCTCACACCCTTTGTGACTTGGGTTCCACTATGTATTATCAAATACAACTAGAGCAACAACTCTCTTCTAGATTCTAGCTCTAGGGGGCGTGTACAAATCACAGCATAAGTAGGTGACGAGTTCCACTCAAGTCACAACTCTACTTTGCTATCACTTGGTTTAAAACACTAATATTAAACTAAGTATCAAATATAAATAATGAATCAAATAAAGAAATCTACACTTTACAGATTATGTAGGCAAGTTTCAGCTCATGGAAGAACTCGTAGGAGAGATGGTTTGATCAACTTTAAAGAATGCAGTAAGTTGAGGCGTAGTTCTTCACTTGAAACTTGTATTGATCACTTAATGCTTGAGAGGATGGTAGTTGAATCTTAGTTAATGCTCTTCTTTAACCTCTAGCATGTTCTCTTGAATGCATATTTATAATGGTGGAGTAAATTCGAACATTTGGAGGTAGGTGGCGTGCATTTAATGCGCCAACGTTCAAATTTTTCCAACCATTGCGACCCAAGTCGCAGATGAAGTCGACCTTGGGTGCGATTTCACCAATCGCTTACTAGAGTCGACTTGGGGTGCGACTTCGGTTCCCAACAGATATCTCAAGTTCCACTTCAGGTTGACTCGGTCCTGAACTTAACCCAAGTCGCAAGTGAAGTCGACTTTGGGTGCGACTTCACTTTCTATATGCACTTGTTGGAACTTGAATTTCTTTTGAAGCTTACTTGCTTGTCATTCATCTTGTATTTGTTCTTCCACTGAACACTTAATCTTGAAGCTTTGTTATGTTAAATCTCTCTTGGAAACTTTGACTTCATGCCTTGGATTTCGGATGCTGCTTTGATATTCTTGATTTTTCCATCCATAGAAATAGCCAAATAATTTTTCCTTGAGTATAATATAGTCTTGAATAATTTTATCATGTAGAATTGCTTGTCTAGACTATATTCATCTTCAATTTGACTCGAGTCGGATATCTGGGTCGACTTGGGGTATGACTTTACTTCAAGTTGCATGTGGAGTCGACCTAAGGATGCGACTTCTCCCAAGTCGCATATGGAGTCGACTTTGGGTGCGACTTCACTAATCTTGATTTTGAATTTCAACGCTGGAAGTTTTGAGCATCTGAAGTTGTTGGTGGAGTCGACTTGGGTCTGCGACTTCACCCAAGTCACAGCTGAAGTCGACTTGGACTTGCGACTTCACCTGTCTTGGATCCCATTTTCAACATTGGAAGGTTTAAGTACTTGAAGTCGATGGTGGAGTCGACTTGAGTTTGCGACTTCACCTAAGTCGCAGCTGAGGTCGACTTGGACTTGCGACTTCACCTGCTTAGATCAAAATTCAGCACTGGAATTTTTGCTTTTTTCCAAGTCGATTCTGAGGTCGACTTGGGTATCAACTTGACTCAAGTCGATAACTGAGTCGACTTGGTTTTGCAACTCAATCTGTCAGATTCTGATTTTTAATTTTCTATCCTTTAAACATTTTCCACAAAACATATTAGTCCCCAAAACTTACTCAAATTGAGTTGTTAATCATCAAAACATAGATTGTGCTTAATTTTCCATTGATTCCAACACTTAACCCTGCCCTGCTCGCGTTCCACTGCATCAGCATATAATTCTTTGACCACTGGGATGATCATAGGCTGTGGCTGCGCCAAGAATTGCTGCTTACCTCGGGCATTCAGGGCATTGATGAAGTTGCCGGAGAATGAAGCAATCTTGATTCCCCTCTCTGGAATCAGGTGGTGCTTCTGAGCAAATCCATGTACCGCTTGAAGGCTTAAGCGGACACGAACCGGTTGGTGTCGAACTCAATCGGATCCTGAATCTTCTTCCTTTTGGCAGATGATGAGGAAGTCATGTCTCCAATATCAAATAATCGCCTCAAACAAACGCCCGAACAATAATCCACAGACAATCACCAAAGCAAACTCCAAAAAATGCACAAGAGCTCTAATCTACCGTCTAATCACCCAAATTATCCAATCCAATCCAAACCTCCAACCAACCAATCACCAAACAATGTTCAAATAACTGAAAATGCACCAAATATCAAGTAATTTTACCCCCGGGAGCTTGTCACTTGAAAATCTGCAAAATTTCAGTTGCAGCACTAGCGTCGGGGCGTGGTGGGGTGCCGCCTAGGCGCCACTCTACTAACAGCGTAGTCCGGTGCCGGCCGAAAGAAATGGTGAAGACGAGGCTTGAACAAGAGCCCAAAAGAAGGAAAAAATGATGGAAAACAATGTTTAGGAATGGGGCTTAGGATTTGGTGATGAAAAACTGAAATTTTGGGTGGATTTAGGTGGATATAAGAAAAGGGGAAAAGTGAGAATGAAATGAAAAATGGAAAGGATGGAATGGAGAGGTGATTACTTGATAAAATGGGGTTGGATTTGAGTTTAAGTGGCTTGGAATCAAGGGGAGAATGGTTGGAAATGAAAAAGGGGAGAAAACTCGGCATCGGGGCTCGAGGTTAGGGTTTTAAACCCTAACCCGAGCCTTATAAGGTCTTCCGGGTCGTGTTGTCCACGACCCAACACCAGGGCACCACCATGCGATGCCTAGGCACCAGTTCATCGCTCTGTCTTCTTCAGGATCTTCATCACGTCACCTGGGTACCCCCATGCAGCGCCTAGGCACTGATGTTCTTCAGCAATTTTTTGAAATTTTTGCTCTCAACTGCTTCCAAGCATGATCTTTATGAAATTGAGCTCCAAGCCATTTTCCTAAAAAAATAAAAACAAAAACACAAATAAAAATGAAAATAAATAATGGGTTGCCTCCCATTCGGCGCTAAGTTTAACATCCTCATTCAATTTTCTTTCAGTTCCACCACCTCCTTGCAACGCTGAAAATTATCTCCCATATAATGCTTTAGATGTTGCCCATTCACGACGAAACTGTTGCCAGATGCCTCGTTGAATATCTCCACTGCTTTGTGCTCAGTCGCTTTATCACCACAAACAGACTCGATCATCTGGATTTGAATTTTTCTGGAAATAATTTCAATCTTGAATTGAAAAGCAGAACTCTCTGACCTAGCTCGAATCTCCATGGTAAAATTTGTCTTGCCATTTCTTCACCTTTTCTTTATAAGTCTTGACATTTTCATAGGCTTGCATTTGGAATTTGTCCAACTCATTGAGTTGCAGCAATCGATGCTCTCCTACTTGTTGCATGTCCGGGTTTAGTTTTTTAATCGCCCAATAAGCATTGTGTTCCAATGGAAGATGATAGGCTTTTTCATAAACCAGCTGGTAAGGAGACATTCCAAACTAGGTTTTGTAGGCAGTTCGATATGCCCATAGTGCATCGTCCAGCTTGATAGACCAGTCTTTTCGAGATGACCCGATTGTTTTCTCCAGAATTTTCTTTAATTCTCTATTGGCCAACTCGACTTGTCCATTGGCTTGTGGATGATAAGTTGTCATCACCCTGTGGCATACGCTATATTTGTGCAAAATTATCATGATCTGCCAGTTGCAGAAATGAGAGCCTTCTGTTGGTCCTGAGTTAATGGCAATTACCCAAGAGGGGAGGGGTGAATTGGGTATTTAAAAATTTTCAACTTAAACAGAAACTTTACCCCGGATTAATCTAGTCCCCTTAATGAAGAAACGAAATGGAAAGCAATATAATGTAGAGAGCAGAAATATAAATCAACACACAAGATTTTATAGTGGTTCGGGCAACCTCCCTATTCCACTCTTCCAAGCTCACACCCCTTGTGACTTGGGTTCCACTATTGTATTTCACAAATACAACTAGAGCCACTGCTCTCTTCTAGATTCCAGCTCTAGGGGGCATCAACAAATCACAGCACAAGTAGGTGATGAGTTCCACTCCAATCACACACTACTTTGCTTACACTTGATCTTAGTTATCCTAACTAAATCAAGTTCAATACAACAATTAAGAATAACAAAAAGAATCTACACGTTACTGTTGTGTAGATGCAGTTTTGGCACAGAGAAGAACTTGTTGAGTTGGCTTTGAAGAATCAGTAGTTGAGCTTTTGCAGTTTGAAGCAAAGTTCTTCTTCTAAGGATTGGCTTGATCACTTGAAGCTCTTTAGAGATAGGAGTTATGAACAGTTAATGAATCTCAGCTACCTCCCTCGTTCACATTGAATGCCTTTTATAATTGTGGAGGGAATCCGAACGTTTGAAGGTAGGTGGCGCGCATTTAATGCACCAACGTTCGAATATTTTTCGACCGTTGCGACCCAAGTCGCAGGTGGAGTCGACTTCGGGTGCGACTTTGCCCAAGTCGCAGATGGAGTCGACTTCGGGTGCGACTTCGCCTGTCCGCAGCGACTTCAAGTTCCTAACTGGGTCGACTTGGTCATCGACTTGACCCAAGTCGCAGGTGGAGTCGACTTCGGGTGCGACTTCACCTCGACAGTTTTGCTTGACGAGCTTGAAATCTTTGGAATGCTTTTGATTACTTGAGTTTCTTCATGTCTTGTTGTTCTTCCCTGATTTAGTTCTCTTTGAATCATTGTGTCTTCACTTTAGCTTGTTTCCTTTAGCTCCATGATTTGCAAGCCTTGAGTCCTTGAGTCTTGAATCTTGTATTCATGAGCAAGTTCAGTATATCTTGATTAGAATAGTTGAATTTATACAACTTGCTTTCTTTGGACTTGGATTAGTCTTCATATGTTCCAATTTGAACATCTGAGTTGACTTGCTCTTCATCTTTACTTAGTTCTGCTTTGAAGTCGATATAATCCCAATTTGTCTTCTGAAATTTCTCCTCTGTCCGATCGAAGTCGATGCCGGAGTCGACTTGGTCTACGACTTCGCCCAAGTCGCATGCTGAGTCGACTTGGGATACGACTTTGGCAACCCCTGTTCACGATTTCAACTCTGGACAGAAAACGAAGCCTCCAAGTCGCTACTGGAGTCGACTTGGCCTGCGACTTCACCTCAAGTCGTAAGTAGAGTCGACTTGGGATGCGACTTCGGTATCACTCAGCCTTAGCTTCAACTCTGGAAAGAATTGATATTTTGAAGTCGATGCTGGAGTCGACTTGGTCTGCGACTTCGCCCAAGTCGCATGCGGAGTCGACTTCATTTGCGACTTCGGAAGCTCTGCTCCCCGTTTTCAACTCTGGAAGAAAACGACGCCTCGAAGTCGATGATGGAGTCAACTTGGGGATCGACTTGGCCTTAAGTCGATGCCTGAGTCGACTTGGAAATCGACTTATCCTGCCATGCTTCATTTTCTTCAAATGTATAGCCTTTACTCACTTCCACAAATATGTTAATAGCCAAGACTTACTCAAATTGATTTGTTAATCATCAAAACATAGATTTAGCTTATTTTCCACATATTTCCAACACCTTCATCACTAATGATCACCCCGTGCGTGCCAAAATGAGTAAAAATATTCTTCTTGATGAATTTGAAAACTGTTTTGGCATTGCCTGCTTGAGTGGAAATCGCTTCTACCCATTTGGAAACATAATCCATGCCACTAGAATATATTGGTTTCCAAAAGAAGGGATGAATGGTCCCATGAAGTCAATACCCCAAACGTTAAATATTTCCACCTCAATGACATTAGTGAGAGGCATTTCATGTCTTTTGAAAATATTACCTGTCCGCTGGCATTGATCGCATCTTTTGACGAAGAAACAGGCGTCCTTGAATAAAGATGGCCAATAAAACCCTGATTGAAGTATTTTCGTCGTAGTTTTATCTCCTTGGAAGTGGCCCCCATACGGTGATGAATGGCAGCTCTGCAATATCGATTCCTATTCACATGCTGGAATACGTCTCCGATATAAGTGGTCTGGGCATTGCTTGAATAAATAGGGATCATCCCAGAAATAAAATTTCACGTCATGGAGAAATTTTTTCCTTTGATGTGAATTCAACTCCGGAGGCGACAGTCCACTGACTATGTAATTGATGAAGTCTGTGTACCATGGTGGACTGCCTGGGGAGATTGAAAATATCTGCTCATCCGGGAACACCTCCCGAATCTGTTCCATGTCTTGGGCTGGCTGGGATCTCTTTACGCGAGATAAATGGTCAGCGACCTGATTTTCAGCTCCCTTCCGGTCTTTGATTTCGAGGTTGAACTCCTGTAGTAGTAGGACCCACCGGATCAAGCGTGGTTTTGCATCCTTTTTCTCGATCAAATACTTAATGGCCGAATGGTCTGTGTATACGATCACTTTGACGCCCACCAGATAGAATCTAAATTTATCGAATGCAAAAACCACTGCTAGTAGTTCCTTTTCTATCATGGTATAATTCATTTGCGCCTCATTTAGGGTTTTGCTAGCGTTGTAGATGGAGTGAAAAATTTTGTTCTTTCGCTAACCCAGGACCGCTCCCACTGCGTAGTCACTTGCATCGCACATTAATTCGAATGGAAGGTTCCATTCTGGAGAAATAATAATTGGCGCAGATACCAATCTCTTTTTCAACTCTTGGAATGCCTCCATGCATTCATCAACTTGGCAATCTTGGATAATTCTTTTATAAATGGCCTATAGAACCCCGCATGTCCCAGAAAACTGCGAATGCCTTTGATTGAGGTGGGTGGAGGCAATTTCTCAATCATCTCGATTTTAGCTTTGTCCACTTTGATTCCCTGTTTGGAGACCCGATGACCAAGTACGATGCCCTCCGGATATGTCATGGACCGGTCCACCAGTTGCAGCATTACTGTCGCAGGTTGAGCTTCCCCAATGCCTAGTTTTCTGAAAAACGACTTAGACATGAGATTAATGTTGGCTCTCAAGTCGCACAGAGTTCTCCCAAAGTATTGATTTCCTATTGTGCATGGGATAGTGAAACTCCCTGGATTCTTGAGCTTAGGAGGCAGCTTCCTCTGCACCGTTGCACTGGTCTCCTCTGTTAATGCCACCATTTCGAATTTCGTCAACCGCCTTTTCTTTGATAGAACGTCTTTCATGAATTTAGCATAGCTCGACATTTGTTCCAAGGCTTCGACGAGAGGTATGTTGATATATAACTGCTTTCCACTACGCAATGTGACTGCTTGCACCTGTTCTTTGCCTTTTCCTTTTGGATTTTGCTCTGTATCACTCAATAGTGCACCTTGAGGTCGGTTGCTTGGAGATGAGGCCAGTTGGCCGATCTGTGCTTCCAAGTTCCTGTTTGTCGTGATCTGAGATTGCATGAATTGCATAAAGAGGTATTCCAAATTAAATTTTTTTTCTTCTCGAGGTGGTGGATTGAATTGAACCGGTCTTACTAGCTGTTGCTGTGGTGGCGGCTGTGAGAATCCCGATAGCTGATTCGGCCTTGCCTGGTTATTCCATGAGAAATTAAAATGATTCCTCTAGCCTGGGTTGTAGTTGTTTGCATATGGATTCGCTGGATTTCTCTAGAAATTTTCCACATAATTAATGGACTCCAGGTTAGAGGCGCATTGATCACTGGGATGTCCAAATTCTCCACACCACGTGCAAATATCTACTGCTGATGGCTGTTGTGGTGTGGATGCCCCTACGGCATTGACATTGGTAGGCCTAGATAAGTTCTGGATTTGTCTGGATAGAGCGTCGATGTGGGCCTTTATTGATGAAACCGCATCTAGTTGGAGTAGACCCCCACTTCGTCTTCTGTCAGATGGCAGTTGGTAGGTGTTGGCTGCCATGTTTTCAAGCAGGGTGTATGATTCTCGGTAGCTTTTCCTTAGCAGGGAGCCGTTTGACCATGAATCCACCATGTGTCGAGTGAAATCCTGGAGACCATTGTAGAAGATTTGAATTTAAACCCATGGCTGAATTCCATGATGTGGGCACTTCCAGAGCAGGTCCTTGAACAGATCCCATGCCTTTGATAGAGTCTCCTCTCCGTGTTGTTTGAATGAGACTATGTTCATTCTCAGCTTGGCTAACTTGGCGGACAGGAAATATTTCTCCAGGAATTTCTGAGCCAAGTCATTTCATGTATTAACAGAGTTTGGGGGTAGAGAATCCAGCCAATTCGAAGCTCTATCCCTTAGTGAAAATGAAAAGGTTCGTAGCCACATTGTCTCGTCAAAGACTCTATTTTGCTTGAACATATTCATGATCTGTAGAAAATTTCACAGATGGCGGTGTGGGTCTTTGGAAGACAATCCCCCAAACTGCCCAATGGACTAGAGCATTTGGAAAATCACTAATTTGATCTCGCAGTTTTTGCTGTCGATAGGAGGAGGTGCGATGCTAGTCTAAACTGCATTTTGTCCCAGTGTAATGAGATCCCAAATAAATTGGTCCAAATCATCTTGTGGTGGATGAATTGGAACCTCAACTCTTTGGTTTCCTTATTGGTTTATGTGAATGTTTTCATCCTGATTCCCAATGAGCTCCATGGTATGCTGTTGACTCCTAGCTTTTTTGCTCTTGCTACGCCTTCTCAGATAAGTTCTTTCGGGTTCTGGATCAAAAGGAATAATAATCTCCTTGTCGGCTCTGCTCAGCGCATGCAAACACAATAGTCCCTAAAAAAACAATTCAATTGAAACTAGCGGAAAAATTCTAAACTAAAAAAAATGTAGAAAATGAACTATATCTACAGAGTTGTACAAGAAAGCAATAAAACTAACAATAATTAATTAAACCAATTCCCCGGCAATGCCGCCAAAAACTTGATGAGCTGCGTATATGTCTATTAAATTGCTCGCTTTTAACGCAAGTATACTTGCCAAATCACGTAATAAAGAGTGAGTAGAGTATCGTTCCCATGAGGAATTTGTCTAACTAGAATTATTACTCAGTTTAATTGTTTTTAGTGAGTAGAAAATTCTAGGTTCCAAACTTAAAACTAAAATTATCAACGCAAAAAAAAAATAGAAAAGAGTTCACGGAACAACTAGAATACTAAATATCAATTTATCAATTGGGGATGGTAGATGGATAGTTCGAAATCCTTGAATCTAAACTATATCGCATTACTTCCTTTTCATTAGATTATGCAGGGATTTACTAATCTAAGTTCAATAATCTTTATATATGTCTTCCAACGCATATAAAGCTAAATACACCCTAGTCAATTTCTATGTTCCCATTCCATTAAATAAAGTGAAATTGATAAGTTCATAACTTGTTCATTGACCACACAGGATTTAACGGTATATTCCTATCCATTAAACAACTCCCCTTAATAAAGAGGAAACCTATGTCGTACATATGAATCTAGCAAAGATGTTTCTTTTCCAAGGATTAATCATGCAATTGAATAATCTCATAAGGTAGCTAATCTTGTAAAAAAATATTAAACTACATATGCAAGGATAAATCACACACACAATCATATAGAAAATCAAATATTCATACCTAGAATTTGAAGAACCAATACAATATAGTTCGATATCAATTCATCCTAACTATCCATTCAAAGGAAGTTTAGTTTGCAGACATGATATAAAAATCCTTTACATCCATTATAAAAGTATCCAGAAAATCAGAGAAAGAAAAATAGAAAGATGAAGAGAAAACTATTTCTCCGGCAGTTTCCACCAACGGGGTTGAATCTTCTCTTCAATCCGCGCTCTGATCGAGTTTGTTCCTTCTCTGGGTGTCTATGCCATCTCCGGCTCTCCCTCCTCGCGCACGAATTCCTAAGTTTTTATTTATAATGGTCGATTTACGCAGCACATGTACGAAAATCCACACGTATGGATGCGTAGTGACACCTAGGCGCCAACTCTCTATGTGCTGTGTGAAGTAGAAATCATTCTAGATGTTCTGAAGGTTGATGCCTTGGCACCTAGCCGTCAACCCTCTGGATGCTGCGTGTCTTGGAAACTCTTCTGGAACACCTGTATGATCATGCCATGCAGCCTAAGCGCCCCAAGCTGGCGCCTAGGCATCAACTCCCTGGAAGCTTTTGTTGCTGGATGTACTAGAGATACTGGCTAAGGCATGTAGGGTGGCGCCTAGGCGCCAACCCACATGCCTCTTGACTTAGTTCTGATTTGCATCCGATTCACCCGCACGCTTGTAATTTGCTTGTCTTTCCTGTAAAAATTAAATGAACTAAATAAATGGACTAAAAATGCCTAATTTATACTAAAAATGCATAAAAACTGTATAATACTCCTAAAATGCAAAGCGAGTGAAAATTAAGTTAAATGGATGCAAACTAAGCCTAATCTCTTGGACTAACACGCAAAAATAGTTTGAAATGGGCCATGATAACTCGCATTTTCACGAGTTATCAACTTGCATGTTCATGGCATTAACAAATGTCAAAGTTTGTGTAAAAAGGCAAGAAAAAGTCCCAGTAATAACGCTTTAAAAAGAAAATTTTCCCTAGATACCCTAAAATATGGTGAGGGGAGTCAAAAAAATAAAAGATAAAAATATCTCTTTAGATATCCTGAAATATGGTGAGGAGAATCATGCAATAAGTTTGGGGGGAAGAATGTGCAATTAGGCAAAGCGAGATCAATTGAATTAACATTATGTCTTTGACCAGTATGTTGTGCTTAAACCTTAGTTCACTTGTTTTGTGTTGATTTTCTAACTAGTTTCTTTTGATCATGAGGAAAAATAGCAAAATTGAATTATCACTTTGGACTAATAATGTTGTCATTTACATGTAACTTGATTTGAGAATGAAAATGAAAACACATGTCCCATTTTGAGAAATTGATGATTTTTTATGCAATGTTTCAAGTTAAGGTTATTCTTTGCCTTGTTGAGTGGAGAAATGTGATTGTTGGAAGCATAATTGAAATTAGGTTGAGTTGATAGAGTCCGCATTCATTCTGTTTTCATGGGTTGCTCGAGGACTAGCAACGTTTAAGTTTGGGAGTGTGATAACTCGTGAAAATGCGAGTTACCACGGCTCATTTCAAACTAGTCTTGCATGTTAGTCCAAGAGAATATAGTAAAATTGCATTCATTTAGCTTCATTTTCACGCATTATGCATTTTAGGTGCAATATGTAGTTCTTAGGCATTTTTAGTATAAATTAGGTATTTATAAGTTTATTTATTTGATTTTAGTTGATTTTGCAGGAAGGACAGGCAACTATCCGCTTATGAGTGAGTCGGGATGAAGAACTAAGTGAATTGAAGAAGCAGGCTGGCTGGCGCCCCGGCGTCAACCAACGGCACCTAGGCGCTAACCCACCGCCTCACAAGAAAAATTCAGAATCCCTAAGTCGGCAAAGCTTCCAGAGAGAGTTGGCGACCAGGCGCCAGCCAAGTGGAGCCACGACACCGATCCCCACACATGTGAAATTTTGCACGTGTCTCGAGCTAAAAGCAAGGGGTTATAAATTATCACTTAGGGTTCGTTTGGAGCATAAGATGCAGAAGAGAAAGCACGAGTGGGAGCAGCTCAAGAGGGAGAAAAGAAGGGTTTTCAAGCCAAGAGCAACTTAGAGAGAAGAATCGCATCATTGGTGGAAACTAGCAAGTTCTAGCGACTTTTTCTTGTTCTCTACATATTTTTCTTCTTCTCTCTTGTTGGAAATGAATTCAAACTTGGTTTCAATGGGAGTTGATTCCATTTACATAAGCTAAACTTCAATAGATGGGAAGTTGAGATGACTTGATGTCTAAACTATGTTATTTTAGTTCTTAATACTTTGAATATGAATATTTGATTGTTGTGCACGTGTGCTTTATGGATTTACCCTTACATGTGGTGTTTAATGATTTTTACAAGATTAGCTACCTTGTAAGATGATTTGATTGCTAGATTCATCTTAGAAAAAAGAGAATCTAGGCAAGATGCATATGTAAGGCCTAAGTTTCTCTTTTGGTACAAGGAGATTGTTTAATGGATAGAAATATACTATTAAACCCTATGTAGTTATGAGCAGGTTATGTACAAATCAATTCCATAACATTCGTTTGCATGAGAACATAGCGATTGGGTGTTATGCAATTAGCTTTACATCCGTTGGAAGGCATATATAAAGAATATTGAACCTGGACTAGGAAATCCCTGCACAACTAATGAAAGGAACCACCTTAATATAGTTTAGAATCAAGGAGTCCTAACTATCCCATCTACTCATCCAACTTGACAAGCCCCATTATGATTCTGCTCCTCCATTATCCTTTATCTCATTACTTTCTATTTATTACACACATTCAAGTAAAATTGTACAAATCTCTCAATCCACCCAAGGCAATTGAAGTAATCAATATAATTAGTTAGATAGTATCCTCATGGGAATAATACTCTATTTACCCTTTATTACTTGATCGGCACGTATACTTGCGTTAAAATGAGCATTTTAATTAGACATATATGCAGCTCATTAAGGTCCGAGAGCTAGATGAGGCAAAGAGCACGAGGAAAGAAGCGAGACGGCTAACGGTTTGAAGCGGTCGAGACACCATCGAGGCTTCTGATCAATAAGCTTTTTTTTCTTTTTTTTCCTTCATTTTTAATTGCTTGTTTAAGATGGATTCTACATACAATATTGTTTTAGATTTTATTTTGAACATGCCGGTTAAGCCCTTAATCTAGGGTTAAAGATATAGCATATGTACAATGTAGCGAGAATTGTGGTTATAGTTTATTTATGATGGATATTGATTATTAATTTAATATCTTATATTCTTAATGCTTACTTGGTATATGGGCTTGTACTATAGCATGATTCCATATATAAAGTGATAGAACCGAAAGCGCAAATTCTAATATACGATAATCAATATATTAAATTTGAAAATCTAAGACATAAAAATAGGCATGATGATCTTGGAAAACTCCATGAACTTTCACAGAACTTAATGAATTGTAATTAACTTAACCATATAAAAATAGGTTGTTAAAAAGATTAGTGTATACTTTGTAGGTTTTGAAAGAAGGTTCAAGGATAAAATAGGGATAGTTGTCCTTTAATAACTAATATTTGAATTAAATAAATTATACCATATATTCGTTGCAATTTTTGCATGCGAAACCCTAAAACCCTAGATACTCTTCTCCTGATTTCTATACTCCACACTTCTATTTTCTCTCCATTCTCCTTTTTCTTATTTGATATTTTCTCCTATTCCACCCTCTTTTTCTTAATCATTAAAGTGTTTAAGAAATAATATTCTAAGTCCCAAATTTTTTGTATGAATTATATTTATATACTGTAATCTATAACCTATGCACTTGTAGTGAGAAAGCGAATGGATAATTAGAAATTTTTTTTGAAATTCTTAAAAATTAAGAAAAAATAATTCTAAATTTTTTGTAAGAATTATGGTAAATTGCAAAGTAGCAAAAACTACACAACAGATAAATTTCAAAAATTTACAAAATATTATATTTAAATCCAAATAATATGACACTAATGCAGTTTGAAATATCTTGAAGTCTACTTTCTAACTCAAAAATAATCATCTAAATTGGACTTAAAATGAGAAACAAATGTGAACAAAAAGGTATATAATGATTTTTGCATTGTGTGGAAAATAGAAATAATTTGGATTTGTTTCAATCAAATATATTTAATGTTTAGATAAATTTTTAAAAAACCATATCATTAAAGAATATGAAATTTGGAATTCATCCATATATAGTATGATGATTTATGGAGGAAAATATAGAAATAGAAATCATTGGAAATCAATTGGTCAAAATAGATTTCAAATTTTGTACATCATTTGGGAGCATTACAAGTGAGCCATCATCAGCTCTAATAAGAAAATTTGTTTTGGAATCATATTCCACTTCAGTTAGGGATAAGCTCAGATGGATAAGGGTGAAAAAATTAATTCATGAGTCTATCACATGGAAAAATATGGTCTAACCATATGGGTGAAGTAAATCCAAGTAACTTGCACATGGATCTCCTCCATTAGTGTTAATTTGAGGGCCTTTATCTAAAATTTACCTTAGCCTATCTAAGAGAAATTCCTATGCACTAAACAAAAAAAAATAAGAGTATAAATAATATACTTAAGTGAGAAAAAATAGGAAGAAGAGAGGCTGGTGAAAAGATAAAAGATAGAACTGAGGGCAAGTTACCAATGAAAGACGAGTGTGATTAGCAAAATAGGTAATAAAGCTAGAAGTTTATTTATTTTTCAATATATTTGGGCTAGTTTTCTTTCATATGAATAATTTTGGATCATGATTATAAAAGTTAGATTTCAATGATTTAATTATTTTAGCAGAAGTATCCCAAAAACAAAATTTTTTAGAGATGTTCTAGTAAATTAGTCATATATTTCTCAAATTAAAATGGAATTTAATGAGTAAATAGTTAAAATTGAGTAGAAAAATGAGATCTAAACTTTTATATTGACCATTTTCAAAATAACAACACTTAAAGGGTCATTTTTAGGACACAAGATAGACCTATTTTTAGCACCCTACTAGACAGCTAGGTACGACCCTTAATGATTAAATCCAACCATTACTTTGATGATCAAAGTAGGGTAAGTAGGGAACGATGATGTTACTATTTATAGGTACTGTAAACATTAATTTTGAACTTTTATATGCAATTGATCATAAGTGAATATAAAAAAGTTTATAACTAAAAATACTTTTGAGTTCTACCTTTGGTGCTTCTTCCTTTGATTTCGTCGAGGCCAGAGAATTGGCATAAGTGTCCAGTTTCTTAGGAGTTGAGATGTTAGCAGGTAAGATAGGAGGGTTTCTATCCAAGAGAGTTGTACAAGCAGAAATTTCACGGTTATCATTTTCAATAGTTGCACTCTGAATGATACATACCTCTATCATGTCATCTTTTTCTTCAATCGGCAAAGGGTCAATGAAGTCGACTCGCAACCAGGAGTTATCAGTTGATGGGTGCTTTGTTGCTTTAAAAAGGTTGAATTAGACTTTTTTATCTCCAACTATTAGTGAGAGTTGACCATTCTTGACGTCTATAATGGCTCCAACAATGGCTAAGAGGTCGTCCAAGAATGATTGAAATTTGGCGGTCCTTTTCCATGTCGAGGACTACAAGTCGACTGGGATGAACAGCTTGTCAACTTTCAAAGGAACATCTTCAAAAATGCCAATTGAAAATTTGATTGATTGATCGGCCAGTTGGAGAGACATAGAAGTTAGTTTTGGATCGTTCATGTTCAGCTTTTTACAGATGAAGAGAGGGATCAGACTTACATGGACTCCAAGATCACATGACGCCTTGCTAATTTGGACATTCACAAGAGTACAAGGAATAAAGAAGCTCCCAGGATCCTTTAGCTTTTTAGGTAGCTTATTCTGCAAGATGGCGCTACACTCCTTAGTGAGTGCAATGGTTTTGTACTCTTCGAGCTTTCTTTTGTTGGATAGTATCTCCTTTAGAAATTTTGCATAGGCTGGCATTTGGGAGAGCATGTCAATAAAAGGCATGTTGATTGACATGTTTTTAAGAGTGGCGACGAACTTCTAGAACTGCTTTTGGAGCTTTAGCTTATCACTACCTTTGTAGGAAGGGAAAAGGAGGCTGGTAAGGAGGTGGCGGGATGTACGGCTTCTGCACCACTGGTAACTACTTTTGTACCTGCTCAGCCTCCTTTTAAGCGTCAATTTGAAGTGGTTGAGGTGGGTCAAGCTGCTTTTCACTCCCCAAGGTAACTGCCTGCACTTGTTCCCTAGGGTTTACTTCAAGTTAGCTAGGGAGTTTGCCTTAGTGTCTATGAGATGAGGTAATGGCATGTTGGGCAATTTTGTTTTCAAGCAGTTTAATATGGGTTTTCATTTGGCTCATTTCTTCAAGTAGTTTGTCAATCAAGGGATTAGAGGATTATGCTTGATGTGGTGTAGGTACGCGGGCTGAGTTTAGTATGAAGGAGGGTTCGGTGATTGTCTCTGTAAACCAGGTAGCTTGTTGTTTTGGGCATAGTTTTGGGTGTTTAACCGATTTATCTAAGAGAAATTAGGGTGATTTCTCCATCCAGAGTTGTAAGTGTTTGAGTAAGGATTACCATATGTGTGAGTATTATTCTGATTGTTGATTACATTGATCTGCTCACTTGTGGTGTCCTGGATGACAAAACTACACTCAGATGAGTAGTGTGATACCCCACAGATCTCACATAAAATTTGTTAAGAAGAAGATGTGCCTCGGTCTATGGATTTTTGCTTCTCTTGCTTCAATAACCTGTCCAATTTAGCATGAAGAGAATTTATGAATTCGATATCATATACATTACCTTGCCGAGGAATATCTCCATGTTAAGAGTCATAAAGAGCCAATTCATCGAGGAGTTCGAGAGCCTTCTTGTCAGCAAGTCGCATGAATTGGCATCTGGCAGCTGAATTAATGGTAATCCAATTTGGTCTATCAAGTCTGTTGAAAAAAATTTCTATGATATCACCCTAAGGAATATTGTGATGTGGATACTTGCGCTACAGATCTTTCATTCTTTCCCACGAATTAAAGAGGGTCTCGTCGTCTTTTTGGATGAATTTATTAATTTCATCCCTGATCTTCATGGTCTTAATGGGTGGAAAAAATTTCACCAGAAAAGCAGTAGAGAGCTCATCCCATGTATTGAAGGTCTCAGGTGGCACAGAAAAGAACCACTCACTAGCCCTGTCACGAAGAGAAAATAGCAATAGTCAAAGACGAATTAGCTCTCATGGAATTCCTTAGAATTTTATTGCGTTGCTTAACTGCGGGAACTTAATGATGTCTAAGTTGATGTTTTCATATGGTAATCCTGCAAATTGATCTTGTTGGACTATTTGGATAAGTCCTGGTTTGAGTTCAAGGTTTCTTGCATCAATTTCTAGTTCCACTATGCATGATTGCAATCCTCGAGGATTTGGGAGGTTCCGATCGCTTATAGTTACCCTTCTTGGAGGAGCATTATTCTCAGCCTGGCCTTCCTCCTGCTCTTGATGTGGCGGGTTTGGATTGTTGCGTTCTTCCATGGTTTCCTACGAAGATTGCTGCTTTTTGTACTTCCAAACTCTTCTCCTAAAAGAACATTCAATCTCAGGATCAGCAGCAAAGAGATTTTCAGCTAGTTGCTTTGCAAAGCTTCGAATATGTGGGTGCATAAATGGATTAATAAGCTAGTTCAAAAAAGATGAAACAAATAAGAACGAGAAATGGAAGAGAAAAAATAGATAAAAAGAAAGCGACAAACAATAGAAAAGAAAAGAACAAAAAAAGTATCTAAAAATAAAATTTAAAGTAACGCCGAATTCCCCAGCAACGGCCCCAAAATACTTGTTCGTAATTTCACAGCAAGTGCACGGGTCGTAGATTATAGTATATAAATTATCGGTCCACAGGGAATTCGAGACTATAAACTTTGTTTTGAAATGCTTTCGTGTCAAATTGTGGAACCCCGATCTTTGAGACATGTACAAAACCCTAGGGTTGTAAACCCTAGGTAATATATTTGAGAAATATATATTGATGGATATGAAATATATGGAAATGAAGGTTAAAATAATTATGCAAGAAATTCGGATGAATAGTGCACGTGAATAGTGAAATGTGAATAGTAAACGTGGGATTAAGGAAATATGTTAAGTTAATCATTTTGGATTAACTTAATCATAAAAGACGAAAAAGGAAGCTTCCCACTACAAGACAAAAATGTTTTTTTGGATTAAAATATGAATTTTCGGATTTTTAATTGATTTTTGAAGAAAATGAAGAAAAATTCATATCTTGCAATCCGGACATCGGATCAAGATGAAATTTTTTATGGGTGGCCAAGATATGATGATGGATATGATGAATGGTCCAAGATTAATCAAGGATCATGAATTAAGGGTCAAGATTAAACGTCATTTGAAAATGAAAAAAGTAACTTTACTTTTTCATTAATGGCGTTTGACTTTGATTAATTTTAATTAAATAAAATTAATGCAAAGCCTGCAATTGCTGCTGGATCATGGACTTTTGGGGCATGATCCAATGGCCCATGATCATCCTCATCAAGAACCAACGGCTAGGATTTAATTTGCTTAAAATAAATAAATTTTAATAAATAAAAAAGCTAGAAAAATAGGGCTGCAATAGGGGGGCTGGAGCAGACCTATGGTGGGCTGCACAAGGCTCCATGCACCTTTTAAAATTAGAAAAAAAACACATTTACAATTTAATACCTCAAGCAAGGGGGGTAAAATCCAATTTGATGAAGAATCAAAAAGTATAAATAGGGGGCATGGGGTGAACGACCAAAGCACTCAAACCCAGCTCCATTTGAGTATTTTTTCACCCCCACCACGTTTTAGCCTTGAGGAGAAAGAAAAGGAGGAAGTTAGAGAGAAAGTGCGAGAAAAAGTGGGATATCTTCACTTCGGGTAAGTGATTTCTTTCCAAATTTCTTTTGGATGTTAAATAGGGTAAAATCATGCTTAGATAATTCCTAATCATGAGAAAATAAGTAAAGTTATAATGCTTAATTGGAATTATGCCGAAACATCAAAAATTTGAAGCGAAGATGGAGCAATCGGGAAGATAGCATATGATATGTGAAAATAATGCTCCAAAAATGATAAATGATGATTTGGGATGTATGATTATGATAAATATGATTTTGGAATAATGATATATTAATTTCATAATTTTTGGAATTAAGGATTATGCTTAAGTGAATTTATGTTGATTTTTAGTATATGGAGAAAATGATTTTTTTGGCCAAGTAAATGATGATAAATTCAAAATGTATGAAATTTCCTATGATATACTAGGCATAAGGTATGTCATGGTATTTTTTATTTTTGGGAAAAATGTCAATTTTTGGAACCCATGAACAGTAACCCACGTTGCTGTGAACAGAAATCTCGGGTGAACAGTAACGTGAACAGTGATTATGAACAGTAATATGCTACAGTGACATGAACAATAATTATGAACAGTGAACAGCGTATTTTGGGGAAAAATTGAGATTTATTTTTGTATAATTATGAGGATATATGGATGGAATTTTTAAAGGATTTATGGATAAAAATTCATATAAATGAGTAATGACCAAGTATTTATAAAAGAAAAACCTCTATAAAAATGAGGTAATATGTTATCGTAAAGCATGCATGGGAAGCAAGCTAAGACATGGAATAGATGGATAAAATATCAAATTTCCTTGTATAGGAAAATGAAAGGAAAGGGTAAAGGAGTCAGGTTGAAGCAAAGCAAAGGTAAGCAAGCAAACACTTTTGAAAATATGTTTTATTTTAGAGTGTTTATGAAATGTGTTTAAGGGTGATCATTCCTATAATGTTTTGAAATGATGAATGTTTATGAGGTTTTATGAAAAATCATGTCGGCATATTGATATCATGTGATGTTCATGGACATGTGCACATGTATGATGTATAAGGAAGAGACTTTGGTGAAGGTAGAAAGCGGATCAGAGAGTCCCCCTTCATTATTGCCGAGTCGTATGGGCTGTGTGCCGACGGCGTCCTCCCCAGAGGTGGAGGCAAAGGAATGTTATGTTTGAATGAATGCATTTCATTTTCATACATGGATTGAAAAGGAAAGCATGGATTTGAAATTATGTTTTTAAGGGATGGTGCAAATAATTCTCTACATGAGAATGACAAGTTACCTGGTGTAAGAGGTATATAACGCTGGGGAAATCAAAAGTCATGCATGTAGGAACCATGTAGGCGTCAAGAGGAAGAGAGGTTCCTCTTGATGAGGCCAAGTCGGAGACAGCCGGCGTATTGGACCATGTTATGTGAGATGTTCCCTGAGCTAGCGTACCCGCACACGAAGGTTTATGTCAGGAGTGGAAAGGAAGCATTTGCACATCCAATGTTTATGAAAAGGTTTCTATTCCATTGATAGTTGATCACTTGCTAAGTGTCTCCTATCGAATGGAGAGAAATGCATTTACGAATGATTTACATAAATGGTTTATGAAAGGTTTCGAAATATGGTTTACGAAAAGGTTTCTATTCCGTTGGTAGTTGATCACTTGGTAAGTGTCTTCTATCGAATGGAGAGGAATGCATTTAAAATGAAAAATGCTTGCTTATTGAGTTTCGACTCATGTTTTGTTTTCCCAACCTCAGACAGGTGTAGGGAAAGCCAAGAAATGAAGGACATGTGTTGCTAAAGGAAAAGAAGAATCTACAAAGGTTAGTAGATTTTTGTATGAATAGATTCCCTAATGGAATATGATGAAAAAGGACATAGGTTGTATGAAATTATGAAGTGATGAATAATATGAGAAGTTGATGATTTATGATGTTATGGATAAGTCCATTATGAATGATGATATGATGAAAGAAAAAGAAATGAAAAAAAAAATTGGACGAGATCCAATTAAGTACCCGCCGCGTGATCAGGGCAACAATCCTGATTCACACTTACCAATCGATAAGATCTCGGAGTAAGGACAAATGTGACGCCTCGGTTCGGGGCGCCACACAAATAGAATAAAAAAATAGAAAAGTGGAAAGAGAAATTGAAACTATAACAAGTAGTAGAAAATAAGGATGCGAGTTCCTAGGGTCTAGAGTTTTACATGCGACTTTTGCAATGGGGTAATAGTGTAATTATTTAATCCGGATATTATTTGTTAAATGACAACAAACCCTAATTTATCCTTGCACTTTCTCTCAAAACCTACAAGGCGTACCCTAATTTTCTCAACTACCTATTCTCATGGGATTAAATTAATTAGAATCTATTAAGTTCTGTGGCTTGTTTATGGAATTTCTTAAGGTCATCATGTCTATTCTCATGGTCTTAGATTTTCAGGTTTAATATTTTAATTTTTGTATATTAGATTTCCACTTCTCGGTTCTATCAGTTAATAATGGAATCATGTCAAAGTATGGGTCCATATACAAAGTAAGCAATGAAATCATAAGATATTAAATTAACAATATATCCATTATAAATAAATTAAAACCACACGCCACGCTATATTGTATACATGGTACATCCTAACCCCTAGATTTAGGGCTTAACCAAGTAGGTTTAAGTCTAAAATAAAATTAAAATTCAAAACCATCTTAAACAAGGCAACTAAAATTAAAAAGGAAAAGAGATAGAAAAGCTTATTGGTTAGAAACCCTCATGGTGTGTCAGCTATCTTAAGCAACTCACTACATCTCCTCTTGCCTCGTACTCTGTTCCTTCTCTCGCTCTCTTGTCCTCAACTCAAACTTCCAAGATGTTTTTCATATGCCTTAGGACATTCCCCACAAGTATTTATATAGAGGTAAAATAATGCGCATGAACAGTACCGTGAAAGTGTGCATGAATAGTACATTAACAGTCTGCATATGAACAGTTACACATGAACAGTCCACGCATGAACAGTTGCGCATGAATAGTAACGTGCATTAACAGTGCACGTGAACAGTACCACACATGAACAGTAACTGTGTATGAATAGTGTCTTGCTTGAAACGCAGTTTTGCTTTGGATTTGAGTCTTGAATTTACAATTTACTCCTGCTTTCATCGACTCTTATCAATTTATCCATGTTGTATACCAAAATTGCATGTATTCCTCCTACTTTACACAAATCAGTAAATCGTGAGTGTTTTATACTTTGCAAAGCTAAATCAATCAAAATATAATTTAAAGTATCTTAAACGCTTAAATTCTTCTCAATTAATAATCAAAATTCATAATATAAATGTGACTCAACACATGCCAAGGAAAATATCAATAAGTTGACAATGATCTTAATAAGCCACTTTCATCAACTTCTAAAGGTTTTTCTCAACTAGAATAGGTTTCAAACACTAAGCTTGGTGCTTCAAAGTCTCTATTTCCATCTTAATAAGCTATAATGAAGCGAAATCTTAATAATAATCTCTTAGGACTGATCCAACCTGCCTAATGGATTCAGAACTTCCATAAACATAGAAATCAATATTTTGATCATCAAAATCTGACATTCTTGGGCCAAGATATGATAAAAAAAACTTTAAGGGTCCATGTGATGCCATGTTTCACCAAGAATGATGGTCGCCATTGGTTTGCCGCTAGCATCTCTCCCCTAGGTTGAGCACCCAAGCCAAGGTTCTAAGTTACGTACCTATTTACCTATTCTACAAGGCCTGCCTTGTTTTATTTTTCTATGCTACATGTTTCTATGGGCTTTCCTAAACCTAGTCGGTCGTCGCTATCATTGGGGGCTAACCTCACTTGGTCAACTCATTGGCCCATGAGTACATTGGTCTCAGCTAATAGCAAGCCCATTGGCTGGAGTTGGGTCATTATTAGGCCAAACTTTGATGTGAGCACAGTACAGAAAAAGTAGCAGTGCAACTTGAGTCAAAATAAGCCCGAATTCGGCTCACCGAACCTGATTTTCAATAGAATTAGAACTTATTTCTTTACAACTCGAGCCTAAAGAATCGATTTGTAAATATAATAGGATTGGTGTTTAAGTGAACCCGAGTCCGATTTCCCATTAGTTATTTATTATAAAATATACTATGCACATAATATTTAAACAATATTTCTTTCTATTTGTCCATTTTATGTTATTTATATTTATATTTTTTTAATAAGTTATTTATATTTATATTCGAATATATGTTTGCCATGTTGTAATTATATTATAAGTAAAGTATATTATTTTTATTTTTATTTATCTTTTATTTCTATAATTTATCTTTACATCCATTTATTGTATTCCTTTATCTTATTTTTTATGTTAAATTTTTCTATAAATATTCTTTATATTGTCATATTTTCTAAAAATTTATAGTTTGACTATATATTATTATGTTTACTTACATGATTTATTATTATTATATATTCATATGAAATTTTAAATTTATCACTCTTACTTAAAAATGTAAATTCATCAACATAAATTTCAACTCCAAACTCAACTTGAACCCGATTTTTATAAATAGGAGTAGAGTTTAGGTTTTACAAATAGGGTTAGGTTTTTCATTAATATTTTATAAATAGGGTTAGTATTAAGATTAAGGTTAGGGTTAGGGTTAGGGTTAAAGTGAACCTAAGTTTCGTAAGCTCGAGTTGTATGTTTAAGAAAAAGGGAGTGGGCAAGTAATATCTTTTGTGTTGTTTTTCTGCAATTTTTCTAGAAGATTTCTTGTGTATTCTATCAACAAATTCAGGGATTATTAGGTAATATCTTCACAGGGACTTCCCCAATAAATTTTCTAATTTGTCAAGATATTTTTGTAAAATGTTTAATTCATCCCTTCCAAGGTCGAAATTGAGACATTCTTCCCTCTCCCCTCTTATACGTCTAGTGGATTTGCTTAGATTTACCACTTAGATAGGTATTTAAGCTCTTTATTTTATGCTCAAGTTGTACACCCGAATGTATTTAACCCATTTTTTATATTTTTTAAAAAATTTTATAAAACTGTTAATCTAAGTATATTTTAACATGTGTATCAAGTTTTAGCAATTTTGGAGACTTATAGATGTTTTTATTTTTGAAAATCAATGACATTTTTGTAAGTATCAAAAGAAATTTCAAAAATATAAAAAAGGGGAAACTGGGTGCACTAGATTCGGGCCTCTTATTTTATATGGATTCTACCCATAAGTTTAATTTAAGAAATAAATACCAAATCTATAGAATTTGGACAAATTTCTTCCTTCATCAAAAATCCAAATTCCGTCTAAGTAACTTTAATAACAATATAAAATTCCACTTACATTAATGGCAAATTCATAAATAGATTTTCTTGAAAATCACTATAAGCTTTCTCCCAAATCTCAACCCAACATCATCATGCCCTCAAAATTTATCCACTCCTCTCCCTTTATTAAAAGGATCCGATAAATCTAACACTTCAACCAATGTTGCCATGCCCATGCTTCCATTACTCATGTCCATTGTTCAAGGCATGCTATAATATATTTTTTTTTATTTTAACTTTATCTCATCTCTTCCACGTACAAGTAGGAACTTAGTTAATGGTAAAGGGTAATTTTTATTTTTTTACTTTTTATGGTTACTACATCGAATCTCCATTTCTATACACGAATCAAATCCCCATTCAATTAGATGTTCATTTTAGAATCATTAAAACAAAAAGCTTAAATCCCAACATGTAAACGTGAAATCTACCCCTTTCATAACTATTAGCTACGGGTGAGAATCAGAGTGGGTCAACCATTACCTGCCCCTAACCAAACCTATTTTAATAAGATAAAATTGACTTTTTCAGACCCAGTACAGGAATGGGTTAAAAAATTTTGAACTAAACAAGAAAATAGGATCGGAGTGGGGTCAACTATGTCCCGACATGCCCTGTATATATTCATTTATTAATAATTATAAGCTTATCTTTAAATTTTATCATATTTTCTTTTAAAATTCTCAAATTTCTTATGATTAACTATATCAACAATATAAGAATCAATTCAACTAAAAATTAATATAAGAATCAATATGAAGAATTTGCACATATATATGCTTATGCATAATTGTAATTTTTCAACATTTGAAAAATGCTTGCAAAAAATACTATTACTTTAGAAAATATTTTTCAAAATATCAAAATCTATTTTAAATGAGATATGTTTTATTAACCTATATTAATAAAGTTACGCTATATTTTACTCAAAATGAAATTGGTTAGTTGGAAAATTTATATGAAGGTATGAGATTTCTTTTAACTAAATGTGTAGGGTGAATTTTATATAATTTTGGTATAAAAAAAGAATGAATAAGTGATAATTGTATGACATGTATATGAACGGTTGGAGAGTTAAACATATTAAACTTGTTGTATATATATATTATGTGAAAATGAAATGGAGTAAAATTCCTAAATTTTGAAGCTTAAAATCCATTATTTAAATGGCTAAAGTCGAAAGTGTATGAATGATGAATTTGGGATTAAAGATGACTCCTAAATGATTAATTTTAATTTTAGAAGCATAATATAAAATTTACTTGTGATAAATAGGTGGTTAAGTAAAGTTGTAATTATAAAAAGAATGTATACGTGTATATATAGGAAGGAATTTCGAGTAAGCCTAAATGAAGGTTAAATTTAGGCTGGAGCATATATGATGAATTTGGTTATGATATATGGTGGATTATAATTATTATATTAAAAAGTATAACACATACGAATGATGATGGAATGATTTTGAAATTCTGGGGCAGAAAATGCATAATTGTGGGGTAAAAATAATTGCCCAACTTGAATGTATAATTTATAAATGTCATTTTTGATATTTTAATATTAAGTTTGTACGATGTAAATTAATGAAATATGTATTTTAAATTTTAGAGGTTAAAAACTAATGTTTAATGATTATATTGGGTTGAGACTACCATTTGAGTTGAAAGTTATATATAAGAAATTTCAAGTAATGAGATGAATATTCAAATTCCCGTAAATTGGATATGTTAGTTAATATATGTTGAGCCGAGGGTAGTTAAATGTAAGCCCAAAAAAGAAAGGAATTTATGAAATAGACTATGTGGCTATATGTGTTGACTAGTAATGATTGATTTTTAATTTTTATTGTAAGAGTATGTGACAATAGAGGATTAATTTTCATGCTTATATTAATGAAAATGCAAGTTATTAGTACTGATGTATTTTTATTAATTAATAAAATATCAAAGCATACAATATTTAAATTTAGTATAGATGTCTCTTTATATTGATAGATATATAAATTATTAAAATATCTTATTTAACCTACATTATTACCGAATATGCTATCCCAAAATCGATCTGATACCAACCTAAAGTTTATCATGAAACCTATTAAAAAAAGTGAGGGTTAAACTGACCTTGTCTTGACTCAGTATAAAAATAGGGTAAACAAAATTTTTAGAAAGTAAGATCAGGGTTTGACAAACTCCAACCTGATATGACCCACCCCAATTCTCACCCCTCCTATCGGTTATAGATTTGGAGGTTTAATTTCAAATCATGCTTGGATCTTATGCCTTTAAGCTTAGATCTTCATCATCAATATGAAAAATAGATGAACCTGTTAGACTATGCGATTGGTGGTTTTGGTGACAATAAAAAATGTGATTGGTGATATGCTTAATCTTGATTTAAATTGATCCTATCTTATTTGGCAGGTTATATGAGTAGATGAGAGTATATCTTGTGTTTGATTATTTTTTTGTGTTTGGTATGATTGAGCTTGGTTGTCATTGGTTGTGATTATTTTTATCTTGCTTGAAGATTGGTTGTATATTTGACAAGGATGAGTTGTTTTGAGAAACTTATCATTTATAGCTACTTGGGAATTAAAGCTTGAGTTTAATTTATTATGGGATGTGGCGATGTGGATAAGCTTAGGATTTTTCAAAGAAAAACTTATTTTTTATGAAACATAAAAAATGTCAAACATTTTTTGATAAAAAGGTCAATAAATAATTTGACAATATCACATTGACGCCTCTAACTTCAAATAAGCCCACTGTTTTCGGACAAAATGTTAGATGTGTCTTGGAGAACAACAACTCCTAAGGAAAATATGGAGATTGAAGAAGTGGATTTGAAGTAGTTGCTATTGAAGTTTATGGAGCTTAATCTTGAAGATCTTGTGCAAGTATTGTTGCTCATGCAGATGTGGTGATTTGATTCTTTTCCTTTTAAGTTTGTTTTTGTATCACCTTAGTGTTGATAGCAGTCAAACCAAAATGAAGTAAATCAAAGGTGTTGATTACTTCAATAACTACCTAGAACTAGGTTTAAAGCTAAAAGACAGTTGCTCCAGCTATACTGTTGTAATTTGTATAATTTGAGTTAACCGGTGGAATCCAAACCTTGTATGCTTAGAGAGTGAAGTGAGTTAAGAGGGACTAAACCATTATAATTATGTTTTCTTTGTGGCTTGAATTTGTATTGTTGTTGTGCTTCTATATGATTCACATTTAGTTATCGATGTTCTCTTTACTAGCCACTATTTAGGACCACCAGAACCCTATAGATAGTAAAGTATCAATACCGAATCCGAGGAATTCTAAAAAGAACTAAGTTATATCCATTGTCCGTGGTTGATTCCTCTACTAAGGTGTGAATCAATTTGATTCCTTCTTAAATCATGGTAATTTTTATGTTAAAATTCTTAGATCTTTTGTTCAATTCTATATGCATTAAAAAATAACAAAAGTCCTAAATTTTTTCAACGAATAACTGGCTTACCTCTACTCCGGCTTCATCAATGGATATCTCCTCCTATTTTTTTTTTTTTTATAGAAATGGGTATACTCGTTCCCTAACCCCTCTCAATGTGGAAAGGGTTATGGAAGGAGTAATCCAAGCAATTCATTGCCAAAAAATTATCTGTACAAATGTTCCAAAAAATAGCTTGGGGGGGATTACCCCACCAAAGCTGGTAGTCAGACGCCGAAATAGACACCAAATCGGCTAAAGAGTGCGAAGCAGCATTTCCTTGCCTCAAAACATGGTGGACCGAAAAAGAGACGTTGTCGAGGATAATCGACCTGGCCTCATCAATAATGTAGCCTACGGGGGATGAAATGTGATGCGGATTAGCCAAAAAGTTGCAAAGTGTGAGGGAATCGGTCTCAAACAGGACTTGTCTGAAGTTCGTCTGAAGAGCCCACTTCAGTCCCAAGAGGAACGCAGTAGCTTCCATCAAAAGGGGATCCCCGCACGCTCTGCGCTTCCACCCGCAAGCAGTAATAAACAGACCCCCCGAGTCCATGATGACAGCACCACAGCCAAACACATCCGACTCCCTCCTGCATCGTGCATCAATATTGATCTTAACAAACCCCGGTGGAGGCCTAACCCAGCGAGGCACCAATGGACTTTCCAATAAACCAGACGGAACAAGCACTTTAGCCGTCCCATGATGATAACGATATTCCGCACACCAGGCCAAAGTGTCCCTGAAGATAGGACGGGATCCCTCCTCTTTGAATTTGTTCCGCAGATACCAAACCCTCCAACAGCAAAGAATGAAAAGAGTGAGGTCGTCGAGACGGTTCTCCCTTACGAGCAATTCAAAAGCCTCCTGAATAGAAGCCACAGAGGATGCCAGCCTGGCAGCAGTTCTACACACCCCCAACGTCGAAACACACCCCAGGAACAGATGGTTCGCGTCTTCAAGATCCGAATTGCAAAGTAGGCACACTGGGTCCACTCCCACACCTCTGTGATTTAAGTTATGTAGCGTAGGGAGCGCATCCTTTAGAAGCCTCCAGCCGAAAATGACAACTTTTGGTGGGAGATGAAGCCGCCATATCGCCTTGAAGGAAGCCCCGGTGTCCTGGGAATCACACTCTGCACACAAAAGCCTATATGCCGATTTGACAGTGTAGTTACCACTCGGCTCATATTTCCAGTACACACGGTCCGCAACAGGATCCAAGGGGATCGGAACCATAGCAACATCATGCCACCTCACCTCCCCCATAGCAGCCACCACCCGATCCATATGCCAGGAATTAGTTGCATGATCGAAGAAATGGTTAGCCGTAACGTCCTCTGGGATAGAGGCCGAAAGGGGCCCCGCCTTACACACTACGTCCTCAAGCCACAGATCAGAGAAGACCCTTACCCGTTGACCGTTGCCAATACGCCATTTGCACCCAACTTGGATCAGATCCCTTGCTTTCAGAATACACCTCCAGGTGAAAGAATCAGTCGGCCTCACGCGACATGACCAAATGTCCGTCATGGGAAAGTATCTGGTCTTGAGGATTTTGTGGCACAAGGTCGATTCGCAGGAGACAAGCCACCAAACCTGCTTAGCCAGCAGGGCAAGATTGAACTTATGATCTCCTATTTTTGTGTTAAGCATCACTATTTGGCTCCTCGATCCTCGCCAACAAAAAATTAAATTATTTTTTTCTATGCCAACAATTTTAAAATCTTTCACCATACCAATACTTTTCCAAATTAATTATGTCAGTGATAATGATTGCAGTTAGATTTCAAAGTTAAATGAATTGTGAATGGACAAAAATGCCCTTAGAAACATTAGCATGGTTAGCTTTAACTCTAGGGGCATCTTCGTCTATTCATAGTCTACTTAAATTTGAAATCTAATACCAACCGTCATTACTTACATGTATGAAATTAATTCGAAAAAATGTTTACCTGAATGAAAATCATTCACGTGAATAAAAATAATTTAATTTTTGTATGATGTTAATGCCCAAAAATCGTTGTAGCGTGGGCTATTTGTTTCCATATGCAGCTCTGCCGCATCAGCCAAGGCTCGCATTCTTGCGGCCATTTTATACTTATTTTAAATATTTTATTTTATTCGACTATGATTTCTTCAAAAAATCTTTTTTGTAAAATTTAATTTTCTACTTACCGATTTTAAATGTTGACCCTATTTTGCATTTGGCAAATTTTCTCAATCTCTAACGTAGTAAAAATTATGAAATGACCATCTAAAGTATGTTTTTTCGTTTCCTAACAACTCTAAACATTCGTAAAAAATTTTATTGTTTATTATACGCGCATTGTAACATTCATGAACCTAATCATGTTTATTATTGTCGGGAAAGTAGATATTTGAATCAATAAATTGGAAAACCTGACATGTACTCTCGTTTCCTTTTCATGAATTTATTACAAACTAAAATTTAGCATAAATTTTTAAAAATTTCTTTGGTATAAGTAAGTAGAGGTAAATTTGTGGTTCTATGTAAAATTTGCCTTAAAATTTATCATATATACATGCATAGCAACCTTATTTTTATGAAACCCCTTTCATGTAACCTCTTCCATTTATAATGTTTTAATGCTTGATTGAAAATCTATGATATCTATTATACTTATGTGGCGCCCCGAACCGAGGCGTCACATTTGTCCTTACTCTGGGATCTTGTCGATTAGTAAGTGTGAATCAGGATTGTTGCCCTGATCACGCGGCGGGTACTTAATTGGATCTCGTCCAAATTTTTTTTCATTTCTTTTTCTTTCATCATATAAACATATACTCATCATCATTCATAATGGACTTATCATAAATCATCAACTTTTCATATTATTCATCACTTCATAATTTCATACAACCTATGTCTTTTTCATCATATCCCATTACGGAATCTATTCATACAAAAATCTACTAACATTTGTAGATTCCTCTTTTCCTTTAGCAACACATGTCCTTCATTTCTTAGCTTTCCCTACACCTGTCTGAGGTTGGGAAAACAAAACATGAGTCGAAACTCAATAAGCAAGCATTTTTCATTTTAAATGCATTTCTCTCCGTTTGATAGAAGACACTTACCAAGTGATCAACTACCAACGAAACAGAAACCTTTTCATAAACCGTTGGATGTGCAAATGCTTCCTTTCAATTCCTGACATGAACCATTGTGTGCGGGTACGCTAGCCCAGGGAACATCTCACATAGCATGGTCCAATGCGCCGGTTGTCTCCGACTTGGCTTCATCAAGGGAATCTCTCTTCCTCTTGACGCCTAAATGGTTCCTACATGCATGACTTTTGATTTTCCGGCATTATATACCTCTTACACCAGATAACTTGTCATTCTCATATAGAGAATTATTTGCACAATCCCTTAAAAACATAATTTCAAATCCGTGCTTTCCTTTTCAATCCATGTATGAAAATGCAATGCATTCATTCAAACATAACATTCCTTTGCCTCCACCTCTGGGGAGGACGCCGTCGGCACACAGCCCATACGACTCGGCAATAGTGAAGGGGGACCCTCTGATCCGCTTTCTACCTCCACCAAAGCCTCTTCCTTATACATCATACATGTGCACATGTCCATGAACATCACATGATATCAATATGCCAGCATGACTTTTCATAAAAATTCATAAACATTCATCATTTCAAAACATTATAGGAATGACCACCCTTAAACACATTTCATAAATACTTGAGAATAAAACATATTTTCAAAGTTGTGCTTGCTTACAAATCATCATTTTCAAAAGGATTGCTTGCTTACAATGAAGCAATAAAATCACATTTTAAAAGAAGTTTGCTTGCTTACAATAAAGCAATAAAATCACATTTTCAAAAGCTTTGCTTGCTTACCTCCTCAGTCTGTGTCTTCCACCATTTCCTTTCCTTTTTTTCCTATACAAGGAAAATGGATATTTTATCCATCCATTCTATGTTTACTTTCCATGCTTGCTTTATAACCTTTCATTACCTCATTCCCATAGAGGTTAATCGTATAAAGATACTTAGTCATTACTCATTTATATGGATTTTTATCCATAAATCCTTTAAAAATTCCATCCATATATCCTCATAAAATATAAAAATAAATCTCAATTTTTTCCCCAAATCACGCTGTTTACTGTTCACGTTACTGTTCATGGCACTGTAGCAATTACTGTTCACAGAGACGTGGTTACTGTTCATGGGTTCCAAAAATTGATATTTTTTCCAAAAATAAAAAATACCATGACATACCTTATGCTTAGTATATTATAGGACATTTCATATATTTTGAATTTATCATCATTTACTTGGCCAAAAAAATCATTTTCTCCATATACTAAGAATCAATATAAATTCACTTAAGCATAATCCTTAATTCCAAAAATCATGAAATTAATATATCATTATTCCAACATCATATTTATCATAATCATACATTCCAAATCATCATTTATCAAATTTGGAGCATTATTTCCACATATCATACATGATTTCCCCGAATGCTCTATCTTTGCTCCAAATTTTCGATGTTTCGGTATGATTCCAATTAAGCATTATAACTTTACTTATTTTCTCATGTTTAGGCATTATCTAAGCATGGTTTTACCTTACTTAACATTCAAAATAAGTTTGAGGAGAATTCACTTACCTCAAGTGAAGATATCCTCCTTCTACTTGCCCTTTCTCTCTCTAACCTTCTCTTCTTCTTTATCTTCAAAGCTAAAACGTGTGGGGCAAGGCTTTGGCTTGATTTTGCTCACTTGGAGCTGGGATTTGGAGTGCTTGGACGTTCACCCCATGTTCCCCTTTTATAGGCATGTATTTTTTACATATTTGCAATTTACCCCCCTTGCTTGAGGTGTAAATTTGCAAATGTGTTTTTTTCTAATTTTAAAAGGTGCATGGAGCCTTGTGCAGCCACCCTACTACTGTTCACGCCTCCCCCTATGGCAGCCCTATTTTCCTTGATTTTTTTATTTATTAAAATTATTTAATTTAGGCTAATTAAATCTTAGCCATTGATTAAAGATGAGATTGATCATGGATCGTTGATTTTGGTCAATGCCTAGCCTGACATGCTCCTGCAATATCTGCTGCTCATTTATTATTTTTATTTATTAATTATTTATTTTATTAAAAAGTCAAAAGTAACATTAATGAAAAAGATAAGTTACTTTTTGATCTTCAAATGACGTTTAATCTTGACCCTTGATTTGTGATTTTCATCACATCTTAGACTATTCATCATGTCCATCATGAATTTTTATCCATCCATAAAAAATTTCATCTCAATCCGATGTCCGGATTGCAAGATATGAAATTTTCTTCATTTTCTCTCAAAAATCACCATTAAATCCGAAAATATTAAAAAATCCAAAAAGTGGCTATTTTGTCCTTTTGTGGGAAGCTTCCTTTTTCGTCTTTTATGATTAAATTAATCCAAAGTGATTAACTTAACATATTCCTTAATCTCACGTTTACTATTCACATTTCACTATTTACGTGCACTATTCATCCGAATTTCCTGCATAATTATTTTAACCTTCATTTCCATATATTTCATATCCATCAATATATATTTCTCAAATATATTACCTAGGGTTTACAACCCTAGGGTTTTGTACACGTCTCAAAGATCAGGGTTCCACAACTTAACATCATTTATATTATCATAAAAATTATTTCATTTATCTAGTATTAATATACATGTCCTTATCTACAAATATGTAGAATTAATATAATAAAATAATTTAATGTTAAATGTCAATTTTAAAGTTATATTTTTATCGTCTAATTTATCTTAATATTCTTATTATGTTGGTAAATGATCCTAAAATATTATTGTACTCTCATAAATGTGTAAATAAATCTATGTATTTTTCATAATTTAAACATGAAATATTGATAACTCTATAAAAATAGAGTTATCAATCTCATTTTATACTCTTTTTGCATGGTAGTTCAAGAGAATATGTAAATTTTCATAGATTTTACATTAATTGTCATCATTTGTGCATTTCTTGCATCTTGGTTAGTTTTCATGTATTTTCAGTTGAATTTAGTTGTAATTCATTTAATTTTGTTTGTTCGATATTCATTTGATCATTTAGGAATATATTTACTTATTTTTACTTTTTATTATAGGAAAAAAAGAACAATTCTCATGCAAATTCAAGGCAAAAAAAAGAATGAGACAAAAGAGGAAGTTCAAGAAAGCAAAGTGAAGAATTTCAAGGCAGCAAGGTTGGCCCCCAAGCTTCACAAGTTGGCATCCCAGCCTCAGCCACCACCAAATAGAAAATTCTAGAAGTAGGCAACTTTCAGACAACTCGAGAGAAGTTGGCGATGCGGCGCCAGATGGACTTGTTGAGATCTATTTGCTTAGGGGGTATAAATTGATATTTTAGGAATTCTTAAGTAGAAGTAAGGGAGACAGAAAGGAGAGCTCCAGAGGGGGAAGATAAGGGATTTCAAGGCTAGAGGTGGAGATAAAGATAGAAATTGAGCCGGAGGGAAAAATCTACTGAGTTTTATCTTCTTTTTCTATCTATTTTTTTATTTTTATAATTTTCTTCCTTTAAAATGATTTGGAACATGATTTGGATGGGAATCTCTATCATGTTCATGGACTAAAACTTGTGATGGAAAGTTTTGATGAACTTAAGCTCAAAAACTATGTTGAATGATTTCTTTATGCTTGAATGAATTTTGATGCTGTTATTATCTTTACATATTGTGTTCAATGCTTCTACAAGCTTAATCAACTTATGGATTGATGTAATATCTAGATCTAGACTTGGAAAAGTAGGGTTTAGATGACATCAATATATAAAACTTAGGTTTCTAGCTGCTTGTGATAGCCGGATATTAATATGGATAAGACATACCTATTAACCCTATGCGATCTTGTTTAGGTTATACACAATACAATCTTGTTTTACTCAGTTGTATGAGAACATAGTAATTGACTAAAATATAGTTATGTTTATATGTGTTAAAAGACATATATAAATATAAATGAACCTAAATCAATTATTCTCTACAGAACTACTTAAAGAGGAATCAATTTAGTATAGTTGGAGTTAAGGGATTCATAACTACCATCTATCTATTCATTCCTTTGAGAATCTTCATTAGTCGCACCCCCTATCATGAGTCAATTTAGTTAACTATCATTACTTATGATAAAAATTCATTTAATGAAAAATTCGTAATTGGCCAGTGAAATCATTGGTTGTGGTATGATTTAAACTCTCCCTCCTTGTGTGATCAACACTTTACCCATTCTTTATTACTGGATTGACATGTATACTTGCGTTGAACTAAACAAAATAATTATACATATAAACAATTCAACAAATATATATTTTTCAGTAAATGTCGCCCACATAAATATTTAATTTAGATGAGACTTGATCATCTAAATAAATAAATAATATTAAATACAATAAATCAAAGTGGATTTTCCATTAAGCATCAAAATATTAAAAAAAAACTATATATAACCGCTATCATGTATGTAGAATGCAAACCATAGATTATCTTTCACTTATCAATCAAAAGAGAGAATCATATTAGTTAATTTCATCTGCAAGTTAGGTTAATTAATAAATGTTAAGTGTAGATATATTTGATGGTTCACATGAAAATATAATAATAGCATAATATTTAGAGAAAAATAAAATAATAAATAGGCACATTGGTCTGGATTGACGATGAGATCGTCAACTTTTTCTTATTTTATTATATCTTGATGCAAGATGAGATCGTCAACTTGACTTGAGAGTCGTTTGAGCTGGAATATTTGCCACCCAAGTCCAAACCGGTGGGCGCGGGCGGACGCGGATTATGAGCACCTTGTCTCATTACAAGTTGCAACCTGCACGGCATACAAAAGAGAGTGACCACTATAGTAATCTGCAGGCACTTATTTTATATTGCACGCAGAATGTGTAACTAACGTTTAACTAACAATTTTTTTTTTTTATGACCAGCTAGGTTGGCAGGCGTGTCAACGGTCGAATGAGCGTTCGACTCTCATGTCATTCTCGTAGCGAGAAACCAATAGTCTCTCGTATCAGTAGCTTTAGTCTAAGGAAATTTATAACGATTCATGAGATTTGGTTTGTAAGAAAATTTGTAAAGATTCGTGGGCTTAATTTATAATAATAAGATGAAAATGAGATATTGTAAAGGATGATTCTAAAATAAAACAATAAAAAAAACTTTTTTTACGGAAATACTGCAATGGTTTAGATGCCATTAAAGATATTAGATTGCCATCTCATTTGGCACACATTAATGATAAATCCGATCTAGCCAATTTATTTAGAATTATTTATTTAATTAGGAAACAAATTTCATCTCCCGCATACCTAGATCAAGCATTTAGATTTAACTAGAAAATGAATTTCAACCGAATCAAAGATGCGTGTCGGCGTTAGCATGAGGCATGGCTTGGCTAGTAAGTTCCTTGCCTTAGGTGCAAGAGCCTTTTGGGTTTGACTCTAGTACCAAGAGCAGTATTTTCTCCAATTTTAGAAGCAATAACTTATATAGATACATTGTTAGATTTACATTAATTGAGTAAAAATAGAAAAAAATATGCACTTGCAATGACTTAAATTGTAATATAGAAATAAAAAAGATGTGTGTGAGCTTCATTTGAAAAAATATAAAATTAATATAATAAAATAATTTAATTTATATAGCAATTTCAAAATGTATTTCAAACATCTGAACAACTCAAAACACCATATTTAGGTTAATTATGTATATTGGTTTTACATTTTAACAAGTTTATGAATGAGTTTGAATTTTTTTTATAATTTATTCATAATTATAACATTTTCAGAATCCATAAGAGATGAATGGCATAACAGAATACATACAGCCGACCCCACTTAGGTAGGAAATGACTTATGATGATAATGATGATGATTCATAATTATAACATTTTCAAGCCAACATGCACACCTAACAATATTTATTATAATGTTATATGAATAATGCGAAGCAAGATATGAATAAAAAATTTTGATTTAATCATTAATGTATCCTACAATGAGGTGCACACTGGAATCATCGTTGTTATTGATCATTAGGGAATACTATACCTTTTGATACTGTGGCACCGTTTGATTAAAAGAATGGGGATGGAAGCAAACTTTCCACCTTTTCTCATACATTTTTAAGAAATAATTTAATAACTTAACTGCCTAATTATTGTACTTTTCCACTTTTGCTCCTTTCTTTTAATCATTTTATCATATAACTATCTTATTTATTCTTAATTTTTTCCTTATATTACCCTCACACTTACAAAGACCCGACTTGTCATTTAAATAAGTGTTATGAGAAATTAAAAAAAAAAAAAATTAAATGAATTTTTTAAGATAGACTAAGCGTAATATTTACTTTAACCTGAATTAACTAGATCACTTCTCATTAAGTAAATCATTACTGGGCACTCGATCATTTCTGTATCTGCCCACAAATTAGTAGCAGCTTGCGTTGAAATCTAAGTGAATTGTTTTCGGGGGAGCTGCCGACCGCGTGGTGTCGTGGACAGACTTTTCCAACGATTTGAAGCTCGCCTTGCGTCAACTCGCCCGGATAAGAAAAGTAGCTCCAAAAATGCGTCCCTGCTTCGCCCATTGGGAAGCTGATACTAGAATCTAGCTAAAATGGAAATTGACCATACTTTGCCAGAGGAATGTTTTAATGCATCATTATGCAACATTTTTTATAATTTTTTGAATTTTTTTTATAAAACTATTAATTTAAGTGTATTTAATCTATAAATTAAATTTTACTATTTTTGGAGATATGTATATATATATATAATTTTTTTAAAATAGGGGATTTTAATTATTTTATAAATTACTAAAATACCCTTATTTTAAAAAAATTTTAAAATATATCAAAAAATGGTAAAACTTAATGCATAAATTAAATACATCTAGATTAACAGTTTTATAAAAAAATTTCCATAAAAATTATTAAAAAATGAGTTTTGCACCTTGATGCATTAAAATTCGAATGGATTAGGAATTATTAAACTTCGCAAAGGCTGTGGTTTTATGAAATATTGCTTCAACGTAATTCCATCCATTTTAATATCTTAATGTCTTACGAAAAATTTACTTCATATATTAAATTTAACACAAGAAACCATGTCATTTGTCTGATATTATTGTAGATGAATTCCATCTAAAAATGAATAAAATCAAATACAATAAAATTATTTAATACTAAATATCCATTTTAAAGTTTTTTTTCAACATTTAAACCATTTAAATATAATTATTATGTGAATAAATAATTTTATAAAGTATTATTACATTACTATATATTTAAATGACTCTAAGCGATTTTCATAATTTACACATAGATACATAGTTAGACAAATGTAGCTAATGTACATACTTAATTTTGGATGACTTTTGGTTTCTTAACTAAATAAACAATATTAAATACAATGCATAGATTAAATTTTTCATCAAATATAAAAAGTTTAGAATTGGGAGGGGTTAGGGGAGCCTCCAAAGGAAATACTAAAAAAAAAAGTTCATGGGTTTATTTAAAATAAATATTAATGATATAATAAATGACAGAGTACAAAATTACAAATGTGTTCACATGTTTTTAAAGAAATCTGATTTAAGCATAGTTTGGAATATGTTCAATCTTAATGATTTAGATTCATTTTAACGGATTTATATTGAATAGTATTAGATTTCTTAAATGGATTTAGAGTGAGCATTTACAAAATTTAATGACATCTTATAAAGTTCAATAAAGTCCAGTAAAATTTTTATGTATTAAACTTGCTCAACTATTCAAACTCTATAAAAACCTTGTTTAACTTTAGTGTGTATTTGGGAAGTAAAGAAACTTTCGAATGAAATTTTTTTGCGTAAAAGTTATTAAAATGAGAGAAAATGATATAATATAATAAGAGTAATGATGATGAATAAAGAGAAAAAAGTTAAAATAGATATATTAGTTGTATGGAAGTACAGTAGTTTGTATAGGAAGATATGAAAGAATGATTAAAAAATTAGATAATTATAGAGATGAAAAGTGTTATTTAAAACAAACATACCCATTAAAAGTTGTTCATAAAAAAAAAAACTTTAATGTAAAAGCTTTACGATAATTTTAAACATACCACACCATTATGACACCAACATAGTATCATTATGATATGAGTATATTTATAATTATCAATGTAGGTATACATGCAAATTATTTTTATAACATATTTATCAATATACTCAATAGTTTGCGTATATTTTTATAAATACCTACATCATAACGATGCTATAACATAAGTGTGACAAAACCATGACAATAAATATATATTTATAATTATAGTTAAACTATGTGATAGTTATTTAAAAGTTTTGAAACTATGTAAGCTTTTTGTAATTATGATCTACTGTGCAGATATATTTGTAGATTATCTAATGCTTTCCTAATATATAAAAGGGTTAAATCGACACTATGACGTCACGTTCGAACCAAAGGAAATTGCTTAGTATTAATTGTGCCATTGATAATATGGAGGCTAAAGCCAATCAATTCATCATAAACACCCCATATCAGACTTTGTCTAATATTGAGCCAATCAAGGACGGGCATGTTATCTTATAGAGGAATTCGATAAGAATGGTTTAGATTTGCCCCTAACACGGTGCACACGCTTCCCTTATGCCGAACCATGTAGGGAACTTTGCAGAAAGTAAACAATATCACAAATTCTTGTACCCAAACTCTCAGTAGTGAAAACTTTGCCTCATAAACCCTATAGTTTTTTTCAATTATCTTGTATTCATTGATTGCTTTTTTCGTACAAATCTCGTCCTCTACAACCTATTTCCCCATTTTTGATGATTTTTCCCTTAATCTAGTTTAATCTCATCTTGAAATAGTTTTATACTTATCACATGTCAAACTTTATTAAGTTTCAGTAAACTCTGAGTGTGTTCAAGAAGTGATAAAACTTTTGATGAAAAGTTTTTAAAATGAAAAAAATGATGTGTTATGATAAGAGTAATCATGAAAAGTAAAGAGAAGTTAAATATAAAGATAGTTGAAAAGATTTAGGGGTAAACAAACATCCCCGGTAAACTCTTTTGGTGGCTATAGGAATTTAATATTAAAATTTTTTAGATTCTCTAGACCTACTAAGTTCTAAAATTTTTAATGAATTTAATTTGATGAAATTTAATAAAGTTTTACAAAATTTTAGAATTCCAATGAAATTTAATATAGTTTAACGAAATTCTAATGGAATCGAACTATTGGAGCCATGCAAAGTAATTCCCGGAAGATGAACAAAATCATACATTTGTGTTTTCTTCCAAGCTTTTTGTAGAAAAAAGTGAAAACACACCAAAATTTGCGGAGAGCCGTATCATAGCCAACATATGCATATCTTCATGATAGTGATGTGGGAATTTTAAAAAATTAAATAAGAAAGATGGATTTCATTTTCAACTGGAGACTCGCTGAAGTAAGATGTTTGGCTGTTTGCAAAATTTCTTTTTATGGTATTTATACAATGTAATAAGTAATATTATCATTAAGTAGATCCGCAATTCCTCAAACTATGTAGGAACATTTCTACAAATACGATTCTTACAGGAGAAAATCTGTAAATACCACCATATTAGAGAAAATTTCAAAAACTCCTGCGGCAGTTTGCAAAGTTGGATTCGAGTAAATTGTGTCAATGCACTTACAATTTTATAAGTAAATGAAGACAAGAACTGTTTATTTACAATAAAAACTTTCCATTTTAAAATTTCGCACTCTCTATGATTATCATATTCTTAATTATTTCTTCATATTTTTCTATACAACTATTTTGCTATTCATTCATTTTTACAGTTACTCATATAATTAATTTATCTATTGTAACTTTATTTTTTTACTCATCGTTATTACTTTTATTATATTATATTATTTTTTACTAATTTAAAAACTTTTATACTGAAAATTTTTTATTCGAAAGTTTTCCTTCGAGAAGGAATCCAAATTTCACCTAGACAGTAGGCCTTAGGGGGCCTCTTTGATGAAATCTGATGGTTTTGTAGCATAGTTAAGGATACAATACCATGCATTATAACCAGACCCTAACCATTAACGTTAGGCCTTGACTTGCAGACTGCAATCACAAGGTCAACCCTACAATAGTTAATCCCAAGCTGTCAAATTTCTTTATGGGAATCCAGTCTAAAAATAAGACTCGACTTTTCGAACGGGGACGATGGAATGGGATAAGAAAAAGTTGTTATCATAAAAAAATATATTGGTTATGAAAATAGCAGGATGGAAAATAAAAAAGCAAGCTATTAAGTGGGAATTCAAAAAATTTTAAAAGTCAAAGCAATGAATTATCCAATTATTTTAATTTTTACTTTTTATTTCTATATATTAATTATGTTTTCATTGGCTGTGAAAATAGCAGAATGGAAAACAAAAAGGGAAGTTATTAAGTGGAAAGTCAAAGCAATGAATTATTTAATTATTTACTTTTTATTTTTATTTATTCTTGTCATATCCAAACATATCTTCATTCTCGCTGTTCTCCGTATATGTCAAAAACGCTGAAATGGAGAATCTAATCCCCATCCTATTCCACATTTCCTATGTAATTAATGCAATTAATGTGTTTATAGATGAATCAATGTGTATTGGCTTTCATACGAACGGGTTGGATTTGGTGATAAATGCAATTAATGTGTATTGGCATTCATAAGGCCACGTAATAAAAACGCAAACGCTTGTGCCTTTGTCTGCATCTTTCCTCTTTCCATCACTTCATTTTCTCCTCCACCACCAGCACCACCACATCGACCACCAGCACCAGCACCAGCACCGTCTCTCTGGCTCTGCCTGCGACATGGGTTTTCATCTTCTTGCTTCTATCTTCTTCTTGCTCTGTCTTTCGCCCTTCTCATACTCCATTAACGTCCGCCGTTGGCGAGAACAGAGAAGGTCTCTTTCCCTCTGTCTTTCTTTAGCTTCCTCAAAAGCAGCAGAAACCGTTTCTGATTCTGCTTTTGGATTGTTGCATTTTGTTCTTGTTGGCTGGTCTCAGTTTTGATTCGCATCTGACACTGAAGAAAAGCGACGTTCTTCCAACCACTGGTGGTTTCGATCCTACTCGAGTCTCCCAGCTCTCCTGGCATCCTAGGTTAGTTCCTTTCACACCCTTCATTTCTTTCATTTAGGTAGTTTGGATTGTACCTTTTCATCTGCTCGCTCCGCAGGGCTTTCTTGTATTCTGGATTCCTCACTGATGCAGAATGCGATCACCTCGTGACCCTAGTAAGCATTCTCTTTTCTCTCTTTCTTTCTTTTTTCCTTTTTTTTTTTCCCAATTCCATAACCTCATTTCAAGGATCGATGCCCCTGATGGACGTCCAGTGAATTTGAGATGTTTTTTGGGTTTGAGCACAGCCAGATCGAAATCCCCAACCTCAATGTCAAAAATTTTGAAAATTTGATTTTTTCTGTCATTTCAAGTATCGATGTCCCTGTTGTGGTCCATTGAATTTGAGATGTATTTTGGGTTTGAGCACTGCCAGATCGAAATCCCTAACCTCAGTATCAAAAATTTGGGATTTTGATCTTTTGCTTTTGTGGGCAGGCGAGAGATAAGCTGGAGAAGTCGATGGTGGCAGATAATGAATCGGGGAAGAGCGTAATGAGTGAAGTGAGGACTAGCTCTGGCATGTTCCTCAGGAAGAAACAGGTGAGTTGGGAACTTGGTATGACTATTGCTTTTGAGTGTTACTAGCGTCGAATATTGCTTTTGAATGTTACTAGCATCCTATGATTTTCTTTTTTCTTTTTTCGTTTTTCGGTTTCTTCTTCTTCTTCTTCTTCTTCTTCTTCTTGTTTTGTTTTTCATATTTATTTCGAACTAAAATTCTTATTGGGAGCGTGCTTACTTTTATTCCTCCAAATTTTATCAGGCTGTTGATTTGTCAGTTTGGTTAAATGATGCCATCATGCAAATTTGGTGTTTTTGTGATTGTGGCTGGATCGTCTGTTGATGGCACGAAGAAAATTGGGACCACTTTCTAACCTTGAATTGAATGGTGGTCATCCTTATTGTTGAGAATTTATTGTTTGGAAACACCAATTTCTGTCAGCATGCATTCCGGTGATGTTTTTGTGTACTTGTACCAGGCAGAATGATTGTGGTGCTAAATAACGTGGCAATTCTTATGAATGTCAGAACTGTATTTTTCCAAATTCCATGCTGTAGAATCATTTGGTAAGATCCCGTTGAAGGATCATTGAAAATATACCTTGGTAGAAATTTTGATAGACAAATTTCATATCCAATGATTAGCATTCATCCTTGGAATGTTTTCAATACTTGTATTGGCAGAACGATTGTGGTGCTAAATAACGTTGTGATCCTTATGAAAATCAGAATTTTATTCTTCCAAATTCAATATTGTAGAATCATCAGGTAAGAATTGTTTTAGGATGATTAGAGATTCAACTTATAGAGCATTTTGATATAAGAATCCAAGAGTCTCAAACCGGTCCCATTTGTGCCTTGTCTACAGAAAAGATTCATGAGACAAAGAAGTGTTTGTTTGTTGCTTCAGCATCTAATGTCAAAAACCAGGTTAACAGATTGGGAAATGAAGGAATATTCATATTAAATGGTAGGCATGCATTCTGCATAAACTTTTTTTTTTTTTTTTTTTGGTAAGCAATGAAGGAAAATCAAATTGGCTTGTTGGTTGGTACCAGTCAAAAAAAAAAAAAAAAGGCTTGTTGGATGATGGTTTTGCATTGGGCTTCGAAATAGTGATTTGATCCTGTAAATGTTCTTTTCCTCCTGTTTCTCAAGCGGATGCTTAATATTATAATGTTTGTGGTGTCACAGAGAGCGCCACATAGTTGTGTTAGCATGGATTGACTTATTCATCCTAACTATGGAATAGAGCAAGAATTTGTTATGAGGCATATGGTTTTTTTGTTTTTGCATTGATAACGAAGATGTGTGCTGCTAAACTGGTTCCATTTTAAGGGACTGTGCAGTTGCCTCATGTCATGGGGCCAAAAGAGTGAACTGGTTGTAGTTAATATATTGAGCTTCCATTGGGAAACAGGGTGATTGGACTGGCTACACCACTTGATTGACAGTCTGCAAAGGTAACTTGCTGAAAAAAAAGTTGTTGGGTCAACCGTAAAAAGTCATGTGAAGTGAATGAAAAGAATTATGCAATCATTGTGTTTTCTTCGTCAAGGCTTTTGCCCATATGCCCGTTCTGGTGCAGCTTTGTACTTTGTGGTTCCAATTACTTCACTTTGCCTTTTGGTGTTGCATGATGCTCATAGGATACTATGTGTAAATGACTTCCTATAGGTTTAAATGTCTTGTTTCCTATATTCTAGTTTGTTCCTTTTCTACATATTGCAGGTGGAAGTATTAAGTTGTTTATGTTTCAAGTCAGATGATATTTGTTTTTGCTTTTGGACAATGTATGCTACCATAAAGTACTGTACATCTTCCTAGCTGATATTTACCTTGTTTGATTTTGAAGGATGAAGTTGTTTCAAGGATTGAAGGTAGGATTGCAGCTTGGACTTTCCTTCCTCCAGGTACAACTGTTGCATGGTCGCTAGTGGGTTTTGCTATTTTTTGATTTTTTGTTCCTACAAGGCATGACATGTAACCAAACTCTTGCATATCATGTAACCAGAAAATGGAGAGTCCATTCAGATACTACACTATGAGCATGGCCAGAAGTATGAACCACATTTTGATTATTTTCATGACAAAGCAAATCAAGAACTTGGGGGGCACCGAGTTGCCACAGTACTAATGTATTTGTCAAGTATTGAGATGGGTGGTGAGACTATCTTCCCAAATGCAGAGGTAGTATTTCTATTATTGTTCTATAATTCACATGCTTGCAGAAGTTTTTTCTGTTTTTTGAGGTTATCATTTTCTGCAGGGTAAGGACTCTCAATTGAAGGATGACACATGGTCTGATTGTGCAAAAAATGGCTTTGCAGGTATTTAGTCTATCCTTTATAAAACAAATATACAATTATCAACTCATAGTTTCCTTTTTCTCCATTTCTTCCAATTCAGTGACAGAACTCAACTCTTGTAAGTCTATTGATTGACAACGGCCTTAGAATTGTGTTCAATCTTTTGGAAGCACAATCTTTTACTTAGGTTTTTCACTTATTATCTTGGCAATGACAGAAAGAATGTGGATTAGAACAGTTCGTGGAGCTTGCTTGCTCCGCATCTCCCATCTGACACCTACTACCTGGGTATATTTGGCAGTTTCATCTACTGTGGTCCGCTTCCCAACAAAAGGGATGAGCATTTACCAGAATGTTACCATTGATGATGGACATTGAACTGAAAATGTTATGGTCTTACCACTGAACATTTGATGTGATTCAAGGCGGATGGAGCTGAATTTCTGAGAAGTGCTTGTTTGCTGCTCATTCATTGATTCCCCTAAGCATGACTATCAAGATTTGATACAGAGGCATGGATGGTGTAGTTGGATTTTGAGCTTTTAGGAGGTGGAATGTTGGTGACGTAGGACTGGATGCCTTGAACCAATAAAAGTGGAAGACATACGAAGAAAGAAGGAGATCCTCTCAGTAGGGTAAAAAGAGAAGAAACAAGGTTGGGAAAAGACTTCAAGGGATAGAGAAGGTAAGACAAGTAGAGAAAATGATAGACGAAAGAAGAAGGAACATCTCAAAGGAGTGAGAAGGGAAGAAAGGGGGCAGGAATTAGAAGAATTAGAGATGAGAGAAAGAAGAAGAGGAGGGAGGAGAAAGAAGAAGAGGAGGGAGGAGAAAGAAGAAAAATTTAAAGAAGTAGCAGAGGGAGGAGAGAATTTTAAGGAATCAAAGAAAAATCTCATTCCATTATTAAAATTGTCTATGTTAGAATGCAAAAACCCTATTTATAAGAAAAAAAATAACTCAAGAAACAAGAAAACGAAACCCCATGCACTAAACAACTTTGCTTAACAAGTAATCTTGTGGACTAAGCAAACTTGTGTGGCATGTAGACTTGCGGTCTAAGAAATAATTAAAAGTAGAAAAAAATAACCTAAAACAATCTAAACTATTATTTGAACTAATAATACTAAATCTTTAAAATGACAAAACTTCCAAAATAAAAACCCTCAACAAAATAAATCCTGCTCATGAAAACTTCTTCATGCCCAGCATCAGTTGGCCGATAATTTGGTGTGTAGAGAGAAATGAGGAATCGATTTGCCTGAATTTTTTCAGAATGAAATCTGCAGACAACACCATTTAGGCTTTTTCTTTTACGGGGAAATGTCAATTGTTTTGCAGGCCTTTATTTCTCTTAATCGACTGCTTTTACGTTCCAGAGAGTGAGAATGAATACTGACCTGAATCATTCTCATGTCATTTTATAAATAAACCGAAATAGTTTGTTGTTTACAATTTCCTGTGTTTTGCTGACATCAGTACCCAATGCTTGAGGATCCTGGTCTGGTGCAAATGTATTTGCTGGTAAATTGGATTGATGAACCTATGAATCCTAGTAACCAGGAGTTGAGTTTAACGAACTAGTGAGTTATTGTCTATGAACAATGTTGATGACACATTGGTCATCAGGTCCCACTGCCTTTTTACCCTATTATGTATGTATTAAATCATTAACCACACCACTTATATTGTTGAAGTTGTGTAAATTGGATTCTAATTTCCTCACTCACGGTTCTTTCAACCGCTGTCTGTTTCCAGTGAAACCAAAGAAGGGAGATGCCTTGCTGTTCTTCAGTCTTCATCCAGATGCTTCAACAGATACTGACAGCTTGCATGGGAGCTGCCCTGTCATCAAAGGTGAGAAGTGGTCTGCAACTAAGTGGATTCATGTGAGATCTTTTGATGCTCCTGTCAAGCGTGAGTCAAGTGGAGACTGTGTGGATGAACATGAGCTATGCTCCCATTGGGCAGCTGCAGGTGAATGCCAAAAGAATCCTCTTTACATGGTTGGTTCCCCATCTTCTAGTGGGTTTTGTCGAAAGAGTTGCAATGCGTGTAAATCGTAGTTTCATAGCTTCACACCAAGGCTGTCCAAATCATAGGAATCAACACTATAATGAGTGCAGCTGTGTCTCCTGCTGGGCTGTATAGAAAGCATTAGGTTGGCAGCATCAAAGAACATGAATATCTTGATACACCAGGTTAAAATTTGTATTCTATTTATGGAATGATAATGGCTTCTGGCATCATCGATTTATGGATGGATGACTTCCTATTGGTCTGTGTCCCTAGTGTTTCAATAATTTGCAAGACAGGTCACAGTTGTCAGGATGGGATGGCGTTTGGGCACATCTTCAAATGCCTACTTCAATTGGTTGGGAATCTTTGGATGGGATATGTATTATTGGATGGGTGGAATAGGGGATTTCATATTTATTAATCTTTTGAGATTAGTGCGAGTCTTGAACTACTGCAGTACGTTGAAACCAACTAATTAAAACAAGACCGGCCCGGCCGGTTCTTGTCTGACTAGGGACCCTCGACTGTCCGGGTTGACTGGTTCAACTAGAAAACGCGGGGACCCCGACGGTCACCGGTTTGGCCCTACGCCTGCTTTTTTTTATTTTTTTTTCCTTCCCCCGATAATACCTCTGGTTTTAATTACACTTGGTAAACCAGAATTAAACTGTGAAGATAAACATCGTGTAAAAACTTCTATATTCATGGTTTTCGCTTTTATGAAATTTGTTTTCTATATAATCTTTTTCATTTTGAATATTTCAATGATTGATAAAAATTTTATTTCGTTTATTATATTTAACATTGTTTATATTATCATGAAAATTCTCTAATTTATTTATTATTGAAGTACATTAACTTGTGAAATCAATTTAATAAAATAATTGAATATTAAAAATTAAGTTTTTAGTATTTTTAACATCTAAATCATTTAAAATATAATTGCTACGTAGATAAATGATTTTATAAAGTATTATTATATTCTAATACGTATATCGATATATCTAAGTATTTTTCCTACTTATTAAAAAAAGTATTTTCCTAATTTACGCATAAATATATTTATTTTGGAGAAAATGTGGCTTATGTATATATTTAATTTGAATGGAACTTGTTCGCTAGCTAAACAAATGATATTAAATTCATGGTAAAAAATACAATAAATGGATAAGATTTCGCAATAATCGTTATATCTTAAAAATAGAAAGAGTTATATGAATTCAATTCTATGCACATAGAATGAGCCCATTTTAATTTTCTTTATGATCCATTTGTCATACTTAATTATAAAGGTCGACCGTGTGTTGGTAATGAAGACTCAAAGCTTTTCCCTAAAATCTTCTTGCTTCAACATCTAATAAGCAAATATTTTTGTTGCTATATGAGCAGTTCATGGTAATTCTTAAGATTGTCATGTTATAGATAGTGGGATCTGCAATGATGCAGTTGGTGCCGCTATCTGGAGTTGTCTGGCCCTAATATTGATATTTATCAAATCAAAATTTGTGGCGTCCCAACCCAAGGTGCCCTAACCTGAGCCTTACACCAAGATCGTTATCAATTGATAAATGTGAAATAGGATTGTTGCCCTGATCATGCGGCGAGATTTTTGAATTGATTTCGTTTAGCAAAATTTTTTTTTCTTTTCATTCCCTTCATCTCATTCAATCTTTTGCAAGCATCATATACTTGTAACCAATTGCATATAACCTATCATTATTACCATTCATTTCACAAGCAACTATATACTTGTAACATATCAACTTCTTTATATACATCATGAACATTCATAACCTAATATTTTTATAATCAACATAAACATTCTATCATTCTCTAAACATATCAATTCTTATGTGATAGCCAACAATATATTAACACATTAAAAATACCAGTCATTTTTCCCTTCAATTTATTAGGTCATTTTCTCCTTTTGAGCTTCCTGAACCTGTCTAGGGTTGGGAAAACAAAACATTAGTCAAAACTCAATAAGCAAGCATTTTTCGTTTTTATGTAAATGCATTTCTCTCAATTCTGTAGGAGACACTTATCAAGAGATCAACAACCAACGGAACAGAAACCTTTTCATATAAACCATTCATGTACCTAATTCATGTACACCATTCATGTAAATCATTTTAATCCCTATTTCTGGGCATTTCATAAATATGGATGTGCAAACGTATCATTTTCATTCATGACATAATCCTTTATGTGAGGGTACGCTAGCCCGGGAAACATCCTTTCATAACATGATCATTTCCATCCATGACGTCGGACTTTCCGACTTGGCAACATTAAGGGCGGACCTCGTGTCTTGCTTTTGCCTTGACTCGCCTACATGATTTCCATTCCATGTATGACTTTCAATCACCTCGGCATTATATACCTCTTACACATGGTAACTTGTCATTCTCATGTAGAGAACTATTTGCACCATCGTTTTAAACATCGTTCAATGAAACATCATTTAAATCCATGCTGGCATGCCATTTCCAAATAGAAAAGAATTTAATCAATCATTTCAATAAGAGCAGTAATCCAAGCGTAATAAAGAGAGCAAGGGATGACTACCCTTAAATAACTTTAGAAACATTCAAGTGAAACAACTTGAAAGCATTTTAGCATTTGAGAATAAAATATTATTTTCAAAATTTTTACTTGCTTACCTGTGGTAATCAACTTGCACCTTTGATCTTTTCCTAGACAAGTGAAAACAATCATCTTATATACACCTGTATAACATCATATATTTGCACGCTTTGTCTTTTATTAACTTATTCCCAACCCTTTTTATCATCTTATTTTATATGTGACTCTTAATATTTCAACTTTATTCCATTTTCTCTTGGAGATGAACACTCTCATCTCTTAAGTCACATATCTTCATTTTATTTCATTCAATATCCCAATTTAGGGCATTTATTTTCTTCTCAATCCTTTGAGATACTCACTTGAAACTATCCTCTATGTTCCAGTAACATTGCTCAAGTTCACATCTAACCTTCTAATTTCATATATTTAAGTATCTTAGGGATTGTTTTTTCGCTCCTTTCAAAATTCACCTCTAGTAGATTAAACTCTCATAATGACTAATGACACTTGTTTATATCCTATTGTAAGTTAAATTTTATTTCAAAAATTTGGAATTTAACTTTTATTTTAATTTATTCCTCAATCTGTCCATATTGCTGAAATCCAATACACTGATTTTTCTAATTTTTGAATTATAATCAAATCAAGGAGTTTAAATCTGAAATTTCTATCATACATTAATGACTACATAAATTAACCAAAATAAATAATTTCAGCACAAAATATTAAGTATTTATATTTGTTAATGTACTTTTACTCTGCTGGACAACAACATCAATTTTCAGACGGGTCAAATCATGTTAATTATTAGGCATAATTATACCCTCTAAAATTTAATTTTTATTTTCTTTAGTGATATTCAAGATGTCTTCTATATCATATAAAATCTCAGCTCAAAATTACTTTTATAAAAATTATTAAAAATCATTTGGTACATCTGATCTTGACACCTGTTCAACCCTGTTGAGGTTATTTTTCTGGATTTTTAATTTACAACCTAATTATCCTTTTACTCTGAAAATTAGGTCTTTTCTTAATCATCATATCATGAGTTCTCACACAAATTTTCATGCTAAAAAATCGTTAGTTTACTATTTCTTTTATATTTTACTTTCCTATTATAGATTCAATACATATGAGCATATCCATATGATTCATTTCACCCTTGTAAGTATTAACATATAATCTATGTGAGGGTTTGGTTTGCTTAATCATTCATTAAGTACTTAGGAGATATTTACCTATGAATTAAATATTTACAATCATCTTTACATTAAACATCAACCAAACGTGATTTAGGTTAACATATATGATTCAAAAACTCATAATACTCACCTAAATTGAACATGAATATGGGTAAACCTTATTGAATCCTCTTTCCCTTCCTTTATTCTTCCTTCTTCCTCTCTTTTCTCCCCCTTGGATGTTCATACCTTGCTGCAGTTTGTTTTCCTCTCTTTTTTTCTAGGTTCTCTCTCTCTCTCTCTCTCTCTCTCTCTCTCTCTCCTTGCTGGATGTCCAGCACTCTTGCTGCTCTTTTTCTTCTTTCTTGCTACCCAAGAAACCCCTTGAATTTCTTTTTTTCATAATTTTTAAATACCAAAAATTTGTCCATAACTTGCCCCCCTAAGATAACCTTCACATGGGCTGCCCCTTTTGGTATTTTGTGAGGATAAAATTGTCTAAATATTACTACCCCTTGAACGTCCCTACATGTAGCCCTATTTCTATGCATTTTTCAAATTTTTGAAATTGCAAAATTTGCTCAAATTTCTCTCATTTGGACACCTCATTTGTACCATTAAATGCCTTGACATTTGCATTAATGAAAAATCACTTTTTGAAGCATAAAGTCAAAGGATTTTAACCATAAGTGATTAAGTATTTTTCCATTGGATTTATCTTAATTGAATTCATCCATGTGATAGAGTACTTTGTTTTAGCCGTTCATAAGAATTTTCATCCCAAAATAACCATCCTAGATCAAGATATGAGAATTTGAAATTGTCTCATAAAAATTTATGAAATTAATTCATTATCACTATAATCCATTCATGATTAACATAATCCATTCAATTCATAAGGTAGAGCACGTCAACATGTGCTTATATTTCAAATTTTATGTCAATCCGCCTTATAGGCGTTAAGTTATGAATTTTTCAAATAATGACCCAATTATCCCATCATTATTATCGACTTAATCATAATTAATGTGATTAAAAATCATGCCACATCATCATTTTCATACTTTATTTTGTCTCTTCGTACACATTAATAGTTATTGGGCAAATGTGATTAACTTAACCATCTCATTTAGTCATTTGCCCTAATCTCATTAATTCGCTTCAATCATATAATTATCAGTAATTAATGCCTAATTTACATGTAGGGGTCTCGAATTGTTCTTGCACAAAATTCAACTAGTCATCTTATTTAAAATCATTTGTTTTATTTTGATAATCTATTTCATTATTGTACCAAAAATCATTTTGACAGAACTCATGAATGGGTCGTGCATGTTTTAAAATACATTTTTTCATGCTTAAATTATGAAAAATATTTGGATTTATTATGAGATGTATTAGTATCATAGCAATTTATAGAATCATTCATGAACGATGTTTTGCACGGTTTAAAGAGCACATGAATTGACATATGTAAAATAATTTTATTAAGGTGATTTTCATACTCTTTTATATTGTGTCACCCCTTTGAATGACTAGACAACAAGGGAGGATGACTTCAGGTATACATAAAAGAGGCAAATGTTTTTATCATGTTAGACTTCTCACCCTATGCGCCCTTACATGCTTTCACATCAACTATATAGTTATCTAAGGACCCCGATTCAGTGCTCCCGGGAGCTGCAGTGCTGCATGCTCCCGGGCGCATACATATATTTTTTTTTACTTTTTTTTGACAATATTTTCATAAACATGTTAGCCCAAGTGTATTTAATCTGTGTGTAAATTTTTACCATTTTTGGAGTATTTTAGGTATTTATTTTTTATTTTTGAAAATCAGTGGCATTTTACGTAATTTTAAATTACTAAAATGCCACTGATTTTCAAAAATAAAAAATAAATATCTAAAAATCTCCAAAAATGGTAAAAATTGATATATATGTTAAATACACTTTGGCTAACATTTTTATGAAAATATTTTCAAAAAAAAATAAAAAAATATATATGTATGCGTCCGGGAGCATGCAGCACTGCACGCTCCCGGGAGCACTGAATCGGAGTCCGTTATCTAAGGGGTAACAATTTATACTTTTTAAAGATGAGGCTAATTTGCATATCTAGTTTGCATGAAATTTGGTTGACTAGTGAAATAAACAATTTTAAATACAATGGATAGGTTTGATTTTGATTAGGTTTGATTTTGATTTGAACATCAGGCGGGGGGCGTATTTCCTATATACATTTGGGCCTCCCAAACCTCTGTCGAACACCAAAAAAACATGAGTCGAAAAACAGTGGGAGGCACCCACAGCACTGTACAGCAAAGGATAAATTATCCGAGATGAGGGAATCATAAATACAAGGTGCGGCTTCGCCTCTCCAAAGAGCATCATCTCCTTCCATCGACACTGCTAGCCTTGCCAATTGGTGGGCACAATTATTGGCAGTTCTGAGGATTGAAGGAAACATGTCTGCTGATGTGCTTTGCTGTACAGTGCTTATATAGATGTTTAAATTATACAAAATAATCATGAATTACAACACATTTATTGCTCGTTAGTTGAGCTTTAATTTAATAAATAAACATGTATTGAAACATGCAGCAGCGAACTATGATCTTTTCCGACCGGTCGTTCCCGACCCTATTTTCGACCACTACCGGTAGCCGTTTGATCTCGCAGGCTTGATTTTAGTCGTTCGATCAAAATTGGAAAAAGCTGTCAGAGAACCTGCAATTAACGTGACGAGACTTTTGCTCATAGGTCCCTGTCAAACTGTGAATGCATGCGAAGAGCAAGAGAAGTTCCGTCTCTCCCCGAAATCTCCTCTCTCTTTGCGTAAGAGCTCTCTTTTTCTCTCAAATTTCTCGTCGGTGCCGGTCATTTTTGATCAACAATTAGATGTGCAGACCCGTCCAAACTAGACATAGCATTGAAGAAAACTTGCTGCCATGTTCTCTCGACATCATAGATCTCCCACAATTGATGTTGTTGACTCCATTAAACCAAGCTAACTCATGAGGTCAGCCCCCTCTTTCCAACAAAACCCATTTCCACCATCACAGAGCTGCCGCCATTGACATCATTGCCTCTAATTTTGTAACATTTGATCATTGCCCTCTCATAGTGCAGAAAACTCATCCACTGCCGATAGGCGCTGTTGAAGCGGTGAATTACTAGTTGGAGAAGATTGCGATTTATTTTTATCCGTCTTTAAAAAAAGTTCATTCATTCTCCATCAACCTTGTTAATTGCTAGTAGAAGGAGGTGTGCACAAATTGCATCATTGCAGGGAGGAGGAGGAGGGGAGACAGGGAGAAGACGAGAGAGACAGGGGGGTAAGATCACGCATGATGCCCAAGCTCTTCCAATGATGCTCCGGCATCCCTAAGGATTTTGAGATTGAGCTTCTTCTCGACAAGGCAAGGTCCTGCAAGATTGATCTTAGGCTCGATTTCAGGAGTCCCATGGCTGAAATTAAGGTTTCTGATGAGTTTTCCTGTCAATTTAAGAGAGGAAAAAGATCTTGGAGGGAGGAAATAGGGATGGGTCTGAGCAAAAGCTAAGGAAATGAGAGGGACAGAGGAGTATATTGCCATTGCCTGTCTTCATTTTTTTTATACGTCCTTGCCTTGGAAGTGTGGGATCCTTTCGTGTTCGAGGCTTCGAGCAGTCAATGCGCGCCCCTTAGCAAGGGCCTCCGATGTTCATGTTGCTTTGGCAGACTCTAGCCGGCTTGTCCTCTAAAGGGTGAGAGTGACCCTTATATGCGTCCTTGTGCGGCTTGTGTCATTGCGGCAATGGTGGAGGAGAAACGTTGAAGTGTAACTGTGGCAAGGGTGCTGTTGGATTAACAGGTGCCGGGAAATACCTCATTGGTACCGTTGGACGGAACAACATGGTTTGTGAAAACACGGCTATCGAGTGCCTCAGCTAGGAGAGTTGGTTGCAATTCGGGAGCTGGCGTGGACAACTGGAAACCAGCAAGGGAGGGAGGGAGGAAGGAAGGGAGGGATGCAGAAAAAGGAGAGCTTTTACTTAGACTAGCGATGTAGTCGGAGCAGTGGGAGATTGGCCGGGATGAGACAGCGGTGGAGAGGAGGAGGAGAGCGTGACCCATGGTCCAAGCAAGCACAACTTGTGCCTGACAGGGGCCTGCCCGCAAAAAATCTATTAGCATTAATGGCTCCACCTGCGCTGTTCTTTTTCGCATTAGATCCAACGACGGCAAAAAAACCCGCACAATCGGACGGCTCGGACGCGTGGTCGATAACAGTAGTTGTTATCGACCGGTCGGAGAAGATCACGCAGCAAGGCAACATGAAATCCAGTAGCTAGGTGCAGTTCTAGACATCCTATGAAACCAAGTTGCAAGAAAACATTATAATGAAGTGGACACGAAAAATAATGCCTAGTCAAGTAGAAATAAGAATCCTAAACTGTAGAAAGAGTGTGTGGATAAGGGTCTTCTGCCGTGTAGGTCCAACAGGCGACAGGGTCGTGCTTGGAGTTGGTGGAAGGGAATAGAGAGGGGGAACGGTGGCCGTGGTGAGTAGGGTGGTCCGAAGGCAGTAGAGTCGGTGTCGCGTCTGTCTTCTACGGCCGAAAAGGAAGGGGTTAAGGTGAACTGGGTTCTGCACAGACAGAGAAGATGAACAAATCGGCAGAGGAATTGCTGGAATCGGAACTCCGAACAATGACCATTTCAAATGATGCGATCAGAACGATCAAGATGGGGGTAGAAGCAGCTCTTCTCTGTACTCTATGGACGGCAAAGACTTACAACAAGGAAGTTTTCAAATCGATGATGCGCAGACTCTGGAAAACAAAGGGAGGGTGTCAATTCACCGAATTGGGAGAGAACTTGTATCTGATTGGATTATCGGATAAGGAGGATAAGATGCGTATTCTACAGGGTCGTCCTTGGTGCTTTGAGCGACAATTGGTTTTGGTTGAGGAGCAGAAACAAGAGCTGGAACTTGCCAATATAATGCTTGTTAAAACTCCAATGTGGATCCGCATTTCTGGAATCCCGTTTATTGTCGATAAAACGGTGCTGGGAAGAGACATTGGAGGCACATTTGAGGAGACAATGGACATGATGGCGACAGAAACAGACCTTAAGCTAAAGGTAAAGATTGATTACCGCCAACCCCTCCGACGCGGAATGTTCATCCAGCTGGGCACCCAACAGAGGAAGTGGATTGCCTTCCAATACGAAAGACTCCCCTTGTTCTGCTATCTTTGTGGATGCTTGGGGCATGCTTATCGGGATTGTGATAGGAAGAGAACCCACCAACTAAATGAGGATGAGATGCCCTATGGAAGCTGGCTGCGAGCTGGCTTGAAACCCATTCAATTCCAGGAGGGGCAGAAATACAACAACAGAGCTTACCCAATCAGATATGTGGGAGAAACTCAGTGTATGGAGGGTGAGCAGTGGGCTGATGAATCGGGGAGAAGGTCAGGAGATGCGAGCAGTGGTGAGCATGACAATGAAAGCAGTAATAATGGCAGAAGCGTGGCTGGTCGGGGATTGGAGGAGGACGCGGGGCAAAACTCAGCCCCGGGAATCCATTCAGACATGGAGATGTACCTACAGGTTGCCAGGGAAACCCGAATACCAACTCTAAGGGGCCGACAGCTAGCAGTAGACCCCCCCAAACAGCAACTGGTGGTCCCTTTGAGCAACCCTTTCCAGCATAAGGGGGTATCCACCCAGCAGGCTCTCCCGAGAGCAATGGCAGATCAGCAACAACGGGAACTGTGGGAACCAAATCGAATTCCGCTGGATGGAAGGGGAGCCAAGCTGACCTGTGGGGATCCTGCAAGAAGTATGAATGAGGGGGAAGGGAAACTATGTGGGCAGATGGGGATGAGTAGTAAGGGGGATTGTGATCCAATGCAAACAAAGGAAATCTGGGGTGATGAAGAGGAGGGACAATTACAATGTGTGGGAGAGGAAGAGAAGGCTGAACCTAAGGATCAAGGGGTCATAGGGGATGTGATCGGGGCACATGACTTAACTGACGGGAGTGGGAGGATGGATGGGGGAAGTACAACTACTCGACTGAGAGGAGGTAAGTGGAAGAGAAGAGCTAGAGGAAGACAAGATGATAGAATGGCGGACTAAAGGGAGAGTAGTGCTTCAGGAAATGGAAAGAGATGCTCGAATGGAGATCTGAGTGACGAAAGGGGGTCGTTCAAACGCATGAAGGGTCATGACAACATCGACAATGAAGAGGTGGAGGCTAGGGGAGGTCCCCAGCCCCACCTCCATTAATATGGCCCTCCTAGCTTGGAACTGCCGTGGGCTTGGGAACCCATGTGCAGTCCAAAGTCTTCTTGACTTGGTCAGGACAAAAGATCCCTGTTTGGTCTTCCTATCTGAAACAAAGTGTAATTCTAAGGAGATGGATGGCATAAAAAGGAGACTTAAGTTCGATTGCTGCTTTGTGGTGGAACCTTTTGAGAGAAGAGGAGGCTTGGCTCTTCTATGGAATAACGACAAACCGGCCTGCATAAAATCCTTTTCCGTTCATCATATTGATGCAGTTTTTGATGGATGACATTTCACGGGGTTTTATGGGCATCCTCAGACTCACCAACGTCAGCATGGATGGAATGTCCTCAAATCGCTATCTGCTGGGCGAAACGACCCTTGGCTCATCATGGGAGACTTCAATGAAGTATTGGGCCCTAGCGAATATATCAGTGAAAGATGTCGGCCCCAAACTCAAATGGACCTCTTTCGTGAGACCATGGACAAATGCAATGTGTTAGATATTGGCTTCTCGGGTTCGATCATGACTTGGAGAAACAATAGAAGGGGACGACAGAGAGTGGAAGCAAGGCTAGACAGGGGGCTGGCGTCGACAGCATGGCTAAGCTTGTTTAACTGTGCTAGGGTTTACCATCTCGCGGCTCCAACCTCTGATCACTCCCCAATCCTACTCAAGCTTAATTCTAGCAGAGACGGGAGGAAACCGCCATGGGAATTCAAATATGAGCTATTTTGGGCTCGGGATAAAGAAGCCACTAGAATTGTTCATCAAGTATGGGGGTCCGATCATCGGAGGGGCTTTAATAAAGGGGATCGTCTTTTTTGGAAGATAAATCGGTGCGGTATCGAACTGGCCAAGTGGAACCGGAGCAAAAGAGGGAATATTCGGAGATCCATTGATCGAAAACAGAAGGAGCTTCAGGCAGTCATGAGGATGAGCCCCAGTGATGAAAGAGACGAATCTATGCAAAAACTTCGATCTCAGATAAATATTTTGCTGGAAGATGAGGAGCAGATTTGGAGAATGCGAGCTAAGACACATTGGCTCAGGGAGGGGGATAAAAATACTCATTTTTTTCATCGTATTGCATCGAACAGGCGTAGAACAAACCGCATAGAGGCGCTGATGGACCAGAACGGCGAATGGGTCCGGGATCAAGACTTGATGATGAATATGGCTGTCTCTCACTTTCAGGAGGTCTATGCAACATCTGCACAGGGAGAGGCGTCATGGTTGGACAGTGTTATTTCTAAGCGAATTTCGGAGATACAGAAACAGTCTTTAACCAGACCGCTGCAATCTGTGGAGGTGATCACGGCAGTTAAGGGGATGGGCCCGACAAAGGCCCCGGGGCCGGACGGGATGTCGGCGGGGTTCTATCTGCGACACTGGAATATTGTGGGGAATGAAATTACTTCTTGGTGCAAAAAATTCTTCGAGGAGGGGGATCTTGCCATCCTTTCTAACCATATTGGGGAGTCCAATTCCACTACTCTGATCCTTGTTCCAAAAAGGTCGGGAGCGAACATGCTTTCTCATTTCAGGCCGATCAGTCTATGCAATGTGGTGTATAAAATCTTGGCTAAGGTCCTTGCGAATAGATTAAAACTGGTCCTCCACGACATCATAGGGGATGAACAGAGTGCCTTTGTTCCTGACCGACTCATTACCTATAATATGCTGATAGCCTATGAGGCTATCCACTCCCTTAGAAGACGCAAGAATGGTAGAATGCATGAGATGACCATTAAACTTGATATGTCGAAGGCATATGACAGGGTGGAATGGAATTTTCTCGGCAGGATGTTGGAGGCTATGAATTCCTGTCCGAAGTGGATTAATTGGATGATGAGCTGCATTTCTACGGTCAGGTACAGAGTTAATGTGAATGTTTTCAAATCATCTTTTTTCAATCCTCAACGGGGATTGCGCCAGGGGGACCCTCTTTCTCCGTATCTGTTCCTCATATGTGCAGAGGGGCTCTCAGCACTCATATCTCATGCTGTCACCAGGGGCTCTATCCGCGGCATCAAACTCAATGCGCATGGCCCTACGATTACTCATCTGATGTTCGCGGATGACGCAATAACATTCATTCGGGCGGACAAATGGGACTTGAGGAACTTGTTGGACACTCTCAACCAGTATGCGTCTTCATCGGGCCAAAAGGTAAATGTCGATAAGACTGCCGTCTTCTTCAGTGCAAATATGGATGACAGTGCTAGGGGAGAGATGACCCGCATGTTGGGGTCGGGTGGAAACGACTTTCACAAATATCTGGGCCTTCCAGCTTGGCTCAGAAGATCCAAGGTGGGAATCTTTTCTGATCTCAAAGAACGCATTTGGAAAAGGATTCAGGGGTGGAAAGGAAAGTTATTGTCGTGGGGAGGTAAGGAGATTCTAATCAAGGCGGTGGGCAGGCTATTCCTTCATATGCTATGACTATCTTCCTGCTACCAAGATCTTTCTGTCGAGACATTAATGGGATGCTTAGCAAATTTTGGTGGGGAGAGAAGAATGGAAATAGGAAGATGAGCTGGGTGGCATGGGATGATATGTGCAAACCAAAGCGGGCGGGGAGTTTGGGATTCAGAGATTTTCACAAGTTCAATTGTGCGCTCTTGGCAAAGCAAGTGTGGAGATTGGTCTCATGCACCACGTCCTTATGCCACAGAGTCCTCAAGGCCCGATACTTCCCAAACTCTGACATTTGGAAGTGCAAGGTGAAGTCTACGGACTCATATACTTGGAGAAGTGTGCTAAAGGCGCGGGATGTCATACAGAGTGGATGCAGATGGAGAATTGGCGATGGTTCGAGGGTAAAATTTTTTGGAGACAGTTGGTTAGATTCTGTGATTGTGAAGGCGGGTCCCCTTCCTTACTCGATCCCGGAGGATGCAAGGGTGTGCCACTTCATCGATAGATCGGCAAACTCATGGATTAGAGACAGGGTGATCGCGGCGGCGGGGGAAGCCACTTGGCAGTTGGTTAATAGGATTCCTCCCCCTAATGGGTCCATGGCCGACTGTATTTTTTGGAAGCACGAGCCACACGGAAGGTACACGGTTAAATCGGCATACAGGCAGTTGGCTTCAGATATTGAGAACCCTTCCCTTCTTGGCTGTTATAAGGCATTATGGCGATTGAAACTTCCAAGTAAGATATTAATTTTTGGTTGGAGACTCCTTTTAAATGCTATCCCGACTCTTCTTAATCTTACCAAAAGGGGCATTGGCGTGGAACCTTGCTGTATCTTATGTAAACGGGCGCCTGAGGATGCAAACCATCTGTTTCTGAGGTGCGAAAGAACTGAAGGGATTTGTCAAAGGGCGGCTAGGGTTGGGGGGGCGGGGGTTACTCTGGAGATGATATTTGTGACTCTTGTGCAGGATAATAGGATTCACGACCTTACTCTCTTCCTCTTGTGTTGCTGGAGAATATGGTATATGAGGAACAAGCTCAGGGAGGAGGGTCTGCAGCCTAACTTCTTGAACACAATCGCATGGTGCAGGGAGTTTCTTCTCCAGCTTCGGGAAGCTCCATCGGTGGTGCAATCGGGCATTTTGGACCGGCCATTGGTGCCTCGGTGGACTATGCCGCCTGAGGGATTCGTGAAAATTAATGTCGATGCGCGGACTCATGGGAATATGGGTTCTTTTGCTTGCGCAGCGGTAATCAGGAACTCCAGAGGCTATTTCGTGGCAGCTAAGGGGTGGAGACAGACGGGTGGAAGGGACCCTTTGTTCATGGAGGCTACGACTTTTCTTCTTGGGTTGAAATGGGCCATTCAAATTAACGCTGTCTGCGCTCAGGTTGAAACTGACTCACTCACACTTTGCAACTACCTATCCAACAACATCCCAATTTCCTCTCATGTGGGCTACGTTGTTGACGAAATCAAGGCCATTCTAAGGGATGTAGTTTCTTTCTCTGTACACCACGTTCTTCGGCAAGGAAATGAAGTTGCCTATTCCCTTGCCGAAGTGATTTTAAATTCTTCTGCGATTCAGTTGTGCTGGTGGGACTACCCCCCTCAGGCTATTTGTGACAAAATTTGTACAAATATTTTTTTGGCTATGGAAAGCTCGGATTACTCTACCCTTAATCCCTATAACGTTGATGGGGAATAGGGTTAGAGTGACTCCTCCCTTTATCAAAAAAAAAAAAAAAAAGAATCCTAAACTGTAGATGATGCACAAGTTGGAATTTTCAGACAATTTAATTAACGGTTGTACCGGTTATGCGGGTTATGAACTATTTGCTACGGTTTTTTTTTCCCAAAATTTAAGTAACTTGGTTAGTTTATCATGTTGCAATCAACTAGATTTCAGATACTTTTTCCCAAATCTCCTCATCCCTAGGGACAAAAAAAACTCATCGTGGGTTTGCGCTATTATTCACCCCTAATAATATTATATCACTAATATGTTTTTCCTAATTCAAGAAACTGAACTCAAATTCATGAAACCGGTTTCATGAACCTCTCCATTTAGGGCATACCTTCTTGATCATGTGAAACCCGCTTTCCATATTACATTTATAAACTAGTCCATTATTATTATTTTTATCATATGATTGTCTTGGATTATGAGACAACTAATGGAGGATGATTCTAGGGGAGGAGTAAATGAAGCAAATGCCTCTACCTGACTTTGAAACATAGACCTCCTACCCTATACGCTTGCATACACTCACATCAACCACGGTCCACTTGATCATCCAAGTAGTAGCTATTCCTATAACTCTTCCTTTATTATATTTAAAATTATTTATTTTGATAATTATATATAATTTGGAGTCCATTTTGAGGAGCCATTTGGTAAATTGAGAATGGAATGAAATAGTCAACACTGTTAATTACCCATTTTTTTTATTTTTATTCCTATATTTTAAACATTTTCTCATGTCTTTTCATACAATGATCTTAGTTTTCTAACTTTATTTCCATTTTACCCTTACCATATCAATTTCATTCCATTCCATTTCATATTATTAATATTATTTTATTTACTATGATATCACAAATCATTTCGAATTTTGAATAGGCCATGGGTGTCGGAAAATATATGCAATCATGTACAAATTATGAGCAACACTTACATTCATAGATCCAGTCAATTGTCCGGATAAGAATCTTCATAAAGTATTTTGAATGTAGAATTGATAGCTTTAAAATCGGTGCAGAAATCAAATGTACACTTTTATTTTTTTAATTACATTTACTTACAATATAGACACGCTCCTATTAGTGCTCAAAGTTGGATCAACAATAACGTACCCACATGTCATATCACTGGACCATACCTTGGTTGACATATATATTTTTATTAAATGAAGATCATGCACATCTTTGGTTTTAATGAAACTAGATTTCCTAAGGTTTCCAACTAAAAAGTTATTTCAAATTTAATGAGTGTAATAGACTTCACATTATCATCAAAATCGACCTCAATTAATGGATATTGTCGGCGTGTTTGATATTTGATAAAACTTTTGAAAGAAAATTCTTTAGTGAAAAAGTTTTCGAAATGAGAGAGATTGATATAATATGCTACAGAAAATGATGAGAAGTAAAAAGAATAAAATTAAAACAGATAAAGTAGTTATATTAAAAATTATGAGCAAATGATTGAAAAGTAAAGTAGTTATATAGATAAATGTAAAAAAAAAAATGATCAGAAAATATGGTAGATGTAGGAGTAAAAAAGTTCTAGATGAAAAAGATATGTTTTTTGTAAATACCTAACAACACCTTTAAAGTTGCGCCAATATTACATTAGTGTTCTTAAGTTTGTGAAATTTTTATTCTTGTATTTACATCTTCACCCAAGCACATACTTAAATCCTAGCTCTAACGTGTACGTCTAAGGTGGGACTCTTGCAAGGTGAGGTTGGCTTTTTCTTTTTTATTATTTTTTTAAAAAAGATTTTGATGGTTGTCATGCCAATACTTTTAGGGTCGATACGGAAATGAGCACGGAGGTACGCGAAATTTTCTGCCGTTTCTGGCTGGGTTGTTCTTGTTTATCGAAAACAGTTTGTAGTAATTTTTTTATTATTTCAAAAAATCGATTGGACTGGTTTGTTATGCCAACCTTTTTAGTTTGCGTTAGATATGGAAATGAATAAGGAGATCAGCTAAATTTCAAAGATTCCTAGGAACGGAATAGGGATTTTCCACACCAGAATTATCCAAGGCCAGGAAAAATCTGGGGAGGATTTCCTACACTTGCCCAGAAAAGGTTTAATTTTGAATATGCACGGGAAATAATGTCTTATAATTTTCTCCTTGCCTAACAAGGTATTATTTGCGGCACTTCTTTCGCGAGGGGAAAAAGAAAAGAGTTCAAGCTGGTGCAATTGTGGAGCATCAGAAGAGATGAAAATCCTGAGGGGGTTGAACCTTGTGTCAAAGGAACTTCGATTGGCTAAAAAGGAGACAATCCTCATGAAAAGAAAAAATGCACTTGATGGGCGTTCGAAACAAATCAAAATGTAACATTTGAAAAAAAAAAAAAAAAGCGCAATTCAAATTGATGATTAGGCTTGTTTGGATAGATAACTGTGTTTATAATTAGAAAATCCATGGTACACGTTTCCCATACAATTAATGCGATTAACGCGTTAGATTTGAGGAATTAATGTGTATTGGCTTTCATATTAACAGGTAGATTTGACGATATATGCAATTAATGTGTATTGACTTTCATAAGACCGTGTAACTACGCAATAAAAACGCCAACACTTGTGCTCTTTTCTGGATCTTTCATCTTTCCTCAATCCCCACTTGATTTTCTCCGCCGCTTGTCCAATTAATGCGTGTTGGGTTCCTAAGACGTGTAATAAAAAAAAACGCAAATGTTTGTGCTTTTTTCTGTATCTTTCTACGTGTGCGAATGTGAATTGGCTTTCATGAGAGACCGTGTGAATAAAAACGCAAACCACTTCATTTTCTCCATCACCACCACCGTGTCTCTAGCTCTAGCTCTGCCTGGGGACATGGGTTTTCATCTTCTTGCTTGTTTCTTCTTCCTCCTCCGTCTTTCACCTTTCTCATACTCCATTAACGTCCGCCGCTTGCAAGAACAGAGCAGGTATCTTTCCCTCTCTCTTTCTGTCTTCCTCAACAGCAGCAGCAACCGTTTCTGAATCCGCTTTTGGATTGTTGTATTTTGTTCTTCTTGCAACCGTTTTTGAATCCTGTGTCGAAGGAATTTCAATTGACCGAAAAGGAGATAACCCTCATGAAAAGAGAAAAATGCACTCGACCCAGTTGTCAAGGTGTTTGAAACAATTCAAATGGTTGATCAGGCTTATTCAGATAGATAACTTTGTTTTTAGTTGTTAATTCGTTGTGGGAATTTACATCACAAAAGACTCTCAGTGATATTTTGTAGGAATCTATTTGAAGTAATACATTATGAAAAATTATCTATTTTCCTATTATTTTTTGCTTGATCTATTTTCCTACTGTACTCTCATTTATTTGTTGAAATACACTGTACGTGAAAGCTACCTTGCGAATTTTCAAGTACACTTGGAATTCTATAATTTGAATATCTAGTCAAACACGCTTTATCTATCCAAAAATATCAATTTTTCTTCAAATTCAGATGGTGGAGTATCCCTATCAATGTTACAAGAACGAAGGTCTATTTGTCTAGATGTTGTACTAATTTCAATTCGAAAGCTTCAATTTAACAGCTTAACTGTATACGGATTACCTGTTTTAGTATTAACAATATTAGACGCTAGCGTACAAGAACCTTCTCCAGCCATATGTTGAAGAGTTCTTCTGAAAAAATCATAAAATGCAGTTATTTTCGTCCACAAAATTGAATACGGATTTTTTAACTTTTAAGTTGAAAAATATACTGTAATGGATATAAGTAAGATAAGGAACACTAGAAAACTAAACCCTCCATATCAGGTTAATTACAGCTAATCATTATACCATCCTCTGCAGTCATTGCCACTTTATGAAAAAGGCCCAACACGTTAATATAACATAATGTGTCGGGATCAATAATTTCTTGTTTGATTCTTTCCCTCCACACATGGAATCCTACTGAAAATGTATGAAAATTAATACACTTTTTACCTTTTAGATGTTCAAGGCAATTGCAAATGAAGGACATTTGAGTCGTTCAGTGAATACTTAATTCAAATATCTTCTACTTCATTGCCACTTTGGTATGATTTATTGGGTCCTATCATTTTTGTTGTTTTCATAACAACTAATATTTTCTACTTTTACGAAAAGAAAAAAATTCTACTTTTATTTTCTACCTCATGGTAGTCCTCAATATTCTGTTCCTTGCACAATTGACAAAGCAGATTACGACAATAAATTGGAGCCTCAATTACCCACCAACAAATGACTTGGCAATACAATAATAATTTTAAAAAAAGACTCGGAGATTCCTACAGTCCCTACGGGTTTAAAAAAGTAAGATTTATATAATAAAATTTCCACTAAAATAGTATCCATGGAATACAAAAAGAGAAGAGCACTACTCACTTGATCCTGCTTACTGTCGTCTTCGACAAAAGTTAGAAAGAAAGCACAAAAATGAAACCACTTGCTTTTCCGAATTTTTTGATTGGCATTTATATATATCATGACAATTGATATTACAATTAAATATATTTACAACCCTAGCATCAGAGAGGGAACCAATAAATGCCCTCCCACCAGAGGAAAATTTGCAAATACCCCAACCCAAGGAAAATTTTGTACCCTCACATCATTGGACAGCTTTGCTGCTGCTGCCACCACCCAGGCAAGACCCGGGTGGCCTTGCTTTGAATGTATGGCCAGGAAACCCAATGAGGATCTTACCCCTCCGCCAGCATTATTTTTGATTCGGTATCTAAAGAGGTACGTCAAAATTGGGAAGAATGATTATCTTAAAAAAATGAAATTGGGGGGGGGGGGGGGGGGGTGTGGGGGTGGGGGTGTTTGCGATTTAACCCATGCATTTGGAAGAACAAGGCAAAAAGGATTTGAGGAAAAAGTTTGAAAAAAAAATCAGAGTAATGTGAGATGTTAAATGTAAGAATTAGGTATAAGGAGAATAAAGTTAAAGTATATCGGGTAGTTATATTAAAAATATGAAAAAATAATTGAAAACTAAGGAAATTAAGTAGCTTTTCATGTGTATTTTTTACAAGCATCTCAATGGATATTTTTCAAATTAAGCTTTGAGATAATCTAATAAATTTCTTACAATAAATTAACACATAGCTAACAATATTTTTAAATTTATCTAAATGGTGTACACTCCCACGCACTTGTGGAGACTGCCGTCACTAGTTCATTTTTTTTACCAACGACTGCTGTCGAAAAAGACAGCCATGCCACTTAGGTACTGCCTCGGTAGCAGTGTTATCAAAACCGGACCGGCCGGTTCAACTGGGAACCGGTCCTGGATCCGGTTCAAATATAGCCGGTCTGGGTCAATTACATTAAACCGCTCCAACCGGGAGAACCGCGGTCGAACCGATTTTGCAAACAAACTGGATTCGCTCGGTTCAGTAAAGAGATAAACAGAAACCTCCCCAAAGAAAATGACGCCAAAGCCAACACGCATTTTCAGATTTCTCCCCAGCACGCATTTTCAGATTTCCCCCCAAATCAATTCACGATTTCATATGTCCCTCCAGCCCTCTTTCCTTTTCGTTTTTCAATAGCAGCATTGAGCAGATAGCAGAACAACCACCTCAAATTGATTCACCTATCCCTCCAGCTCTTCTCCAATTTTAGATTTCCCCTTTTCACCAAATCGATCCACGATTTCACCTGCCTGTCCAGCCCTCCATTTTTGATTTTCCGCCAGCATCAATGAGCATGGCAGCAAACGTAGCAACCCCAAATTGATTCACTTGCCCCTCCGGCACCTACAAGGCTGTAAGCACGATCGCAGCAACAACATGGTCTCGGCGGCATATTGGCTTCTCCTTCCCCGGCGACACTTGACAGCAGCCATCAACGCCGCACAACTTCTCCTCCTCTAGTCCCGATCCATGGCTTCTCTTGTATACCTACTTTGTCCAACTTGCTTCCCCCTGCCCATTTTTCGATTTTTCCTCTTTTCTAGTTTTCCTATTTCGTCTAGCCTATTTCTCCCCTGCTATTATTCTTCGTCCCTTGCAGCGGTGCCTCATCATCCCCGAAAAAGGTGCATCCCTGCTTCGTCATCCCCTGCAGAGGTTTATATGATGCCTGGTTTCTATTTTTTATTTTGTGCATCTTAATAGAATACAAAAAGGATAACGAACTTAGTTCATTTAACAAAAAGGATGCCTCTCTCTCGTTTTCCCCCGCGCTCTGGTTTGATGGTTTCCCCTTCGCCCGTCGCTCGTTCCCCCTTCTCCGTCGCGCACCTCCTCTCTGGTTTGCTTCTTCCCCGACCTTGATCTCTCGTGCTCGCTGTCACCGACCTCACCTCGCAGCGTGCGCTCGGCGCCTCGTCTCGCCAGCCGTCGCGGCCGCCTCTCCTCGTCGCGCACGCCGTCGCGCCGCCGCCTCCTCATCGCGCCCGTCTCGCCGATCAGCAGCAAAACAGCAAACCCATATTATTTATTTATTTAGCCATTTTTATAATTTTATTTAGATTATATTAAATCATTAATAATTTAATACATAATTTTTTCTGCCTAATTTTGACATTTTGTGCGTGCAACTCATGTAATTAATATCACTCTTATAATTAATTGTATAGTACAAAATTCTTCACATAATTAATGTAGAAAATAAAAATTATAATATAATTAATAAAATATTATAATTATATTTTAGGTGAATTTCTTAGTATCTAGGACGATTTATGTGTAATATGAAAATTTATTTTTAATATTTTATTTATTTCATAAAATTTGAGTGCTCCTTAAATGTCATTAGATGCTGTTAAATGCTGTTAGCTTAAGGTGAATTTCATTAAATCATAATATCTGGGTTTTAAGATCTATAATTAAGGTATAAATGACCTTATAAGGAGCTGGTGATTATATTACAGGTGTTAAATTAGAATTAACTTATTAATATCAAAAATTAGATGCTGTTAGATGTTGTTAGATCCGGTTAGATGCCGTTAGATGTCGTTAGACGCTGTTAGATAAGGTAGATTTTATTAAATCTTACCATCTGGGTTTCAAATTCTATAATTAAGGTATAAATGACCTTATAAAGGGCTCAAAATCATATTACAGGTGTTAAATTAGGATTAATTTATTAATATATTTATTTAAAATTTAAAAATAATTTAATATTTATGACATAATAAATATGTCATGCTGACGTCACCGGTTCAAACCGGTTCGCTTAACCGGTCGAACCGATTCGAACAAGACCAGTTTCTTTACCGGTTCAATCACCGGTTCGGTTCTAACAACATTGCTCGGTAGTGGTAATTAAGCAGTTTAAAAGTCATATCATATAGAAAAGTGAGCGGAAAGTGAAAAGTAATTAAGACTAGATTTTAAAGAGAATATGCGGGAAACCATATTTCCACCTCTTACTGCATGTTTTTCATAAAAATGATTGTGAAATCTTAACTACCTAATACCCTATTTTTCCTTCTTACTTTTATATTTCAATTATCTTTTTATACAATTATTTTATTTATTCTCTCTTTTGCTTCTATCATATAAAGTCATTCTTATACTTTAAAAATATCTCTTCCTACTTTCCCTCTTTTATTAACATCACATTCCCATAAGCATCAGAATTTTTTCAATTTTTGTGGGGTATTGATCTAGTTCATCCGGTGCACTATTTTATTTTGTTATTTAAAATTGTTGCACCATTATAAGCCCAAACATGATATTTTTATATTTTTCCGTTCTTTTAAATATTTTATTTAGAAATTTTTTAAAAAATAAGGCGTTCTTTTAATTTTCGAAATTTGAAATAAAATATCTTAAGGTGCAAAGAAAATTTTAAAAATTATATATATGAAAATATCGTGCTTAGGCTCGCATGTGAATTTAAATTTTTTTAAAAAGAATAAATAAAATTAGGATAGTGCAACAGGTGGATTACAGTTCCATGCATCGGATTGGTGCCCTTTTTTGGAATATGAGAAGGCGCCTATCCACCTGCAGATGCAATCAATGATGCAAAGTATAGACCTACGAGTAAGGACTCTAGGTTATATAGTAGTGACTTCATAATCCTTTTCATTTTTTAAAATGTTAATAATTGATATAAAATTCAATCCATTTATTATATTTAACATCATTTATTTTACTAAAATATCAAATTTCTTCTAAATTAAATATACGCATAAGATACATTTGCTCAAAAATAGATATATTCAAGTGTAAATTATAAAAATACTTAGATTTATTCACGTATATATATATATTAAAATGTTAATAATGCTTTATAGAATCATTTATCTAATAGTGTTGATATTTTAGATGATTTAGATGTTGAATATATTAATGAAAATTTGATATTAAGTATTAAATCAGTTTATTACATTAATTTTATACATTTATAGATAGGACAATATAGATTAATATTAAACAAAGGAAAGAATTTCATGATAAAAAAAACGAAGTAGATTTTTCATGAATTCTCAAAATATTAAAAATGAAGAGGGTTAGATAGAAGTGAAACCTTACAATGATAGTGTCGAGTTTGCAGGTAAGTTTGCAATATTTGCAAACTGGGCAGAACTGTTGGTCGTAGTGCCCGGCTGAGGCGCTGTGCGTCAGGGTTTTGAATCCCCACGTACAGAAATTTGGCCTCTGTTTGTTGAAAGATGTAATAATCCTTGAGATTGATTATGATATGTAATACTATAAGGTCATAAAAAATTTTTTTATGGGCCCATCTAAAAGTGTAAAATATAACAACATTATTTTCGTTTTTTTTTTTACCAATTTCAAATCTATTATCTAAAACATTCTCCTTACATAAATAAATAATTATATGAATGAATATTATAAAACTTTAATACATATGATAATGGATATAAGTGAATAAGTGATTTTTACAAGATTCTTATACACGATTTTACGCATTTTTGAAGAAGTGATATTCAAACAACTGATTAAAATAGTTTTTAGTACCATTATAAAAAAATGATGTGAAAAATGTTGTCCATTTGATTTTTATTTATCGTCATCAAGTTGAGTCTTGAATGAAGAAGTTCAATGAACTCAAATTCATGGTATCCGTACGATTGTACTGGAACCTATTTTACATTCTTAAGGAAATATATCCATTTGGGGGCCACATTAATGATTATATAAAATTAATTCCATTCATCGTATTTAATTATTTCTTTAATTAGGAAATCACGGTTTTATCCTAAGCAAAGATGTGAATGTCCTTATCTAATAAAAATGTAAAATCAATATAATAAATTATTTAATCTGTCTAACAAAATTTCCTAGCTGTTAATTAACATCTAAACTGTCTGAAGCATTCTTCCTTTATATTCTATATGAATCATTTTATGCATTAGTATAAGATTCCAATGCGTGTATAGATGGATTTGGGTGTTTTTCATAATTTATACATGATTATATATGTTTTAAAACAAGTACGGCCATCCTAAAACTATCGTTGAAATGAATTTTGGTACTTTATTACGTAATATCATCAGTTGGATTTTGATTTTATAGTCAAAATAAGCACAAAATGAAGAGGATCATAAATTCAATTTCATGAAATTGGTTATAATAAGATTAACCTAATATAACTTTTATATAAGTAACTACATTCGTGTAACCCGTTCTATTTTTAATATCTTGATGCTTAAGTGTAAATTTACTCTAATTATTATATTTAACATTATTTGTTAATTAGGAAATCAAATTTCATTCAAATTAAATATAATAAATAGACTGAATTTTCTATCTCACATTAACATATTAAAAATAGAAAGCTTATACAAAAGAAAAGTTTCATCCAAGCAAAGCTTTTATTGCTTTCGGTTGAATTTACTTTGAAAGGTTTGGATGATTAAACATAACGTAAGTCACTTTATTAATAAAAATATTTTAATTACTCAATAATATTTCCCTTTATTCAATTTTTGTAGTTAGCATGAATTTTTGGTTGAAATGATTCATTGTGTTTATTTAGCTTTGTGATTAAATCCGTAATGATAAAATTGATGGTGGGATTGAATTTTATAAAATCGTTCACGGTAAGATTAGTATTAAAGGAATTTTTAAAGCAAGACAACTCAATAGTTGATATTATTAATTAAAATTTCCTCTCTTCTCGTAAGGGTTTAGAAAAAACTTCCCTCCATGGTGTGAGGATATGCATGTCCTCCATTATAATATTAGGTATAATGATGTGTATAAAAATATTTAAAAAATCATCATAATCATGATCAATGAGTTTCAAAGACTGTGTGGCCCACTAGTTTTCAGTTTTTTTGGTTAAATCAAGGTTTAATTTATGTGTTTGGGGAAAAAAATTCCATCAAAACCTTTCTTCCCTCCATTTGCACCTTATTGTCCAATCACTTTTTCATTTTTACGTATAATATTATATTTTTAATATTTTTTATATAACTATATATTCTAATTATTTTAACTTTATTTTCATTACTATTAAGGAATTGTGGTATGAACGGTTCACTGATATACGGGATACAGTCTGATCGGCCTGACCGGGTCAGTTCCATTTTTAAAATATTGAAACCATAATAAAAATGTATTTATGACCAATAAAAAATGTATTTTGTGTATTAATAAATTAAAAAATCTTAGCACACAGCCGTTGTTTTGTTTGGGTAGGGCAGATGACTGATGAGACGCGCATTGGAATATTATTGGAATATTGCGACCCGAATTATCTGAACTTCGTACACCATAGCTTAGCTCTACTCTGCTTGCCCACCCTAGAGATTATTAATATGTAGGCTTCATTTCAAGTTCCATTGGTGGTTATCAATAAGCATTAAAATACAAAATCTGCAAGGCAGCACAGAGCATATAACTGTGATATTTTTAGGCCGGTCTGATGGCTCTATGTTAGATCAGTTTAAAATATTATTTTTTAAATATCTTTTGAAATTTTTTTATAAGACTATTAATGTAGGTGTATATTATCTTAATACATAATATAAACCAAGTTTTTACTATTTTTAAATGTGTATATATTTATTTTATTTTTAAAAATATGGATATTGTAGTAATTTTCATATGGGTAAAAATGCCCTCAATACTCTAGTATTTAAAACTTCAAAATAAATCTATACACACCTTCAAAATTGGTAAAACCTATATTATAAATAATACATGCCTAGACTAATAATTTTATTAACCTTTTTTTAAAAAGTAAAAAAGGTGTTATGAACAATTGTAGATCGTTGATGATCATCCATCTAAAAGGATAATACTAGTGGACTACCTGTGTATCGAATGTCCAATGCGGCTAACGAACAACTCCAAAAGATCCACCCATAAGACCTCCAGCTGCACAGGACAAAAAAACATCATAATCCAATTCCAAATTGTCCAATTTCTTGTCATTGTTAATTTAGGTGGGTTATATATGTACAATAAATTAATTTGAAAAAAAAATCATGATAAATTTAGTATCTAGCTAAGTACTACGTAGGGATCTCTCCATGGGTTTTTGTCTCGGTTGTATCTTCTTTTTCTTCCTCTGTTTCTCATCTTTCTCATACTTCAACCTTCGACACGGGCAAGAGCGGAGCAGGTTCTCTTTCTCCCTCTCTCAAGAGCATGCAAGTGTCTTTAGATTTTTTTTTTAATTCTTTCATTTATGATCTTGGGTGATTTTCGGTTCGATTCTTATCTTAGATTGAAGAAAAGCGACGTTCCTCCTTCCTCCTTTGGCTTCAATCCTAGCCGAGTCACCCAGCTTTCTTGGCATCCAAGGTCAATTTCTTTCCTGCTCCTAACATGTTTATTTCTTGGATTTCGTTTGAGTAGTTTGAATCTTTCATTTTCAACGATTGTAGAACAGAGTTTTCCTCTATTCTGGATTCCTCAACAATGCGGAATGCAATCACCTTATCAACTTGGTAAGAATTCGTTTTTCTTTTGTTCTTTTAATTAGAACTCCAATTCTATTGTCTCATTTCAAAGATGGATGACCTTGATATCATGGATAGTTGGAACAAGAACTTGTCTCCTTTGAGATTTATTCTCAACCCTGGCGAGAGTTGGAGTTGAAGAAATTAGTGTTTCTTAGATTTTGGATCCTATAAGTTTGCTTTTACTCTTTTTAAATTTTTAGATCTACCTATTTACTTTTTAAATCCTTTAAGTTTGTATTTATTGATTTTTAAACCTTGCTATCTAGAAGTGTAAATAGGGTCAATTTCAACTTGAACCTGATTAGCCAAACTAATTTATGATAGGTTTGGGCTAGATATTTGGAAAAAAATAGATTACATAATCTGATATGAACCAAGCTAGTTTCAAGAGTGGATTGATTTAGGTTAAGTGGATATCAACTCTATTCGACTTGATTTCATGTGCTAGTGTAAAATATAACATATTATTTTAAAAAGTCATACAAGATCAATTAGATTAATTATTACTTTAACATTGCTATAGAATCATATAATGCATCTTGAATTATTGCTTTGAAATAAGACTACTTAAGAATTATGTTATAATATAAGTCATGAATCGGAAGGTATCATGACTAAACAATTTGTATTCTTTAATATAAATTTTATATTCTGAAATTAATTTAATTAAGGGCGTGTTTGTTTACACCTAAAACTTTTCAAATCAAAATTTTTAATTTAAAACTGTTCACTCTTCATAACCACCCTTTTAAATTATTTCTTCACATTTTTTTACGTAACTACTTTATTTTTCAATCATTTTTATACAATTACACATACAACTAACTTATCTATTTTAATTTTATTCTTTTCACTCCTTAAAATTATCCCTATTATATCATACACTTTCTCACATTTTAAAAACTTTTACACAAAAACTTCATAGTTTTTGATATAAGAGCTTTTGAAATGATAAAAAATGCTGTGATATAATAGGAATAATGATAAAAGGTAAAGATAATAAAATAATTAATTTGGCTGTATGGGTAATTGTATTGAAATGATTTAGAAATAGGGTAGTTGTTAGGAATACGTGAAAAATAATTAAATAAAAAATAAGATAGTTGTAGAGAGTCACAAATTTTAGATTAAAAAGTTTTTTGTTTGAAAAGTTTTAGGTGTATGCAAACACACCATGAGAAAATTTTTTATTATATATTTATTAACCTAATTTGTAATCTAAACATAACCAATTTATAGAGATTTAATTTAAGATTGAGTTAAATTTGAAAAATAGTATTGGATGTAAAATTAGATTAATATTCACAAATAAAATTAGAATTGAGAAATTCTGCAATCTGATTAAACTCGTATCAATTTACTTTTTATTGCTATCTAAAATAGTTAAAGAACCCTTGAAACCACAGTCTACCTCAGCGTAAAAGACGAAAATGTCCTTACTCGAAGGCAATCCCAAAATGTATGTATATCAAAAGTAGGGAAGAATTTCTTATATAACTTCAACATTTGCACCTAATTCTTAATATAGCAATAATGTTTCATAAATTTCTCTTATACCAATAAAATTTTACTCTAAATTCTTATTATACGCAGGCCGTTAACACAACCATTATCTATATCCTGAAAAGACGATTCTACATTTTTCAAAATTTTCTAATTAAAATAATTTAATCTTAATATGACTCTTAAATTATTTAATATTATATATTAATGATTTAATGTTATAAAGGTTAAATTGTCTCAATTAAAAAATTTTGAATGAGCAAAATTATCTTTTCAACAAGGTAAACAATGACTTAATTGATATATATATATATATATATATATATATGAAAGGAATTTAGGATGAAATTTTATAAGTATAGAAGAAATTTATGAAATATTATTGGTTATATATATATATATATATATATATATATATATATGAAAGGAATTTAGGATGAAATTTTATAAGTATAGAAGAAATTTATGAAATATTATTGGTTATAAAAAAATTATGGGCAAATGTTGCTAGCGTAACGGAAAACTTTTCTTAAAAAGTAAAACAATGCAATAATAGATGTTCCAATGGAACAGTCTTCGGAGTGTATTTGCTCCACGCCACCCTTCGCACCTCGGGCCTGGCTTCCCATTGTCGTGCGGCAACATAGCGTCCAAGTACTATCCTTGGACTGTCCAAAGCGGTTTCCCCCTAAAATCCTATTTTCTATTTTCATTTTCTCTTTCTCCCGCGAGCTTTTAATGGATTTGTTGGATTTAAATCTGCAAAACTACCGAATTTTGTAATGGCGCGCTGTCGGAAAATTTTCGATGCCAAAGCGATTTGCTGGTGCCAGAATTCACGATGGCAATGATGATTAGCTTGTTGGAAGAAATGTCTCCTGTCGAAGAGGACGGGCTGACTGGAGTTGGATTATGGCGGGCGCTAAATTTCAACGCTGTAGGCTCTATGAGAATGGATATTGTTGGATTGGGCGCTAGAGTCGCCGACCCAGTGGCCAAACGTCCTGTGGAAGATGGAAGGAGATTGAAACAGCGCGTTCACTGTCACAGCACAACGGTGAGTGGTTCCACATGCGCCTACCCCAGCACCTGGCGTGAATTGCAAGGCAGCGGACGAAAGCACAGCTTGTAGCGTGGAATGCAACAAGGCAAGAACTGTTGAGTGGGCGCAGTGCAATCTGCTTCCGTGGAGGATGGAGTATACGATTCGGTGCTCCAGCGATGAACCAAAATTTCGTGCACACACGGATGGCATACGACGATTGATACCGTTGATTTTCACATTAGGACCATCACAATAATTTTCACATATGTTTTTATTACTTTTTATTCAAAATAAAAATTATAACTTTAGTCATAATTAATCAGCCCATATTATTAATTTCTTTAATTGATGAGAAAGGTGAATCACGAGCTCTTTATGTGTGTGGGCCCACATTGTTTCATACTATTTTGAAAATTTTTTCGAGCTAAATAAAAGGTTAGAAATTTCCTAAGTATCAGTATGGTCGCGAAGTTTTATTCTTTTTGTCATCTATTCTTTGTGATCGGAATAAACTTAGAGTAGATTCTATGAGTTTTAGATAAGGTTTGGAATCGGACTGAGCCATACCAAGTCAAGGTTTATCTAACCATAATTCTACTTTTTAAAAATTTAATTTGATCCTATTTTTATATCGGGTTTGGACAAAGTCGAATTAACACTCACTTTCTAAAATAGGTCATGGGACAAATTTGGAGTTGACATCGAACCAATTTTGGGACGACGGGTCGGGTAAAAAATGCAAGTTAAATAAGATGATTTTAAGAATTTATATACTTATTAAATATAAATATACATGAATATTAAATTTAAATATTATATGCATCAACATTTTACTAGTTATTGAAAAACACATCATTACTAAAACAAAACACAAGAAAATATAGTATAAATTTCTTAAAATAGGTTAATATATAATTATACATAAGAGTTATATGTATACGATCATAATATTATGTTTTCTTGTTTTTATCCCAAGATGCAAGCTCTGTGTCATCTTTCCATTGTTTATAGCCATTTTGGACTCAATCCCATGATTCCTATGTTATAAATAGAGTCTTCATTTGAATACTAAAAAAATCATAGGCTTGTTCTTTGGGGATTGATACTTGGGTATAATTAAATGTAGTAATGAACATCATTGATAGCGTACCTTATAATATCTTATTGCAACAGCAGCATAGTAGAAAAAAAAATAACAGTTTACATGACTCTGAGGTGGTTTAACTCTTATACCAATGAGGGAAATTGAATGAAAGAATACATGCATGGGCTGCTGAATTGAAGGGAGGAGAACATATGTAAGGAGAGAAAAATCAAATTTTACTAATGAATGCTATGGTACAAGGAGTCGATGCATCAAAACAGGATTCCATGACTAACTCTTTTTATAGAGCTTATAGTCGGTTGGATTAAGAAAATCTAGCCGAAATTATTGATTTTTTAGCAGATTTTTTGACACACTAATCCAAAGAAATTTCTCAAACGTGTAGTTTAGGCGCTGATATTTTTTTCAACAGAACTTTTTAATCGACTTTCATGAGATGTCTAATGTCTAGATTTTTCTGGATATATATATTTTTTGGATTAATTTTTAACAAACGATTGGGTACTTTTAGACTCTTTGACTACAATCGAAGAAGGAGAAAAACATCATCGGATGTGACTTCAACCTGGCCAAGTTTGGAGCATTCTTTTATTTATATTTTGCCTTGCCATTTGCCTTTTTAAAAGATAAAAGAAGAAACACATGCATCTTGGTTCTTCATGGATAGTTAGAGAGAGAGAGAGGATTTTAAAAAAAATTTCCAAGACAAAAAGCTATTTTGTCTATTGAAGTTTGTGAAAATTTCAAGAAAAACAATACTGAAAAGTGTTGGCATTCAGGTCATTTCAATTGAGGATAACGGTGGTTTCATAGATTTTTTGACAGAGTGAAATAACTAGGTCTAAAATGCAATAAGTTCAAACTCATAAGGTTCAAAAAGAAAATAAGCAAACTTAAAGAGTCCAAGATGCAAAAAGCTTAAGAAACGGAAATAGAAGAAACTGACTTGATTTCATTGCTTGAAGAGCATTTATAATCTATACATAAAGAAATAGCTTCAAATTAATAACTACCGTCTGCATTAAATGTTTAACGAAGTCCTCTTAAAACTCCCTTAATTGGCTTACTATAGTCCCACCTTCTTTTGCTTCTGAGCTCATAATGACATTTTCTACTAGTGGACCATTGATTTTGAGTTGTATGTTGGGTTTGAGTACCTTGCACGAGAAAAAATCTATAACCTTCATGACGAAGACTAGAAATTCTGATTTTATTGCCTTTGTGAGAGAACAGGCTAGAAATAAGCTGGAGAAATCAATGGTGGCAGATAATGAATCAGGAGAGAGAAAAACGAGTGAAGTGCGGACAAGCTCTGGCATGTTCCTCTTAGTTAAACAGGCAAGTGAAACATCTTTCTTTTGCAGATGGTTTTGGGAGTGTGAGTATTAGTTGTGGGTGTTATTAAAATTTATTTTCCCTATTTTCATAATGATCTTAAATTACATAATTCTTGCTTCAACCACGCTTTTTTTTCACACAGTGGATTTTATAGATTGATTGAATATTGCGTAGTGTGATTTTTGTATTGGCTATGATTATGACATTGTTTTTTTGTTGATAGCAATAATTTAGTGAGCAACTTGCAAACTTTTAATTGATTGGTTGAGAATTGAATGTTCGAAAAGAACAAGTATTCAGTTTTATAATGTTTTCTATATTTTTATGCAAGATTCATTGGTTAGCATTGATTGCTTCCATTAGGTGGAAGGGTTGTTGTGCTAAATGGGGCTGGTTTTAGAAGCGTTTCCAATAAAAATTGGCTAGATAAAAAATTCTAGACCATATATATGTTGTGTTTTCTTCTACATCCTTCTGATTCATTGTAGTTACTTTGATGAACTTCTATGGGTAATGAATTAAATGAATGATTGGATTAGGTAAAATGTATTTAATTGGGTAAGTTTGGGAAGGGATATAGCTTTTGAAAAAAAATTCTGTTGTAAAAGTTTTTGTAATGAGAGAAAATGATATAACATGACATGAGATTTAAATAGAATAAAGGTAAAGTATATAGTTAAATAAAAAGTTAAAATAGATAGGATAGTGTAGCACGTGATTTTTAGCGCACTACAATGGGCTGGCGAATGGGCTTAAAAAATATAACTGTGGATCAAACAAGAAAAAATAAATGTACATATGCCAGAGAAGAAAATAAATATGAGATGAAAGTTAGTGAGTTAGATGGTTAGATATGATGCAAGTTAGATATAGAAATTAAACGTGCAAAAATAAAAATGTAGAAAAGGGGTTCAAGATCAGAAATGGAAAAAATATAAAAGGTGTAGACATGGGGGTTAAAGAAGGGAGATGCAAACGTTAAGGCTTTTAGATGATGTAAGTTTTTAGAGATTTTTAAATGATGCGAGTTAGTCAAACACAAACATGTATCTCAATTAGGCGCAATTAGTAGTTAGTGTCATGCATACAAATGCTGATAAAATTTGATATATTAATTTTTGGAGTCGCCACTAACCATATAACGGTGGTTAGTCCGTGTACAATAAGGCACTGAAATACAGAGATTTTTTGGGTGAATTCACAACTAAAAAAAATATAATTTTATTTTTTTAGTATATTGGTCCTAGGAGTGCGGGAAATTAACATATATATATATATATTGTAAAAGCTCAGGAGGGTGAAGGCGAAAATTTAATCCCTAGGCTTTTTTTGAGGCCCTAACTCAATTTGGAAGTTAGATGCGGGTAGTTGTTCCCATTGTGTAGAATAAATTTTTTTATGGTGATTTGATTTTATACTTTTTTTTATATATATTTATTTTATAAATATAATGACACATGTCTATTGCATAAGTATTTGGTTTGGATAAAAAATTTACGAGCAGTTAAAAAAAAGGCATGGTTTTAATCGAACCAAAAATATACCAATTAATAAATGATGTGCATTAGTTTTTTTTTTTTTTTTACTCAGCGACAGCACTTTATGTAAACAGTTTTTTTTTATACCAAAGCAAGTAGCCCTGTTTCAGAGTATTTTTATCTCTCTCTTTTTTAAAAAAAAAAGAAAAAAAAGATACCCTAAACAAATCTCATCGGTAGCATTGTTTTTTTTTTTAAAAAAAAAAAGACGAAAAAGAAAAAAAGATGATGTAAAGAGGAAGTGGCGTGCTGATTTTTAGGAAAATGAAAAGGAAGAATAAGAACGTGCTGGAGGTTTTGTTTTCTTGTGATTTTTTAAAATAAAAAATAAAAAAATGAAAATAAACGGAAAATGGGAAGTGAGTGCTGATATAAAAAAAACGAAAAGAAATTGAAAAGGGAGAATGATGACGTGTTGGATAGTCTATTGCATTTGATTTTTTTTTTTAAAAATGATGAATGGAATATCATGCAAGGAACGGACGAATGCTTCCGGCTTTCCACCCTTCTCGTTTTTTTGGTTGTTTTTTTTTTAAAAAAAAGGCGATGAAAATTATATAGATGGTATTGGAATCGAAAAATCCAACAGATGCATGCTTGGAAAAAAAATTTTGACGAGAAGGAGAAGTGAGCTGAAACAGCAATGGAAGAAAAAATGTCTAATACGCTGGAGGTCAGCCACTCTTATGGGAATTTTTAGGAAATGGAAAAACAAAAGGAATGAATGGACAGACGAGATGAGAAGTGTGGGGTTTGTTGGGTGTGCGTATATATATATATTTTTTGCGTGCTGAGAAGAAAACGGACGGGCGTGGCAAAAGGAAAAATTGATCTCGAATAGATTTAGAAGAAAGGGAAGAATGACTAAGCTTTTGGGATTTTTCACCGTGACCCAAATAAAGGGAGAGGGCTCCCTTTTTATAGCTTTTGAGTTTGATAATTTGCACATTGGTATTTTCTTTTAATTTTTTGCACAATTCCATCTTTCCTTTTTTGCAAAACTCTAACAAAAATGGACTTTTTGGTAATTTTATGGGTGGTTTTTGGAAACCACCAATGGGCTAGTAAGTCAACTTTCTCCTAGCCATTGATTTTGTGCATTTTGTGTCTTTTATTCATGTCTTGATCATCACATATTTTCCTTGATCTTAGATGGGGCCCACACTTATTGATGTCCCTTACCCACTTTAATGGTTCAGATCTTCATTTAGTGGGTTGGATCTAGTAGTTTTTGTCCACCATTTGAAATGTTCCAAATCCACCTCTTTCTTTGGTCAAATTTATTTTGACCATTAACATCTCATAAAATACCAATTATTTATTTAATCCAAACCGTCCATCACGTCGATCCTGCTTCAATTGTCTTGAGAAAATACTCGTTACTTCATTTTGGATGCAAATTGCTCCTGATCTGCTGCATGGATTGGTGGCCCTTACTTTTGAAGTGGGCTTTAAGCAATGGAGGCCCATTCTTTACATGGATCCTACACAAATTTGGGCTTGCAAATATATGGGTTAAAATTCAAATAAAAACCTTAAATGGGTGTGCCAAATGGTAGTAAGCCCATTTGGAAATTTATTTTTCACATTTAAGTGGGGTGTCAACAGATAGTTATATGGATAGTTGTGAAGAAATGATTGAAAAGTACGATAATTGTATAAGAAAATATAAAAAAGATTAGAAAATAAGATAGTTATGAAGAGTAAAATATTTTAGATTGATAATTTCTTGTAATGGCCAAACGCAAAATCCACAAAGGTAATTTCCTTAAACTAGTTAGTAGGTTAACCAACAAAAATTATTTTAAGTAGATTGCAAGAATTATAAAATCATCAGGCTCATTCCTATTTTGGTGCAGCTTGTAGTCCTAATCATTGTACTACCCCTTTAGAGATTTCATAATGCTCATATGATGTTGCATCTATGTGCATGAATTATTAGAAGTTTAAATATGCATCTTATTTTTAGTATTCCAACTTATTCGTTTTTGAAATTTTGTAAATGAAAACAGTAAAAGTTTGTTTTTGCTTCTGGTCAATTAATATTACTAAACAGCTCAATACATCCTCCTAGTTGATATTTCTCACTTTTCTTTTGAAGGATGAAATTGTTTCAAAGATCGAGGGTAGAATAGCTGCTTGGACTCTCCTTCCTGAAGGTTCGACCATCCAATGTTCCCTAATGGCTTTTTAAATTTTTGATATAATATTCTTACAGTGTTGTATGTTATGTAAATAGAAAATGGGGAGGGTATCCAAATCCTACACTATGAGCATGGTGAGAAGTATGAACCACATTATGATTTTTTTCATGACAAAGTTAATCAAGAAATTGGTGGACATCGAATTGTCACAGTATTATTGTATTTGTCTACGGTTGAGATGGGTGGTGAGACTATCTTCCCTAACTCAGAGGTAATGTTCCTATCAATTTTTCTTATCATTGACATGCTTGCATAAGCTTTCTTTATTTTATGAGTTTATCATTTTCTACAGCTTAAGGACTCTCAATTGAAGGATAACATTTGGTCCTTGTGTGCAAGAAATGGCTTTGCAGGTATCAGCTATATCATTAAGAAAATAAAATTATCAATTATCAACTCATACTTTCCTTTTTCTCTATTTTTGAATTTCTTAACAAATCTCAATTCTTATAAATCTCAAGATTAAAAATTACATTAGAAGTAAGTTTTTCCCTCAATTTTAAAAATGATATTGAATGCTACTGATTTTTTGGCCACATATAAGTTAAATTTGCGTATATATATATATCAATAGATTTGGTTACAAGTACTTAGTGGCTTAGAAGTAATGGCAATTGGTTAAATGCAACCATTTTTTACATTAAATGTATCCACAATAGTATTGATTAGTGGATTAAATTTGACTACAAATAGTAATAGATATTGGCTTCAAATAATATAGACTTAGCTGCATTTGGTACCAAACGCTACCAAATTTAAATTTAGCTGCAAAATAGTGACTGTTTATAAGAACTATTATTGTAGTGCATATTTGGGGACCATGATCTTTTAATTAGCTTTTTGTCACTTATTGTCTTTGAAATGATAAAGAAAGAAGATAAATTATTAGAATATTGTTATAGAGGCATTACAATATGTGGGTTGGGGTTGTCTTTGAAATGAATAAGCAAGAAGACAACTTTCTAGAATGTTGTTATAGAGGCATTATAACATGTGGGTTGGGAATATTTCATGTGGTGTGGATGTAGCTGAATCTAATTCTTAGAGTGCTTCTTTTTACATGTTTCAAGACCATCTAGGCAATTAATTGGTAAGCAAGAACTGATAATTGTAATCCTTAGGGTATGGAGGTTGTAGATAAGTTTTGAACTTGCACAAGGTAGAACTATTGCTCTGATTTAAGTGATTGAATTTTTTCAATTTGAAAGCCTTAGACTAACCCTTTTTGTCTTTTTCTAATGAAATTTTGATTAATTTTCAATATTAGTTGTATATTGAAACCTGCCATTTACATATTACAGTTGTGTAAATTATAACCTAATTTTCTTGCTATTTCTTTCAATCATTATCTTTTTATAGTGAAACCGAAAAAGGGAGATGCCCTATTGTTCTTTAGTCTTCATCCAAATGCTTCGACGGATGCTGACAGTTTGCATGGGAGTTGCCCAGTTATCAAGGGTGAAAAGTGGTCCGCCACAAAGTGGATTCATGTGAGGACTTATGATGCTTTTATCAATAAGCATGATTCAAGTGAAGATTGTGCAGATGAACATGAGTTATGCTCTGATTGGGCGGCAGAAGGCCAATGCGAAAAGAATCCTCTTTATATGGTTGGCTACCTAACTTCAAATGGTTTCTGTCGTAAGAGTTGCAAGGCATGTTAATCTTAAGTCACTAGGTTCCACACCATTCTTGTAAAAATTATATGAATCAAAATTATAATGAATGCTCCTACATCTACAACTGAAGTTGTAACGAAAATTCATGTCATTTAATGGTATTAACCAAAATCATTCTACAACGAGGTTCCACACCATTCTTGTCCAAATTATATGAATCAAAATTATAATGAATGCTCCTACATCTACAACTGAAGTTGTAACGAAAGAATGATTTTGGTTAATATCATTAAATGACATGAATTTCTTTATTTTTCATATTAAAAGTTTCAAATTTAGTTATATAAAATGATGATAATGTGTAACACCCTACACTCGAGGAGCATAGATAGTGTTTATTGGGTTAGAGTTGAGAATACCATACTAAATAAAATTTTCAAGACAAAAATAGGTACCAAGATAAAAAATTAAATAAATTTAACTAGTATATCTTAAGTCTATCCCTCTTGGAGTCATTATACATATTTGGTGTCCATCATTAATATAAATAAGTATTATAAGATAACTTCAATAAAAATCTAAACTTTTTATCGTTTGCTCTTCTAATTTCACCTTTTTCCTATATTGAAGGTTGCTTTAGTTTAACATTATATTATTATTTTTCCACTAAAAAAACTATTTAAGCTAGAAGCTTAGGGTGTGTTTGGTTAGGGGTAAAACTTTTGATGAAAATTTTTGAAGTAGAAGTCGTCAAATTGATAGAAAATGATGTGATATAATAGGAGTAATGATGAGGAGTAAAGAGAATAAAGTTAAAATAGATAGGTTAGTTGTATGGGTAGTTGTGTAGAAATGATTGAAAAGTAGGGTAGTTTGTATAGGAAAATGTGAAAAAAATAATTAAAAAATAGAGTAGTTATGGAGAGTGAAAAGTTTTGGATTGAAAAGTTTTGGTTGACATTTTTTTGCCCCAAACAAACGCACCCTTAGTAAATAGATAGATTTTTTTAAAATTTACTTTGCAATTATTTTAATTTTTCAGAATAAATATAACATCTATGTTGTTTTTCGTGCACAACAAATTCTAATCAATGAAAAGTTAAATATCTTTGTGCTTGTGCATGCATATATTTACTCTAAATCATGCATTCACACTGTGGGTATTGTCATCTACTTATGCTGCGTGCAGTCATGCTATACATTTGTGAGTTAATTCAACTTCTTTTATAGTCCCGAGATTGCTACCCAAGTACTACTATACTGATTTGTAGTCTCGAGATGATATTAGAAGACTACTTGCTTGTCGGTAAGCCCAATATACAAGTGTGCATCATGCTCATGCATTATGACCAATACATCACTTAAATTTGTTGCTTAACATGGTTAAAAAATTTTGAAATAATCATGCTCATGCTTAGATAACCAACTTCGGAAAAATTCTCAAACTTAATAAAAAAAACCACGCTCCATAGGAAATCATAATATTCAACACAATGTTTTCAAAAACATGCCTTGGGTAAAAATTTACTCACCTTTAAGTAAGCTTTAAAACTCCTTTTCCAAACTCCTAAAGTAGCCTCAAGTCTTCTCTCCTTAATTTTCATCACCATGTGTTCATTATTTCTCCTTATTTTTATTAATATTATTTAAAATTTTATTTATGACCTCCTCAAAATTTCTTATAATTTCAATTTGTCAAAATTCCATTTTTCTTATTTATTCTTATATTATCCCACTTTTAAATAACTTCTTTTCTCATTATTTTAACAAAACCCACAAATTCGAACTCATTTATATCTTTAAATACTTACTTTAAAATTTCAAAAAATTTTGTATCTTTTTTGTTTCCCTTTTTTCTTTTTATTCCTATATTATCTCACCTTTAAATAATTTTATTTCTTATTATTCTTATGAAAAATATAAAATATATTAAAAGTTGTTAACGCTAGGGTGTCCCTTGTAAGCGATGCGCTGCAGCGGAGCCTGGCTGTAGTGAGAAATGGGCAAGGATTGCTAGCGCGTTTTCCCAAAAGTGACGCGCCACAACAACGTCCGGTTGTGGCGAAAAGTCGGCAAAGGTTCTCATGCCTTCATGGACATGGTTTAGGGAAGAAGGTGGTACCAAAACACAATGTCCGTTTTGCCTCATGGAATGTTGGGACACTTTCAGGGAAAAGTATGAAAGTAGTAGATGTTATGAGAAGGAGAAAAATTAATATAGCATGCCTTCAAGAGACTAGGTGGAAAGGAGAGAAGGCTAAAGAGATTAATGGATTCAAATTATGGTATATAGGAAAGGATAGTAATAGAATGGTGTATGGATAATAGTAGATAAAAAATTTATAAATAAAGTTGTAGATGTCAATAAAGTAAATGATAGAATTATTCAAATAAAACTTGTATTAGGTGCAGAGGTCTTAAATGTGATTAGTGCTTATGCACCACAAGTAGGATTAGATTATAGAATCAAGAACCAATTTTAGGATGACTTAGATAGTGTTATGCAAAGGACATCTAACCAAGAAAAGGTTGTGATAGGTGGAGATTTAAATGAACACGTAGGAAAAGAGAATGTAGGATATGAAAGAAGTAATGGAGGTTTCGGCTTTGGAATAAGGAATGAAATGAGGAATGCCATTTTAGACTTTGCTATAGCATATGATTTGGTTATAGCAAATACCTTATTTCAAAAACGAGATGAATACTTGATAACTTTCAAGAGTGGGACCAATTCTAGTCCAATAGTTTTCTTTCTTATAAGAAAATTTGATAGATCTTTTTGTATTAATTGTAAGGTTATCCCAGGTGAGAGCTTAGCTATGCAGCATAGATTATTAGTAATGGATATATATGCACAAAAAGAGTCAACAAAAACTAAAAGCAATATAATTTCAAAAATTAAATTGTGGAATTTAAAGGGAAACAACATAGAACTTTTTAGTAAAAGAATGATAGAAGAAGGAAAATGAGACACACAAGAAGATGAAGTAGAATCAATGTGGGATAAAATAACAACTAACATAAAAGAAGTAGGACAAAGTATTGTAGGTATATATAAAAATCGTAGATCCTCACATAGAGAAATTTAGTGGTGGAATGAAGATATTCAAAAAACTATAAATGCTAAACAAGAAAAGTTTAAAACATGGCAGAGAAATAAAAATGATACAAACTTGCAATAATACAAACTATTAAAAAAATCTACTAAAGAGATTATTAGCGATGCTATACATAAAGCTCATGAGAACTTATATGACAGATTAGAAACTAGACAAGGTGAAAAAGATATTTTTAAGTTGGCTAAATTAAGAGAAAATAAGGGCGAAGATTTAACACATGTTAGATGTATTAAAAGTGAGGACCAAAGAGTTCTAGTCAAAGAGGATGATATTAAAGAAAGATGGAAAACTTATTTTTATAGTTTACTAAATGATACCCCACACGAACATTTAACATTAGATGTTAATTTAAATAGAGAAGAAAATAGAAACATCAGTTATTTCCCAAAAATTCGAATATTTGAAGTAAATGAAGCTTTAAGGAAAATGAAAACAGGAAAAGCCTTAGGCCCAGATAATATACCAATTGAGACATGGAAGTGCATGGGAGATGTAGGTGCAACATGGTTAACAAATTTTTTTAATAAGATTATAAAAACAAAGTTAATGCCAAGTGAATGGAGGAAAAACATTATAGTTCCAATCTATAAAAATAAGCGAGATATTCAAAATTGTGCAAATTATCGTGGAATAAAATTAATAAGTCATACTATAAAATTGTGGGAAAGAGTTATTGAACATAGACTAAGAAGGAAAACTAATGTATCTGAAAATCGTTTTGGTTTTATGCCAGGAAGATCAACTACCGAAGCTATTTTCTTACTTAGATAACTATTTGAAAAGTATAGGGAGAAGAAAAAGAACTTATACATGATTTTTATTGATTTAGAAAAAGCTTATGATCGAGTACCAAGAAATTTAATATGGCAAGTGATGAGAAAACAATGATTAATAACGGATACATCGATATTATTAAAGATATGTATGAGGGGGCTGTTACGAATGTGAGGACCATTAGTGGAGATACTAATGTCTTTCTAATTAAAATAGGTCTACATCAAGGCTCAGCCTTGAGTCCTTACCTTTTTACCTTACTAATGGATGAACTTACTAGACATCTCCAAGAAGAAGTACCTTAGTATATGTTATTTGTAGATTACATTGTTATAATAGATGAAACTAAAAAAGAACTAAATTTAAAATTGAATAGGTGGGTAGATGCTTTAGAATATAATGGGTTTAGAATTAGTTGCACTAAACTGAATATATGAAATGAAATTTTAATAATAGTGAGAACCCGGATGAGGAACCAATTAAGATTTTAGATCAAGTAGTAACAAAAACTAATCATTTTAGATACTTAGGATCAATAGTTCAAGAGAATGGGGAAATTGAGAAAGATATAATACATGAAATTCAAGCAGGATGGAAGAAATGGAGAAGTGCGTTAGGAATTTTATGTGTCCGTCGAGTTCCAAACAAATTAAATTTTTTTTTTTATAAGACTGCGATTAGACCTGCTATGCTTTATGTGGCAGAATGTTGGGCAGTTAAAGAACAACATGTACAAAAAATGAGCATAACAGAAATGAGAATGTTAAGGTGGATGAGTGGTAAAACAAGAAAAGATAAAATTAGGAATGAAATAATTTGAGAAAACTTAAAAGTGTTACCAATTTGTGATAAAATGAGAGAAAATAGATTAAGATGGTTTGGTCATGTTAAAAGGAGGCCTGAAATAGCACCAGTTAGGAAAACAAAATTTATCCAAGTAGAAAGTGGTAGGACAATGAGAGGAAGACCCAAAAAAATATGGATGAGAGTAATTAAACAAGATTTAAAAATATTACAAATTATAGAAAATTTAGTTTTAAATCACCAAGAATGACATGACAGAATCCATGCAGCCAACCCCACCTAGGTGGGAAATGGCTTATGATGATGATGATGATGATTATTATTATTATTATTATTATTATTATTATTCTTATGAAAAATCATAAGTTTGAACTCATTGATACTTTTAAATACTTACTTTAAATTTTTTAAATTTTCTTAATTTTTTGTATTTTCTTGAAAAGTTTAAATTTTTTTGCTGGCCAATTGTTCACTAGAAATGGCCATCGGCCGCCGGTGGATTAAGCCATTGAGCTAGGCCTTGGATGATTTGGTTCTTGTGACTTGGTTTAATTTTCTTTGGGCTTGGATCATGGACTCTTACTAGTAGACTTGTCTTTTGGGCTTTCTAGATTACTAAGCTCTAGTCATATAAGCTTAGACATTAGTCTAGAAGCTTCAGTTTTTTTAAATTTATTTCTACGGTCCCCATTCTCTAGTTAAAATAATCTGAATTTTCGGTAGAAATGTTTGTTTGATATGAAATTTTAGGAGTAATCTTTTACAAGTATTTTCTCTAATTTGGGTGGTCTATTTCTCAAAATAATGCTTCTGTCATTAGATTTAATACAAAGTGCTTGATAAAGGGTTAAAATTAAATATATGTTTATATAGTTGCCCAAACTAATTTTTAACTAAAATCACTCATCATACACATTGTAAAATCTCCCTGAGAATGTTTTTAACCAATAAAATTAACATTTTTATATTTTTATTTTCTGTAAAAATTATTTTCTTCTTAAAATACATAATCACCATCCTAAATATTCTCAAAAATCACTATATTTGAAAATTCATAATTCCATTCAAGCTAAAATTTTGCAGGGAAGGTAAGTAAATGATTTTCTTACTATTGTACAGTCACAACTATTTGATTATGTATAGAAATATGTTTATTTTATGGTATTGCCCTTTATACCGTGATTCGCTGCCATTCGTTGAAATAAATAAAATTACCACAACAAAATGTTTAATAATACTTTGGTTGCCTATTAACCATGCTAAAAATATCATTAATGGCTTAGATCTAAGAGATAAGTAACATATGTTATAAAAATCAACGAGATTATCTATGGAAAAATTCTATGCAGTGTACCTTCAAAATTTTCTTCCTCTTTGTATTTGTCTCTGTTTCCTTCGCTTCCGACGATGGAAACCCATCTCACCTCTTAATTCTTCTTATACTAACAATACCACTAAATGGTTGTCCCTAAATGTCATACACCATCACCCATTCCATTAATAAAATCCATCATTTTCTACTTCTCTCTATTTTTTTCAACAAAAGGAGCTCCCCATTGACCTAGGTTGTTACGTTCTCCCTCCTACAAAAATTTTCATCCTCAAAACTTAATCAAACAAGTACGAATATTTCTATTTGATATCATCTTCAAGCTTCCAAGTGGTCTCTAATTCTTCATGATTACTCCATTGCACTTTAACAAACCTTATTACCTATTCCATAACTGTTGCTCCTTAAAATCCAACATTGAAATATGGAATAATTATGCGTTGTAGCCAGTGATGGTGGTAGTGCTATTTGATAAACTACTATTCCAACTTTCTCTAAAACTTCGTATGGTCTAATATAGCAATGATTAAGCTGTCCCCTTTTTCAAACCTTATCACCCCTTTCATAAGTGACACCTTTACAAATACTTATCACTTATAGAAAATTCTAATTCTTGTCGCTTCCAATATGCTAACTTTTTTACTTTAAGTAGTATGCAGTTTCACCTTGATTAGCTTCACTTTTTCTGCTGTCTGTTGCATAATATTTAGGTCAATCATCCTTCATTCTCCAACTTCATCCCAATTTAATAGTGTTCTACAAGGTTTTCTGTGTACAACCTGTTCGTAATTTCTCTGCAAGTGCATGAATCGTAGATTATAGTATCTAAAATATCGATTCATAGGAAATTTGAGACTTAAGACGTTTAATTTTAACAGTTATATTAAATATAGAGAGAATAAAGTAAAATGAGAAAAATAAGAAAAGAAGAAATTTGATCTTCAAAACATAGAATGAGGAATTAAAAGTCAAGGGATGCGAGTATCTAGAATCTAGGGTTTCACATATATCTTCTGTAATGGATATGTGGATTGCTTATTTAATTTGGATATTATGTGTTAAAGGAGAACAAACCCTAAATTATCTTTGCACATTCTCTCGAAACTTGCAAGGCGTAACCCTAATATATTCTTAACGACCTATTCTCATTGGATTAAGTTAATTAGGATTCATTACATTCTGCAGCTATTCATGAGATTCTTCAAGGTTATCATGCCTATTTTCATGGTATTAGATTTTTAGGTTTAGTATCTTGATTATCGTATATTAGACTTTCACCTTTCGGTTAATCACCTAATATATGAGAATCATTGTCAAAGTGTAGGCCTTCACACTAGGTAAACATTAAATCACAAGATATTAAATTAACATAAAATACATTAAATAATCAAACCAAAATATCTACTATATTGGATGCATTCTACATCCTAAATCCTAGATAACGGGTTTAGCCTAGTATGTTTATAATCAAAATCAAACACAAAATAATATTATTTCCAATATCTATCATAAATAAGATAATTAAAATTTTAAAAAAAAGAAAGATGAAAAGTTTATTGATTGGGATCCCCAATGGTGTCTTGACTTTTCCAATCAACTCGCCGACTCGCTTCTCGGCTTGTACTCTTCACTCTTCTAGCTCCTGGACCTCAACCCTAGCTCCAAAGATGTTCTGCTTGGGAGTCTTCGATTCTACATGCAATAATTGCATTTGCATGGTGTTGTAATAGTATTAGTAGGTGGCGTTATTCTCCCCACATGTGGGAGTGTCCACCAGTTGGGGAAAATTGACATACCCATTCTTAACTTGGACTTAGCTAGTCTTCCATGTAGCTGCATTTTTTGACACATGTTATTTTATTGTAGCTCCACCTATTAGCTTGAAATTACGCCACTATAATAACCATAGTCCTCGAATTAGACTTGATACATGGATTGTCTTTAGACAAGGAGTAATTTGGAATGTTGACATAAAAGATTTTATTTTGAGTGAGATTAGATAGCTAAAGGCTCAATTTCCAAGATTTAAAATTGTTCATTTGTGCTTTAGCCCACAAGTGACTCAACAATACTAAAAATTGACAGTTCATTATTATACTTAACAGAGGCATAATGACTAAAAGACCTATTTAAATTTTTTCTTTTTTAATAACTTGTTAATGCAGGTACATTTTAATATATAAATCAAATTTTAGTTGTTTGGTGATGTGTGTATATATTTTTAGGTTTTAAAATGCATACTTATTTTAGTAATTTTAACCATCGAAGATGGCTAAAGTACCCCTATGTTTAGAAATCTAAAAAATATACATATTTCCAATAATGATAAAACTTGATTTATACATTAACTATATTAGATTAACACATTTATGAAAAAATCAAGTAAATTAAAAAGTAGATTATTACTCGAGGCTAAGCAAGCTTTTGCTTAGTTTGGATTAATAGGATCATTCCTTTACTTAATAAGGCATGATTTCGTTTGTCGGCGTTAGCAGTTTCATTTTGCAACCTAAAAAAATAAATTTAAAAATGGTAAAACTTAGTGTATAAGACAAATATACCTAGGATAACAGTTTTGTTAAAAAATAGAATAAATGACCCGGACTAACAAATGAAACTATTTGGCCAAGCTAACAGTATCATTATTAATACTTAATTTATCCTATGTGTCCTTTTTACTTATGTGATTGAGCATAACTTTTTTGGCAATAATCTTCCATAATTGAATTTTGTTGCTATTTATTTTTAGAGGTTGTGATGATGCATCCCTTACCATTTCTAATTCGTAATACGTACTTGCAAAAAAATGTTAATAGCAACCATCGACCTCCATTATATTTAATAAGTCAATTTTGTAGTAATAGTTATTTTGTCGCCAACAGATTAATAATTTTGTTGTCACCCAGTTCTGTGGCTAAAGCTAATTTCTTTGTGGCTAAGTTTTTTTGAAAAAGTAATTTTTCCACCCACTGGAGGGAGATTTAGCAACCAATTTTGCAATAAAAATTTAACCTTTGTTGTTATCCATATATTTTCTGCAATAATATAATTTGTTTCTAAATTTGTTACGAAAAGTTTAAAAGACAACAAAGCATCCTTGCTATCATTAATTTATACATGTATAATTACAATAAAATTTTCACTTTGGGTAAAAATATTGTCGTATGATAACTCATGATCTTATATGAAAATCTTTCGCAAGACTCAATTAAGCGATCAAGTAAACTAGGTCACTAAAATTAAAGTTTTTATTATTGTATATTTACGATCTTCTTAATATCTATTACAATTAGCCTTGAGACATTTTTACAATTTGTAAAGGGAGGCAACAAGCTCCACATATCAACATCGGGGAACAAACTCCCATCAAATAAATGGAAAGTCCAAACCACTATCAAATAAATACAAACACCGGATAAGAACACCTGTCATGCTATGTGTAGATTATAATACCTAGATCCAAAAAAATCATCTTAGGCTCGTGGGTAATGAGTCTTATAGTGTCAGCTGCGCAGTTTGGAATGCAACATATTATGTTCAAGCTTAGACCCACTTATAAATCCCCAATAACTTTCTATTCTTTTCAATGTGAGATTTGATTTTGGATTGTTACAGGTCCACTGACTTCCACCTAGTTCGTTATTACATCACGATTTAACTCAACTCTGGGCCTCTGCTGCACATTTACTGGAGAGGACTATTTTGATACTATTTGTAATGCCCAGACCCAGAAAAATCATACTGGGCACGTGGGTTATAGGCTTATAGAGTGATATTGTCAACTCTGGCTTGATAGCTCAACAACACGGTTTCAAAATGCATCGCACCATGTTTAAGCTTAGATCCACTTATAAAACCTAAGAACTCTCTTCCCTTTCCGACGTGGGATTTGATGATGGGTTTTTACAGTCTCACAACTTTCACTAGTCAATTGTGTTTCAATGGTTGCTTCTCAATGGCTACTTTGATACACACATTTTAAATATTAAGTATGGTAAGAATGAAAAGGGAAAAATTTTTCCACTAATTTCGATGTGACTTAACATTTTAAATTATTAGCAACCCTAATTTTTCAACTATTACTTATATTTTGAGTCATTATTTTGTGTTTTCTAATTCGATAATCCTATATATATTTTATTCTTCTTACTTTTAATAATATATCTATTTCATCATATTATTCTCTTATTTTAAAAAAATTCTTTATAACTTTCCCCATGTTCCTCATATAAAAATCTTTAAACCCTACTTAGGTAGAAAAAATGGCTTATGATGATGATTTAGATGAGATTACTGTAGTATGTTTAAGTTACTGATAAAAGGGTGTAAATATTTTTGGAAAAAAAATTCAAGTGGATTTGGCGACTACCATAACCCGTATCCTAGAGTAAGGTAAATTTGCTACTTTCCATCCAGTAGGTCTAGGTGGGTGTGGCATTCATAACGTTGATTTGAGAATTTTGAAAATATTAAATAAGAAACTTGAATTCCATTTTTAAAGACAGACGCGGGAAAGAAACATGATTGTAAAATTGAATTGGAGTAAACTTGGTAAATTTTTTTCAAATATATGCACTTAGACACAGTAAGAAGGAAAAGGAAAAAAAAAATTTCTTAGCATTTTAATTATTTAACAACCTTAAATTTTCCCTTAAATAATCCTTAATTTTTTTCAACTATTACCCACATTTTCCGACAGTTTTTTATATTTTCCAATTCAACAATCCTATAAATTTTTTCTTTTTTCTTTTAATAAATATATGCATTGCATCATAATATTTCTCTTGCTTTTTCAAAATTTTTCTTATAATTTCTCCCTTTTTCCTATATAAAAATCTTACACCTTTACTTCGGCGGGAAATACCTTATTATGATGATGCGATGATGATTATGACATAAAGATCTTGCTAGAGTATTGGAAAAATAAAATTCCAAAATCATCTAGACAGTAGGGCCCCTTCAGGCCTCTTTACTTTGACAATATCCAATAGTTTGGGAGGGCTTATTGCCAACTTGGGTTATTACAATGCTATTCAGTACAGGCGGACACTAAACCATAAAGGGTAGGCCCTGACTTGCTAATTGCCATCAAAATTTCAACCAACAACACTTAATCCAAAACCGTCAAATTTCTTGTTAGGAATCCATTCTAAAATAAAACATCACACTGAAATCTCCCAATATGAAATATCCTTTGGATTTTGAATATGCATATAAATATATATAATCATAAAGAGTAACCCAATTTTACATTGATCTTATAAAATTTATGAGAAACCATTTAATAGAGTATAAGTTATTTATGTGTATAAACTCTATTGCCTAATTTCTAATTTCTAATTTATGATAGTCCAATTAGAAATAAAAAACATAAGTGTTTATATAAATAGTTTTAATACCCGAGTTATGAACAAGGTTTCTTTTGTTGTAACATTCTATTACTGGAAAAGAGTGCTCATTGTCCAGGAAATCTTAGGCATTTGTCGAATTTTGTTTAATTGCACAAATAATCAAGTTCTTCAATTTGGCATGTTTATGGATTCGGCGGGCTTATTCATGGCATGCTCTGTTGATTTTTTTCGAATTATTATGATTGATTTTTCTTTTTGGGTGTCGTTGAATTCCATGTGCGGTTAATTAGGGCCGTATGAGCATCTTTCTCTGGAATTCACCTACATTAAAAAAATAGATGCCACTGAGGCAGAGGCAACAGCGCTTGCGCTAATACATGTACAACCGATTTGAACGTTCTCAGCGGCTATTTTAATTGGTATTTGATCTCTTATCCCTCCGGTGCTCAGGGTATTATTTGATTTTCATTATTTCTTTCATAACGCATGTCCTGATTTGCAATATTAGAGAGCTTAGTATGTATATATATGTGAATAAAAAAAAGATGGTGGAATCATGGTGGCATGGGATTATGGGTGCACGATATCATGTTCATGTTAGGGAATTCCATCAATTGATCGTATACTGACATCCGGTCCGTTGAAATTTTTTTTCCGCCAATTTATGAATATAATATCCAACTATAGATTCAGTTCTGTGATGGTTAATACGCCATGATCAGGCTTGCTTTTTTGGAAACTCTCAACGTGTTGTTTGATAAATAATTTTTGCTTTAGGTTGCATTTGGAAAATAATAAAACTTTTAATAAAAAGTTTTTGAAAGAGGAGAAAATGGAAAAAGTTTATGCAACCGACTGAAAATCCCATTTACTACTATTTCAAAAAATTTTCTTTTATAAAATTTTAGTTTAATTGTATTTAATTTATAAAACAAGTTTTACCATTTTTGCAAAAATATATATGTTTTTATTTTTTAAAAAAGGGGATTTTGGTTCTTTTTAATGACTAAACAATATATTTTTTATTTTTAAAAAAGAAGATTTTGGTTCTTTTTAATGACTAACTAGCACTAAACTACTCCTATTTTCAAAAATAAAAAAAAAATATATTCACATTTTCAAAGTGGTAAAACTTGAATTATCGATTAAATACACTTAAATTAAGAATTTTATAAAAAAAATTATATAAATAATAAAATATGGAATTTTCAGTCACATGCATTGAAACAAACCTCCAAGAAAATGATTTGATAGGATAAAATAATGATGAAGAGTAAAGAAAAAAAAGTTAAAATATACATATTACTTATATAGATAATTATGTAAAAATAATTTAAAAGTAAAACAGTTACGTAGAAGTCAAAATAACTATAAGTAAAGTAGGTGTGAAGAATAAAAAATTTAAAACTGAAAAATTTTAATTTTAAAAATTTTCGATGCTAATAAACACCATTTAGCTTTATAGGTACACTTTTGAGTACTGCCAGTATGGTTGGATTGCGCATGGTGGTAGATGAGGGCTGAATTTCTTTCTGAATGCCGGCCAAATTTTTTTATTTTCGGTGCTATGATCCACCTGCATGCCTTGGATTTTCTTCCCCATATACAGAATCACGGACCCACCAAAACCATGGCCAACATCACCGTAGAGGCGGCTGCAAAGGGCACCCATTAAAGCCAGCTGCAGTGGTCAAGAGATGGGTTTTTGACCATCGATCAGGGATGGAGGCCATGAAAGCTAAGGGGCCCGTGTCAGATTTAGAGTGATCAGGTTAAGACTGCTAGCGGCTTCGATCATCCGACAAGGCCACCGACGACGAAATCGTTAGGGGCAACCACGTTGAGTTTTGCGTATTCAAGGAAGGAACAGCCATCGATGTCGATGGTCCCCGTTTGGGGAACATCCTCTGGCCAAGTCGGCTGCCTTTTTTGTTTTTTTTGTTGGCTGCAATAACCATGAGGAGCGGCGGGAGCGGATAGTGCTTCCGTCCATAGCTGGTGGTTTTGGGGGAAGAAGAATCTCTCTTCAGTTCGTGCTCTGGCTCGTGTTCACGCCGCCAGTTTTGGTAGTCTGACGGTGCACACAATTCGGTACACATGCAACGACCATGAGAGATACATTTTGCTTTTTAAGTTTAAAATATTAATTAATTCCATGATAATATAATTTTCTGATGAAATTTTTTAATTTTATGCTATAATTAAGATTGAATGATTAATTAATATTATTTTTGGGAATATGCATACAATTAAAATTAAATGATTAATTTGTGAGAATTTAGAATTCTGTTTACAGGAATTTTGTCATGCATTTGTTATTTGTTGCTTTCTATTAAAATTCAAATTAACCCGTTATCATGCAAAAATTTAATATTTGGAATATAGAAATAAAGTTTAATATTTTTTGGACTTTTTTGGGAATTTAAATTCAAATAATGGTAAAAGTATTTCTTATAGATATCTAATATTTTAAAATAAATTAATTGAAACAACGTGCTACCGAAGTAGTTTCCGTAGGTTAATTTAATTTCGAAAGATTAAGATGATTGCGTATTGCTATTAATATGAATATTAATAGGCCCAAAGAACGTGCTACCAAAGCAGTTTCTTTTGTGCAGGTTAATTTAATTTTGAAATATTAAGATGATTGCGTATTGCTATTAATATGAATATTAATCGGCCCACAGACTAAAATTTGATTAAATTGCATGTACAAATGTGGTAATAAATATACGAAAATTATTCAGTATTCTACATGAACAATAAGTCAATCTAAAGAAGCTCTTATTGTTTAACAAGATTTTATTATCAAATTTTAATTACTACAATAAAATGTTGTGTATATGCAACTAATGAGACATTGATTAGCCCAAAAGAAGATCAATATTCAGCCAAATTGTGTAGACACTTACGATGATAAATATGTGATAATAATCAGATATTCTATATGAACAATAATCGGTCCAAAGAAAGACTTATTATTTAATATAATTTTACTATCAATATTTGATTATTGCACAAAGAGTACCATTTATAAGTTAATACTCATGTCCAAAGATTAAGTATTATATTAGGTATCTTATAATGGGCCCTACAGTTACTTGAATTGCTAAGTTTTATATGGAACTTATGCGAATATGCAGTTTTATTATATTTTCAGTTAATTGATTTGCTTGTGTATATCTACCAATGTTGATTCTATTTTCATGTTGAATTAAATAAACTTTAAGCAATGGAAATAAAATGTTATGATCATTCTTAGCTTCATGGATTTAGATCTTGCACTAACGATTAAACAACACACTGCTCTTATGATTGAAAGTTCTAATGACGAAAAATAGAAACTTTGAGAAGTGAGATTATTCAAATTATATGAGTCTTATGAACATAAAGAATGGAATTCCAGAAAGTTCAGGGGTGCTATGTGTGAAACATTAAATAATACCAAGATTTCCTCGAGGAAATTGAAAAGTGCTTTTCTAAAGGTGATAAAGCTGAAACAAGTATGATTCTGTCAATTTTAATTTTAAAAAGGTATAAGGACAAAAGAAATATAAGGGAGCACGTTATGAAGATTGTCTCATCTTACTTCAAATTAAAGACATCAAGGTTAGAGCCATTTCAAAATTTGCTCATGCATTTAATTTTGATTTCTTTTCCTACACAATTCAACTAATTTAAAGTTAATTATAATTTTCAAAGGATAATTATCTCTTAATGAGATCATTTCTTATTGTATGCTAGAAAAGGATAGGTTGAAGTAAGAAAAATTGAGAGTTCTTACTCGACAAGTACCTCTAAGGACAAAAATAAGGATAAGAAAACTATGGGTAATTCAACATAAAAGAAACGATAACAGAAACTCAATAAGAAATTTAGTTATTACTTTTATTACACTTCTAGACACACGTAAAAAAGTATACCAAAAATCACACTTGATGTGTGAAGAAGGATATGCTTCTCATGTTGGTTTGTTCAAAAGTTAATTTAACCTCCGTATAAAAAACATATTTTGTGTACAGGATGTATGAGTTGCTGAAAGTTGTAAGAGATTAATTTACTGAGGCAATGATAAATCAATTTAGGTTGAGGCTATATTGACATTTAAGTTATTATTAAAAACTTAATGGCGACATGTGACGCCGTCTTTGGATGGAATTCGGTTTCTATTTTTGTATTGAATAAATATGGTTATTATTGTTAATTAAAAATTAGTAGAGTAATCTTTCTTCAAATTCAAATATTCTCAAGTATATTGAATACTCTCAAGTTATAAATTTGATGATTCCACATCCAAATTTCTTACGCTTTGAGGATGTTGAGCTTGAAGAGAGATAAGTTTAAAAGCCATATCTTTGAAGGAAAATCTTACAAGACATTATTCAAAATCTCTCCGGTCATAATAAAAAGTTTATTCTTGATGAACAAACTCAATATCACCAAAGAACATATGTCATCAAAGAGATCCACTAGAAAGGAAAAATGCGATTTTTAATGATTATATCGTATTTTTCTAAGAACATCAGAATAACCTTAGATTAGTAGAAGATGATGCCATCAACTTTTATAAAATAATGAAAAGTAAAAATTTTCAAAAGGTAAATTGATTTTGTGAATGAAGAGAATAAGTCCATGAAATATAATGATGTTTGGAAAATTATCCCATTGCCCTAAGGTACAAAGTCGATTGGTTACAAATGGATATTTATAACAAAAAAAATTCTTAAGGTAATGTGGAATGATATAAAACTTGTCTTATTGCAAGGGGCTTTACTACCTTTGCAAAAGGAACGTATTGATTATAAAAAGACTTTTTTTTCGATTTTACCGAATGACTTTTCCAAGATAATAATGACTCTAGTACCAGATTTCATACTTGTATATTACATTGGATGGATGTAAGAAAATGTTCTTAATAGTGAAAAAATTTTGCATTGGAAGATGTAAAAACTATGGTTTCTAATTTAAAAGAATCTATCTAAGAGCTCAAGCAAGCTTATTGTTAATGGTATTATAAATTTTATCAAGTTGTTATTTCATTTAGTTTTAAGATGAATCTGATTAATGATTGTACACGTTGGGTGGGAGTAATCGTAATTTCAATGGAAGTAACTATTTTTTTCTTATTTTATATGTCAAGGACATATTGCTTGCTTTCATTGATATAAATTTATTGATAAAACCAAGATATTTATATCAAAGGATTTTAAGACGAAGGATCTTGAAGACACATCTTTTATATTAGGGATTTAGATACATTGGACTACTTGACAAGCTGCATATATTTAATTAAAATGCTTATTTTAGCACAAGTATATGTGTCAATCAAGTAATAAATAGTGAATAAAGTGTCAATCCTGTTGGTCCCGAGTTTGTGGCTATTACCCAAGAGGGGAGGGGTGAATTGAGTATTTTAAAATTTTTGACTCAAATAGAAATTTTCCCTTGTTTAATTTAATCCCTTAATGAAACAAATGAATAATATGGAGAGTAGTAAAGCAATAAGATCAGAAATATAAATCACAGCAGTAGACAAAGATTTTATAGTGGTTCGGGCAAACTCCCTTACTTCACTCTTCCAAGCTCACACCCTTTGTGACTTGGGTTCCACTATATATTATTAAATACAACTAAAGCAATAGCTCTCTTCTAGATTTCAACTCTAGGAGGCGTGTACAAATCACAGCACAAGTAGGTGATGAGTCCCACTCAAGTCACAACGCTACTTTGCTATTACTTGGTTCAAAATACCAATATCAAACCAAGTATCAAATACAAATAATAAATCAAATAAAGAAATCTACACTTTACAGATTGTATAGGCAGGTTTCAGCTCGTGGAAGAACTTGTAGAAGATATGATTTGATCAGCTTTAAAGTATGCAGCAAGTTGGGGCGTAGTTCTTCACTTGAAACTTGTGTTGATCACTTAATGCTTGAGAGGGTGGTAGTTGAATCTCAGTTAATTCTTTCTCTAACCTCTAGCACATTCACTTGAATGCATATTTATAATGGTGGAGTAAATTCGAACGTTTAAAGGTAAGCGGCGCGCATTTAATGCGCCAACGTTTGAATTTTTCCGGCCGTTACGACCAAACTTACAGATGCAGTCGACTTCGTGTGCGACTTTACCCAAGTCGCATATTGGAGTCAACTTGGGGTGTGACTTCGGTTCCAGCAAATACTTCAAGTTTCACATTAGGTCGACTTGGTCCTAGACTTGACCCAAGTCACTGGTGAAGTCGACTTCGGGTGTGACTTCACTTTCTGTATTCAATTGATGAACTTGAATTTCTTTTTAGAACTTGCTTACTTGTCATTTATCTTGTATTTGTTCTTCCACTGAATACTCAATCTTGAAACTTTGTTATGTTCAATTACTCTTGGAAACTTCATCTTCATGCCTTGGATTTAGGATGTTTTGATATTCTTGATTTTGCAATCCATAGAAATAGCCAAATGATTATTCCTTGAGTAGAATATAGTCTCGAATAATTTTATCATGTAGAATTGTTGTCTGGACTATCTTCAATCTGACTCAAGTTGGATATCTAGGTCAACTTGGGGATCAACTTCACTTAAAGTCAGATGTGAAGTCGACCTGAGGGTACGACTTCACTCAAGTCGCACATGGAGTCGACTTCGGGTGTGACTTCACCAGTCTTGGATTCGAATTTCAACGCTGGAAGTTTTGAGCATCTGAAGTCGATGGTGGAGTCGACTTGGCCTTGCGACTTCACCTGTCTTGGATCAAAATTCAGCATTGGAAAGTTCTGCTTCTTTCCAAGTCGATCCTGAGGTCGACTGACTCAAGTCGATAGCTGAGTCGACTTGATTTTGCAACTTGATCTGTCAGATTCTGATTTTTAATTTTCTATCCTTTAAACAGTTTCCACAAAATATATTAGTATCCAAAACTTACTCAAATTGAGTTGTTAATCATCAAAACACAGATTGTTCTTAATTTGCCATTGATTCCAACAAATCCCACGAGGAGGGAGAGTTGAATCATAGCACAACCAATAATTTCACTTGCTAATTACAAATTGTTCATTAAATAGAATTTTTATTAAAAGTAAAGAGAATTAACTAAATGACTAGTAATAAGGGTACAACTAATAGAGAATCTCAAGCAGATGATTAGATAGATGAAAGTTATGAATCCATTGGCTCAAAACTATGCTAATTTAGTTCCTCTTTAATTTATTGTGTGGAAAATTACTGATCTAAGTTCATTTTTATTCATATATGTCTTTCAATATATATAAACCTAATTATGTTTTAGTCAATTGCTATGTTCCCATGTAATGGAGTAAAACAAGGTTGATTCACACATAACCTAAGCATGATCACATGGGTTTAATAGATATATTCATAACCATATTAAAAATTAACCATCACAAGTAGCTGAAAACCTATGTTTTACATATGGATCTCATCTAAACCTCACTTTTCTAAGTGTAGATCTAGATATTATATAAATTTAGAAGATGCTCAAGCTTATAGAAGCATTAAACATGATATGTAAAGGTAGTCTCATACAACACAAGTTACAGCAACATCAAATATTCATTTCAAGTGTAAAGAAACCATTCAACATAGTTATTGAGCTCAAGTTCGTCACAACTTTCCATCACAAGTTCTAGCCCATGAACATTATAGACAATTCCTTCAAAGTCATGTCCTAATACATATCAAATAAGGAGAATGATAAAAATAAAGAGAATAGAGAGAAAGAGAAGATAAAATTTATTTGGATTCCTCCTCCAATTTAATCTTCATCTTCATCTCCACCTCTAACTTGAAAATCCTTCTTTTCTCCTCTTCCCTGTTGGCTCCGAGTTAATGACAAAACCCAAGAGCGGAGGTGTGAATTGGGTTCTTAAAAATTTTAATGTTGCATATGTAACCCCTTATGAAATAAATCCCCTTGAATGAAAAACGTGAAGAATATAAATGCAAATAGAATAGGCAAAATAAACTCAAGAGATTATAGTGATTCAGGGCAACTTTCCCTACTCCACTCCTCCAAAAACACACCTTTGTGCTTTGGGTTCCACTATGCAAATGAAAATACAGTTAGAGCACTTGCTCTCTTCTAGATTCCAACTTTAGGAGGCCTTTACAGATTCTGCACAAGTAGGTGATGAGTTACACTCCAATCACACTTTACTTTGCCTTCACTTGGTCTTAGTCTCCAATACCAAATCAAGTGAAAACACCAATAAACAATAAACAGAAATAACACTACACTTTGTAGATGTGTAGAGAACAAGTTTCCGCATAGAGAAGAACATGTGGAATGTGTTGTTGGTGAAACAGTTCAACACTTGCAGTCAATCACTCAGTTCTTCTTGAAAAATCTTTTGATGATGACTTAAATGCATGAGAATAGCAAGGTTGAAGCTCAATCAATACTCTAGCTAACTACTTGCTGTTTCATTTAATGTGTATTAAATAAGTGGTGAGTAAATTCAAAGGTTTAGTGGTAGGTGTTGAGCATTTAATACGCCAATGTTCGAATTTTTCAACCGTTGTGATTCAAGTCGCAGTCGGAGTCGACCCAGATGCGACTTCACCCAAGTTGCAGGTTGGAGTCGACTTGGGTTGCGACTTCGATATTCAACTCTTCAATTAAGTTCCACTATAGAGTTGACTTGGTCTCAGACTTAACCCAAGTCGTAGGTGAAGTCGACTTGGGTTGTGATTTCACTCTTTACTTGATTCATTGGAACCTTAACATAGTGTGATTTTGATCTATTAGTGTAGTTTCCCTTGTTTCTTTATAATTCATCTTCATAAATCTTCACTTCTACATGTGGGCTTTCAAAACTTCTTAAATGCTTAACTTGGTCAAAATCTTTTGAGCATTTTTGAATGATCTTGTCTTTGATCTTAACTCATGATGGTATAGTGTATCTTGAGTTAAACTTCTTATTCTTGAGCTTGAAACTTCATGACTTGAGCTCTATCTGTCCAAGTTGAATGTTGGGGTCGACTTAGTTTGCACTTCACTCAAGTCGCATGTCTGAGTCGACTTCATGTACGACTTCACTTAAGTCGCATAGTGGAGTCAACTTGGGTTGCAACTTGACTTTGTCAGATACTGTTTTGGACCTTTGAAGATACCCCAAGTAGCTAACAGAGTCAACTTGGGTTGCGACTTGACTTTGTCAGATACAATTTTCGACCCTTGAAAATACCCAAGTCGCTAATAGAGTTGACTTTGGTTGCGACTTCACCTAAGTCGCATGAGAAGCGACTTCGGTTGCGATTTCGCCTGTTCATGCATTCATTTGTCAGTGCTGTCGAAAAATGCCCCTTGGAAATCGATGTTGGAGTCAACTTCGGTATCGACTTGACTCAAGTCGATGCATGAGTCGACTTGACATGCAACTTGATCTGCTAAGTTGAATCTTGAAGTATTTGAACCTTAACACAACTCAACATATATGTTAGTGCCTTAAATTTTCTCAAATTAAATTGATTAATAATCAAAACATAGATTGTGCTTGATTTGCCATTTACTCACAACATTCCTTACTCCACTTTGTGCCCCCTCCTTTTTTTGCTTAACAAACCCTAAAAGCGTATTTACAACCCCTTGAAAATAGAGCGAGACACATGCAAAATTTGGTATGTGCAGGGGTTGGCGCTGCGACACCAAGTTTTCTGAGGCAATTACTAAGTTGTCTTTCTCTAGAATTTTCCGTCGAACGGTTACTGGCGCCAGAACTCTAACTTTCTACCTCCACTTTTCAGTAGCTGTTTGCAAATCAACTTTCTTCCCATCATTTTGGCATGAAGTCTATGAAGTAGTCATCATCTTTTTTACAACGAAAGACATGAAACAAGTAAATGATATCCTAAATGATCTAACGCAATAATAATACCCTAAGAAGATATGATTTGCATTGAATTCAACTAAACATACCTAAAATGTACACTCAATGCATGAAATGCGAAAATGATGAAAACTAATGCAAAACTTACATAAATTCACATGTTTCTCTTAACTAGCACTCAAAATAAATACAAAATGAGCCTTCATAACCCTATTTTTATAGAGTTATCATTACTCCTGAGGTATTCTTGCGTTATTACAAAAGTCCTATATTAAAAAATACTTAAGAGATTTGCATGGAGAATTATAGACCAGAAGATACCTTGTTGCTAAGGGAGACAAATTTAGTCTCAATCAATGTCCTAAGAATGATTTTGAATATAGAAAATATAGAAGATTCCCTATACTCAAGTTTGTATGTATCTAGATTTGTATATATTATTGGGATATTGAGTAAATAATTGAGTAATTTAGAAATGAATTGTTGAAAATTAGTAAAACAAGTTTTAAGACATCTTCAGAGAACAAACACTACATGTTCATATATAAGAAGTCAGATAACGTAAACATCATTCAGTATTTATATTCTGACTTTGTTTGATGCTAGTAAAATTCAGACTAAATTTATCTACTTGTTAAAGAACTATATCAGCAAAGAGTGTTAAACAAACACTCATAGCTTCTTCCATCATAGCAGTTGAGTTTATAGCATATTATTAGGTATCCAATCTAAAATATGATTGTAAAATTTCATCACAGCGCTATGAAATATGGATAGTATAGAAATATCATTGAAGTTATTTTTGTTAATAAGTCTATAGTCATATATTCTAACAATAATAGGAGCTTGACTAAGTTCTTGGTTATTAAGGAAATAATTTTGAAGCTAAATATCTATAAAGCATATTGAAATAAATGTTGGTCCCGAGTTTGTGGAAAAACCCAAGAGAAGAGGTGTGAATTGGGTTTTTTAAAAATCTTTTGATGTAGTAGTTGTAACCCCTTATAGACTAAGTCCTCTTGAATGAAAAATGTGAAGAATGGATAACAAATAGAGCAAAGAATCAAGCACAAGAAATTATAATGATTCGGGACAACCCTCCCTACTCTACTCCTCCAAGAGCACACAGTTGTGTCTTGGGTTCCACTAAAACAATATGATTACACCAAAAGCTCTTGCTCTCTTCTAGATTCTAGCTCTAGAGGGTGTTTACAATGTTCACACAAGTAAGTGGTGAGTTACACTCCAACCATGCTCTACTTTTCCTTCACTTGGTATTGGTCTACAACACTAAACCAAATGGAATTACGAGAACAATGAATTTAAATGAAAATTTATGCTTTATAGAGGTGTAGACAAATTTTTAGCTCTGAGAAGAACATGTAGGATGAGTTGATGAAAGATCGCTTCAGCTCTTGCAATGAAAGTCATAATTCTTCTTATAGATCTCTTTAATGAGTACTTGAATACTTGTAAGTTGAAAGGTGGAAGCTTAATCAATGCTCTAGCTACCCTTCTCTACTTCATTTAATGTGTATTAAATAGAAGAGAAGAAAATTCGAATGTTTGGTGGTAGGTGACGTGCATTTAATGCTCCGACATTCGAATTTTTTCGACCGTTGTGATCCAAGTCGAACTCGAAGTCAACTTCGGATGCGATTTTGCCCAAGTTGCGGACTGGAGTCGACTTGGGTTGCAACTTCAGTCTTCAGGTCTTCAACTTCAAGTTTCATTCAGGGTCGACTTGGCCTTAGACTTAGCCTAAGTCTCAAGTGAAGTCGACTTACGTTGCGACTTCACTCTCAACTTAACTCATTGGAACTTTAGCCCATCACTAACTTGATCCTTTAGCATAGGTGCTCTTGTTTCTTCATATTTTACCTTCAAAGGACTTCATTTATGCATATAGGCCTTTGAACTTCTTAATTATTGAGCTTGATCATGTTCATTTAAGAATTCTTTGATGGACTTCTGTCTTGGACCTTGAATCATGTTGGGATAATGTTGCTAGCACCAATCTTGTCACCCTTGGACTTGAAACTTCTTGATTCAACCTTCTTGTGCTGAAGTTGAGAGTTGGGCTCGACTTGGTTTGCAACTTCACTCAAGTCGTGTGGCTGAGTCGACTTCATTTGCGACTACACTCAAGTTGCATGTTGGAGTCGACTTAGGTTGCGACTTGACTTGACGAAACTCACAAAAATCATAGGTTCACTCAAGTTACTAACAGAGTTAACTTGGATTGCAACTTGACCAAAGTCACATGCGAAGTCGACTTCGGGTGTGACTTCGCCTACTCACCTGTCCACATGGTCAGATCTGTCGAAAAATAAGCCTTTGAAGTCGATGCTGGAGTCGACTTCATTATCGACTTGACCTAAGTTGATGCAAGAGTCGACTTGACTTGTGACTTGACCTGTTATGTTTTGAATCTTGAAATCCCTAAGCCTTATATCATCTCAACACATATGTTTGTGCCTTAAAAACTCTCAAATTGCATTATTAATTATCAAAACATGGATTGTGCTTGATTTGCCCTTCATTTATAATATTTTTCTCCTTTTTGATGATTGACAAAAATAATTTGAGATGAACCTTTCATTAAACAAATGAATTTGCTATAACTTGTGAAACCATGTCATGCTTCGCAATTTCATTAATCTAAGCTAGTAAGTCATTTCAATTTCCATAGTATCCAAACTAGACTATTTATATCATTGCATTTAGTTTTCCAATATCAAATCATTCAAATCAATTCATATAGCAAGACATTCAAACATATCATTCATTTGGCCAAAGTATCATGTCATTTAAACCAAGTCAATACATTCACACAAGTCAGTTTTTCACAAAAAACTTTACATGTTGCCCTGAGTACAACCTACCCAAACCTGAACTAACTATCCCAAAAGTACCAACCAAAAATCCAAAATCCCAAAAGTACCTAAAATTCCCAAATTATTCCCAAATTCCTCTTGCATTTTTTATCAATCACTAAAAAGGAGCAAAATCGATAAGTTGGAATTTTTGAAAGGCAAAGGATGAAATGAGATAGGGCAACGGTTCTAGAGGGAGCATATGATGAATTAAGACATCACATAGATCTTGGGAGCAAGAGGTGGGAATGATAGTAGAGGAGGATAGTGGAGATAATCGATCTTGAATGGTTAGATCAGCATGAACGGACTCTTCCTAGTACGGATCAAAGTCGGGCAAGCTGAGAATAGGTTGACCTCTCCTACTTTAAGAGGCAAGATGATATTTGATAATTTCGAGTTCTTGCTCCATTTTGTCTTGCCTCCCATGCATTTCCATAAAAGAATTGTTAATAGACCCAAGTTCGTGGCAAATTATACTCTCCATGGCTTGAAGATGTTCTAGAATCGCATTGGAGGTAGATGGTTGAGTAAAGAAATGTCCTCTAGGTGAGCAAGGTGCATGAGTTGCAAGAGATGCAGGCGCATGTGGAACTGGAGGTGGAAGAGGTTGTGGTGATTGATGTGGTTGAGCCTTCCCCTTAGATGGAGCTACTTCTGCTTGAGGTTCTTGCTTGTCTTGAGCTTGTGCAGGTTCTCATCCTATTCTTGCCCGCAGTTGTGCAACCCTAAATTCCTCAAGATCAATCTTCATTCGAGTAAATACAGCTCTGTTGATGGCATTAGTTAGCTTCAAAACCTCGTAGGGTTCCCCATCTAGATCAACCTAAAAGTGTACTAGGATCTTGGTAATCCAAGTTTCATAGAGCAAGACTCCCCGTGGATTGTCTTTCTTAAGCTCAAGAGCATCCATAAATAGCCGAGGCAGGCTAACCTTGACCCTGTTGGTTACTTTCTACAAAATCTCCGTCTCTTAGGGATTTAGTTAGTTCCTTCTTCCACCTTTGAGGTAAATGCAATGAGCAATTAGGAGGTGCAAAACTCTAAGTTGTGGTGGGAGGTCTATATGATGCAAAAATTTGATGCCTAGATGGTACTTGTTGCTCCTGATTAATTAGTTGTACATTTGGGTAATTGTGAGGCCTGCAGGAAGTGGATCTTTAAACATAAGAGCACCAAGGATATGACCCACCATACTGTGCATTGAACTCACTAATTCCTTGTGCATCTCCTAGAGTAATTCTCACTCCTTTAACATATGTGTTGAAGTTTTCTTGATTCCATAGATAGTAGAATAATTTCATTAGGTTTAAGTAAATTTTTTCATCTTCCTCTAACAGGGCAGTCCAACCCTGAAAGCCTAGCAACTCTTCAATACTGAATTCATACACATGTAGAAAGTTAAATTTTTTTGTAGGAATGTCTTCTGCTCATAAAAATGTTTGTAAAAGTGACTGTGTTGACACTCAGTTTTGAAATATTCTACTAGCGTTTTGAGAACTTGACCCCTTGGAGCTGGAGTGCCTCTCCTCCTACCAACAATTTCCACACTTTCACTAGTTTCAGCATTGGTCTCTTCTCTAGGTATGGATGTGGAGGGATTATCTTCCCAGAATCTAACCTAGCACCCAGTAGATGTAGTGGCATTGTCTCAAGGCCTCTTGGCTGGAGTTTGTTGACGTCTTGACACTTCCTCGTGGGTGGTGAATTTGGACGGGCATGAAACGGGAAGCTTGGTTGGCTTAGAAACAACTTTTAGTGCCATTGAAGTGTGGGAGGTAACTTAGCACGTAGATTTGAAAGGATTGAAAGATAAGGATTCAAAAATCAGAACTTTGAAAAGGGATATTTGAAGATTCGAGCTTTGGGGGTGAGAGAATGGGAGAATCGACGAGTTGAAGAAGAAATGAGAGAGTGGAGCGGTTGTTTTGATTTTGCGCCCAAATAAGACCAGTTGAATCGATGCCCGCGAAGTCGACTTCAAACCCTAAGTCGGATTCAAAGTCGACTTGAGATGAGTGGAGTCAACTTAACTCCACCAACCCAAGTGTAATCATTTCTTATATGTTACCCATTTGCCCCATCATACAAATTATAAACAACATATTTATCATCTGTGTTGCAATTTTACACCAATTTCATGCTTCAATATCAATCATACCCATTTCATTTTTAATTTTATAAAATGATTCATTTACCAATGGTTTAGTAAAAATACCTGTAATTTGATCTTCAGTTTTAACATATTCCAAACATATATCACGATTTTCAACATGTTCTCTAATAAAGTGATACCTTACATCTATGTGTTTGGTTCTAGAATACAATATGAGATTCTTAGTTAAACAAATAACACTTGTATTGTCATATCTAATAGGTATATTTTTATAATCTATCCCATAATCTCTAAGTTTTCGTCTCATCTATAATAATTGGGCATAATAACTTCTAGCGACTATGTATTCGGCTTCCGTAGTAGATAGAGCAATACTAGTCTATTTCCTTGAAAATCATGAGACCATCATATTTCTAAAAAATTGACATGTTCCACTAGTACTTTTTCTATTTACTTTGCAACCAGCAAAATCCGCATCGAGTAGCTGAGTAGATCAAATGTTGAGCTCTTAGGATACCATAGGCATTGGTACCTAAAGATTCTTTTCATATATACCATATGTGATTCTTTAAGATTTGATTGGAATCTGGAACACATGCAAATACTAAACAATATATCTAGTCTAGATGCAGTCAAATACAATAAAGATCCTATCATACTTCTATATAGTTTTTGATCAACTTGTTTACTTTTTTCGTCTTTATCAGTCTTCATTGTCGAACTTATGGAAGTGTTTACTCCTTTGTTATTTTGCATTTTAAATTTTTTGAGCATTTCTTTGACATACTTGGATTGCTTTATGAAAATTTCTTCATTTAGTTACTTAATTTGCAATCCAAGGAAGAAATTGAGTTTAGAAAATTCTTGATATAGAAATTCATTAATATCACCAAATGCAATATCATCTACATAAATTTGAATAATTAATATATCTTTTTCTTTATATTTAATGAATAGGGTCATGTTTACTTTTTCTCTTTGAAATTCATGATCAATCAAACATTTACTTAGTCTTTCATACTAAGCTCTTGGAGTCTATTTTAGTCCATACAATGCTTTGTTCGACTTGTAAATAAAATTAGACTGATCATTCTCTTCGAAATCAAGAGGTTGTTCGATATACACCTATTTATTAAGATATCCATTCAAAAATACACTTTTAACATTCATTTGCAACAATTTGAAACTTATATGAGATGTAAATGCTGGTAAAATGTGTATGACTTCTAATTTAGCCACTGGGGCATATGATTCTTTAAAATTAATTCATTCCTCTCGTGAATATCCCTTAGCCACAAGTCCAGCTTTATTTCCTAAAACAAGTCCACTTTTATCTAATTTGTTCCTAAAAGTCATTTGGTGTCAATGACCGTGCAATCCTTAGGTCTAGGAACTAGGTGTCATACTTGATTTCTTTCAAATTGATTTAGCTTTTCTTGCATAACAATAATCCAATTTTTATCACTAAGAGCTTGGTCAATTGATTTTGGCTCTATTTTATATATAAAAAAATGTCTATATATATTTTGAGTAAAGCCTTTAGTTTTCATACCTTCATTTACATCGCCTATCACTTGTTCAATTGGATGATCATTTTTGAATTTTTAGTACTTAGGAGGTTTGTGAAGAACTTTACCTTCACTTACCTCTTTGTCTGTGCTTTGATCTCTCATAGGTTCTTCTCCCCGTTTATTTTTTCACTTGTTACTTTTCAAAATTCTTAAATAGATCATCTATATCACTTAGCTCATCCTCCTTCTTAAAAGTTGGGTTAAATTCATCAAATATAACATGAATGGACTCTTCTACTACTTGATTTGCTTTATTGAATACTCTATATGTCTTGCTATTTGATGAATATCCAAGGAATATTACTTCATCACCTTTGGCATTTAATTTTCTAAAATTGTCTTTTCCATTGTTCAATACATAGCAATTGCCACAAAAAGCATAAAAATATGAAATATTTAGTTTTCTGTCTTTCCATAGCTCATAGGCGGTCTTTTTCAAGATTGTTCTAATGGTAACTCGATTCAAAATATGACAAGCTATAATTAGAGTTTTACCCCAAAATTTCTTAGATAATTTATTTTTATTTAGCATGGTCCTAGTTATCTCTTATAATGTTCTATTTTTCCTTTCAAATACTCTATTTTTTTGTAGAGTTTTAGATGCAGAAAATGTATGGTGAATCCCTTTTTCATTGAAAATCTTTATAAAGCGTTTGTTTTCAAATTTACCACCATAGTTACTTCTAATTAATATAATTTTGTGTTGTTTTTCATTTTACACTAATTTTGAAAAATAAACGAACATTGAGAAGACTTCATCTTTACAAGATAATAACATTATCCAAGTGAACCTTGAAAAATCATCTACTATAACAAAAAAATATTTCTTTCCTCCAAGGCTCAAAATGTTGGATGATCCATAAAAATCCATGTACAGTAATTTAAGTGGCTTTGAGGTTGAAACTTCATTTTTAGGTGAGAATGACACCTTTGACTGTTTGGATACCTGACAAGCCTTGCAAATTTTGTCTTTATTATATTTCAATTTTGGTAAACCGTCTACCAAACTCTTTTTCCACAAGGTCTTAATGTTTGATATGTTTATATGTCCAAGTCTTTTATACCATACCCATGGATTATTATCAACAGCTATAAGAAATTTTCCATCCAATTCATCAAGAAAAAACAAATATATATTTTCATGTCCTTTGCCTCTAAATACTATATGATCTCTATCAAGGACATTACACATAGATGATTCAAACACGATTTTATATCATTTATCATACAATTGGCTAATACTCATTAAATCATATTTGAGTCCATCAACAAACAATACTTCCTCTATACATGCATTTACCATAAACGGTTCCCTTACTACTTATTTTGCCTTTTTCATTGTTTCCAAAAGGCAACTGTTCTACCATTATAAATTTGATCTTATTAAAAAAACTTTATTTCTCGTCATGTGTCTTGAGCAATAGGTATCTATAAACCAAGTGTTGTTCGCTTTTGCTCTAAGAAAAATCTGCAAAGATAATCAAATAGAGCTCATTTCTTTGGTACCCATTTTATGGGTCTATTTGGGTTAGTAAGCAATTGGAGTATATGTTTGTGGCACCCCGAACCGAGGCGTCACATTTGTCCTTACTCCGGGATCTTGTCGATTGGTAAGTGTAAATCAGGATTGTTGCCCTGATCATGCGGCGGGTACTTAATTGGATCTCGTCCATTTTTTTTTCTTTTTCTTTTCTTTCATCACATAAACATATACTCATCATCATTCATAATGGACTTATCCATAACATCATAAATCATCAACTTTTCATATTATTCATCACTTCATAATTTCATACAACCTATGTCTTTTTCATCATATCCCATTAGGGAATCTATTCATACAAAAATCTACTAACCTTTGTAGATTGGGAAAACAAAACATGAGTCGAAACTCAATAAGCAAGCATTTTTTATTTTAAATGCATTCCTCTCCATTCGATAGAAGACACTTACCAAGTGATCAACTACCAACGGAATAGAAACCTTTTCGTAAACCATATTTCGAAACCTTTCATAAATCATTCAAGTAAATCATTCGTAAATGCATTTCTCTCCATTCGATAGGAGACACTTAGCAAGTGATCAACTATCAATGGAATAGAAACCTTTTCATAAACATTGGATGTGCAAATGCTTCCTTTCCACTCCTGACGTAAACCTTCGTGTGCGGGTACGCTAGCTCAGGGAACATCTCACATAACATGGTCCAATACGCCGCCTGTCTCCGACTTGGCCTCATCAAGAGGAACCTCCCTTCCTCTTGACGCCTACATGGTTCCTACATGCATGACTTTTGATTTCCCCAGCGTTATATACCTCTTACACTAGGTAACTTGTCATTCTCATGTAGAGAATTATTTGCACCATCCCTTAAAAATATCTTTTCAAATCCATGTGTGCAAATACTTTCTTTCCATTCCTGACATAAACCTTCATGTATGGGTACGCTAGCCCAGGGAACATCTCACATAGCATGGTCCAATACGCCGGCTGTCTCCGACTTGGCCTCATCAAGGGGAACCTTTCTTCCTCTTGACGCCTACATAGTTCCTACATGCATGACTTTTGATTTTTCCGGTATTATATACCTCTTACACTAGTTGACTTGTCATTCTCATGTAGAGAATTATTTGCACCATTCCTTTAAAAATATCATTTAAAATTCATGCTTTTCTTTTCAATCCATGTATGAAAATGCAATGCATTCATTTACACATAACATTCCTTTGCCTCCACCTCTGGGGAGGACGCCGTCGGCACACAGCCCATACGACTCGGCAATAGTGAAGGGGGATCCTCTGATCCGCTTTCTACCTCCACCAAAACCTCTTCCTTATACATCATACATGTGCGCATGTCCATGAACATCACATGATATCAATATGCCGGCATGACTTTTCATAAAAACTCATAAACATTAACAATGCCAAAACATTATAGGAATGACCACCCTTAAACACATTTCATAAATACTTGGGAATAAAATCACATTTTCAAAAGGGTTTGCTTGCTTACCTTTGCTTTGCTTCAACCTGACTCCTTTATCCTTTCCTTTCATTTTCCTATACAAGGAAATTTGATATTTTATCCATCTATTCCATGTCTTAGCTTGCTTCCCATGCATGCTTTACGATCACATATTACCTCATTTTTATAGAGGTTTTCCTTTTATAAATACTTGGTCATTACTCATTTATATGAATTTTTATCCATAAATCCTTTAAAAATTCCATCCATATATCCTCATAAATATACAAAAATAAATCTCAATTTTTTCCCAAAATACGCTGTTCACTGTTCATAATTACTGTTTATATCACTGTAGCAAATTACTGTTCATAATTACTGTTCACGTTACTGTTCACCCGAGCTTACTGTTCACAGCACGTGGGGTTACTGTTCATGGGTTCCAAAAATTGACATTTTTTCCAAAAATAAAAAATACCATGACATATCTTATGCTTTGTATATCATGGAAAATTTCATACATTTTGAATTTATCATCATTTACTTGGTTAAATAAATCATTTTCTCCATGTACTAAAAATCATCATAAATTCACTTAAGCATAATCCTTAATTCCAAAAATCATGAAATTAATATATCATCATTCCAACATCATATTTATCATAATCATACATCCCAAATCATCTCATTTATCAAATTTGGAGCATTATTTCCACATATCATACATGATTTTTCCGAATGCTCTATCTTCGCTCCAAATTTTCGATGTTTCGGCATAATTCTACTTTGGCATTATAACCTTACTTATTTTCTCATGCTTAGGCATTATCTAAGCATGATTTTACCCTACTTAACATCCAAAAGAAATTTGAGAAGAAATCACTTACCTGAAGTGGAAAATCTCTCCTCCAACTTGCCCTTTCTCTCTCTAACCTCCTCTTTCTCTCTTAAAACGAATTTGGGGGTGGAAAATGAGCTCTTGCTCAAGCTTGGGAGTGTCTTGGACGTTCACCCCTTGGCCCCTATTTATAGGGCTTGATTTTTCATGAATTTGGAATTTACCCCCTCTTGCTCAAGGTATTAAATTATAAATGTATTTTTTTCTAATTTCCAAAAGGTGCTTTGAGCCATGTACAGCCACCCTAGCTACTGTTCACGCCTCCCCTATGGTAGCCCTATTTTTTATAATTTTTTTATTTATTAAATCAATTATTTTAGGCTAATTCAATCTTAGCCATTGATTTTTGATAATGATGGATTTTGGGCCATTGGATTTGGCCCCAAAAGTCCAAGCTCCAGCAGCCATAGCAGATTTTCATTAATTATTTATCCATTTAATTAATTAAAATTAATCCAAAGTCAAATACTAATTAATAAAAAAGTAAAGCTACTTTTTGATCTTCAAATGACGTTTAATCTTGACCCTTAATTCATAATTTTTGATCAATCTTGGACCACTCATCATGTTCATCATCATATTTTGGCCATCCATAAAAAATTTCATCTCAATCCGATGTCCGGATTGCAAGATATGAATTTTTCTTTATTTTCTCTAAAAAATCCACTAAAATCCGAAAATACTAAATAAATCAAAAAGTGGCTATTTTGTCCTTTTGTGGAAAGCTTCCTTTTTTGTCTTTTTGTGATTAAGTTAATCCAAAGTGATTAACGTAACATATTCTTTAATCTCACGTTTACTATTTACGTGCACTATTCACGTGCACTATTCATCCAAATTTCATAAATAATTATTTTAACCTTTATTCTCACATATTTTTCATACTCATGAATATATATTTTATTAACATATTACCTAGGGTTTACAACCCTAGGGTTTCATATATGTGCCTAAGATTGGGGTTTCACAATGTTATTTTAGTTTGGAAGGCACAAATCCAATGCTCTTTGGTACCCAAATCCAGTGCTCACTCAGAGTCCAATTCAGGTGCGACTTCGCCCAAGTCGCCGACTGGAGTTGACTTGGGTTGTGACTTCGATCTTCAGGTCTTCAACTTCAAGTTCCATTCAGGGTCGACTTGGCCTCAAACTTAGCCCAAGTCACAGGTGAAGTTGATTTAGGTTGCGACTTCACTCTCCATTTAGCTCATTGGAACTTTGACACATCATTAACTTGATCCTTTAGCATAAGTGCTCTTGTTTCTTCATATTTTAACTTCAAAAGACTTCATTCATGAATGTAGGCCTTAGAACTTCTTGATTATTGAGCTTGGTTGTGTTCATTTGAGAATTCTTAGATGGCCTTGTGTCTTGGACCTTGAATCATGTTGGAATAATGTTGCTAGAACCAATCTTGTCACCCTTGGACTTGAAACTTCTTGATTCAACCTTCTTGTGCCAAAGTTGAGAGTTGGGGTCAACTTGGTTTGCAACTTCACTCAAGTCGCGTAGCTGAGTTAACTTCATTTGCGATTTCACCCAAGTCGCATGTTAGAGTCGACTTGAGTTTCAACTTGACTTCACTAAATTCAGCTTCGGAAATCATAAGTTCACTCAATTCGCTTAAAGAGTTTACTTGAGTTGCGACTTGACCCAAGTTGCATGCGAAGTTGACTTCGAGTGCAACTTCACCAGCTCACATGTTCATATTATCAGCTTTGGCAAAAAATAGGCCTTTAAAGTAGATGATGGAATCGACTTTATTATCAATTTGACCTAAGTCGATGCCTGAGTCGACTTGGCTTGCGACTTGACCTGTCCTGCTTTTAATCTTGAAATCTCTAAGCCTTATATCATCTTAACACATATATTAGTGTCTTAAAACCTCTCATATCAAATTGTTAATCATCAAAACATGGATTGTGCTTGATTTGCCATTCATTTACAACAATAGACTCTATGGTTGCTGATCCATTTATTAATGGGTAACATCAAAGGTCTTTCATTGGCATACTGCTCATATGAATATTGTATCATTTAGTGATATGCTAATTTAGTGCAAGTTTATATTTATGTGCCCTTTTTTGTTATGGTTATGGATATCATCCGCAAAAGCGAAGTATTTGGTATTTATAGTTATTTAGTATTTCGCTAACCCCATAAAGAATAAAGTTAGGTCAGTTGAAAACAAGCATGTTAGATCATGTTGTATATGATTCCCAAGCTATGCATTCATATTTAATTTTTCTTATTTGGTTATGTTTGATATACAAGACAATGAATGGATCTAGTTATGATGTATGTAACGAATATTACCTTGATCCTATGTTGGGATAACTAATCGATACGATTGTTCAAAGATAATTTTGGTCATAGTAGCAAAATATTTTGAGTTTATAAGGTTATATATAATTTTAAGGTGGGAAATTGTTGAATTTTTTATATACATATATATATATATTATATACACGCCATCATAAGTAGTGACCCAATTTAACAATGATTTTATAATATTTATGAGCTTAAATCATCTAATAGAGTATGAGTCTTTTATACATAAACCCGATTGCTAAATTTCTAGTTTTTTATTTTTATGATGAGCTAAATAAGAAATAAGAAATAATAAAGATAGTGCTTATATAAATAATTGTGGTTTTTTGGGTTACACATGAGAATTTCCTTTTTAACATTTCATCTTTTGAAAAGAGTGAGAACATCATTCTTCAAAAATCCCTAGATACTAACTTGGAAGACTTAGAACCTCAAGATTAAAGAACAACATCCGTTCTTATGAATATAAATACACTTTTGCTTTTGATTTATTTTTCTCAATGATTTAGCATGGAGGATTCTCGAGTCATGATTATAGTTTTAATCAATAAGATTTCTTTTCATAAAAAAATCAATAAGATTTCCCAGCAATATTCACTCACAGGAGGATGTATTACTTCTAGGCAAGTTCAAACGATGAAATGGGATGAGGAGATCACCAGTGAAAATTATTGTGTTGCGATGTATATTGGGAATGAAAAGAAAATAAAAATTAGGTTATTAAGGACTGAGAATGAGAATTTTTTACAAAAATTATTCTCATCGTGTTGCTCGTTTTTCATATAATTAATGCAATTTATGAGTTAGATATGATGAAATGGAAATTGTGTATTGGCTTTCATAAGACCGTGTAAAAAAAACAAAAACGCTTCTGCTGTTTTGTGGATCTTTCCTCTTTCCGTTACTTCATTATCTCCACTGCTTGTGAAATTAGTGTATTTTGGCTTTCATAAGACCGTGTAATAAAAATGCGAACACTCGTGCTTTTTCCTAGATCTTCCCTCTTATACAAATTGGCATTGGCTTTTATGAGACCGTGTAGCAAAAAAGTCAATGCAAACCACGTCATTTTCTCCACCACTACCTTGTCTCTAGCTCTGCCTGTGAACATGGTATTTCATCTTCATGCTTTTATCTTCTTCTTCCTTTATCTTTCACCTTTCTCATAATCCATTAACTCCCGTCGCTTACGAGAACAAAGAAGGTATCTCTCTCCCTCTTCCTCCAGAGCAGCAGCAATCGTTTCTAAATCCGCTTTTAGATTGTTGTATTTTTTTCTTGTTGCAACCGTTTCTAAACCGTGTCCAAGGAATTTCAATTGATCACATAGGAGATAACCCTCATGAAAAGAGAGACTGACAATTCAAATTGATGATCCGGCTTGCTCAGATAGATAACTTTGTTTGTAGTTTGATAATTCGTTGCGGGAATTTATATCACAAAAAACTCTATGAGATATTTTATAGTAATTGATTTGAAGTAATACTTTATGAAAAGTTATTATTTTCTATTTGTAAGGTGAATTTCACGTATATCTATGAATTTTATATATACTTCTATTTATACTCATAAATTTTCAAAAGTTTCAAATATACTCATATATTTTTTTCTTAAAATTCCACTTATACTCATGCAGTTAGATATTTGTTAAAAAGGCAGTCAATCCCTTGTGAAATAATGAATATGCTCATTCTAATTATGATTTTATAGCAACAAATTCATGTTCTAATTAATTTTTAGTAATTCTATAACTATAAAATCATATATTATTTAAATATACATTTTTAACTTTGAGCAAACTTAACTCAAATTATATTAGAACTTGGATATATTTGTTATTTTATAGGGGAGTTTATAGTCAACTCAACATATCTCTCACAGTGTGGATATAAGTGGAATTTTAAGTAAAATGTATAAGAAAAATTTGAAAAATTTGAAAGTTTATAAGTATAAATAAAATTATGAGTAAAATTTTTGGGTATACATGGAATTTTCCTATTTTAATTTAATCTATTTTCCTATTATAGTCTCATTTATTTGTTTAAATACATCGCATGTGAAAGTTGCCTCATGACTGGTGGGTATCATTATGGTGTGTAAGACCATTCTGGCTACCTGTCGTTGAAATGACCGAGAGGATTCCTGAAAGCATGAAAATTCCAATCCATATATCCATGTCAATAACTACATTTTTCCAATTCTTACATTCATGCCTGCCGTAACGAAAAAGTTCTTATTTCCCATTGAAAGTATTATAATGTTTTGTCTTGTTAAAGTGCACACGTCTTATATAAATATCGCACAAAGAAAAGTTTCATGTTAATGCAAAACCCAAAAATAAACACCTAATCAACCAGAAAAACCCCAAAATTCGAAGTTGTTCATGAATATTAAATAAGTTGTATCAGTGAAAGAAGGCAACAAACTCTCATTGTAGTTTCCTTCAAACTTGAATTTAAGAAGTGCAACATAGGTTCTTTGTTATAGAATTTATATCTGCCGAAGGGAAAAAAATATATCATTTTAGAAATCTGCGTGGAATTCTATACTTTGAATGTCTAGTAAACGTGCATTACTTATCTAAACAACAAAAATGGTCACGGTTCCATATAACTCATTCTACTTTTGATATCTTGATCCTTAATGAAAAATCCACCACATTCATTATATTTAAAATAAATATTTGCATGAGCCACATTTGATATGTAAATTAGAGAAATTGTGGGGCTTTAAACCCTCTAACTATGCTCATTTGTATTTTCAACCTTGAGATTTGGCCATTAGCATTTGAATCCTTGTGAAGTTTGGTTTAAGATTTTGCAAAATCTTTAAAATATCTTCGCATTTTAAACCCTCTAACTTTATGTATTTGTATTTTAAACTCTAAAGTTTACCATTAACTATGCATCATCTTACGTACATTGCCGGAACACTTGTTTTAGTATTCCATCAGCAATAATTTGCAAGTTTTCATATTTACTCATATAATAATTTTTTTTTGCTTGGAATATGTACATACATCTTAGCATATGAACTAGGGAGACAACTTCGAAATAATGAATGGGGATAAAACCCCCTGCTACCATTTGAAACTGTGCCATTCATATGCGGGGCTAATGGTTTACCACATAGGTGGCAGGCCCGGTGGCATAAATTAAGTTTTATTATTTACGGAGATGTGTGTGTATATATATATATATATATTTGATTTTCAAAAGCAGGGTTATATATAAATAGAGTTTGATTATATACATCGTGATGTATTTTATGATCAAATATAATATTCATTTATTTTCACAATTAATTTTATTTTTTGATTTTTCTTTGTAGACATAATGTTCTTGGAGAATGATTATATACACTATGATGTATTTTAGGCTAAACTACAAATATCAAGTTTTATCATTTTACAATACTTTTACATATTTATTTTTAATTTTTAAAAATCATCAATTTTAAGGGCATTTAAGACATTTTTCACCCTTAAAAACTTGATTTCTAATAAGATAAAAAAATAAAATGTGAAAGTCTTATAAAATAGAAAAAATTGATATATAGATTAAATAGAATTAAAAAAACATATTTATGAAAAATCAAACAAGAGTAAAAATAAAATAAAATAAATGAATGTTGTAAAATACATTATGGTCCATTTTTCTTGGTGTATTCAATTCATATACCAAGTTTTTGTTTTTTAAAAATCAAAATAAAAATGTAAAAGTATTTTACAATGGCAAAACTTATTATATAGATTGAATAAACTTAAGAATGCATGTTTATGAAGAAAAAACTATATAAAACTAAAAATAAAATAAAATAAATGAAAATTTTATTTTAGGTTAAAATACATCATTTTGGATATAATCATGCTCCTATATACATATATTTTTGACTTCAAAATGACTAAAATACCCCTAATTTTTAAAAATAAAATATATATACACATGTTAAAAATTATAAAACTTAATTTATAGATTAAATATACTTAGATCAATAGTCTTATAGAAAAATTTTCAAAAAATAAAAAACAGGTTTTGCACTCAATGTTCTAAAATTTCAATGCAATTGGTTGCATTGATGTTATTTGATGACGAAACTTATTTAAAAAGGATAAAATTTTCTGAGAGGAGTGATCCTATTAGCCAGAGCTAAGTAAATGTCTCACTTAGCTCATCTCAAAAATCCTATTTAAAATAATTTTTTTTTGTTTTTTTCTTCGTACACTTGTTTATCTAAGTGTATTTAATATATAAATTAAGTTTTACCATTTTGAATATGTGTATATATTTTTTTTAGATTTTAAAAATAAGGGTATTTTAAATACATATATACACATAGATATTTAAAAATCTCGAAAAAATAGATAAATATATTTAAATATGTTAAAACTAGGTGTATATGTTAAATACACTTAGATAAACAAATGCACAAAGAAAAAAGTAAAAAAAAGTTGTTGTAAATAGACGAAGAAAAAAGTAAAAAAAAGTTGTTGTAAATAGATTTACTTCGCCCGGGCTAACAGGATCACCTCTCATTTTCTGAACGGGCTAACCGGGTGGATGTGAAAATGGTCGAACCGTTGGTTTAACTGGTTGAGTCCCGTTTGAACGTTGTGGAGGTGGGTCAGATCGGTACCATGCGGTTCAAGACCAGGTTGAACTGGTTTGACTGCAACTTTGATTCAATTTTTACAACATAAAATCTAAACAATCCAACTTGCTGTGAATTCATATGAGTTATAATTGTGTACAATTAATCAATTATTACAAAATTTACAAGCTAGTTCAGTAATGCATAGAGATGTCCTGAATGGGTTTAATGCCTTCTTCCTTCTTTGCTTCTCGCCTTTCCCCACTCTTAACAGCATGCAAGCATCTTTGAATCTACTTTTTGATCCTTGCATTTTTTATTTTGGGTGATTTCAGGTTCAATTCTTATCTTAGACCGAAGAAAAGTGAGGTTCCTCCTTCATTTGCCTTTAATCCGAGCCGAGTCGTCCAGCTTTCTTGGCGTCAAAGGCTAATTTTTTCCTAATTTTAAAATGTTTTTATCTTTAGCGTGTGTAGTTTGATTTTTTTTTTTTCTCCATTTTCAACCATTTGTTGAGCAAAGCTTTCCTCTATCCTGGATTCCTCAACGATATAGAATGCAATCACCTTATTAACCTAGTAAGAATTTTTTTTTTTTTTTTTCCTTCCTTTTTCTTTTCTTTTCCCAGTTGACACGCTCCAATTCTATCACCTCGTTTCAAATATGGATGGCTCCGGTGGCACGACTTATGGGTAGAAATGGAATTGAAGTAACTAAAGAATGGAAATGAAAGAAGAACTAAAGAAAAAAATGAAATCGACTAAATTCCATACAACATATCCACAACGAAAGAGCAAATTAACAACTACCATCTGCCCTAAGTGTTTAATAAAGCCTCGTACACTATCATCGTCCCATCTTTTGCCACTTCTAAACTCATAATGACCCGTGGACCATTAATTTTGAGGTGTATGTTAGGTTTGAGCGCCTTGCGAGATGTAAATCCTCAACCTTCATGGCAAAGAATATAGATTTTGATTTCATATTCTTTGTGGTAGAGCAAGCAAAAGATAAGCTGGAGAAATCGATGTTGCTAGATGATAAATCAGGAGAGCATAATGGGTGAACAGTGGACAAGCTCTGTCATGTTCCTCTGGTGTAAACAGGTAGAGAGATATCTTTCTTTTCTAGTTGTAGTTGTGACTGTAAGTATCAGTGATGACTATTATTAGAATTGATTTTCCATTTTTTAGAATGATATTGTAGGCACCCTTATGCCATGTGGTACAAAACGTGGCATCCAACAACACATGTTATGTTGAGTCACTTGCCTCGTTAGCCATACTAATTGCATCCCCCAAAACTATTAGTTACCTCCCCACGTTACTACCCAACGATCCTAATATTTCGGCCATAATAACCAAAATTACACTCCCTACATATTTGGAGGATCCCTTCTCTATAAAATTTCCTATTTCAAACAAGGGAGCCAAGAGTCATCTCTGAACACAAACCCACTAGAGATATAGTTCTATGTAGGCAAAAACTCTCTCTATGTTATGCACCTCTTGTGCTACTTAACCTTTATGCACCTTCATGCATCTTCAATTATTATATAAAATAATTTTGGCTTCTAATATGCTTTTTTCTACTAAGTTTTAGACGTAATGAACTTTACAATTTGGTTGAATACTGTGTAATGCCATTTTGGTATTGGTAGTCATTTTGGTATATGTTGATAGAAACAAATTATTGAGTAACTTGCTAACTTTGACTTGATTGGACGATAATTGATTGTTTGGAAATAATAATTTCATTGGCATTCAGTATTGTAATGTTCTCAATACTTTTATGCTAAGATTCAATAGTTAACATTGACTGCTCCCATTAGGTGGGAGGGTTATGGTGCTAAATAAGCTAGTTTAGAAAGTGTTTGCAATATTGGCTAGGAAAGAATTCTAAACCATATGTATGTCATTGTCCTTATTTGTCTTATGACTAACTATAATTACTCTTATGAGCTTCTATATGAAACGTATTAAACGAGAAGACGGGACTAGGTAATCCATTTGATTAAGAATCTATGAAGCTAATTTGCTAAAACTAGTTAATGGGTTAACTAGCAAAATTTATGTGAAGTGGAAAGCAAGAATTATCCAATCATTGTGGATAATTGTGGGTTTTTTTTTTTCTTTTGCACACTCATTCGTATTTTGGTTTAACCTTATAATTCAAATCACTACACTGCTCCTTTATCACACTCCAACTCAAGGACTACTATAGAAATAGTGACAGTTCCCTTACTACAAGACTCGGGATATGGTAGTTTCAAAAATCCACTTGATTTTTTTTTACAAAATATTTACTTTCAAGTATCAGAGACGCCTTGCTATCATATTAAGGTCATCTTTATTAAAATATGATAATTACGATAATATAAATATAATCCATTTGGAGAAATTCTAATTCTGGCATCTCTATGCATCTGATATTCTGATGATTTAATAGTTTCCTACAAGTCTAAAGGTTTTTCATATAAAATCATACTCAAGCGAGCCTTATAAAATCAAGTTAATTGTATGCACATGACATGCGACAGTTCCCTTACTACAAGACTCGGGATATGGTAGTTTCAAAAATCCACTTGATTTTTTTTTACAAAATATTTACTTTCAAGTATCAGAGACGCCTTGCTATCATATTAAGGTCATCTTTATTAAAATATGATAATTACAATAATATAAATATAATCCATTTGGAGAAATTCTAATTCTGGCATCTCTATGCATCTGATATTCTGATGATTTAATAGTTTCCTACAAGTCTAAAGGTTTTTCATATAAAATCATACTCAAGCGAGCCTTATAAAATCAAGTTAATTGTATGCACATGACGTGCCTTATAAATGCACTGTATGAAATGCACACATCGTTTTCATTTTTTTTCATCACAATATGAGACCCTTTTTTGTCTAAGTACCCGAGCTTTATCCTATTTAGGCATCACCTCCTGACCTAGTCATTCTGAATCCCGTTGTGATGCATGCAATGGACATATCATCCCTTCAGTTTATGGCTGATGTGTTTAAAAAAATATGCACATCATTTATTAAGAAGTGGGATTATAAAATTCAGTTAAAAAACAAAACAAAATCAAAATATTAATCCTCTTCTCAAAAAAAAAAAACATTAATCATACAATCATGCACAAACATTCACTGCAAGAAGATCATTTAAAAAGATATTGAAATCAAACCTGGAATTTATAGACCTTGCGTGCTGACCTTTTTTTTTTTTTATTTATTTATAGTGCCTTAGTTTACTAGCTCCTTTTCTTTTCTTCTTTTTCACTTACAGGCTAAGCCGTTCTCCTCTTCTTGCTTCCTTTGTAGTCTTCTTTTGCTTCTTTCCTTCAATGTCTTTTCTCTTTATAACTTTAAGTTGGTGGTAATTAGACCCAATAATTATAGAGCATAAGGATGGTACAAGGTGCAGACATTATTTATCATTAGCTGAGATTTGCTAATCATGTTTTGATGCAAGAAGATTTCGCATCTTCTTTTTGCTTGACAAGTGTTACACATATATTCATTTAATCAATTTTGTTGATCATCCATGACCTCATGCAAGTGTTTTATTTAATTATTAAATTACTTGTTAGGAGATCAAGGGTAGGATTTCTTACATGATCTCATGAGAAATCATGTCAGGGCTCTATTATGAGCCCCGTTTTGTTGTTTAATGTAGTAAAGATTTTTTCCATACAGTGCATAGTATATCGTTCTGAATTTTAATTTCATCATTTGAATCCAACTTTTATCTTTTATATACCAATGGATTCAAAATTTGGTCTACTTTACGATGTTACTTTTTAGGATTTTATTATTATCTTATAGTTTTTCTAATTTATACTACAGCTGAAATATATTGAAAGTTTTGCTAGAACACAGACAACTCCAGTGTTTTGATTTTATAACTTTCTCATTTGAGCTCCAATTGAATTGATTCTTTTTGAGTTATAAAATAGATTTTTAACATCGTTCATTTGGCATTAGTATATTTTTCTGAAATTTCTAGACTTGTAATCAATTTATGAAGTTAGTGAAATCCTATGCTGGAGAATTCCGCCTTAATTTCCAAGAGATTCTTATTAGATTGAAAATACCATTTTAAACACACTTTAAATTATAATATTTACACATTTTGACCTCTTTTCATTATTTTCAGCAAATTTTCTTCATTTCCATTAGTTATGTCTATTTCTATCTATAGCACTCCGCCGGCCCAAGCCTTGAACCGACGGTTGCTATGATAAAGATTGGACAACAATTTTCCAAGATCTATCATACTTTGGGAGGCAAAATACCACATGTTTTTTGGAAGTACTTATAGTAGCTTTAGATATCAACAACTAGTGTGACATTCAATCATGTGACAACAGAAACATTCTAAAATCACATCATTTCAATCTCATCTCATCATGATCATTATAACTACATATGAAAGCAAGAAGTCAACTCATAGTGGAAGTAAATTTTATATTTATGAATCACAATCATAATAATAAAGCCTCTTTAGGCTCTACAATTATAAATTACAATCTATCATACATATACATTTTATCAATTAAGGGTGTGTTTGGGAAGTGATAAAATTTTTGATAAAAAATTTTTAGTGTAGAAGTTTTTGAAATATGACAAAATGATGTGGTATGATAAGGGGTAATGATAAGGAGTAAAGATAGTAAAGTTAAAATGGATAGGCTAGATGCATTGGTAGCTATATAGAAATAATTGAAAAGTAAGGTAATTGTATAAGAAGTAAAAAATAATTAAAAAATAAGATAATTGTGGAGAGTGAAAAGTTTTATCTTAAAATTTTTTAAAGGTTAACAAACATCTCCTAAATATAATACACACCCATCTATATTTCCCATCTCACAAATTTATCAAGCTTAAAAGTGTCACACTGTCAAAGTTAATAAAAATTATACTTATCACAATCCACCTTAACCTCATAACCCAACTCATAGCTAGGTACCTACAATATCAGTCCTACTAAAAATATCAAAAACAAACACATGAGTCTAGTCAAACTCAGTAAATAAGCACGATCAGTGAAAACAATGACAAATTATGTCGAATTCATCATGTATGTTATATCACTGCATGTGATATTGACATCAAACTCCCACTAGCCTTAAAAAATCATGTCATGTCATATGACATGCACACATACGGTCATACCTAATGCACAACAATGTAACTCAATAGTTGTCACCAAACCGATGGCCATTACTGTTGTCGTGGCCTGTGCAACTATCCAGTGTACATCAACTTATCAATAATCACGCAACAGACTGGGGAGGCCCACAGTCCCTACCAAATGTTAGGACTCAGTTCCTATAGCATCACAACTTCACTTAAACCATCATCCATGTAAAGAATGTGCATGCATCAATCACAACAGCACATGTGACATGCTCATGTCAAAACCATGTATCATATGATTTGCAAAACTATGTTAAAATATATAAATAACTCATTTTCAATAAAGGGCATCACCCTAAACTATAAAAATCAATACATTACATGAAAATCTAAAATCCAAGTCAACATAAAATCCATCTAAACACATGAACTGAGTCTATACATATGCTAGGATTTAACTTTCATCCCATTCGTAATTACATTATCCATCCATTCTAAGTTATCATCTTCCATTCAAAACACAAGAGTTTACATGTTCAATCACAATCCAAAAATATTTAATATCTCTTACAAACAATATGCCTCAATACTCATCCATATCGAACCATCACATGACTTGTTCTACAGCATTCACAACTAACATGATTCAACCATAGTAAATAATTTATTTATTTTACCAAGATATTAGGTGTGTTATACAACTAATCTCACTTGGGAATTTCATTAAACAAAATATAGACAATAGAAAAGATATAAAGATAGTAAGAAAACTTCATAAGCTGTAAACCCCTAATTTAATTTATGAATTTTAATTTACTATCAGCATGCTAACTAAAGTGCAAGTTAAGGTTATGTAATTTTAATTAAAATTGTGAAAGTGCGATACTATTTAAATAAATAAATAATTATTTATTATTGTGTGAAATTAAAATGAATAACTAAAGCCTGAACTAAATACAAATGAACTTTTGCTATAAATTAATATGCAAATAATATCAAATTAAATTAAATAAAAATATGGGAATTAGATATATACAAGGTATATATGTATTATACATAGGCTGAAAAATAAAAATAATAAAATGAGGTGACTACTAGTTAAGCCGTGTGTCCACCTAAATATAAAAGAATATATATATTTTATGAGACCGAGTGTAAAAGGAAATGAGAAAATTTAAGAAATGTACATGTAAATGTGAGATTGGTTTGTTAAATTGTTTAAATTAACTTTAGAAATTGGGAGTATAAATTTAATTTAATAAATATGATGAATTATTATATATTATATATTGCCATAATTATTAAATGAATTAGCAAAAATGCACAGACCAATATGGCCGAGTTAGTAATTTTCAAATGGGCCACAAATAGATAATTAATCAAGTTAGCATGAATTAAATAATTATAAAATAAGTTAAATTAGCATGGCTTAAATAATTATGCAATTAATTATTTATGTAAATAAATAATTTGGATGGGAACCATGAGTTAAATGGAGATGATTCTAGCCTAATAATTTCATGCTTTTAGAATGAAGTAGACAACTCTATGATATACATGAACAATGTATATCCGTTGGCGTCAATTTCCATTAAATTAAATGGGATAGGCTACCATTTAGTTTAGATTCATGAATTAACAATAAAAAAAGAAAATATGATCATTATTACATGGATTGCAAAGCATGGCTATTAAAGGATACAATACTTGATACTATTTAAAACATTTGCTTTTATTGAGATTTTCTAATAAAACGGCAACAATTCATGGAAATTGGATTGGGATAGAATACGTGAATATATAAAAAGGAGGGAAGCAGGCACTCAACCTTTATTCAAATTTGAATACACCGTCATCCAATAAGTGATATGCCGAAGAGATAATTGAGGAGATTGGCCTTAGCTGTTATTTTCCTTCCCCAAATAAACAGGTACATGTAGTCATTTGAATGAACATTTGAAGTTTAAATGTTAAATAATAGGGATATGAATAGAATTAACAATTAAATATTTTAAATGATTGAGGTATAAAAGGAATGAGATTAATATAAGCTGATACACAGACGAGATTTAGACATATAGAATTCATGGAAATGAAATTTTACTAAATAAATTATTACGGAAATGATGATATTAGAATTTAGATCGTAATGGGTAAGGCAGAAAGATTAGCTAGAAAATATACAAGTTAAATGCACCAGTATATATATGCGGATATGGTAAGTATTCAAATATACACATTATTTAATAACAATTAATATATAATATAAACATATATATAAATACATATGTAGGCTAAATGATCCCTTGCAAAGGTTCATTTTAACAAAACAAATATCAGTAGAGAATTTATTTTGTAACACCTTAAAAATATTCGAAATATAAAATTTAAATTGTAGGCATGAAGAGTTGACTTACAAGCTAAAAGCTAGAATCACTTCACATTTAAACAAACATGGAAACTGGTTAAAGATTTTGTGGAATCCATTCTACGTATTCTCTTTGTTGGTTACTATATATCAATTAAAATCATTATAATCAGAAATTTAAGCTTTGGGTTCTTTCTAAGATAGATTAGATTTATATTAATTGGAGTGGTGGGTTTGTATTTGTGGATGGATCTATATTAATATAATGCACAAGAAATGGTTTCTAATAATTACTGTACATCATTTAAAAATTTGTATGTATGTTTGTTTAACATTAATTGCTGTTAAGTTTTGGTAATAATATTAATTGTTGTTTATACAACTAAATTATATTATGAAATTATTGTTTAATATTAAGTTTTTATTTGGTTAAACTATAAGATGTTGAAATTTATGTGTTTATATGATAGGATTTTGTAATATGATGAACTAGGCTAAAAAATGAATAACTACAAAGGAAGATTAGAAAATATTACCACTTTGAAAATTTCCCTAAGAACCTAGAAGTCCAAATGAGATTAGGATTTGCCACATAGTAATCATTGGAAAAAGTATGGTTGGCAATAAGGAATCTATGTTGACTAGCATTATATGTTTTGAACCAGACTTTTCACATAAACGGGAGGAGGAAGAATAATTTGAAAGTAAAAGTGGTAAGTAGGACTTGTTTTGAACTGAATGAATTATTTTGTATTACTCGGGCATGTATGTTTTGGATGACAATGATTTATATCTTTCTTGAAATAATTAAATCTGATTGAGAGATTGATTTATTGTAATGTCGAATCTGGAACTTGATTTATAAATGGTGTATGCTAGAGTTATATTTTGGACATATGCATGTGTGCATGGTGTGTTAGCATTTCCATGAGTCATGGCTGAAGATGCTGATTGAGAAGTGTTGTTTATGATCACCGTCATCGGTGACATACCGCCGACTGGGGACCGGGGTATGATTTAACCATCGATGGCTGTGGGCCATGACAAACCATCGGGCCATTGTGATGTGGTATTTGAAACCGCGAATGTGTTTAGTTATTTGTTCATATTTATTGTGAGACCAGTATGTAGAGACTGGTGCTCAGGCACGAGTGTCTGAGTTGAGCCATGGGTGTAAGTTTATCACGGGGCCATGGGTGTGTGCAGATCATGGCAGGATATCACATTCACTTCCTTGTCATTTGACTTGGTATGGTGTTTCCGACATTTGATTTGCTCATGCTTAGCACTGATGTAAGATGGGGCAATATATCAAACCTCCCTATTGGATTTAACTTATGTGATCAGAAAATCATGTGTATGACACACTATTGGAATAATTGATCATGAGCATGCACATGGTATTGATTTGAACATGATTTATGATTTATTTGAAAATATGCATATTATTTAAAACTCATTTTGTTTAATTTATGTTTTGGTTCTACTTACTGAGTTTGCTCGGGCTCACCTTATTTTATCCTAATTTAGATGACAAGTATGCAGGTGGAGACCAATATGGGGTTGGTACACCAGATCGAACTAGGACATGATGAATCCAAATTTTAATTATTTATTTTGAGTTTTAAGAGTGATGTAGGGACAACATAAATATCTATATATTTTATGAATTCGAGCACTTGGATGCAACTTAGTTTATATGTGATGAGATATCTAATTTATAGTAGTCTATGAAACATTTGATATTATATCATAAATTATATTATTACACCTGTGTGTTCTCCCCATTATCACCGATCCTGTCTTATTAGTAGCCACTGTTGACATAGTCATCGGAGCGCTACATAAGCTTCCATCCATTACATTTTAAAGTCATGAAAAATTATTCCTAATCATTTCTAATATATTATTCATATACTTTTTTTTATAAGATGTACCATTTCTAATGATGTTAAGACCTCTACACAATGGGGAATTTGCGCCATACCCCCTCTAAGTTTGCGTATTAGCATTTTAGACCCCGACATTTGCGTATTAGCATATTAGACCCTAATAAGTTTCATCATTTGCATTTTAAACCCTCCGCCCCAACGCCATCTGTCATGCACCGTCCGGTCGTGTGCAATGACGAAAATACCCCTCAATAAAAACAAAGTCACAGCAACTAGCTCATTCTCTTTTACGGTCGTATGCATCGTCTGGTCATACAGCATTTGCTGATGAACATCTTTTCTATCTTTCCTTTTTTTCTTTTTCTTTTTTAAAAAATATGCCAACAAATCTTCTCTATGGCCCACCAAGCAAAAATCTAGGATCGTTCCACCTGTGATGTGATAATGTGGGACCCGTAGATTTGTCCACGTGTCTACAATAACGGAAGCAAACACAGAACTACATGAACCACAATCTCTGCCGCCTGAATGCCCAGCCAGCCCGCATTGCATTCTGAGACCCTAGAACTACCGGTTCCATTTCAATTCCACGACCCATCTCAGTTTTCTAGCCATGTGGATCAGAAGATCCAGGCCCTCCATTCTCATACCCGACCGGTCCAACCATCCCAACAGGGAGACATTTATCATTTGGATTATTCCCTACAGCCGCCACAAGCCTCTTCCGCAACCCAATCTCACCAATCAGATGATTCCTATCTAGATAAATGGTTGTAATGCATGACATCTGTCGAAGCTTGGCGGGGTTCTTCCCGTACAGCCGATTGTTATCCAGCACCAGCAATCTCAATCTCCTCATCTCAGTCATCGATTCGGGATCTCTCTTGCCAGACTGATGTTGGAGAAATCTAAAACCATGAGGTTTTTCAGATTGGCCCACCCAGACTCCATCAGGCTCCACCCAATTGGATTGTTAGAAAGGAAGATTTTTTCTAGCGATGCCATTTGAAGGAGAGACAGAGATAGCCCATTTGAAAATTTGTTTCTTCTGACGTCTAAAAGAGTTAGATTTTTTTGCTCCCCAAGCTCAAATGGGAGTTTCCCATTAAGAGAATTACTGCTAAGATTGAGCTTCAATAGCGACGTGAGTCCCCCAAGAGCAGCAGGAAGTGACCCATTCAGAGAATTCTTGTTGAGATCCAATATCAGAAGCTGCTTCAACGCACCAATCAACAGCGGAATTCCGCCCTAGAAACCATTTTCGAAAAGCACCAGCTGCTTCAATTGGGATAGATTACTGAGGCTTGCTGTGAAACCCCAACTTAAGTAAGATTCAATATATGCATTGAACATTTACATGTGATTTATAAGTAAATTTATTGAATTATGAATGATTTTGTGATTTTGCTAAACTATGGTAATTAGGACTAAGCATTAGCAATGATGATTCGAGTGATCATTATGAGCTAATATGGGACAAAGGGATTAACGTAATTTGTTGATGGTTGAAACTTACCAATGTATCATGGATAATGATTTTAAATTATTTGATATGAATTATGAGAATTTAAAGGATAATTATCAAGTTAAGTAAAAAAAATACTAGAAAATTCATAACTCAACGCCTGTAAGGCGGATTTAAGTGAAATTTGAAAGGAAAGTTGGTAATGATGGACTTGATCTTATGGGATTATTGGGTTATGAAAATCCCTGATGAAATTGGTGTGATGATTAATTGATCATATCTCAAATTCAACCGTTAACTTCAAACGGCTATAACTTGAGCTAGAAAAATCGGGTTGAGATGAAATTTGAAACGGTTGAATGAAATTATGAGATTAATATTTGGAAGGTTTATATTAAGCAAATTATGTTGAGAAAATTCCTGCATTAGAAAAGGTGTATACGGTTGACTTTTACACCTCAAAAGTATCATGCATTTAAGGCAAAAGGTGCATGAATTGAATGCAATTTTTAATGGTCCAAATAGGTGAAAAATGCAGTTTATTTTATGATTAAATATGTGTGGAAATTCTTGGTTATTCTGCTGGAATTAATGAGCTAAGGAGAGAGCTCAAACTAGCATAGCATGGTGACATGCATATGGACGTTCATGGGCTGTTGCAGCTGTGTATTTTTAATTTTTAATTTTATAAATAATGCACATAAATAGCTGACATGTTGGGATACATAAATGAGCATTTAATTATGTGAAAAAAATCCAATAAAAATCATGAATTCCAGCTGCCACGAAAGGTGAAAAAAATGGACAGCTTGTTGCATGCAAATGACATGCAAAATGACGTGTGGTTGCTGCCATTTTTGTTAATTTGTTATGCCAAATTAATGCATAAATTAGAGGTTAATGAGGTATATAATTTATCCTTAAATTAGGGTTGTAAAAAAATGGAAAAAAATCTGAAAAACAGGCAGCCATGTGGACATGACAAGTGGACAGCTGGGATTGATTCTATCTTAAGCAGATTTTTGGTTTAATAAAAAAATGGTAAAAATATTTTATATGGCCACAAATTAACCATCACATTAGGGGGGATAAGCATACATTAAATTACTGTAGAAAAAAACACCCCAAGTGGGTCCCACAGCTAGAAATCCAGCTCTCTACATGGGGTGCTCGGTCATGTGAAGAGAAGCTTGGAAAAATAATTTTCTAAGTACCCAAGCTCCTCTCCCCCAAGGCAGAAGCTCACGTTCTAGCCCTAGCCCAGCCAAGAAGGAAGAAAAAAATAAGGAAAAGAAAGGGGAAAAGGAGGGATTATGAATTAATCAAGTAAGTATATGTTAATTTTGATTTTATACTTCAAATATGGAAGTTATATGATGTTATAAACCAAAAATATGAATGAAGTAGTAAACGAAGCATTTTCATCATTAAATTTTTTTTAAAATCTCATTATATGATGATTAAAGGAAGAACAAAATTTTAGATTGAAATATTAAGCAGGTTTCAAATTAAAAATCCGAGATTATTAACCTAAACAGGGTAGAACGGGTGACAGGATCAGTTGTAGTAAATGATTTTTAATACTTTTTTTAAAAGTATTTTTTATATGAAATTTTTATATGATGTATAATCCATCATGATGATAACTCGAATAAAATCAAATTTTATTTTTGGGTGATATTAGTAAGGTTTATAATTCACATGATTAGGGATGACCCTAAACTCACAACACTGTCCAACACAATGAAAATGCCAAAATAAATATATAATTTTAATATTTCATGATGAAATTTTTATAAAATTTAATTCATGTATTTATTGATGTATGATAGAAATTAAATACCTTGATTTGATTAGAAATCAAGATTTAGAGATTTCAGTACGCCTGATTTCAGCATGTGGATAGTTTGAGAAAAAATCAAAAAGAAATATGAAACCTTTGTAGAAATGATCCAAATTGATATATATGTTAGGAAAGAGTGTAATAAAGGATTAAGGACAGCAAATATGATTGATAATTGATATTATTATATATATATGGAATAAATGGTTAAATAAGAAGATGGAACTTATTGAAAATAAGAAGACAAGGGCTGCTTTGGAAACTTATGATTAGTGGATTTAAATCTCATAAAAATACCCTAAATAAAGTGATAACTAAGGGTAATAACCATGCTAAATTAGTGACCAAGTTGCTGACTTGGAAAATTTTATGAAATGCCTCTTATATGTGTTGCCAAATGAGCATATGCGAAAGGATAAACATGCATAAGTGGTAAATGACTTATGTAATGTGATTTTGTGCAAAAATATATGAAAATATGATATAATTCATGATTATATATCTATTTAGAGTGCATAATGATCAATTTCAAATTTTAGAATTAATTTATGAAGTTTAAGGCGATGACGTGTGCTTAAAAGGAGCACCAATGTGTAAATTTTGGAAAATAAGTGAAAAATGGTAAATGAAGGTTCATGAACCTTTAAATGTTAATTATTGGATGATTATTATGTGATTGAATGGTTACCCTACTATGGGATTGTATATGTTATGTGTTAACCGATGAAATGTGCAAATATGTGTTATCTATGTGTCTAATGACTTGAGAAGTCAAATGAATGATATATGTTAATGAAAATGGGTTGAAAAATTAAGTTGGATGCAAGCAAAAGGAATATAAGAAATGTTATATTATTGTCATGTAGGCAAGGGCAAAGAAAAGGCGGATTCAGAAAGCTAATGTGAGACAGGTAAGCAAGCGAACTTTCCAAAATATTGATTTCCTCCTATGTTTTGAAAATAATAGCTTAAATAAAATGCCTTAAAGATTTCTTCATAGGAAACAAGCAATACTTCTTAGAATAATTACTTTATTACAAATGTTGCCAAGATTGGAAATGCTTTATATTAATGATTTTAAAGAGTTTGCTTACAAGTAAGCAAGCGAGCTTTCCAAAATATTATTTCAAAGGAATTTTATGAATTTATGAACTTTCTATAATAAGTTAGTTTCATAATTTCTTATGAGATAAGTAAGTGAATTTTCAAGCATAATGTTTATATTCAAGTATTAAAATTACTTGATCATGTTTATATTAATGATGTGGAGAATTGCTTATAGAGTAAGCAAGCTTAGGTCTTGAAAATATGATGTGGGTTTTAAGATGATTTTAATATAAGCAAGTTCATACAAGTGTGGTTTATAAGGAGTTTTATTGAAAAATTTAATTCTTTATAAAATGGTTTCTAGAAATAAATAGATGTTTTGAAATGGTTTTCATGAAATGTCATAAATTGAATTTATATACGTGTTTTGAGATTTACGTAGGTGTTTTGAAATAGTCTATCAAGGTGCTTTATGCTTTACAACTCTTAGAGTTGTAACACTTTGAAGATGTTTTACTCTGATGTTCCAAAAAGATTTAAGGATGACCAGTCCTACAAAATGATTTGGTGAATTTTATGTGGAAATAATGATCAAAAGATTATGCAAACTCCTCTATATATATAAGAGTAACAAGGAAGTGACGTGGACAAGACAGATAATGCCATTACAGTGGATGGAAGAGAGTTGCATATGTTTTGCTCATAAAAATGTTATTAAGAAAAGTTTTGTCTCCGCGAGTTTTGAATTAGTTCAAAAGCTTCTTAAAATGAGAATTTCAAAAGTTGTTTAGCAAATCATTAAAGATTTGCAAAATATTGTCTTCTCAAATATTTCAAATGTTTAGTAAAATAGATTTATTAAAATATTGCTAAACTCTTTAAGAGTGGTCATCCTAACATTAGGATTTGGAAATAGTTTACAAAAATATTTTATTTTCGAAATAAACCACGTGCAGTTCTCAATTCGAGAAAGGCATAGTCTGCGGACTGAGGTTTAAAATATTTTATTTTCAAAACAATCCTGCCCAGTTCTCAATTCGAGAAGGGCATAGTCTGCGGACTAAGTTGACTTTATACATAACAAGCTGAGGCTTGAAAAAGGGCACAGTCACATGACTGTGCTAAGTTTTGTGAAAATCATTGCTAACATATAAGTGTGCGCAAAACGATGTACTAGGCTCATGGTTGAGGCGGTTACGGACCAAAATGATCAAAAACTAGAGCTCACCTCTACTTGTAGCCGAGTCACTTAGGGAAGGCTGGAGACCAGCGACGCCCTCTCTGAAATGGGAGTAAGCTCATAAGCAAACGCCTGGCTCACGTGCTGTCTCATGAAAGGTTTCTTTCCTAGGGAAGGATGATAACTTGTTAAGTATCACCAACCTGAGGGTCAGAGACACAAATCCATATATTTTTGGAACATACATATGTTCCCTATGTTTTAAAAGTCCCAAAATGGGCACCGACGCTGTTTGGTTTTAAATGGATTTGTGTTGGTTTCAAATGGATTTATGTTTAGTTTTCAGAAGATACCGAAAAATATTTTAGGACATGAATATGTCTGCCATATTGGTTTAGAAAGGGTTTGGTATCTTATATGCAGGTTAAAAGAGGTTTATATGGAAAAATATTTTTGGACATGAGAATGTCCGCATAGATAAAAGATTCCTATGCACATGCATTGCTTTTGAATAACCCCGAGTTGGGTTATAAAGAAATTTAAATAGATGATGTTTTGAGACATGTGAATGACCTCATGGGGAAAAAGGTTATAAGAAAAATATTTTAGGACATATAATTGTCCTCATGCCATATAAAAAATATTTTTGGACATAGACATGTCCTCATGATAGATGAAAAATATTTTGGGACAAACAATTGTCCTCATGAAAAATGGTTTAGATGCATAGACATCACCTTTGAAAATCCTCGAAATGGGGACATGCACAAAGTTTTATGAGTGTATTATAAAGAAGATTTCTATAAAAGGTTTCTTCCTATTGGTAATTGATCACTTGATAAGTGTCTCCTACCGAATGGGCAAGGGATGCATTTAAATGAAAAAATGATGCTTGCTTACTGAGTTTATGTGGAACCCCGATCTTTGAGATGTGTATAAAATCCTAAGATTGTAAACCCTAGGTAATATATTTGGGAAATATATATTCATAAATATGAAATATGTGAAAATAGAGATTAAAATAATTATATATGAAATTCGGATGAATAGTTCACGTGAATAGTGCATGTGAATAGTGAAACGTGAATAGTGAACGTGGGATTAAGGAATATGTTAAGTTAATCACTTTGGATTAATTTAATCATAAAACACAAAAAAGGAAACTTCCCACAAAAGGACAAAATAGCCACTTTTTGGATTTTTTAATATTTTCGGATTTAATGGTGATTTTTTAGGGAAAATGAAGAAAATTTCATATCTTACAATCCGGACATCAGATTGAGATGAAATTTTTTATGGATGGATAAAAATTCATGATAGACATGATGAACAGTCTAAGATGTGATGAAAATCACAAATCAAGGGTCAAGATTAAACGTCATTTGAAGATCAAAAAGTAACTTATCTTTTTCATTAATGTTACTTTTGACTTTTTAATAAAATAAATAATTAATAAATAAAAATAATAAATGAGCAGCAGCTATTGCAGGAGCATGGCAGGCTAGGCGTTGACCAAAATCAACGATCCATGATCAATCTCATCTTTAATCAATGGCTAAGATTTAATTAGCCTAAATTAAATAATTTTAATAAATAAAAAATCAAGGAAAATAGGGCTGCCATAGGGGGAGGCGTGAACAGTATTAGGGTGGCTGCACAAGGCTCCATGCACCTTTTAAAATTAGAAAAAAACACATTTGCAAATTTACACCTCAAGCAAGGGGGTAAATTGCAAATATGTAAAAAATACATGCCTATAAAAGGGTAACATGGGGTGAACGTCCAAGCACTCCAAATCCCAGCTCCAAGTGAGCAAAATCAAGCCAAAGCCTTGCCCCACACGTTTTAGCTTTGAAGAGAAAGAAGAAGAGAAGGTTAGAGAGAGAAAGGGCAAGTAGAAGGAGGATATCTTCACTTGAGGTAAGTGAATTCTCCTCAAAGTTATTTTGAATGTTAAGTAAGGTAAAACCATGCTTAGATAATGCCTAAACATGAGAAAATAAAAATAGATATAATGTTTAATTGGAATTATGCCAAAACATCAAAAATTTGGAACGAAGATAGAGCATTCGGGAAGATAGCATATGATATGAGAAAATAATGCTCCAAAATTGATAAATTATGATTTTGGATGAATGAATATGATGTTGGGGTGATGATATATTAATTTCATGATTTTTGGAATTAAGGATTATGCTTAAGTGAATTTATGTTGATTTTTAGTATATGGAGAAAGTGATTGTTTTAGCCAAGTAAATGATGATAAATTCAAGATTTATGAATTTTCCCATGATATACTAAGCATAAGCTATGTCATGGTATTTTTTATTTTTGGAAAAAATGTCAATTTTTGGAACCCATGAACAGTAACGACGTCTCTGTGAACAGTAACTCGGATGAACAGTGTATGCTACAGTGATTTGCTACAGTAAACAGCGTGATTTTGGGGAAAAAATTGAGATTTATTTTTATATATTTATGAGGATATATGGATGGAATTTTTAAAGAGTTTATGGATAAAAATCCATATAAAGAGATAATAACCAATTAATAAGATTAACCTCTAAAGAAATGAGGTAATGAATATAAAGCATATATGGAAAATAAATTAAGACATGGAAAGATATAAATAAAATATCATTTTTCCATGTATAGGAAAAGGAAAGGAAATGATGAAGGACACGAACTAAGGAGGTAAGCAAGCTATCCTTTGAAAATGATTTACTCTTTTGAAATTGATGATTTGTAAGCAAGCAAACCGTTTTGAAAATATGATTTTATTCCCAAGTATTTATGAAATGTGTTTAAGGATGGCCATTCCTATAATGTTTTGAAATGATGAATGTTTATGAGTTTTTATGAAAAGTCATGCCGGCATATTGATATCATGTGATGTTCATGGACATGTGCACATGTATGATGTATGATGTATGATGTATGAAGAAGAGGCTTTAGTAGAGGAAGTAGGATCAGGGATCCCTCTCCACTATTGCATAGTCGTATGGGCTGTGTGCCGACGGCGTCCTCCCGAGAGGTGGAGGCAAAGGAAAAGTTATGTGTGAAGGAATGTATGTGTGAATGAATGCAATGCATTTTCATACATGGACTGAAAAGCATGAATTTAAAATGATGATTTTAAGGGATGGTGCAAATAATTCTCTACATGAGAATGACAAGTTACCTGGTGTAAGAGGTATATAATGCCGGGAAATCAAAAGTCATGCATGTAGGAACCATGTAGGCGTCAAGAGGAAGAGAGGTTCCCTTGATGAGACCAAGTCGGAGACAGCCGGCGCATTGGACCATGCTATGTGAGATGTTCCCTGGGCTAGCGTACCCGCACACAATGGTTCATGTCAGGAATTGAAAGGAAGCATTTGCACATCCAACGGTTTATGAAAAGGTTTCTGTTTCGTTGGCAGTTGATCACTTGGTAAGTGTCTTCTATCAAACGGAGAGAAATGCATTTAAAATGAAAAATGCTTGCTTATTGAGTTTCGACTCATGTTTCCCCCCCTTAGACAAGTGCAGGGAAAATTCAAGTGATGAAAGCCAAGTGATGAAAAAGAACAGGTTGATTTGCCTGGAAGTGATATGATGATAGAAGCATAGATACAAAGGTATGTAATCCTTTGTTATTGAAGTATGAATGTAGGCCATAATGGCATATGATGAAAAAGAATATAGGTTATATGAAATTATGAAAGTATGAATAAAATGAGAAGTTGATGATTTATGATGATATGGATGGGTCCATTATGAATGACGATGATATATGTTTATATGATGAAAGAAAAAGAAAAAAAAAATTGGACGAGATCCACTTAAGAACCCGCCGCGTGATCAGGGCAATAATCCTGAGTCACATTTACCAATCGACACGATCCTGGAGTAAGGACAAATGTGACGCCTCGGTTCGGGGCGCCACAGTTTATCACTCGCATTTTATTTTCCCAATCTTAGACAGGTTTAAGGCTCGAGGAAATGAGCAAAGCTAAAAGGAATTGGTATGTTTGAAGAATGAATAGACGAATGTACTGCTTACAATGAAATGAGATTGATTATGTATGGTGTAAATAGATAAGTGATTATGTATAAAATTCTAAATGATTTTTATTTATGAATACATATGCTGCCTATAATATGAAAGTAAAGATACTTGTACGATGAATTTTATGATGATATGGATGAGTCCACTATGAATGATGACAAGTGTATGCTTATATGATAAAAGGGGAAAAAAAAATTTGGACGAGATCAAATTAAGAACCCGCCGCGTGATCAGGGCAACAATCCTGATCACATTTACTAATCGAAACGGTTTTGGAGTAAGTCTTGTGGAGGTCTCGGGTCGGAGGCGCCACACTTGCGGGCAATTCACCGCTTAATTCGTTCTCGATCATGACCAAGAATCGAAGCTTCACCAGCGAGGCGATGGTGGCTAGTATGCTGCCGGTGAGGCGAGGGTTTGATCGGAGTTCCACCGTTTCCAAGCTCCCAACTAGCTTCTCCTAGTCCCAGTTGTGGGGTGGGATGAGGGTCGGGCGGGCAAAGCAGTTGAAGAATGAGTGTCTCTTGAGTCGTTGAAATTCGAAGAGGAAAGGGCTGAACTCTGCAGCTGGATTGCATTGTATGGAGTTGTCTTGAATTGGGCCGCTGCTGATTGTCGTGATGTGCCATAATCCGTCGAAGAGGTCATAGGTGATGCCTGGGATTGGAGTCCAGCCACAGGGATTCGTCAAAGAGAATGGGCTAGCTACTTTGATTCTGTTTTTATTGATGGGTATTTTTGTCATTGCATACGACCAAACGGTGCATGACAGATGAAGTTAGAGCAGAGGGTTTAAAATGCAAATGATGAAACTTATTAGGGTCTAATATGCTAATACGCAAACATCGGGGTCTAATATGCTAATAAGCAAACTTAGAAGGGGTATGACGCAAATTTCCCCTACAAATCATAGCCCTTCAAAATACCCCAAACTATAAAATCAAAGTAGTTCCCATGAAATACATTTAAAAATTTATTCTTAACTGTAAAATATGGTTCATTTAGAAGAAATCAATCTAATTATATTTTTAGAATACTAAATATCAATTTTCACTTGAATCTAGTGAATCATATCTCTTATTAACATTTTCTCGAATACTTAATAAACATAATTAAAAAATGTTAACAAACTAGTATGGAATAAAAATATTTAACCTCAATAGACTATATTTGCAAGTAAAACCACTTCTAAATCCTTTGATCTATAATTTCTAACAAAAACTTCTAATTCCTAACAAATCCTGAAAGTCCCTATATTATCCAAAACTTCAAACTTCTGAAAATAGATAACACAATAGTTTGGTACCTATATGTAATGGTTAAACAAGTCATTTATTAGTCAAATTTATGATTTAATAGAAAAGAAAATAACCTACTTATCTTCAATGAAGTTTTCTTGGCAAAATATTTGATAATTTTCAAAATTTTCAGTTAATTTCATATAAAATTCACACCGTTAAATATTAAAACATTAATTAAATACATGTTTTAAGAGGAATTTCATGAAAATCATATGTTTCATAAAATCTTTAATTTTACTATAAAATGGGTTATTTTACACTAGTTTGAGAACATAAAATAATAATAATAATAATATTTAATTACGCATATCAAAATGAAAGTAAATAGGGTCACAAATTATTTTGCGATATTTATCCTATTAAATTAATTTGGGAAAATTATATATATAATTATAAATATATTTTAACATACGAGTACAAACCAAGCCATCAAAGAATGGACTATTATAAAATTAAGTTACTCAATATTTAAATTCACATTTAATCATTGTAGGTACACCTAGTAACTGTACACCACTGGAGCACCAATTCGGTGCTCCACCATCTTCCCAAATCGATGAACAGCCATCGTTGACCACCGGAGACAACAAGGCAACGGCCCAGCAAATCAAGGCAACCCGACGGCAACACAACATGTGAAACCCTAACCCAAGTAGGCCATATGTATGCATTGGACATGTAGTTGATGATTACTTATGAATTATGGAATTATGAAGGAATTTCATGATTTTTACTAATTATGGTAATTAGGGTTATGGGTTAACATTAATGATGTGATTAATTATTTTGAGCCTAAATGAGGCTATAGGTTAAGAATGAATTATTGTGATTTAAATGTGCAATTATGCCATGAAAAATCATTTTCCATGATTTAAAATGAATTATGGAAATAAAGATGGAAATTGTTAAGTGTGAAGGAAAATATTGGAAAATTCGTAACTCAACGCCTAAAAGGCGGATTCAAGTGAAATTTGGAACAAAAACTATTAATATTAGTGTTGGTATTATGGAAGAAAAATATTATGAAAATTCTTGATGAAATGAGAATTTTCAATTTTTAAGTCTAAGTTCATTTCAACCGTCAACTTTAAACGGCTATATCGGGAGCTAGAAAACTCGGATTGAGTTGAAATTTGAAACGGTTGAATGAAATGGTGAGATAATTAATTTGAATGGATTGGATTATGCGTAAAATATTAGGAAAGTTCCTGCAATGAAAAAGGTAGGCAAGTTTGACCCATGCACCTCAAAAGCACCAAAGCATTTATGAGGGAGTACCATACTTGAGTGCTTGAGACAAAAGGTAGGGTGAGGTGTCCTTTGCAGGGATTTTGGATGGGATTTATGTATTTAAATAAATTGCAAAATCCCATGAATTATCTAACCATTTATTGCATGTTATGATGGAATTTCCAAGTCATGGAGGAGGTGGCAATGCATGGACGATCAAGGGCAAAGGGGCTGCCCAATTTGAGTTTTTTGATTTTTTAAAAATGCCACATGTTGCTGAGATGAAAGTACATGAATTGTGCAACCAATAATGTAAGGTTTCAGCAATTAAAAAAATGCAAAAAGGGTGATATATACTGCTGAAACCGTAGAATGCAGTGTGGGTAAAATAATGTGCAGAAAAATGACAATTTTAGCTATTTTATTAATTTTTCTCAACACCAAATTTATGGAGGAATCAAAGGGTAATTAGGAGCATAAATTACCCACGTTTTTACATAAAATAAAAATGAAAAATGAGATGCAAAAATCTGGACAGGTTTGGACGTGAATGAGCAATGCAGTTTACGGTCAAATGATGCAACTTTTATGATTTTTGGTAAAAAGTAAAAATGTATTTTACTTGGCCCATATTCACCCACCTCATATGGTAGATAAGGGAGCATTGAATGAGGGTGGAATTGCAGCACAAGTGGGCCCCACTGCTGGAAAAATTCCAGCAACATGTATAAGCATTGCACGTTGAATTGAAATGGAAGTGTGGAAAATATTCTAAGTGCTGAAAACGTGCCAAGGGAACCAGCTGCACTTCATGAATTTTCCCAGAAAACTAGAGGAGAAAACCAAGGAAAAAAGAAGGAGAAATTGAAGAAGAAAACATCTCAAAAGATTAGAAGTTGATTTACTACAAATCCAAGTAAGTATGAGATGATTTTGGGTTGATTAATTTGAGTTTTTAGACTCAAAACTTGGAAATGAAAAGCATGCTTAAAGAATCTGTAAAATAATGTTTTAACATGCCTTTGCATGAATATGGATTAGGTATTAAGTTTTAAGCAGGAATTTTTAAGTTAAAGTGGATGGAAAGGGAGTTAAGCATGTAAAAGGGATGAAAAATCCAATTTGTTAAACCCTAAATCTCCAAGATAAGTTGCTGTATTGAATTTATGTTTTGGTTAAGTTATGAATCATGTATTCATGCCAAATATATGAGGGTTTATGCTCAAGTAATGAGATTTCAAAATTATGGAATGCTAAGTATGGATTTTGACCTAATTTCTTAATTTTTGGGTTAAAAATGATATGGAAATGAACTTGCATGTTTTATGTATGCTATGTAGGGTAAAATACCCTATATTTAAGGTATGTTGGATGCCCAAAATATTTGGGAAAAATAAACCCTAAATCTGATTTTTAGGAATTTTTGAAGTAATGCATGTATGGAGTTGAAACGAGTCTCAAAACGTGTGGGGTACCCGCTGTTTTGAGAAATGGAAATGAATGAATGTTGAATATGGGTTAAAACCTAGGAAGTGGGCTGAGAAAATGGATTTAATTTCTGGAAAATTCGGAATTTTAGGGCTGCCCATAGTTATGTGTCAAAAGACACGTTAAAACGGGTGGAAAACGGGTTCCAAAATTGTTGTTATGGGAACCTATGAAGAATGGATTTTAAACCCCATGAAAATACCTTAAGTAAAGTGGTATTAAAGGGTAATTAACCCGCTGAAAAATAAGTTAAATTTCTGAGTTAAGAAATTTTATGAAATGCATTATGTTTAAGTGCAAAACGAGCTTATATGAAGGAATAACGGTAAACGGGTGATGAATGACTTATGAAAAATGATTTTATGCAAAAATGCATGAAAATGAGATGAATTCCATGTTTATGGATCTGTTTGAAATAATATGTTATTAATCCAAAATTTTGGACTTGAATTATGAAGCTAAGGCAATGCTATGTACATAGAAGAAACACCAGTATGTGTATTTTTGGAAAAAATGGGGAAAAATTGCAAAGTAAAGCTATGAATGATGCATATGGAATGAATTTTTATGACGTTGGAATGAATACCCTAATTTTAGGGTTATGTGCATGTTATATGTATATGCTACGATGTATGATAGCCAAATGTGTGAAAACGGTGCTAATATGTACAAATTAAGCCATATATGTGTATGATGAATTATGAAGTAAAATAAATGTGTGTTTATGGAATGTGTTGGAAAACTAAGAAAAATATAAGAAAAGGAAATGTATGAAAAAATTCATACCATTTTTATGTAGGCAAGGGCAAAGAGAAAGTAGCAGAGGAAAGCTAAGAAGTTCAGGTAAGCAAGCAAATTTTCTAAATGATTTTTGCTTTCCAAATGGTTTCTATAAATGCAATTTATATTCTAACTTGTTTGATGAAATTGTTTCTAATGGGTTTAAGGATGGCCATCCCTTTGCTAAATGATGTTGAAATGGTGTTTATTTCAAATGCAATGATTATGAAATGTTTCTTTTATAACTGCTACGGAAAAATGATGTGAAATGATGTTTATGACTGAAAATCATGCTAGCATGTTAAAAGATGGATTTATGAAAAGTTCGTGTGCACAGGATATGAGGTCCACATGAAGGGTATAAGCAGACCGGTTGTCCCCCCTTGGTGTGACCAAGTCGCTTGTAATAGGCCGATGGCCGGCGGCGCTCTCTCTGAAATGAGAGTTACGTGACGGATGGTTGCCTGGCTGGCTTCCATCCTAAGGGAGATGATGATCATGGTCATGTTTTTCATATGAAATTATGCATATGAGACCCGTGATGGGTACAAGATTTTATGTTTTCAAGATATACCTTTGGATAAGGTATAAGATGCTTTCCAAGATGATTTGAATTGAAAAATGTTGCCTGAAATGAATTGCCTGAAAAATGCAAAATGCTTGCTTATTGAGTTTCGACTCACGTTTTCGTTTTCCAAACCCAAAGACAGGTGATGGACAGGATTTGGCAAAGGAGCTAGCACCGGCATAAAGAATTCATGAAGAAAGTCATGTTATGCAATTATGAGAAATGATTGTAAATTTACGTACAGTGCTATCTGTTGAATAGATGTAACTATTCGTATGTTTGTATGGATGACTATGTTCTATGCATGTAGTGACATCTGATTTGGCAAAAGGTGAAATGTCACTGAACAGCATGTTTGTATGAAGTGAATGCTTCAAAATGACTTAGAAATGTATGAAAATGAATTTATGAGAATATGAAGTGTTAGATGAACTCTATATGACTACAATTATCAGGATAAACATCCGATAAATCCCGCCGTGTGACAGGGCAACAATCCTGATCACGTTTACCAGTCAATAGATCTTGAGGTAAGGATGTGACGCTCGGGCCGGGGCGCCACACAACAGCCACACTAGCAACCCTGCAACCACCACCTCTTCTCTGCTTCACCACCGGCTACCATGATTCGTGCTCCGTCCCTATCTCCAACAACAGCGAATTTCGAAAGAAAAAAAAACCAAGCAGTCGACTGCGGTCATCTTCCAAGCAGGTAGACGTACCCATCACTGCAGAAAAATCCTAGCCCCAATCCATTGCAGCAGGAAACCCACCTCAAACGACCGACTGTCACCTTCTATCATCTCCGGGAAATGTTCGTTTTTAACCCAATCCAAACCTCGTCCACCTATGTCAACCATCGGAAACAATGGCATCAACAAATTCTACAGCTCGTCCTCCATCAAGTCACCCAAATCTAAAGCCCTAATTCGATTTTAATAAATAATTGGCAACCCAAAAACCAATCGAACAGAAGCAAAGAAGCTATTAAGCATTGCGACCATCATTCCCAAATTCGGCAGCCCTCCAGCTACGGCGATGGCAGAAAACCCGCCTCTGCATCTTCAATTTTTTGGCAATTTTCCATTTCCCAAATAGCCCAATGCATACATAGAGTCGGTGTTTGCTCCTTTCCGCAACCAATCTGCCAATTACAGCAAAACCCAATCGGCAGCCATGGCGCCTCTTTCTCCGAGTTCGTCTGGAGCATCAACAACAAGCAGCAACAGCTCTTTCACTTGCTCGATTTTCTGCAGCTGGGAAAACTCCATCGTCATCTCCAAATCAAGAAAAATCGACGATCAGCTCCAAGCTACTAGCCGAGCACCTATTCCGAGCAGCTGCCCCCCCGATCATCTTCCAAGCAATACCAGTAAGGCAAAACGCCCAAATCCTATCTACTGATCAAAAGAAGAACCTAAAATTACAGTCGCAAATTTACAACCATGGATTCCACACCGCCGATCAGCAGTCAAGCCTGGAAAGATCCTCCAGTGAAACAGCAGATCCCAACTGCCAATTCTAAAAATTTACAGGCAGCACCGATCGGGTTTGATTTTCAACCAACAGCTCCGAGTTCATCGAATTGGTAGGCAGATTAGAATCATTCAAACCCACCTGCATAGTATCATTGTCGGCAGTAATTATTTCTGCATGAATTCAACCAAAGAATAGAGCAACACGAGATGGCAGTGGGGAGTGCGTGAAGACCAAGTGCAAAAGTAGCAATGCAAAGGAAGAGACAATGAACTGAAATCCCACATCGGATTCCACGTTGGAGTAAGGGCCCCTCACACATCTATAAAAGCATGGGCCCTCCACACATCCCAACACACACAACGCTCTTCTACCCTTTGAAGCGGGACCCATTTATGTGGGACCTTTGCCAAGTGGGTAATGCTCCAAGGGCTTGGAATGCTCCTCAAAGAGAGTGGTCTTCGAGCAAGAATTGGGGTAAATAAATTTTCTTTTAGTTATAGTTTTTCTTTAATTTTTTGTGGTTGTTAATTTTAGATTTGTAATGTTTAGCGTAGATTTACCGCTTTATGCATTGTAATTTTCAAATTAAGTTTAATGCAATTTTCATTCCTGTTTTCGTAGATTAAATTTTACTTCTGTAGTCTTTTAATTACTGTCCTAGTTTAGATTTAATTTTAGTTAATTGCAATTTCTCCTCTCTTTTTCTGTCTCTTCTTTCTCTCTCTTTCTAATTCTCTTTTCTTCTCTCTCTAATTTCTTCTCCTTTATCTCTAATTTCTTTCTTTCTCTTCTCTACACCCTCTCTCACTTTTCTCTTTTATTTTTGCTTAAAATAATTCAAAATTATACAGCCTCTCTGTGGATTCGACCCGACTCACCGTTATTCTACACCATCATTCGCATAGTGATAGCTTTAATGTGTTTCGGTTAATTTTAATTAAACTGGTGATCATAGTGCTCTTAACGACAAGCACTTGGTACGCATCAATATTCTACACTTTAGCTGTCAAGCAAAACTCTATCTAACATTTCATTTTCAAAATAATTAATTAATCAATATAATCATCTATATTTATTTAAATCTTTACATATATACAAATTCACAACCTCACCCATCAAAACCTTAGCTCATCGCAACTCCGAAGATTATCACATCCTGCATGTATAATACTTCCCTAACTAAATTCTAACTTCATGCTATGACCTAACACATGAAGTGCACTATGCCTCAAGTCTAGTTCAACTAATTCATATTCAAGATCACTTTTTAGGAAATCATCCCAACATATCACATATATCATTATGGTTTTAAGTTTTCATTTTCATTCAAAAATATACTTAGTCACTTCTCTTAGGCATTTCATCAAATATTTAATAGACATTATTAGAAATCATTGAGATTTTATATGAAATTGACCAATTATTATAGTTTTAAGTTTTCATTTTCATTCAAAAATATACTTGGTCACTTCTCTTAGTCATTTCATCAAATATTTAATAGACTTTATTTAGAAATCATTGAGATTTTATATGAAATAGACTAAGATCAACCCCATAGATTCCAAATAAGTTATATCATCCATTTCATGGAAATCCATCAAAATCTCCAACTTTCAACAAATCCCAATCTTTACAATACTTTGAATGAATAAAATCATAGAAATCCTCAACCATATATGTAATACTTACAAGGAAAAATTAAATAACATATTTTCACCTTAAATATATGATTCATCCAAAGAGAAAACATGATTTCTCTCAAATTTCTTCCAAAACTCTTGTTTGGACGTGAAATCTCTTGAGGCTTGATACTTGTTGATGTTAAAAAATGATTTTTAAAAGGCTTAAATAGAGATTAGAAGTTGAGTTGAAGTTCAAAAATGGTGAAAGAAGAACAAGAAAGAAAAAAAGATGTAGAAGAAGATATGGGAAACTCCCTCCCTTTAACAACCATTTATCACCTTTCATTGGAAAAATTGCAAATTGTCCTCATTTGCTTATATGTTTACAAAATTTATTATTATAACTAAATTGAAATTATAAAAATCCTTCAAAATGGTCTTTCTAATATCTTTAAAAGTTTATCATATCTTAATCATAAATAAAAGTTAATATAAAAATCATGGCATCTTACACTATCATAAATCAAAATTTATAATAATTCACACATAAGGTTTAACATCGTCCTATATATCTAAAATAAACTTTATATCAAATATCTCAACATTTATAAAACAATTTAGGCATAGTCTTAACCCATATAGAATAGATAAGAATAATCATAAATTTTATCCTGCACAAATCATGACTTCCCTCACATACAACTAAAATTTATTTGAAATTCTTTGCAACTTACCAAATTAAAGCGTACATTCCATAATATTATCACCAAGCTATAAATTTACAAAAATTAACTGTAAGCACTTGAATTCTCGTTAAAATTAACATTAATATAGTAAAATTAATGGTACTGCTCTACTCTCCCTAAGAGCTTCATCATACTCCATAGAGAATAATGACCCATTACTTATACAATTTACTTTATAGTATATTAGAAATACTTTCTCCTTTTCTATGTGCTTTCAGGAAGGCAGCATAAACTTTCAATAATCTCTTTTTTCAGATAAAATAATCCTTAGTATGCTATTCTTTTATGCTCTATGTTGCTTCACATAGTCATCTGTAACTCTACGATACTTGAAAATTTTGACCATCAAAACATGAATTTTACCTTTGCAATGGAGAAGGAATTAAGCTCTATGTACACTAGTTTCTTCATTCATGTTTATTTGTTTAGGTCAAGGATCTTTGAATATAATATCTTACCCATGGTGTAAGTGGCTTTATATCCTCCTTCTTATGCAAGATAAAACTTAGTTTCATATGCAATCTGAAATTTATATAAAACATTCGTGAAATCTTCATAAAGGAGTAAACATATGAAACAGAAACAATCAATATTAAACATTTTCATTGATAAGGATAACATAGAGTTTGTAAATCGTAATGGTCACCCACAACATTTTTTCCTAGACCACCTCAGTTGGTTTATATTCTTTCTCTTCATCACTTAACTTTCTTATCTTTCATTCCAGAGACATTTAGTGTTCTAAGCAGCTTTAATTTTCTCTTTAAGAGTATGAGATAATCCTTGGCCTGAGAGTATAACCTATAGAGGTTTAACCTCCGCGAGATAGTCAAGGACTAGGACTCTCTAACTCCACATGATCTACATACATGGGATCTCCCAAAATTTCTACTTTTGGTGTCTCTAATGTTCATGGGGCTTGACTATTAGACTCGACCAAAGTGAGTCTAATAGAAGAAGGCTGTATCTTAGACCTTTTAGGTGTAAGTGCAACCTCCTCCTATCCCTTAGTGGGTTCCATATTACAAAAAAAATTCTAAGTATTAGTAAATTTTTTAATAACTAATCCTTTTCAAATTTCATAATTACCATAACCAAACTTTGATACCATTTCCATTACACCCCAACCCAAGAAACAAGATGGAGAATGATAATTACCTTACTTGAAAACTTGGGCTATGGTAGGTGCAAAAATTCAATTGAATTTTTTTTACAAAAATTTTCAATTAGATATCAAAATTATCTTACTTAAAAATATTCTTTTGAAAGTACGATAATTATCTTAATACAAACTAATAATCATAGCTATAATTTACTTACTTTAAGAAATATAAGCTCTTCCATCTTGGTGTCTTTCTGTAGACGATGATATAATAGTATCTTGTAAGCCTAAAGTTTTCATAGAAAATCATGAATTACAATACTCAATATACAAGCTCATTGTATCATGAAATCAAGTTAACAAGATGTACATGGCATCCCTTATAAGTTCATTATTGAAATGTAAACATCTTTTATATTCCTTTAAGTGCCACATAAGATCCTTTTTAGTCTAAGTGACTAGGCTCAATCCTATTTGTGCATCACTTCCTAACCTGGTCACTATGGACCCCTTTATCATACACTCCATGTATATCATACCCTCAAGTTATTATTCATATATTTTGATAAAATATGTATATCATCTATTAAGAAGCCTGATTACAAAATTTAGTTACAAATAATGTAGAAAATCAAAGCATTAATGATAAAAGCAGACACAAATATTCATTGCAAGCAAAAGTTTAAAAGACATGAATAAAAATTGTTTGGAAATAAAACTTTGAATTTTAAAAAGCCTTGCTTGCATTTCTTTTCTACTATATCTTGTAACATTTTTGTTTACTCTCTCCTTTTCTTTTCTCTTTCCTAAATTAGATGTTAAGTTGGTTCCCTCTTTTCCTTTCCTTCTTGCTTTTTTATTTATTTATCTTTACATTACTCTTTTTCTAACTTTAAGTTAGTAGTTAGGCCTTCTACTTATAGAGCTTAAGGATAGTTCTAGGTGCTGACATTACTTATCATCACCTAAGATTTGTTGATCATTCTTTGTTAAAGAAGATGTCATATCTTTTTGTTACTTAATAAGTATTATACATGCAGTTACTTGATCAATTTAGATGATCATTCATGACTTCAAGGTCATTCATCATCAGGTTACTTGCTAGGAGATCAAGAGAAAGATTTTTCTCAAGATCTTAAGAAAAATTATGTCAGGTTTCTAACTCTGTGCTACAAATTCATACCAAATTATCTCCAGATCATCGCAACATATTAAACAAATGAAATAAATAAGAGAAACAAATAAAAATTAAGAATAAAATTCTCACCTAATTTTCACTCACTTTTTCCCTAAATCTTCCAAACTTCAAATTCTAGGAAAATAAAATCTACCACCGCCAAACAATTCTCTCTCTCTCTCTCTCTCTCTTATTCTTCTCTTCTTTTCTTTTTTTTCCTTCCTTTCTGTTGCTTTTTTTTTTTTTGCACTGCTGGAACTGTTTGTTCGAGTTAGGTGAAGATGGGTTAATGGGATTTTGATAAAATTCTAGAAAAGTCAACCTAATAATAATATTTGTAAATAAATACTTTAGATTTTAGATTCTACTCACCTTATAATCATTTTATCCTCTCTTCTTTTTTTTCTTGCCTTTTGTTCCTTTTTTTTTCCGGACCGTTGGAACTATTTGTTCACATTGGGGGAAGATGGACTAATGGGATTTTGATAAAATTTTAGAAAAGTCCCTTTAATAATAATATTTGTAAATAAATACTTTGAATTTTAGATTCTACCCATCTTATAATCATTTTATCCTCAAAATTAAAAAAAAAAACATGATATAAATATATTTTTTAAGTTACGAATGAAATTACCAACAAATTTTAACATACTTCAATATAGATATGTAACAACATGATTTCCACCATTGATCGTTTAACAAAATTAAATGATCATCATTTCACAAATATCAAAGAGAACCTCGATGATCATCATTTCACAAATATCAAAAAGAACCTCAATAATATCTTCTCAAAAATTAATTTGATGTACTAACTTAAAATAGCTCTCAATGACTTTTCTATAAGTTATCATTTGCGTTTCATATATATATTACTAAGAGAATAATAAATCAAATTTTATTAGTATTTCTCATCAGTTCTCTACATAATTTTAGCATAAAATAATTTCAGTGAATTAATATGATTTAAACTATTTATTTCTCAATAAAATTAAATAACCGTCCTTCATGAATATCTATTATAATCTCAATAATCTTCTATGTTCTCAAATTCATTAGCAACTGAATAATTATATATATTAAAAAATCAACTTCTCATTCTTTTATAATTAAGTATGATATCAAAAAGAAAAACTTCGAGTATCACAACCTACACACCGCACATAAAGTTTTATACTCAAAACTTCTATATTAGCTTTTTTCGAATTGTTGACTTAATGCACTCACTTAAGATAGCTTTAAGCAACTTTGTTATTAATAATCATTCAATATCCATACATATATTAGTAGAACAATAATATACCAAATATATTTAGTGTTTATCATTAATCAACTAAGTCAATAATTAACCACAAACCTCATTCCTACTTGAAAACCATAATGCGTTCAAACATTATGCTAATGACATGTTAAATCCTATTTTCTCAAATGCAAATCAAAATCATAAACTGAAATTGCTGCGAAAATAATTCAAATATGATAAATACTAAATTAACCACATAAAATCCATTAAAACTAAATCCGTCAAATTCACATCAAAATGCATAAGCATGACCGAACACATACACAAGCAAGCATAGAAAATCTCAATAACTTAATTGAAAACTCCTAATTACCTTTTCAGTAAATTTTCAAACCTCCACTTGTGGGCTCTACAAGATTCAAATATCTTTTTCGATTTTAATCTATATAAAAAATAATAATATTTTTAAATAATATTCTAAAATTCATCCCCTTAATTTCATCCTTGAGTATCCTAATTTTCTCATTCTCAAACCCAATTAGACACCCATCATCTACATTATCTTAAATTTCTAAAATAGTATTTCATCCTCAATCCAGCTTCTATGTAACTAGGTTACATTAAAGTGATTTCATGTAACCTCCTCAAATTTTAAGATTTTTTTGATGAACAATTTTTACGATTTTGATGCTTGATGGAAGATCCAATCCATTGATTATATTTAATATCATTTGTTTACTTATAAGACCAAGTTTCATCCAAATCCAATATGCGCATAAGCAACATTTGCTTAAAAATAGGTACATTCATGGGAGAATGGTTAGATCCATTAACATATGTATTGGAATTTAGTAATATTCTATGGAATCATTTTTCCATATAGTAATGATATTTTAGATGTTGAAAATACATTTTCAATGTGGAAAATACTACTTAAAAATTGATATTTAGTATTAAATTATTTTATTATGTTGATTTTATATGTTTGTAGATGGGGAATATATATACAGCGATAGTAGACAAATGAAAGAATTTACATAATAATATAAGTGATGCTAAATACAATAAATGAAGTAAATTTTTCATCAATCATCTAAATGTTGAAAATTCATCAACCATCCAGATGTTGAAAATAGAAGGATTTCACAGAAACATCCCCGTTTTATCATAATATGTTGTTTTAAAATTATTTATCTAAATTTGATGCTCATATCTCGTTCTCATAGAAAATTTTCCTTTTTCTACCCAATTAGATTTTGAAATTTCTAATTCAGACACTACGAAACTTACCAAATTATTTCAAAATTATCAAAATATACTAAACAAATAAGAGAAACAAAAAATAAATTAGAATAAATTTCTTACCAAATTTTTGTCTACTCTTTTCTAAATATTCCAAACTTTAAACCCTACTAAATAAAATCTCCCACTACTTTAGAATTCACTCTCTCTCTCTCTCTCCCTTTTCTTTTTTACACTATTGGAAAACTTGTCAAAAATTCTTCGGTAGCATAGGAATATATTGATCATAACTTTCTTATTCTACCTCTAATTGAGGTAATTTTTTAGGTTAAAATCTAAATTGAGATAATTTTTCAGGGTTACAATCCAGACCTTTCAGAGTTTTTATTTGGACTTGTTTCACATTTTTCTCAAGTTTTTTTGATTTTTAGTCAATTTATGAAGTTGATGAAACTACATTTTGGAAAATTCCCACTTAGTTTCTAATAATTCTCATTAGAATGAAAATTATAATTTAAATTCTCAATAAATCTTGACTAATTTACACATTTTTAGAACGTCTTTTCCTTATTTTTCTAAATGCTCATTATCATTTGTGATTATTTTATTTTAAAAATTATTCATTATTTTAGAGGTATTTTCAAATTTAACCTATTTATACACTTCTAAAATTTTATACTTATTGTTGTTTATCATGAATAACATTTTTATAATAATCATTGTAAATTTTGTTCTTATTTATTTATAAAATTACATAGTTCCATTTTCAAATTTTGAAATTTACACACTTTTGTAGATTTTATAATGCTTATATGATGTTTCATTTGTGTACATTAATTCGCTAGGTTTAGATATACATTTTAGGAGTGTTCAGTACTATTAGTAGGGAAAGGGGAAAAGTTAAAAAAGTGATTTTTTTTTCAGAATTGAAAGTGATGTGGTATAATAGAGATGAAAATAAATAACATAGTTATGTGAGAAAGTGGTTAGAATATTGAGGTATTATGGAAAAAAGTAGAATAGTTAAAGTAGGTAGAATGATTGGAATACATGATAAAAAAAATTTCTCATTTCCCTTTCCCCATGTATGCTACCAAATACATTTTTTATTTTCAAAATTCCATTTTATTTTGTCAAAATTTTATAAATGGTAAAAGTTTATTTTTTTTTCTTAGCAATGAATGTTACTATAAAGTTCAATAAATCCTCCTAGTTGATCTTTCTCACTTTTCTTTTAAAGGATGAAATTGTTTTAAGAATTGAGGATAGGATCATAGCTTGGACTCTCCTTCCTAAAGGTACAACTATCACTCTCCTAGTGTTTTTGATTTTATTTTTGATTCAATATTCTTATAATGTGACATGTCATGTAACCAGAAAATGGGGAGTCTATCCAGATCCTACACTATGATCATGGTGAGAAGTATGATCTGCATTATGACTATTTTGAAGACAAAGTCAATCAAAATTTTGTTGGGCATCGAATTGCAACAGTAATAATGTATTTATCTACTGTTGAGATGGGTGGTGAGACTGTCTTTTCCAAATTAGAGGTATTATTTCTAGAGTGTGCGAATACTTTATCACTGTTGTGCTTGTACAGGCTTTCTCTATTCTATGATGTTATCATTTTTTGTAGCTCAAGGATTTTCAATTGAAGGATGACACCTGGTCTGGTAGTGCAAGAAATGGCTTTGCAGGTATTAAATATACCATCTAGAAAACAAAACGATCAATTATTAACTTTTAGTTTTCCTTTTGTCCATCTTTTCAGATTCATGGGTTGACACCAGCTCCTATAAATCTAATGATTTAAAACTGTCTTAGAAGAAGTTTCTTCGATAACAAATAGCATTGGTTGCAACTAATTTTTCAGTTGCATATATTAATATAAATTTGATTGCATATGAACATATTTGGTTGCAAATACTTAGTTGCTTAGCAATGTCTCAAATGTAGTAAAAAAATATTTATCAGCTATTTAACTGCAACTAGTAATAAACCTTAGCTTCAAGTGACATAGATTTAGTTGCATTTGCTGCCGAATGTGGTCAAATTTCTGTAGTGCTAAAAGATGCTAGTGTATAAGACATCTTATTTAATGTATGTTTTAGGAGTATGGTCTTTTACTCAACTTTTTTCCACTTATTGTCTTGGAAATGACAAAGAAAAAAGTGAATATACTAGAATGTTGTAATGAAAAAAAGAGAATTTACTATAATGCTACTAAGTAAACATCATCATATAAGGATTAAGAAAATTTAATGTGATGTAAGGTGGATGTAGCCGAATGTCTTAGAGTATTTTCTTTCACATGTTTCTTAATTACACAGGCAATTAATAAGTAAGAACAATTATAAGATTGTAATCCTTTAAGGATATTGTGAGGACCAGGTATTTTATTCTATTTTTATTATAACTTTTCTCTATTTATGAGGTAACTTATGAACATGCTAGTAAGAATTTTACAATATTAATGGATATATAACATACATGGACACGACATTTAGGAGATGTATAGTGCATATGTGCATATATGATTAGCGTTCCATTGATGGACACTATGACTATTGTTTCCCTCGCAGAGTAGGTACGGGGTTCGACCTGCCCGGTCAGGTCGCGGGGGTCAAGGGGGCAGCGCCCTTGCGGGGGTGCAAGGGGCAGCGCCCCTGAAGAAAATTTTAATTATTAAGTCGTATGAGTGGGAGAGTAAATTACTAATTGCAATTAGACCCGATCCATGTTCCGACCCGACCCGATAGGAAATCAGTAATAAAGGAAGCCCGCGCGCGCTAGGGTTCATTTTTCATCCCGCACCCGGCTATCTTCCTTCTTCTTCTCTTTCCGTTCTCTGCGTCTTCTCTTCTTTCCCCACCATTCAGTTTGGGCTAGCCACGGATTCATTCAAGGAAGCTCTACCGACTGTTTGAGGATCATCGACTCGAATCGTGGAAGTTCCGAATCTCTCCATCTAAGTCTGGAGCACTATTTTTGGGGAAAATTTCGATTCAAGTAAGTAGATGTCGCCCCTTCTCGATTTAGTGATGAAATTTTATGTTAAATGCGATGCGAGGCTAGAGGGAAGGTATAGCTTCTAACGACTCCATTGTATTAGGTGTAGAGTTCGTAACAGTTAGGGTTCATGGTGAATTTACTTTGAATGCGTGATTTCTATGATGTATAAGACTTCTTAGCAGTTGTTATATTGTTGGAATGTGACGTGAATTGATTTGCCCCAATCAAGAGTATGAATTGAAGGTTCTTTCATTTCGCACCTATCATGTGTTTGATCAAATGCTTGTGTGACAGATCTATGTGTTGAATCTGAATTGTGTTGATGTTGTATGCGTGGTTTGCGATGTGTATCATTGTCTGTTATGTATGATGCGTTATCTCAAATAGTTGGTTGTAAGGGTTGTTCATGGCCCCTGATTGACATGAGAAGAGGGTTGTTCATGGCCCTTGATGGACATGAGTAGATGATTGGTTGTGTTGGCCAATTTGTGTGTATGGTTATATGTATACGATCTTGGGAGTGGGTATTGGACCCATGTGTATTAGCTTCATCACTGTATGAGTATCCATCATTATACTTTATTTGCACTTTGTGCTAACCACTATCTACTTACTGGGTCTATTTAGACTCATATCATTGTTATTGTGCTTTTAGATCGCAGGTCAGAAGGGGAACTTAAGGATGGGACAAGTTGAAGATCAAACATGAGAGACCCTAGCACAATATGTTGATTTCAGTTCTTTTAGACTTGTGCTCTTTTGATAATCATATATGTAGACAATTACTTAGGCGGATTCGCTTTGACAACTATAATGTATTTGGTATTTCAGATTGGATTATAATCCTTGTTGATGCACATATGCATGACTATTATATCTGTTTGTTGTGTAAGGAAAATATGTAATGATTTCCTTCTATATGGATGTTCTTATTATATGAAAATGCAAGTATATAAATAGGATTGAATGTTACAGATGGAAATGTTATGAATATCAGGTCATCTATTCCATATTACCCCTTGTATGTTATGGGGAGATGCTGCCGAATTTTTCTTAGATTGTGTAGCGCCGTTGATTAGTTATTGAGTATTTTTATGACTGGGGCGTTACAGATATGAATGTCCTTGATGGGGTTTTTGAGCTTGCACAAGGTGTAACACAATTTTAATTATTTTCAACCTTCCACTTACATAGTTGCAATTGTGGAAATTAGATTCTAATTTTCTCATTATTTTTTTCAATCACTATCCATTTCTAGTGAAACCAAAAAAGGGAGATGCCCAATTATTCTTTAGTCTTCATCCAAATGCTTCAACAAATGCTGATAGTTTACACGGGAGCTTCCCAGTTATCAAGGGTGGGAAGTGGTCCGCCACAAAGTGGATTAATGTGATATCTTATTATTCTTCTATTGAGGAGTGTTCAGTACTATTAGTAGGGAAAGGGGAAAAGTTAAAAAAGTGATTTTTTTTTCAGAATTGAAAGCGATGTGGTATAATAGAGATGAAAATAAATAACATAGTTATGTGAGAAAATGGTTAGAATATAGAGGTATTATGGAAAAAAGTAGAATATTTAAAGTAGGTAGAATGATTGGAATACATGAGAAATTTTTTTTCTCATTTCCCTTTCCCCATGTATGAGTACCTTATCATTGTTCTATGGATGGACTATTTCACTTGACCTTATTTCTTTGCTATTTCAATTGTGCTCAAGGTCGTTAATGTATGATGCTCATTTGAAGAATGACTTCCGTTTGAAGCAATGCCTTTTATCGGTATGAAATAGCATTTAGAATCACTTCACCAAATTCCTACCTCCAATTAATGCAATTTAAAGTCATCTAATCCAGAGTTTCTCTTTTGGATGGGGTAGGCAGTGGAGAGAAAGAATGTGAATTTGATCGTAAAATTCTCTTTTGAGTTTACATGTATAACAAAACTCTAAGAACATGAATTATATGAGTGTTAGGCCCATATGAAACTTAATAAAGAAAGGAATAATGGCACAAAGAGTGATTCAAGAAAGAACAGGATAAATTTCACACATCACAAAAATAATCCAAAGAAGACACCACAAATTATAGTGGTTCGGTTAACACGCCTACTCCATTCTCCAAGTCAATGTCTTTACTCGGGTTTCCACTAGTCAACTTCGAACTCAAGTTATTGTGGTACGATCTCAATCATCTTCTGGATTACACAAATAGCTCTAGGTAGCACGTGAAGCTTTACACAAATCACAATGAAAGCTTTCCTCTTGAATTAGACAGCCTCTAATTCAAGGTAAAATAAATAAAAATTAAATAAAGCTTATAACATTTGAATAGCACAAAAGCATGAAGATGAAACTTTTAGTAGAATGGTCACGATGATCTTCAATATGTTGTTTTTGACAGATGGACAGAGGATCATAGAGAATGCCTTGAGGCAACTCTGTACTTTTGAAATTATTCTCTCTGAATTTTTTAATTTTTAGTCAAATTCATTGTCTATTTATAGCTTTTAACAGCTAAAATCGTCAAGAGAGATTTTCTCCACTAAATTCACAACCAATCAGATTTTCACAACAACCTGTAATAACTTAATAAACTAAAATCTCCAAGAGAGATTTTCTCCACCGAATTTGCAATCAATCGGATTTTTCTCAACAACCTGTAACAACTTAACAAACCAAAACCGCCAAAAGAGATTTTCTCCACCAAATCCGTAACCAATCGGATTTTTATCAACAACCTGTAACAACTTAACAACCTAAGACAGCTTCTCAAACTAACCGATTTGCCACGTCATCATCCAATCGTCTATCCATTGATCTTGCTAAACAAACTGTCAAAGTTTCAATCCAAAAACTGTTAAAGTTTCAAACCAAAACAGTCGAAGTTTGAAACTAAATCAGTTGAAGTTGAACAAAAAACTGTTGAAGTTGAAAACCAAAATTATTGAAGTTTTACAGTAAAACCTCGACAAATTCATAACACAATTCAATGCTAACTTGTTATAAGTTATAACCATTCATCACGAACAAAATACAAGAAACACATTTAAAACATTAAATTCTTAACTTGTCTATCATCAAAACACTATAACTCAATAATTCTCCCTTTTTTGATGATGATAAATCACAAGTGGCATGTTAAAAATATAATGAATTCTCTAACTAAAACTCCCCTTGTTTTAATACTTCCAATCATTTATGTCATTTTCTCCCCCATTGTCATTAACAAAAAGCAACAAGGAAGAAATATCAGATAGCCTTATTGAAAAATCAAACTAAAATGCAAACTTGAGAATAAATCTAACTAAGTGCAACAATATGCATGATATCATGTTTATGATAAAAATAAACCATATAAATGTCTGGTAATATTATTTGTTAGCTAACAAAAAATAGAAAAAATTTTAAAGTTCACCAAAAGACCATAAAAAAACACTCTGCACATCTATCCTCATATGAATTAGAATCATCGGCATGAAGCTTAAGCCTTACTCATCATCAGAATCCGACAAATGAATATGAGATGATGAATAATTGGAGGATTTGGATGATTGACCCTTGGTTTTGCTGGATTTGGAAGGTTTAGATCTTTGAAAATGGGGGTGGAACTTGAAACTCATAAGGCTCTTTTCAAGAAGGATGTGGTCTAGATGGTGGTTCAGGGGGCAAACCCATATAGCATGACGACGGTTGTTTTTGGCAATCTCTTGAACAAGATCATTCAGTTCAGGTAATCCAAAAGTCAAACATATTCTGTCAATGGTATCTCTTAAATCTCTCATAGTAGCACCCAATTGTCTACTATCCTCACACAAGCTGCCAATAGAAAATTCAAGTAGTTGCATCATTGTTGAAATTGAATTTCTCACTATTGTTATGGCAGTAGCAATAGTGGATGCAACAGTGGTGATGCTTTCTTGTGTATGAGAGTTGATAGTTTCATCCTCGAACTCATGAAAATCATGAGTTAAAGTATGTAGTCTAGTGTCAATGGTTCCCATTTTAGAATTTAATTGCTAAAAATTAGATTCTAGAAAGGATTGGACAGAAGAGAAATCAACATTAACTGAATATGGTTGAAAGGGTTGCTAAAGATTGAGGTGCACAATCAGGTTTAGTAAAAGCAGTTCCCACTTGAGGAGTTGGATTGATAGGTGAAGTGTGAGGCGAGTTTGTAGGCTTTTGAGTAGAAGAATTAACTTCTGCTATTGTACTATCATGGAAAGGCGAAGGTGGGATCGACTCATTTTCAGAATTAGCATCTCTAGGAGAACCACCTTGATGTCCATGATGTCCATCACCACCCAAGTAACCATCCTGTCCATCTTGTCTTTGACCAAGTCCAATATCTTGATCATCGATTTGTACAGGAACCCTTTGTTGTTGTGACGGAGATTGATGACCTGCTGCATGTAAGTTTGAATTCACAACCAATTCACCATCACCAATACGAGTATACCGCATACGCTTGAGTGTAGATTCATTTATCACATCATAGCTTATTGGTTTGATAGATGCTTCTCTTCTCAAGTCAATGTTGAAATTCTAAAATAGCCTTGTTAAATACATAGGAAAGGGCAAACTTCCATTTGCTCTCCTTTTCAGTAACAACATATAAGATAACATCACACTAGCATTATTATAGGGCTTGTTTTTCATAATTTCCCACATTAATTCCAAATCATCAAGTGTAACAATATCATATCCTACCCCTTTAGGCAGAAAACAATGTGCAACAACCAAATATAGTAATTTATAATCCAGTTTGGAAAATTCCTTGTTTGTAAAATTGCATTGTTGTTGACTTAATTGTTGGAAACAATGTTCAAAATAAAACAAATTGGACAAGGATTGAGTTTTGATGATTAACAAGAACTAGTTTGAGTATATATATATATGACTAATATGTTTGCCAAGTGTTTAAGGAAAGCAGAGAAGTCAAGTCGATCTTCGAGTCGACTTGAACTTCGACTTGGGAGCGAAGTCGATAGTGAAGTCGACTCCACTAACGACTTCAAACAAGCCAAAACTGGACAAAGTTGAAAATGGAATTCTGACGAGTGAAGTCGCAAGCCAAGTCGACTCCACATGCGACTTGGGTAGTCAAGTCGCATACGAAGTCGACTCCAGCATCGACTTCAAAGTACACAAAAATGTCCAGCGTTGAAATCTGGCTCCCGAAGATGCGAAGTCGCAGACGAAGTCGACTCCAAGTGCGACTTGGGCGAAGTCGCAAACCAGGTCGACTCCAACTTCGACTTAAGAAGTTTTGAAGTCCAAGATGAAGATTCAAGCATATCCAAGACATCCATTTGAAGTTTCTCACATACAAATGAGCTTTAAAGACTATTCTTAAAGTGACTTAAGATCAAAGCAAGAATCCAAGTTCAAGTTCAAATCAAGTCTATCAAGCTCAAAGCAAATCTTCAAGCTAGCTTCCAAATGGAGTAAAAACCAAGTCATGAAGACCCAGTGAGTCCAAAGCAAAGCAAGGAAAATACACATATTTTGCAAAAACTCAAAGCTTTCAAATGGTTTGCAAGACTCAAGACATTTCAAGAAGATCAAGGCGTTTCTGCAATAGACCAAGCCAAGTCGCAACCCAAGTCGACTCCAGGATCGACTTGAGTTGAAGTCTGAAAGCCAAGTCGACCCAAGTCTCAGACTTGAGTTTCTGAAGAACCCAAGTCGCAGGCCAAGTCGACTCCATGTACGACTTGGAAGCCAAGTCACAGGCCAAGTCGACTTCATCTTCGACTTGGAGTATAACGGTCAAATTTTTGACCGTTGGAGTTCATTTATTGCACGCCAACTACTTCTACAACGTTCATATTTTCCTCAATCTATAAAAGGACATTCAAATGAACGTGAGAACAAGGAGAGACACTACTCTAAAGATCAAAGAGAGAAAAGAAGTACAAGAAAGACTTTCAAATACTTTTTCTCCATATTTGAGTGTTTCAAAGGAAGAAAGAGCTTCAAACTGCAAGTTGCTTCAATAATCATCATTCAAGCTATTTCTGATTTCTTCCTCGAGCTCAAAACTGCCTACACAAATCTGTAAAGTGTAGTTTTTATTCATTTCTTTATTTGGTTGTATAAATCTTGATTTAGCTTGAGTAGCTAAGATCAAGTGTATGCAAAGTAGGGTGTGATTGGAGTAAGACTCATCACCTACTTGTGCAAGTGAGTATATATGCCCCCTAGAGCTTTGAATCTAGAAGAGAGCAAGTGGCTCTAGTTGTGTATGCCCCCTAGAGCTTTGAATCTAGAAGAGAGCGGTGACTCTAAGTGTATTCTTGGAATACATAGTGGAACCCAAGTCACAACGGAGTGTGAGCTTGGAAGAGTGGAGTAGGGAAGGTTTGCCCGAACCACTATAAATCTTGTGTTCTACTTATTTTTACTGCTTTATCTTATTTGCTCTCCATTTGCTTAAAAAGGGGATTAACCTTTTCAAGGGGTTAAGATTTTTAAGTTTACCAAAAGAAATTTTAAAGAACCCAATTCACCCCTCCCCTCTTGGGTTTAGCCATCAACTCGGGACCAACAAGTGATATCAGAGCAGGTCTTTGAGTTTATCAAAGAGATCTTATTGAAATGGCATCCCAATCTACTTCCGTTCCCGCATTTGCTGAAGGCCAATCCTTTACAAGGCCACCGTTGTTTGATGGGAACAATTTTGGATATTGGAAGCTTCGTATGAAGCAACTCATCATGGCTACCGATATGGACTCTTGGATTGCTATCCAAGATGGAGTAATACTGCCTACCGATGAACGAGCTTCCAAATGGACCGATGAGGAAGTAAGAATAGTGAAGAGCAATGCCAAAGCTATGAACTCCTTATTTTGTGCTCTCACTGCTTCCGAGTATGATAGAGTATCCTCTTGCTTAACCGCCAAAGAGATATGGGATACACTAATCTCTATCTACGAAGGAACTTCTCAAGTCCAAGGGACGAGAAGGAATATTTTGATTGGAGAACTAGAGAACTTTAGAATGCGAGAAACAGAAAATATTTCTGAAATGTTTGCTAGATTCTCTAAGATTACTAATGCTTTAAAAGGTCTTGGAAAAGCAATATCTGAATCTGAGCAGGTCATGAAGATTTTAAGAGCTCTACCCGAATCATGGACTCCAAAGATCACTGCAATTGAAGAAGCCAAAGACCTCAACACGCTGAAGCTTGAGAACTTAATTAGCTCACTTATGTCACATGAGCTAATTAAGAAAAGGAATGAAGATCAACACAGGGGCAAAAGAGCAATTGCCTTAAAAGCCGCACAAGACACCGATGACACATCTTCTTCTCAAAATGACGACGAGATTGCTCTACTCACAAAACGATTCAGAAAATTTGTGAGGAAAGGCAAAAATTTCAGAAGCTTCAAAGAAAGAACTCCCCAAGAGAAGAAGAAAGAATCAACCAAGTGCTACCGATGCGGCGGTTCGGGACATATGCAGGCTCAATGTCCAACTCCCGAAGAAAACAAGGCAAAAGAACAAAGAAAGGATCGAGGGAACAATAGAAGATTCCAGAAATACAAAGGAAGAGGCATGTACGTAAATGATGAAGAATCTACGACGAGTAGCTTCTCAACCGATGACATAGAGGCGGAAGAATGTGCAAGAATTTGCTGCATGGCACAAATCGAGCAAGGAGAACAAATTATCTCAACAAAAGACACAAGCAATGAAGAGGTAAGTTCCAAACTCTCCCTTTCTAATTCAAGTTATTCTTCCTCTCATGAATGCCTCAAATGTACTGAATTAGATGAACTACAAACTGCATATGATTCATTATATGAAGAAATGAAGAAATTAGGAAGCAAGTTTACAATTAAGAAGAGACAATGTGATGCAACAATAATTGTAAATGGTAAACTTGCAGAAAGATTAGTCAAATTGAAAGATGAAACTGAATTGCTGAAAATGGAGAACAAATCATTAAATGAATCATTAGCTAAGTTCTCTAATCCAGGAGAAAGTGTTAAAATGTTTCTGAATATGACCTCCCAAACACATAAAAGAGGTCTTGGGTATCATACATTTGAGCAAGGAGAAAGTAGCAAATCAAATGAACAAATACTTGAGAAAAATCAAACTAAAAATGCATCTATATACAAGCCACAAAAGAAAAATTTTAAGTGGACTAGAAGACCAATGATTGAACCTTTGCATGCTTGGAGACCTACTCCAAGATTACCTTTGGCTTGTAATTTCTGCAATAAGATGGGTCATAAAACTTACAAATGTAATTTTAAGAAACTATATGACCATGGTGTTAAATTAGTTTGGGTTCCAAGAAACACAAGATTTGGGCTTTCAAAGTTAGATCAACTTAGATTAGATTCTATTACTAACCCAAATGGACCCATAAAATGGGTACCAAAAAGATAAGATTTATTTCCTTATTTTTCAGACATGTTTTAAGGCAAAGGCAAACAATGAATGGTTCATGGATAGCGGTTGTTCAAGGCATATGACCGGTGAAAGAAGTTTGTTTCATAAACTTAAGCCTTGCAACGATGGAATGGTTGCCTTTGGAAATAATGAAAAAGGTAAAATTAAAGGTAAAGGAAATATACTTAGTACCTCAAATGCATGCATGGAAGATGTTTTGTTTGTTGAAGGACTCAAACACAATTTAATGAGTATTAGCCAATTATGTGATAAAGGATATAAAGTTGTGTTTCAATCATCTATATGTAATGTATTTGATGGAGAACATATCATGTTTAGTGGTAAACGACATGGAAATGTTTATTTGGTTTCACTTGATGAATTGAATGATCAATGTCTTATGGCCATTGATAATGATCCATGGGTTTGGCATAAAAGGCTTGGACATGTAAACATGGGAAATATAAAGACCCTTTGGAAAAAGAATTTGGTAGAAGGATTACCAAAGTTGAAATATGACAAAGACAAAATTTGCAAGGCATGTCAATTATCAAAACAACCCAAGATGCCTTTCTCTACCAAAAAGGAAATTTTCACCACAAAGCCACTTGAATTACTACATATGGATCTATACGGGTCATCCGACATTCTAACCATTGGTGGAAAGAAATATGTATTTGTCATAGTTGATGATTTTTCAAGATTCACATGGATAATTCTCTTAGCTAGTAAAGATGAAGCCTTCTCTATGTTTGCAACTTTTGTGAATTTGGTGCAAAATGAAAAACAGAGTACTATTGTGACCATAAGAAGCGATCATGGTGGCGAATTCGAAAACAAACGATTCATGGAATTTTGTAATGAAAAAGGAATTCACCACACATTTTCTGCACCAAGAACTCCACAACAAAATGGAGTAGTTGAAAGGAAAAATAGAACTATACAAGAGATGGCTAGAACTATGCTAAATGAGAGCAATCTATCCAAGAAATTTTGGGGTGAAGCTGTGAGTACAGCTTGTCATGTTTTGAATCGTGTTACCATTCGAGCAATCTTGAAAAAGACTCCATATGAACTTTGGAAAGGAAGGAAACCAAATATATCTTATTTTCATGTTTTTGGATGTACATGTTATGTTTTAAACAATGGAAAAGTCAACTTGGGAAAATTAGATGCCAAAAGTGATGAGGCTATATTCCTTGGTTATTCATCAAATAGCAAAGCATATAGAGTATTCAATAAACGAAATCAAGTTGTAGAAGAATCCATACATGTTGTATTTGATGAATTTAACCAAACTCCGAGAAAGGAGGATGAACTAAGTGATGCAGATGAGACGAAAGGCAAAGAACAACCAAAGGAACTCGAGCTCAAGCCAGAAAATCCAGAGGAGGAAGAGGTAAGTGAAGGTAATGACTCTTACAAACCTCCAACTGATTTAAAGTTTAAAAATGCCCATCCAATTGAACAAGTTATTGGAAACATATATGAAGGAGTAAAAACTAGAAGATCAAAACAAAACGTTTATGGCCAATATGCGTTTGTATCAAAAATTGAACCAAATACCATTGAACAAGCTCTTAATGATGAAAATTGGGTTATTTCAATGCAAGAAGAGCTAAATCAATTCGAAAGAAACAATGTATGGCATTTAGTTCCTAGACCAAACAATCATACAGTCATTGGTACAAAATGGGTATTTAGGAACAAATTAGACGAAAGCGGTCTTGTAATTAGAAACAAGGCAAGATTAGTAGCCAAAGGGTATTCCCAAGAAGAAGGAATTGATTTTGAAGAATCATATGCACCCGTGGCTAGATTAGAAGCCATACGCATCCTACTAGCATTTGCTTCTCATATGAACTTCAAATTGTTTCAAATGGATGTAAAAAGCGCATTTTTAAATGGTTATTTAAATGAAGAAGTATATGTTGAACAACCCCCTGGTTTTGAAGAAAAGGATCAATCAAAGTATGTTTATAAATTAACCAAAGCGTTATATGGACTAAAACAAGCACCAAGAGCTTGGTACGAAAGGTTAAATAGTTTCTTGATTGATCATGAGTTTCAAAGAGGGAAAGTAGACACTACTTTGTTCATTAAGTACAAAAATAAAAATATTTTGATTGTACAAATTTATGTGGATGACATAATATTTGGTGCTACTGACGAAAAACTTTGTCAAGAGTTTTCTAAGATAATGCAGAGCGAATTCGAAATGAGCATGATGGGAGAATTAAATTTCTTCCTTGGACTGCAAATCAAGCAACAAAGTGAAGGAATATTTTTGAACCAGTCCAAGTATGTCAAAGAAATGCTCAAGAAATTCGGAATGCAGAATAGCAAAGGGGCAAACACTCCAATGAGCTCTACAATCAAGATCGACACGGACGAAAACGGTAAAAGTATCGATCAAAAGCTCTATAGAAGCATGATTGGATCCTTGTTATATTTAACTGCTTCTAGACCCGATATCTTATTTAGTGTTTGTATGTGCTCTAGATTTCAAGCATGTCCCAAAGAATCACATCTACTCGCTGTAAAAAGAATTTTTAAATATTTGATAAAAACTACAAACCTTGATTATGGTATCCAAAGGGGTCAACCTTTGATCTAATCGGCTATTCGGATGCAGACTTTGCCGGATATAAAGTAGATAGAAAAAGTACCAGTGGAACTTGTCAATTTCTTGGACATATGCTAGTTTCATGGCATTCAAGAAAACAAACAAGTGTTGCACTATCTACTGCGGAAGCCGAATACATAGCCGCCGGTAGTTGTTGTGCCCAATTACTTTGGATGAAACAGCAATTAAAGGATTATGGTATTGATTATGTTGATATTCCTATTAGATGTGATAATACAAGTGCAATTTGTTTGACTAAAAATCCTATATTGCATTCTAGAACCAAACATATTGATGTGAGACATCATTTTATTCGTGAACATGTTGAAAATCATGATGTGTGCTTAGAATATGTGAAAACAGAAGACCAAATTGCTGATATCTTTACCAAACCTCTAGCCAAAGATTCATTTTATAAAATTAGGAATGATATGAGGATGATAGAGCTTAACTAGGAAAAATTCATAAGAAAATTAAATTGGAAAATGTCAAGTCGATGAGTCAAGTCGACTCCAGGGACGCCAGGTCGACTCCGCTTTAGAAGCGAAGTCGACTCCGCTAGGGTCGAAGTCGACTCCGCCTCCAGGCGAAGTCGACTCCAGAAGGACCGAAGTCGACTTCGCCTAGGGCAAGTCGACTCCGCGAGCGCGACCGTCCGACTTCCGTGCCTATTTCTTCTTCTTCTCTTTCTTTTCTTCCTCATTTCTTTCCGGCCTCCCTGTTTCTCTTCTCCTCCGGCGATTCTCCTTATTGCTCCATCTCCGGCGACAGCCTTTTCTCCGGCGATTTCTTCCTCCTTTCCGGCAAAACCTTTTCTCTCTTTTCAGTTTTATTCTCCATTTCTTGCAAGTCCCATTCTCAAAATCCAAACTCCAAATGGCACCAAAGAAAGCAATATCAAAACCATACCCCAAACAGGTTCCCACACACCACAACCTTCATCTCAACCAAAAGAAGTTCCTAGAAGAACTAGGACTCCATCAAAAAGAGCCAGAGAGGAACCATCAACTTCGACGGGTAAACGGGTTCGATTCCAAACCTCCACTCAATCATCGGAACAAGCTACAAGGTCGGAAAGCCAACCTCATGCCCAAGCTTCACAAAGCACACACTCCGGAGCAAGCAGAAGGGGTACTGCGGCAACGGGCAAAACTCAAGTCTTAAAGATGCCCACTACATACTTCAGAACCGAAATCAATCACGGCCGGTTCTACAAGAACTTCTATGAACGAAAGGTATTCATACCGAAAATCATAGATTTCAAATTTTTGAAAGATTATGGGTCCGACATAGAAGACTTATTGGATTTTCAAGGATGGACCAAATTACTCAAAGAGGATGACAAGGTCTATCCAGATCTTACCAGAATATTTTACTATGAATGGGATGAAGAAAATTTTGGCACACATGTCAAAGAAGTAGATATAGATTTTGGAATCGGGTTAAGTCCAAGCCAAACCAGAGCAATGAGTCATTTAGGACAGATACTTGGAGTCCCTTTCATCGAAGAGCCTTTTCCGGAAGATCTTACCATGGATCAGATATATAATCAGCTCACCCGGAGTAACAAGTATCACCCGGGGATCAAATTTCTTCGATACATGGATTTGTCACCCAGACTTCGGGTACTAAGGCTTCTCATTGCTCATTGCATCTACCCCAAAGGTGGTGGTAGAAATCAGTTAAACCCACAAGAAGCTGGAATCTTATGGAAGGTAGCAAACAAAGTCAAAGTGAGTCTACCTAAATTATTTCTAGAAGCCTTGGCAAGTCGAAAGGATAATCCAAGGGGCGTCCTTCCTTACGGCACTTGGATCACAAAGATCCTCGAACATTTTGAAGTGGACATTGAAGGCGAGCCATTCGAAGTGATCAAGTCCACAAATGCAATCAACAAGGCACTAATTCAGAGGATGAAAATCAATGTACTTGAACTCCGACCTGATGCTCCAGAAGAAGAGCATCAAGAGGACCAAGCACAAGCTGAGGGGGAGCAACCTCCCGAAGCACCGGCTGCTCCAGAAGAGCCACCATCACCTCAATCCCACGGCTCCTACTCCCCACAAGGATCCGTTGCACGAGAACGGGTACCTCCAACCGCTTCTGAGGAGGTCACCCTAAGGGATCTCAAAGATGAAATCATTGCCATGAAGGCAGAAATGGGCTATCAAGAAAACCGGATGACAAGTCTTGTCACCGGTGTCCTTAATGCAATTGAAGATATGCATTCCCGACAAGATAGAATCGAGCGGGAAATGCGTAAAATCCGATATCATCTTGCATCAGGCCATCATAAGAAGAGACCCATGCCTGAACTCGATCCCTACGAGTCGGGTTCAGTTCATCGAGAGGCAACTCCCGATCACGCTTCTCTTGTTTACTCCTCGGCCCATCATTGTCCCATCAAACCTATTCCATATCCGATTTCTCAATTTCAATTCATCAAATCATTATTTTTGCTTGATTGACAAAAAGGGGGAGATAGAATAGGAATTGAGTTGAAAGTTTTTTTAAGTTTTGGGTTGGGTACATTGTATTTAAGGTTTCATTTATGCTTTAATTTTTGTTCTCTGTAATGAAACTTCATATATATATATATGAAAAGATGTTTTATTGGTTTTTGATTGATATGATTGATATATTTGATAAGTGATTGCAATTTTTATAAATACAAAGTATTCTTAATGATTAATACTCAATATATGGCTTGAAAGGTATTCAAGCATATTCTATGCCAAAATGACTAATGTTCTGAAAAAGTTCTCAACTCTAAATTATATGTTCAAGAAATATACTCTGTTTTCTCAAATGAACATGTTTGAATTTTTGAAAGGTATCAACTCAAAATGAAGTTTTATCAATCATCAAAAAGGGGGAGATTGTTGGAAACAATGTTCAAAATAAAACAAATTGGCCAAGGATTGAGTTTTGATGATTAACAAGAACTAGTTTGAGTATATATATATATGACTAATATGTTTGCCAAGTGTTTAAGGAAAGCAGAGAAGTCAAGTCGATCTTCGAGTCGACTTGAACTTCGACTTGGGAGTGAAGTCGATAGTGAAGTCGACTCCACTAACGACTTCAAACAAGCCAAAACTGGACAAAGTTGAAAATGGAATTCTGACGAGTGAAGTCGCAAGCCAAGTCGACTCCACATGCGACTTGGGTAGTCAAGTCGCATACGAAGTCGACTCCAGCATCGACTTCGAAGTACACAAAAATGTCCAGCGTTGAAATCTGGCTCCCGAAGATGCGAAGTCGCAGACGAAGTCGACTCCAAGTGCGACTTGGGCGAAGTCGCAAATCAGGTCGACTCCAACTTCGACTTAAGAAGTTTTGAAGTCCAAGATGAAGATTCAAGCATATCCAAGACATCCATTTGAAGTTTCTCACATACAAATGAGCTTTAAAGACTATTCTTAAAGTGACTTAAGATCAAAGCAAGAATCCAAGTTCAAGTTCAAATCAAGTCTATCAAGCTCAAAGCAAATCTTCAAGCTAGCTTCCAAATGGAGTAAAAATCAAGTCATGAAGACCCAGTGAGTCCAAAGCAAAGCAAGGAAAATACACATATTTTGCAAAAACTCAAAGCTTTCAAATGGTTTGCAAGACTCAAGACATTTCAAGAAGATCAAGGCGTTTCTGCAATAGACCAAGCCAAGTCGCAACCCAAGTCGACTCCAGGATCGACTTGAGTTGAAGTCTGAAAGCCAAGTCGACCCAAGTCTCAGACTTGAGTTTCTGAAGAACCCAAGTCGCAGGCCAAGTCGACTCCATGTACGACTTGGAAGCCAAGTCACAGGCCAAGTCGACTTCATCTTCGACTTGGAGTATAACGGTCAAATTTTTGACCGTTGGAGTTCATTTATTGCACGCCAACTACTTCTACAACGTTCATATTTTCCTCAATCTATAAAAGGACATTCAAATGAACGTGAGAACAAGGAGAGACACTACTCTAAAGATCAAAGAGAGAAAAGAAGTACAAGAAAGACTTTCAAATACTTTTTCTCCATATTTGAGTGTTTCAAAGGAAGAAAGAGCTTCAAACTGCAAGTTGCTTCAATAATCATCATTCAAGCTATTTCTGATTTCTTCCTCGAGCTCAAAACTGCCTACACAAATCTGTAAAGTGTAGTTTTTATTCATTTCTTTATTTGGTTGTATAAATCTTGATTTAGCTTGAGTAGCTAAGATCAAGTGTATGCAAAGTAGGGTGTGATTGGAGTAAGACTCATCACCTACTTGTGCAAGTGAGTATATATGCCCCCTAGAGCTTTGAATCTAGAAGAGAGCAAGTGGCTCTAGTTGTGTATGCCCCCTAGAGCTTTGAATCTAGAAGAGAGCGGTGACTCTAAGTGTATTCTTGGAATACATAGTGGAACCCAAGTCACAACGGAGTGTGAGCTTGGAAGAGTGGAGTAGGGAAGGTTTGCCCGAACCACTATAAATCTTGTGTTCTACTTATTTTTACTGCTTTATCTTATTTGCTCTCCATTTGCTTAAAAAGGGGATTAACCTTTTCAAGGGGTTAAGATTTTTAAGTTTACCAAAAGAAATTTTAAAGAACCCAATTCACCCCTCCCCTCTTGGGTTTAGCCATCAACTCGGGACCAACAGTAATGACTCATTTTGTGTAAAATAGAAAATAACCTCCTTAAAATCAATGTCTTCATATGAACCACTGGCATGAATTGGTAAAAGCATAAACCTAGCAAACTCTTATTCTGTGAAACTAACTTCAATTCTTCTCAAAAAGGATGTGTAAGTAGTGCCTTTTGGTGCTAAATTGAAATAAAAGTGTTTCAGAAAATCCGAATAGAAATAAAAATCTTTCTTCAGAAATTCAAGAAGCTCATATTCTTTCAACCAATGCACAAATCTAAACATCTCTTTGCCAAAAAATAAAAAATTCACTTTTTAACTTTAGTAAATATTCGATGTGAAAATTTATCCACAAAAGCATCTTCATCAGACGGGTGGTGAAATTTTGAAACTTTTGATGGGGCGACAACATTATTTGTAGAGTGTGACATTCGAGCAGCTTAACAAGATCGATGTCTAGAACCCGTAGAATTACCTTGCATGAAACTTTACGAGGTAGACATGCGAGATGTAAACACGAGGAGAAAGGTTTGCATTCTCATTGATGTGGATGTCGGAACCTTGACGTTGATGAGTGGATGGAGGATCCGATGGTGTTGAATCCGCCTTCCGCTTTCCTTTTATGGCGCCCCAATCTGAGCGTCAGATCATGAGCCTTACTTCGGGATCATTTATTGATTGTTAAATGCGAATAGGAGTGTTGCCCTGTCACACGGCGGGTTTTTAACATTTCTCATACATTTATATTTTACTCCATAGGAGTTTACATCATGATAATATATTCATTGATACACCAAATCTCCATCTAGCCATCTACAAGCTCTATTAGATATACTCAACATGTATTCACAACTCATCATTTTCATCATATACCATAAAACTTCGTAACATTCATGTCATATCAAAATCATATATATACAAACAACTCATCTTTTTTTTTCAAGTTAATAACATATCTCAATTTATATCACTCATCAAAGATGTTTAATTTCATAGAATGCAAACAAACTTGCAAAAATCCTTTCCATAGAACACCACCATTCATATTGATGCATACAAAGGAATGCAAGAGTTGTGTCTCTTCATTTAAACCTGTGCTTTTCCTCTGCAGCCATCCTGGTACCTGTCTTAGGGTTTGGAAAACAAATCGTGAGTATTAACTCAATAAGCAAGCTGCATAATTTTCAAGTAAAGTTTTCCTTTGTAATAACCTTTCGAAATAGCCAACATCATACCCAATATGAGTACATCATGAATAATGCAAATGCGTTATTATCAACATAATATGAACATCGTAATGATGGTACGCTAGCTAGGCGACCATTCGGTCATCCTGCTCTCATCTCAGGGAGGACGCCGCCGGTCTTTGGCCTATTTTAATGACTTGGTCACACTAGAGGGGGACAATCAGTCTGCTTACACCTCTAAAGTGGACTTAGTTCCTTGTGCAACATGAGCATGGACATGCTAGCATGATTTTCATGAATAATCATTTGAACCATCATTTCTCAACATCATTTTAAATGAAATAGTATTCAAGTCAATTTCCAAGAGTTATTGGAATGACCATCCTTAAATAATGTCAAAAGCATTTAAACATTAATTTGAAATATAAATTTCTAAAAGAATTTAAATATCAATTTCCAACACAATATCAACATTTTGAGAAAGCATATTTTCAAATGTTTGCTTGCTTACCTATAGTCACTTTAGTCCCTTTCTTCCACTTTTTCTTTGCCTTTGCCTAGATGCATGAAATGATATTTCATTCATATACAAAAAAATTCATATGCTTGCACATCTTATAGTTTTTCAAACCACATAAATTTACCTCAACTTAACATAACCCACTTTTCTTTCAAGTTGGGTTTCATTTTTTTCCAATTCACACATTGGTGTGACTCATGATTTCATTTTGACCATTCTTTTCATTTTAATACCCTTATTTAGGGTAAGCTTTCAAATTCATTACAACCATTAAATTTAACTCAACATATGAAAGTTTATCACTTTCCATTTATCATTTAACACCCATACTTTGTATTTTCACATTGGGGCTCATTCAAGGCACTTGTTTATGAGTTAGGGCTACTAATTTCAATATCAAAATTTTAAGATTTTTATAATTTTCCCAAAACAGCCCTAATTTTTCTCATTTTGCTATATTTCCTTCTCATTTTTGCACTTAAGCTAATTATACATGTTCATTCCCTATCCTTGCCAATCCATACCCTTCACGTGCACCTTCTAATTACACATACATCATGTGTTAATCAATTTAACATGAAACAGAATTTTACTTTCCATTTTGTCTTAGTTTAAACACTTATTTTCACATTAATTAGGGTTTCATCTTGAAACTAAAATTCCTCAATTAAATGGTTCGAAACAGCAACTTTTCTACTCAATTTCTCCACCTTGGACGTCCCCATCATATATGTCATGTGAACAGATTTTTAATTTTGGTATTAACCCATTTGGACGTCCCATCATCAAGGCCATATAAAATAGATTTTTGCCTTTTCTTTTCAACCCTTTGGACGTCCCATTTTATTCCATAAATGGGGTATTTTACCCATATAATTACTCATATATCTTGTTGTTCAAGTCATACATCATTTCCACCCTAAATGAATGGAAATTTCACCTAGTTGTCAGTCTAAAGTTTCACCCAACTAAGGTCTATCAAACAAGCTTGGTTTAACATAATTTAAATATGAAAATAATTCACATAATCCATATATATAACATGCTCAAAACAGCAATATTAATCTGAAATTACTAAAAATTCCAGCATGGTGCACTTGTTGTAAACAACTCTAAATTCATACATAACCTTCTTGAATGCTTGAATTAAATCTCCTAATTAATTTGACATTTAACAAACCTATCAAGGGCTACAGGAAACATCACTTAAAGGTTCATAAATGAATCAATTTATGAGTCATTATTTGAGCTAGAAAACTTTCAATTTAACAAAACCAAAACTTAGTTTTAAGCACCTACTTGTGATGTGTGGTTTGCCTCCTCTTTCTCAAGTTGGTTTCTCCCTTTTCTTCTTCTTTTTCTTCTTGCTTGTGTGTCACCTTGCTGGTCCCTTTTCTATTTTTTTCCTCCTTTTTTCTGCCCAAATGGACGTGCAAACTGCCCATCCCTTTCTCTTTTATAATGGGGTTTTTAATCCCTTTTCCACCACATTTTGAGGTTAAATAAATCCATATTAAGCAAAAGCAACAAGGAAGAAATATCAGATAGCCTTATTGAAAAAGCAAACTAAAATGAAAAACTGGAGAATAAATCTAACTAAATGCATCAATATGCATGATATCATGTTTATGATAAAAATAAACTATATAAATATTTGCCAATATTATTTGTTTGCTAACAAAAAATAGAAAAAAATTTTGAAGTTCACCAAAACACAAAAAATTGTCTATCTCCCATCATATGAATCAGAATCACCTGCATGAAACTTAAACCTTACTCATCATCGGAATCCGACAAAAGAATATGAGAGGATGAATAGTTGGAGGATTTGGATGATTGACCCTTGGTTTTGCTGGATTTGGAAGGTTTGGATCTTCGAAAATGGGGTAGAACTTGAAACTCATATGGCTCTTTTCCAGGAGGGTGCGGTCTGGATGGTGGTTCAGGGGACAAACCCATAGCATGATGACTGTTGTTGTTGGCAATCTCTTGAAGAAGATCATTCAGTTCGGGTAATCCAGCAGTCAAACATATTCTATCAGTGTTATCTCTTAAATCTCTCATACTAGCACCTAACTATCTACTATCCTCACACAAGCTGCCAGTAGCAAATTCAAGTTGTTGCATCATTGTTGAAATTGAATTTCTCACCATTGGTGTGGCAGTAGCAATAGTGGATGCAACAGTGGTGATGCTTTCTTATGTATGAGAAAAAGAAGTGACAATTTAATGCTTGAACTCATTAAAATCATGGGTTAAAGTTTCTAGTTTAGTTTCAATGGTTCCCATTCTAGAATTTAATTGTTGAAAATTAGATTCTAAAAAGGATTGGAGAGAAGAGAAATCAACATTGACGGAATATGGTTGAAGGGGTATACCTGCTGAAGATTGAGGTGCATAATTGGGTTTAGAAGACGCGGTGCCCACTTGAGGAGTTGGATTGGTAGGCGAAATGTGAGGTGAGTCAGTAGGCTTTTGAGTTGAAGAATTGACTTCTGCTATCACACTATCATGGAAAGGCGAAGGTGGGATCGACTCATTTTCAGATTTAGCATCTCTAGGAGAACCACCTTGATATCCATGATGTCTGTCACCACCCTAGTAACCATCTTGTCCATCTTGTTTTTGACCAAGTCCAATATCCGGATCATCACTTTGAACAAAAACCCTTTGTTGTTGTGGAGGAGACTGATGACTTGCTGCATGTAAGTCTGAATTGACAACCCATTCACCATCACCAATACGAGTATACCGCATACGCTTGAGTGTAGATTCATTTATCACATCATAGCTTGTTGGTTTGATAGGTGCTTCTCTTCTCAAATTAATGTTGAAATTCTGAAATAGCCTTGTTAAATACATAGCATAGGGCAAACTTCCATTTGCTCTCTTTTTCTGTGACAACATATAAGATAACATCACACTAGTAATGTTATAGGGCTTGTTTTTCACAATTACCCACATTAAATCCAAATCATCAAGTGTAACTATATCATATCCTCCCCCTTTAGGTAGAAAACAATGTGCAACAACCAAATATAGCAATTTCTAGTTTGGAAAATTCCTTGTTTGTAAAATTGCATTGTTGCTGAGTTAACGATTCATTTTGTATAAAATAGAAGATAACTTCCTCAAAATCAATGTCTTCATATGAACCAGTGGCATGAGTTGGTAAAAGCATAAACCCAACAAACTCTTCTTCTGTGAAACTAACTTCAATTCCTCTCAAAAAGGATGTATAAGTAGTGCCTTCCAGTGCTAAGTTGAAATAAAAGTGTTTCACAAGATCTGAATAGATATAAAAGTCTTTCTTTAGAAATTCAAGAAGTCCATATTCTTTCAACCAATGCATAAATCCAAACAGCTTTTTACCAAAAAATAAAAACTCCACCTTTTTACCCTTGGTAAATATTCGATGTGAAAATTTACGCACATAAGTGTCTTCATCAGACGGGTGGTGAAAATTTGAAACTTTTGGAGAAAGGTTTGCATTCTCATTGATGTAGATGCCAGAACTTTGACGTCAACGAGTGAATGGAGGATCCAAGGGTGTTGAATCCGCCTTCCACTTTCCTTTTGCCTCATAAGAGTGTTTTTTTCCAGCCTGCGCACCACCTTTTCGAGCCATAAAGTGAACACATAATGGAATTGAATGGACTTGAGAGATGGGTTTTTTTTGTGGAATGGAGCAAACAGTAGAAAGGAGGAGAGAGAGAAATTTGATTTTCAAAAATCAAATTGCTAAAAATTTGATTTTTAAAAAAACAAAACAAAAGATTTGGATAGAATTTTGAGAGAGAGAAAGAGATTTGATTTTCAAAAATAAAAAAATGTGATTTAAAAAAAAAAAGAAGTTTCAGATAGAATTTTGAGAGAGAGAGAAAGAGATTTGATTTTCAAAAATAAAAAAATTGATTTAAAAAAACAAAATAGAAGATTTGGATAGAATTTTGAGAGAGAGATAGAAAGAGATTTGATTTTCAAAAATAAAAACAAATTGATTTTTTAAAAACCAAAAACAGAAAATATGGAGAGAATTTTAAGGTTGTGTGATTTTTTTTAATAGTTGTTGGAGAGGAGTTGCGTTAAAGGCATGAAGCGGTAGAGTCTAAAAGAAATGCAAAAAGGAAGAGAGCCGTGAGCGGACAAGTGCCGTGAGTGGGTAAAATTCGATACAGGCTTAGCTTCCATGTAAAGGTGATGCGTACACGTTTCCTTTGCTTTGCTTTCGTTTATTTTTTTTTAAAAGGACAGATTCCAGTATATGCAAGTGTTGACTTTATCAATGCACTCATTTTTTATTTTTAAAAGCTCGTACCTTTGCCTTTTCAAAGCTCGTTGCTTTTGTGTTTTTTTTATAAAACCGTTGCTTCTGTTTATGTGATTTTAACGTGAACTTTTCTTTTTCATTTTTTTATTATTTTTTACAAGAGGGTTTTTTTAAGTTTTTTTTATTCTATCTTATCTGTTTATCGTTCTTACTTTTGTTTTTTTTTTTGCTTTGAACGACATTTGCCGTTCATTTTTCTGGCTAGTTTATTATTATTATTTTTTCAACAGTTTGATTAAACGGTTGATCTTAGTAAACAATTTTATTTAAATAGTTTTTTTGCTGTTTTTTTACATTTTTTTTAATTTTTTTTTTAAAAAAACTCTTTATTAAAAAAACTTTATTTAAAAATAAAACTAAAATTGGCAGATAAATATATAATTTTAAAATTATCAACCACATGATATAATATTTACATAAATGCATGTGTTATGAAAAAGGATCGATTACACCCAATTCCCTTCTTATGTGAAGAAATTTTTCAAAGGGAAGTGGTTTTGTAAAAATATCTGCTAGTTGATCTTCCGTGGGAATAAATTCAATTGAAATTTCGTTTCGTGATACATGATCTCTTAAAAAATGATGTCTTACCTCAATATGTTTAGTGGGTGAATGTTGTACAGGATTTTTAGACAAATTTATTGCACTCGTATTGTCACATCTAATTGGAACATTTATATATGACAATCCATAATCACACAATTGTTGTTTCATCCACAAAATTTGTGCACAACAACTAGCACATGCAATATATTCAGCCTCTGCAATTGATAATGCAATTGAGCTTTGTTTCCTAAAGTACCATGATATAATCATACCACCCGAAAATTAACAAGTACCACTTGTACTTTTTCTATCCATTTTATAACCTGCAAAATCTGCATCTGAATATCCAATTAAGGTAAAAGTGGACTCTCTAGGATACCAAATGCCCAAGGTGGGTGAATCAACTTGTTGGTCCCGAGTTAATGGCAATTACCCAAGAGGGGAGGGGTGAATTGGGTATTTAGAAATTTTCAACTTAAACAGAAACTTACTCCGAATTAATCTAGTCCCCTTTATGAAGAAACAAAATGGAATGCAATAGTGTAGAGAGCAGAAACAAAAATCAACATACAAGATTTTATAGTGGTTCAAACAACCTCCCTACTCCACTCTTCCAAGCTCACACCTCTTGTGACTTAGGTTCCACTATCGTATTTCACAAATACAACTAGAGCCACTGCTCTCTTCTAGATTCCAGCTCTAGGGGGCATCAACAATTCACAGCACAAGTAGGTGACGAGTTCCACTCCGATCACACACTACTTTGCTTACACTTGATCTTAGTTACCCAAACTAAATCAAGTTCAATACAATAAGAAATAAGAAAAGAAAGTTTCTACACGTTACTGTTGTGTAGAAGCAGATTTGGCGCAGAGAAGAACTTTTAACGCAGACTTAATGATTCAGCAATCAGCTCTCGGCAGTTTGAAAGCGGAGTTCTTCTTCTAAATGTTGGCTTGATCACTTAAAGCTCTGATAGATGAGAGTTATGCACATTCAATGAATTCTCAGCTACCCTCCTCGTTCATATTGAATGCCTTATATAATTTGCGAGGGAATCCGAACGTTTGGAGGTAGGTGGCACGCATTTAATGCACCAACGTTCGGAAATTTTCCGACCGTTGCGACCCAAGTCGCAGGTGGAGTCGACTTCGGGTGCGACTTCGTCCAAGTCGCAAATGGAGTCGACTTCGGGTGCGACTTCGCCTGTTCGCAGCTTCTTCAAGTTCCAGTCTGGGTCGACTTGGTCCTCGACTTGACCCAAGTCGTAGGTGGAGTCGACTTCGGGTGCGACTTCACCTCGGCAGCTTGCTTGATGAACTTGAAATCCTTGGAATGCTTTGCTTGCTTGAATTTCTTCATGTTTGGTTGTTCTTCCCTTGATTTATATTTCTATGAACACTGTATGATCATTCTAGTTTGATGTCCTTTAGCTCCATGACTTGCAAACTTTGAATCCTTGAGTCTTGAATTTTTGTATGTATGAACAAGTCCAATATATTTGATTAGAATGGTTGAGTTCATGCATCTTGCTTTTTTTGGACTTGGATTAGTCTACATATGTTCCAAGTCGAATATCTGAGTTGACTTAGTCTTCAACTTGACTCAAGTTTATCTTGAAATCGACTTATTCCTCGACTTGACTTTTGAAATTTCTGCCCTGTTCGATTGAAGTCGATGCTGGAGTCGACAGTCAACTTGGGATGCGACTTCGGCACCTCTCATTCTCGATTTCAACTCTGGAAGGAAATGACGTCTTGAAGTCGCTGCTGGAGTCGACTTGGGGATCGACTTGACTTGCTATGCTTCATATTCTTCAATTTTATAACCTTTAATCATTTCCACAAACATGTTAGTAACCAAAACTTACTCGAATTGATTTGTTAATCATCAAAACATAAACTTAGCATATTTTCCACATGTTTCCAACATCAACAAGGTATTTAAATATACGTTTAACAGCACTCATTTGTGATTCTTTTGGATTTGACTGAAAACGTGCACACATATAAACACTAAACAAAATATCAGGTCGACTTGCAGTTAAATACAAAAGTGAACCGATCATGCTCCTATATAACTTTTGATCTACTGGCTTAACCTAAATCATCCTTATCCACTTTTATGCTTGCACTCATGGGGGTAGACATATGCTTTACATTTTCTATTTTGAACTTTTTCAACATTTCCTTAACATATTTTGTTTGAGAGATAAAAATACCTTCATTTTTCTGTTTTACTTGAAGTCTCAGAAAGAAGGTAAGCTCACCCATCATGCTCATTTTGATCTCACTCTGCATCAAATTTTCAAAATCCTTGCAATACAACTCATTAGTAGACCCAAAAATTATATCATCCATATAAATTTGTACAATTAAAATGTCTTTGTGAATATTTTTGATAAATAAAGTAGAGTATCAACCTTGCCTCTTTTGAATTTTTTTCTCTATCAAAAACTCACTAAATCTATCATACCAAGCTCTTGGAGCTTGTCTTAATCCATAGAGAGTTTTTGATAGTTTGAACACTTAATCAAGGTGTTCATGATCTTCAAAACTTGGTGGTTGTTTGACATAAACCTCTTCATGTATCAAACCATTCAAGAATGCACTTTTTACATCCATTTTAAAAAGTTTAAACTTTCTGAATGATGCAAAGACAAGTAACATTCTTATGACTTCAAGTCTAGCTACAGGTGCAAAAGTCTCATCAAAATCAATACCCTCTTCTTGAGAGTAACCTTGTGCAACTAGACATGCTTTATTTCTAACAATGATCCTAGACTCGTCAAGTTTGTTTCTAAAAATCCGTTTTGTACCAATAACTGGATGATCATCAGGTTTAGGCACAAGTGTCCACACATTATTTCTTTTAAATTGATCCAGTTCTTCTTGCATAGGAATTATCTAATTTTCATCAGCTATTGCTTCATCAACCTTTTTAGGTTCAATGTTAGAAATAAAAGCATAATGGCCCAAGACAGTTTGAAGTGAATTTCGAGTTTTGACTTTGTCATAAACATCACTAATAACCTGATTAAGTGGATGATTCTTATGTATTCGCAGATTTAGAGGTTTTCTAAGAACATTACTTGCACTTACCATTTCTTTATCTCCTGATGTTTTTTGTATGTCAAGAATGTTTTCTTCTTCATCTGAAAAAACAACCTTTCTCGGCCTGGTGTTAGATTCATCAAAGGTGACATGTATTGACTCTTCAGCTGTGCAAGTTTGCTTATTATAGACTCGGTATGCTTTGCTGGAAGAAGAATAACCAAGAAAAATGCCTTCATCACTTTTATAATCGAATTTACCTAGGTCATCTTTTCCATTATTTAGTACAAAGCATTTACAACCAAAAATATAAAAATATGCAATGTTTGGCTTTCGACCTTTCCACAATGCATATGGAGTTTTCTTTAAAATTAGACGAATATAAACACGATTTATGTTAAAACATGCAATGTTTGCTGCTTCAGCCCAATAGCTATGTGACAAATCAGCATCAATCAACATTGTTCAAGCCATTTGAATTAATGTTCTATTCTTTCATTCAACAACTTAATTTTGTTGTGGTGTTCTAGGAGCTGAGAAGTTATGATTTATTCCAAAACTGTCACAAAATTCTGCAAAATGATGACTGTCAAATTCTCTTCCATGATCACTTCGAATTGCAAATATTTTCAATTCACGTTCATTTTGAATTTTGCGATAAAATTTTTGAAATAAATTAAAACATTCATCTTTGCTTCCTAAGAACAATACCCATGCATATCTTGAAAAATCATCGACAATGACATAGGCATAATGTTTTCTAGCTAAACTTCTAGTCTGTGTAGGTCCAAATAAATCCATATGCAGTAACTACAGAGGTTCTATTGTTGACACAATTCTTTTGATTTAAAAGAAACCTTCTTTTGTTTACCAAATTGACAAACATCACAAATATATTTTAAATTAATTTTGAGTTTGGTAAACCATCAACAAGATTAAACTTTTACAGTTTCTTTAATGTGTGAAGGTTTGCATGTCCTAATCTTCTATGCCAAATCAGAATCTCATCATCTACTACAGATAAGCACTTTATATGGTCTACACTAAGATCTATAATATACACATTTCCATTCCTTTTTTCACAGCAAATATTATTTCCCATATTATCACGAATTATACACATATCAGACTTAAACACAACTTCAAGGCTTTTATTACAGAATTGACTAATACTTAAGAGATTATATTTAAGTCCTTCTACATAAAACACACCATTTATTTCAATGCCTCCGCAACTTACCGTACCCATACCTCTGATGAAACCTTTATTGTTGTCTCCAAAAGTAACCTTACCTTTATTTTGCATTTCTAAGAACTTGAATGCATTTTTATTTCCGGTTGTATGATGTGAACAACCACTATCCATATACCATCTTATTTGGCAAGTTGTCTTCATGCATTACTGCAAAACATAAAAAAAAACTTTACCGTTTTGGTACCCATTTCATGGGTCCAAACTGGTTAGTATCAATATTATATATTTTAGGTTTCCAAACCAATTTTGCTCCAAACATTTGCAGTTTTCTAACTGGGCAAATATATGAAAAATGTCCAAATTTACAACAAAAATTGCAAATTCCATTTTAATATCTAAAAATTTTATCAGACTTTTGATTATTTACTTTTTTGTTTTGTTTTATTTGATTTTTCAAATTTTCATTTTCCTCAGCAAGAGATTTTATTTGCATTTGCAAATTCATATTTTTTTCTTTTTCACATCTGAGATCAATTTTTAATTTTATATATTTATCTGATAAAGTAGTGAATTCTCCAACTAGTTCAGCATATTCTTGTTCTAATTGATCAATTGTATAACTTACCTCAGAATGTTCAGATTCATATTCGTTATTTGCCATAAATCCTAAATGTGATGTAAGATTTGCTTTATCATCATCAGATCCTGAAGTGACTGATAGCGAAGTATCACTATCACACCATGCACCATAGCTTTGATTTTTTCTTTTGTTGAAATCTTTCTTTTCAACAGGAGAGGGGCATGCATTCTTAAGGTGTCCAAAACCTTTACAGTTATAACACCTTATTTTATCTCCTTCTCTTTTCTCAAAATCGTTCCTCTGGTCCTTCTATTCTCTTTTCCTTTCAGGTTGTTGTTGTATCCTTCTAGCGGCTACATTCCTATTGTTGTTGTTGTTGTTGTCGTTTCCTCGATTTCGAGTGATGAACCGTCTTATATTTTTTGTCAACATAGCAATGTCTTCATTTTCATCACCTACATTATCATCAGAATGATCAGAGGAAACTTTGAGACCAATTATCTTCTTATCTTTTGGATCATTATCATCATTTTTCTTCATAATGATCTCATGTGTCATAAGAGAGCCTATTAATTGATCAACAGACATGGTTGTTAAATCCTTGGCCTCCTCTATGGCTGTAACCTTTGCAGTCCAAGAAGAAGGAAGTGATCTCAATATCTTCTTTACCTGTTCCTTTGCCTCAATAGACTTACCAAGTGCTTTCAAAGCATTAATTATGTTGGTGAATCTGCAAAACATCTCAGTAATAGATTCATTAGATTTCATCATAAAATGTTCATAGTCGTGCATCAACATATTTATCTTGGACTCCTTAACTTGAGAAGTACCCTCGTGTGTTACCATGAGTGTATCCCAAACCTCTTTGGCTGTGGCACAAGCAGATACTCCATTAAATTTCGATGGGCAAAGTCCACAATATAAAACATTTAGAGCTCTGGCATTTAAATGCACTTGTTCATTTTGTTGTTCATTAGGTTCGATTATATCATCTTCAGGTAAAATAACACCTTTATGAACAACATTCCAAAGTTTTAAATCTTGACCCATGATAAAGATCTGCATTCTGCGCTTCCAATATCCATAATTTGTGTCATCGAAATATGGTGGTCTGGTTATGGAATGACCTTCACCATATCCAATCTCCACTTTCTTCTCAGTTGTCATGATCCCTTTGGAGTAGTTCAAAGACCGCTCTGATACCAATTGTTAGGCCCGTATGAAACTGATAAAAGAAAGGAATAATAGTGCAAAGAGTGATCTAAGAAGAAACATGATAAATTTCACATACCACAAAAATAATCCAAAGAAGACACTACAAATTATAGTGGTTCGGTTAACACACCTACACCACTCTCCAAGTCAACGCCTTGACTCGGGTTTTCACTAGTCAACTTAGAACTCAAGTTACAGTGGTACGATCTCAATCGTCTTCTGGATTACACAAACGGCTCCAAGTGGCACGTGAAGCTTTCCACAAATCACAATGAAAGCTTTCCTCTTGAATTAGACAGCCTCTAATTCAAAGTAAAATAAATAAAAATGAAATAAAGCTTACAACCAATTTAATAGCACAGAAGCACAGAGATGAAGCTTTTAGTAGGATGGCCACGACGATCTTCAATATGTTGCTTCTGATAGATGGACAGAGGATCACAGTGAATGCTTTGAGACAGATCTGCACTTTTGAAAATGTTCTCTCTGAATTGAATTTCCAGTTGAAATTCATTGTCTATTTATAGCTTTTAACTTCCAATCGCCAAGAGAGATTTTCTCCACCAAATCCGCAACCAATCGGATTTTTCAACAACCTGTAACAACTTAACAAACTGAAACTGCAAAGAGAGATTTTCTCCATTAAATCCGCAACCAATCAGATTTTTCTCAACAACCTGTAACAACCCAGGACAGCTCTTCAAACTAGCCACGTCATCATCCAATCACTTATCCATTTATCTTGCTAAGCAAATCGTTAAAGTTTTAACTCAAAAACTGTTGAAATTTCAAACCAAAACAGTTGAAGTTTGAAACTAAATAAGTTGAAGTTGCAAACCAAAACTGCTAAAGTTCTACAACAAAACCTCAACAAATTTACAACACAATTCAATGCTAATTTGTTACAACCATTCATCACAAACCATATACAAGCAACACATTTTAAGCATTAAATTCTTAACTTGTCTATCATCAAAATAGTATGAGTCAACACACCTCTTTCACATCTTCCATCTTTGCAATATCCTCTAGCATCGAATCAATACTATGTGCAACACATGGTGTCCATACAATGGATGGATATTTATCATTCAGTAAATGACCAGCAAGTTGATAGTTAGATGCATTATCAGTCACTACTTGTACAACATTTCTAGGTCCAACTTCCTCCACAACAGTGGTGAGTAATTGAGAAAACAATTGACCAATTTTTGAATGTTCGAAAGCATCAACAGACTTTAAAAATATAGTTCTCTAAGGACAATATACTAGAAAATTTATCAAGGTCCTTCCCTTTTGATCTGTCCATCCATCAGCCATTATAGAGCAACCAAATTCTTTCCACATTTCCTTAAATGATTCAATCTGATCCCTTATTTCCTTTACATTCTTTTTCAATAAGAAACCTCTTAAATCATGATATGTTGGAACTTTAAATCCATATCCAATTGAGCATGCGTGAACAAACATAGATTGAAAGTGCATAGAATTTGCAGCATTAAATGGAATACATGAAGCATCAAACCACTTCGTAATTTCTGAATGTGCCCTTTGAATTGCATCCTTACCAGCCATAACACTCTTAATAGATGGTTGCACACTCCCATTAGGTCCCTTCATTTTCTTTGAACTACCCTCTATGTTTCTTTTCAAACTAAGGCTCATAACAACATCTTCTTCTTCATCAATAACTTGGTAGTCAGAAAATGGGCTAGTTTTGGGAAGAGAGGGGTTTTTACTAGTGGTTGCAGATGTACTACTAGTTGCAAGATTATTTTTCATGTCTAAAAGTACATTAGGTGAGACCTTTTTACATACAGCTACATCACCCTTTACAATTGCCAGATGTTTTTTCACCCTATAAATTCCTCCCCCTGAGAAAATTTCCCACAATATAAACATTTGTATTTATTTTTTTCTAATTCAACTAAATGATTCCATGCAATATCAGTCCTCTCACTAGTGGGTTTTGACCCAGACTCTATTGTACTACCAACTATCGGTGTTGCATTTGATCCTGTAGGAGTATGAGACTGGTTTCCACTTTCAGATGGGTTTGATTACGACATGATGATTAAATAATTACCTAAAATAGTAAAATGAAAAATTTATTTATCATGCATTTAACAATATTTTCTCAAATGGACAATTAAAATAATTTTCCCAATATCAGCATATGAACAATCAACAATAAATCATGCAAACAACTTGTTCAATAATATCTCCAACATCAGCATACAAACAATCAACAAAAAATCATGCAAACAACCTGTTCAACTAATTAAACCAAGAACAACATACAAAAAATATGCTATTCAACCTGAATATAGATTAATTCCAACTACTCCTGTCAAAAATCAAGTAATAAATGCATCTATATGATGTGAACTTGCTGGATCACATCACCACTATGAGGGCTACGTAATTGATTGAAAGAGGAAACTGATCAAAATCAATGATTACCGTGGCTTTAAATGAGTGACAAATGTTATGTCACAAATCACCATATGTTGGCTGAAATTGTTTAAGAGCAATGGATTTCAATAATCATTACTGAATCTCTAGTAAACATATGCTTCTACTATGAGAAATATTTGCAAGATTGGACTGTGCAGAAATTAAAGTGTTATAAGTCAAGCCCATAAACACAGGGAATCAATGCTAACACCTTTCAACATAAGAAATTATGCCAGGAAATCAAAATAAGAAAATGTGGTAAAGAGAATTATTATTTGCAGTAGGAGAGAGAAAAGGAGCACACAACAACGAGGATCCACAAATGGCCGCCGTGAGGATTTCACCAGCTGCTGTTGTTGCGTTGCTGCCGATTTGTGCAGCAGGGGGGTCATTGCCGATTTAGGCAGGGACGGGGGCAGGCTGGGGCAGAGACGAGGGCAGGCTAGGGCAGGGATGGGGGCAGGCCAGGGTAGCGACGAGGGCACACTGGGGCAAGGATGGGGGCAGGCTGGGGCAGGGACGGGGGCAGGCGACCGGCGTCGGGAGAGAGAGAGTTGCCATCAGGCGCGAACGAACGGTCGGCGAGCGCAGGCAAGCGCTTAGCGTCGTGCGAGGCGGCGAGCTCAGTGCGCTCGACAAGATGGCGATTGCGTCGAGGTAGCAAGCGGCGAGTGTGTCGAGGCGAGCGCTGCGAGGTGGCGATTGCGTCGAGGTGAATGCGGCAAGCGCGGCGAGGGCGGCGAGCGCGAGCGTTGGCGACGGGTGAGTAATAGGGTTTCATGAAGGGGAAACGAGAGAGGGCGAGCGGGCGTTGGGAGCAATGGGTTTGTTTTTGGGTTTTTTTAAAGTGTATAACTATATATTAGGTTCGACGGTATGACCGGGCGAATTCGGTTCAACACATTCCGGTTCGGACAATTTTATATAATTGGACCGAACCGCATGCAAATGAACTGGAAGTTGGACTGGTTCCCAGTTACACCGGTCCGACCGGCCATTCTGGTCCGGTTCGGTTCTAACAAGACTGGTCCGTGGAAGTGGGAGGCATTATATCGAATAAGCCGAAACTTTGGAATTGTAAACAGAACTGCTGTGTGGGCTGTGAAAATATTCTTCTGGTCGTCTTTATTTGGCCATTCTAGTTTAATTTAAAAAAGAAAGGAAATGTTCAGTTGGGAACCGGATTCTCTTTATTGGTGGATGATCTTGCTCTCTCCGCCACTTATACTTTTTTTTCCAGATCTTTCCACTTGTGCAAATGCATTGGCTTTCATGAGACCGTGTAATAGAAATGCAAACGCAAACCATTTAATTTTCTCCCCAGAAACCTCCGCCGCCGCGTCTCTAGCTCTAGCTCTGCCCGTGGACATGCGTTTTCATCTTCTCTCTTGTATCTTCGTCCTTCTCTATCTTTCGCCTTTCTCATTCTCCATTAACGTCCGCCGCTTGGGAGAACAGAGAAGGTATATTTCCCTCTCCCTTTCTCTGTCTTCCTCAAGAGCAGCAGCAATCGTTTCTGAATTTGCTTTTGGATTGATGCATCTTGTTCTTGTTGCTACCGTTTCTGAAACCTGTGTTGAAGGAATTTCAATTGGCTAAAAAGGAGATAATCCTCATTAAAAAAAAATGCATTTGAAGCAATTCAAATTGATGATTAGGCTTGGTCATACATTAGATGGATAACTTTGTTTGTGGTGTGGCAATTCGTTGCGGGGATTTATATCACATAAGATCTTAGAAATACTGTACTAATCTATTTGAAGTTATATTTTATGAAAAGATACATGTTTTCCTGTCCTAGTCTCGTTTATTTCTTCAAATACGCTTCATGTGAAAGAAACCACACGATTGGCGGGATATTAATATGTTGTGATATGATTACCCATCATGGGGTGCAGTGCAGTTGTATGCACCCGGGTGCGTTGAGCCTCAATGCACCCGGGTGCATACAACCATTTTTTTAAATTTATTTTTGAAATTTTTTTTACATAGCTGTTAATATAAGTGTATTTAACGACGACTGATCATTTACGACCGGTCGGAAATCCGGTGATTTCCGACCGGTCAAAAAATATATTTTTTTTTTATTTTTTTTGAAAAAAAATTTTATAAACATGTTAATCTAGTTATATTTAATCTATAAACCAAATTTTACCATTTTTGGATATGTATATATATTTATTTTGAATTTTTAAATACAGGGGTATTTAAGTCATTTTAAATATTCTTAAAATGACTTAAATACCCCTGTATTTAAAAATCCAAAATAAATATATATACATATCCAAAAATGGTAAAATTTGGTTTATAGATTAAATATAACTAGATTAACATGTTTATAAAATTATTTTTCAAAAAAAATAAAAAATAAAATATTTTTTGACCGGTCGGAAAATACCGGATTTCCGACCGGTCGTAGAAGATCAGGCCTCGTATTTAACGTATGTATTAATTTTTACCTTTTTTTGGAGATTTTTAGATTTTTTTGGATTTTTAAAAATCAGTGGCATTTTAGTAAATTTAAATTACTAAAAATGTCACTGATTTTTAAAAATCTAATAAAATATCTAAAAGTATCTAAAAATGATAAAAATTGATATATATGTTAAATACACTTAGATTAACAGCTTCATGAAAATTTTTTCAAAAACAATTAGAAAAATAGGTGTAATACACCCAGGTGAATATGATTGCACCACACCCATCATTGGGTGAATTTGTGTTTTAAACTCTCTAACTTTATGTATTTGCATTTTTAACTATGAGATTTGCGTATTAGTATTTTGAACCTTGCGAAATTTTATTTTTTACATTTTAGACCCTCTACCCTGATGGCACTAAAAGTCGCCGTTGAAATCTTGTAAAATGTTTAAAATGCTTTTTGAATTTTAAACCAAACTTCACATGATTTAAAATATTAATACGCAAATCAAAATTTTAACAATTTTTTTAATTTCGTGAGCACTATGAAGGCAGAGAGTCTAAATTAACCTTCATGCAGTTTAAAATATAAAGAGCATTTTAGACATTTTACAAGATTTTAACAATGATTTTTAATGCCATTAGGGTTGAGGATTTAAAAGGCAAAGAATCGAACTTCACTGATTTTAAAATGCTAATATGCAAATTTCTGGATTTAAAATAAAAATACGCAAAGTCAGAGAGTATCAAACGTAAATGAGACCTGATCTTCTACGACCGGGTGATTTCCGACCGGTCGTAAATGATCAGTCGGCAACGTAAATTACCCCTTATCATTAAATGATCGAGTAAATTCCTAAAAGTGTGCAAATTCTTATCCATACATCCATGCCAGTAACTATATTTTTTTGCACAAAACCCATTCATACAATCGTTTCAGCAATTATATTTTTCTGCGTAGCGAAGAAGTGCATATTCCCCCTCAAAGGCATTAGAATGTTTTGTCTTGTTCAAGTGCACACATCGTATATAAATATTACAACATGTTTAAAAAATCATCACCTCACCAACCAAAAAAACCCAAATTTCGAAGCATTTTTTTTAAGGTTTGGATGAAGGCTAATGCCCTAGTCTAATTTCAAACCCCTGGCATCTTACACGGGGGCACCCATGTATCAACCGCCTAATCATGCAGATATCGACTATTGAAAAATTTTATGTAAGTAATTCCAAACTTTAATTTAAAATGCTACTTAGCATCTCTACTATAGAATTTATATCTACCAGCAGAAAAATATATATCTTCTTTAAATAATATAATTTGCGTATCTAATCGAACATGCATTACCTATCTAAACAACAAAAAATTATCAATTGTAATTCGAATTCAGATGGAGGATCCCTATCAATATAAGAAGAACGAATGTCTGTTTGTCTGGATGCTGTACTAATTTCAATTTGAAAGCTTAGACTAACTTCAATTTGACAGCTTAACTGCATATGGATTACCTAAGGATTAATACTATTAGAAACCAGCGTGCTAGAACCTTCTTCAGCCATGTGCCGAAGCTTTCTCCTTAAAAAATGTTAGCTTGGTCAAGCACTTAGCACTTACGTGACTAAGTGGTCACATGAGTGTCTATAAAATGTGTGTGGGTAAGAGCTCCAATAATCATTTATCTTGTATATCTCTCTACTTGACTACTGCTCTATCAATTGGCTAGTCATCCAACATGAGTGATCTAAAAAAAATATTAGCTTGTTCCTTCTTTGGGTATAAAATGTAGCTATATATGTCCACGAAATTATAGATGTTTTATGTTGAAAAATAAACAATAATATAGTCAACCTATTGATAATTTATGGGCACAAAGATTGTGGCCGGGGCACATATGCGAAATTAAAATACTTAATTTTAGCTACTAATACTTAGTAAAATTCTACTAAACTGATTTTAATATGCTACTAAATATTCATCAAATAGATCTCATTCACATTTATTTCTACTGCGACAAATAAAAAATTTTAATTTCAAGCTAAAATATCAAAAAAATCATTCAAATAAAAAAAGTTGCAAATATATTTTTTAAATCAAATTTCACATTTAGCATCACATAATTACATAATTAAAATGGTGTGAAAATACCCACAAAATATGTTATTATTTACCAACTATCACTTACCTCTTCCTCTCTCCCTTGGTGGGCTAGTAGGTCATGGGTCTTCTTTGTCAACTTGTTTAAGTGGGCAACCCCTCCTATCATGATCAAGTTCTACAACGACATTTTAGCCCATTTTAATTACTTTTCATGCATATTGATAGGATAAAAACTAATAAAGAGAAATAAAATATAGGTTGTTGAAAGGCGTATTTCAACTAAAGAGACAAGAGCGAAGGATGATGGAGAGAAAATAAAATTTTTAGTCGGTACACTTTGCTACACAGGATCATTATATGATTATGAGCAAAGGCTCCTTTATACAGCTTTGTTAAGTCTATTTTGTTGGACTAGTTAATGTGTAGTTTATGTTGACTTTTTTTAAAATAAGCTAATTTTTTATATTTCGATGTTATCGATTTTTCGTAGCTATTTTAGATACGTAGCAACCAACTTTAGCTTTCTCTAGATTAGACATTTTGGCACTCCCCTTACTCTAGAAAAATTTAGTTCACTAAGTTGTTTTTTGAATTGAAATTTTTTTTCAATGATAATAGCTTTGCTGACAGCTGTTTGTTCACCCTGCAAAATTGTAGTTGAACTTTGTCTTTCTTTATGAGCTCTTGAATGAAGTGACAGGGAATGTTAATGTACTTCAATTAGCTATAGAAGACTAGATTCTTAGTCATAACAATTGATGGCAGTGTTGTAATAAATAGCTATAAGAAATCGCCCTCATAGTGTAGATATTGCAAAGTTCTTTTCAACCACAGCATTTCATATGCTAGACTTGCTATTGTACTATATTTTGCTTCAGCTATAGATAAAGACATTTTTTATTATTTAATGACCATGAGATAATTTTCAATCCAATAGAGAATAAATAACCACTTGTGCTTTTCCAATCATCTGGACAACCGACTTAGTTATTTTTTATATATCTAAATAAGCTGAAATTTTAAGAGGTCGTGACTTTTTGTTCCCTAGATGTATCGTAGAATTCTCTTAGATGTTGTCAAATGAAGTTTACTTGGCTTTAACATATATTTGGAGATAATGCTGACAACTTGCATAATATCTGACCTTGTGTTAGTTAAATATATTAGTGATCCAACTAGGCCATGATAGATCGTGTTGAGCACCTTTTCTTTCCATCGTCTTTGGATAATTTTTCATTTATGGACATTGGTATTGATGTGGGCTTGCAATTTTCCATAAGGAATTTCTTCAATATATCATCTCCATTTTTTGGTAAATAGATATCTGTTGGTCCCGAGTTGATGGCTAAACCCAAGAGGGGAGGGGTGAATTGGGTTCTTTAAAATTTCTTTGGTAAACTTAAAAATCTTAACCTCTTGAAAAAGTTAATCCCCTTTTTAAGCGAATGGAGAGCAAATAAGATAAAGCAGTAAAAATAAGTAGAACACAAGATTTATAGTGGTTCGGGCAAACCTTCCCTACTCCACTCTTCCAAGCTCACACTCCGTTGTGACTTGGGTTCCACTATGTATTCCAAGAATACACTTAGAGTCACCGCTCTCTTCTAGATTCAAAGCTCTAGGGGGCATACACAACTAGAGCCACTTGCTCTCTTCTAGATTCAAAGCTCTAGGGGGCATATACAATCACTTGCACAAGTAGGTGATGAGTCTCACTCCAATCACACCCTACATTGCATACACTTGATCTTAGCTACTCAAGCTAAATCAAGATTTATACAACCAAATAAAGAAATGAATAAAAACTACACTTTACAGATTTGTGTAGGCAGTTTTGAGCTCGAGGAAGAAATCAAAAATAGCTTGAATGATGATTGTTGAAGCAACTTGCAGTTTGAAGCTCTTTCTTCCTTTGAAACACTCAAATATGGAGAAAAGGTATTTGAAAGTCTTTCTTGCACTTCTTTTCTTTCTTTGATCTTTTAGAGTAGTGTCTCTTGTATCTTCTCACGTTCATTTGAATGTCCTTTTATAGATTGAGGAAAATATGAACGTTGTAGAAGTGGTTGGCGTGCAATAAATGAACTCCAACGTTCAAAAATTTGACCGTTATTCTCCAAGTCTAAGATGAAGTCGACTTGGCCTGCGACTTGGCTTCCAAGTCGCACATGGATCCGACTTGGCCTGCGACTTGGGTTCTTCAGAAACTCAAGTCTGAGACTTGGGTCGACTTGGCTTTCAGACTTTAACTCAAGTCGATCCTGAAGTCGACTTGGGTTGCGACTTGGCTTGGTCTATTGCAGAAACGCCTTGATCTTCTTGAAATGTCTTGAATCTTGCAAACCATTTGAAAGCTTTGAGTTCTTGCACAATATATGTATGTACCTTGCTTTGCTTTGGACTCACTTGGTCTTCATGACTTGGATTTTACTCCATTTGGAAGCTAGCTTGAAGATTTGTTTTGAGCTTGATAGACTTGATTTGAATGTAGAACATGATTCTTAATTTTGAAATTGACTCATTTGTTTTTCATCTTGATTCCTTGGACTTGAGTGATAAATCCTCTTGAATATCTTGAAAACAGCATCTTTGAAAGTTTGAACATCTCAAGTCGTGGATGGAGTCGACCTGGTCTGCGACTTCACCCAAGTCGCACCTGGAGTCGACTTCGTTTGCGACTTCGTTATGTTCGTTTCCACTTTTCAGCTCTGGATACTCCAAGTCGATGCTGGAGTCGACTTCGTCTGCGACTTGACTTCCCAAGTCGCAAGTGGAGTCGACTTGACCTGCGACTTCACCTGTTGCCTTTTGGGATTCATTCTCAAGTCGATATTTGAGTCGACTTTGGGATCGACTTCACCCAAGTCGAAGTCCAAGTCGACTTGGAGATCGACTTGACCTCTTTGCTTTCCTTAAACATTTGTCAAACATGTTAGTACTCTTTATATACTCAAATAAGTTCTTGTTAATCATCAAAACTCAGGCTTTGGTCAATTTAGATTATTTTGAACATTGTTTCCAACAATCTCCCCCTTTTTGATGATTGACAAAACTTCATTTGAGTTGATACCTTTCAAAAATTTCAAACATATTCATTTGAGAAAACAGAGCATATAGGTATCGTTGAACATATAATTTAGAGTTTTGAGAACATTTAATCATTTTGGCATAGAGTATGCTTGAATATCTTACAAGCCATATATTGAGTATTAGTCATTAAGAGTACTTTGTATTGTAATATTTGATCAAATATATCATTCATTCAAACTCTGTATTAATCATATATCAATCATAAACCAATTATCATATCAAACATCATTTCATATGTATGAAGTTTCATTACAGAATACAATGAAGCATAAATGAAACTATCCTAGATACAAACTACCCAACCCAAAAATAAAAAACACTCAAATCAACCTATCTTCCTCCCCCTTTTTGTCAATCATTCAAAAAGTACCAAAGACTTGGTAAATTGAAATTGAGAGATGGGATATGGAATAGGTTTGATGGGACAATGATGGGCCGAGGAGTAAACAAGAGAAGCGTGATCGGGAGTTGCCTCTCTATGAACTGAACCCGACTCGTAGGGATCGAGTTCAGGCATGAGTCTCTTTTTATGATGGCCTGAGGCAAGATGATAGCGGATATGTCGCATTTCCCGCTCGATTCTATCTTGTCGGGAATGCATATCTTCAAGCGCATTAAGGACACCGGTGACAAGACTTGTCATCCGGTTTTCTTGTTGTCCCATTTCAGCCCTCATGGCTATGATTTCATCTTTCAAATCCTTTAGGGTGACCTCCTCAGAAGAGGTTGGAGGCACCCGTTCTCTTGCAGCGGATCCTTGTGGGGAGTAGGAGCCGTGGGATTGAGGCGATGGTGGCTCTTCTGGAGCAGTCGGTGCCTCGGGAGGTTGCTCCCCCTCAACTTGTGCTTGGTCTGCTCGCTCTTCTTCTGTAGCTTCATGCCTTAGTTCAAGCAGATTGATCTTCATTCTCTGGATTAGTGCTTTATTTATGGCATTTGTGGATTTGAGCACTTCGAAAGGCTCGCCTTCAATATCCACTTTGAAGAATTCCAAAATCTTTGTGATCCATGTGCCATAGGGAAGGACTCCTCGTGGGTTGTCCTTTCTACTTGCCAAGGCTTCTAGAAATAATTTGGGTATGCTCACTTTGACCCTGTTGGCCACTTTCCATAATATCCCAGCTTCCTGTGGATTCAATTGATTTCTTCCACCGCCCTTTGGGTAGATGCAGTGGGCAATGAGAAGCCTTAGTACCCGAAGTCTGGGTGACAAATCCATGTACCGAAGGAATTTGATTCCCGGATGGTACTTGTTACTCCGAGTGAGCTGATTATACATTTGATCCATTGTGAGGTCTTCTGGGATAGGCTCATCCTCGTACGGGACTCCAAGTATGTGTCCTAAATGACTCATTACTTCAGTCGGTCCTGCAACTATCCCGATTCCAAGATCCATTTCAACTCCTTTTACGAAGGTTCCAAAATATTCTTCATCCCAAAGATAATAAAACATTCGAGTAAGATCTGGATAGACCCTTTCGTCTTCCTTTAGCAAATTGGTCCATCCTTGAAAATCCAATAGATCTTCTATGTCGGATCCATATTCTTTCAAGAAATTGAAATCTATAATCTTGGGTATGAATACCTTCCGTTCGTACAATTTTTTGTAGAAACGGCTATGTTGGAGCTCAGTTTTGAAGTATGTAGTGGGCATCTTCAATACTTGGGCTTTCCCAGCCGCAGTGCCTCTTTTGCTTGTTCCGGATTGTGTGCTCTGTGAAGCTTGGGCATGAGGTTGGCTTTCCGACCTTGTAGCTTGTTCCGATGTGTGAGTAGAAGTTTGGAACCGAACCCTTCTACCCGTAGAAGTTGAGGGTTCTTCTCGAACCCGTTTTGCAGGTGTCCTAGCTCTCCTAGGGACTTCTTCCTCAGTGTGAGATGTGGGAGGTCTAGGCACAGGCTTTTTTGATGGTTTGGAGACGGCTTTCTTCGGGGCTATTGAGATGGGAGTTTTGGAGTTTGGAATAGGAAAATGAAGACTAAAAAGAACTTGAGAGATTTTTGAGAATTGGAGGAGAAATGAGAGAGTAGTTGAGGGAGAGAGATAGAACTGAGATGGAGGAAACGGTTTGAGAGAGTTGGGAGGTTTGCCGGAGATGGAGAGGATTCCCGGAGAGGAAAGGGAAATCGCCGGAGGAAAAGAGGAAAACAGGGAGGCCGGAAAAATGAGGAAGAAAGAAAAGAGGAGAGAAGAAAAAGAAAAAGAAAAGAAGTCGGCCGAATGCGAAACGTCGCGCGCGGAGTCGACTTGCCCTAGGCGAAGTCGACTTCGGTCCTTCTGGAGTCGACTTCGCCTGGAGGCGGAGTCGACTTCGACCCTAGCGGAGTCGACTTCGCTTCTGAAGCGGAGTCGACCTGGCGTCCCTGGAGTCGACTTGACTCATCGACTTGACATTTTCATATTTAATTTTCTTATGTATTTTTCTTAGTTAAGCTCTATCATCCCCATATCATTCCTAATCTTATAAAATGAATCTTTGGCTAGAGGTTTGGTAAAGATATCAGCAATTTGGTCTTCTGTTTTCACATATTCTAAGCACACATCATGATTTTCAACATGTTCACGAATAAAATGATGTCTTACATCAATATGTTTGGTTCTAGAATGCAATACAGGATTTTTAGTCAAACAAATTGCACTTGTATTATCACATCTAATAGGAATATCAACATAATCAATACCATAATCCTTTAATTGCTGTTTCATCCAAAGTAATTGGGCACAACAACTACCGGCGGCTATGTATTCGGCTTCCGCAGTAGATAGTGCAACACTTGTTTGTTTTCTTGAATGCCATGAAACTAGCATATGTCCAAGAAATTGACAAGTTCCACTGGTACTTTTTCTATCTACTTTATATCCGGCAAAGTCTGCATCCGAATAGCCGATTAGATCAAAGGTTGACCCCTTTGGATACCATAGTCCAAGGTTTGTAGTTTTCATCAAATATTTAAAAATTCTTTTTACAGCAAGTAGATGTGATTCTTTGGGACTTGCTTGAAATCTAGAGCACATACAAACACTAAATAAGATATCGGGTCTAGAAGCAGTTAAATAAAGCAAAGATCCTATCATGCTCCTATAAAGCTTTTGATCGATACTTTTACCGTTTTCATCCGTGTCGATTTTGATTGTTGAGCTCATTGGAGTGTTTGCCCCTTTGCTATTCTGCATTCCAAATTTCTTGAGCATCTCTTTGACATACTTGGACTGGTTCAGAAATATTCCTTCACTTTGTTGCTTGATTTGTAGTCCAAGGAAGAAATTTAATTCTCCCATCATGCTCATTTCGAACTCGCTCTGCATTATCTTAGAAAATTCTTGACAAAGATTTTCATCAGTAGCACTGAATATTATGTCATCCACATAAATCTGTACAATCAAAATATTTTTATTTTTGTACTTGATGAATAAAGTAGTGTCTACTTTCCCTCTTTGAAACTCATGATCAATCAAGAATCTATTTAACCTTTCATACCAAGCTCTTGGTGCTTGTTTTAGTCCATATAATGCTTTGGTTAATTTATAAACAAACTTTGATTGATTCTTTTCTTCAAAACCAGGGGGTTGTTCAACATATACTTCTTCATTCAAATAACCATTCAAAAATGCGCTTTTTACATCCATTTGGAACAATTTGAAATTCATGTGTGAAGCGAATGCTAATAAGATACGTATGGCTTCTAATCTGGCCACGGGTGCATATGATTCTTCAAAATCAATTCCTTCTTCTTGGGAATACCCTTTGGCTACTAATCTTGCCTTGTTTCTAATTACAAGACCGCTTTCGTCTAATTTGTTCCTAAATACCCATTTTGTACCAATGACTGTATGATTGTTTGGTCTAGGAACTAAATGCCATACATTGTTTCTTTCGAATTGATTTAGCTCTTCTTGCATTGAAATAACCCAATTTTCATCATTAAGAGCTTGTTCAATGGTATTTGGTTCAATTTTCGATACAAACGCATATTGGCCATAAACGTTTTGTTTTGATCTTCTAGTTTTTACTCCTTCATATATGTTTCCAATAACTTGTTCAATTGGATGGGCATTTTTGAACTTTAAATCAGTTGGAGGTTTGTAAGAGTCATTACCTTCACTTACCTCTTCCTCCTCTGGATTTTCTGGCTTGAGCTCGAGTTCCTTTGGTTGTTCTTTGCTTTTTGTCTCATCTGCATCACTTAGTTCATCCTCCTTTCTCGGACTTTGGTTAATTTCATCAAATACAACATGTATGGATTCTTCTACAACTTGGTTTCGTTTGTTGAATACTCTATATGCTTTGCTATTTGATGAATAACCAAGGAATATAGCCTCATCACTTTTGGCATCTAATTTTCCCAAGTTGGCTTTTCCATTGTTCAAAACATAACATGTACATCCAAAAGCATGAAAATAAGATATATTTGGTTTCCTTCCTTTCCAAAGTTCATATGGAGTCTTTTTCAAGATTGCTCGAATGGTAACACGGTTCAAAACATGACAAGCTGTACTCACAGCTTCACCCCAAAATTTCTTGGATAGATTGCTCTCATTTAGCATAGTTCTAGCCATCTCTTGTATAGTTCTATTTTTCCTTTCAACTACTCCATTTTGTTGTGGAGTTCTTGGTGCAGAAAATGTGTGGTGAATTCCTTTTTCATTACAAAATTCCATGAATCGTTTGTTTTCGAATTCGCCACCATGATCGCTTCTTATGGTCACAATAGTACTCTGTTTTTCATTTTGCACCAAATTCACAAAAGTTGCAAACATAGAGAAGGCTTCATCTTTACTAGCTAAGAGAATTATCCATGTGAATCTTGAAAAATCATCAACTATGACAAATACATATTTCTTTCCACCAATGGTTAGAATGTCGGATGGCCCGTATAGATCCATATGTAGCAATTCAAGTGGCTTAGTGGTGGAAATTTCCTTTTTGGTAGAGAAAGGCATCTTGGGTTGTTTTGATAATTGACATGCCTTGCAAATCTTGTCTTTGTCATATTTCAATCTTGGTAATCCTTCTACCAAACTCTTTTTCCATAGGGTTTTTATGTTGCCCATGTTTATATGTCCAAGCCTCTTGTGCCAAACCCATGGATCGTTATCAATGGCCATTAGACATTGACCATCTAATTCATCAAGTGAAACTAAATAAATATTTCCATGTCTTTTACCACTAAACATGATATGTTCTCCATCAAATACATTACATATAGATGATTCAAACACAACTTTGTATCCTTTATCACATAATTGGCTAATGCTCATTAAATTGTGTTTGAGTCCTTCAACAAACAAAACATCTTCCATGCATGCATTTGAAATACTATGTATATTTCCATTACCTTTAATTTTACCTTTTTCATTATTGCCAAAGGCAACCATTCCATCATTACAAGGCTTAAGTTTATGAAACAAACTTCTTTCACCGGTCATATGCCTTGAGCAACCGTTATCCATGAACCATTCATTGTTTGCCTTTGCCTTTAAACATGTCTGAAAGATAAGCAAATAATTCTTATCTCCTTGGTACCCATTTTATGGGTCCATTTGGGTTAGTAATATAAATCAATTTTTGTTGTTCTAACTTTGAAAGCCCAAATCTTGTGTTTCTTGGAACCCAAACTAATTTTGCACCATGGTCATATAATTTCTTAAAATTGCATTTGTAAGTTTTATGTCCCATTTTGTTGCAGAAATTACAAGCCATAGGTAATCTTGGAGTAGGCCTCCAAGTATGCACTGGTTCAAATGTTGGTCTTCTAGTCCACTTAAAATTTTTCTTTTGTGGCTTGTACATAGATGCATTTTTAGTTTGATTTTTCTCAAGTATTTGTACATTTGATTTGCTACTTTCTCCTTGCTCAAATGTATGATACCCAAGACCTCTTTTATGTGTTTGGGAGGTCATATTCAGAAACATTTTAACACTTTCTCCTGGATTAGAGAACTTAGCTAATGATTCATTTAATGATTTGTTCTCCATTTTCAGCAATTCAGTTTCATCTTTCAATTTGACTAATCTTTCTGCAAGTTTACCATTTACAATTATTGTTGCATCACATTGTCTCTTCTTAATTGTAAACTTGCTTCCTAATTTCTTCATTTCTTCATATAATGAATCATATGCAGTTTGTAGTTCATCTAATTCAGTACATTTGAGGCATTCATGAGAGGAAGAATAACTTGAATTAGAAAGGGAGAGTTTGGAACTTACCTCTTCATTGCTTGTGCATTTTGTTGAGGTAGTTTGTTCTCCTTGCTCGATTTGTGCCATACAGCAAATTCTCGCACATTCTTTTGCTTCGATTTCGTCGGTTGAGGAGCTACTCGTTGTAGATTCCTCGTCATTTACGTACATGCCTCTTCCTTTATATTTCTGAAATCTTCTATTGTCCCCTCGATCCTTTCTTTGTTATTTTGCCTTGTTTTCTTCGGGAGTTGGACATTGGGCTTGCATATGTCCCGAACCGCCGCATCGGTAGCACTTGGTTGATTCTTTCTTCTTCTCTCGGGGAGTTCTTTCTTTGAAGCTTCTGAAATTTTTGCCTTTCCTCACAAATTTTCTGAATCGTTTTGTGAGTAGAGCAATATCATCGTCATTTTGAGAAGAAGATGTGTCATCGGGGTCTTGTGCGGCTTTTAAGGCAATTGCTCTTTTGCCCCTGTGTTGATCTTCATTCCTTTTCTTAATTAGCTCATGTGACATAAGTGAGCTAATTAAGTCTTCAAGCTTCAGCGTGTTGAGGTCTTTGGCTTCTTCAATTGCAGTGATCTTTGGAGTCCATGACTCGGGTAGAGCTCTTAAAATCTTCATGACCTGCTCAGATTCAGATATTGCTTTCCCAAGACCTTTTAAAGCATTAGTAATCTTAGAGAATCTAGCAAACATTTCAGAAATATTTTCTGTTTCTAGCATTCTAAAGTTCTCTAGTTCTCCAATCAAAATATTCCTTCTCGTCCCTTGGACTTGAGAAGTTCCTTCGTAGATAGAGGTTAGTGTATCCCATATCTCTTTGGCGGTCAAGCAAGAGGATACTCTATCATATTCAGAAGCATTAAGAGCACAAAATAAAGAGTTCATAGCTTTGGCGTTGCTCTTAACAATTCTTACTTCCTCATCGGTCCATTTGGAAGCTCTTTCATCGGTAGGCAAGGTTACTCCATCTTGGATACCAATCCAAGAGTCCATGTCGGTAGCCATGATGAGTTGCTTCATACGAAGCTTCCAATATCCAAAATTATTCCCGTCAAACAACGGTGGCCTTGTAAAGGATTGGCCTTCAGCAAAAGCGGGAACGGAAGTAGATTGGGATGCCATTTTGATAAGATCTCTTTGGTAAACTCAAAGACCTGCTCTGATACCACTTGTTGGTCCCGAGTTGATGGCTAAACCCAAGAGGGGAGGGGTGAATTGGGTTCTTTAAAATTTCTTTGGTAAACTTAAAAATCTTAACCTCTTGAAAAATTAATCCCCTTTTTAAGCGAATGGAGAGCAAATAAGATAAAGCAGTAAAAATAAGTAGAACACAAGATTTATAGTGGTTCGGGCAAACCTTCCCTACTCCACTCTTCCAATCTCACACTCCGTTGTGACTTGGGTTCCACTATGTATTCCAAGAATACACTTAGAGTCACCGCTCTCTTCTAGATTCAAAGCTCTAGGGGGCATACACAACTAGAGCCACTTGCTCTCTTCTAGATTCAAAGCTCTAGGGGGCATATACAATCACTTGCACAAGTAGGTGATGAGTCTCACTCCAATCACACCCTACATTGCATACACTTGATCTTAGCTACTCAAGCTAAATCAAGATTTATACAACCAAATAAAGAAATGAATAAAAACTACACTTTACAGATTTGTGTAGGCAGTTTTGAGCTCGAGGAAGAAATCAAAAATAGCTTGAATGATGATTGTTGAAGCAACTTGCAGTTTGAAGCTCTTTCTTCCTTTGAAACACTCAAATATGGAGAAAAGGTATTTGAAAGTCTTTCTTGCACTTCTTTTCTTTCTTTGATCTTTTAGAGTAGTGTCTCTTGTATCTTCTCACGTTCATTTGAATGTCCTTTTATAGATTGAGGAAAATATGAACGTTGTAGAAGTGGTTGGCGTGCAATAAATGAACTCCAACGTTCAAAAATTTGACCGTTATTCTCCAAGTCTAAGATGAAGTCGACTTGGCCTGCGACTTGGCTTCCAAGTCGCACATGGAGTCGACTTGGCCTGCGACTTGGGTTCTCCAGAAACTCAAGTCTGAGACTTGGGTCGACTTGGCTTTCAGACTTTAACTCAAGTCGATCCTGAAGTCGACTTGGGTTGCGACTTGGCTTGGTCTATTGCAGAAACGCCTTGATCTTCTTGAAATGTCTTGAATCTTGCAAACCATTTGAAAGCTTTGAGTTCTTGCACAATATATGTATGTACCTTGCTTTGCTTTGGACTCACTTGGTCTTCATGACTTGGATTTTACTCCATTTGGAAGCTAGCTTGAAGATTTGCTTTGAGCTTGATAGACTTGATTTGAATGTAGAACATGATTCTTAATTTTGAAATTGACTCATTTGTTTTTCATCTTGATTCCTTGGACTTGAGTGATAAATCCTCTTGAATATCTTGAAAACAGCATCTTTGAAAGTTTGAACATCTCAAGTCGTGGATGGAGTCGACCTGGTCTGCGACTTCACCCAAGTCGCACCTGGAGTCGACTTCGTTTGCGACTTCGTTATGTTCGTTTCCACTTTTCAGCTCTGGATACTCCAAGTCGATGCTGGAGTCGACTTCGTCTGCGACTTGACTTCCCAAGTCGCAAGTGGAGTCGACTTGACCTGCGACTTCACCTGTTGCCTTTTGGGATTCATTCTCAAGTCGATATTTGAGTCGACTTTGGGATCGACTTCACCCAAGTCGAAGTCCAAGTCGACTTGGAGATCGACTTGACCTCTTTGCTTTCCTTAAACATTTGTCAAACATGTTAGTACTCTTTATATACTCAAATAAGTTCTTGTTAATCATCAAAACTCAGGCTTTGGTCAATTTAGATTATTTTGAACATTGTTTCCAACAATATCTAACTTGGTTGTTACTTTACCTGGATAATAAGAGAATATTTCATGAGGCCAAGATCTGTCATCTCATATTCATGCATCATAGCCTTCTTAAAATTATTGATCGTATTTGGATTAGTGCTCATATATACAAGATCATCTACATATAAACATAAGAAAACAAAATCCCGAGCTCATTCTATCTGCATAGAGTGCTCACTTAGACTTCTAATAAAGTCATACTGAAGAAGATACCTATAAATATCATTGCTCCATGCTCTCAGAGCTCACTTTAAGCCTTATAAAGCCTTTTGCAACTTATTTACTTTGCCTTCTTATCATTGGATGATGTATCCTTCTATTTACGCTAGATATACTTCTTAAAATTTTTTCATTAACAAAAGCTAATTTGACATCCAACTAGAAAACCTATAGTTTCAACTATATAGTAAGAGCAAAGATAGTTAATTATTTCCATGCAAACAATTGGAATAAAAGTTTCAATGTAATGGATCCTAGGAAATTGAGAATAGTCTTGGGCAATCAATCTAGCTTTTTGTTTTTAATTGAGCCATATGAATTGTATTTGATTCTATGAGCCCTTTTCAATCCAATCATCTCCTTATTTTTTAATGTATCTACCTTCTTTCATGTTTGATTTTTCTCAATCATCTTCATCTCTTTATTAATAGATTCAATCCAATACTCTTCTTTGATAATTTTTTTTGAAACTTTTTTGGCTCAAAGAAAAAAAAATCATATTATAATTCTAATAAATATCTTTTAAAGATCACCATTTCCTTAAAGGGGACGAATTTGGAGATGAAATTGATTAAAGAACTTGATCTGGATTAGATTATGGAGTTGATGGCAGAGAGCTCAATCCTTGATCATTACCAATTTTCTTCTTATCATCTTTATTTATCTTTGTGCCTTTGTTTTCAGGCACACTTTATGGCTAATATAACAAATATCACCTCTTTAAATTGTTAATTGCTTAGCATTGGGCTTATAGAGATGGTAGCCTTTTAATTCATCATTGTAGCCAATAAAAAAATATTTTTCTTCTATTTATTCAATCTTTTTATATTTCCTTTGAAATGTCTGTGTAAGAAACACACACTAAAATGTTAAAATGCTTAACTTTTAGCTTTCTTGTATGTCAAGCCTCATAAGTTGTTATCACAATAGCTTCTTTTGTAAGACATTTGTTAAGAATATAAATGATTGTGTTAATAGCCTTGGCTTAGAAAGAATTTGACATATTTTCCTTTACAACATACTACGGGTTATTTTAGTAATGGTTATTGCGGTGTATGCAGAATTATGAGGTCTCTTTTTATGTTAGGTACTTTATAGAATTTATCAAATTTGATGATTAATAAGTTTTCTCTCACGATCCATTCTTAAAATTTTCAAATAAGGCCCGTTTTATTTTTCAACAAGAATCTTGAGTGAACAAAATAAGAAAAGGCTTTTGGTTTTTGTTTCAGAAAATATACGAACATCATAACGTAAAATCATCGATAAAGAAAAGAGAGTACCTTTTGCCAGCCAAAAATGCATTTTAAGAAGGCTATCATATCTCAACATGAATTAGCTCCCATGATGCATCAGCTCGTTAGAAGATTTAGGAAATGACAGTCTATTTATTTTACCATAAATATAATCTTTACGTATTTTTTGATAGTAATTGATGGTAGCCCAATAACCATATGCTTTTGTTTTAGCATTTTGAGGCTATTAACAATTGAGTGGTCAAATCTTAAATGTCATAACGTAGAGTCATCCACATATTTGTAATTTAGGGCATCCTTAAGCATGACGCATTGTTATCAACAAGCGAAGATGGCACATTATGTGAGAACCATGCTCTACACAGTTTTTTGATCTCACACAAGCATTCATATGTTGTGCTTAATGTGACCTCAATCTCTTTCATCCTCTCTTCAAAGGTTGTATGAGTACATGACTTTGATAATGTTGCCCACTCAATTTCTCCAGTAAGTTTAGCCCTTCCATATGCTGTACTTGTCACAATGTTTCAGCAGATGCTAAATACAAATTGATATTTGCTTTCCAAAAAGACATGATCAACAAGCATCAAGCCTTTTTGCCCATTAAACTTAACGGTATATTGATTCATTCTGATGACTTTCTTAGCCATTACAAGAACCATTCCTATTCTCAAGACACTTAGATCAACTACTGTCATTCTTATTAGGATAATTCCAATATCTCATACAAACTAGTGGTAGTTAATAGCAACCTTTCAAAATTACCTTTTAACATTTAACCTAATAAATGCTTTTCATCCATGAGAGAAAGCCTCTTACATTGGTCTTAAAGTTGCAAGGTCTTTCTCAAAATGTCAATCTCTATCTATAAAACACTCAACTTTGCTTCTTGGATTCAACAAGCAAGGGTCATCTAATAAGACTTCTCATATGAACCTAATGCTTCATTAATTGCCTTGGCATGTGATGGAATTTGATAAATGCTAAAAAATAGAAGAACGTGTTGAGAAACATTTCAGGGAGGAGGAGAATCTGACACTTAAATTTTCTTGAAATATCATAATTGAATTCAATGCACTCACTTCATTACTTACGTGACAAAAGAGCCATGCCTTTTATAGAGCTCCATGGTTGGCTATGCTACTAGTTCATTTATTTCAAGCTACTAAAATTTTCTAACATTATGAGATACCATTTATTGTCATCACATGTCAGACATGAGTTTGTGCTATTTTGGGCTTAATAATTTGTTGTGCATTAAATAAGAAGACGAGGGGCGTTGTGTATATTTTTCTAGATTAGCATTTTTAACCCACCCTCTTAATCTAGAAAAATATGTTATACTAACTTGTTCAATGAATTGTAAAAATTTTCTATGAGAATAGCTTTACTAAAGATGTTTGCTAGCTATTTTTTTGTTTTATAAAATCATAGTTGAATTTCAACTTCTTAAGGGATAAATATTTGACTTGACTGTTGCTTTACTAGCTTGCTAAGAAAATATTTCATGAGATCAAGATTTTTCATCAAATATTTTCACATTATAGCCTTCTTGAAGTCTTAGACCATATTTAAATTAGTGCCCATATATATGAAATTATCCACATATTGACATAAGATAAAACAAAATGTCAAGTTTCTTTTGTCTTCATGTGAAGTGATAGCTCACCTGAACTTAGACAAAGGCATGTTGAAGAAGATACTTTCAATTCCATTACCTTGGAGCTTGATTTAAGAGATATAATGCATTTCCCATCTTGTATACCTTGTATAGCATTTGATGATATAACCTTCTTATTGTTCCCCATGTATTTTTTTTTAATTTCTCCATTGAGAAAATCTAATTTGACATCCAATTGAAAAACTTGCCATCTCAATTGTGCATAAGCGCAAGCACAATTTTAATAATTTCCATGCGAACAACTACAACAAAAATTTCAGTATTATCGATTCAAGGCAATTAAAGAATAGCCTTTGGAAACTAATATAGCTTTCTAATTCTAATAGGGTTATCTTTATTGTATTTGGTTTTATAAACTCATTTCTGGCCAATAATCTCCTTATCTTTTAGTTTATCAAGGAGCTTCTATGCTTGATTTTTCTCAATCTTCTCCATCTCCTCAATCACAACTTCAATCCAATGTTTTCTTTTATAGCTTCTTAAAATTTATGTAGCTTAGAAGCAAAGAAAGTCACATCATAATTTTGATAAATATCTTCCAAGGATTATCATTTCCTTGGAAGGGATAAATCTGGAGATGAAGCTGATGAAGAACTTGAGCATGGATCAAACCTTAAAGTTGATGGTGGAGAGCTCCAGTCTTCATTATTGTCATTTTTGTTCTCATCATCTTGACTTAGCATGAATCTTTCTTTTTTAAATCATTCAACAGCCAAGATTTTAATTTATCGAAGAGGACATCTCTTAAAATAATTAATTAGTTGATATCGGGCTTGTAGAAATGATGACCCTTTGATTCATCACTATAACCAAAAAATATAGATTTGTCACCTTTTTCATCAATCTTTTGAATTTTTTTTGGAATGTGTACATAAGAAATACATCTAAAAATTTTAAAATGCTTATCTTTTAACTTTATTTTATGTCAAGCCTCATAAGGTGTCATATTAAGAACAACTATTGTGAGGACTCTGTTGAGAATATAAATTGTTGCTTTAATAGCCTCAACCTAAAAAGATGTTATCACATTTTTACTTTAAAGCATACTACGGACCATTTTAAACATTCTTCTATTTATTTCTTTTAGTTTATTGTGGTATACACTAAATTCTAAACTCTCTTTTTATACTTACACTTTGTAAAATTTATCAAAATTATTGCTTGTAAATTCTTTCCCACGATCAACTCTTAAAATTTTTAAATAATGCCTCCTTTGTTTTTTGGATTGAATAAAATAAGAAAAAACTTCTCGTTTTTGCTACAAAAAAATGTACAAACATTGTTCAAGTAAAATCATCACCAAAGAGAGGGAAGTAAGTTTTGCTAATGAAAGAAGCATTTTGAGAAGGCCCCCATATATCAATGCAAATCAGCACTTATGGTGCTTTCGGCTCTTTTGGATGGTTTAGGAAATGGTAGTCAATGTATTTTGTCATCTATACAGTCTTTATATGCTTTCTTTTCATAGTAATTGATAGAACTCTTATAATCATTTCTTTTTGTTTGAGCACATTTAGGCTATCTAAATTCGAGTAACCAAATCTGAAATGTCATAACATGTAGTCACCTATATTTTCGCAATTTACTGTATATCCTTAAGCAGGAAGCATTATAAGAGAAAACTCATTATTGGAGGCTATTTTCACTGTGACAAATAAATGTCTCTTTTGTTTATCAATAATAAAGTATTTTTTATTATCAAATTTTACCACATAACCTGTTTGGACTAGTTGACCACACTTAAGAAATTTTAGGCCAAACTAAGAACATAGAAAGCATCATAGATAAATTTAAAATACTCATTTTTTATTTTACGGAAATGACGTCTTTTTCTTCAACATTTTGGGTTTTTTCATCCTTAAAAGTCACTTTATACTTTATATTTTCATTATTTTTGACAAAGATAAGTTTATCAACAATTACATGTTTTGAGCAATAACGATTTAGATACCAAACATCATTTATCTTCTTTTGAAGATTTAAGCAAAAAATAAATACCTGATCATTTGAGCCATTATTTAAAAAAAAAAACTACATCCTATTTATAATAACAATTTCATTCAAAATGAATGGGTCTTTTGCATCTGGCGCATATGTTATGACAATCATTTATTTTATGGCCACTTTTATTATACAATTTGCAATAAGAAGAGAATTTAGCATTCTCTCTAGTTTTTTGATTTTGAAAGCTTCCTTTCCCGCTATCATGGATATTTGATGGCCCTTTTTAAAAAATTTACTCCATGTATAGTTTTACTCTTTTCTTGAATTTCTTTTCTCTATTCCTTTTGAAATATTAAATTTTAATTGAAAGGCTTGCTTCGGTACCTATTTTGAAAATCTGCACATTTGATCCTCATGTGACAAAGACTCTTTAATATTTTTATATAATTCTCATCTTCAATTGTGTCTTTATAGCTTCTAAGTTGATTTAGAATGCTAGAAACCGGAGAGAAAAAGCTCAAACCCTTCCACCTTCCTTTATTAACAGAGCATTAATTTCCTTTCATGATGGTAGGAGCTTAATAAAAATAGTCCTATAGTGGCCCTTAAATTCATTTTTCAAAATATTTTAGGCCATATTTAATGTTCGCAGCTATAATTCTTAGATAACTTGCCTTGCCAACTCCTTATGAATCAATAACAAAGCTGTTGCAACACATATTTGGTTTTTAAAATATTATTTTTCTTATTTTCATCTAAAATGTAAATTAGTGTCATCTTTAGGTTTTTCATAGTCATTTTATATTAAATTTCATAATTCTAGCAATATAAGTAAGGTATTTATTTGAATGCTCCAAAAATCATAGCCTTCTCCTTCAAATATAGGAAGTGATGCCTAATCCTAATTAAATACAATAATAGAGGCCATTCAAAGCGTACCTTATAGACTCATGGCTTAGAATGACGATGACAGCAGAAACAAAGCAATGGTCCCATGGCTACTAGATGTAGTGACACTTTGATGCCACTAATGGAATTTGATCAATGCTAAAAATGGATATCGATGTATTGAGAAATATTACAAAGAGGACAAAGAAAGATATGAGAGAGAGAATCTGACACTTTAATTTCACTAAAATAATACAACTAGATTAGTTGTACTTAGTTCATTGCTTACATGGGAAAGAAGCTAAGCTTTTTATAGAGCTCTAGGGTCAGTTATGCAACCAGCTCATTTATTTCGAGCTCCTAAATGTTTACTAACATTATGAGGTACCATTTATTATCATCACTTGTCAAGCATGAGTCGGTGATTTTTTCGTTGTTCCAACTAGAATCTTGTTTACAAAGTCACATTTTCCATCTCATATTACAAATCAAGCTAACGAAACCTTACAAATAATTAAATTATTAAGGAAAAGACCAAGGCTCTTCAAATGGGAGACAATACTCCTACTTGGGAGACGCAGCTCCTATTCACAAGATATTACTCCCACATGAGGTTTTGAATTAGCGCTTATAGGACAACTGCCTATATTCGGTACCAACTAAGCCAAGGGTTGATGATGTTTTGGGCTTGATGTTTTTCTATGTATTAAATAACGAAAGTCACAGTGTGTAGATTTTTCTAGATTAGCTTTTTTAAATAGCAAGACCTTTAACAACTTGATGGTAATTAAATAAGAGCTCATGTTCTCTTTGAATGATATCTCATAATGTTGCTATAGTAGGTCCATATTTTCCCTTCACATGTTGAATTGCCATTTCTCGCACTTGTCCATGAGATGCAACCTTCTCTCCATTACCTTAAATTTCATCACAACTATGCCTTGGTTGTATATCCAGGATCTCAAAATTATTTTTGTTTTGCGTTACGTTTGTATACATTCTCTAATCACATTCTTTATTTTGCACCAAGTAATTACTCTTCTCCTCTCATTTTTTACATAGTAAAAGCCAAAATGGTGTTTAATAGTAAATTTTATTAATATCATTCACAACGAGTAGATACGTAAGAACTGCAATCCTATTAATAGTGTTAGCATTTGCAAATATGAATGCTTGATGCATAATAATTTTTTTTTTTTTTTTTGCTCTTCGAAACTAAGTCATCTTCAGATGAATTAGTTGGTTCAAATGTTTCATCATCCTCTTCCATATATATTAGCTCACTTAGCCTCTCCCTCTCATTTTCCTCTTCCACAGTCTTTTGTCTTCCTTTTCATACATGTTGCGTTTAGTGGACTCTCCACGATGCTTAGTTTATAGTTTGTGTGCATACCTATTACTTCCATGATTTTTTGTCAATATATGCTAAAAGATATTTTCAAAAATAACTATATATAGTATTTAAAAACAAATATTTATTACATATAATATTAAATATTCACCTCCCATATTTCTAGATCCACATTATGGACTTTCAACCCTTCAGACTTATTAGAATCTTGGGTGGCTGCACAGGTAGATTATATAAAATTATTTAATAATAGTAATTTTCATATACAAATCAATATCTTCTCTAGGATGCACTACTAGCTGCACCACATTCCTACTCCTCTACTACTATTGTTTCATGCCCAAATGATCATCTTCTCCCTTTGTTTACTTTATGTTAGAAGCTTTAGTCCTTATAATTACAAGTGGCTCTCGTGTTCTATTTTTTCTATTACATCATTTTTGAGCACATCACTCTCATTTCTAAGAATATTGCTCTTTATGTTAGGAGATAATTCTACAAATAACAAGGTAGTGCGAAAAAATAAGAGATAGAGAAATAAAGTAGATACAGATTTATAAGAAAAGCATTCAATGTGAAAGAAAAACTATCGACAAAGGAGAAAAAATTCATTATCAGAAAAGAGATTACAAGAGACAGAAAACTTTCAAAAGGAAAACTCATAAACCCAATACCCTCCCCAAGAAACTCTTAGAAAGACCAAACCTCATAAAGGAGTGTAGCGCCCCAAACCGAGCGTCACATCCTAAGCCTTACTTTGGGACCGTATTGATTAATAAACATGATCAGGATTGTTGCCCTATCACACGGTGGGATTTATTGAATATTAATCCATTTATACTTTACTATTTAAGAGTTAATATCATCATACATGTTCCATTTTTCATCATTTTGCCAATCTAGGCCATTATTTAATCCTGATATACACATGTTATATTATAGAAATCATATTTATTCATAACATGGCAAAACATTCATCTAACACTTGTCTGTAAAAAAATTTTCAACGGTACACTATAAATCATAGTGTAAATCTCATACATTCATCAAAGCAGTTATATAACCCATTATACAACCATTCATCCATAAAATCATACATAGGCATTCATTAACATTCTTCTTCTTCGTTGTTTAACCTGTGCTCCTTAGCCACGTCATTCCTTTCACCTGTCTTAGGGTTTGGAAAACAAAACGTGAGTGAAACTCAATACGCAAGTTGTTTATTTTTTAGGCAATTCATTTTGCAGGCAACATTTTTTATTTAAAAGCATCTTGGAAAGCAACATACCCATCACAGGTACATCGTAAATAATGCAATGCATTATCTTAAAACATGAACATCATAGGACGGAAGCTAAATAGGCGACCATCCGTCTCTGTCTTCTCCCATCTCAGGGAGGGCGCTGCTAGCCTTGGGCCTATCTTAGCGACTTAGTCACACCAAAGGGGGACAATCGGTCCGCTTATACCTTTGAGGTGGACCTAATGCCTTATGTACATGAACATATCATAAACAAGATCTTTAACATGCTAGCATGATTTTTCATACATAAACTTTTGAATCGTCATCAACATTTAATAAAACATTGTGCAAATCATTTACCATGAGTTAAAACAACATTTCAATACATGTTGAGATCAAGGAATGGTCATCCTTAAACAACTTAGAAATAATTTCAACAAGCATTTTCTAAATAATTCAAAGCAATTAGAATATCATTAGAAAATATTTTATAATCATTTTGTGAAAGAAAAAATCCTTTAGAAAGTTGTTTGCTTACCTGTGTCACGTTAGCTTTCTTGGTCAACCTTTTCTTTGCCTTTGCCAATACACATATGAATGACATTGCGTTCATATAATTCTCATTTTCTTGCATACAACTTAGTTTTCCAACCCATTAATCATTAACATACATAGCCCACTTGAATTTTCAAGTCGAGTATCACACATAGCACGTACTTGTGCATCATACCATCCATTCATTCCATACCATATTCTATACCCGTATGTATGGTAAATTTTTATAAACATAACCATCATTCATTAAGTCCTCATATGGAGGTTCGTTACCTCCCGTTCATCATTTTTTAAATATTTTTCACATTTTATAAATCGGTGCTCATTTTAAGCACATATTTGACATCTTAGGCCTCATATATAAATCACAAAGCTTGAGATTAAAATTATTTATCAAAACAGAAACTTAATCATTCATTTCATCATATATTTATGCATTTTTATATTTTAGTAATTCATATGAGTCATTTATCATTTAACTATACATATCCTTTCATATATACACATCTTACAACACATACATTATGTGCTTCTTAAAATTTTTCAGAATAGAAACTTGCCTTCCAATTTAGCATGATTAAACTCCTTAATTAGCATATAGTTTAGGGTATATTTATGAAATTTTAATCCATTAATCATAGGGTTCCAAAATAGCAACTTTGGGACCCCTTTTTCACACTTTCAACGTCTCTTTTGATACTTAAATCTTAACAGATTTTTAACTCATTAATTCCAGATATTAATCATGCTTTTATTATCCCAAATTTAGGGTAATATCACATATTTAAAGTTCATAAATTGTTTGCTTACAAAATGGCAACTTCCATACACGTTTTGGGTACCCTTTTGCACCTCGACATCCACATGTGTATGCCCTAAATTTCAGATTTTGGGCAATCCTTCCCAAATCTTTTTGGAAGTCCTAAGTACCCTTAGTTTAGGGTAATTTATCCTCTAAATCATCCATGGATTATTTGGCTAATTCATGCATCATACATATCATAAAAGGGTGAAAATCAGGTTAAGTTGTTAACCCTAAGTTCCATCATTTCTAAGGTTCATATCTTATACGCAAATCAATATATATATTTGATAAAATCATGATTCATAATCTAATCATGAAAATAATTCAAAACAGAAACTTCACATGAGGAATTAAGAAAATTCTGGCTAGGTTTAATCATCATATTCAAGTCTAGCATCCAATTTAACCTCTTTAAATCATTGAATTCATTTCTCTTATTTAATCCTCATTCAATACCCTAATTAAGGGCATCATAAATCATCCTTTAAGGGTTCATTATGAATAAAATTCATGACCCATAAATAGAGGTAGGAAACTTGGAATTAAAAGTTTCAAAACTCAATCTATACTTACTTGAATCTAAGCAACCTTTGATCCAATCTTTCCCAACTTGAATTTCCTTCTTTCCTTCCTTCCTTTCCTCTTTTTTTTCTTCCTTTTTCTCTCTTCTCCCTTGCTAGTTTGGGGACATCCAGCTGCTGCCTTGCACTTGAGAGAATTTTCTCTCTCTATCCTCTCCAAGTGGAACGTCCAAGTGCCCTCTTATGCCCTTGATTTTTCACATTTTTTGGGCCTACCTTGCCACATCATTTGGAGGGTAATTTATGTTCATCTTATCCCTTGATGTGTTGGCTTCATCATATCCAAGTAAAATATATATTTATCTTATGTAAAAATTACCAAAATCAACTCATTGATGGACCATATAGCTGTCCACCTAGGAATGTCCACATGTCATGGACCTTATGGCATTTTTTTGCCACAAAATTCAATCCCATTTAATGGAAATTACTTAACCTAGCTTCCTAGGTAATTTATATACATACTTTACATTTTTAAAAAATCAAAAAATCAAGCCTTATCATGCTTGGGCGTCACCATGGGTTGCCACCTCTCCATGCCTCTTTAAGGCTACCCCTTAGCCTTTTAAACCAATCATTAACCACTTGATTTTATTATAGATTTTATCATTTTAGGTAATTCATAAAATTCACTCAAAATTACCCTTGTGTGACACCTCATATATGTCATAAATTAAGCCATTAACACACTTGCTTTTACATTAATACACATGTCACTTTATGAGATAAAAGTCAACTCCTCTCGTCCTTTTTTGATTAAGAATATTCTCATAAGAATTATCTTAATCAAATTATTTCATAATATTCACCATGTCGTTTTATCCGTTCATGTCAAATTTCATCTCAAAACGACCTTGCTACATCAAGTTATGGCCATTTGAGTTTAACTTTTAAATTTAGGATGAAAATAAATAATTATCTTTCTAATCTCCTCATAATTTTCATAATCCAATCCTTTCATAAGATTGAGAACATAATCATGTTCTTACCTTTCAAATTTCATCTCAATTCGCCTTATAAGCGTATAGTTATGAATTTTCTAACATTTATCACCTTAATTCCATAATTATCATTTTAATCTATAATAATTAAATCATTATAAATGAAATAATTATTCATTGCACATTGACATGTTTCAATCCTCATTAGGTCACTTTAATCATATTGACCCACATTGGGCTATGGCGATTAATTTAATCACCGTTCTTAATCATTAGCCCTAATTGCAATAAATCATCAAATTATTGAAATCATTTGTAAATCAATCAATTAATACATAATTCATGTTTACATGTCAAATGCACATGTATGAACCCTACTTGGGTCTGGGTATCACAAGGAGTATACAAGAGAGTTTAAGAGTATCACACCCTTCACCTAGAAGCAAGTCCTCTATTTATAAACCTAAAGAGATAGCTCGAAATACATAAAACGAAATCATATGAGACATTAACACAATGCGTTATTAGAAAATAGAAACAGGCTTGCACAAATGCTTTTAACTAAAAGAGGGTGCATATCAGAAAGGATGGTCTAATTCCAACGTGCTATTTTAGAACACAATGATGTTGCGTAAAAAGGGATGGCTGATGATCCAAGTTATCTCCTGATAAATCTTCATCTCGACTTGGATTCAAGTAAGCTTAATCAAACTAGAATCTCTGCATTAGCCATGAATTACTACTTACAAGCTTAAAGCTCCAATCAAGCTCAAACAATGCTCAAACTTGTTAATAAAAGGAGACTTCATTAAATATCAACTTGTATTGCCTATAGTAGTAGTTTTCTTGACTTGAATGTAAGAGATTTAATAAAATCATGAATGAAATAATATATGATAACAATATGATTTATTCTTTCAAGATACATCTAATCTTTATTGAGATGCATAACATTTTGACTATCACATCAAACAATAATCTTTTTTGGACCTAGATTAAGTTCACTCATTAAGCTTCTTCACTATCAAACTTCTTCGACATGTTCATTCAACGTCATGAGCTCTGCTTTAACAGTAGAAAAGCAATAATATGTTGTAATGTGGCTTTTTAACTAATAGCGTAATCATCAATAGAGAATATATAAGCTTAAAATCACATACACTAACTGCATGTGCAATATCTAGATGAGAACAAATCATAGCATGCATGACATTTCAACTGCACTAGATTAAGGAATATGAGATGTGCTCTTTCTCTTCATCTGATTGTGGTGACATCTCTATAAAAAATTTTAAATGAGAGGCAAATGGAATACTCACAGGTCTAAAATCAAGCATCCCAAAATGTTTTAAAATCTTCTAAATATACTTCTATTGTGAGAGACATAATTTTCGTACTTTTCTATGAGTCTTTATTTTAAGAATCATCTTAGCTAAAATCTCTCATCTCAAATTCAGCACTCAACTGAGCTTTTAACCTGTTGATCTCATACATATTTTTAGTAACAATAAGCATATCATCCACGTATAATAGCAAATAAATGAAAGTCCATATGAATATTTTCTAATGTAGACAAAACTATCTCTCTGACCTCCAAAATAATCATGAGTCATCATAAAAGCTTGAAACTATTTATATGAGGAGTCTTGTATAAGCCAACGAGATTATTCGAGTCCATACAAGGATTTCTTCAACAAACAAACATAATCCTTTGTACCATCAATAATAAATCTTAATAAATTTAAAGCATCTTAACTATGTATATATGTTGTTTTCAAAACTTCTTTGAAGGAAAATATTAGAGTGCTTATGGGCTACACGTGTAGTCTGATTCAAATGGGGCTCAATTGATCATGAAATTAATATCTACTTCACTCACCATATTTAGAATTATTTACTTTAATTGCATACCAATTTTCATCTACATCAAACTTGTGTATGAGCCTCGTCTTAAAATAGTACATAATCAATGTGATAAAATATTAACCTAAATATTAGGGCTTTTTCCAAATATACCTACTATGTTTGGCCCTAATCTCAAATATACACACTATGTTTTTCAATTCTCAAACATATTTAGGATTTTGGGAATGTAGTGAGTATATTTGGATTAGTTATTCCAGATAAGGAATTTTTGTTATTACTTTTGTTAGACTTCAAGACACACATAAGAAAACTATACCAAATATCACACTTGGTGTGTCAAGAAGAGTATGCTTCTCACTTTGATTTGTTTAAAAGTTAATTTAGCCTCGTATCAAGACACATTTTATGTATAGACAAGGTGCTACAATTCATATAAATGTGTCTATGTGGAGATATATGAGTTGCTAAAAGCTAAACAATGATGAAAGATTCATCTGCTTTGGCAATGACAAATCAGTTTAGATTGAGGCTATCAAACATTTAATTTATTTTTAAAACCTTAATTTTATTTGAATTTGAAAGAGACATGCAACACCGTCTTTAGATAGAATTTGATTTATATTTTCATATTAGATAAATCTAGTTATCTTATTCATTAAAAAATTATCAATGCAATCTTTCTTTGAACTCAAATATTCTTGAGTGCATTGAATTGTCTCAGGTTATAAATTTGATGATTCTACATGTAGAGAAAATTTCTAACTCTTTGAGGATATTGAGCTTGGAAAGAGATAAGTTTAAAAGTTATATCTTTGAAGGAAAATCTTACAAGGCATTATAGAAAACCTTTTTGGTCATAATAAATAGTTTATTTATTATGAACAAGCTCAACACCCTCAAAGAACATATGATATTAAAGAGATCCACTAGAAAAAGAAAAAAATGTCATTTTTAATGAATATATCATATTTTTCCAAGAACATTAGAATGACATTAGATTAGTAGAAGATGATCACATCAACTTTTATGAAGCAATGAAATGTAAAAGTTTTCAAAAGGTAAATTGATATTGTGAATGAAGAGAATAAATCCATGAAAGATAATAACATTTGAAATTGTCCTATTGCCTGAAGGTACAAAGTTCATTGGTTGCAAATGGATATTTATAACCAAAAAAATTATGAAGGTAATGCGGATTGATATAAGATTTGTCTCATTGCAAAGGGTTTTACTTAAAAGGAATGAATTGATCATAAAGAGAATTTCTTTTCGGTTTTACCAAAATACTTTGTCAAGATAATAATGACTCTATATTAGATCTTAAACTTGTGCATTGCATTGGATGGATGGAAGAAAATGCTCTTAGTAGTGAAAAACTTTACATCAGAAGATGTAAAAGCTATGATTTATAACTTAAAATAATCTATCCATGAGCTCAAGTAAGCTTTTTTATTAATGGTATTATAAATTTTATCAAGTTGTTATCTTGTTTAGTTTTAAGATGAATCTGATTAATGATTGTATATACTGCATGTTGGGTGAGAGTAATTGTAAGTTCAATGAGAATAACTATATTTTTTCTTATTTTATATGTCGATCACATATTGCTTTCTAACATCAATATCAATTTATTGTATAAAACCAAGATATTTATATCAAAGCATTTTGAGATGAAAGATCTTAAAGATGCATCATTTACATTAGAGATTCAGATACATTGGGCTACTCTTGAGGTATTCTTGCATTATTACAAAATTCCTAAACTAAAAAAGTATATAAGAGATTTAGCATATAGAATTGCGGACTAGAAGACACCTTGTTGCTAAGGGAAACAACTTCGATCTCTATCAATTCCCCAAGAAAGATTTTGAATGTAGAAAATATAGAAGATTCCCTATGATTCAGCAATAATAAGTTTAATGTGTACTTAGGTTTGTATGCATTTAGATATTGTGTACATTGTTAGGATGCTGAGTAAATATTCAAGTAATTCAGAAATGAATCATTGAAAATCAACCAAACAAGTTTCAAGACATCTTTAGAGAACAAACACTACATGTTCATATATAGGAAGTCCGATAAGGTAAAGACTATTCAATAGTTAGATTCCGATTTTGTTGGATGCTACTACGATTTTATTTCTAATTCAGGCTATATTTATCTGCTTGTTAGAGAAGCTATCTTAGGGAAGAGTGTTAAGAAGACACTCATAGCTTTTTCCACCATAGCAGTTGAGTTTATAGCATATTATAAAGTACCCATTCTAGAATATGATTGCAAAATTTCATGGTGCTACGAAATATGGATAGTATAGAAATACCATTTAAGTTATTTATGACAATAAGTCTGTAGTCTTATATTCTAATAATAACAGGATCTCGACGAAGTTCCTGATTATTAAGGAAATAATTACGAAGATAGATATCCACAAAACATATTGGAATAAACTCTGTGGTTGTTGATCTGTTTATCAAGGAGTAACATCCAAGGTCTTTCATGGGCACACTGCTCATATGAATGATATATCATTTAGTGAGATGCTAATTTAGTGGGAGTTTATATTTATGTGCCTTTTTTATATTTGTGGATGTCTTCGGTAAAAATGAAGTATTTATTAGTATTTTGGTATAATCTCATAAAAAAATAAAGTTATGCTAGTTGAAAATAGGCATGTTAGATCACATTATATGTAATTTTCATGTTATACATCCATACTTAATCTTTCTTATTTGGTTATGTTTGATACACATGACCATGAATAGATCTAGTTATGATGAATGTAACAAATATTGCCTTGATCCTAAGTTGCCATAACTAATCGACAAGATTGCTCAAAGATAATTTTGGCTATGACAGTAAAATTTTTGAGCTCATAAGGTTATATATAATTATAAGATGGAAAATTATTGAATTTTTGACATACATATATATAAATTATATACATGCTATCATAAGGAGTGACCCAATTTAACAGTGATCTTATAATATTTACTGACCTAAATCATCTAATTTATGCATAAACTCTATTGCTTAATTTCTAATTTTTATTTTTCTGATGGGCTAAATAAGAAATAAGAAATAATAAAAATAGTGCATATATAAATAGTTGTGGTTTTCTAGGTTACACATGAGGATTTCCTTTTTAACATTTCATCTTTAAAAAAAGAGTGAGAGCCTCATTCTTTAAAGAACAAGAAACTAACTTGGAAGACCCAGAACCTCAAGATTAAGTAACAATATCCGTTCTTATGAATATAAATACGCTTTTGTTTTGATTTATTTTTCTTAATGATTTAGCATGGAGAATTCTTTGTCTTGATTATAATTTTAATTAACACAATTTCCTTTCATAAAAAAATCAATAAGATTTCCTGACAATATCACTCACATGAGGATGTATTAGTTCTAGGCCATGTTCAAACAATGAAATGGGACGAGGAGATCACCAGTGAAAATTATTATGTGTTGCCATGTATATGGGAATGAAAAGAAAAATAGAATAGATAGTAAAAATTAGGTTATTAAGGACTGAGAATGAGAATTTTCTAAAAAATTATTCTCATCATGTTGCTCATTTTCCATATGATTAATGCAATTTATGAGTTAGATATGATAAAATGGAAATCGTGTATTGGCCTTCATAAGACCATGAAAAAACAAAAAACAAAAAACGAAAACGCTTGTGCTATTTTTGTGGATCTTTCCTCTTTCCGTTACTTCGTTTTCTCCATCGCTTGTGAAATTATTGTGTATTTTGGTTTTCATAAGACTGTAATAAAAATGCGTACGCTTGTGCTTTTTTTTGGATCTTCCCTCTTGTACAAATGTGCATTTGCTTTCGTGAGACCGTGTAGTAAAAACGCCAATGCAAACCACTTCGTTTTCTCCACCACCACCTTGTCTCTAGCTCTGCCTGTCTGTGAACATGGTATTTCATCTTCAAGCTTGTATCTTCTTCTTCCTTTCTTTCACCTTTGTCATACTCCATTAACGCCCGTCGATTGCGAGAACAAAGTAGGTCTCTCGAGCAGCAGCAACCGTTTCTGAATCTGCTTTCGGATTGTTATATTTTTGTTCATGTTGCAATGGCACAGAAGATAACCCTCATGCAAAAAGAGACTGACAATTCAAATTGATGATCACGCTTGTTCAAATAGATAACTTTGTTTGTAGTTTGATAATTCGTTGTGGGAATTTATATCACAAAAACTCTATGTGATATTCTGTAGTAATCTATTTGAAATAATACTTTCAGAAAAAATTTCTATTTTTAAGGTGAATTTCACTTATACTTGTGAATTTTACCCTTAATTATACTTATTACCACGAATGTTTAAAGTTTTTAAATATACCTATATATTTTTGCCTAAAATTTTACTTATACTCATACAGTTAGAGATTCGTTAAAAATGTCATTAATCCATTGTGAAATAATGAATATGCTCATTCTAAATATGATTTTATAGCTATAAATTCATATACTAATTAATTTTTAGTAATTCTACAAATATAAAATCATATATTATTTAAATATAAGTTTTTAACTATGAGCAAATTAAACTCAAATTATATTGGGACTTGAGTATATTCGTTATTTTACTGGAAAGCTAATAGTCAATTCAATGGATCCTTGATAGTGTGGATATAAGTGAAATTTTAAGTAAAATGTGTAAGTAAATTTGAAAATTTTGAAAGATTATGAATATAAATAGAATTATGAGTAAAATTTTTGGGAGTGCATAGAATTTTCCTATTTATATAGTCTCATGTATTTATTCAAATGCCCTACATGTGAAAGCTACCTCATGATTGATGGGATATTATTATGGTGTGTAAGACTAGGATGGCTACCTATCATTGAAATGACCGAGAAAATTCTGGAAAGCATGAAAATTCTAATCTGCATATCCATGTCAGTAACTACATTTTTTGTATGCAACCCATTCTTACATTCATGCCTGCCGTAACGAAAAAGTGCTTATTCCCCATTGAAAGTATTATAATGTTTTCTCTTGTTAAAGTTCACACGTCTTATATAAATATCACAGATAAAAAAGTTTCATTTTAACGCAAAACCCCCCAGAAAAAAAAACACCTAATCAACGAGAAAAACCCCAAAATTCGAAGTTTTTTCATGACTATTGAAGAAGTTATAACAGTGAAGGAGGGCAAAAAACTCTCTTTGTACCTTCAAACTTCCATTAAGGAGTGAAACATAGCTTCTTTGTTATAGAATTTATATCTGCCAAAGGGAAAAAAATATATCATTTTAGAATCGGCTTGGAATTCTATAATTTGAATGTCTAGTAAACGTGCATTACTCATCTAAACAACAAAAATGGTCACGGTTCCATATAACCTATTCTACTTTTAATATCTTGATGCTTAAAGGGAAATCGACCACATTCCTTATATTTAAATCAAACATTTGCACGGGCCACATTTGATATGTAAATTATAGAAATTTTAGGGCTTTAAACCCTCTAACTATTCAAATTTATATTTTAAATGCAGAAATTTGGCCATTAGCATTTTAAAGTGAAATTTAGTTAAGATTTTGTAAAATGTTTAAAATGTCCTTGCATTTTAAGCCTTCTTTATATATTTGTATTTTAAACTCAAAAGTTTGCCCGTAAATGTGCATCATCTTATGTACACTGTCGGAACACTAGTTTTTATATTTCATCAGTAATAATTTGCATATTTCCATATTTACACATATAATAATTTTTTTTGGCTTAGAATATTTACGTACATCTCAACATGTGAACTAGGGAGACATGCCTTCCAAATAATAAATGGGGATAAAACCCTGCAGCCATTTGAATTTGTGCCATCCATATGCATGACAAATTGTTTACTACCAGGGGTGGTTGGTCTAGTGGTTCATATAATATTAGATTTATGATTCAATGTACTTGTCGTATTGAAATTTTAGTGCAACTAAGTGCAAAATCTATTATTTTATTCTTTTTCAATTTTTTTTAATATGACTGGTGATTTAGGTTTGCGCTTCTTTGTAACTGGGTTACATACAAGCGATTCTATATAACCCTTTCCAATTTTAAGATTGTATTTGATGAAAAATTCAGTTAATTTATTGCATTTAATACCATTTGTTTAGCTACGAGACCAAGTTTCATCAAAGTCTAACATATTTGCTCAAAAATAAGTACATTTATGTATAAATTAGGAAAATACTCAGATCTATTCACATATGTATTAGAATATAACAATACTTTATAAAATCATTTATCTACATATTTATGATATTTTATATAATTTAGATGTTTAAAATACTACTTAAAAATTGATATTTAATATTAAATCATTTTATTACTTTGATTTTATATGTTTGTAGATGAGACTCAGATATAGTGATACTAAACAAATGAAAAGGGTTTCATGATAATATAAATGATATTAATCATAATAGATACAATGAATTTTTCATCAACCATTTAGACGTTAAAAGTGAAGAGGGTATATATACATAGAGCCTGATTATATACATCATGATATATTTTAGGCTAAAATACAATATTTATTTATTTTTACATTTAGTTATATTTTTTTGATTTTTTCTTTGCAAACATATTTTCTTAGTTTATTCAATCTATATACTAACTTTTTCCATTTTATAATATTTTTCCATTTTTATTTTATTTTTTTTAAAAAAAATTCTAAAAGGTGAACATGACTTAAATGCCCGTGAAATTGATTTTTTTAAAATAAAAAATAAGAATAAATATGCAAAAGATTCTAAAATGAAAAAACTTAGTATACAAATTGAATAAACTTGGGAAAATGTGTTTATGAAAAAAATAAAATAAAATAAAATAAATGAATATTATATTTAGCTTAAAATATATCATGGTGTATGTAATCATGCTCCTATATACGTATGTTTTGACTTTGAAATGAATAAAATACCCCTAATTTTTAAAATTCAAAATTATATAGACACATTTTCAAAAAATATCAAACTTAATTTATAGGTTAAATATGCTTAGATTAATAGTCTTATAAAAAAATCAAAAAAAGAAGGTTTTGCACCCATTATTCTAAAATTTTAATGTAATTGGTTACATCGAATTGGGACTCATAATATTATTATAGTTAGATATTTTTCTCCTTTTCTTCATTACCGAATTGGCACTTTAGTTTATCAGAACATGTTTTATTATTACGTGAGGATAATTTTTTTTAAAATAATTTCAAACAATTTTCAGTTAAAAATATTTAGGTGCGATAATATTATACGAGTAAATAGAAAAATGTGCAAATTAATAGTGATTGAATTCGAAAACTAGTTGTTTCGGAAATATACATAAGATGATGCACATTTAATGGACAACTTTAGAGTTTAGGGTGTGTTTGGTAATTGTCAAGTTAAAATTTTTCAATCTAAAACTTTTCACTCTTCACAACTATCCTATTTTTAATCATTTCTTTACATTTTTTCTATACAACTATCCTACTTTTCAATAATTTCTACACAACTACCAACACAACTAGTCTATCTATTTCAATTTTATCCTATTTATTCTTGATCATTACTCCTATCATATCACATCATTTGACAACTTCTACTCTCTATAACTTTTTATCAAAAGTTTTATCCATTCCCAAACATACCCTATGGAGGTATATTTGTAAAAACTAAATATACTCACTTAATTTCTGAAATTGCAAGTATAATTGTACGCTTTTCATGTCTTTGTAAATATTCTCATGTTGTGATAGTATAGTTGTGGTATTATAATGGCATGAGTTATGATCCAACTAATAAAAGTTATTTACAATGTCTAAAACTATATGAATATATTTGAAATTGTAACCAAACTAGGTGCATATACTTTCCAGTTGCCTAACAAAATAGTTTAACTGCCATACCTGCGCTTTGCTAATGACGCCGAAGTAAAAACTCCAGACTATCGCCCAAAGGGCCTCTCACCAAATAGGACAAAGCAACGTAATCAAATTCCCAAACAATGTTATCAAAACGGAGCCACTGGAGCAACTAGTTCGTCGCGAAAATTGGTATGAGCCGCCGAATTAATATTCTAGACTTAATTTTTTTTTAAAAATAGTGTGATAGCTAGATTAATATTCTAAACTAGAAAATAACAATAATGTAATAATTGAAAATTTCGGTGCCCCTTACAATTCATTTCTTGCATGCACCATTATCGAACCAAGAATGACATATTTTTTATAAAAAATACACCACCAATTATGTGAACCGACATACTCTTCAATAACATGTCTACCATACGTCTTTACTTTTATTTTACTATTTTATCTGGAATATGCCTTATGATATCTCATTTTTAAAAATTAAGTTAAACTATCTTTACTATTTTTCCTATAGCCAACTTACATCATAAAAAAAGACAGTGGGTTCGGGTAGTGATAAAACTTTTATTGAAATTTTTTTTATAAAAGTTTTTGAAATAATAAAAAATGATGTAATATGACATGAGTAATGATGAAAAATAAAAAGAATAAAATTAAAATAGATAGGTTAATTTTATGGGTAGTTGTGTAGAAATGATTGAAAAGTAAAGTAATGTGAAGAAATAATTCAAAACAGGGTAGTTGTAAATAATAAAAAAATTTAAATTGAAAAATTTTAGGCGAAACGTTTTATCTTTTAATAAATACACCCAAAAACTAAAACTTCTTAAGCATAAGATAAAACTCTCCAGACCGGCCGATCCCTTGATCCCTTTAGCTGTTAACAACCCGATCACGTGTTGGTACTAGATGTATTTACTTGCTACAGAGCTTGCTTCGAAAATTGAAAAGTAAAAACAATAATAGACGGCTTTACTAGGGGCATATTTGATAATATCATCTTATCCCATATATCTCATGATTTTCTTTTTACTACGCCTTATCCTAGAAATGATTCAACAATGCAATAATTCTATTTTTTCAAACTTTATACTTATACCAAAATAATTACTTTCAATTCTTATCTTAGACCGAAGAAAAGTGAGGTTCCTTCTTCATTTGCCTTTAATCCGAGCCGAGTCATCCAGCTTTCTTGGCGTCCAAGGTTAATTTTTTTCCTTAATTTTAAATTTTTTTTATCTTTAGTGTGTGCAGTTTGAATGTGTGTGTGTGTATATATATATATTTTTTTTCATTTTCAACCATTTATTGCGCAGAGCTTTCCTTTATCCTGGATTCCTCAACGATATAGAATGCAATCACCTTATTAACCTGGTAAGAATTCTTTTTTCCTTCCTTGCCAGTTGATGCTCCAATTCTATCACCTCGTTTCAAATATGGATGGTTTCGATGGCACAACCTATGGGTAGCAATGGAATTGAAGTAACTAAGGAATAGAAATGAAAGAAGAACAAAAAAAAAAAAAAAAAAAAAAAAAGAAGAAGAAGAAAAGAAATTGACCTGATTTCATACAACATATCCACAATGAATGAGCAAATTAACAACTACCATCTCCACTAAGTGTTTAATAAAGCCTCTTACACTACCATCCATCTTTTTTCACTTCTAAACTCATAATGACCAGTGGACCATTGATTTTGAGGTGTATGTTGGGTTTGAGCACCTTGCAAGATGTAAATACTCAACCTTCATGGCAAAGAATATAGATTTTGATTTTATATTCTTTGTGGTAGAGCAGGCAAAAGATAAGCTGGAGAAATCGATGGTGCTAGATGATAAATCAGGAGAGAGCGTAATGGGTGAAGAGCGGACAAGCTCTGGCATGTTCCTCTGGAGTGAACAGGTAGAGAGATATCTTTCTTTTCTAGTTGTAGTTGCGAGTGCAGGTATTACTAATGACTATTATTAGAACTGATTTTTCATATTTTTTGAATGGTATTGTAGGCACCCTTATGCCACGTGGTACAATAAGTGGCATCCAACAACACATGTTATGCTTAGATACTCGCCACATTAGCCATACTAATTGCATCCCCGAAACTATTGGTTACCTCCCACGTTACTACCCAACAATCCTAATATTTTGGCCATAATAACCAAAATTACACTCCCTATATATTTGGAGGATCCCTTCTCTATAAAATCTCCTATTTCAAACAAGGGAGACAAGACTTATCTCTGAACACAATCCCACTAGAAATATATCTCTCTCTCTCTCTCACCTCTTGTGCTACTTAACCTTTATGCACCTTCATGCATCTTCAAATATTATATAAAATAATTTTGGCTTCTAATATACTTTTTTCTACCAAGTTTCTCACATAATGAATTTTACAATTTGGTTGAATTCTATGTAATGCCATTTTGGTATTGGTAGTGTTTTTGGTATATGTTGGTAGAAACAAATTATTGAGCAACTTGCTAACATTGAGTTGATTGGGCAAGAATTGATAGTTTGGAAATATTAATTTCATTGGCATTCAGTATTGTAATGGTCTCAATACTTTTATGCTAAGATTCAATAGTTAACATTGACTGCTCCCATTAGGTGGGAGGGTTATGGTACTAAATAAGCTAGTTTATAAAGTGTTTGCAATATTGGCTGGAAAAGAATTCTAAACCATATGTATTTCATTATCCTTATGAGTCTTATGACTAACTATAATTGCTCTTATGAGCTTCTATACATAACGTCCTAAACGAGGAGATGGGATTAGAAAATCCATTTGATTAAGAATCTATGAAGCTAATTTGCGAAAACTAGTTAATGGGTTAACTAGCAAAATTTACGTGTAGTGGAATGCAAGAATTATCCAATCATTGTGGATAATTGTGGTTTTTTTTTTTTTTTTTTGCACGCTCATTCACATTTTGGTTTAACCTTATAATTCAAATCACTACATTGCTCCTTTGTCACACTCCAACTCAAGCAATATTATAGAAAGAGTGACAATTCCCTTACGACAAAACTCGGGCTATGGTAGTTTCAAAAATAAACTTGATTTTTTGTACAAAATATTTACTTTCAAGTATAAAGACGCCTTGCTATCAAGGTCATCTTTATTAAAATATGATAATTACGATAATATAAATATAATCCATTTGGAGAAATTCTAATTCTCATTGCTATGGTAATGAAGATAAGACCTCCCATTCTGGCATATCTATGCTTCTGATATTCTGATGATTTAGTAGTATCCTACAAGTCTAAAGGTTTTTCCTATAAAATCATGAGTTACAGTACTCAAGCGAGCCTTGTCAAATCAAGTTAATTGTATGTACATGGCATGCCTTATAAATGTATTTTATGAAATTCACACATCATTTTCATTTCTTTTTCATCACTACATGAAACCCTTTTTGGTCTAAGTATCCGAGCTTTATCCTGTTTAGGCATTTTCTCCTGACCTAGTCACTCTGAATCCCGTTATGATGCATGCAATGTATATAACATGCCTTCATGTTATGGTTGATGTGTTTTAAAAAAAAAATGTCCATCATTTATTAAGAAGTGGGGTTATAAAATTCAGTTAAAAAATACAAAATCAAAATATTAATCTTTTTCTCAAAAAAAAAAAAGCATTAATCATACAATCATGCACAAGCATTCACTACGAGAAGATCATTTAAAAACATGTTGAAATCAAACCTGGAATTTATAAACCTTGCGTGCTGACCTTTTTTACTTAAGTTTATAGTGCCTTAGTTTACGAGCTTCTTTTCTTTTCTTCTTTTAGACTTACAGGCTAAGCCGTTCTCCTCTTCTTCCTTCCTTTCTAGTCTTCTTTTAACTGTAAGTTGGTGATAATTAGACCCACTACTTATAGAGCATAAGGATGGTACAAGGTGCAGACATTATTTATCATTAGCAGAGATTTGCTAATCATGTTTTGATGCAAGAAGATTTCACATCTTCTTTTTGCTTGAGAAGTGTTACACATACATTCATTTAATCAATTTTGATGATCATCCACGACCTCATGCAAGTCATTCATTTAATTATTAAATTACTTTTTAGGAGATCAAGGGCAGGATTTCTTACAAGATCTCATGAGAAATCATATCAGGGGTCTATTATGAACCACATTTTGTTGTTTAATGTAGTAAAGATTTTTGCCATATAGTGCATAGTATACCGTTCTGAATTTTAATTTCATCATTTGAATCCAACTTTTATCTTTTATATACCAATGGATTCAAAATTTGGTCTACTTTACGATGGTGCCTTTTAGGATTTTATTATTATATAATAATTTTTCTAATTTATACTATTACTGAAATATATTGAAAGTTTGGCTGGAACAGAAAGACAACTCTAGTGTTTTGATTATATAACTTTCTCATTTTAGCTCCAATTGAATTGATTCTTTTTGAGTTATAAAACAGATTTTAACGTCGTTTGGCATTAGTATATTTCTCTGAAATTTCTAGACTTTTAATCAATTTATGAAGTTAGTGAAATCCTATTTTGGAGAATTCCACCTTAATTTCCAAGAGATTCTTATTAGATTGAAAATACCATTTTAAATGCACTTTAAATTATAATAATTACACATTTTGACCTCTTTTCATTATTTGCAAAAATTCATCATTTTCATTAATTATGTCTATTTTTATCTATAGCACTCCCCCGGCCCAAGCCTTGAACCGGTGGTTGCTACGGTAAAGATTGGACAAAAAATTTTCAAGATCTACCATACTTTGGGAGACAAAATACCACATGTTTTTTGGAATGTACTTATAGTAGCTTTAGATATCAACAACTAGTATGTCATTCAATCATATGACATCAGAAACATTCTAAAATCACATCATTTCAATCTCATCTTATCATGATCATTATAACTACATACTGAAGCAAGGAGTCAACTCATAGTGGAAGTGATAAAACGTTTGATGAAAAATTTTAGAATAAAAGTTCTTGAAATATGACAAAATGATGTGGTATGATAGAGGGGTAATGATAAAGAGTAAAGATAATAAAGTTAAAATAGGTAGGCTAGATACATCGGTAGTTATGTAGAAATAATTGAAAAGTAAGGTAATTATATAAGAAGAAGTGAAAAATAATTTAAAAAATAAGATAATTGTGGAGAGTAAAAAGTTGTAGTTTAAAATTTTTAAAGGTTAATAAACATCTCCTAATTATAATGCACACCCATGTATATTTCCTATCTCACAAATTTATCAAGCTTAAAAGTGTCACACCGTCCAAGTTAATAAAAGTTATACTTGTCACAATCCACCTCAACCTCATAAGCTAGGTACCTACAATATTAGTCTTGCTAAAAATATTAAAAACAAACACATGAGCCTGGTCAAACTTAGTAAATAAGTGCGATCAATAAAAACAACGATAAATAATGTCAAATTCATCATGTATGTTATATCACTACATGTAATATTGACATCAAACCCTCATTGGCCTTAAACAACCATGTCATGTCATGTGACAAGCACACATATGGTCATACCTAATACACAACAATGCAACTCAATAGTATGTCGCACCACTAATGGCCATTGTTGTTGTCGTGGACTATGCAATTATCCAATGCACATGAACTTATCAATAGTCACGCACCCAACTGGGGGAGGCCCATAGTCCCCACCAAAGGTTGGGACTTTGCTCCTATAGCATCACAATTTTACTTAAACCATCATCCATGTAAAGAATGTGCATGCATCAATCACAACATCACATGTGACATGCTCATGTCAAAACCATGCATCATATGATTTTGCAAAACTATGTTAAAATATATAAATAACTCATTTTCAGTAAAGGGCATCACCCTAAACTATAAAAATCAACACATTGCATGAAAATCTAAAATCCAAGTCAACTCGAAATCATCCAAACACATGAACTGAGTCTATACATAAGCTCACCCAATAGCCTTATCAACACCAGTTTCAAATTAGGTTATGCTAGGATTTGACTTTCATCCCATTCGTAATGGATTTAGGTTGTATGCTTCCAAGAGCTTTGAGCCTCAATGCTCCCAGGTGCACCCATTTTCTAAATTTTTTTTGAAATTTTTTTATACAAATGTTAATTTAAGTGTATTTAATATGTCTATTTTTGGAGATTTTTAAATTTTTTTGGATTTTTAAAAATTAGTGGCATTTTAGTAAAATTACTAAAATCTCCAAAAATTAAAATCAGTGGCATTTAATATGGCATTTTTTTGGATTTTTAAATTACTAAAATGCCGCTGATTTTTAAAAGTCCAAAAAAATTAAAAATCTCCAAAAATACACATATTAAATACACTTAGATTAACAGTTTCATGAAAAAAATTTACAAAAATAGATATATGCACCTGACATAGAATTGGACTCCTTCGTAATTACATCATCTCGCTATTCTAAGTTATCATCTTTCATTCAAAACATAAGAGTTTGCGTGTTCAATCACAATGCAAACAATAAAATATTTAATATCTCTTACAAATAATATGCCTCAATACTCATCCATATCAAACCATCACAAGACTCATTCTACAGCGTTCACAACCTAACATGATTCAACCATAGTAAACAATTTATTTATTTTACCAAGATATTACGTATGTTATACAACTAATCTCACCTGGGCATTTCATTAAACAAAATATAGACAATAGAAAAGATATAGAGATAGTAAGAAAACTTCATAAGCTTCCATCCATTACATTTTAAAGTCATGAAAAATTATTCTTAATCATTTCTAATCTATTATTCATATACTTTTTTTTTATAAGATCTACCATTTCTAAAGGTGTTAAGACCTCTACAGAATCATAGCCCTTAAAAATACCCCAAACTATAAAATCAAAGTGGTTCCCATGAAATACATTTAAAAATTTATTCTTAATTATAAAATAAAGTTCACTTAGAAGAAATCAATCTAATTATATGTTTAGAATACTAAATATCAATTTTCACTAGAATCCAGTGAATCATATCTCTTATTGACATTTTATCGAATACTTAATAAACATAATTCAAAAATGATAACAAACTATTATGAAATAAAAATATTTCACCTCAATGTACTATATTTGCATGGAAAACGACTTCTAAATCCTTTGATATATAATTTCTAACGAAAACTTTGAGTTCCTAACAAATCTCGAAAGTCCTTATAAAACCCAAAACTTCAAACTTCTGAAAACATATATTACAAGAGTCGTGCCCATATGCAATGGTTAAATAAGTCATTTATTAGTCAAATTTATGATTTATTAGAAAAGGAAATAACCTACTTATCTTCAATGAAGTTTTCTTATCAAAATATTCTGCACTTTAGCTGTCAAGCTAAACTCTATTTAACATTTCAATTTCAAAATAATTAATTAATCAATATAATCATCTATATTTACTTAAATCTTTACATATATACAAATCCACAACCTCACCCATCAAAACCTTAGCACATCATAACTCCAAAGATTATCTCATCATCCATGTATAATACTTCAGTAACTAAATTCTAACTCCATGCTATGATCTAACACATGAAGTGCACTACTTATGCCTCAAGTGTAGTTCAACTAATTCAAATTCAATATCACTTTGTAGGAAATCATCCCAACGTATCATATATATCATTATGGTTTTAAATTTTCATTTTCATTTAAAAGTATACTTGTCACTTCTCTTGGGCATTTCATCAAATATTTAATAGACATTATTTAGAAATCATTGAGATTTTATATAAAATTGATCAAGATCAAGCCGATAGATTCCACATAGGTTGAAAAGTATTTGTATATCATCCATTTCATGGAAATCCATCAAAATCTCCAATTTTCAACAAATCTCAGTCTTTACACCACTTTGAAAAAATAATATCATAGAAATCCTCAACCATATATGTAATACTTGTAAGGAAAAGTTAAATAACATATTTTCACCTTAAATATATGATTTATCTAAAGAGAAAACATGATCTCTCAAATTTCTTCCAAAACTCTCGTTTGAACGTGAAATCTCTTGAGGCGTAATGCTTGTTGATGTTACAACATGTTTTTTAAAAGGCTTAAATAGAGATTAGGAGATGAGTTGAAGTTCAAAAATGGTGGAAGAAGAACATGAAAGAAAAAAGATAGAGAAGAAGATATGGGAAACTCCCTCCCTCTAACACCCATTTACACCTTTTATTGGAAAATTTGCAAATTGCCCTCATTTGCTTATATGTTTACAAAATTTATTATTATAACTAAATGAAAATCATGAAACTCCTTCAAAATGGTCTTTCTAATATTTTTACAAGTTTATCATATCTCAATCATAAATAAAAATTAATATAACAAGCATGACATCTCATACTATCATAAATCAAAATCTATAATAATTCACACATAAAGTTTAACATCATCCTATATATCTAAAATAGACTTTATATCAAATATCTCAACATTTATAAAACAATTTAGGCATAGTCTTAGCCTATATAGAACAAACAAGAACAAATCATAAGTTTCAACTTATACAAGTCATGAATTCCCTCACATACAACTAAAATTTATTTGAAATTCTTTGCAACTTACCGACTTAAAGTGTACGTTCCATTAATATCATAATCAAGCTATGAATTTACAAAAATTAACTGTAATCACTTGAATTCTCATTAAAATTAACATTAATGTATTAAAATTAATTGTACTGCTCTACTCTCCCTAGGAGATTCATCATAGTCCACATAGAGAATAACAACCCATTACATATGCACTTTACTTTATAGTATATTAGAAATGCTTTCCCCTTTTCTGTGTGCTTTCAAGAAGGAATCATAAACTTTTAATAATCTCTTTTTTCAAATAAAATAATCCTTAGTGTGCTATTCTTTTGCGCTCTATATTTCTTCACATACTTGTCCCCAATTAACTCTACAATACCTGAAATTTTTAACCATCGAAACATGAATTTTACCTTAGCAATGGAGAAGGAATTAAGCTCTACATATACTAATTTCTTCATTCATGTTTATTTGTTTAGGTCTAGGCTCTTTGATATCTTACCCATGGTGTAAGTGGCTTTGTATCTTCCTCATGCAAGATAAAACCTAGCTTCATATACAATCTTATGAAATCATCATAAAGGAGTAAACATATGAAGTAGAAACAATCAATATTAAACAACATAGAGTTTGTATATTGTAAAGGTGATCCACAACATTTTTTTCCTAGACCACCTCAATTGGTTTATATTCTTTCTTTTCATCACTCAACTCTCTTGTTTTTCATTCTAGAGACACTTCGCATCCTAAGTAGCTTTAATTTTCTCTTTAAGAGTATGAGATAATCCTTGGCCTGAGAGTATAACCTATAGAGGTTTAACCTCCATGGGATAGTCAAGGACTAGGGACTCTCTAACTCCACCTGATCTACATACATGGGATTTCCTAAAATTTCTACTTTTGGTGTCTCTAATGTTCTTAGTGCTTGACTATTAGACTCGACCAAACTGAGTCTAATAGAAGAAGGTTGTATCTTAGCCCGTTTAGGTGTAAGTGCAGCCTCCTCCTATTTCTTAGTGGGTTCCATATTACAAAACAAATTCTAAGTATTAGTGAATCTTTTAATAACTAACCCTTTTCAAATTTCATAATTACCATAACCAAGCTTTGATAACATTTTCATTACACCCCAACCCAAGCAGCAAGATGGAGAATGATAGTTACCTTACTCCAAAACTTGGGCTAGGGTAGGTGCAAAGATTCATTTGAATTTTTTTTACAAAATATTTGCAATTATATATGAAAATTTCCTTGCTTAAAAATATTTTTTTGAAAGTATGATAATTATCTTAATACAAACTAATAATCATAACTATAATTTATTTGAAGAAACCCCCTCTTTTGTTACTATGTTAAGAAAGATAAGCTCTTCCATGTTGGTGTCTTTGTGTAGATGAGGATATAATAGTATCATGTAAGCCTAAAGTTTTCATAGAAAATCGTGAGTTACAATACCCAATAAGCAAGCTCATTGTATCATGAAATCAAGTCAATAATATGTACATGGCATGCCTTATAAGTTCATTATTGAAATGTAAACATCTTTTATATTCCTTTTAGTGCCACATAAGATCCTTTTTTGTCTAAGTGACCGGCTCAATCCTATTTGTGCATCACTTCCTAACCTGGTCACTATAGACCCCTTTATCATACACTCCATGTATACATCATACCCTCAAGTTATTATTCATACATTTTGAGAAAATATGTATATCATCTATTAAGAAGCTTGGTTATGAAATTCAGTTAAAAATAATGTAGAAAATCAAAGCATTAATGATAAAAGCATACACAAATATTCATTGCAAGCAAATAGTTTAAAAGACATGAATAAAAATTGTTTGGAAATCAAACTTTAAAATTTAAAAAGTCTTGCTTGCATTTCTTTTCTACTATATCTTTTAGCATTTTTGTTTACTCTCCTCCTAAATTAGATGTTAAGTTGGTTCCCTCTTTTCCTTTCCTTCTTGCTTTTTTTATTCATCTTTACATTCCTCTTTTTCTAATTTGAAGTTAGTAGTTAGGTCTGCTACTTATAGATCTTAAGGACAATTCTAGGTGCTAACATCACTTATCATCATCTAAGATTTGTTGAACATGTTTTGTGAGAGAAGATTTCATATCGTTTTGTTACTTAATAAGTACTATACATGCAGTTGATCAATTTTGATCATCATTCATGACTTCAAGGTCATTCATCATGAGGTTACTTGCTGGGAGATCAAAAGAAAGATTACTTATAAGATCTTAAGAGAAATTACGTCACGGGTCCCACTGTAGGCCTCAGTTAGTTAGTTTTGATGCAATAGAAATTTATATCATATAGTGCTATAATGCTCCAATGGCCAACACTTCCTATGATTTGTGGTCACTACCTAAAATCTTTCAGGATTAGTCAAGTTGAGGGAACATAGAACCACCTATAATGGTAACTTATGGGTATCAAGTTCACTTAACTTAGCTGATCCTGTTGGAGTTGTAATGTCTTGCATAATTTACTTTTCCTATTAACTAAAAATAGAAAATTGGGATAAGTCTGGGCAAACTTATTAAGTAGGAAAGTGAGCGAAATTTTTGTGAAATTCATCTTAAAAGTAACCAATTGGAATACTAAAATTTTTATAAACATGGAATGTGTCAATGCTCATATTCATACTACAATGTAACTATTCATATTCATGCACTTAACCATTTTACTTTACTTTATCTTTAACTTAGTGGCCCACTGATTGGAATCTCTCTTATTACATTCGTGTAATCCTTTAATAATAATATTAACTTTAAACTACCTTTCTCATGTCAAGCTCATGCATTTAAACATTATGCTTATGACATGTTAAATCATGCTTTCTCAAATAAAAATCAAAACCATAAATTGAAATTGTTGTGAAAATAATTTAAATATGATAAATAACAAATAATAATATAAAATATGCTAAAACTAAAACCCATCAAATTCATATCAAAATACATTAGCACGACACGCCATATACAAAATCTTTAAAACTTAATTCAAAACTCTTTCTTACCTTTTTCACAACTTTCCAAATCTCCACATGTGGGCTATACAAAATTCTAATGTCCTTTTCACTATTAATCTACTTTAAGAACAATAATAATATTATAAAATTCTTTCCCTTAATTTCAATCTCAAGTACCCCAATTTTCTCATTCTCAAATTTCAAACACCTATCTAGAGATATTAATCTTCCACATTATCTTAAATTTCTAAAAAAATTATAGTATTTCATCATAAAATATTATTCTAAAATTATCCATATAAATTCCAAGCTCATACCTCATTCTCATTCTCATTCTCATAAAAAAATCCTTTTTCTCTGCCCTACTAGATTTTGAAATTTCTAACTCTATGTTACAAATTCATACTAAGTTATCTCCAAATCATCACAATATATTAAACAAATGCAACATATAAGAGAAACAAATAAAAATTAAGAATAAATTTCTCCCCTAATTTTCTCTCACTTTTTCCCTAAATCTTCCAAACTTAAAATTCTACAAAATAAAATCTACAACCACAAAAAACTCTTCCTCTTTCCTCTTCTTTTCTTCTTTTTTCTTCATTTCTGATGCTTGTTTTCGCACCACTGGAACTGTTTGTTTGCATCGGGGGAAGATGGTTAGTAGGGTTTTTGATAAAATTTAGAAAAGTCCCTCTAATAATAATATTTGTAAATAAATACTTTGAATTTTAGATTCTACCTACCTTATAATCATTTTATCCTCTCTTCTTCTTCTCTTCTTTTTTTTCATCCTTTCTATTGCTTTTTTTTGGGCACCATTGGAACTGTTTGTTCACGTTGGGGGAAGATGGGTTAATGGGATTTTGATAAAATTTTAGAAAAGTCCCTCTAATAATAATATTTGTAAATAAATACTTTGAATTTTAGATTTTTCCCACCTAATAATCATTTTATCCTCAAAATTAAACAAAACATGAAATAAATGTCTTCTTTTGTGTTACAAATGAAATTACTAACAGATTTTAACATACTTCAATATAAATATATTTTTACTATAGCAACATGATTTCCTCAAAAATATCAAAGAGAACTTCAATAATTTTTTCTCAAAAATTAATTTGATGTACTAACTTGAAATAACTCTAAATGACTTTTCTATTACTTATCATCCATGTTTCATATATATATATATATATATATATATTACTAAGAGAATAATAAACCAAAATTTATTAGTATTTCTCATTAATTCTCCACATAATTTCAGCATAAAATAATTTCAATGAATTAATATGATTTAAACTATTTATTTCTCAATAAAATTAAATAACCATGCATTAACAACTGAATAATTATATGTAAAAAATTCAACTTCTCATTCTTTTATAATTAAGTATGATATCAGAAAGAAAGAATTTGAGTATCACAACCTACAAAGCGTACATAAAGTTTTGTCCTCAAAACTTCTATATTATTTTTTTTCGAAATGTTAACTTAATGCACTCACTTGAGATAACTTTAAACAACTTTACTATGAATAATCATTCAGTTTCCATACGTATATTGGTAGAACAATAATATACTAAATATCTTCAGTATTTATCATTAATCAACTAAGTTGATAGTTAGCCACAAACCTCGTTCTTCTTTGAAAAGCTTCATCCTTGATTTTATTAAAACATAACAGAAAATAAATTTAAACTTCCTTCATAGATCATAAAGAAAAAAATTTCAATCAACTTCATTGTTGCTAATCAAAGTTCCATAATCACAACATAAACTTATATAAAAGAGTTTTCAGAAAACCCCAAATACAAATAATCTTTAAAAGCAACTAAACTCATAAATCACGTAACAAAAGTAAACTATGTGATTCTCACATGCTCTATCATAGTTCCTTCGCAAAATTATTCTAACAATAACTTTTGTTATTTATATCATGACCTAATAAAGTGCCAACCCCCTACTAAATATTATCAAAATCATTATTAATAGAATACTAAAGTTTCCAAATCCAAACTTTAGTAAAGCATTCAATTCCAAACTCTTATACTACCAAATAAATATCTTTTTTTTATCTTGCTAAACCGATAAACTAAAAATCGTCTCCAGCAATTTAAATCAACTATTAAAATTCTCATCAATAGAAATTGAAAAAATAAAAAATTAAATTTTCTATCAACTTATATTTTGCTAAATAAAATCAATTAAAAAATTATTTAACTCATCAAAGTGTCTTTACCCCAAGAGAAGAGGAGTGAATTGAGTAATTTAAAATTTCTTTCAATATTGAACTTAACCCCTTTGAGATTAATTCCCCTAGAATGAAACATAGAGAGCCAAAATGAGAAAAAAAATAATGGAGAAAGAAATGCACAAGAGAGTACATATATTCTATAGTGGTTCGAGCAACTTCTTTACTTCACTTTTTCAATCACACACCATTTGTTCTTGGATTACATTATCACTCAATGAACACAACTTAGCCTCTACTCTCATCTAGATTATAGCTATAGGGGGCCTTTACAGTCATACACACATAAGTAGTTGGTGAGTACTACTCCAACCGAAAGCTGCTTGTTCCTACACCTTGGCCTTGGACTTCAACACTATGGCAAGTGACACATTACAACAAATATTATTAAATAAATCAAGCTACACTTTATAGTATATGTAAATCCTTTTACCACGGCAAAAAAGCTCTAAGAATGATGAGAAGAATTTTTGAACTTGAGGCTTTAGTAGTAGACTTGGGACCTAGGCTTGAGAATATTTGAAAGGTGAGAGTACAATCGATGTCTTAGCTAACCCCATTAATTCCATTTGATATGTTATTTATATTCTTGAAGAATTTTTGAACATTTGATGGTAGGTGGAGCGTATTTTATATGCCAATATTCAAAACATTTCTAACCATTACAACTAAAGTTGTTGATGAGATCGACTTGGCCTACAATTTTACCCAAGTTGCAATTGAGGTCAATCTGAGTATTGACTTCAATGCACTATTTTCTTCTAGTGAGTTTTTCTTCAAGTGGCATGCTGAGTCAACTTAGTGGAGGTACTTCGCCGAAGTCGTAGGAGAAGTCAACTTCTTCTTCGACTTCGGCAGTCCTAGGACTTCTGCTCCTTAGTCTTCCTTTTAACCTCCTTTCATTCTTCTAAGTCTCACTTTTGAGTCGACTTCAAGTTGGGTTTCACCCAAATCATAAGTGAAGTCAACTTGTAATGCAACTTTAACCTTTACTTTCGAGAGAGAAACTTTGAATATTCGTTTGTTCTTCCAAGTTGCTAACTAGGGTTGACTTTGATTTGGACTTCATTCAAGGCACATCTGAAGTCAACTTGGGTTACAATTTCAAACATCATTTTTTGGATATAGAGTTTTAGCTATCTTCAAATCCTCCAAGTTACATGTTGAGGTCGACTTCCACATTGACTTGACTCAAGTCACAAGTGAGGTCAACTTGAAATGCGACTTTTGTTGTCCATCTTGCTTAAAAAATTCTCTACCTTTGAAGTTTCAATTTAAATTAGGTCCTTGAGTGGACTTGGTTGTGACTTTTCCCATGCCACTTCTGAAGTCAACTTAAAAGTGTGACTTTAATTATTTGCTCTTGAATTTTGAAACTTTTTCTTTCATGCACATACCTAAAATTGCATTAGTAACCTTTAACATTTCAAATTGGTTGTTAATCATCAAAATCCAAAGATAAATTTGCAATTTGCATTAGTTAAAAATAGATTTGCAATTTGCATCAGTTGAATTCACATGAATCACTTAAAATTTTACCTCAGCTTATGCTTTGGTCCCATTTTGTAACGCTTCATTGACCAACACCTCCTACGACTAGTGGTTGCTAGTCAAGTTGAAGGAACATAAAACCACTTATGATAGTAACTTATGGGTATTGGATTCCTCAATAATAGCAATGATAATATCACAACATAATCAATCATAGTATCCAATTCAAATTACAATGGAAAAATACTAAATTAATAATTACATTTCTCTTGTAACTCTGATGATTTACATCAACTTGCCTAAAATCCATTATAGTTATTTTCTAATCTTGCCACATAAATATTATAAATTCAAACTTTCAAAAGATAAATATTTAACTTTATATGAACAATTAAATCTAAATAGTTACTTTTCTCAATTTTCATGTCCTGCTGAGGACTATAATATCCTGCATCATTTGCTTTTCTTGTTAACTAAAAATTAGGATAAGTCGAAAAAGACTCAATAAGTAGAAAAGTGAGTGAAACTACTACAAAAATTAGCTTAAAATCAACCAATCAAATCATTAAAACTTTTATAAACATTTTACATGTCAATACTCATGCTTACACTGCAATGCGATTGATCATGCTTATGCACTTAACTATTTAACTTTACTTTTTCTTTAAATTAGTGGCTCACAAACTAGAATCAATCTTATCACATCCATGCAAGCCCTTAACCACATTAACTTTAAGTCATCTTTCTCATGTTATGCTCATGCGTTCAAACATTATGCTTATGACATGTTAAATCATGTTTTCTCAAATGCAAATCAAAACTATAAACTACAATTGCTATGCAAATAATTCAAAAATGATAAATACAAAATTAACCACATAAAATCCGTTAAAACTAAATCCATTAAATTCACATCAAAATTCATAAGCTCATTGATTGCATACACAAGCAAGCATAGAAAATCTTAATAATTAATTCAAAACTCCTACTTACCTTTTTTACAAATTTTCAAATCTGCGCTCGTGGGCTCTACAAGATTAAAATATTTTTTCACTTTTAATAAAAAATAATAATAAAATTTTTAAATGATATTCTAAAATTCATCTCCTTAATTTCATCCTTAAATATCTTAATTTTCTCATTCTTAAATCCCAATGAGACACCCATCTTCTAAGTCATCTTAAATTTCTAAAATAATTATAATATTTCATCATCGAGCCAGCTTCTATGTAACCATGTTACATAAAAGCAATTCACGTAATCTCATCAAATTTTAAGAATTTTTTTGTAAACAAATTTTAAGATTTTGATGCTTGATGGAAGATCCAATCTATTAATTATATTTAACATCATTTATTTACTCATGAGACCAAGTTTCATCCAAATCCAATATGCGCATATGCCGCATTTGCTAAAAAATAAGTACATTCATGAGAGAATGCTTAGACCCATGGACATATGTATCGGAATGTAGTAATATTTTATAGAATCATTTATCCATATAGTAATAATATTTTAAATGGTTTAGATGTTAGAAATATTACTTAAATTTTGATATTTAGTATTAAATCATTTTCTTACGTTGATTTTACATGTTTGTAGATGGGGCACATATACAGTGATATTAGACAAATGAGAATGTTTACATAATAATATAAGTGATGCTAAATACAATTAATAAAGTGAATTTTTCATCAACCATCCAGATGTTGAAAATAGAGGGGTTTCATAGAAGCATTCTCATTTCATTATAATATTTTGTTTTAAAATTATCTATCTAAATCTCATGCTCATATCTCATTCTCATAGAAAAATTTCCTTTTTTCTACTCACCTAGGTTTTGAAATTTCTAATTCTAACACTGCGAACATTACCAAATTATTTGAAAATTATCACAATATATTGAATAAATAAGAGAAAGAAATAAAAGATTAGAATAAATTTCTTACCTAATTTTTATCTTCTTTTTTTCCAAATCTTCTAAACTTTAAACCCTACCAAATAAAATCCACCACTACTTTAGAATTCTCTCTCTCCGTTTTCTTTTTTACACACTATTGGAACTATTGGTGCGCATTGGGGGAAATGGGTTAATGAGATTTTGGCAAAATTTCAGAAAAATCCTCATCAAAATATTTATAAATAAATACTTTGAGGTTTTACAAGTGCATAATATGCCTCCAAATTTTAATTTATATTATTTTGAATCCAAATTCTGTCATATTATTTACTAGTGGATTCAAAATTCAATGTTCTCCATCTTGGTTCTTTTTCAAGATTGTATTCTATTATTTAATAATTTCTTCTAATTTATATTGCAATTGAAACTTGTTGAAAATTCTTCTGTAGCACAGGAATATATTAATCATAACTTTCTTATTTTACCTCTAATTGAGGCAATTTTTTTAGATTAAAATCTAAATTGAGATAACTTTTTGGGATTAGAATTTAGACCTTTCAGATTTCTTATTTGAACTTGTTTCAGATTTGTCTCAAGATTTTTTTTATTTTTAGTCAATTTGTGAAGTTGCCGAAACTACATTTTCGAAAATTCCCACTTAGTTTCTAATAATTCTTATTAAATTGAACATTAGTAATTTAAATTCTCAACAAATCCTGACTAATTTACACATGTTTAGAACGTCTTTTCCTTATTTTTCTAAGTTCTCATTATCATTCTCGATTACTATTATTTTAAAAAATTATTTACTATTTTGAACGTATTTTCAACTTTAACCTATTTATACACTTCTAAATTTTATACTTATTATTGTTTATTGTAAATAATATTTTTATAATAATCATTGTAAATTTTGTTCTTATTTGTTTATAAAATTACATAGTTCCATTTTCAAAATTTGAATTTTACACCCTTTTGTAGATTTTATTATGCTTATATGATGTTTCATTTGTGTACATTAATTTGCTAGGTTTGGATATACATTTTAGGAGGATTTAGTACTATTAGTAGGGAAAGGGGAAAAGTTAAAAAGTGAATTTTTTTTTAGAATTGAAAGTGATGTGATATAATAGATAGGTAAAATGAAAATAAATAAAATAGTTTTATGAGTAAATGGTTAGAATAGAGGGGGTATTATGGAAAAAGTAGAATAGTTAAAGTACACAAAATGATTAGAATGCATGAGAAAATTTTTTTCTCATTTTCTCTTCCCCATGTATGTTACCAAATGCACTTTTTATTTTCAAATTTTCATCTTATTTTGTCAAAATTTTATAAATGGTAAAAGTTTATTTTGCTTCTTAGCAATGAATGTTACTATAAAGTTCAATAAAGCCTCCTAGTTGATTTTTCTCACTTTTCTTTTATAGGATGAAATTGTTTCAAGAATTGAGGATAGGATCACAGCTTGGACTCTCCTTCCTGAAGGTACAACTATCACTCTCCTAGTGTTTTTTATTTTATTTTTGATTTAATATTCTTATAATGTGACATGTCATGTAACCAGAAAATGGGGAGTCTATTCAGATCCTACACTATAATCATGGTGAGAAGTATGATCCGCATTATGACTATTTGAAGACAAAGTCAATCAAAATTTTGGTGGGCATCGAATTGCAACAGTAATAATGTATTTATCTACTGTTGAGATGGGTGGTGAGACCATCTTTCCCAAATCAGAGGTATTATTTCTAGAGTGTGCGAATACTTTATCACTAGTGTGCTTGTAGCTTATGATATTATCATCTCTTTTATGATATTATCATTTTCTATAGCTTAAGGATTCTCAATTGAAGGATGACACTTGGTCTGATTGTGCAAGAAATGGCTTTGCAGGTATTAAATATAGCATCTAGAAGACAAAATGATCAATCATTAACTTTTAGTTTTCCTTCTGTCTATTTTTTCGAATTCATGGTTAGACCCTGGCTTCTATAAATCTAATGATTGAAAACTGTCTTAAAATAAGTTTCTTCGATAACAAATATCATTCATTGCAACTAATTTTTCAGTTGCATATATTAATATAAATTTGATTGCATATAAGCATATTTGGTTGCAAGTACTTAGTTGCTTAGCAATGTTTCATTCAATGGACAATCTTTACATCAAATGTAGTAAAAGAATATTTAGCAAATGTTTTACTGCAAATACTAATAAACCTTAGCTTCAAGTGACATAGATTTAGCTACATTTGGTGCCGAATGCAGTCAAATTTGTGTAGTGCTAAAAGACGCTCGTGTATAAGACATCTTGTTGAATGTATGTTTTAGGAGTATGGCCTTTTACTCAACATTTTGCCACTTATTGCCTTGGAAATGATAAAAAAAAAAGTGAATATACTAGAATGCTATAAAGAAAAAAGAGAATTTACTAGAATGTTGTAAAGAAAAAAGGGAATTTACTAGAATGATGCTAAGTAAATGTCATAATATATGGATTAAGAATATTTAATGTGATGTAAGGTGGATGTAGCCGAATGTCTTAGAGTATTTTCTTTCACATGTTTCTTAATTACACAGGAAATTAATAAGTAAGCACAATTATAAGATTGTAATCCTTTAAGGATATGAATGTTGTTGATGGGGTTTTTGAGCTTGCACAAGGTGTAACATAATTTTAATTAGTTTCACTACTTAGTGTGCATTAAAACCTTCCACTTACATAATTCCATTTGTGGAAATTAGATTCTAATTTTCTCATTATTTCTTTCAATCACTATCCATTTCTAGTGAAACCAAAAAGGGGAGATGCACTATTGTTCTTTAGTCTTCATCCAAATGCTTCAACAGATGTTGATAGTTTACACGGGAGCTGCCCGGTTATCAAGGGTGAGAAGTGGTCTGCCACAAAGTGGATTCATGTGAGATCTTATTATTCTTCTATTGAGGAGCATCAGTCAAGTCAAGACTGAGGATGAATCTAAGTTTTGCTCTGATTGGGTAGCGGAAGGCCAATGCACAAGAAATCCTGTTTATATGGTTGGTTCCCTAACTTCAAATGGGTTCTGCCGACAGAATTGCAAGATGTGTCAATCATAAGTAGCTTTCACACCATTATTATCCAAATCATGTGAATCATAATTGCAATGAGTGCTCTTGTATCTCCTATTGATTTGTGCAATAAAAGAATGATTTAGGTTAATATCATTAAAAATGAATTTCTTCTTATTCCATGTTAAAAGTTATTTATTTATTTGTGCGACAATGATAATATAATGATGAGTACCTTATCATTGTTCTATGGATGGACTATTTCACTTTACCTTATTTCTTTGCTATTTCAATTACGCTCAGGGCCGTTCTTGTATGATGCTCATTGGAAGAATGATTTCTGTTTGAAGCGATGCTTTTTATCAGTATGAAATAACATTTAGACTCACTTCACTAAATACCTATCTCCAATTAATGCAATTTAATGGCATCTAATCTAGAATTTCTCTTTCGGATGGGGCAGACAGTGGAGAGAAAGAATGTGTATTTGATCTAGAATTCTCTTTTGAGTTAACATGTATAACAAAATTCTAAGAACATGGATTGTATGAGAAATTTTCTCGTACAAACTTTTACTATTAATAGCTTTAACAATCCAGTTTTCGTTTAAGTATCTATATCTTCAAATACTTTCTTTTTTATTCAAAAAATTTCTTTTAGGGTGTGTTGGTAAGATAAAGAAATGATCAATTTTTTCCTATGCATTTCCATATAATTAAACAACTTTATTAACTATTGAACTAACCTATTTTCCTGTATTAGTATCTATATTTAATTTCTTCGTATCCCATAACTTTTTATACAAGTACTGATCTATTTTTGAGTTCCCTCTATGGCTATTCATCTTCCTATTTTGATTCAAACATTACCTAATTCCCTATTTACATATATGGTGGTTTTCGGTTAGCAAATATGAACTATTTTAAGTGGTCCCCATTTGAACCATTTTATGGAATCCATTACATCCATTCTCTTTAAAGTTTAAACTATTATATTGACGTAAAATTTTACTAATTTAATTTTAAAATAGATATAGGTGAAGTACAATATAAGTACAATTTTAGAGTAAATATAAATCTACTAAAATTGTGTAACTTGCATAAATCTCTAATCAAAGGGACATGATCTCATTAGCTTGGCTACTTAGCCCATACCAAAACCCTATTTTAAATTTTTTTTGCTTTCTTCGTAAATTAGTTAATCTAGATATATTTAATATATAAACCAAAATTTACTATTTTTAGAGATGTATATATTATTTAGATTTTAAATATAAGGTTATTTTCGTAATTTTCAACAATTAAAAATGGCTAGAATATCTTTACGTTTAAAAAACCTAAAAATATACATATCTCTATAAAGGTATTCCTGCTCATTTAAATATACATATCTCTGTAAAGGTATTCCTGCTCGTTTTGCTTCTCAGAAAGAGTTTAAACTTACATATATATATATATATATATATATATATATATCCATGTCCATTTTTTTTGAAAAATTCATTTCATACCCGCAACATTTGGCTATTATTCTTTTTATACTCACAACATTCATAAATTTTCGCAGCACCCACAACATTTCACTCTTTATTCCCCAAACACCCACGCCGTTAATGTTAGCCCAAATGGACATTAAATGTATGTGTAAATGTTGAATTTTCCTCCACATTATTTATAAACAAAAATTCAATTGAAGTCCTTACCATATATTTTGTAAAACAGATTTGATATATTCTTTGTTCAAATTATAATGAAAACAGAAAAACCAATTTATTTCATCTTTATTTACATAATGATGTAGGGGCAAAATTGACATTTCTGCATGAAATTGATGTCAATTTGGGTTGAAATTAATGACATCGGCATCTGGAGAATTAGGGGTGAAATATTATGAGTGTTGAGGGAATTTTTGAAATATTGTGGGTATGAAAGGAATAACAGCCAAATGTTATGGGTACGCAGAAATTTTCCCCACCTTTTTTATAATAAGTCTATGCCCACTTTGATTCTATGAAACATTGACTGAGAAATCTAATTTCATTCAAATATTTGCATAAAATATAACCGACTCTATCCATTGTATAGGCCCCATCGGTTGGAGTGTAAAATTAACTTCCCAGTCGTCCATGTTGCATTCAATATTATTTTTAAATTTAGGGTGTGTTTAGGAAGTTACGAAATTTTGGAAGAAATGTTTTTGTTAAAATAGATAGGTTGATTACATGAGCAGTTGTGCAGAAAATGATTGAAAAGTAGAATAATTGTGTATGAAGATATGATAAAATAATTAAAAATTAGAATAATTGTGGAGAGCCGAAAATTTTAATTCAAAAAGTTTTCTGTGAAGCCAAACACATCCTTATTTTCAAATATATGCAAACCCCACCTAGATTTATTTCCTATGAAATTTGATATTTTTAATTATTCAAAATTTTAATGTATCAAGAAAATTTATCAAATTTCATAAATTCAAAATATTACCAAATTTGACACAAAAAATCTAAGCGGACGCTATATATGTGTACAAATTTTAATTAAAAAATCAGTCGCCCCCTACTGCGCCTGCAAGATAGGCAGCTGTATAAGAACAGCAGACGGATAAATGATTTGTAATTTTTTATAATATTTCAATAAATTTAAGTATAAAATTAAGTGATTTTCATATTCCACACAGGATTATAAAATGTTTTCAGTAAGGGTACAGCCCACCGAAATTTGATTTAAAATATTTATGCTAAAAAATGTAAATGAAAGATATTAGTTTTGATTTTATCATTAATAAACAGAGGGGTTCCTACTTCTATATTTCACTTCTGTGAAACCCGTTTGCGGAAGCGGGATGTATCACATCGAATGAGCCGAAACTTTGGAATTATTAACGGAACTGCTGTGTGGACTGTGGAAATATTCTTCTGGTCGTCTTTATTTGGTCATTCTAGTTTTAATTGAAAAGAAAGGAAATGTTCAGTTGGCAACCGGATTCTCTTTATTGGCGGATCTTGCTCTCTCCGCCACTGGTACTGTTTTTTCCCATAGATCTTTCCACTTGTGCAAATGCATTGGCTTTCATGAGACCATGTAATAGAAATGCAAACGCAAAACACTTAATTTTCTCCACAACAAGCACCACCGCCGTGTCTCTAGCTCCAGCTCAGCCTGTGGACATGCGTTTTCATCTTCTCGCTCGTATCTTCTTCCTCCTCTATCTTTCGCCTTTCTCATACTCCATTGACGTCCGCCGCTTGCGAGGACATACCAGGTATATTTCCCTCGATCTTTCTCTGTCTTCCTCAAGAGCGGCAGCAATCGTTTCTGAATTTGCTTTTGGATTGTTGCATCTTGTTCTTGTTGCTACTGAAACCTGTGTCGAAGGAATTTCAATTGGCTAAAAAGGAGATATCCTTCATGAAAAGAGAAAATTTTCTTCGTTCAGTTTTCAAGGCGTTTGAAACAATTCAGATTGATGATTAGGCTTGTTCATACATTAGATGGATAACTTTGTCTGGTAGTTTGGCAATTCGTTGCGGGGATTTAGATCACAAAAGATCTTAGAAATATTCTGTAGTAATCTATTTGAAGTTATATTTTATGCAAAGTTATATGTTTTCCTACCATGGTCTCGTTTATTTGTTCAAATAACGATTAGCGGGGATATTAATATGGTGTCTAATATGGTTACTCATCAGTGGGGGAATTTGTGTTTTAAGCCCTTTCACCTTATGTATTTACATTTTCAAGCCCAAGGTTTGCGTCCCGTGAAGTTTGGTTTTTACATTTTAAACCCTCGGCCCTAATGGCGCTAAAAATTACCGTTAAAATCTTGTAAAATGTTTAAAATATCTTTTTCATTTTAAACTAAATTTTTGCATGGTTTAAAATGCTAATACGCAAATTAAGATTTTAATAGTATTTTTAATGCCGTGAGTACCACGAGAGCAGAGAGTTTGAATCAAACTTTACATGATTTAAAATACAAAGGGAATTTTAGATATTTTTAAGATTTTAATGGCGATTTTTAACATAGTTAGGCCTAAAGGTTTAAAATGCAAAGAATCAACTTTGACAAGGTTTAAAATGCTAATACATAAATCTCAAAATTTAAAATATAAATATGCAAAGTTAGAGAGTTTGAAACACAAATTGCCCCTCATCCCTGAAATGATAAAAGTGCCCTAATTCTTATCCATACATCCACGTCAGTAACTATATTTTTTGTACCACCCATTCATACGATCATTTCAACAAATTATATTTTTTTTTGCGTAGTGAAGAAGCGCTTATTTCCCCTTGAAGGCATTAGAATATTTTGTCTTGTTCAAGTGCACATATCGTATATACATATTGCAATATGTTAATGCAAAACCCAAAAATCATCACCTTATCAACCAAAAAGCCCCAAATTTTGAAGCTTCTTTTTTTAGATTTGGATGAACACTAATGCTTAGTTGACGAGCTGCGTATATGTCTAATTAAAATGTTCATTTTAATATAAGTATACATGCCGTTCAAGTAATACAGAGTGAATAAAGTGTCGATCCACGAGGACTAGTCTAAACTAATTATATCATTAAAATTCAATTGCCTTTGGAAGATAGAGAGTTTAATAATTGTGTTGAATGGAAATAAAGTCAAATGAGTTAAGGGCTAGTGAGTGAGCATAAACTAGTAGGGATTCTTGAGATTGATTATGGTAGATGGAAAATCCTTGACTTTAACCCATATTAATTTGGTTCCATTTTAATGAGTGATGCAGGGACTAACTAATCCATGTTAATAAATCTTTACAAATATCTTCCAACACGTATAAACCCAATCTCACAACACTCTATTGCTATGTTCCCATGCAAGCGAGTATGGCGAGATTGATTTGTTCATAACCTGCTTAAGATTACACCGAGTTAAATGATATATTCCTATTCATTTTTACAAATATTCATATTCAAAGTAAGATAAACAAAATCAACATGATTTAAGAGTCATATAATCTCAATCTCCCATCTATTGGAGTTTTAGCCTATGAACATGAAATCAAATACCATAATAACGAAGTTTAGATACATCTCAGCAAAGTAGAAGAAGAAAAGTATGTAGGGAATGAGAAAGAGGAGATGAAACTTGCTGGTTTCCACCACCAAAGTTTGATCTTCACTTCAAAATCTCTCTTTGGCTTGAAATTCTACTTTTTCTCCACTTGTGGTTGCCTCCACGAGCTTCCAGCTGCCTTTCTCAAACCCTAAACTATTTATTTATACACCCTCAAGAAGTAGCACAAGACACGTGCGAAATCCTCACATGTGTGTAGTGGCGCTGTGGCACCAAAAAGTTGGCACTAGCTAAATCTGGAATTTTTCCTATAGCATTGGTATTTCGGTTGTTGGCGCCGGGGTGCCGGTTAGTCTACCAAACCTAATCAAAATTTAACTCCAACAAGTATTTCCCTTGTTTTCATCCTTCAAAAGGTTGCAAGTCCTCACGTCCCCCGCCCTAGAACAAACAAAAAGAACTGAAATGACTAACATACTCCCATGTGAATTCATGAAATTTATATGCCCCAAATGATGCCAACTATGCTCTAAATGTGCAAATTATGGAAACTAGACAAAATACTACAATTAATGCAAACTAATGCAATTTTTATGCAAATATATGCATTGTCCCTTAACTACCATTCCAAAATTAATAAAAATAGGAAATCATAGTCCTACTTTTGCAGAATTATTACTAGTCTAGTTTCAAACTCCCGACATCTTACAAGCTGGCACAAGGCGCCCATTTACTCATATTAACCTCCTAATCATCCAGATATTGACTATCGAAAAATGTTATCTGAGTGAGCTTTAAAGTTTAGTTTAAAAAGTGCAACTTAGCATCTCAATTATAGAATATATATCTTTTTGGAATTATATAATTTGTATATCTATTCGAACATGCATTACCTATCTAAACAACAAAAATTTATCAATTTTTATTCGAATTCAGATGGAGGATCCCTATCAATATATCAAGAACGAATGTCTGTTTTCTGGATGTTGTACTAATTTCAATTTAAAAGCCTAGACCAATTTCAATTTGACAGCTTAACTGCATAGGAGTAATAATATCAAGAACCTTCTTCAACCATGTGTCGAAGCATTCTTCTAAAAAATGTTCACTCGGCAAATCAATTAGTGCTTGTATAACTAAGTGGTTAACATAAGTGTGTATAAAATGTGAGTGGGTTAGAGGTCCAGTAGTCGTTTATCTTGTAGGGCTCCAGTCATATATAATCGGGTGTATTGAATGCACCTGGGGTGCATACACCTATTTTTTTTAAAAAAATAAAATTTCAACAACTGGGTGTATTGAATGCACCCAAGGTGCATACATTAGCATGTGTATCAATTTTTACCATTTTTAGAAATTTTTAGATTTTTTTCAAAGTTTTAAAAATCAGTGACAATTTAGTAATTTTAAATTATTAAAAATGCCACTAATTTTTAAAAATCTAAAAAATCTAAAAATCTTCAAAAATGGTAAAAATTGATTCACGTGTTAAATACACTTATATTAACATTTTCATAAAAAATTTTCAAAAGAATAGGTCATATGCAACCGTGTGCATTAAGGCTCAATACACCCGAGTGCATATGACATACGTTGTATCTTGTATATCCATCCGTTGGAATATAACTCTATCATTTGCCTTGTTATCAAATGTAAGTGATCTAAAAAAATATTAGTTTGTTCCTTTTTTGGGCATAAAATTTAGTCATATATGCCCACAAAATGATAGATGTTTTAACTTGAAAAAAACTATGATAGATATAAATAAGATAACACTAGAAAACTAAACCCTTCTTCATAGTTAGCTGGAACCTCCATTTATGGAGATTGATAACTTATGGGCACAAAGATTGTGGCCGTTGCACATCTGCAAAATTAAAATACATAATTTTAGCTATTAATTTTTAGTAAAATTCTACCAAATTGATTTTAAAAGGATACTAAATATTCATCAAATAAATCTCACGCACATTTATTTCTATTGAGACAAATAAATAATTTTACTTGTAAGCTAAAATTTCACAAAATCATTTAAATAACTTGAAATAAATATTTAATGCACAAATGTTGCAAGTATATTTTTTAAATCTAGTATCACATTTAGCATCTCATAATTACCCACTTAAGTTTTTGCAAAAACACGCACAAAATATATTATTATTTACCAACTATCACCTACCTCTTCCTCTCTCCTTGGTGGCCTAGTTGGTCGTGGGTCTTTTTTGTCAACTTGTTTAGGTGGGTCTTTTTTGTCAACTTGTTTAGGTGGGCAATCCCTGCTATCTTGATCAAGTTCCACAACAACATTTTGGACCTCAGTTGCATGCGCCCAGGAGCATGCAGTGTTGCATGCTCCCGGGCGCACACAACTTTTTATTTATTTTTTTTTTTAAATTTTCATAAACTTGTTAGCCCAAGTGTATTTAACATATGTATCAATTTTTACCATTTTTGGAAATTTTTAGATATTTATTTTTTATTTTTGAAAATCAGTGGCATTTTAGGTAATTTTAAATTACTAACAAGTTTATGAAAAATGGTAAAATTTATGCACAAATTAAATATACTTAGGCTAACAAGTTTATGAAAAAAATTTCAAAAAAAAAAAAGTGTATGCGCCCGGGAGCATGTAGCACTGCATGCTCCCGGGAGCATAAGATCAGAATCCCAACATTTTAGCCCATTTCAATTCTTTTTGGTGGATATTGGAGGGAAATAAACTACTAAATAGAAGTAAAATATAGGTTGTCGAAAGACATATATCAACTAAAGAGGAGTGTGCAAAGGATGATGAAGAGAAAATAAAATTTTTAGTCAGTACATTTTACTACACACGATCATTACATAATTGGGAGCAACGGTTCCTTTATATAGCTTTATTAAATCAGTTTTGTCTAACTAGTTCATCTGTACTTTATGTTAACTTTTTAAAATTAAGCTAATCTTTTAATTTTTCAATATTATCGATTTTTCATAGCTATTCTACACACATAGCAATCGAATTTAGCATTCTCTAGATTTATCTAGATTAGAGTTTTTATCACTACCCTTAATCTAGAAAATTTTAGTACAACGAGTTGTTTTTTGAATTGAAAAAAAAAATTTCAATAGGAATGGCTTTGTTAAAGATATCTACCAGCTGTTTGTTCATCTTACAAAACTATAGTTCAACTTCATTTTTCTCTATGAGCTCTTCAATGAAGTGATAGCTAATGTCGACATGCTTCAATTAGTTATAGAAGATTAGATTCTTAGTCATAGCAATTGATGAAATATAAACGTAGTTAATAGTTATAAGAGATTTTGCCTCATAGTGTAGATCTTGCAAAACTTTTCAATCATACCACTTCATATGCTACACTTGTTGTTGTAAAATATTTTGTTTTAGCTATAGATAATGTCATTATTTTGCTTCTTGGATGACCAGGAGATAATATTCAATCCAATAAAAAATGCATAACCACTTGTGATTTTCCAATCATCTACATAATTGGCTTAATCACCGTCTATATAACGAAATAAACAAAAAAATTAAGAGACTGTGACTTTTTCTTCCTTGGATATATCTTAGAATTCTCTTGGATGTTGTCAAATGAAGCTTGCTCGACTTTGACATATATCCGAAGACAATGCTGGCAACTTTCATAATATCCAATCTTGTGTTGGCTAAATATATCAATGGTCCAATTAAGCCGTAATAGATCATCTCGAACACCTTTTCATTTCATCATCTTTGGATAATTTTTCATTTATGGACATTGGTATAATTATGTGCTTGCAATTTTTCATAATGAATTCCTTCAATATATCATTAGCATATTTTTTGGTAGATAAATATCTAACCTGGTTGCTGCTTTACTTACATGCTAAGAAAATATTTCATAAGGCCAAGATCTGTCATTTTATATTCTTGCATCATAGCTTTCTTAAAATCTTTGACCACATTTAGATCGGTTCCAATATGTACAAGATCATCCACATTTAGACATTGGATAAGAAAAATCTAGAGATAGTGCTATCCATGTAGAGTGCTCTCTTAGACTTTAGATAAAGTCATGCTGAAGAAGATACATGTTGATATCATTATTTCATGCTCTTAGAACTTACTTTAAGATATATAAAGCCTTCTGCATCTTGTACTACTTTTTCTTATGGCGTTTGATGATGTGGCCTTCTATTTGTTTCACATATATCTCTTGTTCAATTTCTTCATTAAGAAAAGCTAATTTGACATCCAACTGGAAAATCTATAGTTTCAATTATGTAGCAAGAGTAAACATAGTTAATTATTTCCATGCGAAGAACTGGAATAAAGATATAATTGATTCTAGACAATTGAGAATAGCCTTTGGCAACCAATCTAGCTATATATTTTAATAGAGTCATCTTCATTGTATTTAGTTTTATAAGCCCCTTTCAGTCTAATAACCCCTTTGTTTTTTAGTGTATCATCCTTCTTTCATGTTTTATTTTTCTCAATCATCTTCATCTCTTCATTCATAGCTTCAATTCAATGCTCTTCTTTTATAGTTTCTTGAAACTTTTCTGGCTCAAAGAAAAAAAATTCACATCATAATTATGATAAATATCTTTCAAAAAGTGCCACTTACTTAAAGAGGATGAATTTGGTGATGAAGCAAATTCAAGAACTTTATTTGGATCAAATTGTGGAGTTGATCATGGAGAGCTTGATCCTTGATCATTGCCTTTTTTTTCTTCTCATCAACTCGATTTGGCTTTGGGCCTTTCTTTTCAGGCACACTCCATGCTTAAGATTTTATTTCCTTACAAATGACTTCCCATAAAATTATTAATTGCTTAGCATTGAATTTATAGAGAGATGGTAGCACATTGATTCATCATTTTAGCCAACAAAAATATGTTTTCTTCTTTTTCATCAATTTTTTATATTTTCTTTTGAAATGACTGCATAAGAAACATGCCTAAAAATTTTAAATTGCTTAACTTTTAGCTTTCTTTTATGCCAAGCCTCATAGGGTGCCATCACAACAATTTCTTTTGTAAGACATCTGTTAAGAATATAAATGATTATGTTAATAGTCCTAGCTAAGAAAGATTTTGGCATATTTTGCTTCGCAACATACCGCAGCTATTCTAGCAATTATTCTATTTTTTCTTTTAGCCTCACCTTTTGTTTTGGTGTATTTGGAATTATGAGGTCTCTTTTTATGTGAGGCACTTTATATAATTTATCAAATTTGGTGACTCGTAAATTCTCCCTCAGTATCCATTCTTAAAATTTTCAAATGATTCTCACTTTATTTTTCAACAAGGAATTTCAATGAACAAAATAAGAAAATCCTTCTACTTTTTACTCCAGACATTATATGAACATCAGAGGGAAAAATCATAAGTAAATAAGAGAGTACCTTTTGCCAGCCAAAGATGCATTTTAAGAAGACCATCATATATCAACTTGAATTAGCTCCAATGGTGCTTTAGCTCTTTAGGATGATTTAGGAAATGATAATCTATTTATTTTACGATAATATAACCTTCACATATTTTTCACTACTAATTGATGGAAGCCGAATAACCATATCATTTTGTTTTAGCACTTTAAGGTTATTAACATGTTAGTGGCCAAATCATAAATGTCATAATGTAGAGTCATCTACATTTTTGCAGTTTAGGACATATCTTTAAGCATGAGGCATTATAAAAGAAAAAATATTATCAGAACCTAATTTTACAATAGCAATTAATTATCGCTTTTATTTATCAATAATAAGATATTTTCCATTATCAAATTTCACATATAGCATCTTTAGACTAATTGGTCGACACTCAATAAATGTTGGGCTAAGGTAAGAATGTAAAGAAAATTATGGATGAATTTAGATTTCTTATCTTTTGATTTTACGGTAATGATGGATTATTTTCAATAGTTTGGGTTTTACCATCCCCAAGAGTCAATCTGAACTTCCTATTTCATCTATTTCGGCAACATAATTTTTATTACTAGTCATATGATTTGAACAACTACTATCCAAATACTAAATGTTGTGTGTCACTTTATGAAAATTTAACCAAAAAACTAAATAATTGACCATTTAAGCTAGTATTTTCAAAAAAATTGTTTCCTATCTATATCAACAGTCTCTTTCAAAATAAGTGGGCTTTTCCATTTGACGCATTATATCAAGAATCATTTATATTACTGTCACTTCTCTTGCATAATTTGCAATAAGAATGGATTTAACATTTTCTTATTTTCTTGATTTTGGAATTTTCCTCCCCTTTTGGCATGGTTATTTGGTGGCCCCCTTTGATTTTTTGCACTGTAGCTATTTTGTTTCTTTTCTTGAATTTTCTCCATCCTCTTTTGAAAAATTTTGATTAGAAGGTTTGTTCAAGTGGGTAGTTTGTAAATTTACACATTTTCCCCTCATAGGCTTGGAGAGAACCCATTAATTAGCTAAAAGAAATAGATAAACTTTTGATTCTTAAATTGTAGCCATCACATAATCAAATTTAGGAGGAAGACTTCTCAATATTTTTGAAATAATTTTCTTTTCTTGAATTGTATCCTCATGTCTTATCATTTGATTAATAATATTAAAAAAAAAGAAAATATTTCAACTGACTCACCTTCCTTCATTAATAGAGTATCAAAATCCTTTCATTAAATATATAACAAGGCTTTTGCATTATTGTTTGATTTTCGTAATATTATTTTTTCTTATTTGCATCCCAATATCAAATTCTGTATTATCTTTGGTTAGTTCATAGTCATTTCAAACTAAATCCTATAATCCCTATAATATAAATAAGATTTTCATTCGGATGCTCCAAAAAGCATAGGCTTCGCCTTCAAATATAGAGAAATTAATATTTTGGTATAATTAAATGTAGTAATGAAGGTCACTCATAGCATATCTTAAAATAACTTAGATTGCAACAATAGCACAGTAGGGTATCGTAGATCCCATGGAAATTCAATGATATATGCTCTGATACAATTAACGGGTATCATTTATCAAAAAAAAAAAAAAAAAAAAAATTAATGGGTATCGGATGAGATGAAAAATACTAATGAGAAATAAAATATAGGCTACAAAAAAATGTATATCAACTGAAGGAAGGAGATTGAAGGATGAAGGAGAGAAAATAAAATTCTTATTCAACACATTTTGCTATATAGGATCATAACATGCATTGGGAGAAAATGTTCTTTTATATAGCTTTCTTAAGTTAGTTTCATATGACTAATTAATGTGTCATTTATGTTGACTTTTCAGATTAACCTTTTTTAAAATCTTTTAATGCTACCAATTTTTCGTGACTATTCTAGACACATAGCAATTGGCTTTAGGCTTCTCTAGATTTTTCTTGATTAGACTTTTTAAAACTTTCTTCTCTTGGTTGGCTTTTCTCCTGGACTCTTTTGCCTCTTAAGCTTTTGCTTACTTGGCACTATTCGTACATTAAGACGAAGAAATCCTGCAAAAAGTGTCACTCTATCCCATTGTATGCTATTCAGCAAGCTATGAGTAATTCGGTCTAAAGTGTCCGTATATCTCCAAAAAGTAAAGAAGGGTGAAGCAATAATCTTCAAGACGAAGTCTAACCTTGAATAGCATCTACACATGATATGCCATTGAGTTCTGATGCCCAACATGTTCATTGCCTCTTGCCAATCCAAATGGCTTGTTGTGTCCCTCTTCATATCACTTCAAACTTTGCTTTAGCCACACACATTGAGATGATCAATACTAATGCGTAGAACCAAATGCTTTATGAATGGACTTTGCTCAATAATCTTTAATCCACTAATAGTATGAATCAAATATATCATTATCAACAAGCGAAGGATGGCATGTTATGTGAGAAGCATGCTCTACGCTAGCTTCTTTATTGACTCACACAAGTATTCATATATTGTGCTTAATGTGACCTCAATCTCTTTTATCCTCTCTTCAAATCTTGCACAAGTTTATGAATTTGATGATGTTCCCCACACAATTTCTCCAGTAAGGTTAGCCCTTCCATATAGTATACCTATCACATTTTTCATCATAAGCTAAATATGAATTGATATTTTCTTTCTAAAAGTACATGATCAACTGCAAGCATCAAGCCCTTTTGCCTATCAAACATGGTTCTTTTAGTCATTCTAAGAACCATTCCCATTCTCAAGAAACTCAGATTCAACCACTACCATTCTTATTAGGATAATTCCTATATCTCATCCATACTAGTGGCAATTAATGGCAACTTTCCAAACTTACCTTTTAAGAAGAATCCATTTAACCCAATAAATGCTTTTCGTCCATGAGAGAAAGCCTCTTGCATTGGTCTTAAAGATACAAGGGCTTTCTCCAAATGTCCATCTCTGTCTATACAACACTCAAATATGTTTCTTCGATTCAACAAGCAAGGGCCATCTAATAAGACTTTTCATATGAACCCAACGCTTCATCAAGTGCCTTGGCATGTGATGGAATTTGATAAATGCTAAAAATAGATGGATGTGTTGAGAAATGTTGTGGGGAGGAGGGAGAATTTGACACTTAAATTTCACTGAAATATTACAATTGAATTCATTACACTTTGCTCATTACTTACATGGCAAAAGAGCCATTCCTTTTATAGAGCTCTAGGGTCGGCTTTGTAACTAGTTCATTTATTTTAATCTCCTAAATTTTCCTAACTTTATGAGATTCCATTTATTGTCATCCCATGTCATACATGACTCTATGCTATTTTGGGCATGATATTTTGCTATGCATCAAATAAGAAGAGGAGTGGCATTGTGTAGATTTTTCTAGATTAGCCTTTTTCAACACTCCCCTTTAATCTAAAAAAATATATTACACTAACTTGTTCATTGAATTGCAAAAATTTTCTATGGGAATAGCTTTAGTGAAGATGTCTACTAATTGATCATTTGTCTTATAAAACCATAGTTGAATTTCAACTTCTCTATGAGTTCTATATGAAGTGATTGTGAATGTTAATGTGCTTTAATTAGTGGTGGAAGACTTAATTATTAGTCATACTAATAAAAGACATTATTTCAGTAAATAATTGCAGGAGATTTTACCTCATAGTGTAGATCTTGTAAGATTCTTCTCAGCCAAACCAATCCATATGTTGTACTTGTTGTTGCTTTGTATTTTGCACCTGCTATTGTAACTGCCATTTACTTCTTCTATAGCTATGAGATAATGGTTGATCCAAAAGAAAATACATAACTACTTATACTTTTTTGATCATCTGGACAACTAGTCCAATCACTATCTAGGTAACAAGATAAATTGAAATTTTCTCCTAACTTATATAAGAGAACATAACTCTTCGTTCCTTAGATATATCTCAAAATTCTTTTGGTTGCTGTAAAATGAAGCTTGCTTGGCTTAGACATATATTTAGAGATGACACTAACAGTTGGAATAGTAGCAAACCTAGTGTTGGTTAAGTATATCAGTTATCGAATTAGGTTGCTGTAGATTGTCTCATCCACTTTTTTCCATAGTCTTTGAATAATTTTCATTCATAGTCATTCGCATAGCCATGAGCTTGCAGTTTTCCATATTAATTTTTTTTAAGATATCATCTACATATTTTTCTTAAGAGATAAATATTTGACCTGGCTATTGCTTTACTTGCATTAAGAAAATATTTTATGAGATCAAAATTTTTCATCAAATATTTTCACATTATAGCCATCTTAAAGTCTTAGACCATATTTAAATTGGAACCCATATGTATGAAACATCCACATATTGACATAAGATAAAAAAAATCTCAAGCTTTTTTTATTTTCATGTAAAGTGACAGCTCATCTAAACTTAGATAAAGGCATGTTAAAGAAGTGACTTTTCCATGTTACTATTCCATGATCTTGGAGCTTGCTTTAAGCCATATTATGCATTTACCAATTTGTATACCCTATCTAGCATTTGATTAGATAACCCCTTTATTGTTCCACATATACTTTTTTTAAAAAATTCTCCATTAAAACTAATTTGACATTCAATTGAAAAATCTGCAACTTCGACCATGCACAAGCACAAGCACAATTTTAATAACTTTCATGCAATGGACTACAACAAAAGTTTCAATATAATCAATTCAAGGCAACTAAGAATGGCCTTTACCAACCAATACGGTTTTATAATTTTTAATAGGTTCGTCTTTATTGTATTTGGTTTTATAAACCCATTTCAAGACAATAATGTCTTTATATTTTGGTTTATCGAGGAGCTGCTATGTTTGATTTTTCTTGATCATCTTCATCTCCTCAATCATAACTTCAATCCAATATTTTCTTTTATGACTTCTTAAAATTTTTGTAGCTTAGAAATAAACAAAGTCACTTCATAATTTTGATAAATATCTTTTAAGTATCACCATTTCCTTAGAAGGGATAAATTGGATATGAAGCTGATGAAAAACTTGAGCTTGGATTAGACCTTAGAGTTGATGGTGGAGAGCTCGAGCCTTGATTATTGTCATCTTCGTTCTCATCATCTTGATTTAGCTATGAGTCTCTTTTCTAAATCATTCCATACCAAGATTTTAATTTATCAAAGACCACATCTCTTAAAATAATTAACTGCTTAACATCAAGCTTGTAGAAATAATAGCCCTTTGATTCATCATTATGACCAACAAAAAATATATTTGTCAGCTTTCTTCATCCATCTTTTTATATTTTCTTTTGAAATGTATACATAAGAAACACATCTAAAAGTTTTAAAATGTTCAACTTTTGATTTTATTTTATACCAAGCCTCATAAGGTGCCATATTAGGAACAACTTATGTAAGGAATTTATTGAGAATACAAATTTTTATACCTCAACCCAAAAAGATTTTATCACATTTTTACTTCATAACATACTCAAATCATTTCAAATTCTATTTATTTCTTTTAGCCCCACCATTTTGTTATGGTGTACGCGGAATTTTGAACTCTCTTTTTATACCATAACTTTGTAAAATTTATCAAATCGATTGCTTGTAAATTCTTCCTCATGATCAACTCTTAAAATTTTTAAGTAACGCCCACTTTGTTTTTCAACAAAATCTTTAAATTGAATAAAATAAGAAAGGGCTTCTCATTTTTGTTCCAAAAAATATTCCAACGTCATACAAGTAAAATCATCACTAAATGCATTTTAAGAAGGCCCCCATATATCAACATGAATTAGCTCCAATGGTTCTTTGGCTCTTTGGATGATTTAGGAAATGATAATCTATGCATTTTGTCATAAATACAGTTTTTATATACTTTCTTTTCTTAATGATTGATAGCAGTCTGATAATCATAATTGTATTCTTTTGTTTGAACACTTTAGGCTATTGAAATTTGAGTAATCAAATATAAAATGTCGTAACATGTAGTCAACCATATTTTTACAATTTAATGTATATTCTTGAGCAGGGGCGTGGTAAAAGGAAACACATTATTGGAGGTCATTTTACTATGATAAATAAGTGTCACTTTTATTAATCAAGAATAAAGTATTTTCCATTACCAAATTTTACCACCTATTCTGTTTGGACTAATTGGCTCATACTTGATAAATTTTAGGCTAAGCCAAGAAAATAAAGGACATCATAAATGAATTGATAATAATTTTTTTTGAGTTTACAGCGATAATGTCTTTTTTCAACATTTCGGGTTTTTATTTTCAAGAATCTCTTTGGATTTTATATTTTCATTATTTTGACAAAGAATTTTTTATCAACGAATACATGTTTTGAGTGGTCACTTTTAGATACCAAAAATCATTTGTTTTTTTTGAAGATTTAAGCAAAAAATAAATACTTGATCATTTAAGCCACTATTTTTAAAAAAATTGCCTCCTATTTATACCAACAATTTCTTTCAAAATGAGTTAGTTTTTTGCAAATCTGTAAAGATAATCACTTGTGTCATAACTACTTTTATTGCATAATGTATAAGCAGAAAATTTAACATTTTCTTTATTTATTTTCAAAATTTTCCTCTCCCCTTACTACAATTATTTGATGGCCCTTTTTACAAAATTTAGTCCATGTTTATTTTGCTCTATTCTTGAATTTCTTTTCTCTATTCCTTTGGAAATATTAAAATTTAATTGAAAAGCTTGCACCGTTGGTTATTCTAAAAATGTATACATTCACTTCTCATGGTTCTCGAAGAAAATCTATTAATTCAACTAAGGTAATCATAGCTAATATATTGATTCTTCAATAGAAGTCACCTCATGATGAAATTTAGGAGAAAGATTTTTTAATGTTTTTATATAATTCTCGTTCTTCGATTGTGTCTCTATAGCTTTTAATTTGATTTACAAAGTTAGAAACATGAGAAAAAAAAGTTCGAACCCTTTCACCTTCCTTTACTAACAGAGCATTAAATTCCTTTTATAATGGCATGAGCTTAATAAAAATGGTTCTACAATGGCCCTTAAATTCATTTTTCAAAACATTTTAGGCTAAGTTTAATGTTATTGCAGCTATAATTCTTAGATAACTTACCTTACCAACTCCTTATTGAATATATAACAAAGATTCACACATTTGGTTTTGAGAATATTATTTTTTCTTATTTTCCTCATAAAATGCAAATTCAGTATCTTCTTCAGGTTGTTCATACCTGTTTTATATTAAATGTCATAATTCTTGTGATATAAATAAGGTATTCATTTGAATGCTCTAAAAATCATAGGCTCCTCCTTCAAATATAGGAATTGATGCCAAATCATAATTAAATATGGTGATGGAGGTCATTCACAGCATACCTTATAAACTCATGACTTAGAATGATGATGACCGCATAGCAATGCGCCCAGAGCTCCTAGACATAGTGAAATTCTGATACTACTAATGGAATTTGATAAATATTAAAAGTGGATATTGATGTGTATCATAGGGAGGACAGAAAAAGATATGAGAGAGGTATTTTGACACTTTAATTTCACTAAAATTATACAACTAAATTAGTTATTCTTGGTTCATTGCTTACTTGAGAAAGAAGCTATGCTTTTTATAGAGCTCCAGGGTCAGTTAATCAACTAACTTAACTATTTCAAACTCCTAAATTTTTACTAACATTATGGATATCGTTTATTGTCATCACATGTCATACATTAGTCAATGATTTTTTTTTATTCCAACTAGAATCTTGTTTACAAAGTCACATTTTCCATCTCATATTACGAATCAAGCTCATGAATCCTTACAAATAATCAAATTATTAAGGAAGAGACCAAGAATCCTAAATTCATGCGATATCACTCCAATATGGAGTTTTGAATTAGCACTTATTGGACAATTGCCTGTTTGGTAACAAGCAAAGAGTCGTGATTTTTTGGGCTTGATGTTTTTCTATGCATTACATAAGAAGAGTGGGAGTGTGTAGATTTTTTTAGATTATCTTTCTTCAATAGCATGAATTTTCCGCAACTTGATGATAATTAAATATGAGTTCATATTCTTGTTGAATGCTACTCATAATGCTGAAATAGTAGGTTTATATTTTTCCTTCATATGTTCAATTACCTTTTCTTGAACCTATCCATGAGATGCAACCTTCTCTCCATTACCTTACATTGCATCATAGTTGTGCCTGGGTGTATATCTGGGATCTCAAACTCTTTTTTTTTGCATTATGCCTATGTACATTCCCTAGTCGCATTCTTTTATTTTACACCTTGAAATCACTCTTCTTATCTTTTTCTACATAGTAAAAGCCAAAATGGTGTCTAATTGTAAACTTTACTAATACCATTCGCAATAATTAGATATTTGAGAACTATATTCCTATTAATGGTATTAGCATTTGCACATATGACTTCTTGACACTCATAATTATTTTTGCCTCTTTGAAATTGAGTCATATTCAAGTGAATTAGCTGGTTCGAGTGTTTCATCATCCTCACTTGTATATATTAGCTCACTTAGCCTTTCCCTATCATTTTCTACCTCTAACATCCTTTACCTTCCTTTGTCATACTTTTTGCATTTAGTGGACTCTCCACAATTCTTAGTCTATAGTTTGTTTGCATACCTATTACTTGCATTTTTTCATCAATACACGTTAAAGATAATAAAATAACTATCTATAGTTATTTAAAAACAAATCTTTTTGACATATAATATTAAATAATGGTCTCCGATATTTTTTAGAGCCACATTAAGGCCTTTAAACCCTTCAGACTTATTAGAATCTTGGGTGGCTATACAGATAAATTATGTAAAAGTATTTAATACTAGTAACTTTTCATACATAAATCAACAGCATTTTCTCTAGGATGCATGACTAGTTGCACCACATTCCTACTCCTCTACTACTATTGTTTCATGGCCAAATGATTGTCCCTCCTTTTGTTTACTTTACATTAGAAGCTTTGGTTTGTATAGCTACAAGTGGCTCTCTTATTCCTTTTTCTCCATTATTGGGTTTTTGAGCACTATTGTGTTCTATGTTAGAAAATAATTCTACAAACAAAAAAGGAGTGAGAAAAATTTAAGATATAGAGAAATAAAGTGGATAGATTAACATAAAAAAGTCTTCAATGTGAAGGAAAAACCACCGATGAAGGAGAAAAATTCACTATCAAAAAGAGATTAAAAGATAGTGTTGTGAGTACATCACTATCAGAAAGAGATTACAAGAGAGAAAACTTTCAAAAGTAAAACTCATAAACCCAATACACTCCACAAAAAAATCTTAGAAAGACTAAACTTCATAAAGGAGTATATAAGAGAGCTTGAGAGAATCACACCCTGTCCCTAGGAGCAAGCCAGCTAAAGAGAGAGTTCAAAATACATAGAATGAAATCATGTTGGATATTGACACAATGCATTATTAGAAAATAGAAATAGGCTTACATAAATTCTTCCAATGCAAAGAGGGTGTGTATCATAAGGGCAGCCTAATTCCAATTGCATTATTTTAGAACACAATATTTTACGTAAAATAGGGATGACTTGTGATCCAATTCGTTGCCTGACAAATCTTCATCTTGACTTGTATTCAAATATGGTTAATCAAAGTAGATTCTCTACCTTTATCCTGAACTACTACTAATGAACTTAAAGCTCCAACCAAGCTCAACTAATGCTAAAACTTGTTAATCAAAGGAAATTTTGTTAAATATCAACTATATTGTCTGTATTAGTAGAAGTCTTCTTAACTTGAATGTAACAATGTTCAACAACATCATGAATAAAATAATATCTAATAAAAATATGATTTGTTCTTTCATTATACTTCTAATCGTTACTAAGATGCATAACATTTTGACTATCACAACGAACAAGAATTTTTTTCTAACCTAGTTTAAGTTCACTTATTAAGCCTCCAAACTATCAAACTTCTTTGACATTTGTAGTCAACACCATGAACTTTGCTTCTATCATCGATAAAGCAACATGTTGTAATGGGGCTTCTTGAGTAACATCACAACCACTAGTAGAAGAATATGTAAGCGAAAATTCACATAGACTAATTGCATGTGCAATATCTAGATGAGTACAGATCATAACATACATGATGTTTCAACTACACTAGAATAAGGAATATGAGATGTGCTTTGTCTCTTCATCTAATTGTGGAGACATCTCTATAAAAAGTATTAAATAAGCAGCAAATAGAATACTTATAAGTTTTGAATCAAGCATACCAAAATGTTTCAAAATCTTCTGAATGTACCTTCGTTGTAAAAGATATAACTTTCCTACTTTTCTATCTCTATCAATCTTCATTCCAAGAATCTTTTTAGTTGCAATTAAATCCTTCATCTCAAATTGAACACTCAATTGAGCTTTTAACTTGTTGATCTTAGACATATTTTTAGTAAGTGTATGCATATAGTCCACATATAATAAAAAATACATGAGAGATTCATCTAAATATTTTCTAAAGTAGACAACTATCTCTTTGACCTCCAAAGTTACCATCAATCATAATAAACGTAAGAAACAATTTATACTAGTGCCTAGGAGATTGTTTAAGTCTATACAAGGATTTCTTTAGCAAACAAACATGATCCTTTTTATCATCAATACAAAATCTTAAGAAATTTAAGAGTTTCTTAGCTATGTATATTTGTTGTTTTCAAAACTTTTTTGAAGGAAAATATTAGAGTGCTATGGACTGGACATGTATTCTACTACAAATGGCGCTCAATCTATCATGAAATTAACATTTACTTTGCTCATTGTATTTAGAATTATTTACTTTAATTGCATACTAATTTTCATCTACATCAAACATGTGTATGGGCTCCTTCTTAAAATAGTACAAAATCAATGTAATAAAATAGTTTAATATAAATATTAATTTTAAGGTTATATTTTCAACATCTAAACCATTTGAAATATTTTTTATAGATAAATGATTATATAATGTATATTATATTCTCAAACACATGAGGCCCATTTTTTAACAAACAACACCTCAATTACGATGCAGTCCAACTGCAATTGAGGGTTTATACTGTTTGGATAAGCCAGATGTGATGCAATTCAATTATATTACAATATTGCAATCCAATTATCCATATGAGTATGCATTGAGGAGCTTTTCTTTCTTTCATTTTTTTACCTACCCATACTAATAGCCAATACTTTTTGGGCACCCTAATGATAATTAATATGGAGAATTAATTTCTAGTTCATTAAAGGTTAATATTGAGAATTAAAAATTTGCAAGATTTAAAACATTACTTACATGCCCACAAAACATATTAGTTGAATTGGACTACTTTTGCATAGACTATCCGGTGTGCTAAAGTAAGAAATAATTATAAATGATCCCCAGAAGTCCTCTCACTACGTGGGCAAAAAATAGTATAATCACAAAACCATCCAATTTCTTCTTGTTGTGAATTTAAATAAATTGTATGTGCATAACAAAACAATTTGGAAATAAAAACATAATGAAGTTAGTAGCTAATTTAGTACTACTTAGAGATCTTCCATGGGCTTTTACTTTGGTTATATCTTCTTCTTTATCTCTTGCCTTTCTCATGCTACATAAACCATGATAATTAATATGGAGACTTAATTTCTAGTTCGTTAGTGGTTAGTATTAAGCATTAAAAATAGAAATTGCAAGCATTTGAAACATTTCTTGCATGCCTACAAAACATACTAGTTGAGCTTGACTAATCCAACGTGCCAAAGTAAGAAATAATTGCAAAACATCCCCATAAAAAATCAACCATCGACATAGGCTAGAATAGAGCAAGCCCTCTATCTCTCATTGTTAAGAGCATGCAAGTGTCTTTTGATCTGCTTTTTGATTCTTGCATTTCTGATCTTGGTTCATTTTAGGTTTAATTCTTATCTTAAATTGAAGAAAAGAGACGTTCCTCCTTCCTCTTCTGCCTTCAATCCTATGCAAGTCAAGCAGCTTTCTTGGCATCCGAGGTAAATTTTTTTCTTACTTTAGAGATGTTTATTTCTTTAGTGTGGGTAGTTTGAATTTTTCCATTTTTCAACTATTCATTGAGCAGAGCTTTCCTCTATTCCGGATTCCTCAAAGATGCAGAATGTGATCACCTTATTAACCTGGTAATAATTATTTTCTACCTTCCTTTCTCTTTTCTTCTTTTGCTTAGGGCTTTAGTTTCATTGCCTTATTCCAAGATGAATGACCTTGATGGCATAGATGGTAGGAATAGGAACTTATCTCTTTTGAGATTTGTTCTTACCTTTAGCTTGAATTGTAATTGAAGAAATTAAGGAATTGAAATGAAAGAAAAAAAGGATCTGGCTTCATTTCAATGCTTGAAAAGCATTTAAAACCTCTCCAAAATGAAACAACTTCAAGGCAACAACTACCATCTACACCAAGTATTTAACAAAGTCCTCTTACACTTCCTCTCCTTAACTGGCTTACCATAGCCCTACTTTCTGTTATTTCTAAGCTAGTAATGACCATTCTTGCTAGTGGACTGTTAATTTTTAATGTATGTTAGGTTTGAGCATCTTGCACAATCAAAATTGCAATCTTCATGACAAAGATTAGAGATTTTGATTCTATTGCCTTTGTGGAAGGATAGGCAAGAGATAAACTAGAGAAATCAATGGTGGCAAATAAAGAATCAGGAGGGAGTGTAATAAGTGAAGACCGAACGAGCTCTGGCATGTTCCTAATGAGGAAACAAGTGAGTTAGACATCTTCACATTTTGGAATGTGACTAGCAATTGATGGTCTTCTTAGAATTGATTTTTTCTCTTATTTTCAAAATGATATCAACTTAAATAAATCTTTCTTCAAGCATTCTCTTTCTTCCTTCTAATGCTCCTCCTAGGGATTGAATCTTAGATTGGCACACTCACCTAGATGTGAAACTATTTATTTTGCCACATTCACATATTTTGGAACTTTTATGCTAAGTTTTAGTGGTTAAAATGGAGGTTTGTGATTTTAAATAGGCTAATTTTAGAAGTGTTACTAGTAAAAATTCCAAACCGTGTCATGTATCCTTATGACTGATCATATTTATTCTGAAGAGCTTCTGCGAGTAATGCCTTAAATGAGAAGATTGGACTACATAATTGATTTGATAAAAAAATTGATTTCAATTTTCCGAACATAAGTATAAATTTTTGTAGAACTAATAAAGAATGAGCAGAATATTATTCCCTTGAGTACTTAGTTCTAAAACTATCATAACATACCAAGATTAACACACTAAATAATATCTTGATAAATTATAAATGAGGATTAATAACATATAAAACAAAGAAAAATATAAAAAAAATATCTAAGTAAAAATCTAAAGAAGATGAACCAAGGTTTCTCTCAAGATGGATGAACTTAGGATTATAGCTTTCTTTGATAGTTCACTAAAATTTCCCATATTTCCACAGTTTATTTTGTAGTATTTAGTTATTAATCTAGATAAATATTACTTATATATATATATTTTCCAAGTGGCATATAAACTTAGCTTTTCAATTCAAATTTCCTATATTTTTGTTAGAAATAAATTAGAACTCAACATTAACCATATTTCTATTCATGATTTGTAAGACTGATAAGTATATTTCCTTCATACAAATAAATCAATTAAACCCAACACTCAAGCATCATGAACTTATGTTATTTAATCTCGTTCTAATTTTACGCTATCATGGTTAAGCATCATCTAAAATTTCAAAATCAATTTATCAAACGGTCAATCAAATAAAGGCAATGACAATAGATTAAACTTATAATTCAAATATTATAAAAATAAAGATAGTAAGAATAGATTAAACGCATAATCCAAATATTATAAAAATAAAAAATAAAAATATTCTATCAAAGATTTGAATTAAATTGCTAGTACTTTACTAGTGTAGCTGACAAAGAGTCTCATCTTGGGTGTGAGAGGTCTGAGTTTTGAGTCTTGACAAGAAGAATTTGTTGGTCCTGAGTTTATTGTAAAACCCAAGAGGGGAGGGGTGAATTGGGTTCTTTAAAAAATTCTTTGATAATTCAAAATTGAACCCCTTATAACTTTAATCCCCTTGATTAAACGTGTTAAAAGATAGAATGAGATTGTGCAAATAGAATATAAAATGCAAGCAATCAAACTTCACAAGAGACAATAATATATAGTGGTTTGGGCAACCTTTTCCACTCCACTCTTCTAAGGACACGCCTCTTATGTCTTGGGTTCCACTACTGTATATCCAATACAATTTAGAGAATCCGCTCTCTTCTAGATTCTAGCTATATGGGACATATACAATAATCACTTGTTGATGAGGTCAACTCTAACCAATCAAGTGTAATCCGTTGGTGAGATAAACTCAAAACAATCAAACGAAATCCATTAGTGAGACAAATTCAAACTAACCCCCTATTTTGGTTCTTCCTGAATTTGGTCTCCAATAACAATCTAAGGCAACAACCCAAAATGAAATAGAGAAAAGAAAATTTACACTTTACAACTTGTAATCAATCTGCTCCAGAAGCTTCTTGTTATGTGAAGAAGATGATCTTGTAAACTCACTTGAAGTAGTAATACTTGAAGCTTCATTATTTATTCAAATGAAATTAACACACTTGAGTATTGGAAGGTGTAAGCTCATCTTGTATTTTTCCAACTTCCTTCATGTTCATACTTCAATACTATTTATAGAGGAAAAGAATATCTAATCGTTCGAGTGGTAGTTAGTAAGCATTTAATACTCCAACGTTCGAATTTTCGACCTATATGACTTGAAGTTGCAAGTGAAGTCAACTCGGGATGAGTGGAGTCGACTTAGGTCTATAACTTAACCTGTCTTCACTTTGAAACTTTGCTCATTTCATTTTTATACATATAATTGGAGTCATAATATCTAAGTAGACTTACACATATTCATTAAATCCTTTTTAATGATATTTTCATGGTTTGTTAATCATCAAAATCAAATTAATCTTTCTTTAAAGAAAACATATGATCTACAATCTGTCTCTTTTCACTGATTGACAAAACTTAATTGAAATATCTTCCATTCTCAAATAAATCATAGATATGACTACATGAATAACATGATTCTCTTCAATAAGTACAAATTCAAAAAATTATAAGTTCAAGAACTATACACCTACATAAGAAATGATACATGCATTAATTCTAAAATACTTTTTCCATGTAGATGCACTCTCCCATTATGCATGGAAATACTCCTCCCCCTTAGATATATAATAGTATTCTCTTATCTTAAGATATTTTCATACTATCCTCTCCCCTTTTTTTCAATCAACACAAAAGGTGAGGCTTAAGCCGTCTATTAGTAACAGTAGTGAAAATGAGGCATAGTAAGTTCATTTCACACATACAAAACCTTCTGTTAGATGTTTTTTTTCGTCATTCGACTCATTCATTTTGAGTCACAAGCATATGATCTACAATTTTGATATAACCATGTGACATAACTTGTTTACCAATTCCTATGGTTAGAAATGGCTATGAAAGCAAGATACCTTCACTTGCCTTTGATGAGAGTTATCAATGTTTTACTCAACTCCCCTTTTCTTTTGCAACTCTTGCTCATTCATCCTCTGGATGGCTTTGCACTTATTTGAGGTAGAACCTACATAAAAAAATATAAGATCTTCTTTCCTTTTGGTACTTAAGGGTACTTTGTTCCACCGTATAAAATCTAGGAACTTAAAGGTACTTTGTTCCACCGTAGAAATGTCTCTTTAGCATCCAACCTAATCTAACTCCATTATAAAATATTTTTTCTTATCTTGCATTGATATATTTTACGTCCAAACGTATTACAATAATAGCAAGCAACACTAGCATAGTTGGAGTACCATGATAGACCTTTGGTTGCCAAGTAGGTATTTTTATCAATGAATTTTCAACATGCTTTTTAACATGAGAAATTTGTCCCCTTACATTTGATGTACTAGAAGTCTTAATCCAAATAGGAGCATTGGATTTATTTAATTTGATATTAATGTGTTTTACATATCCAAAACCTTTTTTTATCAACTTGAGTAGTCATTCTAAAAAATTTCTGCACATTTTCTCCTAGGTTGGAGAACTTAGCAAATGAATCTTTTAAAATTTTGATACTCCTATTTCAATTTCTCCTTCTTCAAGGCATTTATATCCTTTTGTAAGGATGCATTCTTTCTTTCTAACTTTCCATTTGTAATAGCATTGTATCGAATTACTTTTTCTTTTAAGCATATTTGATATCAAAGCTTTTAAATTCATCAAATAGTAAGTCATTCTTCTAGCCTTTCTCTTTAAAAACAATTCTCTTATTTTGAATTTCCAATTCATCTGGTGTCATACATTCAATTTGTTTGTGTCCAACACCACAACATTTATAACATTTTCAAGACTCTTTTCTTCTATCCTTCATTTTCTTATATGAGCTAGAATTTTTGTTTCTTTTCATGTTAGAGTATGAGCTTGATGTGGATTCACTTGAGCTTTCTTTCACACTTTTGGATGCAATAGACTTTTTTCTTCTATGAGATTCTTCTTTTTTGCTATTGATGAGCTCGTGAGACATGAGTGAGTTAATCGAGTCATCTACTTTGAGCTTGTTTAAGTCCTTCGCCTCCTCAATTGCTGCAACCTTTTGATTTCATGAGTTTAGCAATGCTCCGAGTATCTTCACAACCTACTCACTTTCAAAAATTGGCTTTCGTAGACCTATAAGAGTGTTAGTGAGTTTAGAAAATCTAAGATATATTTCTAAAATAGATTCACTGTCTAATATGTGAAATCTCTCAAAATCACCAACAAAGATGTTCCTTTTAGTTCCCTTTACTTTGGAGGAACCTTCATAAATGGTCACTAATTTATCTCATATCTCCTTAGCCGTTGTGGATGAAGAAACTCTATCAAATTCTATAGCGATAAATGCAAAAAATAAGAAGTTCATAGCTTTAGCATTACTTTGGATAGACATGGTCTATTCTTCTATCCAAGTGGATGCCTTGTCCCCTTTTAGTAATGTAATGTCATCTTGTATAGATATCCAAGAATTCATACTAATTGTCATAATTAGTTGTTTCATCCTCAACTTATAATAAACAAAATTATTGTCATCAAAATAGAGGTGGCTTGAAAAATGATTAACCTTCAACAAATGCAGGTATAGAAGTTAAGTGGGTTGTCAGAGATATATAAAGAGATCAGCTTCAATAAGATAGAGGCTTGCTCTGATACCACTTGTTGGTCCTGAGTTTATGGCAAAACCCGAGAGGGGAAGGTTGAATTGGGTTCTTTAAAAAATTCTTTGGTAATTCAAAACTTAACCCCTTATAAATTTAATCCGCTTGATGAAACTTATTAAGAGATAGAATGAATGGGTAAAATGCAAGCAATCTAACCACACAAGAGACAAAAATATATAGTGGTTCATAAACCTTCCCTACTCCACTCTTCGAAGCATGCACCCCTTGTATCTTATATTCCACTATTGTACATCTAATACAATTTAGAGCACCCACTCTCTTCTAGATTCTAGCTCTAGGGGGTATATACAATAATCACCTATTGGTGAGACCAACTCTAACTAACCAAGTCTATTCCATTGGAGAGATAAATTCAAACCAATCAAGCAAATCCCGTTAGTGAGAAAAACTCAAACCAACCCCCCTGTTTTGCTTCTTCTTGAATTCGGCCTCCAATATCGATCCAAGGCAACAACCCCAAATGAAATAGATAAAAGAAAATTTACACTTTACAATGTGTAATTAATCTGCTTAGGAAGCTCTTTGTTAAGTGAAGAAGATGATCTTATAAACTCACTGGAAGTAATAGCACTTGAAGCTTCAATATTTGTTCAAATGATATTAACACACTTGAGTATTAGAAGGTGTAAGCTCATCTTATCTTTTTCAACTTCCTTCACATTCATACTTCAATACTATTTATAGAGGAGAAAAAGATCTAATCATTGGAGTGGTGGTTGGTAAACATTTAATGCTCCAATGTTCGATTTTTTGATCTTTAGGACTTGAAGTTGCAAGTAGAGTTGACTCGGAATGAGTGAAGTTGACTTGGGTTACAATTTCGCATTGGCTAGAACCTTTTGTTGACTTTTTTTCCTTCAAAGTTGCAGGTGAAGTCGAATTGGGTTGAGACTTTACCAAGTTGCAAAGTGAAGTTGACTTAGGTCTGAGACTTCGCCAAGTTGCAAAGTGAAGTTGACTTGGGTCTGAGACTTCACCTGTGGTCGAGCCAGTTAGTAGAAATATGCAACCCTTAAGTCGACTTGGCTATAGAACTTCACCAAAGTTGCAGTTTGAGTCGACTTGGGTCTGCAACTTGACCTGTTTACACTTTGGAACTTTGCTTCTTTTATTTATATATATATAATTGGAGTCATAATATCTAGATACACTTACACATATTCATTAGATCATTTTTAATGATATTTCAATGGTTTGTTAATCATCAAAATCAAATTATTTTTTCTTTAAAGCAAGCATATGATCTATAGAATTTATCTCTCATTTTCTACAATAATGTCTTTGGAAAAAGGAAAAATATGGACCAAGTTCTATCATGACAATAGAAGTAAAATTTTAGCTACTAATAAGAAATAAAAATTCAATAAATAATATCTTAAAATAAAATCCATCTAGATTAAGACAAGAGAAAGTACACCAAAAATTCAATGAAAATGGCTCTTACGGAGATAACTTTGCACAATATATAGGTGGTCTTGATTTAGTGGGTCTTCAATACACATGTTGTGATTTACCGCTACCACATGGGGGTTACATTGAATGGATAATACATTGTAGAGTTATCATAGCCACGTATTTATGAAAAGTTAATGTAGATGAAAATTATGGAATGACAAAATTATAGTGGTGCCTTTATATTAGGTGATGCATCTTTAAAAATTAAGCCATCAAATTTTTATTAAAAATAAACAAATAAATATTTTCAATCATTTATTTATTGGAGCATGATTATATACACCACAATGTATTTTAGTCTAAAATACAACATTCATTTATTTCATTTTATTTTTACTTTTATATACTTTTTCTTCATAAATATGTTTTCCTAATTGTATTTAATCTGTATCAAATTTTCCATTTTACAATACTTTTACATATGTATTTTAAATTTTTAAAAAATATCCATGTCAAGGGCATTTAAGTCATATCCCACCCTTAAAAAAATTAATTTTTAAAAATAAAAAATATAAATATAAAAATATTATAAAATAGAAAAACTAGATATATAGATTAAATAAAATTAGGAAAACATACTCATGAAAAAAAACAAAAGTAAAAATAAAATAAAATAATTAAATGTTGTATTTGAGCCTAAAATACATCATGGTATATATAATCGTACTCCTTATTTATTTATTTTCATGTTGATTTATTTATTTATTAAAATTTATTCATTTTATAGTTATTTATTTATTAAAATTTATTCATTTTATAGTTATTTATTTATTAAAATTTATTTATTTTATAGTTATTTATTTATTTACAACTTTATTTATTTTATATTAGTTTATTTATTTAAATTGTTATAAAATTATTTAAAAATATCTGACTTAAATTAATATGATTAAAGAAGCATTATTATATTACAAGACACTTCATTAATTTAACTTGCGGGCTTGATCTTCTTCATCTAGGTTAAATAATGACTTAGTCTAATCTGAAAAATTTATTTAAATTCTTATACTTTTTCATAAACTTGTTGATCTGGGTTTATTTAATATATAAATCGAGTTTTATCATTTTTGAATATATATATTTTAGATTTTTAAATATAAGGTTATTTTAGTAATTTTTAATTATTAAAATGGATAAAATACTCCCGTGTTTAAAATTTTTTAAACTGAGTGTATTTAATATATAAATCTAATTTTATCATTTTTGAAAAGGTGTATATAATTTTTAGATTTTTAAACATAAGGTTATTTTAATAATTTTTAACTATTAAAATGGATAAAATACTCTCGTGTTTAAAAATTTTTAAAAGTAATTATATCCAAAAATGGTAATACTTGATTTATACATGAAATATGTATAGATTAATAAATTAATTAAAAAATAATTTTTTTAGAATGGGCTAAGTAAGCAATTATTTGATTCAAGCTAATATGATCATTTATCTTGAACTTGGAATATTTTTAAATGCACCCGGGTGCACTTTGCCTCGGTGCGCCCGGGTGTACTTAACCCTTTTTCTTTTTTTTGAAATTTTTTTATACAACTTCTAGTCTAAATGTATTTAACATAGATATCAAGTTTTACCATTTTTGGAGATTTTTAGATTTTAAAAAATTTTTAAAATCAGTGAAATTTTCATAATTCATAATTACAAAAATGTTGTTGATTTTAAAAAATGCAAAGCAAATATCACAAACCTCCAAAAATGGTAGAACTTGATACACGAGTTAAATACATTAATTAGTAGTTGTATAAAAAAATTTCAAAAAAAATTTAAAAATGGGTATTTGCACGGGGGCGCACTAGATCCAACTCCTTTAACTTGGTATTATTTAGAGTCATGTTTCAATTAGGGGTGCAACTTAGGTCGGGTTGTACCGGATTTGAGTGAACCATAACCCTAATATTAGAATTCGGGTTCGTACCGGGTTGGTGTTAGTTTTAGTCTTAGTTTCGGGTTGAAATTCGGGTTATTATCAAATCAATAGAAGTTGAAATTACCAATTTGATAGCAAATTTTTAAAACATTATTGCATTAGCACATGAATAATTTACATGTAAATATATTTATGTGGCACCCCAAATCGAGACGTCACATCCTTACCTCAGGATCTATCGATTGGTAAATGTGAATCAGGATTGTTGCCCTGATCACGCGGCGGGTTCTTATTGGATATTTATCCACTTAATCCTAACTCCTTAGGATTTTATATCATGTCATACATTCAATTTCAATCAAATGTCATTTTAGGCCATTATATCGTTTGAGAATTACACATCTCATCTCATAATGTTCATACTTAATCATATCATGATAAATCATCCTTAACAATTGACCAAAATAATTTTTCGCCAATCCATAGGCATAAAACATAGCATAATTCTTCTACAACATTGACTAACAATTTAATGTCATCATTCATATAACCATTCAACCCTTAGGTTCATATACAGGTACTCATGGAAATTTATACATCCTTCAATCTCCAACTGTGCTCCTTGCCTCCTTCTTTTTTTTCCACCTGTCTATGGGTTTGGAAAACAAAACGTGACTTGAAATTCAACTCAATAAGCAAGCTGTATATTTTTTAGGCAATTCATTTTGAAAGCAACATCCTTTAAAAATATTTCTCTCCATTCAGTAGAGACACTTAGCAAGTGATCAACTACCTGCAGAGTAGAAACTTTTTCATAAACCTTTCATGAAAATTATTCATGAAAACCATTCACGTAAACCATTTTTAAATCCCAATTTTTGGGCATTTCATAAACATTGGATGTGCAAATTCATCATTTTCATTCATGACATTATCCTTCATGTGACCGCACGCTAGCACGGGAAATCCTATTTCATGACACGATCCTTTTCATCCTTGGTGCCGGACCTTCCGACTTGGCAACGTCGAGGGGGACTCTTTGTCCACTTGCTACCTTGACTAACCTACTTGATTTCCATTCCATGCATGACTTTTAGTCACCCTGGCATTATATACCCCCTTACACATGGATCTTGTCATTCTCATATAGAGAATTCTTTGCACCATCCCTCTTTAAACATCATTTCAATGAAACATCGTATAAATTCATGTTTTATCACATTTCATGCATAATTGCGAAACAGTAAGCAATCATTTCTTTCAATAGAAATAACATTTCAATACGCATATAAATAAGGAATGGTCATCCTTAAACAACTTAGAAAGCATTTAAAACAAAACTCATTTAGAAAGTTGTTTTCTTAGCTTTCCGTTTCACTTATCCCTTTGCTTTTGCCTATACATATAAGAATGACATAGCATTTATATACTTTCTTTTGCTTGCATTCAACTCAGTTTTCCAACCCATTTTCATTAACATACATGATTCATTTGAATTCTAAGTCGGGTGTACATGCACATCATAACTTATGCATTATATCATTCATTTCACCATATGTTTAATACCCATATTTAGGGTATCATTTCCATATATCATTAATCATTCATTAACCATTCATTAGACATCATATGGAAGTTTATTGCTTCCACTTATCATTTTTCACATATTTTCCACATTGTGCTCATTCTTAAGCACTTAGTTGATGTCTTAATCTCCAATATTAATCTCAAAATTTGAGATTATCATTATTTATCTAAACAGCAACATCATCTACATTTTTTTATCATATTTTTCATGCATTTTTTCATTTTAACAACTTACATAAACCATATACCATTTATTCATATTTATCTATTCATACACATCCATTTCACAAAACCTAAATCATGTGTTTCTTAAAATATTTCAACACAGAAACATGTGTCTAATTCCAGCATGATTAAACCCCTTAATTAACACATAATTTAGGGTTTAATTTCGGATTTATAATTCATTCATCATAGGATTCCAAAATAGCAACATCAGAACCCGTTTTTCATCATTTCAACGCTCTCTTTAGCAATATGGTCTAAACAGATTTTTAATCCAAATTTAGGGTATTAACATATGTTTAAAATCCATATATTAACTCCTCTCAAAACAGCAACTTATTTCCCTATTGCGGGTACCGTTTTCACCCCATTTGGACACCTATTCATAAAATTCATAAAATTAGATTTGGGGCTTATCTTCCCAAATCATTTTGGGCGTCCAAAGTAACCTAATCCTAGGGTATTTTACCCTATATAACTTCTATAAATCATTTAATCTCATTTCCATATCATTTTTAACATAAAAATGGAAAAATCGAGTCATATATGCAACCCTAGGTTCCATACCTTACAAAATCATCAACCTATTCATAAAACATCATATGAATTATACTAAATAATGATTGATATCCCATTATAAGTCAAATTTCATCACAAAAACCTGAAATTTAACATTTATCTTGATTTATTCCTTAAGTTGTCCATAATGCTGAATTCAGGCACGCTGAATTCTCAAAATATTGAATTAATCTCAAATCAAGTATTTTTGATCTGAAATTTCTACCATACCTTAATAAATATATTAATTAATTACAATAAATATTTTAAGAATTAAATATTCAGTATTTCTATTTATTTTGGTATTTTTACTCTGCTGGACAGCAGCACCCCTTTTTCAGACAGCCTTAATCACGTAAATTATTGGGTATATTTATACCCATAAAAACATAATTTTTATTTTTTTCGTGTGATACTCAATATATCTTATATATTATTTAAAATTTTCAACCCAAAATTCCTTGTATAAAAATTATTAAAAATCATTTGGTGCAGCTGATCCTACCACCTGTTTAATCCTGTCCAGGTTGATTTTCCGAGATTTTTAATTTTCAACGTGATTATCCTTTTAATCTTAAATTTTTTTTTTACTTAATCACGCCCCTAATGAGTCTTTAAAAAAAAAATTGTGCTAAAAATAGTTCATTAACTATTTATTCCATATTTTAGATTTTTGTCTCATTTCTTTTAGGTTTTGCTCTCATATTTGCTTCTCTTTTCAATATATATGCAAAACCCTCAATCAATACTTAATTACAGAATGTTATTAATCTTTCTTTATAGGTTTATTTTGATTCAAAACCATGATTCCAATATCAAAAAGAAAACTTGAAAATTAGAAGGCTTAACTCAACAGGTACTTACCCGGTTTCGTCGATTCTTTGCCCCGAGTTTCTCGAGCTTCTCTTTCCCTTTTTCCTTCTTCTTTTCCTCCTCTTTTCTTTCTCTTCCTTGCTGGGTTGGACGTGCCCTAGCTGCTGCCTTTGGAGAAAATCTCCATTTTTCTCCCTTTTTCCTCTTTTTCTCTCTCCTTCTCTCTCTCCTTCTCTCTCCTTTTCTCTCCTTCTCCCCCCTGCTGGGACGTGCAGCAGCTTGCTCTCCCTTTTTTTTTTCTTTTTATAAGTCACTTTTCTTGGTGCTTAAGCAACCCCCTAAGATATTTTTGTAAATTTCATTTTTACCTTTCCCAAATTGCCCTCTTTGCTTAGCTCTTAAGTAATCTACTTTACTTGCTCTCCAAGAAAGTGACTTCTCATGATAATTAGCTTAATCAATTCCATTCATATCATAGATTTCATAATTTTATTTCATCGTTTCAAATTTCATCTCAAACCGACGTTTCTAACTCAAGTTATGACTACTTGAATTTATCTTGTGGATCAGGGATAAAAATAATTAATTGTCACCCTAATCCCATTATAATTCCCTTAATCCAATCCGTTCATAATATTGGGCCCACCGTCTTGAGCTTACCTTTCAAATTTAATCAAAATCCGTCTTGTAGGCGTCAAGTTATGAATTTTCTATAATTTTTCATCTTAATTCCATAATTATACTTTAGTCTCCATAAATTAAATCACGATTATTAACACAATTATTTATGACACCTTGTCACTTTTAAATCCTCATTAAGCCTCTCAGGTCATACCGACTCACTTTGGGCTCCGGCGATTAAATTTTTAATCACCATTCCTAATTAAACCCTAATTGCAAAATATCATCAAATCATAAAATTATCCATAAATCATTCAAAATTCATTTAAATCACATATAAATCATGTATATATGTTCAATGCATCCCATTGAGTCCTACATAGGTTGGGGTTTCACAATTTATATGGCTTATGATATCTTTAGTTTTGATGAAAGTTAGTCTTTTAATTAAAAGATAGTTCTAAATATAATTAACGTAATAAATTTACACATAACAATCAAGGTAATGTTATAAAAAAAAATAAAGATAAATGAGATAAATGAGATTACATAAAATCACTATCTAAAGTTTAATAAAAATGAAACTTATATAATTATAGTTAATTAGTATATATGTAATAAATTTAAAGAGTTGGTATATTTATAATTATTTGCAAATAAAGTTAATGCAAATATAATATATTCAACTTTTATGGACAAATATATAACTTAGGTTTTAGAATAAATGTTTTATAATTTAATTAGGTTATGATTATATGAAATAATTTGTATTACAATTATAGTTGAAATACTTAATGCACAAATAAATATAATTATTTTAATAAATTAGGAAAAATATCGGGTTTAGACCAGATCGGGTATATGCAAACTTGATAATGGTTTCGAGTTTTCTTAGGGTCCGTTAAAACCTGGGTTAAATTTGAAAAAAGTTTTAAAAATAAAACTCAAACTTGGTTTTGAAACCTAGTCGGGTCGAGTGGGTTTGGACTGTCCGGTACCAAGTTGCACTCTTAGTTTTAATGCTTCAAGATATATTAAAATTTTAATGCACATATGTGAAAAATTCATTTTTAAATTTTTTTGAAATTTTTTTTTATTAAACTGTTAATTTAGGTGTACTGAATTTGTATATTGTATTTTACCATTTTTAGAGATGTATATATTTTTTGATTTTTTAAAAACGGATGTATTTTAGTCATTTAAAAAAGGCTAAAACTCTTATATTTTTAAAAATAAAAATATATACATATTTTCAAAAATGAAATTTTTTTTTTTATAAATTAACGGTTTTATTAAAAAAAATTAAAATTTTTAAAAAATAAATTTCACTTGCAGATGCATTAAAACATTACTGATTAACTTGGGTGTTTCGTGCCCGGGGACGCATCACTCCAGTTTAATGTAAAATGCGTCTACGTTGAACTTGGCGCTGGCTTTGTTTGTCCACTGCTGAACACGCACGTGTGCACCTGCTCGGATTTCATCCGATGAATGGAGAGGTGGCTGGACGGTCGAGATTTTGCAAGAGGGTACTGGGTGTGATGATTGGACGGAGGAGATTGAGGGACTGGATCCAGAGGAAAGTGCAGAGGCTTTGCTGATTTGATTTACGATCGATGGATTTCATTGAGGCTTCCTAGCAGATTTTTGGGTATCAGATGCTGGCCATCCGGCTGGTTGCTTGCTGCTAGACGCCGGATTTCATGGATCATGTTGGCCGTTCGTTTCATGAGGCGGGTCGCTGCAAATCGCAACCGGATCTAAAGAGGGAGAAGGATGGTTTCTTGATGTCCGAATGAAGGCAGCACGATCGCTCTTCAGTTATTGATTTGGTGCATTTTTGATGTCGCTGAAATGATGGAATAATGGAAAACAGCATCGGATCAAGAGAAGATGGGTTGCATTTCGTAAATGCCGAAGTTGGAGATCGCCGGGGCAGAGTAGGACGATGAGGCTTGAGCAACAATGGATGCTGACTTGTAGGATCTGATGGTTGCTGTCGCCGGCTGTTAATGGTCATGGTCAATCCGTCGACCCGTTCGTCCAACCCATTTATAAATGAGTTTGGGTTGGAATTTTTGAATAAATGAATTATGATCCGCCAACCCGTTTAACTATTTAATTAAATAAATAGATTAAGGTGAGATTTTATAACTCGTTAACCCGTTTAGTAACCCATTTAACCCATATAACCTATTCAACCCGTTTAATTTGTTCAACCTATTCAACTCGCTTAACTCATTTATATATATATATATATACATGTAAATCCCTTGATTATTTTTCTCTCTAAATCTTCCTCAGGTTACCTAATTTTTATTTTTTCACTGCTGCTCTAATTCCATTTTCCCGTTACTGCCCTATTTTCATTTTTCCTACGCCGAAAACACCCTCTTGTCTCTCCCTGCACAATCATCATCTATTAGAATTTAGGCTTTCGGGTTATTTGTTATACAACCCGTTAACAACCTACTAACCCATTTATTAAATGGATTGCAAATGGATTAGGGTTGAGGTTTTTTAAATGAGTTAACAAATGAATTAAGATTAAGATAATTTAAATGGGTTAGGATTAGGATTAAACTTTAATCCGTCGAACCTGATCTGTAACACTCCTACGAATGAGTCATTCAACTTGGGGAGGAAGATGGAGTACCAAATGTAGTACTCGGCTGATGCCTTGAAGCCGGTGTACATGCGGCCGCTTTGGACGTCCGAGCGCCTAAATTCTTCATGTGAATTTTTATCAAACCCAAATCGTTTAAAAAACGGTTCAAACAAAAATCGTTTAAAAAAGATTTTATGAACAAATATAATCGTAAAAAATTTACATGTAATGTCCTTTAGTAAAATGAAAAGTTAATTTTTTTTTTTTTTTTTGTGAAATTGTAAGTTGTATCCTCTGTTTTGTTTACAATACAACTTACAATTTCTCAAAAGAAAATTAAACTTTTCAGAATAAAAAAGTGTGAAATAGTATTAAAATATTTTAGAAATATACGACTTATCCAGAATCTTTAAAGGTGATCTGATGAAGCCAATCGATGGGTTAATAGCAAAAATCATGTGAAGTTAACTGCAAGAGTTATCCAACCACTGTGATTGCATTTCGACCATGCTCAACTCCATTTTAATGCAGCCCTGTAGTCCCAATCACTGGTCTGCCCCCTTCTAGAGGTTTTAGGATGATTAATATACGTGTATTTAACAATCGTGAAAAAATTTCAATCAAATTTTTTTAATTTTCTATAATTATTCTATTTTTAATTATTTCTTTATATCTTACTAAACGATTATTCTATTTTTCAATTAATTTTCCGTAACTATTTTATCTTTTTTAACTTTATTCTATTTACTCTTTATCATTACCCATATATCATATGACACCACTTTTCTATCTCCAAAAGTTCTATACCAAATTTTTTTAAAAAACAGTTCTATCAAATACCAAACATGCCTTTTATTATGTCTCATCGATGTACATGAATTCCTAGAAGTTCAAGTATACGTCTTGTCATCAATGGTCTAGGTTATTCGTTTTTTTTAAAAAAAAAAAAAATCTTGCCAAAGAAAACAATAAAAGTTTGTTTTTGCTTGTTGGCAATGAATCTTATTATAAAGTTCGGTACATCCTACTAGTTGATATTTCTCACTTTTCTTTTGAAGGATGAAATTATTTCGAGGATTGAAGATAGGATCGCAACTTGGACTTTCCTACCTGAAGGTGCAACTATCAAATGTTCCCTAGTGGGTTTCTAGATTTTTGATTGAATATTCTTACAATATGGCTTGTCATGTAACCAGAAAACGGGGAGGCCATTGAGATCATACACTATAAGCGTGGCGAGAAATACGAACTACATTATGATTTCTTTAGCGACAAAGCCAATCAAGGAATTGGCGGTCATCGAATTGCAACCGTATTAATGTATTTGTCTAGTGTTGAGATGGGTGGTGAGACTATCTTCCCCGATCTAGAGGTATTTTTTCTATTATTCTTTTATCACTGACGTGCTTGTAGAAGTTGTATTTTATGATGTTATCATTTTCCGCAGCTTAAAGACTCTCAATTGAAGGATGATAGTTGGTCTGAGTGTGCAAGAAATGGCTTTGCAGGTATTAAATGTATCATTAGGAAAGCCAAATTATGAATTGTCAACTCTGTGGTTTCCTTTTTCTCCATTTTTGAATTCATCGACAGATCCCAACTCCCACAAATTCATCAAATGAACATTGCCTTCGAAGTAAATTTCTTCTATTAATGCAACAAATTTTGTGAATACTACTATTTTTTGGTTGCATCTAAATTGTTGAGTAGCAAATACTTTGTTACTTAATAGTAGTAACAACATTTGTTTAAATGTAACCATTTTTCATATTAAATACAATAAAAAATAATTTTGACCTGGTATCGGCTGCAAGTAATACAGATTTAACTTTAATTGGTATTAAACGCAGTCAAATTTAAATTTAGCTATAAAAAGATAGTTGTATACAAGAATTTTTGTTATAGTGCATGTGTTTGGCAATATGATATTTTACTTAGCTTTTTATCACTTATTATCTTGCAAATAATAAACAAAGGGAGAAGTTATTAGAAGGCTCGTATAGAAACATTTTAACTTATGGGTAGAATATTTAATGTGATGCAAGATGAATGTAGCCGAATTTCTTACAATGCTTCTTTTCATATGTTTCATGATTCATCTAAGCAATTTGCTTGTAAGCAAGCACAAATATAGGGTCGTAATCCTTTAGAGGTACGAATGTTGCAAATAGTTTTTGAGCATGCACAAGATGAAACTATTGCTAAAATCTATGTGATCGAATTTTTCCATATTAAAAGCCCCATGCTATCCATTTATACTCATTTTTCTCTAATGAAATTTCAATTATTTTCGCCACTTACCGTTTATTAAAATTTTTAGCTTATATAGTTATAGTTGTGTAAATTGGACCCTAATTTCCTCACCATTTCTTTCAATGACTGTGTGTTTCTAGTGAAACCAAAAAAGGGAGATGCCCTATTATTCTTTAGTCTTCATCTAAATGCTTCAACAGATGATGACAGCAGCCATGGAAGCTGCCCGGTTATCAAGGGTGAGAAATGGTCTGCCACAAAGTGGATTCACGTTAGACCTTTTGATCCTTTTGCAAAGACGCTTGAGTCAAGTGAAGACTGCATGGATGAAGATGAGTTCTGCTCTGATTGGGCTGCAAAAGGCGAATGCCAAAAGAATCCTCTGTATATGGTTGGTTCTCCAACTTTGAATGGGTTATGCCGAAAGAGTTGCAAGGTGTGCCAATCATAAGCCACTAGCTTCCACACCATCGCTATCTAAATCATATGACTTAAAATTGTAACTAGTGGTTGTGCATCTCTAGTTGAGTTGTGAAGTGAAAGAATGATTTAGTGTAGAGCCTTACTCCGAGATCGTTTATTGATTGGTAAATATGAGCAGGATTGTTGCCCTGATCATGCGGCGGAGGTTTTTTTTCATCATATACATACATTAATGTTCATTCCATGGTAGGTTTTACTTTATGGCCACATGTTCATTGATAACTCAAATTTGTCCACCTTTGCTATCAACACGCTCTGGTATTTACATCCATCATCTATTCCCAACACATCATTTCCACCATATGCAATAAAATTTCGCATCATTCTTGTCATATTAAATTTATACATACAAACAACTCTTCAATCTTTTCATGTTAAGGTCAAATCCAATCACACATACCACATCAAAGACTATAGAAATATGAATCTTGTATTCCTTTGTATAAACATTTTCAAATAGTCAACATCATACCCAACATGGGCATTTCATAAATAACGCAAATGCATTATTATCAACATGATATGAACATCATAGCGATGGTACGCTAACTAAGCGACCATCGCATCATCCTGCTCCCATTTTAGGGAGAGCGCCGCCGGCCCTTGGCCTATGTTAGCGACCTGGTCACACTAGAGGGGGACAACTGGTCCACTTATATCTCTAAGGTGAACCTAGTTCCTTGTGCACCGTGATCATAGACATGCTAGCATGCTTTTCAAGGATAGACAATTTAAACCAAAATTTTCAATACAATTTAAATGAAATAATATTCAAGTCAATTTGCAAGAATTATAGGATTGGTCATCCTTAAAAAAATTTCAAAAGCATTTAAATAACCAATTTGCAAACTATTATCAAAATTTGTGAAAGCAACTTTTTAAAGGTTTTGCTTGCTTACCTGTGAAAGCTTCAATTTTCCTCTTCCACCTTCTCTCTGCCTTTGCCTAGATACATGAAAATGATATCTTATCCATATGCATAGAATTACAAGTGCTTGCATACCTTAAGGTTTTCCAACCCAAATGAATTTCAAGTTTGGTGACAACTTTTTCAATTCACATATTGGTGTAACTTATGATTCCATTGTAACCATTCTTTTCATTTTGATACCCTTATTTAGGGTAAGTTTTCGAGTTCATTTGCAACCATTAAATTTAACTCGCCGTATTGAAATTTAACACCTCCCATTTATCATTTAGCACCCATATTTTGCATTTCATTTAGGGTATTTATTTATAAGTTAGGGCTATTAATTTTCAACCTCAAATTTTTGAGATTATAACTTTTCTCAAAACAGTCATATCTTTTCTTATTTTGATACATTTTCTTTTATTTATGTACTTTAGCTAAATATACATGTCATACAATGATCACCCTTTATCCTTGTCATCCATACCCTTTATGTGCGCTTTCTAATCACACATACATCATGTGATAATCAAGTTGACATAAAACAGAATTTTTCCTTCAATTTTTTCTTAGTTTAGACACTTATTTACACATCGATTAGGGAATACCCAAGCAATTAAAGTCCCTTAATCAATTCGTTCAAAACAGAAATTTTTTCCACATATTGTTGGACGTCTCCACTACATATATGTAGGAAACAGATTTTCAATTTTCATCCTAGCGGTTTAGGCATCCCATATTCCTTTCATAGGTCTGTATTTTACACCAAAAATTATCCACATGCATCAAGCATCATTTCTACCCTAAATGGATGGAAATTTTACCAAGTTACCAATCCATAATTCCACCCAACTATGGTTCATTATACAAGCTTGGTATGCCATAAATTAAACATCACAACAACTCAACTAATCAATAAACAATAAATGTTCAAAACAATTACATATATCTGAAATTAAATTAAATTTCAGCATAGGTACCTTGTCCAAACAACCCTAAATCATTCATATCACTTCTTTAATGCTTGAAATAAAACTTCCTAATCATTTGACATTTATTAACCACAACATGGGTTGTATAAACCATCCATTTAATATTCATAATTGAGTCAAATTTATGAGATATCACTTGAGTAAGGAAAACCTTTCAAATTATCAAAAAAATCAAAACATAATTAAGGCACCTACTTATGATGTTATTGATTCTTCCTCCTTACCCTAGTTGGATTTCCTTCTTCTTCCCTTCTTTTCCTTTTTTTTTTTCTTATTTTCTTCCTCCTTGGTTAGGTGTTTCCTTGCTGAACTTTTCTCCTTGTTTTTTAACTTATTGTCCAAAAGGAACGGTCATGTTGTCCCACAATTGCCCATTTGATAATGTTGCATTTAACCCGTAATTTCCACCTCCTTTGAAGCTTAAAAATTTTAATACTTATCCCCACATGTGCTATCACTTTTTCACCCATATAATTCTATTTTATATATATATTTTTTAAAACCAGCTGCCCAAAATCTACACTTCTTCCCATGATCATGTCCACTCAAGCTGACCATTTTTGTTTTTTATTAACGTGAAAAGCTGCCCATTTCAACCCCCATTAAATGTCCATAAATGCAGCAATATTCTTATACATTTTGCTGAATTTTTATAATTTGGAAAATTGCCCCAAAATCCCCTCCATAAGACACCTCTATTGTGTCACTAAATGCCTTGATCTTGCATTAATTATAAACGACTTTTTAAAAGTAAAAAGCCAATGGTTTTTAACCATAAGTGGTTTAGCATCTTCCCATGAGATTTAGCTTAATTCATATAGTAGACCACCTTATTTTAACCATCCATAAAAATTTTTACCTCAAAATGACCATCCTAAAGCAAGATATAAGCATATGAAAATATTTCATGAAATTCTATAAATTTTAATTTTTATCACCATAATTAAATCATAATTATCATAATCCGCACCATTTATTAAGTAGATCATGTGAACATGTGTTTACCTTCCAAATTTCATATCAATCCGCCTTATATACTTCAAGTTAAAAATTTATCAAGCAATAACCTAATTTACCCAACAATTAATAACAAAATAACATGACTATTTGAATTTAACGAACATGCCATCTCATCATTTCTTTCATCTTATTTTGTCTTTTTATGCAAATTAATCCACATTGAGCAAGGGTGATTAACTTAATCACCTTACTTACTCATTTGCCCAGATCTCATTCATCCAATTCAAAGCATACAATTAATAATTATTAAATTTCTAAATTATATTTATTGATCTCAAAATGTCCTAGGTATCACATTTAGGTTAATATCATCAAAGAACACAAATTCCTTTAAGTTCGATGTTAAAAATTTTCTATTTAATTTGTTTCTGTAGTAATGATGACATAAATCAGATGTATCATCATTGGTTTATAGATAGACCACTTTCACTTGGCCTCATTTCTCTATTGTTTCAATCATTCTCAAGGCCATTAGTGTATATTGCTCATCGGAAAAAGACTTATGTTTGGTGTTTAGCTTTTTTTATTAGGATGGGATATCATTTAGGCCCACTTCAGTAAATACCTCCTTCTGAAAAATGTAATGAAAGCGAATCAAAACTTTTTCCATTTGGATGGCATGTATAGTGGAGGGAATGTGTGTGTTTAAGGGTGTGTTTGGGAAGTGATAAAACTCTTGGATGAAAAGTTTTTGAAATGAAATAAAATGATGTGATAGGATAAAGGTAATGAAGAAGAGTAAAGAGAATAAAGTTAAAATTGATAGGTTAGTTATATAAATAGTTATGTAAAAATATTAAAAAGTATGGTAGTTGTAAAGAGTGAAAAATTTTAGATTATAAAGTTTTTGGGGTTAACAATCACACCTAAAATTAAACATGCCTTAAATTTTTTGTTAATATGCATAACATACTCTTGAAAACACGGTTCACATGAGAAATTTTCTTATAGATAGTGACATGAAACATTAACTAGTAATAACTTTAACAATCATGTTTTCTTTATCAAAAAAAAAAAACAATCATGTTTTTTTATAAGCATCTACATCATAAATTACTTTTTTTTATTCAAAAAGTTAATTTTAGTATGTGTTCGTAAGTGGAAGAAACGATGAATTTTGACAATGCATTTCCATGTAATTTGACTTGTTAATTAACTATCTAGCTAACCTACTTTTATTGTCATCTATATTTAGTTTCAATCATTATCTCACATCTTTATACTATGTACTATATCTATTTTTTGAATTTTCTTTATTTTTATTCTGATCATATCACACACTCTCTCTCTCTCTCTTTCTCCCCTCTCTATGAAAAAAAATAATCTATATATAATTTGGATGATTAGTATAAACTTGAGTAACAATTGAAAATACTAACAGTGTTATAAACAATTGTTCAAGTTATAAGTTTACGATTCAAATCACTTAAGAAAGAATGGCCTCAAAAGAATAGTTAGCAAGATCAATGCATGAATTAAACAATATAATTCAATTCTTTTGATTTGTTTCACTTAGTTCATCAAAATATATGTATCAAAGCCTCAACATACCTTGGTATTTTCAACGATTGAAGATATTTTAGAAAGAGACTCACGTTGTGCTAATAAAAGTAATGTCTAGACACTATCAGGCTGAAAAAAGAAAAGAAGCTTTGCTAGTTTGATAAAAGGCATGGATGACTCAAAAAAACAAGTCCAAAAGACAACAAGTTAGAAATATCCATTTTCTAATTAACTTTAAAAAACGAAATTGAATATAAGGTGATCATAATCTGTGCCCCCCCCCCCCGACCTAAGGCATCGGAGCCTTACTCCGAGATCGTTTTCGATTCGTAAATGTGATACGGGATTGTTGCTCTATTCATGTGGCGGAATTTTTGTATTCATTTTGTTTAACGGAATATTTTTTTTTCTTTTCATTCCATTTCCTTCATCATTTTTCAAGTAATATATACTCGAGATTATCTATACATATCCTTTACCCCTGTCATCTTTTTCATTTGCATCATATACTTTCTAATACTAGCATCAACATTTGTATATCAAATAATCGATACACAGGCAAACTTACTTTCATGTTACAAATAGTTATACATTCATGATCTGAATTCAAATAGAATTCTCAACATAAATACTTATCTATTCACACCATATTAGAAGTATTCACAACCTGAGACTTCATTATCAACACATTATTCTCAACATATAGGTAATTAACATTTATCTTTGCTCCTCTGCTTATGCTTTGTACCTGCCTAGGGTTGGGAAAATAAAATGTGAGAGATAAACTCAATAAGCAAGCATTTTCATTTTAAACATTTTCAAAACCTTTTTCCTGTAAACATTTGATGACCCAATTCTGAGTTTTTCAAAGGCGAAGCATATGCACGTAAACCTTTTCATATAAACCTCTTTGTGAGGACATATTTATGTCATAAAACATTTTCATGACCTCATTTCGGGGTTTTTTAAAATAAACCATATGCGAACACACCTCTATCCATCTGGTAGGTAACACTTACTAAGTGAACATCCTTTCATAGGAAAGAAACCTTTCATTCATGTGTTAGCACACTAGCTAGGCGGCCTTCCATTCAACCTTCCATTTCAGGGAAGGCGCCGCCAGCCTCCTGCCTTTTCTTAGAGACTTGGCCACATGTAGAGGGGGGGCCCAGTCTACGACTGCCTCTATAATGGACCTATTCGTCATTCTGGTACACCATACATCATTCTTATCCATATTGACATACTAGCATAATTTCATAAAAACAGCACAGGCATGAACCTATGTCAAAACTTGGCTTAATCATTTCATAAAATCCACACAGGCATTGTCTTGTATCTTTTTCAAAACTGAAAACTTGGCATTATTATTTCATAAACAATAAGTATGCAAACGCATTATTTCCATGCACATCATAATTATTCATGTGATGCAACCACATCATTTCCATTCACGTCATAATTCTTCATTTGATGGTACGATAGCTCGGTGAAATCCTTGTCATATGGTAGATAACACTTACCAAGTAATCAACTACCCATGAAAACATGACCTTTCTACTGAAAGATGCCGGACACACTGACTTGGAAATTATAAAGGCACAACTACCTACGAAAACATGACCTTTCTACTAAAAGACATTGGACACACCGACTTGACAACATCAAGGGCGGACCTGGTGTCCTTTTTCATGCATGACTTTCATTCACCCCGGCATCATATACCTCATTCACATGACATTGTTGTTATTCTCATGTAGAGAAGAGCTTGCATACTCATTTTGAACACAATTTATAAAATAGTATTCAAATCACAGTATTGGGATGACCACCCTTAAATGGTTTTCAAAATTATCAATATAAAATAATTTTCAAAATACTTCAAAATTTGAGAAATTTAAAAACATGTCGATTTTTAAGAAAAATCAATAATTTCAAAAGTTTTGCTTGTTTGCTTGAAAACAATTTTAGAATTATCAAAATAAAGTAATCTTTGAAACATTTCAATATTTGAGAAGAAAGTAACATTTTCAAAAGCTTTTCTTGCAAATTTTTATTCTCATTTTTAGGTTTTCGAAAGGATATGCAAACGCATCGTTCTCATTCATCCATTCCAGCCTCATATTTTTTATTTGTATGACATCCTTATCATTTTTATATAAGAAGGAGCATGCATATTCTTTGAAAACCATTAACAAACAGAAATCAAATTATTTTATACAATCAACTTATCGGGATGGTCACCCTTAAACCCTTTTAGAAACATCGATATAAAGCAATCTTAAAGCGTTTCAATATTCAAAAACATTCAAAACATTTCAATATTCAAGGAAATTTCAAAATATTTCAAAAGCATCATTCTCAATAGCTTTGCTCACAAATATCATTTCAGTAAAGCAGTTTACAAAAACATCATTTTCAAAATTATTGCTCGCTTACCTTGTGACGATCAACTCATCCCTTGGATCTTTTTCTTACCTTTACCTAGACAATTGAAATGATCATCTTATATATTTGTAAATCATTCTATGCTTGCATTCCTTGCCTTTTATTTAATCCATGTTCATATATCATTTATTCCCAACCCTTATACGATCTCAATCTATATGTGACTTATAACATGTTTACCTTAATTATTTCTTTCTTGGAGAAGAACATCATCATCTCTTTAAGTCACATATTTTCATTTTTCTCAATGATTAACTATTCGTTTCTCTCAATACCCTGATCTAGGGCATTTACTCTTTTTAGTTATTCAAGGTACTTACTTGAAATTATAATAAGCTAAGTTCAAGTAAGGTTTCTCAATCCACATTTATTTTTCTAACAATCACACATACATATTTATATAGCCTTAATGATTGATCATCCATTCCTTCCACACTTAAGTATATAATTTGCAACTTTTTCAGTCATTCAAGGATTTCATTCTTAATCTATAACAAGTCAAACATACTTAAAATTTTGAGAATTCGAATTCATTTTTCAAAACAGCCCTACATACCCTTATTTCCATTGAATTTCACTTTCACAATTATATCTTAACAATATTTACATAGAATATTATCTATCCACCATTCTCGTAATCTTTTAAGGACTTGTTTAGGATCTAAACAAGTTAAATTCTTTTCAAAATTTCTGAATTTAATTACCCTTTCTAAAATTGTTCCATATGTGCATGTATTTGTTACATATCATCTCTACACTTGCACTTTAAGCATACTTATAGGCAAAATGATCAATTGATAACCCTTGTAATCACTAACTCTTGATTCTAAAATTCAACCTATATCATCTGTTTAATTGTAGGATTAACATACATAAACAGAATTTGATTATTCATTCATCAAGTATTCAAAGAGTTATTAAACCATGAATCAAACATTCATGAACCATCATATCATTAAACATCAACCAAGCATGACTTAAGCTAATATATATGGTTCAAAACAAATCTTTAATACTTACCTAACTTAAAGTAAATAGGGGTAAGCTTTGTTGAATTCTTTTTTCCTTCTTTTCTTCTTCCCTTTGCTGCCTTAGACATCAGTAAGCTGCTGCCCTTTGTTTCATTTTTTTTTCTAACTTTTCTCTCTCTAACATGGCTAAAACTTCCCTTGCTAAGCCCCTCTAATGCCTTTTATATGTTGTTGGTTTTTCCCTTGAATGAAACCTCATAAATGCCTTTTATAAATACATTTTTCATGTTTAATTGCTGCCCTCATCTAAGCCATCCACTTGTCCCATTCTTAGCCACATTTTAACTTACTTTCTCCCCAAGTCACCTAACTACTCATGTCCAAAGTGAGCTGCATTTCATTTGATGTTTTTATATTTTATTTTTTTTTATCAAAAATGCCTCAAAATCCCCTTGCTTACACGTCCATACCCAGCTGGTTAAAATCATGCATTTTATTTAATTTTTATTGAGTTATTTGCCTCCCAAATTAACCTCCTTTTGACCCCTCAAAAGTGGGCTCCAAAAGTCAAAATTGACTTTTGCATTGCATTTATGGCAATTACCTTTAATACCCATACGTCAAATGCCTTAATTACATCTCATCATAAATTTTTAAAATAATTTATAATAGCACTTTCCAATGGGATTAGGTTTAATCTAATCCATTGATCACTTAGAATATCTCAACTTACTTAGTCATAAAAATTTTCATCTCAAAATGATGAATATATGCTAAGATATTAGCAAAATGAATTTAATTCATAAAGTATCATGTAACTATAATCATTTAACTCCTTTCCATTCATTTTTTTATGATCCAAACCGTTCATCATGTAGGGCATGCCAACTTAGGCTTTCCCTTAAAGTTTCATATCAATCCACATTATACATCACAAGATTTTAATATATAAAGTATTAAATCAAATAATAAAATGAAAAATGGCATTAATTACAAATGCCACCTAAGCATTCTCTACATCCTTTTTCGTCCTTTAGTGTATTTCATCTTTTAGTAAACATAATTACCATAGTAATCAAAGCGATTAACTTAATCGCGTTGCTTACTTAGTTGCCTAAATCTCATCCATCTAAATCATAGAGCATGAAATTTAATATCTCCCATTGCATTTTCATGCCAACATGAGTTACCCATACTTAGATCTATTGAAAACCATATTGGTGATCATAAACCCTCCACATCATGAACAATTCAAATTCCATCCTTATACAAGTTCCAATCTATATTTACTATGCTTTAAAATAGGTGGGGTTTCACATTAACTACTCATTTTTAAACAAAAAAGATTGAGTACACATGAAGTTTTGAGTAAACAAAAGATGCAATAGAAGATAGCAAGGCTAAATGCAAGTGTTATAATGGTCACTTCCAACAAGTTGTAGAGCAATGCTTCAAAGTAAATTAATGCACATTTAGCCACTCACCTATCTTTAGCAATATACGACTCAATGTCTCTAAAGCTTATCTAAGCTTGGAGTAAATAAAAAGTTGAGTTAACTAAAAAAATCACTGAGCTGCCAACTTCCAAATTGAGATCATTCAATAATTTCATAAAGTATCCTTACTCTTATACCATCAAAAACTCTCTGAGCAAGTCGTTCACTCATTTTATTCTGTTAGAGTTATCACTTATCACATTGCGAAAGAGTCGTTGTATACTTGTGACTCAGAAGCATTTCCATTTATGAACTTCCTACTATTAGAAAGTTGGGTTTACAAGAAGCATTTAAGAGTTAGGCTGCATTTTGTAAGATGGAAAAAATCTAGCAAAAAAGTTTCTAAAATAGATAAAGCGTGATGGTGTAATATCTTAGGGGAAATGACTAAGAATAAAGTGAATAAAGTTAAAATATGTATTGTAGTGGTATGAAAAATATGAAAAAGTGATTATAAAGGTAGTTATATTGAAAAATGCATGAAATTTTTTTATACTTTTATCTTGTTTACCAAACATACCTTTAGTTTGTGATTTGATGAAACTAACAAATAATTATATTTTTGTGTTGGATAGCGAGACCTATAGCTTGATCATAAAGAATGGAGTAGTTTATATGGGGATTTTTGGATTGAATCACTATTCATGCTTGTTTCTCTCTAATGTGTGTGATTGATTTACTCTATTATTTTCTACCTCCTATTGTATGGTTCTTTCAATCAAAATTTTTTTTGTTTTTAATTCACCCCGTCTTGAGCATCTAGTCTTGTTGAGACCCCTCAACAAATATGAACCAATTCAATTCCCTATTTGTACCATTTTATGTATTTCATTCCTTCTGGTTTTTAAAATATTTTTTTACTTAAAAATACATTAATTGGATTTTAAAATAGATATAAGTAAACTACAAAATAAGTATAATTATAAAGTAAATATAAATCTGTTCAAATTTTCATCTTATATGTGACCTACATAAGATTTTTATCAAGATAAGTTCAAGTAGTCTTATTAAATAAATAATAGCATAAATAATGGAATAGAAGTTAGAAAATGGTGCAAAAGGGACCCACTTGAAATAGTTCAATATTTGCTTAAATGTAAACTAGTTCTTAGTCAACAAATACCCTTTTATATAGGAAAAATATTTAAGTGCAATCAGATTGCACCATCGTAATGGTACAATCTACTACTAATAGAGCCCATTTAATTATGAAATTAGCATTTAACCCATCAATTGTATTGGTAATTATTTATTTTAGCAATACATCAATTTTTATCCAAATCTCATGCAAAAATGGTACGTAATTAATTTAATAAAATAGTTTAATGTCAATATCAATTTGAAAGTTATATTTTCAACATCATTTAAAATATGATTTTTATATGGATAATATTGGTCCGGATAGAATGACTAAATCCAAGAAGAGAGGGGTGAGTTGGGTAATTAAAATTTTAATAAATTAATTGCAAACTCCTTGTTGATTAATCCTCTTGTTGAAACATTGCATAGAAAGCAAAGCATGGCATAAATTTCTATTCAAATAGAAAACCTCAATGATCAGGGTGGCTAATAAAGAAAATGAAGCTAAGTCGACATTAATCAATGCAATGAAAGGAAAATGAGAAAATCACCTTCTACTTCAACATATTAGTGAGAACCCGATCAACAATCTCATGTAAAAGACAAATGACTACTGGATCAATGACTTTAGAAGATTCTTCTCCAGGTTCTTGATTTGATTAGGAACCTAAAAGATGGGACCTTTTCAATCAGGAGTTGTTGCCACATCACCGGACCCAACTTGTCAATATACAAAGATGAACCCCATGTTATGTAATCCCAAAAAGAAGTATAGATATGTAAGAGGAACAAAGAATGCCCGAATTACCTCCATTCAAGTGAGAGGCCTCCTGCACTGTTTTATTCTGCACCACAAAAGATGACAGACCAGGAACTTGAGACTCAAGGGACTTGGCTTTATCAAAGTCATGAACAAATTAGGTATCAAAAAACATGCAAAGATGCAGACGCTAGTCATCTTGATCCACATTAAGGTTCTTATGATAACCCATGATTTTTCTAAGAGCGTGACCACTGGTCTATGGAAACATTATCAAGTCGATAATGCTAGTTTCTTCTAAACTAGTGGAAAACTCTTCTCCAAAAGGATGTTGCAGCATCTCTGAGGCTTTTACCTCCAATTTTCAGACATGCAATTCATATATCAGCAATAAGGTTTTTGATTTTAGCACTCTCTTTGTCTAATTCCTGTATCTCACTCTTGGCCTTTGCTTCAGCCTACTTTCCAATAGAATGGTGCAGCTCATCCCCAACCTCCATTTTATCTTCATCAAAAGAATACAAGCATCATGTCTTGGCTTATTGGCATTAAACTCAAACTTCTTATCAATAGAAGGCATGTGTGAGCCCCTTTTATTTTAATTTTGATGTAAACAAAACACTTGAAAAATATAATTATGGCACCCTAAAATATAACTGTCTAAAAAACACTAACGTCTTTATCTCCGGAATCTGTACTAAATAAAAAATTTAAAATATATAATATTTCTTTGATGGAAAAAATGTATAATATTTTAATCCATACTATACACATATTGACCTATACCTTGATGGTAAAACCAATTTGCTTGAAAAATATAAATTTAAGGTTTGAAATTTTATTATTTTCATTCAACTAACAGGGAATTAATTATTTTTAATCTTCAAAATACATATATATTATAACATCAATATATATATATATTAGAAATTACATTCATGGGTATTAATTATAGGGCAAGGTCAAATTCTTTTTTCACATGTCTTAATAGTGTGCAAGCTTACTCGTAGTACTATTACAAGAGCGTGAGTTGTCTTCCTTGTTTCTCTTATTTAATGGGGCCCAAACCAAAAATTTCTAAGCTCAAGATGAGGAGGTAATGAGCTGTGTATATATCTAATTAAAGTGTTCGTTTTAACGCAAGTATACTGTCGTACAAGTAATAAAGTATGAGTTGAGTATCGTTTTCATAAGAAATAGGTTAAACTAATGAGTATCTCAAAATTCAATTGCTGTTGTGCTTGTAAAATTTAGATATTGATTTGAACAAACTTTGAAATTTAACAAAAACTTAAATGAGTAGAGAGCTAGTGGTTGTGCAGGAATGAGTTGAGGTTTTCAAGATTAATTAAGGTGTATGGGAAATTGGGAATCCTTGACTCTAAATTGCGCAAATTTGGTGCTATTTCAATTGGTTATGAAGAGATTTACTAATCTAGGTTCATATGTATTTATATATGCCTTCCAATGTATATAGACCTAATCCCACTACACCCTATTGCTATGTTCCCATGTAAACAAGTATGGTGAGATTCATTATCTCATAACCTACTCATGATTACATAGGGTTAAATGATATATTCCTATCTGTATTAACATTCAACCCTATTAGAGTTAAAAATATGTGCCATATATGTGAATTTTATCTAGATTCATCTTTTTCCAGCGTGAATATAGATATTAGATTATCTTATAAGGTAGCTAGGCTTGTATAAAGCACTAAAAACTACATATACATGTGAATCCACACAACACAAGTCTACAACAATTAAATATTCATATGCAAACCACAAAGAACTAAATCAACATAGTTTAAGGCTCAAATCATCTCAATCTCCCATCGCTTGGAGTTTTAGACATAAAACATAAGATCAAATCCCATGACAACCATGTTTAAATACATCCCAACAGAAGAGAGGAAGAAAAATAGGTAGAGAATAAGAAAGAGGAGATGAAACTTGCTAGTTTCCACTAAACAGTTGAGATCTCCACTTCAAAATCTCCTTGGCTTGAGAATCACTTATTTTTCTCCACCTTGGTTGCTCCCCCACAAGCTCTAGCTTCTATTCTCAAACCCTAAGTGTTGTACTTATACTCCCCCCTAAAGAGGGCACGAGACACGTGCGAAAATTCATACGTGTGAGAATCAGCACCATTGCTCCAATAGTGTAATGTAGGAGCGCAAATCGCTTTGGATGCGTTGCCAACTTAAGTTTCTGAAAATTTTGCAATGGAAGTTTGGTGGCGCCGAGGCGCCAGAAAATGAGGCTGGGGTGCCGCTCACTCTGACTTGAGAATCAATTTTAGCTTGCACTACATGCTCTCCTATCCATCCCCTCACTTAACATGTACTCTAAAGTGTTAGATCACCTTTCTTTGACTACAACAAAAACCAGAATGAGTAAATGCCCTCCTAAATGATGAGATAATATTATCAATATCCTAAAACTACATGATTTGTATTGAATTGAACCAAAAAATGCATAAACTTTTACTATAATGTATGAAATGCAAAAGTAATAAAAACTAAGCAAAAACTATGCAAATTCACCAAATTCTCTTGGACTAGCATTCAAAATAACCACAAAATGGAGTTGTCACACTCCAAAACTTAAACATTGCTTGTCCTCGAGCAACACATGAAAACGTAGATGAATGCAACTACTACATGTCAAACCATGCCTACATCTAACCATTAGCAAAGAAATCACATTTCTCAACTAAGCAAGGTAAAAGATAACTCTTAACTTGAAATATTTTATGAAAAATTGCAAATCTCAAACACCAAACCATGATATGCACTCTCATACAAAAAATCAAGTTACATGTAAATGCAGATACCAGTAGTCAAAAGTGATAGTTTAGCCCTGCAAAATGCTCATTTGATCAAAAGGTCTTTCTAGTACAAGGAAAAATAGATGAACAAGCTCAAAGTAAATATATCATCCCAAAAGACAATCTTAATTCATCTAATCTACTTGGCCTAGATTTTACAAAACTACGCATTCGTTCCTCCAAATTATAGTTTTAGATCTCCTCATCGTATTTCAGAGTATCTGGAGAGTTTTCTCTTTTTCGTATAAAACACTCTTACTATAGCTTTCGCTAGCCTTTTTATGTGAACCATTACATTTATTGATGTCAAGTCCCAGTTACTCAGTTCGGGTTAGCCACCCCCTTCATTAACTAAGCAAAAATTCTAATAGGGGAAATATATATATATATAAGCCGATACATAGCATACACATACTATCCAACCCTAAGCCCCAAGTGAAAATATGAATAACACTATGAACTAATAAGACAATGCATTTACTTTAAAGTACATGATTAACAGCAAAAGATATCTATACTGGCTCAACATTGGGACATAAGGATGCAAAAAGATATATCATTGAAGCATAATTACATAAATACTCATATTACTTAACAAAATTGTCTTAATCACTTCAGTTGAACAAGTTAGCATGGAAATGAACTATAAAATTTGACTATTATATCAATCATATCATTCACATGTCACTTGAAATTTTGAAAAATCAAGACCTTAAAGTTCAATCAACGCGTAATCTTAGCAAAAATTTTTCTAGTTTTTCATGAATTTGGTTTCAGGTTGAAGTTTTCTTGAACATTGCAAACTTTTCCTCAAAATGGATTACAACTAACTAATTATTATAGGCACGATTTAACATGTTATGCAACATAAAACACATATACACATGACTACCTACATACAATGCATGAATGAACACGAAATAGAACCATGAACCCCTCCCCCCCCAAAAAAAACTTGAGGAATGCATTTTCCTCAATGCATTCAAGCTAAACGAAGACATAAATGACAATGATATGATCATACAAATATGAGAAGGTAAATACAACAAATAAAAGGAAAGATGCAAAGACAAGTGACTCCCCTAATCTTCATGATGTGATGAAAAATAGTCTTCGTCATCTCCCTTTTCATCAGCTTTAAATGGTGGTTGTCCCAAGCATTCGTGAACCTCTGGTGATGTCGATGGAAATGGCTATAAGGAGCTCATGTCTGTATGTCTCTCATCATGTAATCTCCTCAAATATGCTTCCATTGCTCATTTAGTCTAGTGAGAATACCGTGCATAGGCCACCATTAAATTCTCTAATTTGGTGAGCATGTCATTGACATCCACTAGGAGAGGTCAAGATGAGGATGATGGAGATGCACGTGTAGCTGAAGCTGGCTGAGAAGGCTGGAAGGAGTTGGCTAGGATGGATCTTGCGTTGGCTATGAAGATCTGCCTCGAGCAATGACAAATAGTAAACTCTTTGTTCATGCGCAAAGAATTGATCATTTAAGATTGCTTGACAATTCGAAACTTCTTCTGTTGATTCAAATCGAACTCTAGCTCGATGGCATAACCCAGTAATAAGTGATGGGAACCAATAGCTTCCTCATGCGGCTTTTGCATTAGCACATATTTGGTTAAACAAGAACCTTCCCAAATCAATAAATTGGTATAGATGGCATGAAGTAGGAAGGTTCAGTCTAAGGTGACATCATTAAGATGTGTGGAGGGCATCAATCTGGCTGAAATGAGGTACTACGACACTTTCCATGATATTCAAGAGCATGCTGCTTGAAAGATGTTAATTAACCACCTATTGTTTTCCACTCTGGCAGGTTGGCAAAATTTCCTAGTGATTTCAGTGATGTCCTTCTCTTCTCCTTCCAAAACTTGCTCATATTGATTGGGATAATCAATGTTGGGTAAGTCAAAAAAGGCATTAATTGCCAGAGTATGGAAGGGAACTATTTTGCCTCTCACCTTAACCTACCCTGGGTCATTATCTACCACATTAGCATAGAATTCTTTCACCACAGTGACAATGGCGGGTTATGGCTACTCAAGAAACTTTTCTCAACCCCAACGATTCATGGAGTTAATGAAAATATCTGATAATGAATTGACATTTAATCCTCTCTTTGGTATAAGGTGTCTCTTTTGCAATGAATAAGTGTATTTGTTAAGAGCTTGTAAAGAGACAAATATAGTTGAATCAAATTCAGTGGGCTCATGCGTTTTCTTACGCTTGGAGGAAGTGGAAGAAATCACAAAATGCTCAGAGAGAGATAATACACCCCAACAATGCAAACACAAGTACTGTGCGTCCATGGTAGTGCTAATGCAACTCAATATTGCCAATATCAATCAAACAAACTCAATTTAGTTGTAGAATCCCACAATGCAAGCAATAATACTTAAGCTCCTTCAAATTCACCTCAAACGCCTCCAGCCATATTCCCAATCTTATTCTTTTTCAAAAGAAAACATATCCCTTTCATCAAAAGTAAGCAAGCACAAATAGAAGCAACATGCACAATCCCACTAACTAAAGGCTCATGAGTAGCCCTAAATCAACAAACCCCCAAAATGGAAATTCTATGGATCCATTAACAACATCCCATCCTTATAACCCATCATTCATAATCAAATACTCCAACTTTCATACCATTCAATGTTCCAACTGATAAGTGGAAATTAATAACATATTTTGTGGACATTTTATACCAATTTGGTGGGTAACTAATTGAGTGTGAAATTTGATTTAAAATATGTTTTTGCAACAATCGTATATTAAATATTAATTTCAAGTTATTTAAATAATTTTTATAATCTTTTGGCTTGAAATTATATTTTTTTTGTTTCTATGAAATTAAATGGGCTTGAAATAATTTTTATAGTGATAATCCACTAAATTTTTTGATGAATTAATGATTTAAATATTTTTTATGCAGGTTTGTAAGTTCAAGCGGGCCCAACGAGGTCATCTGCCCATCTAGACCGTTAAAGCATCAGCTCAAAACTATCATCGTCCATCACCAAGCTGCCCAGCCTCTGCAATCCAACCATCCATTTCCGTGATTAGCAGCAAAATTCAAGCCATCTAGAAATTAATGGCTAGAGATCATGCAAGCCGTCCATTGAAGGCTAGAAATTCACAGGCATGCAGGCAAGTCGAAGGCAGAACGGAGCAAAGTGAAAAAGTAGGTATGCTGGCGCCCAGGTGCCACCCTACATGCCTTAGCCAAAAAATCCAACACCTCACACTACAAGAAGCTCCTAGTGAGTTGGCTCCCAGGGGCCGGCGTTGGGCGCCTATGTGCCACTTCAATAGTATACATGCATTCCAGAGAGCTTCCAGACCACAAAAACTCCAGGGAGTTGGTGCCTAGGCGCCATGGCATGAGCATATAGGAATTCTAGATGAGTTTTAAGTCAAAAAACTTCTAGGGAGTTGGTGCCCAGGCGCCACAGCACAAGTAAGCAAGGCATCCCGGTGAAGTTTCTAAGTTACACAGTACACAAGGAGTTGGCGCCCAGGTGCCCGCTAGGGGTGCCTAGGCGCCACTGCGAATCTGTACGCACGGGTTTCTGTATGTGTGTTGTGCAAGCCGATTAGTTTAAATAGAAACCTAGGGATTCGTGAGAGAGGAAGAGAGAGCCGAGAGCAGAAAGTTCACGGTAGAATTTTGAGAGAGAAAGAGAGAGAGACAGAGAGACAGAGACATAGACAGAAAGGAGGAGGAAAGCATGGGCAAGAAGCAGACCGACGAGTTGCATGGAGCGGCCGACACACCATCGGAGCTTCAAACCAATAAGCTTTCCTCTCTTTTCCCTTTTTAATTTTTATTATCTTGTTTAAGATGGATTTTGATTTTAATTTTATTTTGGACTTTAACATGCTTGGCTAAACCCTAAATCTAGGGTTTAGGATATAGCATGTGTACAATGTAGCGTGGTGTGGGATTTTAATTTATTTATGATGGATATTGTTGTTAATTTAATATCTTGTGATTTTAATGCTTGCTTTGTGCATGGGCCCATACTTTGGCATGATTCTATATATTAGGTGATGGAACCGAGAGGTGGAAACCTAATATACGATAATCAAGATATTAAACCTGAAAATCTAAGACCATGAGAATGAGCATGATGACCTCGAGGAATTCCATAATGGAACCACAGAACTTAATGGATTCTAATTAACTTAATCTCATGAGAATAGGTGGCTAACAAAATTAGGGTACGCCTTGTAGGTTTCGAAAGAAGATGCAAGGATAAATTAGAATTTGTTCTCCTTTAACAAATAATATCCAGATTAAATCATTATACTACTACCCGTTGCAAAAGACGCATGTGAAATTCTAAACCCTAAGTACTCGCACTTCCATTTTCTCTACTTGTTCTAATTTGCAATTTTCTATTCTCATTTTTTATTACTTTTCTATTTTATTTGCTATATTCTCTCCATATTCGACACGAAAGCGTTTAAAAGCAAAGTTTATAGTCCCGAATTCCTGGTGGATCGATAATTTAATGCTCGGAGACTTGAAGTAAGTGATTTGATAATTGAAAACTGAGTAGGTCCAAATGCATGCTTGGGGCAGTATTTCGATATTCCTCAAAAAATATTTGTGACGCCCCAAACCGAGACGTCACTTCCTTACCTCAACATCTTATCAATTGGTAAATGTGAATCAAGATTGTTGCCCTGATCATGCGTCGGGATTTTAATTGAAACTCGTCTAAATTTTTTTCGTTTCTTCATTCATCATCGTTTCATTTATAACATAAGTAATGGTACACTTATACATATCCTTTAATCCATTTCAACATGCTGTTATACATCATAGGCCCTCTTGACCTAATCATGGCATTCTCATCTCATACATGCATATATTCAATCATTAGTTCACCTAGAATTCGGAACTTTAAACAAGTTCACATATACGTCAACATACTTGAATACGTTCATTCATATCACTCCACTCACCATGGCTATTCCTTTTAGCCCACATGGTACTATCTCGTACCTTTTCTCTATTTCTTAGGTCCTCGACCGCCTGAGTCTCCCAGTACCTGTCTGAGGTTTGGAAAACAAAATGTGAGTGATAACTCAGTAAGCAAGCATTTTGGGGTAAGACTTTCCTTAAAAATCATTTCCTAAAATATTTTTTTCATAAATCATTTTGGTCAGGGGACATTTTATTTCCCAAAACATCTTGAGATAAACCATATTTGACAATGGACATTCTCATATCCACGAAAAGACGTTTTTCTTCATAAATCATTTTGGCATTGGACGTTCATATGTCCTAAAACATTTATCCAATTAAACCTTGTTGGAATCGGACGTTTATACGTCCTAAAATATTTTTCACATAAACACTTTGATAATGGACATTTTTATGTCCAAAATACATTTCCCGTAAGCCTTTTTGGCAATGGACATTCATATGTCCACAAACACTTTTATCCCTTAAACTCTTTTAGAAACGGACATTTTTATGTCCACACATGTTCCAACATAAATCCCTTTAGGAAATGGACATTCTCATGTCCAACCATGTTTCAACATAAACCCTTTGGAAATGGACATTCTTATGTCCAAAATATTTTCCAACATAAACCCTTTTTCATGATTCCCATCTTGGGGCTTGTTTATAGCAAGCAAGTCATAAATCCTTTTCATGAAAACTTTTGCATAAGAATCATTTTTTATTCTTAATATTTACAAATTTTGTGTAAAACACCCTGCTTTGAGGGTAACTTATGCATAATGGCTCATAAAAATCCAATTTAGGATAATTTTTCATATACATGCTTTTATATCCCAATCTTTGGGCTTTTGAAAAGCAAAACGTATGCAAACACATTTCTCCCCATCCAGTAGTGACATTTAGCAAATGCTTATGCTACCTTTTGGAAGAGAATCCTTAACAGCACACTAGCCAGACGGTTATTTATTTATCCTACTCTCATCTCAGGAAGGGCGCCGCTGGCACTCCTACCATCCCTTAGCGACTTGGCCTTATGTAGAGTGGGTCCCGGTCATCCCAATCGTGCTCTACAACCTGCCTGTTTCTTGTACTCGTGCATCTTACATTATTATGACGGACCACAGTCCGTTTGGTTTGAAGAACCACAGACTGCAGCCCATGTCCTTTCAAATCGGGTGCATCCCTAACCACACAAAAATTTTAGACCGAAGTCTATATCTTTAAAAATCATTTTTAATAATACATCATAGACCGCAGTCCATGTCAACTTGTAAGCGAGCACATCCACTTTAACAAGTTGTTATTTGAAATCTAATTTTAGGATGACCTTCCTTAAATTCTTTTAGAAACATTTTGAGTAAAATATTTTGATAAACATTTGAAATATTTGAAAAATAATACATCTTAAAATCCTTATAAAATAATTTCAAAACCTTTAAATTTTCAAAATTAAACTATATATTTTCTAACATTTTCTTAGTTTCCATTTCGGGGCCTTTTGCTCACAAAAGTTATGCAATTGTGCTAACCCCTTCTCAACCACCTTAAAATCAATTTCTTGTCCACATATCAATTTTGTCATTTTTTACATAAAAGGGCTTGCATAATCTTTTGCATACCATTTAGCAACCTGAAATCAAACCATTTTATGAAATTAACATAGGAGGTTGGTCATCCTTAAATCCCTTTCAACACATCCGTATGGACATTTTTCAAGATATTTTCAACATAGAAAGGAAATCTAAACTTTTCGAATATCATTTCAAAACATACGAACTATGTCCAAATCATCATTTATTATTTAATTATCATGACCTAGCAAAACAAATCTTTTTCATAAATCAAATCCCTTTTTTTATAACATGATTATTTATCATTAAACATCATAAGAGAAATTCAAAACTTATTTACATTTGTTGCTTTGTGAAAAAGGGAAATGGGAAAAATTCACTTTTTCTTATAAAATAATTTTGAAACAATATCATAAAGAACTTGTTTACTTAAAAGAAAATTCTTAAAAAAACCATTGACATAAAACATGAAATCCTTTGAAAACATTATCGTGGAGAACTTGCTTACTCATAAGCAAATTTCTCAATCCATTAACATAAAGCATTGTCAATCTTTGGCAACACTGATGATAAAATCCTTATCTTAAAACGTATTGCTTGCTTTCCATGAAGCAAAGCTTGAGGCTTTTCCTTAAAGCCATTCTTTTTCCAAAACTTACGACTTTTCATTAAACCCGTCATTTTTCAAAACTTGTGGCTTTTCATTAAAGCCATTATTTTCAAAACTTGTGCTTGCCCATTTTTTAAAACATAAACATAAACGTTTTAATCATATCAATCACATAGAAAGAAAACAACATTTTAGAAAGTTCGTTTGCTTACCTAAGATCGCTATAATCATTTTCTTCCATTCTTTTCCTTGCCTTTGCCTAGATAAATGAAAATAACATTTTATTTATTTGTATCATCTTCAAATACTTATATTCCTTAGGTTTTCCAAGCTACATAAATCCATATATTAACTCCTCTCAAAACAACAACTTATTTCCCTATTGCGGGTACCGTTTTCACCCCATTTGGACACCTATTCATAAAATTCATAAAAACAGATTTGAGGCTTATCTTTCCAAATAATTTTGGGCATCCAACGTAACCTAATCCTAGGGTATTTTACCCTACATAACTTCCATAAATCATTTAATCTCATTTCCATACCATTTTTAATATAAAAATGGAAAAATCGAGTCATATATGCAACCCTAGGTTCCATACTTTATAAAATTAGCATCCTATTCATAAATAATCAAATGAATTATACTAAATCATGATTTATATTCCATTATAAGTCAAATTTCATCACAAAAATCTGGAATTTAACATTTATCTTGATTTATTCCTTAAGTTGTCCATAATGCTGAATTCAGGCACACTGAATTTTCAAAATATTGAATTAGTATCAAATCAAGTAGTTTTGATCTGAAATTTCTAAAATAACTTAATAAATACATATATTAAATAAATAAATATTTTCAGAACAAAAAATTAAGAATATATATTTATTTTTGTATTTTTACCTTGCTGGACAGCGGCATTCGTTTTCAGACAGCCTTAATCACGTAAATTATTGGGTATATTAATGCCCATCAAAACCAAATTTTTATTTTTTTTATTGTGATTATAAATATGTATTATATATCTTATAAAATTTTCAGTCAAAAATTCCTTGTATAAAAATTATTAAAAATCCTTTGGTGCAGCTGATCCTGCCAAACGTTTAATCCTGTTCAGGTTGATTTTCTAAGATTTTTAATTTCCAACTTGATTATTATTTTAAGCTTAAATTTTGGTATTTAATTAATAACCACATAATAATTTTTCTCACAAATTTTCATAATAAAAATAATTCATTAACTATTTCTTATATATTTTAGATTTCTACCTCATTTCTTCTAGATTTTGCTCCCATATTTGCATCTCTTTTCAATGCATATGCAAAACCCTCAATCAATACTTAATTTAAGTATATTTTAAATATTTATTTAAAGGTTTATTATGATTCAAAACTATAATTCCAATATCAAGAAGAAAACTTGGAAATTGGAAGGCTTAACTCAATGGGTACTTACCCGATTTCGTCGAATCTTTGCCCCGAGCTTCCCGAGCTTCTTCTTCTCTTTTTTCTTCTTCTTTTCCTCCTATTTTCTCCTCTTCCTTGCTGGGTTTGACGTGCCCTAGCTGCTGCCCTTGGAGAAAATCTCCATTTTTCTCTTATTTTTCTCTCCTCTCTCTCCTTCTCTCTTCTTCTCTCTCTTTCTCTCTCCTTCTCTCTCTCTCCTTCTCTCCCCATTGCTAGAAAGTGCAGCAGCCCTTGCTCTTTCTTTTTTTTTTCTTTTTATAAACCACTTTTCTTGGTGCCCAAGTAACCCCATAGGCATTTTAGTAAATTCTATTTTCACTTTCCACAATTGCCCTTCTTTACTTAGCTCTTAAGTAACTTGTTACTTGCTCTCCAAGAAACCAACTTTCCATAATAATTAGATTAATCCATTCCATTCATCTCATAGATTTCATAATTTTATTCCATCGTTTCAAATTTCATCTCAAACCGACGTTTCTACGTCAAGTTATGACCACTTGAATTTATCTTTTGGATTTAGGATAAAAATAATTAATTATCACCCTAATACCATCATGATTCCCTTAATCCAATCCATTCATAAGATTAGGCCCACAGTCTTGAGCTTACCTTTCAAATTTCATCAAAATCCGCCTTATAGGCGTCAAGTTATGAATTTTTCATCATTTTTCATCTTAATTCCATAATTACTCTTTAATCTTCATAAATTAAATCAGGGTAATTAACATGATTATTCATGACACCTTATCACCCTTAAGTCCTCATTAAGCCCCTCAGGTCATACTGACTCATTTGGGCTCCGGCGATTAAATTTTTAATCACCATTCCTAATTAAACCCTAATTGCAAAATATCATCGAATCATAAAATCATCCATAAATCATTCAAAATTCATTTAAATCACATATAAATAAAATATATATGTTCAATGCATACCATTAAGTCCTGCATAGGTTGGGGTTTCACAATATTGGAGCAATTCTCCCAAATCATTGTGGAGTATGTTCTTAGATATAAAAACACAATTGTTGAGACTTTAGCAAATTTGGCCACTAAATTGGGTATAGTAGGTAGATAAGATGTAGCTATCAAAGTGGAACAACGAAGTTGCATCCTTAAAATGTACGTCAAATAGGATATTAGGCGAGTGTAATGTGCTGCTTGTATGGAACTAAGCATCGATGATTGGCGGATTCCATTCATCGAAGATCTATAGAATAGGATTCTACCTGACAATCCATAAGAAAGATGGACATTGAAGGAAAGAGCCACTTGCTATGTGTATTACAACAATACATTTTATCATTAAGAAAATGTTGGGCTTCAGCTTTGATGTTTAGGTGGAGAAGAGATCCAACATGTACTCATCAAGCACACTCAAGTAAATATGGTAAACATCCATCTAGCCAAAGGCTACACAAAAGAAATAGGCAAATCAAGAGAGTAGGCTTTTACTGGCCAAATATGGTAGCAAACTCTTTCCAATTTGCTAAGTCGTCCATTCAATGTCAATTACATTAGGACATCAGCCATTTGCCACCAATAGAGTTGACTCTTACAAGAACTTCATGTCCATTTGTATGGTGGGAGTTCAACATCATTAGACCAATCAACTCACCATCATCTAAGAGTCATGCTTGTTGGTCCCGAGTTAATGACAAATACCCAAGAGGGGAGGGGTGAATTGGGTAATTAAAATTTTTCAACTTAAACAGAAACTTTACCCTGGTTTGGTTCAATCCCCTTCGATGAAACAAAAGGAAAGCAATAAGATAATAAGAGCTTAAATAAATCAATTGACAAGATTTATAGTGGTTCGGGCAACCTTCCTTACTCTACTCTTCCAAGCTCACACCTCTTGTGACTTGGGTTTCACTATGTATTTCACAAATACAACTAGAGTCTCTGCTCTCTTCTAGATTCCAGCTCTAGGGGGCAACAACAATTCACAGCACAAGTAGGTGACGAGTTCCACTCCAGTCACACACTACTTTGCTTACACTTGATCTTAGTTACCCAAACTTAATCAAGTTTAATACAACAGGAAAGAATAAAAAGAAAGTTTTCTACATGTTACTGTTGTGTAGAGGCAGATTTGGCGCAGAGAAGAATTTATAAAGCAGGCTTTAATAATTCAGCAAGCAACTCTTGATAGTTTGAAAGCAAAGTTCTTCTTCTAGATGTTGGCTTGATCACTTAATGCTCTTAGAGATGAGAGTTGTGCTCAATCAATGATGTTTCAGCTTCCTTCCACGTTCATCTTGAATGCATTATATAAATGGCGAGGGAATTCGAACGTTTGGAAGTAGGTGGCACACATTTAATACGCCAACGTTCAAAAAATTTCCGACCGTTGCGACCCAAGTCGCAAGTGGAGTCGACTTCGGGTGCGATTTCGCCTAAGTCGCAGATGGAGTTGACTTCGGGTGCGACTTCGGCTTTCCGCAAAGATTTCAAGTTCCATTCTAGGTCGACTTGGTCCTGAACTTGACCCAAGTCGCAGGTGAAGTCGACTTCGGGTGCGACTTCACTTTCTGTGCTTGCTTGATGAACTTGAACTTCTTTGAAATGATTTTGCTTGCTTAATTTCTTCATGCTTAATTGTCCTTCCCTTGATTTACATCATTTGAGACTTAGTATATTCATCCTAGCTTGATTGTCTTTTGCAAACTTGAATCCTTGAATCTTGGAGTACATGAAAGAAGTCTAAATGGATGATCTTGATCTTCTATGATGAATACATGCAACTTTGCTTGCTTTGGACATGTTTTGATCTTCATTTGTTCCAAGTCGAATGTTTGAGTCGACTTGGCCTTCAACTTCACTCAAGTCTCGCATCATCTTGAATTGGTTTGCGATTTTACTCTTCAAAACGTCTGCTGATCAGTTGAAGTCGATGCTGAAGTCGACTTGGCCTGCGAGTTCACCCAAGTCGCATGCGGAGTCGACTTGGTCTGTGACTTCGACATCTCTCGTCCCCAATTTCAACTTTGGACAAAAAATCACATTTGAAGTCGATGCTGGAGTCGACTTGGTCTGCAACTTCGCCCAAGTCGCATGCGAAGTCGACTTCGTGTGCTACTTCAGCAGCTCTCGTCCCTAATTTCAACTCTAGACGTAAAAACGCGTTTGAAGTCAATGCTGGAGTCGACTTGGAGATCGACTTTACCTGTCATGCTTCATTTTCTTCATTTATATCCTTTAATCATCTCACAAACATGTTAGTAACCAAAACTTACTCAAATTGATTTGTTAATCATCAAAACATAGACTTGGCTTATTTTGCCATTGATTTCGATACATGTTTCCAACAATGCTTACATATTGGCTATGATTAACTACTTTTCCAAGTGAGTAGAAAATGACGCATATAAGAGAGTTAAGGCTAGAGAGGCAATTAAGATGATCAAATTCAAGATCATCTACTAGTATGGTGTTTTGTATTCGATTACTTTCGTAATGACACTCAGTTCAACAATGAAGTAATGGAGAAGTTTTGTTGAAAAGAGGGTACCAACACCTAACCATTAGCAAAGTAATAGGCAAGCCAAAGCTTTCAATAAAGCTATCCTATGCATCTTGAAAAGAACAATAGATAAGAATAAATGAATGTGGCATGTCAAGCTGATAGAGGTTCTTTGGGCTTATTACATCTCAAACTGGATGGCTATTTTCGTACTCATTGGTATTCAGATTAGTGGCGATTGTACCTTTAGAAGGGAAATTACTCTCACTTAGAGTTGCAACGCATTCAAGATTCACAATGGAATAATAAGAAAAGTTGCAATATGATGAATGTGAAGCTGTGGATGAAAAGCTCTTGCAAAGCTAAGCAACAAATCGAGTTGTATCAAGCTCATAAAGCTGAGGCATAAAACCAAGCAATCAAACATCAAACTTTTTTCCTGAGCAACCTGGTACTCAAACTACTAATAGAACTCATGGCTAGAGGCAAACTCATCAAAAAACTTAAGCCAAAATGGGAAGGTCCATAAGTGGCGTAAGAAGCATATGCCAATAGCTAATGCCAAATCTTAAGTAGTCATGGTATGGGAGAATAACCTACTAACAATCATTTTTTGAAATGTTACTATGCATAAAAGGTGGAAGAACTCTCACAGTTTAAGATCAATTAGGTCATCTCCTAGGTCTAAGCTCCATTAACTATATGACCAAGTCTTAAAGGCATCTATTACGTTGTTAAAATTAATCTGGGAAACTTACATTATCAATTAAATGGTTTGGATCATTTATTGATGACTACACGTGTACAAAGTCCAAATGCATCATAATACAACAAAAGGGATGCATTAGCATGGGTTTGATTGCACCATAGGCCACTGAATGGGTTCCCTAAATGGGCAGCGACTGTTGCCCACAACCAATTGAACTAGCCATTCACCATCAACGGAAGCTACTGCTACCATTATTTTTCATGACTGAGTTGCGGTAGAAGCTTATCCAAAATCCAACTTGCTAAAGATTTTTAAGAAACCAAGGCATGAGAAGCAACAACCAACAAGTTTCCATTAATTATAAAACTCATCTCTGCTCCTCCCTTAAAAATCTGGCATCCAAGATTAGCACAAATACTGCTTCCATCATTTAAATTCAGTAAAGCAAATTACTATTGCTACAGATCTAATTAATGCACCTATTTCAACAGAAAATCCTAGCAAGAAAAAATGAGGCAATTAGGAAAATCAATCGTCGGCCCATGGAAAATTCTAATAGCCGCTGTTAAACTTGGTGTTGATTGCTGTCTTCCCTAATTGTAGATATACCATCACAAACATATAAAATCCAAGCATCTATAGCAAGATGAAACTGGAGAAAAAGAAGGTGGAACATTAACTAAAACACTTCTCTCTTTTACTCATTATTACTTGCAACAAAAGAAACATGGAAGATCACAAGCCAGTGGTACTGACATGGCAAAAACCTCATTTGTCCATTTTCAGCCCATAAAATGTAACAATGTAAGAGAGACTATGGAGCACATTGATTGCTCACATGGTAGCATTTAGGTATCGCACTCTAGTTGCAAAATAGTGGTAGAAGCAAATTATATCATAGAACAAATAGAAACCATTCAAAAGCAGTAAGATCAGTCAGGCTATGAGGTACTGTAGACATTTCATTGATTGGAGCCCAAGCCGTCATTTCATCTATGAGCATCTCCTTGAACCTTTGTAAATAAAGGCTTGAAAAAAAATTTGAAACCACTAAGTGTGGGGGTAGCATTATTTCCTGTTGTAAAATGAGGCTCAAGTTATGTGGAGACGGTTCAATTTTTGAAAATTTTTGAAAATTTATTTCTTGTGGCAAACCTAATCGTTGTCCTACTAAGTCCTTATGATCCTATGAATTGGCTAATTAAGTTGGTAGAGGAAATTTAAATGCAAAAATTTCATGAGATGTATATGAGGTAATTTGACTGATATTTTCTGCATTACTACTATTACCTAAATTGTTGAGTGTGCGTATGGAATAATTAGATAAATGGGGAAGATATCTGATAATTAGGAGTTTATTGCGGGAGTTTTTGAACTTTTAATGATTGAAAGCACGGTAGGTGACAGGGTGTACATTAGTAGTCATGCGAGAAAGGATTTTTTACTAATATTTTCAAAGAGTGTCATATTTCAAAATTTTTAGTTTAATACTCTCATAGTTTTCAATGATTGACTAAACTTTTATTTTCACTTTTTGCTCAAAGTTTGGAAATTTTGCAATCTGTTATTCAATTTCATTGTATTTGCTTGAGGACAAGCAAAAGTTCAAGTGTGAGGGTATTTGATAATTGATAATTAATCATATATTTTGTGGGCATTTTATACCAATTTGGGGGGTAATTAATTGAGTTTAATGTGAAATTTGCTTTAAAATGTGATTTTGCAACAATTGGGGTGTTAAACATTAATTTTAAGATATTTAATAACTTTTATAATCTTTTGGCTTGAGAATATATTTTAATTGTTATTATAGAATTAAATGAGTTTGAGTAATTTTTTATATTGGAAACCCAATTATTAATTTGAACAATTAATGGCTTAAAATATTTTTATGCAGGAAAAAAAAATTTCAGCAAGTGGGCCCCACATAAATCTGGACCGTCCATTCTCCATCCAATCAGCCGTCCATTGCACAAATTAACATGATCAGCAGGCAGTCCATCTTAGCCATCCAACTGCAACTGAAACTTCAGCAATAATCAAACCGTCCATTTTAATTTCAACAGCTATCAATTCACGGTCCAAAATTCTAGCCGTCCAATCAGTGGGCCAGGCATCATGTCCAATGTTTAAAGCTAAGTTGTTCACGTCTAGCCATTAATCAGCCATAAAGCTTAATTGTCCACTTGCAATCAACACTGTCCATTAATGTGGATCCCACCAGGCAATTCATTAAATCAAAACTGCATCTGATCTCCACCGTCCAGCTGTCAAAAAATTAATCAAAATTCTAGCCGTCCAAAATTTCAGCAATTGCTTAAAGAAAATCCAGGCTGTCCATAAAGTAGATCACGTCCAGTAGATCAATCCTAGTCGTCCATTTATCATGCTGTGTAGAAAATCCACCGCTCAAGCCTGATCGCAACCATCCATCAGATTTAAATCTATGTATTATTTTTTACGTCCATCCTTCCAAGCCATAATCCATGCAACTAAGATCACATTCAAAAATCAAATCCGTCGGATTTCAACGATCCAGATTTTCATCCAATTAGCAAAAGCTGTCCACTGTCCATTCAAGGCTGGAATTTCTAGCCAATCTAAGGCACCGACCAGCAGTAGTACATGCATCCCGGCCACACATTCAAATAGAATACGTCCATTATTCATGTGTATGCAAGCATGCTGAATTGCATAGTGTCCACAATGAATAACCTATGCATATTTCAAATGCAATTTCCGGCTCTATAAAAGGGCAGATTTTGAACGCGTAGGGTGATACACAAAAATTACAGAAATTCTAGCAGATTGGAGGAGAGCAAAATTCTAGATGAGCAAATTTTAGGAAGAGAGAGAAATTTAGAGAGAGGGAGAGGGCAAGGAAGAGGAGAGCATGGGCAAGAGGCGGACCGGCAAGTTGCGTGGAGCAGCCGACACACCATCGGAGTCTTCAAACCAATAAGTTTTTCTATCTTTTTTCATTTTAATTTTAATTATCTTGTTTAAGATGGATTTGGATTTTAATTTTATTTTGGACTTAAACATGCTCAGCTAAGCCCTAAATCTAGGGTTTAAGATATAGCATGCGTACAATGTAGCGTGGTGTAGGTTTTTAATTTATTTATGATGGATATTATTGTTAATTTAATATCTTGTGATTTTTATGTTTGCTTTGTACATGGGCCTGTACTTTGGCATGATTCCATATATTAAGCAATAAAACCGAGAGGTGAAAATCTAATATACGATAATCAAGATATTAAACCTGAAAATCTAAGACCATGAGAATAAGCATGATGATCTTGAGGAATTCTATGAATAAACCATAGAACTTAATGGATTCTAATTAACTTAATCCCATGAGAATATGTGGTTAAGAAAATTAGAGTACGCCTTGTAGGTTTCGAAAGAAGGTGCAAGGATAAATTAGGGTTTATTCTCCTTTAACAAATAATATTCAAATTAAATAATTATACCACTAACGTTGCAAAAGACGCATGTGAAATCCTAGACCCTAGGTACTTGCACTCTTGTTCTCAACTCGTTTTAGTTTTCAATCTTCTCTTCCCATTTTTCTATTTTTTTCTATTTTATTTACTATATTCTCTCTATATTTGACACAAAAGCATTTACAAGCAAAATTTATAGTCCCGAATTCCTTGTGGATTGATAATTTATATAGTACAATCTACGACCCGTGCACTTGTGGTGAGATTGCGAACAAGTATTTTGGCGTCGTTGTCGGAGAATTCAGCGTTACTTTAAATTTTATTTTTTGATACTTTCTTTGTTCTTTTCTCTATTTTTTTATTTTTTATCTATTCTTTTTCTCTTTTCTGTCTTTTGTCTTTATCTATTTTTATTTGTCTTATTTGTTCTTATTTGTTCTTTTTTTTCATATTTCATTCTTATTTGTTTTTATCGTTTTTGAACTATCTACTTAATCTTTATATGTAGCCACATACTCAAAACTTTGCAAAACAACTAGCTAAAAAACTTTTTGTTGCTAAACCTGAGATTGAATGTTCTTTTAGGAGAAGGATTTGTGAGTACAAGCAGTAGCAATCTTCTCAAGAGACCATGGCAGAACTCAACAATCCAAATCCGCCACATTAGGAGCAGGAGGAAGGTCAGGTTGAGAACAACTCTCCTCCAAGAAGGGTAACTCTTAGCGATCGGAATCGTCCGAACCCTTGAGGATTTCGATCCACATAGTGGAACTAGAAATTGATGCGAGAAACTTTGAACTCAACCCTGGGCTTATCTGGATGGTTCAATAGGACCAATTTGCAGGACTGCCCTCTGAAAACCCAACCATACACATCACTAGGTTCCTGCAGTTGTGCAACACAATCAGGGTACAAAATATCCCACGCGAGGTAATTCGTCTTCGGCTTTTCTCATTTTCTCTTCGTGATAGGGCAAGCGAGTGGTTCTATTCTATGCCACCCGACACCTTTAATACATGGGATGAGCTCTCTACTGCATTCCTTGAGAAATTCTTTCCACCTACTAAAACTAGGAAAATCAGGGATGAAATCAATCAGTTAATCCAAAAATATGGCGAAGCTCTATACGATGCGTGGGAGAGAACGAAAGATTTGTAGCGTAAGTGTCCTCATCATGACATCTCGCAGGGTGACATTATTAAAAAAAATTTCAATAGACTCGACCGACCTAGTCGAAGCGCCTTCAATTCAACCGCTGGTGGCCGATTCATGCAACTCACTGGTGAGGAGGCTCTTGAACTCCTCGATGACTTAGCTCTTTATGATTCTCAATACGATGACATCCAAGAACCCTCTCGGCGAGGTAATGAATATGACATCGAATCCATAAATTCACTCCATGCTAAACTTGATCAACTTTTACAGCAAAAGAAGCAGGAACCCACGGACCAGAATGCATCTTCTTCTAGACAAATTTCATGTGAGATCTGTGGAGCTTCATACTACACGTATGAGTATAGTTTTTCCATCTAGGACAACAGAAGCGAGCAGGCCAATGCATTCAACAACCAGTATGATACTCGCACTTATGGTAACCCTTACTCAAATACTTACAACCCTGGATGGAGGAACTACCCTAATTTCTCTTGGACAAACTAGTCAAATACCAAAAATTATACTCAAAATAATAAGCCACCTAGTTTCCTAAGAAGACCACTGAACCCTCCCTCATACCAAACTCAGCCCGCGCTACCTGCACCACCTCAAGCACAATCCTCTGATCCCTTGATTGATAAACTACTTGAATAAATGAGTCAAATGAAAACCCAATTTAAACTGCTTGAAAACCAAATTTCCGAGCATGCCGCTACCTCATCCCATAGAGACTAGGGCAAACTCCTTAGCCAACCTGAAGTAACCCTAGGGAACAAGTGCAGGCAGTTACGTTGCAGAGTGGAAAGTAGATCGACCCACCTCAACCTCCTCAAATTAGCACTAAAAAGGAGGCCGAACAGGTACCCGAGCAAGAAGAGGAGCCACAACCTAAGCCAGTGGTGGAGAAGCCATACGTCCCACCACCTCCCTATCAATCCCCTCTTCCATTCCTTCAAAAGCAAAGACAGGCAAAACTTCAAAAGCAGTTCGATAAATTTATTTCAACACTCAAGGATCTATCAATCAGCGTTCCATTTATTGACATGATCTTTCAAATGCCAATTTATAAAAAATTCCTAAAGAAGATACTGTTAAATAAAAGAAAGCTTGAGGAGTACGGAACCATTGCACTCACTAAGGAGTGCAGCGCTATCTTGCAGAACAAGCTACCTGAAAAGCTAAAAGATCCTGGGAGCTTCTCTATTCCTTATTTTTTTGGGAATGTCCAAATTAGCAAGGCATTATGTGATCTCGGAGCCAGTATAAGTCTGATCCCTTTCTCCATTTGTAAAAAGTTGAACATGGGTGATCCAAAACCAACTTCTATGTCTCTCCAACTGGCTGATCGATCAATCAAATTCTCAGTTGGCATTCTTGAAGATGTTCCCTTGAAAGTCGGAAAGTTGTTTATCCCAGTTGACTTTGTAGTCCTCGACATGGAGGAGGACAGCCAAATTTCAATCATTCTTGGACGACCTTTCTTAGCCATTGTTGGAGCCATTATAGACGTCAAGAATGATCAACTCTCACTGACAGTTAGAGATGAAAAAGTTGAATTCAACCTTTTTGAACAAAGCACCCATCAACCAATAACTCCTGCCTGCGAGTCGACGTTTGGACCCTTTGTCAATCGAAGAAAAAGATGACCTAATAGAGGTATGTGTCGTTCATGCTACAACTATTGAAAATGATAACCCTGAACTTTCTGCTTGTGCAGCTCTCTTGGATGGAACCCTCCTATCTCACATGCTGCCGTCTCAACTCCTGAGAAACTAGATGCAGATACTAATCCTCTATCCTCAATGACACCAAAGGGAGAAGCACCAAAGGTAGAACTCAAACCTCTTCCTAACAATCTCAGGTATGCATTTCTTGGCCCAAATGCTACTTATCTAGTCATAATCAATGCAAATCTTTTCGAATCCCAATCTGATGAACTGTTCACTGAACTAAGAAAACATAGGAAGGCAATTGGTTACTACATTAATGACCTACCTGGTATTAGCCTTTCTCTATGCATGCACAAAATTTTAAAAGAGGAAAATTGTAAGACAAACATTGAACCTCAAAGGCATCTGAATCCAAACATGAAAGAAGTGGTGAAAAAGCAAATTTTAAAACTTCTTGATACTGAAATCATTTACTCTATTTCTGATAGTAATTGGGCAATACATGTGGTACCCAAGAAAGGCGGTATGACTGTCATTAAAAATGATAAAAATGAACTTATACCCACAAGGACAGTCACAGGTTGGCGAATGTGCATCGATTATCACAAACTAAATATTGCCACCCGAAAGGATCATTTTTCTTTGCCTTTCATTGATCAAATGTTGGAATGACTTGTCAATCACTCTTACTTTTGGTATTTGGATGGTTACTCCGGTTACTTTCAGATTCCTATTCACCCACAAGATCAAGAGAAAACCACTTTCACCTGTCCATACAACACTTTTGCATATGGATTCATGCCTTTTGGTCATGCATCTGCCACTTTTCAACGATGCATGATGGCCATATTTCTGATTACGTTGAAAATATAATGGAAGTATTTATGGATGATTTTTCTATTTATGGCTCTATATTTGAATCATGCTTATCTAACTTGTCTAAGGTTTTGCAGATATGCGAAGAAACCAACTTGGTTTTGAATTGGGAAAAGTGTCATTTCATGGTACTGGAAGGAATTGTATTAGGGCATTTAGTTTGAAGCATAGGTATTGAAGTTGACCAGGCGAAAATAGAAGTCATTGAAAAACTATCGCTACCTAATTCGGTCAAAGGAATTCAGAGTTTTTTGGGACACGCCGGTTTTTATCGACGTTTCATTAAAGATTTTTCTAAAATTGCTAAGCCACTGACTAACATGCTAAATCAAGATGTAAAATTTAATTTTTCCGATGATTTTTTGAAGTCATTTTGCAGGTTAAAAGAAGCTTTGGCCACTGCCCCAATTATACAACCGCCCGACTGGAGCCTACCATTTGAGATCATGTGCGATACAAGTGACCATGCGATTGGGGCAGTTTTGGGTCAACAAAAGAACAAGAAGCCAGTGGTGATCTATTATGCAAGCAAACTCTAGATGATGCTCAAGTCAACTATGCAACTACTGAAAAGGAATTGCTAGCTATTGTATTCGCTATTGATAAATTTTGTTCTTATCTTGTAAGGTTAAAGGTGATTGTCTACATGGACCACACAACCATTCGCTATCTAATTCCAAGAAAGATGCCAAACCGAGGTTGATTCGCTTGATTCTGTTATTACAAGAATTTGACCTTGAAATCTGAGACAAGAATGACATGGAGAATGTAGTAGCTGATCATCTATCTAGACTATCATTAATTGATGAGATTAATCTAACTAAAGATGAGTAGATTAACGAGGACTTTCCCAACGAGTGCCTGCTTGCACTCAAGGAAGCGCCAATGCCCTGGTATGGAGACATTGTTAATTACTTAGTCTGTAAAGAAATTCCATCCGATTTCAGCTATCAACAGAAAAAGAGATTCATAGCGATCATGAAATACTACATCTGGGAGGACCCATACCTTTACAAGAGATATGACGACAGTCTGATTCATCGATGTGTACCAAATGAGAAAATCCAAAGCATTCTTTATCACTGCCATTCTTCACCCTATGGTAGACACATGGGTCCCACCAAAACTACAGTAAAAGTCCTATAATCAGGTTTCTTCTGGTCCACTTTGTTCAAAGATGCTCGATTTTTTAGACTAACCTATGACAGGTGACAAAGAACAGGAAACATCTCAAAGCAAAATGAGATGTCACTCACAAACATTCTCGAGGTTTTACCGTTCCATATTTGGGGCATGTATTTAATGGGACCTTTCCCATTCTCATTCAACAACCAATACATACTTCTTGCGGTTGACTACGTAACTAGATGGGTGGAGGCGATTGCTTCTCCGACAAATGACTCACGGGTGGTCGCTAAATTCTTAAAACGCAATATTTTTACCAGATTCAGTGTACTACGAGCAATCATAAGTGACGAAGGAAGCCACTTCTGTAATAAGCAAATGGAGCAACTGCACAAGAAATATGGGGTCACACATAAGATCGCCACCTCATACCACCCACAAATGAGTGGTCATGCTGAAATCTCGAACCTCGAAATTAAACACATACTTGAGAAGACAGTATCCCAATCACGGCAAGATTGGTCAAGGCAACTCGATGATGCTTTTTAGGTATATCGTATTGCATTCAAAACACTTATTGGGACAACACCTTTTCGACTGATCTATGGAAAATCATGCCACTTACTTGTTGAGCTGGGGCACAAGGCGTACTGGGCAATCAAAATTTTAAATTTTGGTCTGAAATCCGCAGGAGAAAAGTGTCTGCTACAACTCAATGAACTCGAGGAGATCCGACTTGATGCTTATGAAAATTCAAGAATGTACAAGGAAAAGATAAAATTTTGGCACAACAAACACATCCGACAAAAGGTAATCAAAGCAAATGACTTGGTTTTGCTATTTAACTCTCGTTTTAAATTATTTCTAGGAAAACTGAAGTCAAGATGGTCGGGTCCTTTCAAAGTACTGCAAGTGTTTCCTCATGGAGCTGTCGAAATCTGGAGTGAGAAGACTGGAGCATTTAAAGTCATGGGAAATGTCTCAAACCCTACTTCTTAGGGGATCAAATTCCAATAGGAGTCACCTGCTCCTTCTGTGAAACCATGCCACCCAACTAAGAATATGAAGTCAGGCTGACGACTTTAAATCAAGCACTTTCGGGAGGCAACCCAAGAATTTTCATTTTCTTTACAAGGGAGTTTTAGCTTTAGTTTCTTTTAGAACTTCGATAATTTTTAATTTGGAGCTTTATTGATTACTTTTCAGAGAAGGAAGCACCATGGGATGAAAATTCGGTTTAACTCGCCAAAAATAGGGAAGTTAACCTCTCACGTTTTTTTATAATTACTCCATTTATTTTGATGACATGATTTACATTGAGGACAATGTCAATTTCAAGTGTGGGGTGAATGCATTGCATTAATTTTCTTTTAATATTTCTTTCACTACCCTGATAATTATATTTTCGTCATGATTATAATTTTTGCCACATTTTGAAATTTTTTTTTGAAAACTTTGGGTAATTCTTGCATAAAATGTGATATTAGATTAATTGAGACCCCACTTTGAACTCTTGTATGTCTTGTAAGCAAATCACACTTGGAATTTCAAAATCTTTTAGTTCGGAAAAAAGTTGAACCCTAATGAGGGTTAAATTTGTTTTTGAACATGTACTTGTTGAAAATACTTGGATTTTTGTCCTGAATCACTTGATGAAACTGATATACCTAGGAACCAATTCTGTTTTCTTTCAAAATCAGAGTAATCCTCTATAATTTATCAAAGGCTTTTTTAATACACACAATTATCATTTAAGAAGGTATTTTTCTCATATACATAAAAAAATTTATTCTGGTTGAAGAATTTTCAAAGCCAAAACTCCATTTAACCAATTCATTGACATGATTAAGGCATTTTTTTTCATAATGAGCTTATCTTTGAAAGTATAACAGTTGTTTACCTCCATTGAGGTTGGACTTAAATTTTTTTTCTAAACCACAATTCCCACTTAGTTGAACCAGCTTTGAAATTGAATTCTAAGCTGAAAAATGAAATAGGAATAAAGTTTGATCTCCTGACTGTGCACATAATGAAAATGACTTCCTAAATACCCTTAAACATGGTGAAGGAAACTATTGCTAGACTCGGTCAAAAACATGCTAAACTAAGGGTAAGAACAGACTTGAAAAAAAAATTTAAAAGTACTAAGTGTAAGGGTAGCATTATTTCTTGTTGTAAAATGAGGCTCAAGTAATGTGGAGACAGTTCGATTTTTGAAAATTTTTGAAATTTTATTTCTTATGCCAAACCTAATCATTGTCCTACTAAGTCCTTTTGATCCTATGAATTGGTTAATTAAGTTGGTAAAGAAAATTTAAATGCAAAAATTTGATGAGATGTATATGAGGTAATTTGACTGATATTTTCTGCATTACTACTATTACTTGAATTGTTGAATGTGTGTATGGAATAATTACATAAATGGGGGAGATATCTGATAATTAGGAGTTTATTGCGGGAGTTTTTGAGCTCTTAATGATTGAAAGCACGGTAGATGTACAATATTAGTCATGTGAGAAGGGATTTTTGATTAAGAGTTTCAAAGAGTGTCATGTTTCAAAATTTTTAGTTTAATACTCTCATTAGTTTTATGATTGGCTAAACTTTTATTTTCACTTTTTGCTCAAAGTTTTGAAATTTTACAATCTATTCTTGAATTCTATTGTATTTGCTTGAGGACAAGCAAAAGTTCAAGTGTGGGGTATTTGATAATTGATAATTAATAATATCTTTTGTGGGCATTTTATACCAATTTGGTGGGTAATTAATTGAGTTTAATGTGAAGAGCTGAATCATCTACTTGCAATCAGCACCGTCCATTAATGTGGATCCCACCGGGCCATTCATTAAATCAAAACCACATTTGATCTCCACTGTCCAGCTGTCCAAAAATTAATCAAAATCCCAGCCGTCCAGAATTTCAGCAACTGCTCAAAGAAAATCCAGGCTATCCATAAAGTAGATCGCGTCCAGTAGATCAATCTTAGCCGTCCATTCATCATGCTGTCTAGAAATTCCACTATTCAAGCCTGATCGCAACCATCCATCTGATTAAAATTTATGCATTATTTTATACGTCCATCCTTCCAAGCCATAATCCATGCAGCTAAGATCACATCCAGAAATCAAATTCGTCAAATTTTAACAGTCTAGATTTTCATCCAATTAGCAAAAGCTGTCCACCGTCCATTCAAGGCTGAAATTTCCAGCCAATCTAAGGCACCGACCAGCAGTAGTGCATGCAACCCAACCACACATTCAAATAGAATACGTCCATTATTCATGTGTACGCAAGCATGCTGAATTGCGTAGTGTCCAACAATGAATAACCTACACATATTTCAAATGCAATTTCCAGCTCTATAAAAGGGCAGATTTTGAACGAGTAGGGGGATACACGAAAATTACAGAAATTCTAGCTGATTGGAGGAGAGCAAAATTCTAAATTAGCAGAGTTTAGGAAGAGAGAGAAATTTAGAGAGAGGGAGAGAGAAAGGAGGAGGAGAGCACGGGCAAGAGGTGGATCGACGAGTTTCGTGGAGCGGCAGACACACTATCGGAGGCTTCAAACTAATAAGCTTTTCTATCTTTTTTTCTTTTTAATTTTAATTGTCTTGTTTAAGATGATTTAGATTTTAATTTTATTTTGGAATTAAACATGTTCGGCTAAGCCCTAAATTCAGGATTTAGGATGTAGCATGCGTATAATGTAGCGTGATGTGGGTTTTTAATTTATTTATGATGGATATTGCTGTTAATTTAATATCTTATGATTTTTATGCTTGCTTTGCACATGGGTTTGTACTTTGGCATGATTCCATATATTAGATGATGGAACCGAGATGTGGAAATCTAATATACGATAATCAAGATATTAAATCTAGAAATCTAAGACCATGAGAATAGGCATGATGACCTTGAGGAATTTCATAAACAAATCATAGAATTTAATGAATTCTAATTAACTTAATCCCATGAGAATAGGTGGTTAAGAAAATTAGGGTACGCCTTGTAGGTTTCAAAAGAAGGTGCAAAGATAAATTAGGGTTTGTTCTCCTTTAACAAATAATATCCAGATTAAATAATTATACCACTACCCATTGCAAAAGTCGCATGTGAAATCCTAGACCATAGGTACTTGCACTTTTGTTCTCTACTCGTTCTAGTTTTCAATCTTCTCTTCCCATTTTTCTATTTTTTTTCCATTTTATTTACTATATTCTCTCCACATTCGACACAAAAGCATTTAAAAGTAAAATTTATAGTTCCCGAATTCCTTGTGGATCGATAATTTATATACTACAAACTACGACCCGTGCACTTACGGTGAGATTGCGAACATTCTCTCATTCTCAAATCTCTGTAGAAATTCTGTTAGAGAACAGAATTTTTTACCCTAGTCTCATGTGGAAGATCTTTGACTGGTAGATGATCTAAAATGTGGGCTTAGCATTTTACCCTGTCTTTATAGATCATCTTCATTCTATCCTAACTATAACCCTATGCTGCTCAACCCATTCTATTTTCTGAATTAGACTTGACAACCTTTATCTATTTTTCTTAATCTGAGTAATTAGTTCATGATGGATCTTTAATAATAGATTCCAACCTTGCTTTGGTAAGGGTTACCATATGTAACACCCCACCCTCGGGGTGTCATAGACGTGGTCTACTATGTCAAAGATGAGAATACCGTGATGAATAAAATCTCCTAAGATGGAAATAGATACCAAGATGCAAAATTATAAAAAAATTTAACTATTACGTCTCAAGTTTGCTCATCATGGAGTTATTATACATGTTCAATGTCTATAATCAAAACAAGTAAGCATTTTAAGATAATTTCAATAAAAATATAAATTTCTTTGTCTTTTGCTCTGCTAGATTCGTCTTTTTCCCGTGTTGATAGAGACGCTTCCACTGAAAACAAAACTATGTGAGTTAAAAGCTCAGTAAGTGAAAATATATTTTTACTAAATTCATTTTGCAATCATTTTGATTTTTTTTCAACAACAAAGACAACATCTATATTATCTTTCATGCACAACAAACTGTAGTTAATGAAAATTTTAAACATCTTGATACAAGTGCACACATATGTTAATTTTAAATCATGCATTCACACTGTAGGTATTGTCATCTACTTATGCTCGCGTGCAGCCGTGCTACACAATCGTGAGCTAATTCATCTTCTTTGGTAGTCCTGTGGTCACTGCCTAGGTACTATCGTACTACTTTTACTCCTTGGCAGCAAACCCAAATATGCATCATGCTCATGCATTATGATCAATGCACCACTTAGATTCATTGCTTAATATGATTAAGAAAACTTTAAAATAATAATGCTCATGTTTAAATAAATCGACTTGAAAGAAAATTCCAAACTTAGTAAATAATCACACTTCATAGCAAATCATAATATTCAACATAATATTTTTTTAAAGTCACGATTTGGTAAAACTTAACTTACTTCTAAGAAGGCTTTAAATTTCTTTTTTAATCTCTTGAAGTAGCCTCAAGTCTTTCTTCCTAATTTCATCACAACATGTTCATTATTTCACTTTATTATTTTTTTATAAATATTATTTAAATTCAACATATGTCATAATTTTAATTAGTGTAAATTTTATTTTTCTATTTATTTTGTGAATTCCTAGCTAATATAAGGCATTTTTACAAAATATTTCATTTGAAAGGGGCTTTTTTGTAATTTTTATAAAACTTTTCTTATGAAATTCCTTCATAAGTCAAGAGGTTATTTTGTAATAATTTTTTTAAAAATATCTCCTGCAAATTTTCTAGCAAAATTTGGGTTTTTCTATAATTTCTTCAAAATAGGTACATTTTTACAAAATCATAAATTTATTGGAGTTTTCTGTAAAATTTTCGTCAAAAGTCAAAATTGCTACTGTTCTTCTTCTTTCTTCTCTTTGCTCCGTTTTCACCTCTCTCTGTCAACATTCGGCAGTTGCGGAAACTGCCCAAACAAACCTAAAATTTTCCTCTGTGCACATATCTGAGTTCCTTATTTAATATAAATTTGCCTAATATTTTTCTTTTCGTAAATCTAGCGAATTTATGGAGTTTGGAAAAAAATTAGATGAATTATAAAAACTTAAAATTCTTATTGAATCTTCAATAATAAAGCATGAAAATTTTCGCTTACCTAATTGGCGTACCCACGGGGGATTTATTGGTACAGATCTGAGAATCACATAAGTTTTCTTCCAAATATCAACTCGACAGCGTCCGTTTCTTGACTTTTGTGTGTTCTCTCAACTCCCGCATTCATTAAAAAGAGCACGTTGTCGCTCGCTAACACTCGCCCACCAATACTCACTATTAATGTTCATAAATTAAATTATATTATATTATTAAATATTTACGACGATTACATCATCCCCCCTAAAAATAAGTTTTGTCCTCGAAACTTAATCAAACAAGTATAGATATTTTGTTTGATATCATCTTCAAGCTCCCAAGTGGCCTCTGATTATCTATGATTACTCAATTGCACTTTAACATATCTTATTACTCTGTTTCGAAAATATTGCTCCTTGAAATCTAGTATCCTGGTTGGGTTTTCCTCATATATTAACTTATCCAAAATTGGCAACTGATCTACTATAAGCACATGGGAAGGATCTGACATATATTTTCTCAACATAGAAATGTGAAGCACATTATGTATTGCAGCCAATGAGGATAGTAGTGCTATTCGATAAGCTATTGTTCCAACTTTCTCTAAAACTTCATATGGTCCAAGATAACGATGACTGAGCTTTTTTTTTGCCAAATCTCATAACCCCTTTCATAGGTGATACTTTTACAAACACCTTGTCACCTATGGAAAATTCTAACTCTCTTCGCTTTAGCTCTGCATAACTTTTCTATCTACTTTGGGCAGTAACTAATCTTTCTTTGATTAGCTTCACTTTATTTATAGTCTCCTATACAATATCTTGCCCAATTGTCCTTCTTTCTCCAACTTCATCCAAATTCAATGGTGTCTTTTAAGGTTTTCCATATAAAGCTTCATAAGGAGGTATTTTAATGCTAGCCTGATAACTGTTATTATATGCAAACTGTACCAAAGCTATATACTTATCCCAACCATTTCCAAAATCTATTATACACATTCTCAACTACTTGATTTACTCTTTCAGTCTGCCCATCTATTTGTGGATGAAATGTTATGCTAAATTTTAATCTCGTCCCCATTGTTTGATGTAAACTGCGCAAAAACTTTGAAGTAAATATAGTATCTCGATCAAAAATGATTATCTTAGGAATTCCGTGTAACCGAACTATCTCTTCATAATACAAGTTGACTAACTTTTCATCTGAATAACTAGTCTTGATTTGTAAGAAATGTGCAACCTTCGTTAGCCTATCCACAATCACCTAAATAGAATTATTTCCTGCAACAGTCCTAGGTAACCCCTCAACAAAGTCCATAGCGATTTCATCCCACTTCCATTATGGTATTTTCATTTGTTGTAATAATCCTGCCAGTTTTGATGTTCGGCTTTGACCTGCTGGCATGTTAGGCATTTAGCTACAAACTCTGCTATCATTCTCTTCATACTCATCCACCAAAAATTTCTTTTAAAATCTTCATACATCTTTGTACTCCCTGGGTGTATTGTGTAGGGTGAATAATGAGCTTTTTCTAAAATTTATCTTCTCAGTTCTGCTACATTGGGTACGCAAAGCGTCCCTTTATATCTTATAGTGCCCTCATCATCAATTGTAAATCCTTTTATATCTCCTTCTATCACTTTCTATTTTATCTTTTGAATTTTCCCATCTGTTCTTTGTTCTTCTTTGACCTGTTCAAATAGAGAAAGTTTTACCTACATTTGATTTTAACTAATACACTGACTCTTTGAGGCAAACTTCTAATGACAATCTGCGCATGTCATTAATTAATTCCTCCCAACCATTAACTAAAGTAGCTAAATTGCTATTTGATTTTCTACTTAAAGCATCAACTACAATATTTGCTTTTCCTAGGTGATACTAGATATTCAAATCATAATTTGTCAGTAATTCCAACTATCTTCTTTGCCTCATATTCAACTTTTTTTGAGTGAAAATATATTTTAAACTTCTGTGATCTGTATAAACATTACATTGTTCCCCATAAAGATAATGTCTCCAAATTTTCAAGGCAAACACTGCTACAATTCCAAATTATGAGTGAGATAATTTCTTTCATAAGGTTTCAACTATCGAGAAGCATATGTAATTAAATTCCCATTTTGCATTAATACACAACCAAGGCCCTTTTGGGAAGCATCAATGCATTGGGGTAGCTAAAACCGGTGCCTTCTCTAACCTCTTCTTAAGTTCTTAAAAACTAGCTTCACAATCATTAGTCTGTTGAAATTTCACCCTTTTCCTTATTAACTTTGTGAGAGAAGTACATATCTAAGAAACCTCTTCCACAAATCTATGATAATATCCTGCAAGACCAAGAAAGCTACGTATCTCTATGACATTTGTCGGCCTTGGCCAATTCACCACTGCTTCTACCTTAGCAGGATCTACCATAATACCCTTTGTTGTGACAATATGCCCTAAAAATAAAACATTGTGCATCCAAAACTTACACTTCTTCAATTTTACATATAATTTATTCTCCCTCAAGGTTTGCAATACCATTCTAAGGTGTTTAGCATGATCATCTTTTGTTTTTGAATAAATAAGGATGTCATATATAAATATGACTACAAATTTATCTAAATAGGGTCTAAGCACTCTTTGCATTAAATCCATAAAGGCAACTGGTGCATTTGTTAACCCGAATAGCAATATCAAAAATTCATAATGTCCATACCGAGTTCGAAAAGTACTTTTCTGTATATCTTCATATTTAATCCTCAATTGATGATATCTTGACTATAAATCAACCTTAGAAAAGATAATCGCCCCTTGTAATTGATCAAACAAATCATCCATATGAGATAAAAGGGTATTTATTTTTGATAGTCACCTTATTTAGTTCTCTATAATCAATGCATAATCTCAAACTACCATATTTCTTTTTCACAAATAGAACTGGCACTCCTCAAGGTGATATACTTGGCCATATAAAACCTTTATATAACAATTCTTGCAGTTGTATTTTTAATTCTATCATTTCTGTTAGGGCCATTCTGTAAGGTTGCTTAGAAATTAGAAATATACTAGGTAATATATCTATTGCAAATTTTATCTATCTCTAGGGGGTAATCCTGGCAACTTGACAGGAAAAACATTAAGAAATTCTTTAACTATCGGTATCTCTTCAAGAGATGAAGTCGCTTTGTTTATGTCAACTACTGAAGCTAAATATGCTCGACAACCTTTGTTTATCGACTTTACAACTTTCATGGCAGAAATGATTTTAAATTATGGAGATTTCTTTGCTACCTCCTCTGTCGGCTTGGACATTTTAAAAATAATTTTTTGATTACCATAATTTATTATAGCTTTCCATTTAGATAACAAATCCATTCCCAATATCACATCGAAATCATGCGTAGGCAACAGTATCAAGTCTACTTTTTAATTCATTTCTCCTATTTTGACTGACCAAGTTTTGCAAATTCTATTTGTACTTGCTAGTCTATACACTAGGGATTTCACATTCACAATCATATCCATGCTTTCATGCATTATTGCATATTTAGCAGTAAGTGCATAAGAAATAAATGAATGCGTAGCATCAGAATCAAATAATACTTTGGCAGGATAATAGTGAATAAGTAATGTACTAATAAGAATATCATCATGAGTAGTTTGGGCTTCTGTATTAGTCATAGCATGCACCCTAGCATTCATCCTTTGCCTCTGCTGTTTTGTGCCATGAACTGGTGGCGCTGGTGGACTCATTTATAATGTTTGCTACTCCATCGTTTGTTTATTTTCAACTTTTTGTGTGCAGTCCTTTGCTTGATGCCCAACTTGTCCACATTTCTAGCATGTGATCTCGCTTGTGCACTCCTTGATTGAATGACCGATTTTACCACACTTCCAGCACTTCCTCACCACTTTCCAACATTCACCTCAGTGATTTTTATCACAAGTAGCGCATGAGGGAAAGGACTGCTTCATTTCCACCTTTCTTTCATTATATTGTATCTTACCCTTTTTATGTGATTTTATTCTACTATCTGATGTAGATTCTCCATGCCTTTTTCCTTGGCGAAAAGTTTGAATTGCATTGTCTTCCATCTCCACCATTCTTGCTCGATCTACAATATCAGAATATTGATGGAAATGATGGCTTGCTAGCTATTGTCGAATAAAATGGCATAACCTCATTATGAATTTATGAATTTTAAGGGCAGGATTTGTCAGCATCCATGGAGAGAATCTAGATAATGCAATGAATTTTGCTACATATTCCGCCACTGATGATTTCCCTTGATATAATTGCACAAATTCCAACAAGTTTTGTTGTCTAACTGACTCAGGGTAGTATGCTTCATTAAAATGCAAGAGAAAATCCTCCCAATTCATTTGTTGCCAAGTAAGAATACTTAATTTTACTGCATTCCACCACTTAGCTGCATTACCCTTTAACATATGAGTGGCAAATTGGACCTTTTGCTGCTCACTACATTGGAGCAAATCAAAATTCTTCTCTAATTCTTCTATCCATTCTTCAGCACTGGTAGGGTCAAAATCTCCTCGATAGAGTGGGGGTTGCATGTATAGAAAATCATTCATAACTCTTCTATAAGCATCAGCTTCTCTAATACCTCTTGGCGCATCTTCTCTAGCTGGAGGATTTTTTAGAACCTGTTGAGCTACCATTCGCTCCATAGTTTGTAATGCTCTTAGTACTGCACTTATGACTTGAGCATTAAGGTCTGTGGCCCCTTGTGCTTGTTCTGCATTTGACGTCCCTATAGCTTCATTTCTAAGATTGTTATTTTCCCCGCAAGCTTCATTATAGTGGCCATTTGTAGGTACTGAAGAAGAATCCTCACTGCCTTGGGATTCTAGTATGGGTCCATCAACCAATTCGCCTCTTACCAAACTACGGGTCCTGCTTTTTAACCAAGAAAGTGGTGCATCTATCACCATTTGCTTTCCCTTGTCCTTCTTGGGTGGCATCTCTTTTCAATATCATACCATCAATTTTAAGTATATTTGCATAACTTCTAAATAATTTTTTATTCATAAGAAAAATTAAAAGAGAATACTATCTAAAGCATCAAATGATTATAACGTTCTGAGAAAATAAAAATTAAGCTAATCGGCTAAGTTTACATCATCATCGCTAGAAGAGTCGTAAAGCTTAGGACCACTAAGTTTCATTTCTATTAGTATATGTTCCATTTCTAGGAGTTCAACCTCATCATTATCATTATCATCAGTGATTTGAATCTCAAGTTCATCATTTCTATTATTTTCTTGATTTTCTTGTGAGTCCTCTACCGAATTTTCTTCAGAATTTGTTGTAAGTGTTTCTTCATATTCTTTGTCAGAATATTATAGCGGTTACTCCTCTATATGCTTCTCTTGATTCATCTGAAATGCCCGCATTCTTCGATAAGCATTTGTTCTTGCTTTTGGGATTACTTATCTTACTTTAGCCTTGCACTTAATAAGTCTAATATCATGATTTTGCTCTTGGAATGTATTTCAATCTTGCTCTGATCCACTTGTAACACCCCACCCTCGGGTTGTCATAGATGTGGTCTACTGTGTCAAAGTTGAGAATACCGTGATGAATAAAATCTCTCAAGATGGAAATAGATACTAAGATGCAAAATCATTAAAAATTTTAACTATTACATCTCAAGTTTGTTCATCATGGAGTTATTGTACATATCCAATGTCTATAATCAAAACAAGTAAGCATTATAAGATAATTTCAATAAAAATTTAAATTTCTTTGTCTTTTGCTCTGCTAGATTCGTTTATTTCCCGTGTTGATAGAGGCTCTAGTTTAGCATTGTATCCCTGTATTTCCACTGAAAATAAAACTATGTGAGATGAAAACTCAATAAGTAAAAATATATTTTTACTAAATTCATTTTGCAATCATTTTGATTTTTTTTTACAACAAAGACAACATCTATATTATCTTTTATGCACAACAAACTGTAGTTAATGAAAATTTTAAACATCTTGTTACATGTGCATACATATGTCAATTTTAAATCACGCATTCACACCGTAAGTATTGTCATCTACTTGTGCTCCTGTGCATCCGTGCTACACATTCATGAGCTAATTCATCTTCTTTGGTAGTCCTGTGGTTGCTAACCAGGTACTACCGTACTACTTTTACTCCTTGGCGGCAAAAACTCAAATATGCATCATGCTTATGCATTATGATCAATGCACCACTTAGATTCATTGCTTAACATAATTAAGAAAACTTTAAAATAATGATGCTCATGTTTAAATAAACCAACTTGAAAGAAAATTCCAAAACTTAGTAAATAATCACACTTCATAGCAAATCATAATATTCAACACAATATTTTTTTAAAGTCATGATTTGGTAAAAATTTACTTACCGCTAAGAAAGCTTTAAACTTCTTTTTTAATCTCTTGAAGTAGCCTCAAGTCTCTCTTCCTAATTTCATCACAACATGTTCATTATTTCACCTTATTTTTTATAAATATTATTTAAATTCTCATTTATGACCTCTCCAACATATGTCGTAATTTTATTTAGTGAAAATTATATTTTTTTTCTATTTATTTTGTGAATTCCTAGCTAATATAAGGCATTTTTGCAAACTATTTCATTCGAAAGGAGCTTTTTCGTAATTTTTCTAAAATTTTTCTTATGAAATTCCTTCATAAATCTAGAGCTTATTTTGTAATAATCATTTTAAAAATATCTCCTGCAAATTTTCTTGCAAAATTTTTTCTATAATTTCTTCAAAATAAGAACCTTTTTGCAAAATCATAAAATTATGGGGGTTTTCTGTACAATTTTTGTCAAAAGTCAAATTCCTATAGTTCTTCTTCTTCTTTCTCTCTGCTCCATTTCACCTCTCTTTGTCAACATTCGGCCGTTGCGAAAACTGCCTAAACGAACCCGAAATTTTCCTCTTGACACATATCTGGGTTCCTTATTTAATATAGATTCGTCCAATACTTTTCTTTTCGTAAATCTAGTGAATCTATGAAGTTTGGGAAAAACGTGGATAAATTATAAAAACTTAAAATTTTTATTGAATCTTCAACAATAAAGCGTGAAATTTTTCACTTACCTAATTGGAGTACTCACGGAGGGATTTACTGAAACAGATCTGAGAATCACATAAGTTTTCTTCCAAATATCAACTCGACAGCATCCATTTCTTGCCTTTTGTGCGTTCTCTCTGCTCCCGCATTCTTTAAAAAGAGCGCGTTGTCGCTCACTAATGCTCGCCATTAACATTCATAAATTAAATTATATTATATTATTAAATATTTACGGCTATTACACCATAACAGACCCTATCCTACCGTTTTACCTTTTTTATCAAAACATGCATGATTTATGGCTCCTCCTACTGAATGGCAACAACCTATGGACATACATAGTCTGATAAGGGTAAAGTTACATTGAATCGAGTTGCTATAAGACACACTCTCATCAAGTTAAGACTAGGATCCTGGCAAATCCATCAAAATTTGTACACAAGCAATGCCATGAAGCTTATAATTGGAAATTAGGTGGGCCATTTCAACCTAATTTTTGATTCGCTGAACTTAGTCCATGTTTGCTAGTGGCCCAATCGAACTCAAGTTATCTATTTAACCTAATCTATTGGGTCAACTCAATTATTAAGTTAACCCCATTAGCTCACCTAGTCAACTCAGCATATCAACCTAGTTATTGGAATATCCTTATCAGAACATAATCTTAAATCCAACTAGCCTAGCCTCACTCGTTCATAATTTTTCAAAGTAATTGAGAGAACAAAGAACTCCAACTCATTGATGTAGATGAGATCACAACATCAAGTTAATTCTAGCTAGCATGATCCCTATTTTTGACAAGTAATTGAGAGAAAAATATTTTCTTTACTAAACTTATTTTCTCGCCGTTAAACCTAGTCGGCATGGTCTCCCTTGTTTAAATCTAGTCTCTCTAGTCTTGCCCTTTTAGAGTTTTTCAACGTAATTGAGAGAAGACAATTTCTTTACCAAATTTGCATGGTGTTTATTAAACAAAGTCAATTTTGTTCCCCTTCTCCAACTTAGTCCTCTTAGTCTCACTATTTCATAGTTTTTATGAGGAATTGAGAGAAGATGGTTTCTTTACCATACTTGCTTAGTCCATATTAAACTCAGTCGACTTGGTCGTTCTTTAAACTCAGTCAATCTATTCCCACTCTTTTTCAGAGATTCTCATGTGTAATTGAGAGATCACAGACCCTAACTTATTGATACAAATGAGGTCATTTCATTGAGTCAAACCTAGTCCACCTAGCGCCGCTCTTTCACATTTTCTCATTGGTAATTGAAAGAACACAATTTCTTTACCAAACCTGCTTGGTGCCTATTACACCTAGTCAGTTTGATTAGCTTTCTCTAAATCCATGTCTTGTTATGCTATTTCACAGATTCTCACAGGCAATTAAGAGAAAAAAGTTTCTTTACCAAACCTGCCTTGTCCTCGTTAAACTTAATTGGCTTGGTCTTCCTTCTTAAAATTTGGTTCATCTGGTCTTGTTCCTTCATAGTTCCTCACATATAATTGACAGAGTATAGTTTCTTTATTATATCTACTTGGTTCTGACAGAATATAGTTTCTTTATTATATCTACTTGGTCCTGATTTAACGCAATCGGCATGGTGCTCCTTCTCCAAATCGAGTCAGTATGGCTCCACTCTTTCATAGTTTCCCAAGGGCAATTACGAGAACATAGACCCCAACTTATTGATGTGGACGAGATCACTTTATTGAGTTAAGTCTAGTCATCTTGGTCCTATTATTTTAAAGTTTCTCATGGAAAATTAAGAGAACATAAACCCCAACTCATCAATGTAGTCAAGATCACTTCATTAAGTTATATCTAGCCGGCATGGTCCTACAATTGTGAGGATACAAATTCTTTACCAAACCTACCTAGTCCCCTTTCAACTAGTCAGTTCGGTTCCCCCTCCCCAATCTAAATAATGAGTTAGTACATCGAATTTTAGAATCCCTATCATGTTTTTTATTTTTTTTAATTAAGAATTTTCTTTCATTTTGTGGGGATGTAATTATGGTAATTTTATTAGGATGTGAACTTGTAATCTTTTGAGTATAACAACATGCAAATAAATGAAAGGTTAAGAGATAACCATGTCTCATTATCATCATCTCCAACATCGAAGCTTTTTGTTGTTTAGAGGGTGTTTGTTTACACTAAAAACTTTTCAACTCAAAACTTTTCAATCTAAAACTTTTTACTTTCCACTACTACCATATCTTTGATTATTTCTTCAGTTATATAATTAATTACTTTTCAATCATTTTTACAAAACGACACATGCATATAACCTATCTATTTTAATTTTATTTTCTTTACTCTTCATCATTACCCCTATAAATATCATACTATTTTCTCTCATTTCAAAAATTTTTACACCAAAAATTTTTCATCAAAAGTTTTATCATTTCCTAAAACACACACTTAATATAAAGTAATAATTAAAGTATAAATATTAAGAATGTAATAAGAAAGTTGGAACATGAATTATTTCCACGTATAGGAAATAACTTTAAAATGAAGGGAACTCCAAAGTGGAGTAAAAATTACTCTAAATGAAGTATTTGCTTTGCTATTTATTTTGAAAAGGTTTCCCATTGATACATGTGGATTTTATTCATTATTTATTTCCATTGGAGGTAGTTCCATGTTCATTTGGATGATAAAGGAATATTTTAGTTTCAATGTTATTTTAAAAGCATGTACATAAGTGGATCAATGCTACTTTATTTTAACTTTTAGAGACGCTTGTTAAAGCAAACCATAAATATCGACTACTATTAAGGTAAAAAGATTCAGGAAAATTATTACAAATCCTATAACATGGTTACTAGAGCAAGATAAATATACTGCGCTCTGACTACTAGGGTGTCAAAAAAATCAATGCAATAAAATAATTTTATTTATATATAAATTTCGAATTGATATATTCAACATCAAAACACAATTCCATAAATTATTATTATTATAGTTTGGTACATCTATGCATGAATCTAAGCATTTTCATAATTTATACAAGATCATAAAACATTTTATCAAGTACGATGTATCTAAGAATTTGATCGAACTAACTTCTATTGTATGTTAAAATAGAAGATAGTGAACAAGATGAATAAATAAGATTTTAATCTAACCACTAAGAAGGGTCCAAAATAGAGTTTGCACTTTAAAATCTTAAATGGTACGTGCGCAACTGAAGTACTTATTTATGTATTACTTTTTTGATGAAGTAGGTGTTTATTCAATTTTCCAAAATTATTATTATTTTTTGGCTAGTATTTTTAGTTGATAGGTAAATGAAGAGGATAAGGGAGGAGGCTTGTACTTATTTCTTGTTCGATTGGGGATAATTGTGCAGATGCATTTTTTTTTGTTTTTAACCTATTCATTTGAGGCAGGAAGTACTCATGTGATATATGTTAGGAAATATAATTTAGGTTGATATATATTATAGTAGAAGTACACATAATAAAATAGAATTAAATAAAAAATTACGGTTACAACAAATGAAATAAAAAATAAACAATTGCAGGATCATATACATAAAACACTAAGATTTACGTAGAAAACTCTTCAACTTAGAAGCGAAAAACCACGACACAATAAATAGGCTATAGAGATACCAGAGAATGATTCACGTTCATTCTCTAGATGCCTTACACATATTCCCAAAGAAGAATACTCTAAGAATCCCCTCCCTCACGCCCCGATAGGACACCTCTCGAAGCTCTATAGAATCCTTAATTGATACACCTATAAATAGGACCCCTATAGGTACTTACACAAAACCATACGCAGAATTCAATGCAACCCTAACAACCCTATAACTACTTATGCAAAATCGACTACTTACCTAGATCCAAAATTTTCTCAAAATGACAACTCTAAACTTGACTTTGATGCGAATCAATGATCTTCGAGACATAGTTTAGAGAGTTTTTATGAAGGTTTAGGGTCGGGTTGAGGACTGGGGAGAAGAGAAAAAGAAAAGTGAAGAAGTAGAACCAGAAGGGAAGCGATTAAATGGATGTATTCACCCTTTATTTAAAAGGATTCTTGCCAGTTATGTGAGCACGACCTAACAAGGGTCGTGCAAAATATCTACACAGCCTCACTCATGCTTGTTTTACCCCAACTAGTAATTTACCAACAAGGTTCAAAATAATCATAGTGACCAAATGACATATCAACCATATGTCTCTAAATCAACACTTAACAAATCACACCACAATCAAGTGGGTGTAGTTGCATAAGCATATCAATGCACAATGCATAACTTATGTCTTGTATACTCATGAATTATATCTCGTATAACTCAATACACCAAGATCATAATCCATGTATGCATACAGGACGTTTCCCTATACATGCCACATCTATATACAATGTGCATATCATGAGCATTATTAATTACTAGTTATATATATTTACAAATTACCTCATGTCAAGAAAAATTATCATTAAAATACTTGGTCCTCATATCTAGATCTGCTGGAAAATTTTTGCTTCAAATTAGATCGAACTTGATTCTTCCGGATTAACCTTGATCGATATGATCCAACCCGACCATGCACAACAATGTAGAATCCTCCTTATCTACACCATTCATATGAAAGCACAATACCTCATCTCATATAAATCTCCACATCAAAATTTCTCTAATCATCACATGTCCATTGATTTGTACACCCATCAAATCCATATCATTGAAGCAAAATTTGCCCAAATCAACTTCACCATCATGTTTAAAAACCCTAAAGCATAGGAATCCATACATGTAATGACAAAATTTGACTCTTAGATCACTCAGTCTGCGTTACATGTGCACTTACTTCTACGGACCACCAATGCACCGTATAGGATGGATTTTCACTTTCCTCTGTAAAATAGAAACATCCAAAACGATTTTCATAACTTTGCCCTGGCATCATTCAACTTCCATCAGTAGCCACATGTAGTTATCTCCTCTTTCACCACCATCTGATATCTCCATCACCACTTCGCTGGCATCTACTCTACTTAGAAACCCATTTGTCATTTTGTTGCTCGTCTTTCTCCCATGATGCCATGCTACTCTGATTTGTCCTCACCGAGCGACCAGTTGTTGTTACTGTCGGTGCTCATGCTTTCCAAGGAAACTGCCATGTTGTTCTCCCTTGTCTTTAACATCGCCGACCAGCAGACCACCAACCGCCGACATTGCACGCAATTTGCGCCTTCTTCCTTATTACTAACAAACGCATGCGGAGGAAACCCATTTGCATTACTTATTGTTCAAAACAGCAGCTTATAATTTCTTTAGCTATAGATAATTTGAATTCGGCAATTTTCTTTTATCATTTGAAATCGGCAATTTTCTTACCTCCACTTAGCAGTCTATCCATGCCACCTCTACTTGTGGTGCCTGATGGCAGCAGCGCCATACTTGGATGCCTAAATCCTCCAAATCTAGGCTATTTAATACACCATGTCCATCTTATGTCCTCTGAAATCAAGGATACACTGTGCTCTTGCTATCAAAAAACCATTGATCCAACCTTCAATTCACTTCCCAAATCACAACTATAACCATAGCTCTAATACTAGTTGTTTGAAAATATGATTCGAGTTAATATGGATTGCAACAGAAGCATATATAATAAAATATAATCAAATAAACAATCACAACATCATACACACAAGACACTAAAAATCTAAGTGGAAAACCCTTCAATCTAGAAGGGAAAAGCCACGAAAGAGAAATAACAATCCATTATGATAAACAAATTAAGAGATACATATAAAATAACTTACACTCATTCTCTAGATGTCTCACACACATCTCCAAAGAAGAATATTCTGATAACTCTCTTTCATGTCCTAATGGGATACCTGTCAAGGCTTCACCGAATCTCCAACTGATACACTTGTAAATAGGACTCCTATATGTACTTACGCAAAATCATGCATAGAATACAAGACAATACTAACAATTTTAGTTCTGCAATTCAGTTCATTCTAGTTCTGCCTTGGAGACACATCCAATTCACATGACTGTGTTTAGCTAGGATTTTAATGCAGTTGGTCCCTCGCCCTCATGATGATAATCTTAGGTTTCCGCTAGCTAACCAAGATAGGGAAAGAGAATTGATATTGATATCAATGTGCATTTGGTAAGATGTAAAAGTAAAAGCGGAAAAGTTGGAATGGAAAATGAAACAGAGTAATGTACTATGACAGGAGCAATAGAAATATAAATAACATAATTGGTAATTAAGTGGAAAGAGTGGAAATTTCTTTTTCCTTTTACATGTTTCAAAATGGAATCCAATTTATTAGGAAATTAATGAATTGAAGCATTCAAAAAGTTTGTTGAAAATCCTTGAGAGGTGAATTCAGGGTTACAACCTAGTGATGGTTTTGATTGTTAATCATATTTTTTCTTAGATCGGTGATGACTCAAGATAAAACCCACGATTTCCCTCAACCAAAAGCTTGCACGCAAGTGTTAGCAAAAATTCATTCAAGGATTATAGATGAGCATGTCAACCAGTCAATATGTAAGAAAAGATCAGTCCCGTAGGAAATATTACACGTCTACTTCAAACCATACATCATTTGAGATGACGTATGTCTACGATTTCACGAATTCAGTACGAAACAAAAGTTAATGCCTGTAAAGTCCACAGGATTATTGCATGTTTTGACTAATCCTCTATGGATAGTCAAGCAGATGAGGAAACTCCCACAGCATTTCGCTGTCGCAATCCAAGATTTTTTCCACAAATGAATCAATGGAAATTGTTTTAAAGGTTGGGCTATTTGGGCCTTCTTCTGCCGCACCATTCAGTGCTGTATTGTTCTTCTCAGCCATCCCATCGTTTCCCATCATGCCAGCTGCAGTGTCTTCAGACTGAAGATTCGTTGAGCATGTTTCGTCCCGTTCGAGTATTTGATTAGTTAAAGAAGACCCATCTGTGTAAAGCGCGTGAAGGTCTTCTCCTTGATTGGGAGGCTGCAGAAATGCATCATCCGTAAGAAAATCACTCCAACTGAAGGAGGAAGAAGGAGAAGAACAAGATGAAGACGAGGACAGCATCACTGTGTTTTGAAATGGAGGATGGCTGTGACTTGGCAAGGAAGTAGGAGTAGAAAAAGAATGGCTGTCACTGAAAAAAAGATTTAGGGCAGTTGGTTGATTGCTGCAACTTGAGACTTGGGCTACTCTTTGTATAGCTTGGAGTTGGGTAAGAAGATCCCAACTGGGAACGCTGTTGAAAACACCCCCGTCTTGATTTGGCTCGGCAGGAGGAGCCGCTGTTGTTGTTGTTGTGGTCGAGAAATTCAAGCTGTCGTTTTGGGGTGTGTGAGAAGGGTCTGAATTCAGGAGGAAAGCATTTTTGAGGTCTCGATTGAGGCAGCTATTTCGGGGAGCATTTGGAGGCTGGCAATATCGAGAAGAAGCATGTTGGGTGTTGATGGTGCTAGTGCTGCAGCTGCTGCTTCCTTTGGGGAGACCAATCTTTCCATAGTCGGCAATGATTTGAGAGATGGGCTTGTGTGTGACAGGGTCGATTCCCATCTCACGGAGCTTCTTTCGTAGCTTGGTGTTCCAGTGGTTCTTGACATCATTATCAGTTCGTCCGGGCAACTGTGCAGCGATTATAGACCACCTGGGAATCAATCAAGATATTAACTAATTTCCATTATATTTTCTGGATCAAAATCAGTCATCTAAAGAAATGGTTTCAATTCAAGTGGAAGGCTAACCTTGGCCACCCTAGAATGGATAAGAAAAATTACCAAAAACGAAAAAAACTCTAAATCATTGACAGAAATGGTGCGTTTGTGTGAGAGGGATAGAGAGAGAGAGCGCGCGCGCATGCCGCAAGCACTTTTAACTGAAAAACAAACGTCACGGGACGTTAATCATGTTATAATATAGTCTCTTGCGGATATTTTCCCCCCGATCACATGCCATCATCATCATCACGACACCATCTCGACTTTTGCAATTTTGCACAACGAAAAAAAAGGGTAGGTGGGCAATCATATATGGATGCATCTTAATTAGGTCGATCAAGACGGACCAATTGAGTCACCAAACCAACTGAGAAAATAACATCATCTGATTTTCATCGTCTTATTTGGACCAATCCGACATCCTCACATAACAACTCTAACCATTAGATATAGGCACACAAGACTCCCGAAAAAAAAAAAGGTCAAAAAAGAAGGAAACAAATAGAGACAGGAAAACAGCCTTCTTTTGTGTTGCACTTTGAAAGCAAGGAATCAGACGGACTTTGTTGAAGCACATAAGAGACTTTAATCAGAGTACTGAAGAGATAATAGGCAGAGAAGGCTGGACAGAGTGAGTAGTGGAAGAAATTAAGGACCTTAAGCCAAGCTGAAGGCTCCAGTGAGAGACCTCACCTGCTTCCTATAACGGCATGAAGGTTTACGATCAGTTGCTCTTCCTCCGGGGTAAAGCTCTCATGTTTTAGATCAGGCCTCAAGTAATTAGTCCACCTCAATCGACAGCTTTTCCCACATCTTTTCAGTCCTACAGTCAACATCCAGAAATACAAAACGATAGATTCTTCCAAAACATGCAGGGAGTGGAAAAAGAAGGAAGCTAAAGGAATATATCAAGTACTGGAAATAACATCCTAACCTGCCTTCTTAGGCACTGCTGTCCAATTACCAGTTCCATGGGTAGATATGTAAGCAAGTATCTTGGCATCTTCCTCAGCAGTCCAAAGACCCTTCTTCACGCTCGACTTATCACAGCATGGAGGGCGTCCCATCTATGAAAAATGCAACAAGAACAAAGAAACCCAATAGAGAAATTTATGAAAGCAATGCAAATGAAGATGCCTTCAGCCTAATTCATAGAATTGAACGGGGTGGCTGGATTCAGATTTCATCATACAATGTGAGAGGTTTTCTTGGTGACTACTCCTCTTGTCATTCTAGTTTGCTTGTTCGAGAGGAGGCGAGAAATGGCATTTGGAAGTTCTTTTCTTTTAAAAAAAAAAAAAAAATTGGGAAGGCAAGAAAAGCATGAGATTGATTAATTCCATTTAACTAAAACGGCGTGACTAACATCGCCTCTTCAAAAACAGTTATGGGAGGAATATGAAATGCTCATTCATCTCTCTTTTGTTATCACACCTTATATGCTTGAAACCCAAGAGCATCGATAGACATTCAGGTTTAAGTAGGGTGGATTATTTGGTTATGCTTAGCTATTATTTTAGGCATCACCGTAATCAGTTTATACAATATTTATGATTAGATGCATGCACGCCAACCTTATGTGATTGCGTTCATCCTTTTGGGGTTAGGCTGAGAGGAAGAAATTAAATGACATGAGAAGATATGAGGCCTTATTCATGAGAGAGAGAGAGAGGGGAAAATTCCGTTAAGAAGATGACACAATAGTTTATGCGTGATAGTACCGTTGCCTTTTGTGCTTGATATACATGCATGCACGCAAAACGTCAGCTTGGGCCATGCATGAAGAACTGATTCAATAAATCGTTTTTTACGGGTATTTAAGCTGGCAGAAGGTGGGAAATGGAAAGAAATGAGAACAGATGTATGATGTGATAAAAAATAAAGTAAATCGTCGCATTATAGTTAGGAAGGATTTCGTATAAAAAGATAGAGAATAATCACTACGAGTATAACTAATAATAAGATTAAAAAATAAGTAGATTTTTTCATAGATGGACAATTGGATGGGCTAACTTTTGTTTTCGCTTTTTGGTAATGATACATTGGAGACATTTTCTGCTTTGTCCGATTTTTGAAATGCTTGTCTGCTCTCGTAATGTCGAATTGTTGATTTTGCGAGGTCTAAATTATTCATTTTGTTGAAATAATGTTTTAAGTATTGCGATTACAAATACTTATATTTACGGAGGTAGTTGGCTCAATGCACCTGGATGCATACATCCATTTTTTGAATTTTTTTTAAAAATTTGTTTACACAAATATTAATCTAAGTGTATTTAACATTCGTATCAAGTTTTATCAATTTTGGAGTTTTTTTTTCAAATTTTTAAAAATCAATAGCATTTTAGTAATTTTAAATTACTAAAAATACCATAGATTTTTAAAAATCCAAAAAAAAAACCTAAAAATCTTCAAAATTGGTAAAAATTGATATACATATTAGATACACTTATATTAATAGTATCATGAAAAAAGTTTCAAAAGAAAATAAAAAAGGGCGAAATGCACCCAAGTGCGTTAAACTAGGCTCCTAGAGGATGTAAGAGAGGTGAGAATTAGAGAGAGACTCCTAGAGGATGTAAGAGAGGTGAGAATTAGAGAGAGAGGTGAGAATTAGAGAGAGAGAGAGAGAGAGTTAGTTGTAGTTGGAATAGAGTTGTATCTCAAGTGGAAGATTCTCTTCTCCTATTCCAGATGGTGTTTTATGGGTATATACTCCTCTTCAGGGGGAAGCATGGTGAAGTCATTGCTATGTGGTCTAACTTAATAAGAGATGTGTTACGGGACATGGTTATGCAATGGCTAATTTGGTGAGCATGAACAGCATGGATGACATTGTAGCTATGACTCAATATAATGTTGGATTTGCAGGTGGCATTAGTCTAAATGTCATAGGGGGATCTACACAACACCCCTCATACACAAACATTATGTTGAGTTAAGGTTGGACTATTTTTGGTGAACATAAGGGGTTCAAGGTGTTTTAGTTTTTTCCTGTAGAGGGCATGCCCAAAATCATGGGCAAGAATTAGCAGACATTTAGCAATTAGACAACTAGATATTTTTATTTTAGTTGCATTGACAAAGAAAAATGTTAGAGCAGTAGCCTAATTGTAAAAGGCAAGTAGACGACACCTTCAACTTTTGCTTCATCACTTGTAAAATTGATCAAAAGCCCTTATGTGGCTGCAAATTCTTTTTTGAGAAGGCTATTTTGTTAAATGCTTAACAAAAAATAATGTGAACAAAACTTCACATATTGATTATGATTTTACAGGCTAACCAATTCAAAACTGAAGTAATTATCATGACGGCACCATCATGAGGAGTTAAATCATTACTTTATTGCATTGAAAAGGCCTGGGATGGTTTAAGATAGGGCTTTTTGTCTAGTGCATTGTGTTAGTGAGCATATGTTCTTTTATCAATCTTTGTAGCTCCTACACAAGCAAGTCGACTATGAATAGTGTGAATGACACAATGTGTAAGGAATTTGCTCTATTTTCATCCTTAATAAACAACTATATGCTGAAATCTATATAGGGGAACTTCTAAACGTCTTCAAGTTCCTTCACAAATTGGGTGAGCTACCCTTTCAGTGTTAATTCTTCAATCTCATTCTTAAGTTGGACACAACATTCGGTGGAGTGTCCATGATCTTCATGATATGTGCACCACCAAAATGTGTCTCTTTGCTCAGGGGTGACTTCATTTGATTTAGGCATTTTAGGATTCTCTTGTCTCTAATTGCGAGGAAAATCTTATCCTGCATACTTGTTTATGGAGTATAAGTTTCATATCTTATGGGGCGAGAGGAGGATCCAACTTCTTTCTTTCCTTACTTTCCTTGGAGCCTTTGATTCGAGGTGTTACATCACTTATGGGCTCATTCTTTCTTAGCAAATGTCGCCGCTCTAGTTTTGTTCGATGATTATTTTCATTGGCATTCATGCACTTATTCACTTTAAGGAATAGATTAACTACTTTCTTTTATTCCTTTTCTTCAAATCAATAATAAGCTTTCCTAGACAAAGCCTCAAAATAAATGTAGGTTTTGGGATTTTTAGGTGTTACTCCTTGAATCTATGTTACTTACTGATCAAAACATTGAATGTACCTCTTAAAGGCTCTAAATCTCCTTGTTTTATTAACTTAAAGTTAGATGGAGGTTGGTATGGACAACTTGGCTAATGAAATGCATTAGAAAAATGCTATCTAGCATTTCGATTGATGTTATGGTAGAAGATGACAAGCTACGAAACCTAGATCAAGCATTTGTTTCTAAAATTCTAATGAAGACCTTACATATTATTTTATCTGATAATCCTAATAGATCAGCATGGATATAAAAAGAATTTAGATAATCTTGTAGGTCAACCTAACCATCAAAAAATTTCATGATAACATGCTTAAACTTAAACAGTAATGGTTCATTGATGATGTTATTAATAAAAGACGATTGGCCCGTAGTTTAGAGTGTTGTTTGGAATTAAGGATAGCCCATACTAGGATTGAAGATGACGTTATTGCCATTTATGCGAATAGATGCTCCAAGAATCAAGGGACATTTGTAGAGAGTAAGAAGATGTCCATGCTGCTTGCAACTATTCCACCTATCCTATTAGGGATATGATGACCGATTGAAGTTCCTTTTGAATGATTTATCCATGATGCTCATCTTAAGTGATATTATTTCTAACATTGCTAATGCCTTTGTATTAGCATTTTGGTTATTTCCATTGTGATACCCAAACCCAAGTAAGGCTTATATATATGCAATTGGCATATAAATATGGATCATGTATGATTTAGTGAAATTATGAATGATTTCCTTTGCAATATTGATTATTTATTGCAATTAGGGCAAATGGCTATGAATGATATTTATAAGCCAGTATGTGTCAATGTGATTAAAGAAACCTAATGAGGATTAGCAAATGTGAATATATTGAGGATAATTACCTCATATGTTATGGTTTAATTAATGGAGATTATGTTGATAATTATGGAGTTAAGGTAGCAAATGCTAGAAAATTCATAACTCGACGCCGATAAGGCGGATTAAGATGAAAATTGAAAGGTAAATACATAATTTTGTGCTTAATCTTATGGAAAGGTTGGATTATGAAAATATTGATGAAATTAGGGTGAAAATCGATCATCACCATCAAAATTCAAAGATGGTTTCAAATGATTATAACTTGAGCTAGAAAAGTCAGATTGAAATGAAATTTGTAATGAACAGATAAAATTATGAGATCAATGCAATGAGAGGCTTGGATTAAGCTAATGATGATGGGATCATGGTTGCACAAAAAAAGGTATATACCATTGACTTTTGTGCACCATAAAGTAAGCTCTCATTTATGTAAAAGTTAACGTGATTAATTAAATAATTAATGACATAAATAAGATGTCAAAAGGAGATAATTACACATGGGTTTTATGAATTATTTAAAATGACAAAATTCATGATAAAATCAAGTGATTAATGACATGATTTAAGGAGCTAATGAGCTAGCTCAAGTTAGGTAATGTAGGTGTCATGGTGTGGACGGCTATAAGTTCCAAAAATGGATTTTTTGATTATTTTTAATTATAAAATACACACCTAAGTCAACTAGAGAATTAAGGTAAATAAATGAGCATTTAAAATGGGTAGAAAATTTGGACCGAAAATGCCATAAGGTCAGTGGGAAGTGGACATTTCCACATGGATAGCAACATGGAGGCTTGAAGTGGTGCACATTCAAGCTGTGTTTGGGATTTTTTAATAATTTTTTAAAAGGATAATTGGACCCCTAAATGAGCTCCTAGTTAGGGTGATTAATTGTACATTAATTAAAGCTGCGATTTTACGAAAAAAATTGCAAAAGGGGCAGCTGGATATGGACGTGATCACATGGACAATAAATGGATAGCAAGATAAGTGGACGTCCAAGGCTGCATATTTGATTTTTATGATTTTTTTAAATATGCTAAATGGTCCCCTAACTAGGCTATTAGCTAGGGTAATTAAATACCCATAAATAAAAGATAAATTAGGTGTAGAAAAATGCAAAAGTTGCTACTGAAATGGATGTTGAACTGTGGACAGCTTGATGTCCATTAATGATATGGATTTTTGTTAGATTTTTAATGGATAATTATCTAATTTAAATGGATGATATTTTGCCATGTCAGCAAAAGGTGATAAATATGCTTTAATTAGTTGCTAATTGATGTGGCAAATGAGTCCCACAAAGCTGGAAAATCCAGCTTATATCAAGGAGTGCACATCCATTAGGTGAATGGTTAGAGAGAGAAAAATTAAGAGGAAAAAAAAACCCAAGTAAGACAGCAGTTGCACGTTCCCATTTTCCAGCAGCAAGGAAAGGAAGAAAAAAAGGAGAAAAGAGAAGGAAAAAGGGGAAGGAAGAAGAAGGAGTCAAGCTAGAAAAGATGTGTTCAAAGTTGATTCAATTTCAAGTAAGTATACCTTATGAATTAAGTTCTTTAAAACATAGTTCTTCACCTGAACTTATGAGTCATGAATTTGATTCATATTGAACCCTTAAAGTATGATTCATGATGCCCTTGATTAGGGTATTGATTAAGGTTTGAATGAAAAGAATTAAATCATGGGTTCAAGAAGGTGAAAATGGTGATTAAGGTTGAAAACGGGTTGATAATCATGGCTGAAATTTTCTTAAACCCATATATGATGTTGCTGTTTTGATGTGATATTATGATTACATGATGATTCATGATATAATGAATTACATATGTTGATTTGGGTATAAGTTATGAATTTTAAAAAGAATGAGAATTAGGGTTTCATATATGACTTGATTTCCATGTTTCTATATTAAAAATGATATATGAATTATCCAAAATGATTTAAGGATGATTAAGAGGGTAAAATAACCTAGATATAGAGTACTTTGGATGTTCAAAATGGGTTGAGATGATTTGCCCTAAATCTGATTTTAAGGGTATGTATTGGAACGTCCAAAGAGGGTGCAAAAGGGGACCCAAAACGTGTATGGAAATTACTGTAATGCAAACAAACGAATTTTTTGATTTTAAATATGTGTTAATACCCTAAATTTGGGTTATAAAAATCATGATTCATTTCTGGAATTTATGGATTAGAAAACTATTTTAATTTAAGTGTCAAAAGAGGTGTTGAAAGGATGAAAAATGAGTCCCAAAGTTGCTTTTTTGGAACCCTATGATGAATGGATTAAAAATTTTAAATTAGACCCTAAATTAAATTTTAATTAATGGGTTTAATCATGCTAATTAAGAAGACAAGTTTCCGTGTTGAAAAAGTTTAGGAAACACATAAATTATGTGTTGAGAAATGGACATGTATGGAGAAATAAGCATGAGAAAAGGATAAATGGTTTATATAAGTTGTTAAAATGTAAAAATGCATGAAAATATGAGGAAAAATTTTGGATTAAGGTACTATTTTAGTAAATAATGATAATCTCAAATTTCGAGATTATTATATGATGCCTAAGTTATTAACTAAGTGCTTAAAATGAGCAACATTGTATGAAAAATGAAAAATATGTTAAAAATAATAAATGGAGGTAATGAACCTCCAAATAATGATTTAATGAATGATTATAACATGTATGCAAGTTTACCCTATATAAGGGTATTAAAAATGAATGAATGAAAAATGTGATGTATAGGATATGTTGATACGTATGAACACCCACTTGTCTTAAGCTAGTGTAATGTAAATCTAAATAGATTTATGTAGGTTGGAAAACCTAAGGGATATAAGCATTTAAAGTTGATATGAATAAATGAAATGTTATTTTAATTTATCTAGGCAAAGGCAAGGAAAAGAATGGAAGAAAATGATTATGGTGATCTCAGGTAAGCAAGCGAACTTTTCCAATTTTTGATTTCTACTTATGTATTGGAATGGTTTAAGATGTTATGTCGATGCTTTTATGAATGTTTTACAAGAGGGCAAGCACAAGTTTGAAAATGTCGGCTTTAATGAAAATTCGTAAGTTTTGGAAAAAGATGGCTTTAATGAAAAGCCTTAAGGTTTGCTTCATGGGAACCAAGCAACATTTTTTTTAGATAAAGATTTTATCACAAGTGCTTCCAAAGATTGGGAATACTTTATGTTAATGAATTTAGGAATTTGCTTATGAGTAAGCAAGTTCTCCATGATGATAATTTGTGATAAAAAATTATGTTTATGAAAGAAAAAGGAAAAAATGATTTGATTTATGGAAAAAGATTGATTTTTCTATATTAGGATATTTAAATATAAACAATGATTTGGACATAGTCCATATGTTTTGAAATGATATTCGAAAAAGTTTTGATTTCCTTTAGATAAGGAAATCTATGTTGACAATGTCTTGAAAAATATTTATACGGATGTTGTTTAATGGGATTTAAGGATGACCAACCCACTAAGTTAGTTTCATAAAATAGTTTAATTTCGGGTTGCTAAAATGGCATACAAAAGACTACGCGAGCCCCTCTCTATAAAAAAATGATAAGATAGATATGTGGACAAGGACTGGATTTTTAGAGTGCTTGGGAAGAGGATAGTACAATTGCATAACTTTTGTGAGCAAAAAGCTCCGAAATGGAAACCAATAAAAGGCTAGGAAAAATATATGATTTATTCTTAAAAATTCAAAATTTTTAAAGTTATTTTATTATAAGGGTTTTAAGATGTATTGTTTTTCAAATATTTCAAATATTTATCAAAATGTTTTACTCAAAATACTTCTAAAAGAGTTTAAAGAAGGTCATCCTAAAACTAGATTTTAAATGACAACTTGTTTAAAGTGGGTGCGCTCAGTTTACAAGTTTACACGAACTGCGATCTGTGATGTTCTTTTCAAAAATAATTTTTAAAGATACAAACTTCGGTCTGTGATGTTTTTTGAGTATGGATGCAGACTGCGGTCTGTGATCCCAGTTTAAAAAGACACGGGCTGCGGTCTGTGATACTTTTAACCAAACGGACTGCGGTCTGTGATCAAAATGTATGGTGCACCAGTATAAGGAATAAGTCGGTTGTAGAGCACGGTCGGAGATGGACTGGGGCCCACTCTACATATGGCCAAATCGCTAAGGGATGGCAGGAGGCCGTGGCGCCCTCCCTGAGATGGGAGCAGGATGAAGAAAATAGACGCCTGGTTAGTCTCTTCCAAAAGGTAGAATGATTACTTGCTAAGTATCACTACTGAATGAGGAGAAATGTATTTGCTTATGTTTTGCTTTTAAAAAGCCCAAAGATTGGGACACGAAAGTATTTTTATGAAAAATTATCCTATATAGGATTTTATGAACAATTATAAACATGATGCCCTAAGAGCAGGGTGTTTTACACAAAAAGTGTAATTAACAAAGATGAAAGGAAATATTTTCTATGCAAATGCTTTTAAGAAAACGGATTATGAATTTTATATGCCTTGTTTGCTATAAACAAGCCCCAAGACGGGGATTATGAAAAGGATTTATGTCAAACTTGGTTTTAGACATAAGAATGTCTATTTCCAAAGGGATTAAATGAAAAGTGTTTATGGACATGAGAATGTCCATTGCTAATGAGGTTATGAGAAATGTATTTTAGGACATATGAATGTCCATTATCAAAAGAAGTTATGTCAAAAATATTTTTGGGACATCAGATGTCCCTTGGCTAAAGGAATTGAGAATGAAAAATATTTTTGGACATAAAAATGTCTCTTACCAAAAAAGGCTTATGTGAATGATGTTTTAGGACATGAGAATGTATTTCTCTAAAAAGGATTTATGAGAAAAAATATTTTGGATATGAAATGTTCACTGGCAAAATATGGTTTTATGTAAATGTCTTGGAACATTAGAAATGTTCACACAAGACCATAGAAAGTTAATTAAAAAGGGTAAAATGCATATGTTTTTCCTTAACAAGCACAAATGTGGCTTGTAAATGATTTTTAAGAATGATATTTATGAAAATGTTCTAGGACATAGAATTGTCCTTATGAACAAAGGATTTTATGACAATGTTTTAGGACATATAGATGTCCTCAAGTAAAAAGGTGTTTAAGATGTTTAAGGAAAATATTTTTAAAGGAAGTCTTTCCCTAAAAAATAAAATTCTTGCTTATTGAGTTGTCCATCACGTTTTGTTTTCCTAAACCTGAGACAGTACCAGGAAACTCAAGAGGTTGCGAACCTAAGCAGGAGAAGAGAAGATACGTGATGATAGCCATGTAGGCTATAAGGAATAGGATAGCATGGTTTAAAGTTCTAAGGTATGTTAATGTATTTGTGGACTTATTTAGAATTCTAAGTCCTATGTAATTCAATGATTGAATGTATGAATGTAAAATGTTAGGATTAAGTCAAGAAGACTTTCAATGTAGAAAAGCATGATGAGGTGCTATGATTAATATATGCAATTTATTACAAGTGTATTTTCGCTTGTATGATGAATGATGTGGAATGTAAAAAAATGAAGATGATAGATAAAAAAAATTGGACGAGATCCAATTAAGAACCTGCCGCGTGATCAGGGCAACAATCCTGATTCACATTTACCAATCAATAAGATCTTGAGGTAAGGATGTGACGTCTCGGTTTGGGGCGCCACAACCATCAAAGTGAGGATGTTGACCATTTTACTTAGGAGAAATATTGTTATTGGATTCATCTTTCTCACTGTGGTTAGAGCAAGCATGAGAACAAGATACAAGAGCAAGAAATGAAAAGAAAGATGGATCCTATAGATGACACCAAGTAAAGATTCAAATATGTATAGAGGGGTGAGAATTAGAAAGAATTGTAGTCAGCATATGTTGGAGATCCCATTCTAATATCCAATGTGGAGTTTTATAAGTATAGGGGGCAGTGTTGGTCCCGAGTTAATGACAATTACCCAAGAGGGGAGGGGTGAATTGGGTTCTTAAAAATTTATAACTTAAACAGAAACTTTACCTCGGATTAATCTAGTCCCCTTAATGAAGAAACGAAATGGAAAGCAATTATAATATAGAGAGCAGAAATATAAATCAAGCACACAAGATTTTTATAGTGGTTCGGGCAACCTCCCTAATCCACTCTTCCAAGCTCACACTCCTTGTGACTTGGGTTCCATTATTGTATTCTCTCAATACAATTAGAGTCACTGCTCTCTTCTAGATTCCAGCTCTAGGGGACCTCAACACAGCACAGCACAGGTAGGTGATGAGTTCTACTCCAATCACACACTGTCTTACTTACACTTGATCTTAGTTCCTCAAACTAAATCAAGTTCAATACAAACAAATGAAATAACAAAAGAAGTCTACACTTTACAGAAGTGTAGAAGCAATTTGGCGCAGAGAAGAACTCGTAATGTAGGCTTTGAAGATTCAGAAATTGGGCTCTTGCAGTTTGAAGCGAAGTTCTTCCTCTTTGAATGGCTTGATCTCTTTAGAGCTCTTGTAGATGTGAGTTAAGCACACTTAATGATTCTCAGCTACTTCCCTCGTCCACCATGAATGCCTTTTATAATTTTGGAGGGAATCCGAACGTTAGAAGGTAGGTGGCGTGCATTTAATGCGCCAACGTTCGAATAAATTCCGACCGTTGCGACCCAAGTCGCAGGTGGGGTCGACTTCGGATGCGACTTCGCCCAAGTCGCAGATGGAGTCGACTTCGGGTGCGACTTCGCCTCTCCGTCGCAACTTCAAGTTCCAGGTCGGGTCGACTTGGGTATCGACTTGACCCAAGTCGCAGGTGAAGTCGACTTCGGGTGCGACTTCACCTCGGCAGGATGCTTGATGAACTTGAAATCTTGGAATGCTTGGTTCCTTCATTTCCTTTTGGATCATTGTCTTCTTTTTGACTTGCTTTTGTTTGCTCTATGTCTTGTAAGCTTTGAATCTAAGTAGTTTTGAACCACATGATTTTGAATAACTTCTTTCTATGCATCATGTTTTGAACTTGGATTGATCTTCATGACTTGAGTTTCTTCATCTTTAAATATGCTTGAATCTTTGTCTTGGACTTGAGAAACTCATGTTGATAATGATCTTTGTATTCTTGATTTGGATTTGGGGACTCTTCATTTGTTCTTGAAAAATAATCTTGAATCTTCATCTTTTGAAGTTTGAAAGTCTCAAGTCGAGGATGGAGTCGACCTTGTCTGCGACTTCGCCTAAGTCGCAACTGGAGTCGACTTCGTTTGCGACTTTGGCATTCTTCCATCCCAAATTCAGCTCTGGAGTGAATCTCCCGACTGAATTCGATGCTGGAGTCGACTTCGTTTGCAACTTGGCTTCCCAAGTCGCAAGTGGAGTCGACTTGGCCTGCGACTTCACTTCTTCTCCCATTTTCAACTCTGGACAGATTTGGCTTCTTGAAGTCGATCTTGAGGTCGACTTGGGGAACGACTTGGCCTTTCATGTTCTATTTTCTTCAACCGTATATACCTTAAACATTTCCACAAACATGTTAGTAGCCCAGACTTACTCAAATTGATTTGTTTAATCATCAAAACATAGATTTAACTTGTTTTCCACATATTTCCAACAGGCAGCATAGTGAAATTATTGTTATATGGTCCAACATATCAGGGATGTATTATGGGATGTGGTTATGCAACTATTAATTTGGTGGGCATGAATAGCATAGCTAACATGGCAATTATAACTCAGTGTAGTGTTGGATGTGTAGGTAGCATTAATGTCTAGGTGTCATAGGGGGATCTACATATTGTAATAATCCAAACTCAAAATTTTGACCATTGACTTTCTCACATGAAAGGTTGAGTTTGCTGAGGTGACATTTTTAATCTTCATCATTGACTTTTTGACCATCTAAGGTGTTATATTAGTTCTCTATGTATTAGTTTGAGCTTTGACTTATTGACTAAGTTATTTTGAAAGGTAAAGTATTTTAAATCAACTTACAATATCATTTAAATAAATTAATTTTGATTTAAAGAAATAAAATGTTGAGGAGTTTAGTTAGCTCAAACTCTTCGCATGTGGTTGAGAGATTATAGTTTTAACTCGTAGTTTGTAAAAGCGAAATAAAAATAGAAACAATATTTTTATTTTCCAATAAAGTGATGCTGGGCTATAAATAGATAAGAATTAGATTAAATTTAAACTGTATGAAGTGAGTTATACAAGTTTAATACAATAATAGGAAAAAAGAAGAATAAGATATAAAGACACTGTGTCGACGGAATGAAGATGGGGAAGAAATTATTTATAGAAATTTCTTCTGTTTTATGTGAATCTGTATTCCTGAATACATTAATGTGAAACTATAGAATGTAACAACAACTACCCAAGCCCCATAAGCCAAAATGTAAAGCTTCGATGCATAGGTTATTTTACCTAGGCTTTAACTAGTCAAATTAGAAAGTCAAGATTCTCACAATTATTAATATTACTTAATTTTTTTAAGAAATACTTTAATTGTTAAAAACCTTTTAAGAAATATTAGTGTGCTCATTCCAAAATATATAAAATGTATGATGTCTTATAAAAATATTAATGACAATGGACTTAAATATTATCCACTTTTTCTATGATTACTTTTATACTGTAACATCTACTAAACAATAAAGTTGGAAATCTTCATAATATATTTTATGATATTTTCTTTGTATGTTTTACAATAATATTTAAAACTTACATTTTTGAGGATTTTTAGTATGGCCTAACTTCCTACTTTTCATGATTTCCAATAGTTTATTAAGTTTGTTATTTATCTTCAAATAGAAGATACATTTAATTTAGAGAATTGTGATACTTTCTATCCATGACAGTGCTAAAGCTTATCCATCTTAACTTTAATTCATTTAATTCCCTTTACATTGGTGATTTGCTAACTAAGGATTTCTTCCAATTAAGACAAGGCACTATTTGATTGAATTAGAGAATTAAAGCCGCTAACTGCTAGGAATGGTCTCCATCACAGTGAAATCCTTCTGATTTGTGTTGATTTAAGTTGAGATTTTCAAGATTAAAATATATAATATATTATATCAATAATATGTATAACATCTTGTAGCGTAGGATTAACATATTCAAATAATTAACCTTTGGTCATGGGATCAAATTTTGTTGTATAAATTTTTTTTCCTTCCAGCATGTCTTCTTTCTTACAGTAATTTGGCACTTAGACAAGTCATTTCCTTACACACCATGTAAGAGTAAGTAGAAGGATAGTTTATTTATAAGTTGTTGCTAGCCTTTCCTATAAACTCTTTCATCCTTAGAGACTAGCACATGCAAATGACTCAATCGTGCTCACATTGATCCAAAAGATTGTGTCAACATAAAGAATTTCCCTCCAAGCAACATGTCTAGGAAGGAAATTATTATAGAACACACTCTTCTGGTGTCTCCACTAAGACATCTCCACTCCTTGTCATATGCAAGGAACAACTTTTTCCAATTCTTTGTCTTATCTAGGGAAAATTTTGTCTCGTTCTATTTGCGTGTTTGTGTTTATCTGTAAGTGCACTGATTGTGGATTATAGTATTTAATTTGATCAATTCCATACAAAATGTAGGACTTTAGAATTTACTAAGTTAAATACTTTATATTGAATCAAGAAAGAAAAAATCAAAGAGAGTAGAAAATAAAGAGCAAGTCTTAATAGCACCAAACAATAATTAAAATTCAAGGGATGAGACTATCTAAGATCTAGAGTTTCACATGTGACATTTTGCATGGGATAACTGATTTGCTTGTTTAATTCAAATAAGTGATGTTAAAGGAGAATAAAACTTGATTTAATCATGCATCCTCTCTCGAGGTACACGAGCCGTATTTTGATCTTTTTAAACATCTACTTTCATTGGATTAAATTAATTAAAATTTATTTAATTCTATGGTAGTTCATACAAGTTCTCAAGGTTATCATGCCTATTCTTATGTTCTAGATTTTCATATTTAACATCTCGATTATCATATATAAAATTTTCACCTAATATATAAAATCATGTCATAGTGTAGGCTCATACATAAATAAAGTATTAAGATCACAGGATATCAAATTAAGACAAATTATCCTTCATAAATAACAAAAACTAAGTTACCTGTATAGAGTTCACATGCTATATCCTAAACCCTAGATTATAGGTTTAGCTGGACATGTTCTTAATGAAATTAAAACAAAAAATAATATTACGCTCAACATCCATTAATAACAAGTCAATCAAATCAGAAGGAAAGAAATCTTTTTGGATGGAGTGCTTCAATGGTATCTTGAACGGCTCTAAAGAACGTGCTTCCTTGCTTCTCTCATTGGCTCTTGACTTTTCTCTCTACACTTGACCTTAACCTTAGCTGAAAACGTATTCTAAAAGTCCCTCGCTTTGTGCATAATAAGTGTTTATATAGTCAGCACTTCAAAATTACGTGCGCAAACTAACGCACAAGCTACGCATAGAGGGAGACACGATTCAAACCATGTTGGCCCCTTGAGCTAGAGTTTTTACTGTAAGACTTGTAGTCTTCTGACCCAACACTTTTTGAACCATAATGAAGCTTTTTTTGACACATTTTAAACCATTTTGCCTACCGTTTTTCTTCAATTGTGCATCTTGATTTGCATTTAGATCCCAATTTCCGTCTTAGCTTTTTAGATCATCATATTCGACACTAATTTTGCGACTATTCCACTTGCTTGGACAAATAGCACCTCTAAATCAGCTATTATTCAACATAAAACATGATCTAGCAATTGAAAACACTCAAAATATAGGGTATAAAAGTGACAAAACAAATCCCCCTCCCCCACTTTTTGTTTGTCCTCAAGCAAATTTAGAGTCAAATTAAACCAAATCAAAATCAAGACTTTAACAGCCATAAGCAATGCGAAAATAGATTCTTGTGTGAGTCGAGATCATAATTAAGCACACCAATCAATAGGATTAAGAATCAAACATCAATTTACTCAATGAGGCTATTAAACAAAAACTTCTAAGCATCACGCTTATAAAAAATTCTAGCAAAATTCTGTCTCACTCAACTAATATTGTACATGCTGCCACTTTTGTAACTTTCTAACATCGAGCGTTAAATATTTTCAAAACAAAACTCTTGACTCTCTTCGATAACTCTCCCCTATCTATCTTTATTATTTCAATGCACATATTTAAATAATTAGAACTTCTTCTGAAGGTAGTAGTGCAGAAAAGTACAAGAAATATTAGAGGTTAAGAAAATTCTTAAAAATTAAATTACCTCACATATATTTCAACAAATTCTAGTGTATAAAAATTCTCCACCAACTCAGTTGACTTATGCAGAGAATCCTAAGGTCTTTATATGGTAAAGTGCTAGGTTCTAGTAAAAAATATCAAGGCTCAAAATTGAACCATCCTCGGATTGGTTTGAGCCTATTATGCATAGCCCCCACACTTAATCTTTTCTTTATTTTCTCAGCTTATTATTACTCTTGGCTATTTTAAAAACTAAGTCCAACTTGATTCCCTCACTATATTTTAGTATATCTGGGAAAAAAAATTTAATAAGTATTTCTCAATAATGCACAAGCTATATCGTTACCTTAATTCCTGTTATGCTGAGAGCTCAAAATATAAATTCAAAGACGATTCAATTCAAACATTGAGAAATAAGAGTCAAGAAAAAATTCATTTTTAATCTCAACATGCGGAAAACAAAAGATAATTCATTCAAAATTAGGTTCATTATCAAACAAAAGAATGTCTTCATCATTTTTTTAGAAGAGTTCAGTCAAGCATTAGTTTTAAAAACTTTTAAATTCCAGATTGAGACCTTCATGTACAAGAGGAATCTAAAAAAAATACCTCAATAAGTTCATAAGTCATGTGTGTATTAAAACTTCCTTTTACAAATTGGAGAGAATTACTCTAAATTTGAATAAAGTAGAATTAGTGTCCTTATATACCTATTTTGTCAAGTGATTTAGGACAAATATATGGGTATTTTCAATAAATGCATGCTCAAAAAGCAAATTTAACATCTCACTGAAGTCCATTCACATCTTCTTTCTCTTAAAATTTACAAAAGTCTCAACATATCAATCATACACAGCTCAAAATTCAGAAATACTAATCTTGGTTTGCTTAAGGAAATCTTTCTCATGTTAGTGCCAATGCATATTTACAAAACATACCATCAATATATGCTAATGAAAATATTCCAAAGGAATAATGCAATACATTAGCACCTCCACACTTAGAGATGATATTGTCCTCAATGTCAAGAACAATTTCTGTGTACTTGTCAACAATATAAAAATGCAAGCTAAACAAGATTCAAATGTGCATGTCCAAAAAAAAAACCAAAGATTCAACGATCAAAGTGGCATGTCCAAGAGTCAACAAAGTCTAAAAATAGTGTCTAGAGTTTACCTAACTAGAAAAGGAGATAAATAATCAATGCCTATTCTGAATGTCATTCATAACCTCCTCCAACATATCCAAATGGCCCTCTACTATATTGAATTGACTACCAATATATTCATGAAGATCTTATATTTGTTAAATCAACATATCTAGTTTTGAGTTGATTGATTATGAACTAGAGGGCATATCACATGAAGGAGGCAAAAACGTAACATTTGGAATAGGTAATTAGTATAATCGACCAACTCGTCAAGTAAATTATGCATAGCAGGTGGGGGTATGTTTGCTCAATTCTTTGATATGAATGAGCTAACTAGACTTTTTTAATGGCAACAAGCATAGGTAAGTCAATGCACTCATGTCCTCTAATGTCCGTGTGAACTACTACGTCAAAAGTGACACCACATAACTACTAACATAGAAATGATTCCCTAAACGCAGATCTTGCCAATTGCCTTGTGAGAAACTTATAAAAGATGCTTTAGTAACCAAAACCTTGAATTAAGCTTGATGCTTTCTCTCATAGTAGTCAAGAAAAATAGGTCTTGTTGGCTTATGACACCATGACTATCTCCTCTGGCAAAGATGAACTGGCCCATAAAAGAATTAAGGTACCTCAATGCATGGTCCCAGATCTAATAGAATTTAAAATTACTTGGATTTACTAGTTGTCTTCACCAATTTGAACATCCCCCAGGTCCTTTGTCAAAGTGTCCCACTCACCTTGAACAGAGAATCTATATTTGAGAGTTTACCATCCTTTATTTGGAAAACCAAATATATGATTGATTTGTCCTAGGCTCAAAGTGTGTTTTTGCCCCATCAGTCCAAATCTAATATTCTCATCTAAGTAATTTGGTGTTGGTAAAAGAGCTACCTCTAATTTGCTCAAGAATTCTAGTGCAATTCCAATGTAACCCAGCAATCTAGTTCGTGCAAACAAGTCCCATCGAATATTTGAGATGTATTGTTGAATTATCTCTGTTAATTCCAAATGTTCTAAGGAACTATCATTGATGTAGCGTGTGCAATCCATTTCTCAAAGTGCAAGGATGTTGTACCTGACGAGTTGCATATATATCTAATTTATTTGCTTGTTTTAGACGCAAGTATACATGTCGTACAGGTAATAAAGAGTAAATAGAGTGTTGATCTCATGATGACTAGGTTAAACTAATTATATCTTTAAGAATTTAATTGCATTGATGGAGAGAGAGAGAGTTTAAATGATTGGTTGAATGAAAATAAAGTAAAATGAGTTAAGGGCTAGTAGAATGAGGAGAATTAAGTAAGCATTCTTAAGGTTGATTGCAATAGAAGGGAAATTGGGAATCCTAGACTCTAAACCATATTAATTTGGCTCCTTTTTGCTTAGTGGTGTAGGGATTTACTAATCCAAGTTCATATGTCTTTATAGATTCCTTCCAACATGTATAAAGCTAATCTCACAATACCTTATTGCTATGTTCCCATGCAAACGAGTACAACGGGATTGATTTGCTCATAACCTAATTAAGATTGCATAGAGTTAAATGGTGTATTCCTATCCGTTTTAATAGTCCACCTTATTAAAGTTAGAAACATATGTCATACATGTGAATCTTGTCTAGAATCATCTCTTCCAAGAATGAATCTAACAATTAGATTATTTTACGAGGTAGCTAAGCTTGTAAAATGCATTAAACACTACATGTAAAGGTAAATCCACACATCACAAGGTTACTACAACTATATACTCGTATTCAAACCACAAGATAATATAGTTTAAGAGTTAAATCATCTCAATCTCCCATCCTTTAGAGTTTTAGCCCATGAACATGAAATCAAATTGATAATTGGAAAATTATAATATATTTTATGAGTATTTTATAATAATTCGATGGGTAATTAATTGAGTTTAATGTGAAATTTGATTTAAAATGTGTATTTACAACATTTGGGTACTAAATATTAATTTCAAGTTATTTAAATAATTTTTGTGATCTTTTTTACTTCAAATTATATTTTTATTTATTGCTATGAAATCAAAAGTGTTTGATATTAAAAATAATTGTTGCAATAATTGGGTTTCAAACAATTTTAATATATTAACCATCTGTTTATTAAATTGACGAATTAATAATTTAAAATTTTTCTTTTATGCAGGCTTGCAATCACCGCCCAAGCAGTAGGCCCCACAAGATCACTGCCTGAAATTCAAATCCAGCGGTTTACTTGCAACAGATATGCACCGTCGACCAGATTTTAGATACCCAATCCCAACCGTCCAGCAGCAAATCAATGCACATAATTTTCAAGCCATGCATGCGCCGAATCTTTGCCATCCAAAACTGCAGCCGTCCCATGCAATTAAAAGTCCAAATTAATCCACCGTCCAATGCAAATCAGCATATACTCCACCGCCCATCATGAAATATCAGCCATCGCATCAAGATCCAAGCCGTCCAAAATTCTTGTTTAAAATCCACCAGAAAATCTAGAAAATCCCAGCTGTTCCAAGCTATCCATGAAGCCGTCCATTTAATCTGATTGGGTTGATGATCCAAAGCAATCTACACCGTCCAAACAGGCAGAAAATCACATGTAGCAAGCAAACAAATCTTAGCCATTCAAAATATATGCAGATCCAGTACACCGTCCTTAAATTCATGCACCACTCAAGATTAACTGTTAAATTAGCACCATTAAATCTAGCCGTGGGTCCATTAGCTTATGCATAGCTAGCAAATTCTACCAAAATTTAAATTGCGCTCTTCTAAGAGGTTGCGAAATCTACAATAATAAAAGGAGAACGGACGGGCAGATTTAGGAGAGATTTTTGTACAGAAAAAATTCTCGCAAGGAATTTACAAAATAGAAAATAAGAGAGAAAATAAGGGAGAAAATTAGAGGAGAGATTAAAGAGAGGAGAAGTGAGGAGGAGAGCACACGGCGAGTTGCGTGGAGTGACTGATGCACCATCGGAGCTTCCGACCAATAAGCTTTTTTATCTTTTATCTTTTTTAATTTTAATTGTCTTGTTTAAGATGAGTTTGAATTTTAATTTTATTTTGGACTTAAACATGCTCGCGTAAGCCCTGAATCTAGGGTTTAGGATATAGCATGCGTACAATGTAGCGTGATATGTGGTTTTAATTTATTTATGAAGGATATTATTGTTACTTTAATATTTCGTGATTTTAATGCTTATTTTGTACATTGGCCGGTACTTTGATATGATTCCATATATTAGGTGATGGAACCGAGAGGTGGAAATTTAAGATATGTTAATCAAGATATTAAACTTAAAAATATAAAGACCATAAGAATAGACATAATGACATTAAGGAATTCTATAAACAAGCCACAGAATTTAATGGATTCTAATTAAATTAACCCTATGAGAATAAGTTGTTAAGAAAATTAGGATATGTCTTGTAGGTTTTGAGAGAAGATGCTAGGATAAATTAGGATTTTTTCTCCTTTAATAAACAATATCCGGATTAAATAATTATACTACCACCAGTTGCAAAATACGCATGGAAAATTCTAGACCATAGGTGCTCACATCCTTGTTTTTTACTACCCATCCTAATCTTCAATTTTATTTTTCCCCACTTTTCTACTTTTTATTCCATCTTATTTACTTTTTTTCTCTTTATATTTGACACGAAAGCGTTTAAAAGCAAAGTTTATAGTCCCAAATTCCCTATGGATTGATAATTCATATACTACAATCTACGACCTGTGCACTTACGTTGAGATTGTGAACAAGTATTTTGGTGTCATGCTGGAGAATTCAGCATTACTTTGAATTTTGTTATTAAACACTTTCTTCTTCCTTTTCTCTATTTATTCTCTTCTTTCTTCTTTATCTTTCTTATTTTCCTCTTTTCTTTTCCGAACCTAGTAGATGTTTTGCTCTATTTGTGTATGCACCCGCATACTCGGAGTTTTGCAAAACAATTAGCAGAAAAACTTTTGCTACTAATCCTGAAATTGAACGATCTTTCAAGAGAAGAGTTCATGAGTACAAAAAGCAGTAATCCTCGTAAGAAACCATGATGGACCACGCCAATCAAGTCCCACCACGACAAAAGTAGGAGGAAGGCTAAGCTGAGAATAATAGTCCTGCAATAAGGGTAACTCTTAGTGATCGAAACTGCCCAACCCTCAAGGATTTTGATCATGCATAGTGGAACCACAGATTGGTGCAAGAAACTTTGAACTCAAATCAGGGCTTATCCAAATGGTCCAACAATATCAATTTGCAGGATTACCATATGAAAACCCTAATATACACATCGCTAAGTTCTTGCTATTGAGCAACATAATAAAGGTCCAAGGAATTCCATGTGAGGTAATCCGTCTCTAACTCTTACCATTTTCTCTTCATGATAAGGCTAACGAGTGGTTCTTTTCTATGCCACCTGACACCTTCAATACGTGGGATGAGCTCTCTACTGCCTTCCTAGAGAAATTCTTTCCACCCATTAAGACTATGAAGATTAGGGATGAAATTAATCAGTTCGTCCAAAAAGACGGTGAGACCCTCTTTGATGCGTGGGAAAGGATGAAAGACCTACAGTGCAAGTGTCTACATCATGACATCCCTCAAGAAGATATCATAGAAAATTTCTTCAATGTATTCGATAGACCAACTTAGAGTGCCGTTAATTCTGCTGCTAGAGACCGATTCATGCAACTTACTCACGAGGAGGCTCTCGAACCCTCGATGATTTGGCTCTTTATGACTCCCAATACGACGATATTCAAGAACCCTCTCAGTGAGGCACTGTATATGATATCGAATCCATGAATTCTTTTTATGCTAAAATTGACCAGTTATTGCAACAAAAGAAGCAGGAATCCACGGACCGAAGTGCATCTTCTTCTTGACAAATTCCATATGAGATTTATGGAGCTTTACACTACACGTTTCAATATAGTTTTGTCATCCAAGACACCACAAGTGAGCAGGCTAATGCAATCAACAATTAGTATGATACTCGCACTTATGGTAATCCTTACTCAAACAACTGCAACCTTAGATGGGGAAACCATCCTAATTTCTCTTGGATAAATTAGTCAAACACCCAAAACTATGCTCAAAGTAATAAACCACCTGGTTTTCCAAGAAAACCTTTCAACTCACCATCATATCAAACTCAACTTGCTTTACCCGCACCACCTTTATCGCAATCATCTAATCCCTTAATTGATAAATTATTTGAAAGATTGTACCAAATGCTAACCTGCATTAATTTGCTTCAAAACTAAATTACCCAACAAGCCACCGCCTCTTCCTATAAAGAACAGCTCAAATTTCCTAGCTAGTCTGAAGTAAACCCAAGAGAACGAGTGCAAGCAGTCACTTTGTGAAGTGAAAAGCAGCTCAAACCAGCTCAACCATCTCAAATTGACACTAAAAAGGAGGCCAAACAGGTACAAGAGCAAGAAGAGGAGCCACAACCTGAGCCAGTGGTGGAAAAGTCATACGTCCCACCACCTCCTTATCAATCTCCTCTTCCTTTCCCTCAAAGGGAAAGATAGACAAAACTTCAAAAGTAGTCTGAGAAATTTAATTCGACACTCAAGGACCTATCAATCAGCGTGTCATTCATTGACATGATCTCTAAGATGCCAACTTATGCAAAATTCCTAAAAGAGATATTGTCCAACAAATGAAAGTTCGAGGAGCATGGAACCATTGCACTCACTAAAGAGTACAAAGTCATCCTATTAAAAAGCTTAAAGATCTTAGGAGTTTTTCTATTCCATGTGCTCTTGGGATTGGTCAAATCAACAAGGTGCTTGTGATCTCGGAGTCAGTGTAAGTTTGATCCCTCTTTCCATCTATAAAAAGTTAAACATGGGAGATCCAAAACCCACCTCTATGCCACTCCAACTTATCGATCGATCAATTAAATTTTCAGTCGGCATTCTTGAAGACGTACCTTTAAAAGTCGGCAAACTGCTCATTCCTATCAACTTTGTAGTCCTTAACATGGAAGAAGATCACTAAATCTCCATCATTCTTGGATGACCTTTACTAGCCACTGCTGGAGCCATCATAGACATCAAGAATAGTCAATTTTCTTTGACAGTTGGAGACGAAAAGGTGGAGTTCAACCTTTTTGAAGCCACAAAGCATCCATCAACCGACAATTCTTGCCTGTGAATCGATATCATCGATCCTCTGCTGATCATAGGAAAAGGCGACCCAATGGAGGTATACATCATTCAAGGTGGAATAATTGTAAATTCTAATCCTGAACTTTTTGCTTGTGTAGTGCTCTTGGACAAAAGCCCACTTATTTCATATGCCACCACTATTTCTAAAAATTTGGACGCGGAAGCCACCTTACTGACATCGATGCAGCCAAAAGAAGTAGCACCAGAAGTAGAACTTAAACCTCTTCCTAAAAACCTTAGGTATTCTTTCCTTGACCCTAACTCCACTTATCCTGTCATAATTAATGTTAATCTCTCTGAATCCCATCATAAGGCTCTTTTAACTGAATTGAGACAGCATAGGAAGGTCATTAGTTACCGCATTAATGATTTACCTGGCATAAGCCCTTCTTTATGCATGCATAGGATACTCATAGAAGATAATTCCAAAAATAAGCATTGAATCCCAAAGGCGTCTAAACCCAAACATAAAAGAAGTGGTAAAAAAGGATATCTTAAAGCTACTTGATGTCGGAATCATATACCCTATCTCAGATAGTAACTGAGTAAGCCCAGTACATATAGTACCAAAGAAAGGAGGTACGAATGTTGTGAAAAATGACAAAAATGAACTGATACCAAATAGGATAGTTACGGGCTGGCGAATGTGCATCAATTATCACAAACTGAACACGGCCACTTGAAAGGATCACTTTTCCCTACCTTTCATCGATCAAGTGCTTGAACGACTCACAAACCACTCCTTCTTTTGCTATTTAGATGGGTATTCTGGTTATTTTCAAATTCTCATTCACCCACGGGACAAAGAGAAAATGACCTTTACCTGTCCATATGACACTTTTGCATACCGACATATGCCATTCAGACTTTGCGATGCACCTGCCACTTTTCAACGATGCATGACGTCAATATTTTTTTTATTATATTAAAAATATTATGGAAGTTTTTTATGGATATTTTTTTACCTATGGAACTAATTTTGAATTATGCTTATCTTACTGTCTAAGGTTTTACAGAGGCGTAAATAACCCAATCTGGTTTTAAACTGAAAAAAGTGTTATTTTATGGTACAAGAGGGAATTATTTTGGGACATTTAGTTTCAAACAGTGGCATAGAAGTTGACCGGGAGAAAATTGAAGTCATTGAAAAACTGCCACCACCTAATTTGGTCAACGGAATTAGAAGCTTTCTTGGACACGCCGGTTTTTATCGACATTTTATTATGGATTTCTCTAAAATTGCTAAACCCCTTACTAATTTGCTTAACCAAGATATTCTTTGATTTTTCTGATGACTGTCTAAAGTTGTTTTGCAGATTGAAAGAGGCCTTGACCATTACTTCAATTATACAACCACCTAATTGGAGTTTACTATTTAAAATCATGTGTGATGCAAGTGATCATGCAATCGAGGCTGTTCTAGGACAAAGAAAAAATAACAAACTAATGGTGATCTACTATGCAAGCAAAATCCTAGATGATGCTCGAGTCAACTATGCAACCACTGACAAGGAAATGCTAGCTATTGTGTTTGTTATTGATAAATTTCGATCCTATCTTGTAGGGTCAAAGGTGATTTTTTACACAAACCATGCAGCCATTCGCTACTTGCTCGCCAAGAAAGATGCTAAGATGAGGTTGATCTATTGGATTCTGTTATTATAAGAATTTGTGAAACCCCGATCGTATACGCGTCATTTCGACCATATACGCGTCATTTCGATATTTGTAATTTTGTAATTATTTTATGAATAAATGAAAATTCTTGAATTATATTGATGGATATGTGTATTAGAGATTGAAATAATGCAATTGGAATTTAACCCGTGAATAGTGCATGTGAATAGTAAATATGAATAGTAAACGGGGATTAAGACACATGATTAAGAATTAATCACTTGGATTAACTTAATCACAAAAAGACAAAATAGAGATTTAATCACTACAAGACGAAATAGCAATTCTTTTGGATATTTTAATCCAAATTTGGATTTTTGTGGAAAAATAGAAAAAAATTCATAAATTGCAATTCGGGCATCGGAATTCGATGAAATTTTTTATGGATGGTTAAAAATTCATGATGGACATGATGAATGGATTTAGATGTGATGAAAATCACAAATCAAAGGTCAAGATGAAGCATCAAATACAAAGTGAAAAAGTGAATCAACTTTACATTAATTAAGCATTTGACTTTTAATTAAAATAAATAATTAAAAAATTAAAAAATTAAAAGCAAAGAAGCTACATGTCAGGTCATGCAGGGGGGTATCTTGACCAAAATAAATGGTCAAAATTCATCCTAATCAAAGATCAATGGCTAGGATTAATTTAGCTTAATATAATTAATTTTAAAAATAAAAAAATAGGTAGAAAATTAGGGCTGCTATAGGAGGGCTGGAGAAGGCCTAGGGTGGATGCTCTTGGCTCAAGGCATCTTTGGAAATTAAAAAAAAACACATTTGCAATTTTACACCTTGAGCTAGAGGGGGTAAAATGCAAATTCATGAAATTTGAAGCACTATAAATAGGGGAGCATGCCTTGGACAAATTCACAGCCATACCAAGCTCAAAAATCACTTGAGCAACTTCATTTCCCATCCCCACACGTTTTAGCCTTGAGTAGAAAGAATAATAGAATGTTGGAGAGAGAAAGTGTGAGAAAAAGAGGAGTATCTCCACTTCGGGTAAGTAATTTCTACTCAAATTTATTTTGAATATTAAGTAGAGTAAAACCATGCTTAAATAATTCCTAATTATGAGAAAATAAGTATAGATATAATGTTTAAATGAAATTATGCCAAAACATCAAAAATTTAGAGCGAAGATAGGGTATTTGGGAAGATAGCATATGATATGTAAAAATAATACTCCAAAATTGATAAATGATGATTTGTGATGTACGATTATGATAAATATAATGTTTAAATGATGATATATTAATTTCATGATTTTTGGAATTAAGGATTATGCTTAAGTGAATTTATGTTGATTTTTAGTATATGGAGAAAATGATTTTTTTCGCCAAGTAAATGATGATAAATTCAAAATGTATGAAATTTCCTATCATATACTAAGCATAAGGTATGTCATGGTATTTTTTATTTTTGGAAAACATATCAATTTTTGAAACCCATGAACAGTAACAGCGTAATTTTGGAGAAAATTTGAGATTAATATTTAAATATAAGGATGAAAATTTTGAGGAACCTACGGATAAAAATATCCATATAAAGAAATAATGCCCAAATATTATAGAACATGCATGGGAAGTAGCTTGAATAGAAGAAATAAAATTATCCTTTTTCCTTGAATAGGAAAAGGAAAAGAAAAGGTCGAAGACACCCACTGAGAAGGTAAGCAAGTTATATCTTTTGCAAATTATTTCCAAAATGGTTGCAAATTGTTATAAATTGCTTTATGAAATTTATTTAAAGTTGGCCATACCTATAACTGCTTTACATGAACTGAAGTTTGCTTTGTTAAATTATTTATTAAATGCTTTTTATGAAATTATTTATGATTTGCAAATATCATGCCGGCATGTGTATGTAAATGAGCATGTGCACGAGGAATAGGCCTTAGTCGAGGTAGTAAGCGGACCGGATGTCCCCCTCACTATTGCCGAGTCGCTTAATAGGCCCAGGCCGGCGACGACCTTCCTGAAATGGGAGCATGTATGGGATGAGCGCCTAGCTAGCATCGCATCCAAAGGAATGTCATGAATGCTATGTATGCATTGCATTTGCATTTTATGAAATGCATAAAATGATTGAAAAAAATTATGTATGGCTTGCTTACTGAGTATTATTACTCACCATGCTTTTTCAACAACAGACAGGAAATGATGATGAAGGCAGCATGCTAAGTGTTATGTAGTTTTGATATGAATGTTGTATATGTGAATATTTATGTGAAGATAATGATGTTAATTTGGAGATGGATATGAATTTTTTTTTTATTTCAATGAAAATGTTTATGGAATAATTTTTTATCATAACTGTGATATATGAAATATATTTCATGTTGGATGAATGATGGAAATTTTTCATGTATTAATGTTGTATATATTAAAAAAAATCCTGCCATGTGATCAAGGCAACAATCCTGAGTCACGTTTACCAATCAAAACGATCCCAGAGTAAGGCTTCTAGGCACCTCGGTTTGGGGCTCCACAGAATTCGACATCGAAATTCGAGACAAGAAAGGCATGGAGAATGTGAGCTGATCATTTATCCAGACTACCACTAACTGAAGAAACTAACCTAACGAAAGATGAGCAGATTAATGAGGACTTTCCTGATGAGTGCCTGCGTGCGCTCAAGGAAGTGCCAATGCCCTGGTATAGAGACATTGTCAATTACTTGGTTTGTAAAGTCATTCCACTCAATTTGTGCTACCAATGAAAGAAGAGATTCATGACGGACGTGAAATACTGCATCTGGGAGAACCCATACCTTTACAAGAAATGCAGCGATGGTCTGATTTGCCGATGTGTACCAAATGAGGAAATCTAAAGCATTCTTTACTGTTGGTCCTGAGTTTAAGGCTATTACCTAAGAGGGGAGGGGTGAATTGGGTATTTTAAAGTTTTCACTTAAACAGAAATTTCTCCTGTTTAATTTAATCCCCTTAATGAAACAAATGAATAATATGGAGAATAATAAAGCAATAAAATCAGAAACGCAAATCACAGCAGTAGGCAAAGATTTTATAGTGGTTCGAGCAACCTCCCCTACTCCACTCTTCCAAGCTCACACCCTTTGTGACTTGGGTTCTACTATTGGATTATCAAATACAGCTAGAGTAGCAGCTCTCTACTAGATTCTAGCTTCAGGGGGCATGTACAAATCACAACACAAGTAGGTGACGAATCTCACTCAAGTCACAACGCTACTTTGTTTTCACTTGGTTCAAAACACCAATATCAAACCAAGTAACAAATACAAATATAGAATCAAATAATGAAAGCTACACTTTACAGATTGTGTAGGCAGGTTTCAGCTTGTGGAAGAACTTGTAGAAGAAACGATTTGGTCAGCGTTGGAGCTTGCAGCAAGTTTGAGCGTAGTTCTTCACTTTAAACTTGTGTTGATCACTTAATGCTTGGAGAGGATGGTAGTTGGATCTCAGTAAATGCTTTCTTTAACCTCTAGTATGTTCACTTGAATGCTTATTTATAATGGTGGAGTAAATTCGAAAGTTTGGAGGTAGGTGGCGCACATTTAATGCGCCAACGTTCGAATTTTTTCGACCGTTGCGACCCAAGTCGTAGGTAAAGTCGACTTTGGGTGATACTTCACCCAAGTCGCATACTGGAGTCGACTTAGGGTGCGACTTCGGTCTCCAGCAAAAACTTCAAGTTACACTTCAAGTCGACTTGGTTCAGGACTTGACCCAAGTCGTAGGTGAAGTTGACTTCAGGTGCGACTTCACTTTCTGTATGCGCTTGTTGAACTTGGATTTCTTGAGATTGATCTTGAACGTTTACTATCCATCTTATATTGTTCTTCCACTGATATTCTTGATTTTGGAACACAACATGATCTTCTTTTCTTGGAGACTTGTTCTTATGTCTTAAACTTGGAATAGTTTGGTCTTGAAGTTCATAGATGTAGTCCAATGATTATTCTTTGATAAATATAAGGTCTTGAATGATTAACTCTGGCACATATGCATGTCCGGACTAAATATTTCTTCATTCTGACTCAAGTCGAATATCCAGGTCGACTTGAGTTCCAACTTCACTTCAAGTCGCATGTGGAGTCAACTGGGGGATGCGACTTCACCCAAGTCGCACCCGAAGTCTCACATGGAGTTGACTTCGGGTGCGACTTCACCTATCTTGGATCCCGGTTTCAATGCTGGAAGGTTTGAGCATCTAAAGTCAATGGTGGAGTCGACTTGGGTCTGCGACTTCACCCAAGTCGCAGAAGGAGTCGACTTGAACTGCAACTTCACTTGTCTTGGATCCAAAATTCAGCACTGGAAGGTTTTTCTCTTTCCAAGTCGATACTGAGGTCGACTTGGGTATCGACTTCACTCAATTCGATAGCTGAGTCGACTTGGGTATCGACTTCACTCAATTCGATAGCTGAGTCGACTTGGCTTTGCGATTTGGTCTGTCAGGTTCTGAATTTTAATTTTCTAGCCTTTAAATAATTTCAATAAATCATGTTAGTACCCAAAACATTATCAAATTGAGTTGTTAATTATCAAAACACAGATTTTGATTAATCTACCATTGATTCCAACATTTACCACTGTCACTTTCACCCTATAGTGGAACATGGGTCCCACCAAAAGCGCAGCCAAAATCTTACAATTAGGTTTTTTCTGGCTCGATTTGTTCAAAGATGTTTGATCTTTTAAACTGACCTGCAATAGGTGCTAAAGAACAGAAAATATCTCCAAGCTAAATGAGATGCTATTCACAAACATTCTCGAGGTCGAATCGTTCAATGTCCGGGGCATGGAATTTATGCGACCATTTCCATCATCATTCAACAACCAATACATACTCCTTACGGTTGACTATGTAACTAGATGGGTGGAGGCGATTGCTTCTCCGACAAATGACTCATGGGTGGCCGCCAAATTCTTAAAATGCAACATCTTTACCAGATTCGGCGTACGATAAGCAATCATAAGCGATGAAGGAAGCCACTTCTGCAACAAGCAAATGGTGCAATTGCTCAAAAAATGTGAAGTCACACAAGATCGCCACCCCATACCACCCACAAACAAGTGGTCAGGCTGAAATCTCGAACCGTGAGATTAAACACATACTTGAGAAGACGATATCCCAGTCATGACAAGATTGGTCAAAGCAACTCGACGATGCTCTTTGGTCATATTGCACTACATTCAAGACTCCAATTGAGACAACTCTATTCCAACTTGTTTATGGCAAATCTTACCACCTGCTTTTTAAACTAGAGCACAAAGCATACTAGGCAATCGAAATTTTAAATTTTGACATAATCTGCAGGATAAAAGCGTCTACTACAACTCAATGAACTCATGGAGATCCGACTTGATGCCTATGAGAATTTAAGGATGTACAAGGAAAAGATAAAATTTTGGCATGACAAACATCCGATAGAATGTAATCAAAGCAAATGACCTAGTTTTGCTATTTAACTCTCGTTTTAAATTATTTATAAGTAAATCAACGTCGAGATGGTCAGGACCTTTCAAGGTGCTACAAGTGTTTCCTCAAGGAGTTGTTGAAATCTAGAGCAAGAAAATTAGAGCATTCAAAGTCAATGGGCAGCATCTCAAGCCTTACTTCGCAGGGGATCAAGTTCTAATAGAAGTCATTTACTCCTTTGAAATCACACCACCAAACTAAGAATCTGAAGTCAGGTTGATGACTTTAAACCAAACGCTTCTTGGGAGGCAACCCAAGAATTTTCTTTTTTTCTCTCTCAAGGGAGTTTTAGTTTTTCTTTTAGTTTCTTTTGTTTTAGAATTTTGATACTTTTAATTTGGAGTTTTATGGGTACTTTTCAGAGCCTATCTAGACAGGAAGCACCATAGGATGGAAATTCGATTCTGTTGAAACATGAGGCAAATTAAGCACAATCCATGTTTCGATGATTAATAACTCAATTTGAGAATCATTTAAGTACTAATGTGTTTGTTAAGTGATGTCAAGGTTCATATATTCAACCAAAAGGTTGGCAGGCCAAGTCGACTCAGGCAATGACTTAGGTGAAGTCGATACCCAAGTCGACTCCGGTATCGATTTCAAAGCCCTAAAAATAGACAATGCTGAAATTTGGACTCCGAGACAGACGAAGTTGCAACCGAAGTCGACTCCACTTGGGACTTAGGTGAAGTCACAACACCAAATCGATTTCAATTGTGACTTGGATGAACCTCAGTTCCAAGAGTTGAAGCTAATGAAGTTAAGTTGCATATCAATTCGACCCCATCATGCGACTTGGGTGAAGTCGCACCTCAAGTCGACCTCAACATGCAACTTAGGTGAAGTCCCAACTCTAGTCGACTTAAGTAAAGATCAACATTAAGTTGCTTCTAAACTTCTTATTAGAATATAGAAGTTAAATTCAAGAGGGAATGACAATCTTGTATCAAGACCATTGAAAATAATTGTATCAAGTGTACCAAGAAACATTGAACAAATCAAATGTCAAGGGCTAAAACCACCAACGAAGATTTATGCACTTGAAAAGAGAAGAACAAAGAAAGGCTAAACATACAAGTAGATCACTAACAAGTCTAAAGTTCCAAGAAGACATATGGCTGGCGAAGTCGCATTCGAAGTCGACTCGACCTGTGACTTGGGTCAAGTCTAAAGACAGAGTCGACTTGAGTATGAAACTTGACTTGAAGGCTGAAGGTCAAAGTCACATCTGAAGTCAACTCCACCCTGCGACTTGGACGAAGTCGTATCCCAGGTCGATTCCAAGTGCGACTTCGCTCACAACGGTCGAAAATTTTTTAACGTTGGCGCATTAAATGCGCGCCACCTACCACCAAACATTCGAATTTACTCTCCTCTATTTAAGGTACTTCAAATGAACAAGGAAGAGCAGATAAGTTAGCATTGATTGAGTTCAACTTCCTCATTCTATAGCATTTAAGTGATCTACAAAAGGGTTTTCAAGAAGAACACTGCTTCAAACTGCTAAGTGCTAAATTGCTCCATCTTCAACCTCTTCTATAACTTCTTCTGTGTGCAAGAAACTGCCTACACAACTATAAAGTATAGAATTTTTCTTTACTCATCAATCATTTGCATTCCATTTGATTTAATATTGGAGACTAAGACCAAGTGAAGGCAAAGTAGCATGTGACTGGAGTGAAACTCGTCACCTACTTGTGCTGAGTTTCTATAAGGCTCCCTAAAGCTGAAATCTAGAAGAGAACAAAGGACTCTGCTGTACTAAAATCCTATTTAGTAGAACCCAAGACACTAGGGAGTGTTCTTGGAGGAGTGAATTAGGGAGGGTTGTCCCGAACCACTACAACTTCTTGAGTTTGATTGTTTACTGCTTTTATATTTCATGTTTTTCATTCAAGGGGATCAAACTTTCAAGGGGTTGAGTTTTCTAGCTACAAAGGAATTTTTAAAGACCCAATTCACCCCTCCCCTCTAGGGCTTTTCCATAAACTCGGGACCAATAGGTTTAACTCACTAAAATAGGGAAGTTAACATCTCACATTCCTTAAAATTACTGGTTTAATTTTGATATATCTTTTTTATTGCATGATTTGTGTTAAGGACAGTGCTAGTTTCAAACAAGGGGTTGAATGGGTTGCATTAATTTTCTCTAACTATTTCTTTCACTACCTTGATGATTATAATTTTTGTCATATTTTGAAAATTTTAGGTAATTCTTGCACAATTCTGAACATTGAACTGATTGAGACCCCGCATTGAACTCTTATGATGCCTATAAGCAAACCTAACTTAGAATTTTAAAATCTTTGAGTTTGGCAAATAACTGAACCCTAGTGAGATGTTAAATTTATTTTTAAATATGTACTCATTGAAAATACTTGAATTTTGTCCTCAATCACTTGAATAACTGATATACCAAAGAACTAATTCTGTTTTCTTTCAAAATCAGAGTAATCTTTTTTAATTTGTCAAAGGTTGTTTTTAATACATAATTTATTATTTTGAAAGGAAGTTTTTTTCTATATATATATATATATATATATATGAAAATCTTATTCTGGTTGAAGATTTGCTAAAGAAAAAACTCAACTCAACTCGTTCATGGATATGATTAAAACATCTTTTCCTGATGAGCCTATCTTTGAGAGTATAACAATTGTTTACCCCTATTGAACTTGGATTTAAATTTTTCTTTTAAACCTCAATTCCCACTTAATTGAACCAACATTGAAATTGAATTTTGAGCTGAAAAATAAAATGGGAATAAGGTTTGACCTCCTGACTTATGCAAATAATGAAAACAACTTCCTAGATACCTTAAAATATGGTAAGGGAAGTTATTTGTAAAAAAAAAGAGTTCCCTAAATACCTTGAAATATGGTCAGGGGAATTACTATCGGACTTGGTTTAAAAAAAAAAAACTAAACCAAGGATAAGAACAGGCTTTAAAAAAAGAATGAAAAGCACTAATTGTGGGGGTAATATTATTTCCTATTATAAAATGAGGCTCAAATCAATGAGGAAATGGTTCATATTTTGAAAATTTTTGAAATTTTCTCTCTTATGTTGAACTTAACCATTGTCCAATCAAGCCCTTATGATCTTAGGAATTGGTCGATAGAGTTGGTAGAGGAAATTCATATGCAAGAATTTGAGGAGATGTATATGAGACAATTTGACTGATATTTTTCTGAACTACTAAATTGTTGAATGTGTATTAAAATAATAGATAAAAGGGAAGAATACCTGATAATTAGGAGTTTATTGCGAGAAATTTTGAACTCCTACTGATTGAAGGCAGAATAGATAGCAATGTGTGTAGTATGAATTAAGTAAGAAGGGATTTCTGATGAGGTTTTTAATAAGTGCCATGTTTATAATTTTTTATTCAACATCCTCATTAATTACTCAATCACATTTGCTTTATTACTTAAAGTTTTTGAAAGACCAATTTGAAATTTTGCAATCCATTCCTGAATTCTACCGTATTTTCTTGAGGATAAGCAAAAGTTCAAGTGTGGGGGTATTTGATAATTTAAAATTATAATATATTTTCCGAGTATATTAATTTGGTAGGTAATTAATTGAGTTTAATGTGAAATTTAATTTAAAATGTGTATTTGCAACATTTTTGGTACTAACTAGTAATTTTAATTTATTTAAATAACTTTTATGATTTTTTGGCTTAAAATTATATTTTTATTTATTGTTATGAAATCAAAGGTGTTTAATATTAAAAATAATTGTTGTAATAATTGGGTTTCAAACAATTTTAATATATTAACCATATATTTAGTAAATTGATGAATTAATAATTTAAATATTTTTTTATGCAGGCTTGTAATCATAGCCCAAGCAGTGGGCCCCATAAGATCACCGCCTGAAATTCAAATCCAGCGGTTCACTTGCAATAGATATGCATGGGTGTATACACCTATTTTTTAATTTTTTTTGAAATTTTTTTTACAATATTGTTAATTTATGTGTATTTAACATGTGTATAAATTTTTACCATTTTTGGAGTATTTTAGATATTTATTTTTTATTTTTGAAAATCAGTGGCATTTTAAGTCATTTAAAATTACCTAAAATGCCATTGATTTTCAAAAATAAAAAATAAATATCTAGAATGCTCTAAAAATGGTAAAAATTTATACACATGTTAAATACACTTATATTAACAGTTTTATAAAAAACTTTAAAAAAATTAAAAAAAAGGGGTGTATGTGCCTGGGAGCATGCAATCGGATCCCATACGCACCGTTGATCAAAATGCACATAATTTTCAAGCCATGCATGCACCGAATCTTTGCCATCCAAAACTAAAGTCGTCCCATGCAATTAAAAGTCCAAAATTAATCCACCGTCTAATGCCAAATCAGCATACACTCCACCGCCCATCATGAAATATCAGCCATCACATCAAGATCCAAGCCGTCCGAAATTCTAGCTTAAAATCCACCAGAAAATCAAGAAAATCCGAGCCGTTCCAAGCTATCCATGAAGGCATCCATTTAATTAGATTGGGTTGATGATCCACAACAACATGCACTGTCCAAACAGGCAGAAAATCACATGTAGCAAGCAAGCAAATCTTAGTCGTTCAAAATATGTGCAGATCCAGTGCACCATCAGTAAATTCATGTACTGCTCAAGATTAACTATTAAGGATGTGTTTGGCAATGTGCAGAAAATGTTAAGTTAAAACTTTTCACTCTCTACAACTACCATATTTTTTAATTATTTTTGCACATTTTTCTATACAATTACCCTATTTTTCAATCATTTCTACACGACTACCCATACAACTAACCTATCTATTTTAAATTTATCTTCTTTATTCCTCATCATTATCCCTATCATATCACATCATTTGACAACTTTTACTCTCCAAAACTATTCATCAAAAGTTTTATTCATTCCCAAACACGCCCTAAATTAGCACCATTAAATCTAGCTGTGGATCATCTAGCTTATGTGTTGTAATACCCATACCCAAGTAGGACTCATATAAGTGCATTTAAGATGTAAATATGATTTATGTATGAATTGATTGAGTTATGGATGATTTTTATGAGTTGATGAATTTTGCAATTAGGGTTATGATTAAAAATGGTGATTAAGATTAATCGCCATAGCCCAATGTGAGTCAAGATGACTAAAGGGGCTTAATGAGGATTAGAAAATGCTAATGTGGCATGAATATTTATTTTTCTTTTCATGATTTAATTAATGATAATTAGAATTAAAATTATGAAATTATATGGAAAATGTAGAAAATTCATAACTTGATGCCTATAAGGCGAATTGAGATGAAATTTGAAAGGTAAGCTCATGACTTTGGACTCAAACTTATGTGTGGATTAGATTAAGGCAAATATGATGGGATTAAGATGATAATTAATTATTTTAATCTCACACTCGAAGGTTATTTTCAAAGGATCATAACTTGACGTAGAAAAGTCGGTTTAACATAAAACTTGAAATGATTGAATAAAATTATGAAATATATGTTATGGAAGGATTTGATTAAGATAATTACCATAGAAATATACTTAATTGAAAAAAGGTGAGTACCATTGACTTGGTGCACCTAAAAGCACCATAGCATTTATTAAAAAGCAAGTGATTTAATGACTTGGTTTAATGCCCATGAGAGGTGTCAAATGGAAGTAGATTGAGCTGAATTTTTTGGAATTATTTAAGGATCAAATCCATGAAAAAGTGAGGGTTTAAATGCATGGATTTAAATGCCTAAGTGTAGCTCAAATGGAGGCATAGATAAGGTGGCATTGCAAGGGACGTCCAAGGGTGGATAAGGCATGGAATTTGAATTTTTAAAAATCCTAAAATATGTATCTAAGATGCTAAAAACCTAGGGTAAGTAACGGGGCATTTAAATGTGTGGAAAAATGGGTACAAAAATGCCAAAGTCAGCAGCTACAAGGGGTGTCACCTAGTGGACAACTTGAGTGCATTGATTTGAATGGGATTTGGTGATTTTTGTTAAATAGAAAATTGGTATTTTACTTGGATATAAAATTATCATGTCAACAAGGGATAAGTTAGAAATAAATTACCCTCATGACATGTGGTAAAGTGGGTCCCATGAGCTGATAAAAAATTATAAAAGTAAGGGGTAGCACATGGGGACGTCCATTTGCTAAAATGGAGAAAAATTTCTCAAAAAAATTCTAAGTGAGGATCAAGCTTTGGACGTCCAAACCCAGCAAGGAAAGAAGTAAAAAGAGGAGAAAAGGAGTAGGAAAAAAGGGAAGAAAGAGAAGAGGAACCAAGCTAAGAAGGTTGGATTCAAGTCGGATTCAATTCAAGTAAGTGAAACTTAAGTTTTGAATAATTTAAATCAAGATTTCTTCTCTCAAATTATGAGTCATAAATATGATTCATAATTATCTCTTATAGGATGAGTTATGATGCCTTAATGAAGGTATTGAATGATAGTTGAATGGTAAAAATGAAATCAAGAGTTCAAGAGGGTTAAATGGGATGTTGGGGTTGATTTTTGAGATGAAATTGTAACGCCCCAGCTCGAGCGTCACAACCTTACCTCAAGATCGTTCGAATGGTAAACGTGATCAGGATTGTTGCCCCGACGGGTTCTAACGGATATTTATCCAATTAAATATCTTTTCATAGGAGTTTAATTCCTCATATGTTCATTTCATGCATATCTGAGCCATTTCCATCCAATAATGTCATAACTAGACATGATTTTCATAACATACTTCAAAGCATCTCATAAATCAGATGTCATTGCATGTATCATCATAGATGTCAACACAAAACATCAAAGTATTTACAATCATACGACATAAGTTTTTCACAAACATGAAACTTATAATGTCTTCCATTTCCTCAATAGTCAGCTCCTGCTTCTTTGCCAGGTCTCTTCTTTCACCTGTCTATGAGTTTGGAAAACAAAAACGTGAGTCGAAACTTAATAAGCAAGCTTATATTTTACAGGCAATTCATTTTGAAGGCATATTTATTCAAAAGCATTTTTCTTCCTTCAGTAGAGACACTTATCAAGTGATCAATTACTTGTGGAGCAAAAACATTTTCATAAATCATTTGTACACATTTCATAAACACTTCATAAACATTGGATGTGCAAATTCAAAATTTCCATTGATGACGTTATCCTTCATGTGACGGTACGCTAGCTCGGGGAACCGTCTTTTCATGACATGATCTTTTCCATCCTTGGCACCGGACCTACCGACTTGACAACGTCAAGGGGGACTCCTTATCCACTTACTACCTCAACTAGCCTACTTGATTTCCATTCTATGCATGACTTTTAGTCACCCCGGCATTATATACCCCCTTACACATGGAACTTATCATTCTCGTGTAGAGAATTCTTTGCATCATCCCTTTTGAAACATCGTTTCAACAAAACATCATATAAACTGATGTTTCAGCACATTTCAAGCATAATTGCGAAACCATAATCAATCATTTATTTTAATAGAAATAAACATTTCAATACTCATATAAACAAGGAATGGTCATCCTTAAATACCTTGTAATGAAAACCAAAATCATTTAAAAAGCTGCTTGCTTAGCTTTCTGTTTCGCTTATCCCTTTGCCTTTGCCTATATGTATAAGAATGATATAACATTCATATATTTTCTTTGCTTTCATTCAACTCAGTTTTTCAACCCATTTTCATTAACATACATAATTCCTTCGACTTCTCAAGTCGTTACGCCCGTACAGCACATACTTGTGCACTACATGGGCTATTACACATCACATTTAGTCTCCTAAGTAGGGTAACCATTCAACCATATAAATTTCATCCAATAATTATCATTTAATGGCTCATTACCTTTCTTAAGCTATTTTCCACTTATTTTCCAAAATTCACACGTCGTTGCTCATTTTAAGCACCCGTTGTTGCCTTAAGCCTCATTAATTAATCTCAAAATTTGAGATTAACATCATGCAATTATAAACAGAAATATATTCACAAAATTTATCATATTTTCATGCATTTTTTCACAAAACCAAATTACATAGGTCATTTACCACTCATGCATGTCTATCCTTTCACATATAGCCATTTAACAACACATATATGAGGAATTTCATAAAATTTCCCAAGTCCGTAATTTAATCCACATTTCAGCATGATAATTATCCTTAATTAACACTGTACTTAGGGTATTTTTATAGAATTTAAATCTACTAATCATAGGTTTCCAAAACAGCAACTTTGGAACCCATTTTTCACCCGTTTAACTTGTCTTTTGACACATAACCCTAAGCAGTTTTATAAATCCAAATTTTTAGCAAATAATCCCACTTTTCTTAATCCAAATTTAGGGTATTATCACACATTTAACATTCATAAATTATAACCCCTCAAAACGGCAAGTTACTTCACCGTTTTGGGTCCCGTTTCCACTTCATTTAGACATCATTTCATAAATCCGGAAAAATCAGATTTTGAGCTTATTTTTCTAAATACTTTTGGGCATCAATAATACATCAACCCTAGGGTATTTTACCCTACATAGAATTCTTAAATCATGTAAACCCATTTCCACATTATTTTTAGCATAGAAACGACGAAATCGGGTCATAAATGTCGTTTTGCATTCCATATTTTCTAAAATTCATGAATCAAGCTTAAATCAACATATGCTTTGCATAAATACATGATTCATAACCTAATCACATCATCAAACCAAAGCAGAAACTTTTCATTGGGATTTAGGGTTCATCATCTTGAGTTTTCAACTCAAAACACATTCACAACTTCATTTTCACCATCTAACTCATGGAATTTCATACATGCAAACTAATATCCATTCCATATCAAATCAAAGGCATGTTAAATCATCATTTAGGGCATGTTTAAGCATCCATTCCATACTTAGAATTTGGAGTTCAGAACTCAAAATAACCCATATACTTACTTGGTTAATAGAGATCAAACCCTAATCCCTTGGAAGAGTTTTCCTCTTCAATTTTTCCTTCTTTTTCCCTTGCTTTTCCCTTGATTTTTCTCTTCTTCTTGGCTGGGTAGGGCTGGACGTGAGGCTGCTGGTTTCTTGGGGTGAAAAATTCAACACTTGGAAAAATTTCCAAGCCTCCACATGTGAACATGCACTCCCCTTATGAGGCTGGAATTTTTTCCAATTGTGGGCCCCACTTTGTAGCCATTTTCCACAGACACTTAATGAATTCTTATCCCCTTAATGTGATGGATAATTATTAGCCATATAAATTTATTTTTTACTATTTTTAAAAATCCAAAATCCATTTACATCACCACCGTCCAACTTCCCCCCATAACGTCCCTTGCTGCCCTTTTATTTCCAGAAATTTTCCAATTTTTAAAAATTCCAAAATGTGGGTAATTTATACACCTAATTATCCCTTAATTCATATATTAATTTATTGTTAAAAAAAATTAAGAAAAATTATTACAACAACATCAAACATGGGATGTCCATATGTGTAATCAAGTTGTCCATTTTTTCCACCTTTCATGGTAGCTGCAAATCACGAATTTTCTTGGATTTTTTCACATAATTAAATGCTAATTTATGTATCTCAACATTTCAGCTGCATATATACATATTTTATAAAATAAAAAATTCAAAAAATATGCAGCAACCAGCCCATGAACGTGCTTGCCTTGGACACCTCACCTTGCTCACTTGAGCACTCATAGCTTCATCAATTATGGACATTCATTGCTGAGATTTTATTTGGATATTTTCATTTTATATTAATGCATAAAATACCTTAGAAATGTGCTGCATTTGACACCTCATCTCCCATTAAAACCAAGTCATTATGCATTGTACTCTAGCATTAATGGAAAGGTACTTTTGAGGTGCATTAGTCAACTATGCTCACCTTTTTCATTGCAGGTATTTTCCCAACATTTCAAGCTTAATCCAAGCCATCCAAAATAAACATCTCATAATTTCATTCAACCGTTTCAAATTTCACCTCAATCCGACTTTCCTAGCTCCCGTTATAGCCGTTTAAAGTTAACGGTTGAAATTGAAATATGATCAATAATTCATTATACACATTTCATCAAGAATTTTCATAACCCAATAATTCCATAATACCAAGCCCAACATCATCAACTTCCATCTCAAATTTCACTTGATTCCGCCTCACAGGCGTTGAGTTATGAATTTTCTATGATTTTTCAACATAATTCCATAATTTCCACTTTAATCTCTATTAATTAAATCATGAAAATTAAACTAAACATTCATGACACATTAGCATATTTTAATCCTCATTATGCCCCCTTTAGTCACCTTGACTTATATTGGGCTCCGGCGATTAAATTTTTTAATCACCATTCTTAATTAAACCCTAATTGCAAAATATCATAAAATTCTAAAATCATCCAAAAATTCCATTTAATCATATATAATTCACATGTACATGTTCAATGCATACGTTGAATCTTACTTAGGTTGGGGTTTCATAGAAATCTATCTTGAAATTGCTTAAAATCCTAAATCAAGTTGCTATTTGGTTTGAGTATGATGATTAGGATGTGATTCATGTTCTTATGAAGTACACATGTTGATTTGGTCATACGTTAATGATTTTAGCAAAAATGGATCTTAGGGTTTCAAGTATTATCCGATTTTTTCATTTTTATGTTAAATATGATGTTTGAAGTGGCTTAAATGGTTTATGGATGAATTGTAGGGTAAAGTACCCTAAATTAAGGACCCTTTGGATGTCTTAAGTGGGTTGGATGAGATAGCTCTAAATCTGATTTTTTTTAGGGTACATGTATGAAACGTCCAAATGGGGGCCAAAACGGGTACCTTACATGTGAATTTTTATGCTGATTTTAAATGATTAATTCATGAATATTATAGAGGGTAAAATAACCTAGGATTAAGGTACTTTGAATTTCCAAAAGATCTTGAAAAGATTTGCCCTAAATCTGATTTTTAAGGACATATGTATGGTCACGTCAAAATAGGGTAAAAGGGGTACCTTACATCCTTAAGATGTTGCTGTTTTGGAAGCAACTAAATTATTAATTTTAAATATATGAAAATAGCCTAAATTTGGGTTAAGAAAAGCATGATTAGTTGCTAAAAATTATGGTTTAAAAATTTGTTAAGATTTAAGTATTGAAAGAGCCGTTAAAAGGATGAAAAACAAGTCCTAACATGGCTGTTTGGAACCCAGTGATAAATGGATTAAAATTCCAAAAATTAAGGGGTTTAATCATGTTTAAATTGGATGTAAGTTTCTGTATTAAAAAAATTTAAGAAACACATAATATATGTGTTGTAAGTGGAATGTATGTGGATGGATATCTATGAATGGATGATATATGACTTATATGGAATCGCTAAAATGCAAAAATGCATGAATATGTGATGAAATGCATAAATATGTTGCTGCATGGATGATTTTTGATTATCTCAAAATTTAAGATTAATTTATGAAGCTTAAGACGTCAATTCTATGCTTAAAATGAGCACTGACATAGGAAAAATGAAAAATGGGTGAAAATGATAAATGAGAAATATAAATCCCCACATGTTGAATTATGAATGATTATTATGTGTTTACCCTAAATATGAGTTTAAAACACAAAAATATATGGATGTTATGATGCACAAGTGAATGCTATGTATGTATTCCGACTTGAAATTCAAGTTGGTTATGTGTGAAATGGATTATGAGATTGGAAAACTAAGTGAATTCAAGCAAATGAATTCGTTATGAATGCAATGCGATTTTTATGTATAGGCAAAGGAAAAGAAAAGGTTGACATGGAAAGCTAAGTGAATAAGTTAAGCAAGCAATTTTCCAAATGCTTTTTGTTTTATCAAAAGATGATCAAATGCTTATAAATGATGTTCTAACTGTTTAAATGGTTTAGTAAACGATTGATTTAAATTCTTTCTAAGTTGTTTAAGGATGGCCATTCTTTTATATCAATGTGTATTGAAATGATATTTCCAATATGATAAATGAATTGCTTACTGTTTCACAATTATTTATGATAAATGATGAAACGTGGATTTATGAATGAAAAATCATGCTAGCATGTCAAGGATTCATATTTACGAAAGGAATCATGTGCACGAAGCATGAAGTCCACCTCAAAGGTGTAAGCGGACCGATTGTCCCCCTTTGGTGCGGCCAAGTCGCTAAGATAGGCCTCAGGCCAGCGGCGCCTTCCGAAATTAGGAGAGACGATGAAGGTGGATGGTTGCCTAGCTAACTTCTATCCCAGGATGTCATGTTTTAAAATAATGCATCACATTATTTATGATATACCCTCGACGAGTGTAAGAAACATGTTTACATGATATACTCTCGAGTGGGTATAATAATACTTTCCAAATTATTTTAAATGAAAATGAATTGCCTAAAACCTTATAGCTTGCTTATTGAGTTTCGACTCACGATTTTATTTTCCAAACCCTGAAGATAGGTGAAAGGAAGTACCAAACATGGAGCACAGGTGGAGCCTCAAGGATAAATGAAATTCTATGAGTTACCTGTGTATGAACTTATGGTGGAATGATTATATGGTGACAATTAAATATTTGTCTTAATGATTGTATAAGAATCATGTTATAGTTTATGACTATGAATAATGAAAAAAATTTATATGGTTAAATGATAAGGCATGAATTATCATGTTATGATTAAGTACAGATTTTATGATGTTACATGTGTATTTCTCAAACGGTTTAATGATCTAAAAAGGCATTTGATGGAAATTTGAGTGTACGAAATGATATAAACTCCTAAAGAGTTAAGATTAAGTGGATAAATATCCAATAAAGCCCACCGTGTGACAGGGCAACAATCCTAATTATGTTTACCAATCGATAAGGTCTTGGAGTAAGGTTGTGATACTCGGGCTGGGGCGCCACATGTGTAACTAGCAAATTCTATGGAAATTCAAATTGCGCTCTTCTAAGAGGTTGCGAAATCTGCAGTTATAAAAGGGGAACGGACATGCAAATTTAGGAGAGATTTTTATACGGAAAAAATTCCCACAAAGGAATTTACAAAACAGAAAATAGGGGAGAGAATTTGAGGAGAGATTAGAGAGAGAGGAGCAGTGAGGAGGACATCATGGGGCAAGAAGAGGACCGACGAGTTGCGTAGAGTGGCCGACACACCATCGAGACTTCCAACCAATAGGCTTTTCTATCTCTTTTCTTTTTTAATTTTAATTGCCTTATTTAAGATGGATTTGAATTTTAATTTTATTTTGAACTTAAACATGTTCGGCTAAGTCTTGAATCTAGGGTTTAGAATGTAGCATGCGTACAATGTAGCGTGGTGTGTGGTTTTAATTTATTTATGAAGGACATTGTTGTTAATTTAATATCTTGTGATTTTAATGCTAGCTTTGTATGTGGGCCCGTACTTTGGCATGATTCCATATATTAAGCGATAGAACCGAGTGGTGAAAATCTAATATATAATAATTAAGATATTAAACTTGGAAATCAAATGACCATGAGAATAAACATGTAACTTTGAGGAATCCATGGACAAACTATAAAACTTAATGGGTTTTAATTAACTTAATCCCATGAGAATAGGTGATTACGAAAATTAAGGTATGCCTTGTAGGTTAAGGTGCAGGGATAAATTAACGATTGTTCTCCTTTAACAAATAATATCTAGATTAAATAATTATACAACTACCTGTTGCAAAAGACGCATGTGAAACCTTAGACCCTAGGTACTCATATCTTTGTTTTCTACTATCCATCTTAGTTTTCAATTTTATTTTCTCTTCCCACTTTTTTACTTTTTATTCTATCTTATTTACTTTATTCTCTTTATATTTGATACGAAAATATTTAAAAGCAAAGTTTATAGTCCAGAATTCTCTGTAGATCGATAATTTATATAATAAATCTACGACCCGTGCACTTGCGTTGAGATTACGGACACAAATTCCATAAAAACCAAGTTTAGGTACATCCAACAAAAGAGAAGAAGCAAAACATGTAAGTTAAGAGAAAGAGGAGATGAAATTTACTAGTTTCCACCACCCAAGTTGAATCTTCACTACAAGATCTTCCCTTAGCTTGAAATCCTTCTTGTTCTCCTTTTTGGCTGCTTCCACAAGCTTCCCAACTACTTTTTCAAGCCCTAAGTGTTCTATTTATACTCCTCTTCAAAATAGCATAAGACACGTGCGAAAATTCACACGTGCTCTCTCTGGACAGTTGCCAACTTAGGGTTTCCAGAGTTTTCTTTAAAGGTGGTGATCTGGCGCCGCGTGCCGCTATTCGAGGCCTAGGTGCCAATCTCTCTAACTTAAAATCTTCTCCTTGCCTTGTACTGCTTACTTTCTTCTCCATTCGATTATGCTTCCAAAGTATTTAGCTATCTTTCTTTGCTTGCAAAAGTAATTAAAATAAATAAATGTACTTCTAAATGCGGAGATAAAATTACTAAAATCCAAAAATCATAAAATGTGCTTTGATTTAGACTAAAAATGCATAAAATCTAAACGCAATGCATGAAATGCAAAGTTGATGAAAACTAAGCTAAAACTATGCAAATTCACCAAATTCTCTTGGGCTAACATTCAAAACAAACCTAGAATGAGCCGTGATAATTCACCTTTTGCCGAGTTGTCAATGCCTTTCCTCCATTGCTCAGATTAGCATTGGCCAGGGCAATTATGCTGGCGTTAGCGGTGGATAGGGTGATGGAGATGCTTTTGCTCTCAATGATCAACCCCAAAGTCGAGGCCTTGAACTTACTTCTCTGATCCATGAAGTGGATGCTCCTCCCTTCTTCCTTTTAGACGACATTGTCAAAGAGGAACAGTGGTGGTTTTGTTGATTTTAGAAGAGAAGATGTGGTTTGGGACTTTCATCAAATACACAGAAGGTGAATTGAGAACAGAGAAAGGCAAGTACTAATTCATGTGTTCAAGAGGAATGTAGGTGTATTTAGGTTAAGAAAAGGTGTAGGAGTGAAGGCTTGAGAGGTTACAAGTTTTTGAGGTTTGGATTTTGGTTGTGGCAATTTGTCCAACACCTTGTGGGCATACTTGAAGTTTTGAAGTTTTGAAGAGAATGAGAAGTGCAGATTGAGGAAAAATGAGAGAACAAAGTTTGCGAGATGGAAAGGGAATGCTTATAGTGGTTTGAGAGGTTTAATGAAGGAAAATGAAGATGGTAAAGTTTGGACGGTTTTGGGAGAAAGGAGGGAAGCTTTGCCTTGATAATTTGAAGGAGAAGGAAGCTTTTAACCATGTCTAGCCCATCACAAGGTCCAAACCATGTCTATTTTGACACAGTTTTGGTGATGTTTGTTTCTGATTCATCAATTTTTGCTCTAAATTGAAGTGTTATCTTTGGATAGCTTGTATTCTCTTAGGGTTCACACATTTAGACCCATTCAACACACTGAAATATTTGTTTTGCTTCATTAAAAACTTTATTTTCTTGAGTTTTGCATATCCCTACACTTGTTTTGCACAATACGAGCATGAATGATCATGCCAAATTATTATTTTTGCACACAATAAATACGAATACGCTCTACATAATTTCAATGGCAATTTTGAAATTTAAATTTATGCAAGCATGCACAAAATTAAATGACTAAATTTATTAAAAGATGCAGCAAGTATGCTTCCCTTTTTGGTAAGTTGAGATGAATCTTTGAGCTTGTCAAGTCAATTCTTGCAAATTGACTATGAAAGCTTCAAATCAACAGGTATCAAAATTTTAAAATTAATGAAAATAAGTAAAAGTAAACTAACACTCCCCTAAAATATCAAGCTGCCTCCCGCACTATGACTAGTTTAATGTCCTTAGCCTAACTTTAGCGTTCTCAATTTTTCATTGTCATTTTAAAGGAGTAAACTACTCCTTTTTTTATTGGCTCATCAGCAAAATAAGGTTTAAGCCATTGTCCATTGATTTTGAATGATCTAGTTTTCTCGCTCCAAATTTTAACAGTGTCGTGACGAGCTGCGTATATGTCTAATTAAAATACTCGTTTTAACGCAATTATATGTGTTGTACAAGTAATAAAGAGTGAATAAAGTATCTTTTCCATGAGGATTGTGTTAAATGGACTAGCACCGTAAACTTCGATTTTTTTACGTGAATTGGTAAATTGAATAAGAATTTATTTTCAAAGAACTGAATTAAACTGAACTAAATAGAGCTTTAAATGTGTAAAGGTGGGATGGATAGTGGAGAGATTGCCTTGGGATGGATAAGATGGATGGGATTATGAATTCTTTGACTCATAATCATGTCATATTGGTTCTATTTTAAGTTAGTTATGCAGAGATTACTAATCTAGGTTCATTTATATTCATATATGTTTTCTAAGACATATAAACCTAACCAAGTTTTGGTTAATTGTTATGTTCCCATGCAACCAAATAAAATGAGGTTGATAACCACATAACCTAATCAAGATTATATAAGGTTAATAGGTATATTCCTATCCATATTAACATTCAACTCACACAGCAGCTGGGAAACCTATGCCTTACATATAGTTCTCATTCAAATCCCATTTTCTAAGCATGAATCTAAATATTCAATCAATTTATAAGGTTTCAAAGCTTGTAAACATATTAACCATAATATATAAGGGTAATCTAAAGCAACATAATTTATAATACAATCATTTTCTTATTCAAGCACAAGAAAACCAAATAACATAGTCTATGATATCAAATCCTACATATCTCGCATCATAGGAAGATTCAACCCATAAACATGACTTGAATTCCTATTAAATCAAGTTAACAATCATCCCAAGAAAGGAAAATAAAAAAAATGAGAAGAGAGATAAAAAGAGGAGATAAACTCTATATATGAATGGTTTGAATATTCACTTGTTCTTCTCTCCTTGCCTTAAAGCCTTTGTTTTCTCCCTTTCTCAACAATAGCCACGACCCCTTTATGATCCATTCTTAAAACCCTAAAAGAATATTTATACCCTCACTCAACTAGCATTAAGCACGTGCAAAAATTGCACACATGTGAAGTAAGCACTGTGACACCAAGAGGTTGGCACCGGAGCGCCAACTTTCTGGAGCTGTTTGGAAACTGCCTATTTCTAGCCGGAGTGCTAACTTTTTGCCTTAAAATTCTTCACTTTGCTTGTATCAAACTTCCTCTTTCATTCCATCCTCTTTTTACCTGGGATTTGTATACCTCTTTTTCCTACAACAAAAGTAAATACAAGTAAATGCATTCCTAAATGACCAAATGAAATTAAAACAAAAAAAATGAGATAAATTTAAACTAGATGCAAGTTAAAATGTATAAAAACCACACAAGATGCAACAAATACACAAATTGTAAAATCTAATGCAAAAATCATGCAAATTCACATGTTTCTCTTAAACTGACATTTAAAATAAACATAAAATGAGCCTTAATAACTCTAATATAGAGTTATCATGTCGTATGGAAAAAGTTGTAGTCCTTTCAATAGTTCCAACCACCTTGACTTCAATTTACATGAAAACAATTTAAATCATGAGTTAAATAGCAAAAACCAGGTTGTCTTTATTAATTGCCTTCTATTGAATGTGTTTATCATGGAAAAACTTTACCCACTCTTTGTAAATCTTTGCATTCTCATATGCATCGAGTCAAGCTCTTTAAGCTCATTAAATTGCAATGGTCGCCTCTCTCCCACAATTTTCAAATCAAATTGAGATATTTGATTGCCCAATATGCCTTGCACTCGAGTTCGACTAGCAGGAGACATTACTTGCCAAATAGAAGTCTAAAAGACGTCATTTCGATCAATGTCTTGTAAGCAATGTGATATGCCCACAAACTCGAGTTGGACACCATTGTCTCCAAGATGCTCTTGATCTCACGATTCGAGATCTCTACTTGACCTCTTATTTGAGGGTGGTATAAGATGGTGATTTTGTGTATGACCCCATATTTCTTGAACAACTTCTCGAATTGGTGGTTACGAAAGAGGCTCCTTTCATAGCTAATCATCACACAAGATATACCAAATCGTGTGAAGACGTTATGTTTAGTGAACTTGATGTAGATGCGTTCATTGTTTCGTTGGAGTAGAAATCACCTCCACCCATTTAGTTACATAATTGACTGTGAAAAGTATGTATTGATTGTTGAAAGAGGAGGGAATGTGTGGCGCCCCGAACCGAGGCGTCACATTTGTCCTTACTCCAGGATCTTGTCGATTGGTAAGTGTGAATCAGGATTGTTGCCCTGATCACGCGGCGGGTACTTAATTGGATCTCGTCCAATTTTTTTTCATTTCTTTTTCTTTCATCATATAAACATATACTCATCATCATTCATAATGGACTTATCCATAACATCATAAATCATCAACTTCTCATATTAGTCATCACTTTATAATTTCATACAACCTATGTATTTTTCATCATATCCCATTAGGGAATCTGTTCATACAAAAATTTACTAACCTTTGTAGATTCTTCTTTTCCTTTAGCAACTCGTGCCCTTCATTTCTTGTCTTTCCCTACACCTGTCTGAGGTTGGGAAAACAAAACATGAGTCGAAACTCAATAAGCAAGCATTTTTCATTTTAAATGCATTCCTCTCCATTCGATAGAAGACACTTACCAAGTGATCAACTACCAACGGAATAGAAACCTTTTCGTAAACCATATTTCAAAACCTTTCATAAACCATTCATGTAAATCATTCGTAAATGCATTTCTCTCCATTCGATAGGAGACACTTAGCAAGTGATCAACTATCAATGAAATAGAAACCTTTTCATAAACATTGGATGTGCAAATGCTTCCTTTCCACTCCTGACATAAACCTTCGTGTGTGGGTACGCTAGCTCAGGGAACATCTCACATAACATGGTCCAATACGCCGGCTGTCTCCGACTTGGCCTCATCAAGGGGAACCTCTCTTCCTCTTGACGCCTACATGGTTCCTACATGTATGACTTTTGATTATCCCGGCATTATATACCTCTTACACCAGGTGGCTTGTCATTCTCATGTAGAGAATTATTTGCACAATTCATTTAAAAACATCATTTCAAATTCATGCTTTTCTTTTCAATCAATGTATGAAAATGCAATGCATTCATTGACACATAACATTCCTTTGCCTCCACCTCTGGGGAGGACGCCGTCGGCACACAGCCCATACGACTCGGCAATAGTGAAGGGGGACCCTCTGATCCGCTTTCTACCTCCACCAAAGCCTCTTCCTTATACATCGTACATGTGCACATGTCCATGAACATCACATAATATCAATATGCCAGCATGACTTTTCATAAAAATTCATAAACATTCATCATTTCAAAACATTATAGGAATGGCCATCCTTAAACACATTTCATAAATACTTGGGAATAAAATCACATTTACAAAAGGGTTTGCTTGCTTACCTTTGCTTTGCTTCAACCTGACTCCTTTATCCTTTTCTTTCATTTTTCTATACAAGGAAATTGGATATTTTATCCATCTATTCCATGTCTTAGCTTGCTTCCCATGCATGCTTTACGATCACATATTACCTCATTTTTATAGAGGTTTTCCTTTTATAAATACTTGGTCATTACTCATTTATATGAATTTTTATCCATAAATTCTTTAAAAATTCCATCCATATATCCTTATAAATATACAAAAATAAATCTCAATTTTTTCCCAAAATACGCTGTTCACTGTTCATAATTACTGTTCATCATCACTGTTCACGTTACTGTTCACTCGAGGTTACTGTTCACAGCAACGTGGTTACTGTTCATGGGTTCCAAAAATTGACATTTTTCCCAAAAATAAAAAATACCATGACATAGCTTATGCTTAGTATATCATGGGAAATTCATGAATTATGAATTTATCATCATTAACTTGGCTAAATAAATCATTTTCTCTATATACTAAAAATCAACATAAATTCACTTAAGCATAATCCTTAATTCCAAAAATCATGAAATTAATATATCATTATTCCAACATCATATTTATCATAATCATACATTACAAATCATCATTTATCAATTTTGGAGCATTATTTCCACATATCATACATGATTTCCCCGAATACTCTATCTTTGCTCCAAATTTTCGATGTTTCGGTATGATTCCAATTAAGCATTATAACTTTACTTATTTTCTCATGATTAGGAATTATCTAAGCATGGTTTTACCCTACGTAACATCCAAAAGAAATTTGGGAAGAATCCCCTTACCTGAAGTAGAAAATCTCTCCTCCAACTTGCCCTTTCTCTCTCTAACCTCCTTTTTCTCTCTTAAAACGAATTTGGGGGTGGAAAATGAGCTCTTGCTCAAGCTTGAGAGTGCCTTGGACGTTCACCCCTTGGCCCCTATTTATAGGGCTTGATTTTTCATGAATTTGGAATTTACCCCCTCTTGCTCAAGGTATTAAATTATAAATGTATTTTTTTCTAATTTCCAAAAGGTGCATGGATCCTTGTGCAGCCCACCCTAGGCCTGTTCCAGCCCCCCTATGGCAGCCCTATTTTTTCCTATTTTTTTATTTTTTAAAATTAATTAATTTAGGCTAAATTAATTCTAGCCATTGATCTTTGATAAGGATGATCATGGGCCATTGGATCATGCCCCAAAAGTCCATGCTCCAGCAGCAATTTCAGGCTTTGCATTAATTTTAATTTAATTAAAATTAATCAAAGTCAAATGCCATTAATGAAAAAGTAAAGTTACTTTTTCCCTTTTCAAATGACATTTAATCTTGACCCTTAATTCATGATCCTTGATTAATCTTGGACCATTAATCATATCCATCATCATATCTTGGCCACCCATAAAAAATTTCATCTCAATCCGATGTCCGGATTGCAAGATATGAATTTTTCTTTATTTTTTCTCAAAAATCCACTAAAATCCGAAAATACTAAATAAATCAAAAAGTGGCTATTTTGTCCTTTTGTGGGAAGCTTCCTTTTTCGTCTTTTACGATTAAGTTAATCCAAAGTGATTAACTTAACATATTTCCTAAATCCCACGTTTACTATTCACATTTCACTATTCACGTGCACTATTCATCCGAATTTCCTGCATAATTATTTTAACCTTCATTTCCATATATTTCATATCCATCAATATATATTTCTCAAATATATTACCTAGGGTTTACAACCCTAGGGTTTTGTACATGTCTCAAAGATCGGGGTTCCACAGAATGGCCCCATGAAGTCAACGGCCCATATGTCGAAAGGTTCAACCTGAAGGATATTTGTCAAAGGCATCTCACTCCTTCATGTGATGTTGCCAGAATTTTAACACCTCTCACAAGAAATCATGAATACACAAGCATCTTTAAATAAAGTGGGTCAATAATAACCTAATTGAAGAACTTTGGTAATAGTTTTAGTGGCTCCCATGTTGCTATCGTAGGGTGAGGAGTGGCCATGCTACAAAATGCTTTGAGTTTCTTCAAAGGGTACACATCAAAATTAGATCATCATCGCATCTTTTGTAAATACACGGATCCTCCCAAAGGTAGTATTTGATATCAAATATGAAGTGTTTTCTCTATTCATAACTCGGATTGGAGGGAGTGCTTTGCATACCAAGTAGTAGACTACGTTGTCATATCACGGTATCTACAAATTGTTGTGCGAGAAGGCACTTGTTGGAAAACTCAACATCAATTTTCTTGTATTTGGTCAATTCAGCCACTTTTGTCAATGGTAAACTTGAGAGATGATCAATACCACATTCTCAACGCTCTTTTTATTTTAGATCTTCAAATAAAATTCTTGCAATAGTAGAATCCATCAAGTCAGCCTTGGTTTTGCTTTCTTCTTTGTGAACAAATAGCAAACTACTGCATGGCTTGTGTACATAATCACCTTGGACCCTATAAGATAAGAACGAAAAGTCGTAATAGCAATGACCACAGTAAATAATTTTTTACTATTGCTACATAGGAGATATGTGCATCATCTAGCATTTTGCTCATATAATAGATCACAATTGATTTGTTATCCTTTCTTTGCCCAAGGATTGCGCCGATTGCAAGATCATTGACGTTACCAATAATTTCAAAATGTAAATTCCAATTGAGAGGTTGAATGGTTAGGATTATCATCAAAGCTTTCTTTAACTTCCAAAAAGCTTACATATAGTTGTCGGTAAAATCAAATTAGACATCTTAATTCAAGAGGTTGGTCAATGGTTTAGCAATTTTTGAAAAGTCTTTAATAAATTGGCGATGAAACCAATATGTTCAAGAAAACTTCAAATTCCTTTAACTGGCATTGTCAGTGGTAGCTTCTCAATAACCTCAATTTTTACATGATAGACATCTATAACTCTGTTTAAGAAAAGATGACATAATTTTACCTTCTTATACTACAAAGTGACATTTTTTCCTATTCAAAACCAAATTGGTATCCAAGTATCACTACAACACTTTCGAAAGGTTAGCTAATCATGATTCAAATGTCATGTCATAAACAGAAAAATCATTTATGAATGCTTCCATCGTATTTTCAATATAATTAAAAAATTTACCATCATGTAACGTTGAAAAAAAGTAAGGGCATTGTAAAGATCAAATGACATTCATTGATATGAAAATATGTCATATGGATAGGTGTAAGTCAATTTTTCTTGGTCTTGTAGGTGAATAGAAATCTAAAAATAACTAAAGCATCTATACAAATAATAGAAGTATGAGTTCTTGGCAAGTCTCTTTAGCATCTAATCAATAAAAAGAGGAGGAAAGTAATCTTTTTGGGTTGCAGTGTTCAATTTTCCAATGCATACGCACAAACCCGTGACTATCCTGGTACGTATCCATTTGTTTTTATGATTTTTAATGATAGCCATGCTATCTTTCTTTGATACCACATGTACCAAACTTGCCTAGCTACTACTTGAGATTTGATAGATAATTTTAGCATCAAGAAGTTAAAATTTCCTTTTTCGCCACTTATTTCATATTATGATTTAGTCACCTTCAAGGTTTAATACTAGCTTTGTAGTTTTTCTTAGTTATGATCTTATACTGAATAGAGAAGGACCAATACTAGGCAAATCATTAATTCAATATTCGATTGCCTTCCTATATGGTCAAAGTTCATTCAAAAGTTTTTTTAGACTTAGGGTGTGTTTGGGAATGGATAAAACTTTTGATGAAAAGTTATAGAGATGAAAAGTTGTCAAATGATGTGATATAATAGGGGTGATGATAAAGAATAAATAAGATAAAGTTGAAATAGATAAGTTTGTTGTGTTGGTAGTTGTATAGAAATGATTGAAAAGTAGAGTAGTTGTATAGAAAAATATGAAGAAATGATTAAAAAATATGGTAGTTGTGGAGAGTGAAAAGTTTTAGATTGAAAAGTTTTAACTTGACCACTTTTTGTTGTTAACAAACACACCCTTAGAATCACTCAAAATAGCATTAATAATCACGGGATATGTAGAGTTTGGGCCCAAAAACACATACTTGAGTTGTTTAAGAAGCAGTTAAGTTTTACCTAAGGTGCTTCTTCCTTTCGTTGAACTGATAATGATCAAAGGATCTCCATCCTAAGTTTTTCAAACTTTGGATTGTGGGTAGACGCAAGTGGAGGGTTGCTTTCAATCACAGCGGGCATGCAAAAACTTCTTGATTTTCTTGCTTAGTTATTTGTTGATGCACGCTGCCATTGGGGTGGTGACTTTTTCTATCGACAAGTCTTTAATCACATCGACTCTCAAATATGAGTTCTCACTTAAGGGATGCTTCGTAGCCAAGAATAGAGTGAACTCAACTTTCTCTTTGCCGACAATCGAAGATAGTTGACCGTTCTTAACATTGATGATAGCTCTAGGAGTGGCCAAGAATGACTAGGATAAATAGCTTGACAACTTTGAGTGCCATGTTTTTTATTATGCGGACAATATATTTGATTGATCAATGAACAAGCTAGAACGACATTGATATGGACTTTGGGTCACTCATGTTTATCTTCTTACAGATGAAGCAAGGGATCAAGCTCATGCTAGTCCCTTGGTCACAAGCACCTTGCTAATTTGCATGTCGCCAAGGGAACAAAGTGCAGAGAAGTTCCCTGGATCCTTGAGTTTTTGTGATAATTTGTTCTGTAAAATGGTTCTGCATTCTTCAGTGAGTGCCACAGTTTTGTATTCTTCAATTTCTCGTTTGTTCGACAGCATCTCCTATAAGAATTTAGCATATGTCAAAATCTGTGATAGCATGTCAATGAACGAAGCATTGATTTACAGGTTCTTCAATATGAAGACAAACTTCTCAAACAGGTTTTGCAATTTTGCTTATCATTGTATCTAAGGGAAAGACAAAGGGGGTTATAAGGTGGTAGCAGGTCGTGTGAACTCAACTAGTATAAATTACAAATCAAGATTTAGGTTTTGATGATTAACGCTAATTAGGGAAGCTAAAGATTACTAATGAAGTTTTGGTATACGCATGTAAGCTAAAACTCAAAATCTCAAGCAAAAGACAGATGAAGTCGCATAATCAAGTTGACTCCTCCAAAAGTGACTCCGGTCAAGTCGCAATCTTAGTCGACTCCATAATCAACTTCAAGTGCATTTTTGAAGGAAACGAATTCCAAAGGAAGGATTCACTAACTTTGAGACCATCAGGCTGCCTAAAAATTCTTTGACTTCAAAGTGGTGTTTGAAGTTACACCCCAAGTCAAATCCACTTACGACTTTGAAGAGCAAAAGAACACATACACCATCTTTCTTAAGGATGAAGAATGAAGCCACAAAATCAGGTCAACTCACATGTAACTTAGGTGAAGTCCAAGATTGAAATCAACCCACCGATGATTTTTAGAAGAAAGAGAAGAACATAAAGGAAAGATTAATTAGCTGAAGCCTGATAATTAGTAATTCATAATATATTTTTATAAGTATTTTAATACCAATTTGGTTGGAAATTTTTGAGTTTAATGAAAAAATTTGCTTTGCTTTAAAATGTGTACTTGCAATAATTGGGTATTAAATATTAATTCTAAGTTATTTAAATGATTTTTTTAATATTCGAGCTTGAAATGAAAAATATTTATTGCAATGGAAATAAATGGGTTCGAGATATATTTGATGTATATTTATTTAACATTGAAATGAGTTGGGCAGAATTTTAATTAACAGTTAAAATTTTATTTTGCTGTATTTATCTCAGCCACGTGACAATTAATTCAAGCTGTCCGCCATGCAGATCCAAGCCATCAAGATCCAAGCCAAGAAGATCCAACACTGTCCAGAATTTCAATTAATTCCAGCCGTCCAAAATTCAGCGGGCCCACCTTATAAACGTGAATTTCCAGCCGTCCATCTCCAATTCAATTCAAGCAGCTACACCATCCAGGCCGTCAATCTAGATCAAAGCAATTAAAATCCACCGATCATTCAGATTCAATCCTAACCGTTCAAAATATCCAGCAGCAATCAGAAGATCCAGCACCGCAAATCTCCACTGTTCGAACCAAGGCACCGCCCAGTCTGTTGAATCACAGCCGTCCAGCCATCTAAGCTGCCCAGCAGAGCACCGTCCATTTATTTATTTTTATTCCAACATCCAGCAAATATCAGAACCGCTCATCTGTCCAGATTATGTTAAATCCAGCCGTCCAATTTAATTCAGCAGCTATCCGAGCTAATCAACGGCTAAAAATCTCAATCATCCATTCTATTAATATCTCCAAAGCTTGCAACGTCTAAATAATTAGCACCACCTTCAGCAAAATCCTCAATGACCAAACACCATCCAAGCCGTCCAATCGGTATGTATGCGAATCAAATTGCGTAAAAAAAAATAGTGCAAGGAGGATTGATTGCGGCCACATGCACAGAGTTGTACCCATATAAATCAAGGGACGGACGGACAGCAGAAAAAAAAAAAAAAAAATTCAGAGAAAAAATACAACAGGAAAATTGAGAGGAGAGAGCACTGGGTGGAGAAGAGGCAGACCAGCGAGTTGTGTGGAGCGGCCGACACACCATTGAAGCTTACAACTAATAAACTTTTCTTTTTTCTTTTCCTTTTCATTTTAATTGTCTTGTTTAAGATGAATTTGAATTTTTATTTTATTTTGGACTTAAATATGCTTAGCTAAGCCCTAAATCTAGGATTCAAGATGTAGCATGTGTACAATGTAGCATGGTGTGTGATTTTAATTTATTTATGATGGATATTATTTTTAATTTAATCTCTTGTGATTTAATGCTTGCCTAGTGTTTGAGCTCCCGCTTTGGTAATGATTTCCATATATTAGATGATAGAACCGAGAGGTGAAAGTCTAATATACGATAATCAAGATATTAAAGCTAAAAATCTAAGACCATAAAAATGACATGATGATCTTGAGGAATCCACAAATAGCCACAGAACTTAACAAATCTTAATTGACTTAACCCCATGAGAATAGATAGTTAAGAATAAATTAGGGTTACGCCTTGTAGGTTTCGAGAAAAGGTGCAAGGATAAATTAAGGTTTGTTCTCCTTTAATAAACAATATCAAAATTAATAATCACACCACTATCCATTGCAAAAGACGCATGTGAAACCTTAGATCATAGGTATTCACATCCCTGCTCTCCAATAGTTGTTCTAGATTTGAATTTTATTTTCTATTTCACTTTTCTATTTTGATTCCACTTATTTCTCTTGATATTTTATATAAAAGTGTTTAAAAGCAACATTCTAAATCCTGAATTCCCTATGGATCGATAATTTATATACTACAATCTATGACCCATGCACTTGTGGTAAGATTGCAAACAAAGCCCTAGGGCATTATGAAGTTGATACTTAAGTCAGCTTCACATGTGACTTGAGTGAAGTTCCATCTCCAAGTTGACACCACACGTAACATAAAGGCTAAGACTTGAAGAAAATTTCTTTGAAAACAAATGGAGCACAAAAGTTGATACCAAAGTCAACTACAGCTGTGACTTGAGTGAAATCGCAAGTGAAGTCAACTCCATATGCGATATTGGTTGTAATAGTCAGAAAATTTTTCAACATTGGTGCATTAAGTGAACACCATATACCACTAACCATTCAAATTTCCTTCTAAGCTATAAAAGAGATGCCAGGTGGAGTTAATGAGGATAGCAAGAGAGTTCATTATACTCTCACCTCCCAACCTTAATCATTCATAGCTTCATTCAATAGTTTCAAAGCAAGACTCTCATGTTCACTGCAAGAATATTCAAGTTCATTATCTCTCTACATTTTTCGAAGCTTGCTTCTGTATTTCAAAGTTCAGCACAAATATGAAGTGTGTAGTTTAATCATATTTTAAATCTTCGTATTGTAATTTGATACTTGCTTTAGTGTTAGAGATCAAAGCCAAAGTGAGGTAACAAAGAGTGTTTTGTTATAGTGGTACTCACTGACTATTTATGTGATTGGAATAAAGGCCCTCTAGAACTACAATCTAGAAGAGAGCTAAGGCTTTAAGTTGTACTTATTCAAGTGATAGTAGTCTCCAAGACACAGGGGGCATGTTTTTGGAAGAGCGGAGTAGAAGTATCGCCTGAACCACTATAATTATCTGTTCCCTCTCCTGTGTTTACCTTGATTCTCTTATTCTCTTTCATTAGTTCTATAAGTTTCATTCAAGGGGACCTAATCTCGAAGGGGTTAAGTTTTAAACTATAAAGAAATTTTAAATAATTCAATTCACCCATCCCCTCAAGACAACTATTTAGGACCAATAGAACAAATAGTTTCTCTACCATTGGTTCTGGTTCTGCATTCGCTTCATTGTCATGCTTCTATTTGTTGTCATGCTTATTGTTAATTCATTTTCATACTATATATTTTGGGTGATATTCAAATGAAAATTTGATTGTTTAAGATGATTTGATGCATATATTGATTAATTGAGCTTTATTAGCGCTCACCACTTGATGTCATTGTGCAAAATAGAGAAATTACATGTGAATTTGGCTTGAATGAGGTTAAATTAACAAGCTATAATAGAAGTGGAACTCAAATACAAATTCAAGATTCAATTTTGAAGTACAACAATGATCAAAATGGTTTAAAATGTGTCGGGAAATTTATGACATAGTTCGGGGTAAAACAACTAAAAATTTCAAAGCAAGACACGTGGACCAGAGAGCCACATGGTTTGAACAGTATGGATTTGTGTCCAACACGATTCAAACCATGTGGACCCTAACTGTGTTTTGAGTTCGCATTGGACTCGGTTTGAGAAAATTTCAAGTAACCTTTTTATAGAAATCTTGTTATACATGTCTTAGGGCATTTGAGAACTTTTTTGGAGCTTAGGTTGAGGTTCGGGTAACAAGAAAAGGTGAAGAGCATAAGGTGAGAAACAAGGTAGCGCGTTGGTTGAAGTGTTAGAGATACCATCGAAACTTCTAACTAATAAGCTTTTCTTGTCTTCTTTTCTTTTGGTTATATTATTGTGTTTAAGATGAGATACAATTTTGTTTTGAGTTTAGATTTGATCTTAAGCATGCTAGGTTAAACCCTTAATCTAGGGTTTAGAAAGTTGCATGTTATAATTTAGCAGATAATATGGAGTTATTTATTTATGAAGGAAATTATGTGTTAATTTAATATCTTGTATTCTTGAAATGTACTTTGTGCAAAAGCTTGTACTATGGTATATTTCATATATTAGGTAATGGAATCGAGAGGTGGAATCTATTATTCGACAATCAAGATGTTAAACCTAGAAATCTAAGACCATGACAATAAACATGATGACCTTGAGGAATCCCACGAATGGCCATTTAATTTAATGAATTCTAATTGAATTAATCTCATGAGAATAGATAGTAAGGAATATTATAGGTTTCAAGAGAAGATGTAAAAATAATTTAGAGTTTATTCTCCTTTAACATGTACTATTCATATTGAATAAGTATACCATGTATCTGTTGCAAACGTCACATGTGGGAAACCCTAAACCCTAGATACTCATATCCCTTGATTTTTAATTCTTGTACTACATTTTAGGATTCACTCTCTTCCTTTGCTATTTCTTTTTCTTTTTGCTTGTGGGGCCTAATATAAGTGTTTAAAATTAATGTCTTAAGTCCCGAATTCCCTGTAAGATCAATATTTTGGATACTGCAATTCATGACCAGTGTACTTGCGTAATAAGACTGAATAAGTATTTTAGCGCTATTGTCCGAGAATTTGACATTATTTAAGACTTTATGATTTGAAACTTCTCTTGTTCTTTCTATCTTTTACTCTATTCTATTCTTCTCCTTTTTACTTTCTTTATGATGCTTTACTTAATCATTGATTTATTAATATTGTATGACCCACATAAAAATAGTCAAATACTTTTTCTCACTAATCCTGAGGTTTAACGAACTTTTAGGAACATAGAGTTTCTGAATACCGAAGATAGCAATCTTCTAAAGAGCAAACAACCATGGAAGGTCGAAATAATCTTGATCTACCATAATCAAAATGTGCAGAAGATGAGACGAAAAATAAAAACCTTCCTAGGAGGAGTGTGAGCAACCACAACTAATCGAACCCTAGAGGCTACAGGTCTTGCATCGTCGAACTTGAAATTGGGGCAAGGAACTTCAAACTCAAGTCAGGACTCATCTAGATGATTCATAAATGTCTTTTGAAAACCACAATGTTCACATCACCAAGTTCTTGTAGTTGTACAACACAATCAAGATACAAGGAATCTTGTGAGATGTGATACCCAAACCCAATTAGGACGCATACATGTACATTTGACATGTAAATGTGATTTATTTGTTATTTGATTGATTTATTGAATTTAGGGCAATTAATTAAGAAAGGTGATTAAATTAATCATCGTAGCTCAATGTGGGTTCATGCGATGAAAGTGTCCTAATGAGGGTTAGGAAATGTGGATGTGATATGAATAACTATCTCGTATACTATGATTTAATTAATGGAGATTATGATGATAATTATGAATTTAAGATGATAAATGTTAGAAAATTCATAACTTGACGCCTACAAGGCGGAATGAGATGAAATTTGAAAGGTAAACAAATGATGATATGCTTAACTTTATGAATGGATTGGATTATGAAAATTATGATGAGATTAGGGTGATAATTATTTATTTTCAACCAAACCCAAAAGTTAATTTCAAATGGTCATAACTCAAGCTAGAAAGGTCATTTGAGATGAAATTTGTCATGAACGGTTAAAACAATATGGTGAATTTTATGGATGGATTTGATTAAGCTAATTATCATGGAAAAATTCTTAATCACAAAAGGATGAAAGAAATTGACTTTTGCTCCCATAAAGTGACATACCCATTAATGAAAAGTCAAGCTAGTTAATGAGGTGATTAATAACTCCAAATGAGGTGGCTTAAGGAGGAATTTTTGGAGGATTTTTGTATTTCCAAAAATTTAGAAAATTCATAAAATATCATGGGTGATAAATGCATGTCCATAGGCTAGATGTGGTAGTCATAAATGGCCAATTGAAGTGGCCACATAAGGGACGCGTAAGGGGGATGTTTGACTTGATTTTTTTAATTTTTCAAATGCTAAAAATCACATGTAATTATCCTACATGACTAGGGTGGTAAATGACATTAAATTGGGCAGCTTTTTGATGGTATAACAAGCAAAAATCCAAGCTACATGGGATGTGCACAAGGTGGACAACAAGATGCCTTGATTTGAGCAGATTTTGATAATTGAAAAATCTATTAAATATGTATTTTACTTGGGTAAAATTTTGATAAAAAATCAAGGGATAAGTATACATTAACTTATCCTCCAAATGAGGTGGAAAATGGTACGAAAAAATTTAGGAATATATATAAGAGAGAAGACATAAGGGACGTCCACTATTTGGGCAAAACTTGGGAAGAAAAAAAATCTCAAAAGAGGGCAGCAGCTTGGACGTGCCAAGGAGGAAGGAAAAGGGAAGAAAATAAAGAAGAAAAGAGGAAAGAAAAGGGAAGAAACCAAGATAGGAAAGTTGGAGCAAAACCCCTCCAATTCAAGTAAGTGTTGAGTTAAGTTTAATTCATCAAATTCTAAGTTTTCTAGCTTCATTAATGGGTCATAAATTTGATCCATAATGACCCTTAAATGATAAGTTATGATGCCCTTGATTAGGGTACTAAATGAGGAATGAATGAAATGAATTAATTTAACAGTTCAAGAGAGCTAAGTGTAAGGTTAAGGTTGATTACGACTTATGAATCTAGCTGGAATTTTTTTTAAATTCCAATTAATGTTGCTGTTTTAAGCATCTATCATGACTGGTTTATGATTTATATTTTCATGATTAATATATGTTGATTTGGTCAAGATTTAAGAACCTTAGGAAGGGTTAAACCTAGGGTTAATAACATGGACAAATTCCACTCTTTTGAGATGGATATGGGACATGAATTAAATCAATTGATACATGGATGAATTAAACCGTGAAATACCCTAAACATAGGTCACACGGGACGTCAAATATGGGGATGGAAAGAAATGCAAAAAATCTGAATTTTTGGAACCTAAGGTGTGGACGTCGAAGGGTGGCCAAGACATGTGTAAAAAGTTGTTGTTTTGGGGAAACTAAATTATAGACCTTAGATATGTGAAGTTAGCCTAAATATGGGACAAGAAAAGTATGATTAAAGGTTGGAATTTGGGAGATAAAAATCTATTATGGACTATGTGTCAAGATGGACGTTGGAAGTGGGAAAGAATGGTGCCAAAGTTGCTGTTTCGGAATCATGTGATGAAGGGATTAAAATCCTATGAAAATACCCTAAAGTATGTGCTAATTAAGTGGTTTAATTATGCCAAAATAAAGGGAAAGTTTCTGTTTTGAAAAAGATTGAAAAACATATAAGATATGTGTAGCAAGAAGGGTGCACATAAAGGGTATAGATGACCAAGATGAGAAATGACTAATGTGATTTGCTAAAGTACAAAGACGAATGGAAATATGATAAAATTTCACAATAAGATGTTGTTTTGTTAATAATTTTTAATCTCAAAATTTGAGATTAACATATGATGCCTAATCTATTAAGTATGTGCCTAAAGTGAGCATCGATGTGTGAAATGTGAAAAATAAATGATATGTGATAAATGGGTAGCAATGAGCTTCCGTATGTAGAGTAAATGGAAGGATATGATGTGTTTAAAGGTTTACCCTACATAAGGGTATTAAAAATAAAAAGGAATGAATTATATGATCAACTATATTGCTATGTATGAATACCCGACTTGAACCACAAGTGGGTCATGTATGTTAATGAAAAGTATAAGGGTTGAAAAACTAAGTTATATGCAAGCATATGAAGTTATATGCATGAATGCAATGTCATTCTTATGTGTATAGGCAAAGGCAAAGAAAATGTTGATACAAAAAGCTAACGTGATTCAGGTAAGCAAGCAACTTTCTAAAAGTTTTGCTTTCTCAAAATATGATAAAACGATTGTAAATTCTATCCAAATGTTTTGAATTATTTGGTAAATGATTGTTTTAATTATTTATATGATTGTTTAAGGATGGTCATTCCTTATCTCTCAACATGTTATTGCAATATTGTTTAACCATGACAAATGATTTGTTAATGATTTATCAAATGGGTTAAGAAACTATGGTTCATATGATGTTTATGAAAATCATGCTAGCATTTCCAAGTTCATGGTGCACAAGGAATTAGGTTCACTTTTAAGGTGTAAGCGGACCGATTGTCCCCCTTTATTATGACCAAGTCACTAAGATAGGCCAAAGGCCCACAACGCCCTCCCTGAGATGGGAGAAGACGGAGCCGGATAGTCGTCTAGCTAGCATACCTATGATGCTCATATTTTATGATAATGCATTGCGTTATTTATGATATGCCCATGATGGGTATAAGGATTTCTATTTTTCATGATACACCCACGAGTAGGTATAATGTTGTTTTCCAAGATGATATTTAAATAAAAAAGTTTGCCTGCAAAATTAATTGAATAAAAAACTATGTAGCTTACTTATTAAGTTTCGACTCATGTTTTGTTTTCCAAACCCTAAGACAGGTGCAAGGACGGATGTAGCAAGGAGCACCGATTAAATGATGAGTAATGATAATTCTTTGAATGCCTATATATGGTATTATGTGTGAAAAATGTACTATGAATTGAATAATTGCTATGTGATGCAATTTACGAGATTTACACTGTGTGTATGATGAAATGATGAAAATTTTTTAAGGATAAATGTTCAATGTTCAATGTATGATTATGCTATGCTATGAATGATATAGAATTTATGATATATAATGAATATATCAAGACTTAATAATGGCATGGATAGGCAAAGTAATGTAAAATTGAACAAGAATGATGTGATTAACTCCTACGGAGTAAATTGTAAATGATTAATTATCAAATAAATCCTACCGTGTGACAGGACAATAATCCTGATCACGTTTACCAATTAATAACGGTCCTGGAGTAAGGCTTAGGATGTGTCTCTCGGTTTGGGGCGCCATAGAGCTTGGTATCAGAGCATGGATTGGTAAATAGGCGTGGAAAACTGATGAGGTAAATTTTTAACTATGGGACTACTACCAGTATATGATTTCTCATTTCAAAAAAAAAAAAAAAAAAAAAGGGGGAGGAAGAAAAGGATTGCTGCTATGCTGGAAAATGGGGCGGAGAGTGCCTCAGCTAGAGCAAGCCTCGAGCAGCGCCATCGCCGAGGATGTGGAGGACGGACTGGCTGCCACATCATAAATCCAGCCATATCCATCGTCCGGCTGGCGACGAATCTCCTTTCTGGCTTTATGGTGCTTAGGCTCGTCCATGCAACCGTTGCGGAATAAAGGAGATCTGAAGTGGGTTTACTGTCACGGTGATGAGACTGAAATGGCCGTCAAAGACACAGGCGACATTGACAAGCTCTACGAATACGGCGAGTGCCTCAGCGAGGCCAAGGACAAATCTCTGCATGTCGGTGACTATGAGGGGATCATCCAGGCGGCCAAGGGAAGCATGAAGGCCAAGCAGTTGACGACACAGCTAATACCGAGGTTCTTCAAGTTCTTCCCCAGCCTCGCCAGCAAAGCCTACGAAGCACACTGTGACCTCTGCGAAGGCGGGACCCAAAAGCATCATTAACAACCTTGATTCAACACGGGTGTCGGCCGAGGAGGAGGACCGCCCAAGCGTGGCAGGCTACACAACCCCTTCCTGCCTTTTCCACCGCTTTCTCACCCCGCTAATCTATCCACCAATTGATAGCGGATCCCGTCAACCCCCCGATGCCAGCAGTCTAACGCCGTCACCATGCAGCAACCCTCCTCAAAAAGCCGCCGGAAAGTTTCCCCCGCCCCTTCCGATGGCCCTGATTCGTCCGAGAAGCAGGAGCACCTCCTCCTCTCCTCTGCCATCTGCAACGGCGACGATTTGGGCCCCTTTGTCCGCAAGGCCTTCGCCGCCGGCCACCCGGAAACGCTCCTCCACCACCTCCGTTCCTTCGCTTGCGCCAAGGAGTCAGAAATCGAAGACCACTACCAGGACTTCATCCTGGCCGTCGACGACCTTCGATCCCTACTCTCCGACGGAAACTGAGCACGATGATCTGGTGAAGCAGATGCCTCTTCTGAGCCACCAGCGAGTCTTGGCGTCGATGACGAATTCCGTCTTCGACGTAGCGCAGGCTCGATCCCTGCTGCAGACCCTGGGCCCCAGGCCCGACCACGAGTCCGTCGACGCCGACCGAGCCAAGGTCGCAGACGTCGAGGCTGGAGGGCATCGACCGCCTCGAGTGGCGGGCACAGCAGGCTGAGAAGGAAAGAGAGTGCCGGGAGGCTGCGGAGAAGGAGAGGCTGATGTACAAGGCGGTGTTGCAGCTCGACGAGATGCATGAGGCGTTTGAGAAGCTGCTGCGGGACGCCGAGCAGCGTCTGTTGAAGGTCTATGACTCGGCCGCGGCAGCGGGCGGAGGATTTGCGGATAAAGCAACGACAGGCAGAGGAGCAGAGCAGGCTTAGCCTGAGGGATTGCGTCTACATGCTGCATACAGAGGGGGACGAAGAGGATGAAGACGGGCACGATTCTGAACAGTGTGGTGGACACCTTAGCCGCTGTCGTTACCATCGTTGTGGTGGCGATTCCCGAGGGCCTGCCGCTAGCCGTCGTGCTCACGCTCGCTTACTCCATGAAGAGGATGATGGTGGATCAGGCCATGATCCGTAAGCTCTCTGCTTGCGAGACCATGGGTGCGGCCACTACCATTTGCACTGACGAGACCGGTACCTTGACCATGAAGGAGGAGAAGGTCTTGGTCGGTGAGGAGTTTGTGGAGGCGGGTGCTTCGAGAGAAGCTGCTGCTGCCAACGTTCGGGAATTGCTGTATTTGGCGGTGGGTCTGAATAAGACAGGCAGCGTTTACAGGGCCAACCTGGCTTTAGCGCCCGAGTTTTCTGGGAGCCCCACCGAGAAAGCCATCCTATCTTGGGCTGTGCTGGAGATGAGGATGGACATGGAGGCATTGAAGAGAAGCTGGGCTTTTCTCCGCGTCGAGGCATTCAATTCGGAGACGAAGTGGAGTCCGAGGCGGATAATGGAGATCCGTTTTCCGGCGAGGACAAAAGAGGCGGCCCTCTGGCGAGAAGATGGTGGCCTTCGAATCCAAGCTGAACTCGTTGCGAGCAAATCGAGAAAGGATCTGAGATTTTCCGACCGCCGAGTCGCCGATGAGGACTATCTTGAAAACGTAGTCGATCTTCTGGTCGCTGTAGCACCCGCTGGCCATTTCAGCATAAAGAGAGCGAGAGGAGCAAGGATTTTGGGCGGAGCAGGGAGCAGAAATTCCGACAAGGGTGGCGAGAGAGGAGTAGTTGACAAAGCAGAAACAGCTCGCGGCTATCTATCAGCTCGTCTCTCCAGTCTCCTCTCTATTTCCGCTGCCGCTATGGGGGACGATCTACGTGAAAAGCAGTTCCGCGGGAAAAGCGGTTCCGCGCAAGTGTAGCTTGGTACCCAAGCAACGAGGTTCCGCGGCAACGAAATCTGAAGTTCCGCGTGGACACAGTTTCGCGGCAACGAAATCTGAAATTCCGCGGAATGAAGTTCCGCGGGAACGACAGCAGCCGTGGAACCCATCCCACGCCGGCAAAAAATTTATAAAAAACCGCATTCGACCCTTTCATTGAACAACGGAGAACGGGAGAGAACTTCGAGCGGAGAACGAAGACGAGCTCTCCCGCGCTCAAAGAAGAGAGAACCTGAGTTCTCCATATATTTTTCTTTTCTTTTCTTTTAGCTAAAAAAGAGAGAGAGAGTTTCTTTCTCATATATATATAAATATATATATATACATATATATTATTTTCAAAAACTAGTTTTCCCAACGTGGATACTCCCCGACTGGCGGGTTGAATTGACACACGGGTTAAGTATATTTTCTCCGTTAAAATATATATGTGTATATTATATATATATATATATATATCTATATATACATATATATTATTTTCGAAAACTACTTTTCCCAACGTGGATACTCCCCGACTGGCAGGTTGAATTGACACACGGGTTAAGTATATTTTCTCCGTTAAAATATATATGTATATTATATATATATATATTATTTTCAAAAACTACTTTTCCCAACGTGGATACTCCCCGACTGGCGGGTTGAATTGACACACGGGTTAAGTATATTTTCTCCGTTAAAATATATATGTGTATATTATATATATATCTACATATACATATATATTATTTTTGAAAACTACTTTTCCCAACGTGGATACTCCCCGACTGGCGGGTTGAATTGACACACGGGTTAAGTATATTTTCTCCGTTAAAATATATATGTGTATATTATATATATATATATATATCTACATATACATATATATTATTTTCGAAAACTACTTTTCCCAACGTGGATACTCCCCAACTGGCGGGTTGAATTGACACACGGGTTAAGTATATTTTCTCAGTTAAAATATATATGTATATTTTATATATATATCTATATATATATATTATTTTCAAAAACTACTTTTCCCAACGTGGATACTCCCCGACTGGCGGGTTGAATTGACACACGGGTTAAGTATATTTTCTCCGTTAAAATATATATGTGTATATTATATATATATATATATCTACATATATATATATATATATTATTTTCGAAAACTACTTTTCCCAACGTGGATACTCCCCGACTGGCGGGTTGAATTGACACACGGGTTAAGTATATTTTCTCTATTAAAATATATATGTGTATATTATATATATATATCTACATATACATATATATTATTTTCGAAAACTACTTTTCCCAACGTGGATACTCCCCGACTGGCGGGTTGAATTGACACACGGGTTAAGTATATTTTCTCCGTTAAAATATATATGTATATTATATATACATATATATTATTTTCAAAAACTAGTTTTCCCAACGTGGATACTCCCCGACTGGCGGGTTGAATTGACACACGGGTTAAGTATATTTTCTCCGTTAAAATATATATGTGTATATTATATATATATATATATCTATATATACATATATATTATTTTCGAAAACTACTTTTCCCAACGTGGATACTCCCCGACTGGCAGGTCGAATTGACACACGGGCTCCATTATAAATAAAATAAATATATGTGTATTTTCTATAAAAATATATCAAAATATACATATATATTCAAAGGTATCCAAAAACAAAGATTTTGATTCCTAAAATTATATAAATGCCCCGCGGGCCTCCAAAAATGAATATTTTGTCCCGCGGGCCTTCAAAGAAAATATATGTATATTTGCCCTATGGGCCCCAAAAGAAATATATATATATATATATATATTTAGACTTTCAAAAATATATATATTATAAAAAAAGAATTTTCATATACTTTTGCCTGAGTAGATACTCCCCAAACAGTGGGTTAAGTTGATACGCAAGGCTAAGTACCTTTCTATTATATATATATATATATCAAAAAAAAATGATGACCTCTTCACTCAATCTGAGCCTTAATGTCCGAGCAAGCCCTCCTAGATGGCCCAAAAATCTCCAAAAAGCCCAAGAAGGCCCAAACTCTTTTCAACAAGCCCAGTCGGGCCCAAACCTTTTTTTTAAAATGGTCAAAGTTGACCTAAAAATACTTTTAAAATCCGGTTGAATCCATTTCTTGGTAAAACCACCCAATTGTTCAATCCAGAGGCTGAATGCGGGAGACGCTGGTTTCTTGTATAAGTACAGAGGCTGAATGCGGGAGACGCTGGTTTCTTGTATAAGTACAGAAGCTGAAAGCGGGACACGCTGGTCTGCTGTGTAAATCCAGAAGCTAAGAGCGCACTTAGTTTGCTGTGTAGGGTCGCTAGTGTAGCCGACGGGCCCCTCACTAGTTCTCAAAACCGAGTCATCGCTGGTCGACGGGCTAAGCGTAAACTCACATTTATGACATGGCGCGTGGCGTCATGTACCTCATATTTAAGTCATGGCGCGCGGCGTCATGTACTTCATATTTAAGATATGGCGCGTGGCGTCATATACCTCACATTCGAGTCACGGCGCGGGGCGAAGTGTACTCATTTATCTTTATATTTTTGTTAGACATGATTTTTCGTGCACTTGTAAAGACGTAGAAGGATCTTCTAAGCACTTCATTATTATTAAGCATTTTTTTATGGACCATTGTATTCAGCTCTTTTAATCAAGGGTTTTCTCGTTAGAGATGTAAAATCAGAATGTGGAACACAATGCAAAATATTTCTGTGATGTACTTTTCGGACTCGGTTAAAGAATTGGATGCTTTAAAATTTTTCTGGGAAATTAATTAAGTATTTATTCTCAAATCCGCAGGAAAAACAATTTTACATTCAACCAAATCAATGATTTGAATTTATATTTTTCTCATGAGGCCGGAACAAATGGTGAACCCGACGTGAAACATTCTCCCTTCGTCTTTAAGAGCTGAAAACTATGGTCTTTATATGCTTATTTAATTTCTCACTATTAACACTTTGAAATGCTCCTTTGCAGATTTCATGGCGCATTCGATGGCTTTCGGATTCCTGCCTAATGGCGGTTTTGTTATTTCTGAGCCAGATCACATGGATGCGGCTATCCCACATCACTTTATTCGCATACCAGAGAAGCCGGAGCACCGTGTCTATCGACACGTCGACTACTCTCCTGCTGCGATAAAGCAAAGAAGAGACCGATCTGCATTACTTAAGGAGCCACTTATTGCTCAAGGCTCGAAGACCACTCCTATTCAACCAACAAAGTCTCTGCAGGCGCTAATCCAAATGGGCCCGCCTGCTCGACAGTCGGACTATGCCAAAAAGTCTGCCCGTCGGTTTGCTGCATCAGCCCAACCAGCAGCACATCAGCCTACAGGACAACCTATTTTGCAGTCCCGTTCCATGAAAAGGTCTGCGAGACAATCTACTGCAACTCGGCTAGCGCCAACTAGCCGACCAGAAGCCAGTGTTCCCCGAAAAGGGAGCAAAACTGTGCCAAATCCTGTTCGATGCACCATCACTCGCCAATTTGGTCGGGCTGCCTCAAGGGTTGTTGACCTAGCCCCCCGACTTAACCAAAGTGACACCCAAGAGCGGAAGGAGTCAAGAAGACAAACCAAGTTTTCTCAACTGGAGGCTCCATTGGCTGATGGAGGGGATGACCAATTCAAGCCGCGAGGACCTATTATTGTCCGATCCGGTTTAGGCACCTTGCAATTTGTCATCCCTAACCCGACGTAATCGCCCCATCAGTCAACCAATGCTCCATCTAGCTCACAAGCTAGAGTCAAGTCTCCAGGTCACTATGATACTGCCAACATAGTGACGGTTCCTCATCATGCATCAAGGAAACCAAGGAGAAAAGCACAGCAGAAAAAGCAGTTCGGGAAAACAACTTCCCGATTAAACTTGAAGGCTTCATCGCCACTGCCACTAGGACCAAGGCATAGGCTGTTCTCACACCCCCGACAAAGGGGTAGGCCGCAAAAGAAGCCACTATAGAACACTCACAAATTGAGAGTGCCTCAAAAGCCAAGACTCTCTAACAAGTGGCAGTATCCTCAGAAGCGCCATACAACGTATTCACGTTCGGTGCTCAGGCTGATCCCTAACTTTATACACGAAAATAAATTCGCCTCGTTGATCAGACTGAAAGTGGATATGACTTATGTGCCTGTTGTGGCCCCGTTCCGAGGAGATCACCGGATGCCGCACCCCAAGAGAGAAGCTAAAAGGAGGAGACGTCTCCTCCAGACGACAGAAGTCAACATGGTGGACCTCACCCAGCCAAGCACTTCCAAAGCGTCGGAGATGTTAACCTGGTCAAGGGCAGCTGCAATGCCCATTACACCGCCATTCTGTAGCCTCTCTCATCCTGAAGGGATCAGGGCCGCCCTCCCAAAAGGTCAATTTGAACCCTCTTACATAGTGGGCGAAGAAGAAGAGGTTCTTACACCCAAGTCTTAGCTCATTCATGACCTCCGGGAGGAGATTAAGAGTATGAAACGGGCTATGGAAACTCAAGGCAACAAGACATCAGGTTCCCATCAACCACCATCACCAAGGAACCGTCAATCAGTCCATCAGCCCGAGAAACCAATTAGGCAGCAAACCGAGGAAGATGAAAATGCAGAATTGGAGCAAGGCTTTCTGCAGTTCAATAACCTACGTATCAATACCCCTCGAACCCAAGACGCGCGGGTAAACACACCCATGGGGTCTCCACCCAGGTTTATTGCACAGAAGGAGATGGTACATCAGCTAGTGGCCGAATGCCTTCGTCGACAGGCACCTCAACTCACTGGGGTCCCTACAACGACAATCAACAGGCCTTATTCCCCAGAGGTTGAAGCGGAGCTGCTACCTAGAGATTTGAAGCCACCAAAGATCCAATTCGATGGGACTGGGAGCGCGTTAAAGCACCTGGCATCATTCCACTATGCCATGGGCAATTGGGCTCACCATTCGAATTTTTGTCTTCGAATGTTTCCCAATACTCTTTCTGGTGATGCTTTCCAGTGGTACATATCTCTCCCAACCGGCTCAGTTCGAACATGGGAAGAGATGAAAGAAATGTTCACCTCCCGATTCGTTGATACTACACGAGAAGTACAACTATCGGAATTATCTACCTTGTCCCAAAAGAAGGACGAGCCGGTTGAAGACTACATCACTATATGGCAAAGGGCCGCTAACCGATGTCAAGCACCCCTATCTCAAGCAATGAAGGTCAATCTTTTCCGGAATGGCATCAAGATGGAAATCTCGTTGCTAATGAATGAACAGCTAAGTACATTTCAGGCCCTAGCTACAGAAGCTTGTCGAAAAGAGTATTTGTTGTCTCAACAAAAAGCTTGGAAGAAGGAGTCATCCACAACCACTACATTTAAGAAGAAGAAAACTGGAGAGATCTCTGCGAACACCACAGAGGTTAAGAAGCAGCCAGATAAAGCAAAGCCGCCTATAAAAGAGCAGCCTGCAAGACCCTTCCGAAGGGAGGAAATCCAATATGCCTTTGGGGAAGATGACGTGGAGACGCTATTCCAGCACCTCATGTCGACCGGGCTATTCGAGTTGCCCGCCCCAAAAAGGCCAGAATAAGTTGGACGCACTTCTCACCAGCGATATTGCAGTTACCACCGATATGTCGGTCACCCCACTAAGAAGTGTTGGGATCTCCAAGCAATATTGCAAGATTACATCGACAAGGGGGTTATAAAACTCAGTCCTCCAGCGCAAGCTTCATCAAATGTTCTGACAATTGAGACAGCAGAAAAAGGTGATTGGGAAGTGGTTCGAAAACCACCAAGCCTAAGACGGACAAAAGGTGTCTCAAAAATTTATACAGGAAAGACAAAAGAATAAGGGATAAGGTCATTCTCCCTTTCTTTTCAAGGCATTTGAGGCAATCCTCACAGGTGCAACCATTCATGATCATGGACTTTTTGCAGCCCGAGTTGCTACTCCCATTCTATCAACGGCTTGCTGGAAGATCACCTCGACCAGAAAAAGAAAGATACATTCTCGAAGAGTTACCAAATACTACTCCATGTGAGAATGGTCTGTTTTGGGACCTAGATAGCAACAACGGAGAAACTGAAACTTGCTATCATATAAATGTGTCCGCGTCCAAACCTGCAAAGCGGCGAATAACTGCCTCAGTGTTTATCCCTAACTACACCAAGTTTGAAGTCAGGATGTCACCAGTAAACCACATCATCATGTATTTACGAGAATCTCGGCTTCTGCCAGCATCCTGGGGAACCAGAGTGGAATACTTCCGGTACTCACTGGGGGAGTCAGTGATGTCTTGGTACCGAGATAATCATATCGAAGAAATTACCGAGTGGGTCATCTTGATAGACTCGTTCTTGGTTCGCTTCCTGTCAAGACAAAGAGAGCAGTTCCCTAGTAATTACTTAAGGGAAATACAATACAGTCAAGAATCCACTGCTCATTATGTAAATTATCTCAGAGACAGTACATGGAGCGATCCCCTGGCTATATGGTTGCACCTGAAATGGTCACGAAGTATCTTTCGGATGCAGTATGCCCTCCGACTGACAACGGGTACAAGACCTTCGGAGCCAAAACTTTCATAAAGGCAATCCGATGGGTCGGTAACGAAGGCTTCAAACAAGAGGCAATTTTTAGCGATGCTGAAGGTTTTGGGAGGACAAATCAACTCCAAGTTCTGCACATGCTACAATTAAACGATGCGCCCATCCTTCGAGTGTTCCCTTTCTTAACCAGGGAGTTAAGCTATGATTGGCCACATATTCAGTTATTCCATGAGAATCATAAGTATGCGTTGCCACACTTATTTGATTATTCGTTGGCAGTCTGTCAAATGGGGCAAACAGAAGAGTTTGCACTCGAGCACTTTGTTTTGAGCTTGGCCCATGACAGTTGTGCCCTTCTCTGGATCTCCTCGCTCCCCGAAGAAGCATTTGGTTCTTGGGAAGAGTTCGTTGATAAGTTTATCCTAAGATTCCACGAATATGAAACAGACTTCCCTCCAGAGATGATCGAAGTCATGCACCCCCTATCAGGAGAGTCTTAATATGACTACATTTTGAGATGGATAAACTGCAGAATAATCAACCAAATATTCGATAAAGAAGAAATCATGGTTCATCAGTGCATCAAGTCAATGAGTGGGTATTTTCCTGAAATTCCAAAAATACAACCATTCTTCTCAGATGTACTACGAACATTGGCTACAAACATTCAAGACTCTGCCTCCTGCAATATGGTGCAAGTTGAAGAGGATGTTCTGACAATTCTTCGATCTGGTCGAATTACACCAGAAAACAAGGGTAAAGCCCCGATACAAGAAAATCGTACTCAGCCAGAACAGCACATACCAGCCAATCATGGGAAATCCTCAGTAAGCTATAATGTGCTTGAACACTTGAAGCGACTTCCTGCTCGACTCAGTATCTACGATGCCTTGTAATTATCGCAAGAAGCCAGGGATGCACTGGTTAGTGCTCTGACAGATGAAAATGTTCGTCTTACTTACCTGGTCGACGCCGCTGAATGTGATGAAGTCATTTCATTCACTGATGAGGATATGTTGCTTGGAGACGTTAATCACAACCGACCCTTATATGTTACAGGCAACCTAGCCGGTGAATTGGTTAACAGAATCATGATCGATGCCGGGTCTGCAATTAATATCCTGCCCCTTCGAACACTCAGGAGGATCGGAATTTCTCCATCAACGTTAAAAGACACTAGTGTGGTGATTCACGGGTTTAATCAAGGAACTCAAAAGGCCATGGGCCTGATTGAGTTGGAACTAAGCATAGAAGATTTCTGCACCGAAATCCCATGCTTTGTGATTAATGCTCCGACCTCCTATAACTTGTTGCTGGGAAGGCCTTGGCTCTATAGTAACAAAATCATCGCATCAACAGTACATCAATGCTTCAAGTACTGAAGGATGAGGTCGAAAAAAGGATTTTTGCTGACCATAAACCATTTACGACAGCGGAATCATTCTACTCTGATGCTAAGTATTATGACTTGGCAACTGCCGTCAACACATCAATGGAAGCAATTGAATCAACCACACTAGAAGGGCAGCAGGAGACATCTCAGGCTCCCCCCGCCCTAGTAAGGACAGACATATTCTCAAAGGGTGAGAAGATGGAAGGTCAAGGTCGTGGTCGAGGGCGCGGTCATGGACGAGGAATGACAGAACCAAGGGCTCAGTTTCAAACCAAATTTGAAAATATGAGCCTCGATCCAGTACAGCCACTACCGCGGCAACGACAGGGGGCAACCATACCACCTCCCACAGCTATAGCAACACTGCTGCAGGCTCACGGTTCTACTTAGACCTCGAAGTCCTGAAAAAGGTTGCTAAACCGCCTCGAGCTAATTCCCCTAGGTTTGAGGTGGATCTGGAAGCTCTTCGGAGATTTCGGAATCAGGCCAATGAGGAAGCCAAGTCACTTTGCTGTGAGAGTGACGGAATGGCCACTGAGGCCGCTCACCAAAATCAAAAACTTAAGGAAACGCTCGATGAGGTTTTAGCAATGCTCGTGGGGTTTAATGTATCTGCTCTAAGTGTGCAGGAACCTCAAGATGAAAAATTTGCCCAAAAATATTTCATAAAGCAATATGGCAAGGTTTACGGTAGCCCTAACAAATCCTCTTGTTTGCCCACAACTAAGCTCAAGAAATGAGATTTCCATCGCTATAGCAGAGAAAGCAAGAAAATTATGGATTTGATGGGATTCTATCCCGATGAACCACATCTATCAGGTCTCGGAAGTGACATCCCTATCCCGTTATCTGAAAGACCCCGTGGTTATCAAAAGGGTAACAAAAGATTTGGCCTTGGGTATAAAGAAGAAGAAGACGTCGACTTTGCCACCACCTACTGCGTCTCCACAAGCGATGACTCCAACAATGATGAAGAGGCATTAATGGAACCAGAGGATGCTCCACCTGCGATTGAGGATGGAGGACAGCCTACTATTGACGTACTTGAGGAGTTCAATCTCGGGACTGAGGAGGACCCGAGACCCATTTTTATCGCCAAAAACCTGGCCGAAAAAGAAAAGGTGGCATTGAGGCAGCTTTTAAGTGAATTCAAAGATGTTTTTGCTTGGGGGTATTCTGAAATGTCAGGTCTCAACCCCGCAATTGCAATGCACCATCTGCATATTATGCGGGATAAAAAGCCAGTCAAGCAAGCTCCGAGAAGATTTCAACCAGAGCTCGAAGAACAAATCATCAAGGAAGTTGAAAAACTCATTGATGCTGAATTCATTCGGGAAATCAAATTTCTAAAATGGATTTCTAGCATTGTTCCTGTCAAAAAAAAAAACGGGCAGATCCGCATTTGCGTAGATTTTCGAGATTTAAACGAAGCATGCCCTAAAGATGAATTTCCTCTTCCTTTCACTGATTTGCTAATCGACAGCACAGCTCTGTACGACACATTCTCCTTTATGGATGGATATTCAGGATATAATCAAATCAAGATGGCTCCAGCAGACGAAGCCGCAACAGCATTTCGAACACCGATGGGTGTCTTTTGCTACAAAGTCATGCCTTTTGGTCTTAAGAATGCTGGCGCAACTTATCAAAGGGCAATGCAAAATATATTTCATGATATGTTACACAAACATGTCGAGTGCTATGTCGATGACCTGGTTGTAAGATCTGAAGGCCACGATAAGCATAAAGAAGATTTGAGATCGGTATTCTTGCGCCTGAGAAAGTATGATCTAAAGATGAATCCTCTCAAATGTGCATTCGGAGTATCATCTGGGAAATTCCTCGGGTTCATAATCCGCCAAAGGGGAATCGAGGTCGATCCACTCAAGACAGAAGCAATTCAAAATATGCCGCCTCCACGAAACCTCCGAGAACTAAGGAGTCTCCAAGGCCAATTGTCATATATCCGACGTTTCATCTCCAACTTATCCGGCCGGTGCCAGCCCTTTCACAAGTTAATGAGAAAAGATACGACTTTCCAGTGGGACGCGAAATGCCAATAGGCTTTTGAAGCCATTAAAGAATTGCTGCAAAATCCTCCTGTTTTGACAACCCCAGTAAAAGGAAAGCTGTTCACTCTTTATCTAGCTGCCAGTCCACAATCACTGGGGGCATTGCTTGCACAAGAAAATGCTCAAGGCAAAGAACAAGCCGCATATTATCTCAGTCGTCGGTTATTGCAAGCTGAATGTAATTATTCCTCGATCGAGAAGATTTGTCTAGCATTGGTTTTTGTGGCACAAAAGCTAAGACATTACTTCCTTGCGCATCAGATCATACTTATATCGAAGGCTGATCCCCTCAAGTTTCTAATCACTAGACCAATGCTTTCAGGATGCCTAGCAAAATGGTCACTGCTGCTATCTGAGTTTGATATCAAATATGTGCCACGAAAGGCAGTGAAAGGACAAGTGTTAGCAGATTTCCTAGCAGCCCATCCGCTTGAAGAAGAATTTCCCATCTTAGAAAACCTACCTGATGAAAAGGTTTTCTACGCAAATGATGATCCAATGTGGCAAATGTATTTCGATGGCGCTTCCAAGCCATCCGGAGCTGGTGTTGGAATTGTCGTAGTCTCCCCTCATAAAGACTTATTCCCGCACTCATATTTTCTTGGAAGAAGCACAACAAATAATGAAGCTGAGTACGAGGCCTTACTCATCGGCATGGAACTTCTTCTGCAATCAGATATTTTATTTGTGCGAATATTTGGGGACTCTGAATTGGTTATCAAACAGTTAAATAATCAATACGAAGTACATCAGCCCCATTTGCGAAAATATTATGACAAAGCTCAAACTTTATTGGCAAAATTCGAAATGGTTTCGGTTGAGCATGTTCCTCGGTCAGAAAATGTAGTTGCTGATGCACTATCAAAGTTGGCCAGTATTCTCGCCTTTAATGAGCTCGATGACATGACAATTCGAGTACAAAGATTAGAAGATGATGAAGAGTTCCAAGTAGATCAAGTTGGATGGTGTGTATCTGAGGTAACTACAAACAATGATGACTGGCGCATTCCTATCATTAACTACCTCAAACATGGCATTGAACCAGATGATCCAAGTGCAAGGAAGTCGTTAAGAAAGGCGGTTTTACGATATACCGTGTTTCAAGACGATTTGTATCGGATTGCTTTTGATGGGCTTTGGATTCGCTGTATTAACGGGAATGATATCTGTCAAGTTCTTCAAGAGACACACTCCAGCGAATGCGGCGCCCACCAATCTGGACGTCGTCTTTATCATAGGATCAAAAAATTGGGCTATTATTGGCCCACAATGGTCCAAGACTCCATCAATTTTGCGAAATCCTGTGAAGCCTGCCAAATGCATGGAGATATTTATCATATTCCTGCTTCAGTAATGTCTCCAGCACCTATTTTGTGGCCTTTCTCTTGGTGGGGTTTTGATATTGTCGGTCCGATAAACCCGTCATCATCTAAAGGACACTTATATATTTTAGCCACTACGGATTATTTCTCTAAATGGGCAGAAGCTAAAGCTTACAAGAGAGTCCGAGCACAAGAGGTGGTAGAATTTATCAAGCACAAAATCATCTACCGTTACAGTGTTCCCTATCAAATCACCTCAGATAATGGCACGCCATTCAAAAATGATAAAGTAAATCAGTTATGCCGAAGGTTTGGAATCAAACAAGTGTTCTCATCGCCCTATTACCCACAAGGGAATGGTCAAGCAGAGGCATTTAACAAAAATATTATTCGAATCCTCAAAAGGACCACTGTGAAAAATAAGCGTGATTGGCACGAGAGGTTACCCGAAGCATTGTGGGCCTACAAAACCACACATCGAACTGCAACAGGAGCAACACCATATTCATTGCTCTTTAGCACGGAAGCGGTTTTACCAGTGGAAATTCAGTTAGCATCTTTGAGGGTTGCCATCCATTCTGGGTTAACCACTGAACAACAAGCCAAACTTCGCTTCGACGAGCTCGAGGCACTAGACGAGAAACGAGTTCAAGCACGGCAACGGATCGAACTCTATCAAGCTCGAATGGTCGAAGCATACAATAAAGTCGTGAGGCATCGCTCATTCAAAAGAGGAGATTTGGTGCTAAAGCTACGCACAGAGCTTATGGCCGGGGGCAAACTTACCGGCAAATTCGAGCCTAAATGGGAAGGGCCTTGCATCATTGAGAGGGTCCATGGCAATGGCACATATGAAGTTGTTAATTGCGGGAATCAAATGAAAGCAACCGTGAATGGGAATTACTTAAAAAGATACTATCCATGAAACTACAAAGAAAGTCATATATCAAAAGAATCTCTACAGCCTCCCTCGTAGAAGGAAGGGACTCCTTCAAAACTCGAATGGAGTTCACTACAGCAGCAGGAGAAACAGGTAACGGCTCTATCGATGTCAAATTCTCCCCGCCATGAGCATCATCATCAGATATTTCGACAACTAAGGCAGTTGTCAAAAAAAAAAAGGGGGGGGGAATTTTCCCGTTCTTCTCGGTTTCTTGCGGAAGTGGAGGAGACGGAGGCTGAGGAGAAAACTTTGCCGCCACCCCTACCTGTCATACCCCTAAGCGCGAAAAAAGTCTCAATAAATCGAGTTCCAGTGGCAAGGTCTGGCACTGGGCGGAAAGGTTTCTCTGTCTTATAAAGATGGTAAACCTATTGATGGCAAAGGTATCGGAAGAAAGATCATGGACAGAGTTCACCAGACTTATATTGGTGACTTTCAGGGAAAGTACTTCGCTTATGATGGTGAGAAGAGCTTGTTTACAGTGGGGGCTCTTCCACAACAGAATTTTGAATTCAGTGTTGTGTCCTCAAACAAAGTTAGTGGGAATAGTAGTCCTCATGGTAATGACAGCCCTGGGGAGGGAGATCGGAAAAGGCAAAGGCGTTCGTATCAGACCAAGACTTTCAAAGTTGAAATATGTTTTGCTGCCAAAATTCCAATGAAAGCTATTGCAAACACTCTGCGAGGACATGATTCCTAGAGTTCTCAAGAAGCCTTAAGGGTTCTAGACATAATCCTAAGGCAGCATGCCGCAAAGCAGGATTGCCTTCTGGTTCGGCAGTCATTTCTTCACAATGATCCTAGTAACTTGATTGACATTGGAGGTGGAGTTCTGGGTTGTCATGGATTTCATTCTAGCTTCCGAACCAGTCAAGGAGGCTTGTCTCTAAATATTGATGTGTCTACTACAATAATTATAAGGCCTGGCCCTGTTGATGGATTTCTGATGGCTAATCAAAATGTTAGAAATCATGGTGAAATTAATTGGGGAAAGGCAAAGAGAACTCTGAAGAATCTGAGGGTGAAAACAAGACCCTCAAATATGGAATTTAAAATTGTAGGGGTAAGTGAGCTTCCATGCAACCAGCAAATGTTTACTTTGAAACAGAAAAATGAAAAAGGCGACAACCCATCTCAAACCATTGAGATTACAGTTTTCAATTATTTTGTCAACTATCGGCACATTGAGCTTAGGTTTTCTGCAAATATGCCATGCATTAATGTTGAAAAGCCAAAATGCCCCACTTACTATCCTGTCAAGCTCTGCTCTCTGGTTTCATTGCAAAGGTATACTAAATCTCTGTCAACTTTGCAAAGATCATCACTGGTTGAAAAATCACAACAGAAACCACAAGAAAGGATGCAAACTTTAAGTAATGCATTAAGAAGCAGCAACTATGGTGCTGATGAAATGTTGAAGGCATGCGGTGTTTCGATCAATGGTAACTTCACTCAAGTAGAAGGCCGTGTCTTGAATGCACCAAAGTTAAAAGTTAGCAATGATGAATTCTTTCCTAGAAATGGTCTATGGAATTTCAACAATAAGAAACTTGTGGACCCTCAAAAAAAAAAAAAAAGGAAAGATGGGCTATTGTAAACTTTTCTGCTCGCTGCGATGTTCGGTCTCTTGCTCATGATCGCACAAATGTGGGGCGATGAAAGGCATTGTCATTGCAGAACCATTTGATTACTTTGAAGAGAATCCTCAATTTAGGCGTGCTCCACCTACTGTTAGGGTCGACAAGATGTTCGAAATCATTCAGTCAAAGCTTCCAGGAGCCCCTCAGTTTCTTCTCTGTGTTTTGCCTGAGAGAAAGAATTGTGATATATATGGCCCATATAAAAAAAAAAATCCCCATTACGCCATGAGTCAAGAGAAGCCTTCCAGACAACATGTCAGGAATCACGCCTCTACAAATAGCTTACAACAGCATAATTCCTCAGGGGGGCATTTGATGAGGTAAATTTTTAACTATGGGACTACTACCAGTATATGATTTCTCATTTCAAAAAAAAAAAAAAAAAGGGGGAGGAAGAAAAGGATTGCTGCTATGCTGGAAAATGGGGCGGAGAGTGCCTCAGCTAGAGCAAGCCTCGAGCAGCGCCATCGCCGAGGACGTGGAGGACGGACTGGCTGCCACATCATAAATCCAGCCATATCCATCGTCCGGCTGGCGACGAATCTCCTTTCTGGCTTTATGGTTTTTCTGCTTAGGCTCGTCCAAGCAACCATTGCGGAACAAAGGAGATCTGAAGTGGGTTTACTGTCACGGTGATGAGACTGAAATGGCCGTCAAAGACACAGGCGACATTGACAAGCTCTACGAATACGGCGAGTGCCTCGGCGAGGCCAAGGACAAATCTCTGCATGTCGGTGACTATGAGGGGATCATCCAGGCGGCCAAGGGAAGCATGAAGGCCAAGCAGTTGACGGCACAGCTAATACCGAGGTTCTTCAAGTTCTTCCCCAGCCTCGCCAGCAAAGCCTACGAAGCACACTGTGACCTCTGCGAAGGTGGGGCCCAAAAGCATCATTAACAACCTTGATTCAACACGGGTGCCGGCCGAGGAGGAGGACCGCCCAAGCGTGGCGGGCTACACAACCCCTTCCTGCCTTTTCCACCGCTTTCTCACCCCGCTAATCTATCCACCAATTGATAGCAGATCCCGTCAACCCCCCGATGCCAGCAGTCTAACGCCGTCACCATGCAGCAACCCTCCTCAAAAAGCCGCCGGAAAGTTGCCCCCGCCCCTTCCGACGGCCCTGATTCGTCCGAGAAGCAGGAGCACCTCCTCCTCTCCTCTGTCATCTGCAACGGCGACGATTTGGGCCCCTTTGTCCGCAAGGCCTTCGCCGCCGGCCACCCGGAAACGCTCCTCCACCACCTCCGTTCCTTCGCTCGCGCCAAGGAGTCAGAAATCGAAGACCACTACCAGGACTTCATCCTGGCCGTCGACGACCTTCGATCCCTACTCTCCGACGGCGACTGAGCACGATGATCTGGTGAAGCAGATGCCTCTTCTGAGCCACCCACGAGTCTTGGCGTCGATGATGAATTCCGTCTTCGACGTAGCGCAGGCTCGATCCCTGCTGCAGACCCTGGGCCCCAGGCCCGACCACTAGTCCGTCGACGCCGCCCGAGCCAAGGTCGCAGACGTCGAGACCCACCTCTCGAAGCAGCTGGAGGAGATCGTGCTGGCGTCGAGGCCGGAGGGCATCGACCTCCTCGAGTGGCGGGCGCAGCAGGCTGAGAAGGAAAGAGAGTGCCGGGAGGCTGCGGAGAAGGAGAGGCTGATGTACAGGGCGGTGTTGCAGCTCGACGAGATGCATGAGGCGTTTGAGAAGCTGCTGCGGGACGCCGAGCAGCGTCTGTTGAAGGTCTATGACTCGGCCGCGGGAGCGGGCGGAGGATTTGCGGATAAAGCAACGACAGGCAGAGGAGCAGAGCCGGCTTAGCCTGAGGGATTGCGTCTACATGCTGCATACAGAGGGGGACGAAGAGGATGAAGACGGGCACAATTCTGAACAGTGTGGCGGACGCCTTAGCCGCTGCCGTTACCATCGTCGTGGTGGCGATTCCCGAGGGCCTGCCGCTAGCCGTCGCGCTCACGTTCGCTTACTCCATGAAGAGGATGATGGTGGATCAGGCCATGATCCGTAAGCTCTCTGCTTGCGAGACCATGGGTTCGGCCACTACCATTTGCACTGACGAGACCGGTACCTTGACCATGAAGGAGGAGAAGGTCTTGGTCGGTGAGGAGTTTGTGGAGGCGGGTGCTTCGAGAGAAGCTGCTGCTGCCAACGTTCGGGAATTGCTGTATCTGGCGGTGGGTCTGAATAAGACAGGCAGCGTTTACAGGGCCGACCTAGCTTCAGCGCCCGAGTTTTCTGGGAGCCCCACCAAGAAAGCCATCCTATCTTGGGCTGTGCTGGAGATGGGGATGGACATGGAGGCGTTGAAGAGAAGCTGGACTTTTCTCCGCGTCGAGGTATTCAATTCGGTGACGAAGTGGAGTCCGAGGCGGACGATGGAGATCCGTTTTCCGGCGAGGACAAAAGAGGCGGCCCTCCGGCGAGAAGATGGTGGCCTTCGAATCCAAGCTGAACTCGTTGCGAGCAAATCGAGAAAGGATCTGAGATTTTCCGACCACCGAGTCGCCGATGAGGACTATCTTGAAAACGTAGTCGATCTTCTGGTCGCTGTAGCACCCGCTGGCCATTTCAGCATAAAGAGAGCGAGAGGAGCAAGGATTTTGGGTGGAGCAGGGATCAGAAATTCCGACAAGGGTGGCGAGAGAGGAGTAGTTGAAAAAGCAGAAACAGCTCGCGGCTATCTATCAGCTCGTCTCTCCAGTCTCCTCTCTATTTCCGCTGCCGCTATGGGGGATGATCTACGTGAAAAGAGGTTCCGCGCAAGTGTAGCTTGGTACCCAAGCAACGAGGTTCCGCGGCAACGAAATCTGAAGTTCCGCGTGGACACAGTTCCGCGGCAACGAAATCTGAAGTTCCGCGGGAACGACGGCAGCCGCGGAACCCATCCCACGCCGGTAGAAAATTTATAAATAGCTGCATTCGGCCCTTTCATTGAACAATGGAGAACGGGAGAGAACTTCGAGCGGAGAACGAAGACGAGCTCTCCCGCGCTCAAAGAAGAGAGAACGTGAGTTCTCCATATATTTTTTTTTCTTTTCTTTTAGCTAAAATAAAAAAGAGAGAGTTTCTTTCTCATATATATATATAAATATATATATATACATATATATTATTTTCAAAAACTACTTTTCCCAACGTGGATACTCCCCGACTGGCGGGTTGAATTGACACACGGGTTAAGTATATTTTCTCCGTTAAAATATATATGTGTATATTATATATATATATATCTACATATACATATATATTATTTTCGAAAACTACTTTTCCCAACGTGGATACTCCCCGACTGGCGGGTTATTGACACACGGGTTAAGTATATTTTCTCCGTTAAAATATATATGTATATTATATATATATATCTATATATATATATTATTTTCAAAAACTACTTTTCCCAACGTGGATATTTCCTGACTGGCAGGTTGAATTGACACACGGGTTAAGTATATTTTCTCCGTTAAAATATATATGTGTATATTATATATATATAAATATATATACATATATATTATTTTCGAAAACTACTTTTCCCAATGTGGATACTCCCCGACTGGCAGGTCGAATTGACACACGGGTTAAGTATATTTTCTCCGTTAAAAATAAAATAAATATATGTGTATTTTCTATAAAAATATATCAAAATATACATATATATTCAAAGGTATCCAAAAACAAAGATTTTGATTCCTAAAATTATATAAATGCCCCGCGGGCCTCCAAAAATGAATATTTTGTCCCGCGGGCCTTCAAAGAAAATATATGTGTATTTGCCCTATGGGCCCCAAAAGAAATATATATATATATATATATATATTTAAACTTTCAAAAATATATATATTATAAAAAAAGAATTTTCATATACTTTTGCCTGAGTAGATACTCCCCAAACAGTGGGTTAAGTTGATACGCAAGGCTAAGTACCTTTCTATTATATATATATATACATATATATATATATCAAAAAAAAATGATGACCTCTTCACTCAATCTGAGCCTTAATGTCCGAGCAAGCCCTCCTAGATGGCCCAAAAATCTCCAAAAAGACCAAGAAGGCCCAAACTCTTTTCAACAAGCCCAGTCGGGCCCAAACCTTTTTTTAAAATGGTCAAAGTTGACCTAAAAATACTTTTAAAATCCTGTTGAATCCATTTCTTGGTAAAACCACCCAATTGTTCAATCCAGAGGCTGAATGCGGGAGACGCTGGTTTCTTGTATAAGTACAGAAGCTGAAAGCGGGACACGCTGGTCTGCTGTGTAAATCCAGAGGCTGAATGTGGGAGACGCTGGTTTCTTGTATAAGTACAGAAGCTGAAAGCGGGACACGCTGGTCTGCTGTGTAAATCCAGAAGCTAAGAGCGCACTTAGTTTGCTGTGTAGGGTCGCTAGTGTAGCCGACGGGCCCCTCACTAGTTCCCAAAACCGAGTCATCGCTGGTCGACGGGCTAAGCGTAAACTCACATTTATGACATGGCGCGTGGCGTCATGTACCTCATATTTAAGTCATGGCGCGCGGCGTCATGTACTTCATATTTAAGATATGGCGCGTGGCGTCATATACCTCACATTCGAGTCACGGCGCGGGGCGAAGTGTACTCATTTATCTTTATATTTTTGTTAGACACGATTTTTCGTGCACTTGTAAAGACGTAGAAGGATCTTCTACGCACTTCATTATTATTAAGCATTCTTTTTATGGACCATTGTATTCAGCTCTTTTAATCAAGGGTTTTCTCGTTAGAGATGTAAAATCAGAATGTGGAACACAATGCAAAATATTTCTGTGATGTACTTTTCGGACTCGGTTAAAGAATTGGATGCTTTAAAATTTTGCTGGGAAATTAATTAAGCATTTATTCTCAAAGCCGCAGGGAAAATAATTTTACATTCAACCAAATCAATGAATTGAATTTATATTTTTCTCACGAGGCCGGAACAAAAACTTACTAAGTATGAAGATTGATTGAATATGATGAAATATATGTGATTATATGATGAACTATGTGTGATCATATGATGATTGTATGCTACATAACGATGATTTGTATTATCATGTTTTTGAAATGTAGCTGATTTACTATGTTTTAAATTGTAGATGGCAGATAAGGGAAAGACAATGATGAGTATGGAGAAGTTGAGATGGGAGATGGAGGAGGAGGAAAAAAGATGGAGATTAGAGGAAAATGTCCATAGATGGTGGACATCGCAGCAAAATGTGATGCACTTTCCACCCATTCCTCCAGGCTTCCAATGTATAAACCCTCTACCACCATCCCAGGGAGACAACAATGTTGAACCCCATATGTACCCCATGCAGTATGGATATGGTCTAGAGGAGTCTACAAGCAGGACTCCTAAAGCCGAGGTATTGTTAGCCCCTCGCCATGACCCACAGACGATCCCAGCGGTACCTACCGAGCATATTAGTGTCAGAGATCTACAAAGCTTTTAGGATCAGATATCCGCTCCCACACCCCCAGATCAGGGCCCATGGTATTGATTCGCCAATGGGTGTGTCCAATTTCGCTATGGAGTGAGTTGGGAATGCATTCGTCAGAGGAAAAAGAAGTCGCCATAGCTATGGAGCAACGTCGTGCTCTAGGAATAATGGAAAGGCCTTCCACACCCAGCCCCAATGAGGTTATACTACGGGTAATGGAAAGTGATGATGAGTTCATGCATATGGATAGTGATCATAATGATGAGGACCCTGTGGAGGAGTTCCTCGAGCCAGAGGAGGAAAGCGATGATTATGATAGTGAAGAGGAGAACCTCCTCGATTGGTCTAATACTAGCACTATCACCGATGAGCCTACACAGGTGCCACCTAGCCGTAGGCGATACCTAAGGGGAAGGGGACCCGGTAGATGAATATGATGAAAATTTTTCTTACTTTTATGTGTATATGTATAAATCATGATTTGATGACACTTTGCTTGCCAATTTGGTTTTTTTATGTACATAGTATGGTACTGTGTTATGATGTGATGAGAAACTTTGGTTTCAAGATGGAATGCTTAACTATATGAATGGTATGAATATAAGAATGTTATGATGAAATGGCTATGTTTAAGAATTCCAAATGCATGAAAAGAATGGTTATGAATGTTGATAAATGATTATGAATGTTCGTAAATGAATGAATGTGACATGCTTGATGTTGTTTTGCATGAAATGATGTGGTTATGATGAATTAACTATATTATGATGATATAAGTATGATATGACCTAACGCTAACCATGGATGAAGATTATGTGATGTGCTTCTGCTATATTCAGAAAAGCACCATGGTTGACATAAGGTCAAGAGTTAGACAGAATAAAGGAAGAGGAATAGCTAATGAGGAAATCCCAAGCCAACATGAAGTTAGGAAAACATGTGGTAGACCTAAAAGACCTGGATCAGGAATAACCGGGCAAAACCCGAGGACTCGTCAAAGATGAGAGGATCTAAGCCCGGAACAAAATGTGGAAGGAAAAAATGAATCCAGACAGACCAGGTTAATTAAAGAGAGAGTAGCTGCAGCTGTAAAGGAAGCCATGCAGCAAGCTACATGTGAATGGGCTGTCCAGACTACAGATATAATTCAAGGCTTGTGGGAAAGGACCTAGCAAGAGCAGTTGGGTGGAGATGAAAGAGGAGGATCCGCTTTGACGGCTAACCCTACCCCCACACCGGCACCTATGGGAGATGGAGATCTATTAATAGAGGTAGACAGGAAATCTATCAACGTATTTTTAGCTCATCGAGCTTCCAAGTTTTCAGGAGAACCCGACCCCGTACGACCTAAACAATGAATGACGGAGATTAAAAAGTGTTTAGGATATCTCCGTGCAACGATAGGCAGAAGGTATTGTGCGCCACTCATTTACTGGCTAAGGATGCCCATGAGTGGTGGGAGACCTTGTTGATTACCATGCCACACCTGGAGGAAGTGATATGACAAACTTTCATTGAGGAATTCAATAAAGAATACCTTCTAGTAAGACTGCAGAGTCAGAAGGTAATTCAATTTGAAAGATTATATCAAGGAAGGATGTCTGTCACCGAGTATGCCACCAAGTTCAATGCCTTGGTAAGATATGTGTCATGGATGGCCAATGTGCTAGAAAATAAGGCACAGAGGTTTCAAGAAGGACTGAGGTCATATCTAAGGGAAAACCTTACATCCTTATTGATTAAGGATTATACATCGAGTCTTGAAAGGGCAAGGGCATTAGAGATTGAGGCATTAAGGACGCAGGAATTGTGGCAAGGTTAGAAATTATTTAGCCCGGGTGTAAAAGAAGCGGAAATGGGGAAGGAGAAGATTAAAAAGGAGGCGTAAGAAAAGGGAAAGGAATCCTTAGGAAGAAAATCCCTCCAGTGTGCAAGAAATGCCAATGGCGCCATCTAGGCGAGTGTTTGAAGGGTTTAAATGGGTGCTATAAATGTGGGCAGACGGGTCATATAACTAAGGAATGTGGAACAGGAGAAGCTAAGGTTATTAAATGCTATGTTTGTAACCAGGTAGGGTACATTGTCTTAAATTGTCTAAACAAGGCACAAACGTCGCAAGGGCGTGGAAGACCAGCCCAAACAAGGATAACCGGAGCAGCTGACCGACCCAGTGCACATGCATGCATTGACTCGGACGGAGTCACAGGAGCAGGAAGAGAAGGTGGTTACAGGTATGATTTACATTTTAGGAAATTCAGCAATAGCTGATAATTGGAAATTAATAATATATTTTATGGGCATTTTATACCAATTTGACGAGTAATTATTTGAGTTTAATGTGAAATTTGGTTTAAAACATGTTTTTGTAACATTTGGGTATTAAATATTAATTTCAAGTTATTTAAATAAATTTTATAATCTTTTGGTTTGAAATTATATTTTTTATTTTTTTACTATGAAATGAAATATGTTTGATAATAAAAATAATTTTTGTAAGGATTTGGGCTTCAAATAATTTTAATTTATTAACCATAGTTATTTTATGCAGGAAAACAAATTACAGCAAGTGGGCCCCACAAGATCACGTCCAACTACTCAAGATAATCAGTAGTTGTCTGATATGCAAATCACGCCCAAGCAGTGGGCCCCACAAGTAAGTCGTCCAATACCATGTAGCACCAAATCTCCAGGCCGTCCAAAGAGCAATAACGTTTAGATTTTCCAGCCATGCAATCTTTCAATTTCAACCGTCCATTAATAATTCCAGCATCCATCTGGACTGACATCCACCCTGAAATATGGTGAGGAAAATTATTACCGGACTTGGTTAAAAAAACTGTTAAACCAAGGGTAAGAACAGGCTTAAAAAAAATTAAAAGCACTAAGTATGGGAATAACATTATTTCCTGTTGTAAAATGAGGCTCAAGTCATGTGGAGATGACGATTCAATTTTTGAAAATTTTTGAAATTTTATTTCTTATGTCAAGCCTAACCATTGTCCTACTAAGTCCTTATGATCTATGAATTGGCTAATTGAGTTGGTAGAAGAAATTTAAACGTAAAAATTTGATGAGACGTATATGAGGTAATTTGACTGCTATGTTCTACATTATTACTATTACTTGAATTGTTGAATTTGTGTATGAAATAACCAGATAAATTGAGAAGATATTTGATAATTAGGAGTTTGTCGCGGGAGTTTTTGAACTCTTAATGATTGAAAGCAAAGTAGGTGACAGGGTGTACAGTATTAGTTATGCGAGAAAGGACTGTTGACTGAGATTTTTAAAGAGTGTCATGTTTCAAAATTTTTAGTTAATACTCTCATTAGTTTTTGATGGTTGGCTAAACATTTATTTTCAGTTTTTGCTCAAAGTTTTGAAATTTTGCAATCTATTCTTGAAGTTTTTTATATTTGCTTGAGGACAAGTAAAAGTTCAAGTGTGGGGGTATTTGATAATTGGAAATTAATTATATATTTTATGGGCATTTTATACCAATTTAGTTGGTAATTATTTGAGTTTAATGTGAAATTTGGTTTAAAACATGTTTTTGTAACATTTGGGTATTAAATATTAATTTCAAGTTATTTAAATAAATTTTATAATCTTTTGGCTTGAAATTATATTTTTTATTTGTTACTATGAAATCAAATATGTTTGATAATAAAAATAATTATTGTAAGGATTTGGACTTCAAATAATTTTAGTCTATTGACCATAGTTATTTTATGAAGGAAAACAAATTACAGCAACTGGGCCCCACAAGATCATGTCTAACTACTCAAGATAATCAGCAGCTGTCCGATATGCGGATCACGCCCAAGCAGTGGGCCCCACAAGTAAGCCATCCAATACCATGCAGCACCAAATCTCTAGGCCGCCCAAAGAGCATTCACGTCCAGATTTTCCAGCCATGCAATCTTCCAATTTCAACCGTCTATTAATAATTCCATCACCCATCTGGACTTACATCCAGCCATTCATCACCATCCAATATTTTCAGCAAATCCAAGCCATCCAGATTTTTTTATCCAGGTCGTCCACTTGCAACCAGATCAGCACGTCCAGATTTTTGTTCAGAAATTCAGATGATCCAGACCGTCCATAATTTTGCACCGCCCAATCAGCCAATCTAGCCGTCCATTATCTCCCTTCTAATAAATCTGTGCACCATCCATGCTGTTCACACCAATCAACAGCCTAAAAAAATCAACAGCCGTCCATTTCCAGCAGATCAATGTGGACCGCCCAAACCAAGATGAGCAACTGTCCACCATCAGATCACATCCAAGTGCTATCCAGAAAATTAGGCTGCTCAAATCTGCACTGCATTAATTTTTTTTAGCACATCCAATCCTTGCAAATTATCCTCGCCCTAGATTCTCCAGGCTTTAACAAAATCTGGTCGTCCAGATTTTTTCAGTCGTTCAAAATCATGATGCCCAGATTTTTCCAAGTCGTGAACAGCAATCCCAAGCACCGTCCACCACTGCTTTCGGAGTCTCTCTTGTAATCTAAGTCCTAGTGTAATTTCTAACACAACAATTTCATGAGCGGCCCAATTGCGTAATTTAGAAGACGCAGTGCAAGCAATCCTCCAAGCTATTTGCACTTATAAAGCTTATAAATAGATGTGCGGGCAGCTGTTACCGAGGGGAGAAAATTTCCATAGAGGATTCCAGATAGAAAGTTCACGGTAGAAAGAATTGGAAAGAAAAAATTAGAAGAGAGAGAGAGAGAGAGAGGAGGTGGAGAGCACGGGAAAGAGGGGAATCGACGAGTTGCTTGGAGCGGCCGACACACCATCAGGAGCTTCAAACCAATAAGCCTTCCTATCTTTTCTCTTTTTAGTTTTTATTGTCTTATTTAAGATGGATTTTGATTTTAATTTTATTTTGGACTTAAACATGCTTGGCTAAACCCTAAATCTAGGGTTTAGGATGTAACATGTGTACAATATAGAGTGCTGTGAGTTTTTTATTTATTTATGACGGATATTGTTGTTAATTTAATATCTTGTTATTTTTAATGCTTGCTTTATACATGGGCCCGTACTTTGGCATGATTTCATATATTAGGTGATAGAATCGAGAGGTGAAAATCTAATATACGATAATCAAGATATTAAACCTGGAAATCTAAGACCATGAGAATAGGCATGATGACCTTGAGGAATTTCATGAACGAACCACAGAACTTAATGGATTCTAATTAACTTAATCCCATGAGAATAGGTGGTTAAGAAAATTAAGGTACGCCTTGTAGATTTCGAGAGAAGGTGCAAGGATAAATTAGGATTTGTTCTCCTTTAACAAACAATATTCGGATTAAATAATTATACCACTACCCATTGCAAAAGTTGCATATGAAATCCTAGACCCTAGGTATTAGCATTCTTGTTCTCTACTCATTCTAGTTTTCAATCTTCTCTTCCCATTTTTCTATTTCTTTTCGATTTTATTTACTATATTCTCCTCATATCCGACACGAAAGCGTTTAAAAGCAAAGTTTAAAGTTCTAAATTCTCTGTGGATTGATAATTTATATACTACAATCTACGACCCGTGCACTTGCGGTGAGATTGCGAACAATAGCTTTGTTTGATTCTAATGCTACCTATTCGTTTATAGCTTGTCAATATGTAACCACGCATGCACTGCCTGTAGAGGAGACAAACAAAATCATTCACATAGAATCCCCTGTCTATAGATTAGTTAGCTTTAGCTAAGTATGTAAAGAATGCCCAATTAGGATAGAGTCTATGATTTTAGAAGCCAACCTAATCCTATTGCCAATGACCAAATTCGATGTGATTTTGGAAATAGATTGGCTAAGCCAATGGGGAGCCACCATTGATTGTAAGAATAAGAAAGTATGATCTGAAGCGGCTCTAGGAAAGGATGTAGCCATTAGCAAGCTAAGGCAGCTTGAGGATTCCACTATACTGGGGTCGTCTATGAAAGCGGCTAAGATGGTCCACCAACAATGTTAAGCTTATTTGATATCAATTAGTGTAAAGAAAGAAAAGGAGGTATAGATAGATCAAATTCCAGTGGTTAAGAAATTTTCAGATATTTTTCCAAGGAATTGACCAGGCTACCTCCAGAGAGAGATAGATATGACGATTGATATCATATCGGACACAACCCTGATATCTAAGACTCCCTATCGAATGACACCAGCTGAGATGATTGAGTTGAGAACTCAAATACAGGAGCTCTTGGATAAGGGATTTATCAACCCAGTGTATTGCCCTGGGGAGCTCCGGTGCTATTTGTAAGAAAGAAGGACGGAACTTTAAGGTTATGTATTGATTAGAGGGAATTGAATAGGGTTACCGTGAAGAACAAGTACCCTTTGCCAAGGATTGATGACCTATTTGATCAATTGAAATGAGCAACGACCTTCTCCAAGATAGACTTACAATAAGGGTACCATCAATTGAGGATAAGTTCTACCGATGTTCACAAGACGACATTTCGAACTAGGTTGGACATTACGAATTTTTAGTGATGCCTTTTAGGCTCACTAATGCCCCTGTTGTATTTATGGACATGATGAATAGAGTATTTCGGGATTATCTAGATCAATTTATTGTGGTATTCATCGAAGATATCCTGATTTACTCAAGATAGAAGAAGGAACATGAAATTTATCTTCGTAAGGTACTATAAAGGCTAAGGAAGGAAAAGTTATATGTCAAATTGAAGAAATGCAAGTTCTGGTTGAAGCAAGTAGCGTTTCTAGGGCATATAATATCAGAAAAAGTAATTCAAGTTGACCCTCAAAAGATTGAAGCGGTACTGAAGTGGCCAAGACCAATAACCATTACGGAGATTAAGAGTTTTCTGGGGTTGGCTGGCTATTACCGATGATTCGTTGAGGGTTTCTCACAGTGATCAACCCCACTAACATGATTGACTTGAAAATGAGTTAAATAC